>CM042834.1:257922370-259184245 GCA_023653725.1 Bungarus multicinctus
TTTAGACCATAGTATTGAATAGTTGAATAACTCCAGAAGATCGTAGAGGACAGGAAGGCCTGGAGGAACATTGTCCATGGGGTCATAATGGGTTGGACACGATTTCGTAACTAACAACAACAACATTGAATAGTTCAGGAAGATTAACTAGGCTCTTGGTATATGTAGTCAAGAACATCCATCGAAACACAGCTAATGAGCCTTGGTGGTGCAGGCTGTTAATCATCTAACACTTAGTGCAAGCTGCCTGCAATTAGTGCAGGCTCGAATCCCACCAGGCTCAAGGTTGACTCAGCCTTCCATCCTCTCGGGGTAGGTAAATTGAGGACCCAAAGATTGTTGGGGGCAATAAGCTGACTTTGTAAAAATGCCGCTTGGGGTGGGGCAAAAAGCCCTAGTAATAAGCAGGCATATACAATGGAATGAAGGCTATTGCCGAGCATTTAGCATGGTGCTCCATAGACTGTAAGCCACCCTGAGTCTCTGGAGAAGGGCGGCATATAAATGTAAATAAAAAAAAAAAATTATGACAACTTTTGTTTTTATCCCAGATACTTAGCTTAAAAGATAACAGGATACTGGTAATTTTAGTCCTCAATCTATATTAAAGCAATATGGGCTATCTATTCAATGCACAAACATTTATATTAGATATGTTTTATTCTAATAAGCAAAATAAATAATAAATGCGGAATCAAAAAGCACCAGAATCTATTTATTGTGGATAAAATCTGGATCAAACTTAATATTCTAAAGAAAAATTCCACTTGACGTATATAATATTGCAAGATATTTATTTTTTAAAAATCATGCTAACTTGCTTTATTAAAAACAGGATAGGAATGTACCCATCTCTCACTACCGTATGTGAGATCATGGGATTGCCACTTGTTGCTTTAGTTCATGCAACAGACTGAACCTTAAGAACAGGTTAAACAAACTGCAGCCGTGTATTCACATAACATGCTGTTCCAAAGCAAATAAATTATAGCCTAATAATGATGTCCTCCTGTACATTATTTAATACAATGTCTGAGTTCTCTCACATACTGAACCACAAATTACCTAATACTATTTTAGCCTAGCCTAGCCTGTGCCACTGTGTACGTCACAATGCCTTTCACATATTTAAAAGTCCGCTCACAATATTTTTGTTATCTTTCCAGACCTAATCGCATTTATTCAAATCAGATCTTTCTCCAATTTTCCTAGAAGCCCGAGAAATCCCCAGAATTGCAGTCCAATGATGGGCAGAATATCAGTGAAAAGAAACCTCTCTGTGCCCCAAATTTCCATACCATTCCCCCATGGGCAAGTAGGTGCTATTTCTTAGAAAACATTGGCATAAAATTGATGTTGCACTTTCATAACATTGTGTATGTGGTAATTGTATATAAGCGCTGAAAATTGAGCCTTTCCCAAGCAGAACTAGTTGACAGTTCCATAATCCCCTGCAAAAATGCCTCGCCTCTGTCCGAGATGGTGATGGGAGTTATAGGCCACACATCTACAGGAGTCCAGAATGGGAATAGCTGATTTAAGGAAAAGCCAGACTCAGAAAGGAACGTCATATATTATATCAGACCAGAGGTGGGATTCTACCAGTTTGCACCTATTTGCTAGAACCAGTTATTAACATTCTAAGCAGTTCGGAGAACCGGTTGTTAGAAGAAATTACTGGCCTAATCCTGTAAGGAAGGCAGGAAGGAAACATTCTGGTGTTGCTTACAGAAACTGCCTCTCCATTAACCCATATTACGTTCTTGGCAGGACTAGACTTCCTGTCTCAGGAACTTCTCTGGAGTTTTTTTTTCCCTCCTTTGCTGGTACTTTGTTCGTGTGGAGTAACCATTCAAAGTTACAATGGCACTGAAAAAAGTGACTTATGACCATTTTTCACACTTGTGCCTCGATGTGAGTGATATTGAGTTGGCCACGACCAGCCAATAACATGACCACCAAGCCATGTCCACCCAGTCACATGACTACCAAGCCACACCCACCAACTAAGCCATGCCCACAGAACCGGTTGTTACAAAATTTGAATCCCACCCCTGTATCAGACTACTTTTTCTTTCTAGCCGTATTTCTCTCTAATTTATTTACTTTTCACATTTCTGAACCATCCATTCCACTCAAAGAGTATTTTGTAATTTATTTCCCAGCCAAAGATGTTCATAGGCTATATTAAAAAAAAAAAGTCAAAATAGCTCCTGCAATTGTGTTCTTGAGGTACAATTCATACAAAAAAATGTAGATGGAACTTCATAGACTCATAAAGCTGAAAGACCTTGGAGACTTTTGCCCAAGGCAGGTATCTTCATACCTTCTCAGACAGGGATATCCAACCTACATACATACAAGTAGTTAGTGATAGGATTCACCCAGTTTGCACCACTTTGGGAGAACCAGTTGTTAACTTTCTGAACAGTTTGGTGAACTGGTTGTTGGAAGAAATCATTAGGGCAGAGAACCAGTTGTTAAATTATTTGAATCCCATCACTGAAGGTAGTCTGCGACATTTGACCACAATTGAGCCCAAAATTTCTGCTGCTAAGTGAGACATTTGTTGACATTTGAATTATGTCCCATTTTATGACCTTTCTTGCCACAGTTGTTAAGTGAATCAGTGCAGTTACTACGTTAGTAACACAGTTGTTAAGTGAATCTGGCTTTTCCATTGACATTGAGGTTGCAAAAGGGGATCACATGACCTCGGGACACTGCAACTGTCATAAATATGAACCAATTGCCAATCATCTGAATTTTGATCACATGGCCATCAGCTACAATGGTCAAAAGTGTGAAAAACAGTCATAAGTCACTTTTTTCACTGCTGTTGTACCTTCAGTCACTAAATGAATGATTGTAAATCAAGGATTATGTGTATATATGTATTGTATGTGTGTTTATATGTATAGAGAATTTATATACAGTATATATATATTCATTCTATGTATATGTGTGTATACATATGCATACACACACACGTATATATATATATATATATATATATATATATATATATATATATATATTTTCATAGATTTTCACGGGTACAGGTATGCAGGTCTTGTCGTGTTCGGATCTTTTCCCGTGTAAGATTGAGAGTATCTTGACAACGTTTCGACGAGGTCCCACTCGCCTTCTTCAGGCTGGTGCTTTTGGCTTTGTGCTTGTGTGAGCAAAGCGTGATCGGAACTGCCATCTCTCTATAAATACTGGTGGGGAGGTTGGCTGTGTTGTCATTTCTTGATTGGTTGATGGAGTTGATGTTTACAGATTGGCTGGTTTTTTCATAAGAACATGTGTGGCTGAGGTATTGGCTGTGTGTCTATCAGCCTCCTGTATTGTAATGACCTGGGTAATGGGCTGTGTGATGACCTTCTGAGTTCTATTGTTTTGACATCCTGGGTCTTGTGTTGTAATCTTCTGGGTCGTTGTCTGTGTTGTAACATCCTGAGGTTTTGTGGTGTAACCTCCTGAGTTCATCGAAACATTGCCAAGATACTCTCAATCTTACACGGGAAAAGACCCGAACACGCCAAGACCTGCATATATATATATATGTATATGTATATGTATATGTATGTGTGTGTGTTTCTAATATCTTCTGTCTGTTTTGTAGTGTTTTTTTGTCTTGATTGGCTGGCAACATTGTGTTTCCTGTACTGGAGGCTTTTAGTGCGGCTTGGCTGGAAGCCTGCACTAATTATCTGGAAGCCTGCACTCACAAACAAAAAAATTTCCACACCATAAACCAAGCAAACACCTGGGCACAAACAGACCCCCCCCCCGATACCTCCAGCTCAAACATACCCCAACCAGGCACCCAGATGAAATCTAGCTTCCTAATAAATGATAGCCATCCGTTTACCCGAAGCCAAGCCATACTAAAAGCCTCCAATACAGGAAACACAATGTTGCCAGCCAATCAAGACAACAAAATGCTACAAAACAGACAGAAGATATTAGAAACACCAATCAAGCAGAACACAGCAAACTCCAAGACCAATAAACACAGACCAAGACTCCCAACCAATCAGGATGAAGAAAAAACCATTCTAACTCATCAGTAGGCTAGCACCAAATTTAAAACAGAAACAGTTGTGAAAGCCTGACTTACAGACAAACACAATACACAAGCCTGATGATGGCAGATGAGATTCTGCCGAAACGTCGCTACAACTTTAAAAGTACAACTATAATGATGTGGGAAAATACCCGAACAAAGCTGAATACCATACATATAAATACCCGTGAAAACGTGAAGAACTTATATATATATATATATATATATATATATATATACACTTTGTATTACAACACCCTGTTAAGCCCCAATTAAGGGAGAAAGCATACTGCTTTCTTTTCTGTCTTTCGGCTCATCACCAGAGACCATACCGACAGAAAGCTATTTGTTTTGTTGTCTTTTATTTACATGTGTGTAAGGTTTTTGAGCTGATAATTTTAAATAATAAATAAGGGAGACTAGGATAGATCTATTTCGAGCTAGTTAGCTCTCTTCAGCTAGCCATACCCTTACTGGGATTCCCTGGTTCGAATATGGTATGGCTAGCTGAAGAGAGCTAACTAGCTCGAAATAGATCTATCCTAGTCTCCCTTATTTATTGTTTAAAATTATCAGCTCAAAAACCTTACATATATATATATATATATATATATATATATGTATATTTATTTATTATAACATTTATATACCGCCCTTCTCCCAAGGGACTCAGGGCGGTGTACAGCCGAATCTACCCCAATCAATACAAAAGTTAAAATACAATTAAATAATAGGCTGTTAAGCTAAAAACAACCCTCCCCCTAAAAATGTTAAAACCCAAATTAAAATCCAAATTAAAGGAGACAATTAAAACCTATGTCAGCCCAGGCCAGCCTGCTCAAAGAGCCAGGTTTTTAGCGCACGCCTGAAGGCCCTCAGGTATATATATACACACATATATACATATACATATACATACATACATACACATACACACAACACAGTTAATCCATCTAATCTCACCAGCTTCATTGCTACAGAGATGTCTAATTCCATGTTAATAACAGCTAATTTTGAATTGAAGTTGATTTGGAGATAATGTATTTAATATCTATAATATTGATTAGTGTTGTAAGACCTTTCTCACATAGCAATTTCATCATTTTCTCTTCCTTACTTTCTTGTGGAATAGCACCTCATTTTGCTAAGGGTTCAACACTAGCAGAATCGGCTGCTGCTTACCTATCTAGCAAAACAGCACAGAGATATTTATTGGAGGAAATAGAAATTACAACAGGAGAAGAAGAGGAACACAACGTATTGCAGGTATATCTCCCTCTGAACCAGTGGTGGGATTCACATTTTTTAACTACCAGTTCTGTGGGCGTGGCTTGGTGGGCGTGGCAGGGGAAGGATACTAGTAAAATCTTCAGTCAGAGGTGATATTTGCCAAAATTTCCGCTACTGGTTCTCCAGAACTGGTCAGAACCTGCTGAATACCATCGCTGCTCTGAACAGTTGTTGAGGTACTGATTTAACACAGTGGCTTTATGGTTTTTGTAACAGTATGTCAAGAGTTATGTATGCTGCTAATTTTTTTTATTGAAGCCAGTTACTGAATGAGGAATATTATCTCATTTTAGTGCCAGTAATTTATTTTAGTTCACTTGGTAACCACAAGTGTCCTCAACTTACAACTAGTTGTTTATTGGTTATTCACAGTTATTCACAGTTACAATGGGCTAAAAAAAGTAACTTGCATTCTGTCTTCAATCCTATGACTGCTGCACCATCCCCAGAGTGACATGATTGTATTTCGGACACTTGGCAATTGACTTGCATTTATGACTGATTGCAGCATCTTCAGTCACATGATCATGCCATTTTTCTGGCAAAAAAACACCCATTGGTTAAGCTAGATTCAGATTTATGATCATGCAATGTGCTTAAAAAATTGGTTGACGACTGTTTTAAGAACCATTGTAAAATTGAGTCCAGTCACATCATGAATCGACTTACAACTGCGATGTCTTATGATCAAAATCCGGAGCCCAGTTGCAGGTTGCAAGTTGAGGTCTACCCATGGTTAGTATGCAATGTATCTGACATCTGTCCTAAAGGTGCTTTTTCAAGAGGCAACTAGACTTTCTAGTTTTTATCTGAAGACATTTCACTTCTCATCCAAGGAGCTTAGCTTAGCTTCTTAGCTTCTTGGATGAGAAGCAAAATGTCTTCAAAGAAAAAACAGAAAGTCCAGTTGCCTCTTGAAAAAATACCTTTGGGACGACCATGATCTGGATGACTGAGAATCTCCATAGATTTATCTGTCATCTTTTCTTAAACATAGCTTCCTCAAAAGTTATTTAATGGTAATGATCAATTTTCATAGTTATCTAAATTTCAGAACAGTTTCTCAGGAGTTATCAAACTAGTCACACAAAAAATGAAGATACAGCCCATGTGCACTAAAAAGTATCAAAGCTAATCCACCTCATGTAGGGTCCTAAATTACACTAGACCACTTATATCTTCACATGTTTCTGTCTTGTACAGTGTGGTGTTGTTTTAGAAAAATCAGGTAGAAACAAAAGCAATTACTTCAATGCTGGGCAAGATAATGTTCAGGAAACATATTTTCATTATCCGTGTAAATCCTTTTGTAGTTGTCAAAATCATAAAACGAATTCAATTGTCTATTTTAACTGGACAGTTAAAACTGCCCAGGTTGGAAACTTGTTATGTTGACCAATTGTCTGATACAGCAGGAAATGGGCTGCTGCCTTCAACCTTTTGACAGTAAAAAGACAGAGTCACAGATTTTTACAAGGATGAGACTGGATAGTGCAGAAACCCTTAGTTGAATCTGCATATGAACTTCAATCTGGGTATAATTTATCATTCAGCTAAGGATCTGCATAGTGAAATCTGCTTTTTCACACACAGGATTAGGATAATCAGTCATGCTTGCTAAGTAAACACTTTTAGAAAAAAATCTTTTTAAAAAAACAAAAAAATTACTTGTAAAGCAGGATTTTTCTAGTATTGCCATAAGAACAAGGGAGAATTTTACAAGTTCGCAAGTAACCATCTTCCTCTAAGAAGAGGAGATTGTTTTATTTCAATTTCTGATAAGAAATTCTGTTCTTCCCTTCTTTTTAAACAGTCTAAGTAGCAAACGTACAATATTCAGTTTAAATCATTTAGCTGTCATTTTCTTCTTTCTTAATTAATAGCAACTATAAAAATAGCCTAGAAACCAGTTGACCATTGTTGTTAAACATTTGTTGTCATAGAAATAATGATAATGATGATGATTTCTTCTGTCTTAGATCAACTGCAGGCTTTTTTTATTTAATAAACCCCTGTTATGCTGGACTGAAAGAGGCAGTGGCTTTTTGAGACTCAATGATACCTCCAGCAATCAGCATGGAATGCTTCAGTCAAGACTAGGTAAAAATTAATTTTGCAGTTCTATATATAAATGTTCTGGATTCTTAGGAATCATATGGACAGCAACTATATAGTTTTTTCAGCCAACAAAACCAGTTTTGGTTTATCACAGCTATTCTTTAGGATTTGCTTTGACTTCTCAGTCTAGCCTACAGTGTGTTACTTTCTGGAGGTCTCCCATGTTACACAGAAACTCATTTATTAGAAAAATATGCACATACAATCCATCTGCAAAAACATATTACCAAAGTATTAAATATTTAAAAATCACATTTTAGCAGGGCTAACTATTAAAACCATAGTTCTGAAGAAGAGTGCAAAGATTAAAAAGTCAAGATCATCCACTTCCAACAATAGCCTTTTGGAACTCCTAAGCTGGGTATTAGGGAGCGCTTCTTAGGGAGGTTTTTAACAAGAGATTTGACAACCATTTGTTTAAAATTGTATATAGTGTTTCCTGCTGAGCAGTGGGTTGGACTAGAAGACCTCCAAAGTCCCTTCCAACTCTGTCATTCTGTTCTGCTGTTCAGTTATTATTAGTTTTTCATCTCTCAATCCTTCTCATCATAGTTAAACCCATTTGGCTTGGATCTGGTTGTTATATTTTGCAGGTTTATTCTACAATTAAAATGGTTGGCCAAAGTTTGTAGAGAATCACTGGCCAAGTCAAGAAAAGAATCAATGAAACAGGCTCATTTGCTCTCCTTTCAACTTGACAAATAACTGCAAACCACTTAGAACAGGGATGTCAAACTCGATTTCATTGAGGGCCACATCAGGGTTGTGTTTGACCTTGGGAGCGATGTGTGTGTGTGGCCAGAGTGGGCATGGACAGCTCAATGTCACTCATGTCAGAGCACTACAGTGGCCTGAGCACTCTGCCAGCAAAAACAGGGTCCCGAGCTCCATTTTAGGCTGTGACGGCCTCCTGCAACCTTCTGCCAGTGAAAACGGAGCTCGGGAGGGCTGCACATGATCCTCTCAAGCTCCATTTTTACTGGGAGAGGCACCGTGGGCCGGTCCTTTGCTGTTTGCAAGGCAGCCCCATAGACCAGATCTAAACACCCCATGGGTCAGATCCAGCCCACGGGTCTTGAACTTGACACCCTTGACTTAGAGAGTGTTGTGAAGCACTATGAAGTGGTATATAAGTGCAATTACTATGCTGCTGTGACTGGTCAATGCAGGCTATGTACATATGTACTGAACATAAGAAAGATATATTTTCTGCAACTACTTTGGAGGCTGATAAATCTAGATTCATACAGAAAATTTCCTTTGTCTCTCTCGTTGGAAAAAACAGAAGCCCTTTAGCATCATGAGAGTGAGTAATGGAAATTCCCAAAATTGCTAGGAAAATCTGCTTTAGGTCTAACGTTTCAATTTCCTTGCCTACCTTTTTGATATTGTTTCTTGTGCTTGCAGTCATGCGAAATCAAGGAAGCATGAGGCTTATTCTTAACACCAAGCTGTGGACTCAGATGGTGATAGAAAGAGCAAACCGGAAGAGTGTGTGCGTCACAGCAACAGATCTGGAGGATGGTTCTGTCAAAGTTTTCTTAATACAAGTAAGAATAAGAATCCAGTGGTTCCTTAGCCTCTTGGATAAAACCTGAATTGTTGGAAAATACCCAATTCAAAGATCTGAGATATTCATTGGATGCGTTGGTAGTGATGATGATAGCAATAGTAATAGCACTTAGATTTATATACCACTTCACACTGTTTTTCAGCCCTCTCTAAGTGGTTTAACAGAGTCAGCATATTTCCCCTAACAATCCGAGTGCCCATTTTACCCACCTCGTAAAGATGGAAGGCTGAGTCAACCTTGAGCCTGGTGAGATTCGAACTGCCAAATTGCAGGCAGCCGGCAGTCAGCAGAAGTAGCCTGCAGTACTGCACTCTAACTACCGCGCCATCGAGGCTCATCCTGTGAGATCCTAAAAATGGATAAGATGTTTAAGTTTTCCATTTTAATTGATTTACACTTTGATTTTCAAGGGTTTTTTTTAAACTATTAATTGAACCAGAAGATATTTTCTGGACTTTTATCAATATTCTGCAGCATTCCCTTGCACACTATTCCAAAATACTCCTGCCCTTCCTTTTTTTTTTTTGACAGTGAAATACTGGCAAGGAGTTACTAATGCCTTCCTTTAAGAAGCAATAAGACATACAAATAAGAATACATGTGACATTTTAGATATTTTACTTGTTGCCCAATTTGTATCCTAAAACTGCTATGTGGTAAACCTGAATAGTGATAATTAGTATACAAAATACATAAATAAACAATAGAGCTTTTTCTTTAAAATAATCTGTTGGGCTAAGAGCTGATTAACACTACCTAAAGATGTTCTACTGTATTATTCTAAGTCAGTTTTTCTTAAAAAGTGATCCTTTCAAGGGCCTGCAAAATTAGATTTATTTCCCAGCCTCTGTTGAAAAGTAATGCAATATTAGAATCCCATCAAATAATTGTGAGGAACAGTAGTAGCAGCAAATGCATCAATTTTCATTTTTAATTGAGTTACCCATATAAACTAAAGGTCTTTTGGGGGTCTCCTCTATAATTTTAGAGGTGGGAAGGAGTCTTGAGAGAAAAAGAGTTTAAAAAATACTGCTCCAAGTCATCCAGAAAAGGCTGGTTTTTGAGTACAGGTATATTTTAAAAATTAAAAATAAAATACAGTGCAGCAAATAGCAAATGATATTTTGTTTGACAGGTCAGAAAAGTCAAGGACAGCTGATGGACATCCATATGTCTCAATTTTATGGCATATTTCTCTGTAAAAATGATGGTATTGGACCTACACTTCCGCTTCTGCCTTGATCTTATAAAGCAGGAGTTCCCAAGCTTGGCAACTTTAAGACTTATGGGCTTCCACTCCCAGAATTTCCCAGCCAGCATAGCTTGTAAAGCATTAAAAGTTTGCTGTTTAAAAGTCTCTGAATCACTCAAGAGTCAGTCACTTTCTCTTATTGCTACATGGCTCTTAATTTTTTTTTTCCTTATTGCTTGTTCACCTTTTCATTGTTGCTCTAGAATACAACACCTCATGGGTCCATGCTTTCTGTCTATCACATAGGCCAGCACAAAGGACATTGAATCCCTCTATGCAGCCATCCATCACCGTCTTGTTGCTTTGAAAAACTTTACAAAGCATGAATGTGGTATAAATCAAGTGGAATACAAGCTAGATGTTCAGCCAATATCTTGTGACAGCGATGATGAAGAGAATGAAAAAAGATCTCCAGGGAGCAACAATAGATCAGGTAAAAAAAAAAAAGAGCTTTCATGAGATTGACATAAACTTTGGTTCATGCAAATTATAATTCAATATTTACTTTCCCAGAATATAGCAGGCTAAGTTCACTGCAGGAAGAATTGGGGAAAATATTTCTGCTGCTGCTTAGTTTGCAAATCTGGTTGGATAATATAATGTTTAAGGAGCAGAAAGTGCATATTTCAAAGGTTAGAAACTCACACATCTAAAACATGAGGTTCACAAGATGGCAGAGTAAAATTGGAAAAAGAATTGTTATGGGACTGTCTGCATTATTGTTAAATATAACATATACCCCAGAGGTGGTATTTAGCAGGTTCTGACCAGTTCTGGGGAACCGGTAGCGGAAATTTTGAATAGTTCGGAGAACCGGCAAATACCACCTCTGACTGGCCCCACCCACATCTATTCTCTGCCTCCCGAGTCCCAGCTGATTGGCTGGCTCTTCTTTTGTTGCCCTGCACAGGAGAACAGAGCTGGAAAGCAGGTTAGTGGGATGGAGAGGGAATGGGGATTTTACAGTAACCTTCTCCTGCCATACCACAAGCTACGCCCATCAAGCCACACCAGGTCCACCAAGCCACGCCCACAGAACCAGTAGTAAAAAAATATTGAATCCCACCACTGATATACACATACCTACAGAGAGACAGATAAACACACACATACCGGTTTACCACAAGAAAAAGACAGATGGGAGGTGGGAAGGGAAGCAAAATCATACTCCAGATATAGTAACTGGACAGAATAGGAACTTCTTAACATTGGAAAAACCTGTTAGACAGGTTTGCTCTGGTACCTCCAAGCAAACACTTGTATTATTTTGATATGAACATTCAGCACAGTAATTTACAAATAATCTCACTATAGTTTATCCTTCTAATCTCCAGAGTCTTCCATAGGGGTCAGCAGCTTCAACTCTCATACCTTCTGCGGCACTTTTCCAAAACTATGTGACCATTCTCACTGCTCCCTCACCCCCACCCTATGCTCTGTCCCCTCCAGCTAGTCCATAGAGAAGGGAAGGGAGCAAAGCAATGGTAGCTAGATGGTTGCCACCATTTTGGAGTCTTTTGCATGAGAAGGAAAAGGAGAAAGTACTCTTCTTCCAACCAGTTGCTGAGCAACAGATGACAACCATATTGTCTAAGAAAGGAGTGGGTAACTAGGACAACTTTATGACCTGTGGACTTCAACTCCCAGAATTCCCAAGTCAGCCATGCTAAGATAATTAGGAACATAGTGGGAACATACTAACATAGAACATTGAATAATAGGGCTGAAAGGGACCCTAGGAGTTGGGGAGGAATTCTAAAGAACCAGAAGGTAGGATGAACGGGGAGTTCTTTCCATGGTTGCCAAGAAAAGAACTTTAAACTCTTTTCACAATATTTTTCTGGAGCAATAGCTCAAGCAAGAATTCTACTTTTGAAAATCTAGGCTAGCCCCTCTGTATTGATTAGACACAAGCATGTACCGATAAAATGGCAAAATCTCATTAAGCTTTGTGTTCTACTATCTCTAGAAAGTTGATTCACGAGCACCTATAATAGCCACCTGTTTAACATCTGGCTGTTGGCCCCCACTATGCACAGCTGCTGTACCTGTAAACAAATTTAAATATTTTAAAAATGGCATAACATGTCCAAGGATCCTTTTGTAAAAAAACCTTGACTTAGATATGTGCAAAATCCTGGAATTTCTTACCATTCAATAATTGGATTGTGGATAACAAAAATTACTTTAAATTCTTTAAATACTCTTGGCAAATTAACTTAGATTAGATTACCAGCATTATTTAGATTGTTGATCCCAGTTAAATCAGGACTTTTAGAGATTCCATAACTTCAACATCTGCGTTTTGCTTTCATGCACCATACTCCAAAGTGTGCTTTTTTTTTTTTAAGTGCAATGTTCAGGTTAATAACTTTTTAATTACCCTGAATTTATTTTAAAGGTCATTTCTATTAGAATCCATTATGCAATTATGGCTATATTGATCTGTTCTAGGCATTGAGTATTGCCTGCTATAAATAGTTCTTATGGATAGTAAAATTGCAGACATATAAACAATTGGCTGCTCACCGGATACTATTTAACAAAAATAGAAGAGAAAAGATTATGATAGCAAATTGATGGCTGTAAGGAAGCCCAGAAGATTGTACCAAATCATCCATCACATAGGCAGAAAGGAAAACAAAACATAAGAGGGGTGAACATTATTTTGTTATGTAGGATATATTATTGAATCTTTGTAGTTGGTGAAATTGGGTTGTGGCTTCCTGTTATCTTCAATAAATCCTTTCTAACTATAGTTCTTCAACTTCTTGTGAACTTTCCCAAATGGGATGAAGCCTAACATTCAGAACACTTATAAGAGAAATTTATCCTCTGGTTCCAATTAAACTTCGTTCCAAAATCCAGCCCTCTGTGGTATAATACCTTCTTACAAGTGATTATAGTGAAGGTGTCTTATGGATAATGGAACTATCTATCAAGCTGGCACACTAAACCCGTTGTACAATTTCATGGCTTAAATCAGGATTGTGCAATGTATTTTATAAGTGCATGAAGAACGAGCAAACTGAGGAAATCCTTATAAAATATCATATGTTAAAATTTTTCCCAGTAATATTGGCCCCAGTTTTCCTAGTAGAATGAACATTTCCAGAGTGTAATGCAATTAAACCTTCTTCCTTGTCACAAGATGCACCAATACTCTCTTCCCTGATCTGTTGTCCTGGATTTAGTGGAACCACAACAGAAAGCTTAAATAATCAGAAGAGCATCAAAAGAGCAGTGTTAAAGAACATTGCAACAGGATGTGCATAGAATAATAGTATTAATAGTAATAACTTTGCCATTGATGAAATCACCATCAGTCAATTGAAAATGGTAGCTTGCATCCCCTGACAATACCTTTAATGCCATCACATAACAACCTATTCCAGGTCCTTGGAAAGGATTTGAAAGGTAGTTAGAAAAACCAAATCCAGTCTAAACACCTGGCTGACTATGTGTCTAATAGCAACAACAATAATAAAATCAATATAACTATGATTAGGATGGGAAGATGATAATAATCTTTCATTTCCTAATTCTCTGACTCTCAATTTCCTTCCCTCTCTTTGTCCTTGTCTGAAACTGTTTTGAATCTTTAAGATATGTTGGAACCCAGAACTTGAGGTAGGATTTTGACCAAAGCAGAATAAAATGTATCAATTAGTATATTATGGTGATATAACCTAATTTGCATTTGACTTGTTTGCAATTACAATGCTGCTGACAACATTTACCTTATAATCAACTAAAATCCCAGGATTTTTTTTAATAAGTACTGTTGCCAATCCACATATCCTTCCTTCTACGTGTGCATTTGATTTCTGTCTGTCAGATTTTTTTTCCTATTGTTTACAACCCATTTTGCAAACCTATCACGAATTTTGAATTTTATTTCTGTCTTCTGGAGTATTAACTATCCCACCAATTTTGTGACATCTGCAAGTTTGATATCCGTTCCTATCATTTTCTCATCCAAATAATTGCTACAAATCTTACCTCATTTGTATTTAATTTGCACCTTCATTTTACAACTGTTATATGTCAATATAAAAGCTAAAGTCACTGCAAATGTCCTCCCATGTAAGTGTGCATTGCAATACAGCCTTCACTATCTTGGCATGTTGTAATTTTTTGCTCCATTTATGCTGAGGGTATTTGCAACTGAACTTTGTGTCCGTTTGTTTTACTTTGAGAAATGCTGCACAAATGTGTTCCCGTGCTAAAGTTTAACTTCCTTTTTGTTCTCTGTGCATGCTCTGTGCATGATTCATTGTGGTCTGATTGCATTGGAGACAATCTTCTGGAATGTTCTTTGGCATGAGCCTCATTGACACGTCTGAGAGCTGTTCAAGAACAGAAATTAAAAAGCTTTCATTTAATAAAGACCTTCGTTCTCACTTTTTGAGTTTTCTAACAGCATTCTAGAATTTTTTTCTCTAAACATCATATAATGTTTGTGTAATAGGACAGACAGCATTTTTTATGAATTTTCTGTCATAAACATCCTTTGTCATAAATATATGTGAAACAGTAATCCTTTCATGTTTGGAAACATCTGTGTAAACAACCAATTATTTTAAAACATATTTTATTTATTAAACTACTAAGTAAATAAGAGTTTATTGATTAAACTCTCTTATTAATCGCCATGGCCTTAGACTTCAGTTCTAATAGACTTGAATGGAGACCCACTTATTCATTTGAAAAGAAGTCCAATCATGCTGGTGGAGAGCTGGTTGACTAGTTGGAATGTGTACCACTTGTATTTATCTAAATGTAAATTTCTGCTCCCCCCAAAAAACCAAGTGTGTGATTCAATATTCTTGAATTTAAATCTGAGAGGTTTTAAGAAAACAAATAGAACAAGTGGCTACTTTTTGGAGTTGGCATTATACTTAGCAGCATTTGAAAAAGAAGGACATTTTGAAGTTTTTTGGGCAGAAACTGGGGTTCTATTCTTTATTGTTCATCTGCATTGTCTAAGTTAAAGCATTGAGGTCCACATGCTATTTATGTCATTTTCAAAAGAAAACAAGAGGCAGTTTGCAGTTTTTGGAATTGTTCTAAATACTTATGACTTATGGACTTATTTTTAGGAGTAAATTGTATTGATCATGACAGAATTTATTTCAACATAAACACGAAGATAATTGTTCTGGCATTGTTGGTTGGTAAGCATTGAGAATTGGGCTTTAGATTTTCAAACTATAGAGACAGATTGATCTTTCCCAGATTCATGCCCTTCAGATAGATT
The DNA here is from genome assembly GCA_023653725.1 of Bungarus multicinctus. Taxonomy (NCBI): domain Eukaryota; kingdom Metazoa; phylum Chordata; class Lepidosauria; order Squamata; family Elapidae; genus Bungarus; species Bungarus multicinctus. Next base: position 257,937,936 of record CM042834.1, read on the forward strand.
GGAGTAAAAAGCCTGCATTATTCCCAGACGTTTGTAGAAAAATACGAGAGCTATAATCCAAACTTCTGTGGGGATATCAGATTGAGGAATGGATTTCTTCAATCAATGTCCACTTCAATCAGTGTTCATACCAAACCATTCCTCTGAAATTCTTTGCAGAGGAACATAATTAAAAGGCTCAAATCTGTTTATTGAGTGGAATGCAATATCCAATCTGTGTGCTGATTTGCAAGTTAAACAATCGGTTGACAAGCAAAGGCCCTTGACCCAGATTTGAGAAAAAGAGATAAGGGTTGCTGGCAATGATTGCTAAGTTTACAATCCTTGGGAATCTTCCACACTATGGTACAACCTCTTTTCAGTTGATGAGCTTCATAAGTATGTGCACATGGGTGTTCATGCATACATAAGCACACTCATTTGCAATTGGTGTTCAAGATAAAAAAATGGGATAGTAGAAAACCTGTGGATTCCTTGAAGCCTGTCAACTAAACTCTTGTTATATTTGTCTCCAGGATATTGCTGACATCATGCTAGCCACAACTCTTACGAAGGAATCTTTGGAGAACTGCTGACACTTTGTGTTTCATTTTATTTATTTTGACTTGGTCCACTTCATTCTACTTATTTCATAGAACATAGAATAACCGAGTTATAAGGGACCTTGAGATCTTCTAGTCTAACCCCTTTTCAAGTAGGAGACCCTATGTAATTCAGAACAAATGGTTGCCCAATCTCCTCTTGAAAACCTCCAGTGATGGAGCACCCAGAACTTCTGGAGGAAAATTGTTCCACTGATTAATTGATCTCCCTTTAAGGAAATTTCTCTATATTTCTAGGTTGGATATCTCTTTACTCTTCCACCCATTATTCCTTGCCCTGCCTTCAGGTGCTTTGGCGAATAGACAAATGTTTGTCAAATCTCTTTTTAAAAACTTCCAGTATTGGAAGTGTTATCTTCCATGTAGGCTGATTCTGGGTTGAAGCCCTGAAAGGTTTGCAGTTCAGTCTTGCTGTTCTTGCTCCCAAACTTATCTTTTGCAAAATTATTTCCTGCCATTCTGAATTACTAATTGTTAATTTACATACTGTGACTTTTGCGGTGGTGTGACAGGTAGAAATAAGTAGGTGCTCTTCTTCTCGTCATGCCTGTTCTCTGCATTTCTTGAATTTCTTGTTTGTTGTCTGTCTCTGAAGGCACAAAGGCATTGTAGTTTTTTCCTTTTCTTTTTCAGAAAATTCCACACTGCACTGAATTATTATGGGTTAAAAAATTGAAGGAGGGAGGCCTATGCATGCCATTTTGATCTCCTAAATTAAAGCCAGATTATAAATCTAAGAAATAAATAATTAGGACGTATATGCTTATTTACTGAATTGACTATACACTCATTTTACATTTTGAAAAAAAGGATGGATATTAGATATTGTTTGAGCCTTCCTTCTTTTTCAGTGTAATACTTTTTTTTATCCATTGTTTAGCTAATCATACATTAGCAGTGGCTTAGAAAAATAGCCCTACATTTTATTCTAGCTCATGATATTGCTACTGGCTATGCATCAGCTGATTTGATTGATTAGAACTTAGAGGATTTTGCCTAAAACAACTTCCATTGTAATTGATGTGTCTGATTGTTACACCAAAAAGGAAGGGTCACAACATCCTACAAACTAGCTGATTTATTATGGCATAATCTATATCAGACTAGAAGCTAATTTTATCAGATGGCTAACATGCTGTCTTTGTGTGATCATCAATTACTTTTGCCTCAAAATGTATTTGTTGTTACAATAAATAATTATATGTTGTTTTTAAATGCTAATATATGAATGAGCATCTTTGGAAAAATTAGCAGGAGATCATATTCACAATATCCTCCTTCAGGAATTATTTTCTTCCAGTTGGAAAGTTTTGAATCACCTCCAGGGATCAATTCAGAAATGCTCATGTTTCAGAAGTAACTACTTTCTTTGTTAAAATTCTCTTTGAAGGCATCACCATCTTATTTGTTTTTATGAAAGATTAATATGATTACAGCATAGTTGTACAGCATAGGTCATGTGAATGAACTATGGAGAAGAGAATATAGACAATAGGCTTTCCCCCAAAGGGGCATGAATATAGGCCAACCATATATTATTTATTGCCACACATCATATCCACCATAGACAAAGGCAAGATGGTAAACTTCAACTTCTCTGTCAACCTTGGAAACCATATTTTACTGGGAAGCTTGGAGGCTGCCACATTTAATGCCTGGGAATTTGGGAGAGGGGATTTCATAGAGAGGTAGAAGATTAGACTCAACAACATTATTTCTTATAATGTCAAGGACATGTTACTCTGCACCTGGAGAAGAGTGTCTGGAGATATGTCTCCAGTTGGGACAATGTTTGATTGGACCATGTGATGGACTGGTGGGTGCAGAGGATGGATCTTTGATTTTCTTTTGGGAAGGGAAAACCGGAATTTTCAGATTTGTGTTTTCCCAGATGTGCCAATATGACAAGTCTAATAAAATGGAACTTTGAAGAAATGCTTGTCTCAGAATTGATTGGGTTGGAGGTTGATACTTGGAACGCTGACACTCTGTGCTATTCAGTGTCAGTCATTCTTGCCTTCCCACCTTAATTTTCGATTAGGCTCACTTGATTTTTTTTTAAATGGTTCACCAAGCATTATTAGACAATGAGAGTCAGAGTGACTCAAATCCAATGCCTTGATTTGAAATAGGATCAATTCCTCCCTTCCCTAAAAAGGCAAAGGGAAGCAATGATAACAGGCCACATTAAAAAGTAGTTTTATTAGGGTTGGCATGGAATAAGCCCATTCTAATTCCTTCTTGTTGAAGTGGCAGTTCTATGACTGGCCTTGCTCCATAACTGCCATTTTGTAAAAGTACTCACCTTGTGCTCTCAAAGTCTAAATCTGGCCATCAGTTATAAAGGCCTCTTGGTGTCCTCTGGTTTGTTGAGAATGACATAACCCACATATCAAGACTGAGCTTGCCATTTGTGAACATAGATCCAGGCTAGGCTTTCTGCTATAGTTAAAATAAAAATACTATCAGTTAGAGATGTCAGCCGTACTAGATCAGGTAGTTGGGGAACTGGAGATGGAATTCAGAAATTAGGTCCACAAAAGAGCTGCTGAATGGATTCTCATTATTTCTGCTAGCGAAATATTATAGTTTCTGGCAATTAGCAAATTCCCACCAGGCCCATTTTAAACCTTTTGACTGGAACCTCATTCTAACCAAGTAAACTAAATCTATACTCCTAACTTATACAGTACCATTGCATAGTATGGGATCTCGGGAAAGAACTATACAACTGTTTGAATTTAATGCAGACATTTTCAATGAGAATCCATTAAGGACTACTGTAACTTTCATTAAAAAGCAATGGTTTCATTGAAACAAAGTAAACCGCCCTTGACAATATGGAATATGGAAATGGATCATATATTTTTTCTTTCACTGCTAGAAGTTCCCACAGAAAAATCAGTCAGGCGTTTAGTTGCAAAACACTCCGCCTAAAAATGTATAAACAATCCTCCTTCACTTCATTTAATGCTAGTGGTATTCAGAAGTCAAATTTTCCTCAAGATAAATATTCAATTGTGCCATGAACTTGAAAAGGATTGTGGTTGTTTCTCTGCAATTATTATTTATAGCATTATGAGAATAAGCATAGTTTCATCCTTGGCTGGCATGGCTCTCTCCTCTTGTGACTCAAAATCAGAAAGCTCTGTTTCCCTGTTGGATTAAACACATTTTAGTATGTTGTCTGAAGCTTAAACTGAGATTCTATCTATTGTTAGTAAAAAGCTATTCCAAAAAACGTAGCATAGTGTTATCTTGTTTCATAGTTATAATGAAGTATTGTTTGCCTAGGTTGGTACCTTTAAGCAGGACATGATTAATTGATTAAGGCATTCTTGGTTGTATTTTGATAATGTATTTTATGGAAAAAAAATTACAAATGCAATGCCTTTAGATAGATAGTGATAGACATGATAGACAGACAAATAAATAGCATATGAACAAACACACTACATTTTGGCTTGGTGTCTTTGTCTGGCACTTAATTCCCATCAATAAAGAACAGAAAAGGAATCTCCCAAATTTTTCACAGCTGACCCAGAAATATGGTACATTTGACCTCATATTGCAATGCTTCTTGGTGCCTCAGGAATTGTTTCATTTTTACTTTTTAATCACCAGAATTGAAGCACAAGGTTCTATTTCTCATGTGCCAGGTTTAAGTGATTAGCCACCAGGTAAAATACCTCTGGAAGATGGATGGAACAGCAGGAAGCACGTCTTGTTTTCCTAAAGCAAGAGGCAGGGCTAGAATGCAAAGACCTAGAAGGAAGGAATTTGAGACTTCCAACTTCTACCCAATGAACTTAGAGTTAGTGAGCTATTTACTACAACATCAACTGATATATTTCATTGTGTATGGAGAGAATATGCTAAACACCTTGCAATTATCTTATGAGTGTCAATTCTCTAAGTAATTCTCTCTTACAATAAAATGAGTCTTTAGCTTGTTATTTGTTCCTACTGCTAAAGATGGCCCCAGCTTATTTCAAGTCCAGCGGGACAGAGAAGTTTTTGACATTTGGTAAGTTCTTAAGATACACACACACACACACACACACACACACACACACACACACACACACATCCAAACTAGACTGTGTTGTTTCTCCATGTCATATATGTGGGTACATGCGTAATTTTGTATTCATTTATTTATCTTGTCATGTTTATGTTTATATTAGAGGTGAATATCCTTTGAGTCAGTGGCGGGATTCAAATTTTTTTACTACTGTAGGCGTGGCTTGGTGGGTGTGACGGGAAGGATACCGTAAAATCTCCAGTCAGAGGTGGTATTTGCCGGTTCTCTAAACTACTCAAAATTTCCGTTACCGGTTCTCCAGAACTGGTCAGAATCTGCTGAACACCACCTCTGCTTTGAGTGCTGTATGCAACGTAATTTCATTTTAATGTATGCCAATTAGCATACATTCAAAGTGACAATGAAGTTATTCTATTCTATTCTATATATATATTAATCAGGATCCATTTTGAATACATAGCAGAAAAAAGAGCCTTGAAAGTTAACAAGGTTGATCCTATATGGAAAAGCTATTACAGAATTTAGTTGTTCTGCTTCAGATAGCACAAAGCCTCCTCCCAAAAGGTAACAAAGAAATTAAATAAAATTAAAACTTTACTTTTCTGATCCAAAATAGGTTCCCAAACTACTAATGATTATTTGGGGCTTGTCTTAGAAATATATCGGGGAAAATTGAAACCAGGGAGGTTTTGCTACATAAATGATACTATTTAGTCTGGGGGGAAACCAGTTAGTAAAAAATCTACTAGCAATTACTTCTGTTGTAAATTAATCATTCTATCATGAAAGTAGTGAGAACAAAGGAAAAAGAACATTTTGCCCTTGTTCCGAAATGTTTGTAATACTTCATTAATTTATATCGCCCTTTCTGCTCAAAACAAAACTTAAGAAGACCAAAATAAGCATTTAAAAATGGTTAGGGGATTGAACAGTCATGTTATTTGCCCACCATGTTTCACAAGTAATGACTGAATGTGACAAGTGTAACAAGTCTGAATTTTTAAGGATTAAGAAAAAAAAGAATTTAAAGAATTTCTGGCCTGATTAAGGCACCATGCTAGAAACTAGAAGGTCCTGATTCAAGTTCTGTCCTAGCCATGAAAGGCAGCTGTCTTAGACCAATTCACCTCATAGGATTGTTGTTCTGAGGAAAATAGATGGAGGAAGGTGTACTTGAGTTACTTGTAAAACTAATGAAGGTGGAATACAAATAAATAAATATTGATTTGCTTAACACAATTAAGTAACTCTTTACAAACTCTCTTCCAGAGCATTCTCCATGGATTCGCAGACAACCTGTGGTCTGTTCCTGACAACTCACTACATCCCATTAAAGGGACATTAGGGACAACACACCATGTCGGAATGAAAGACACTGGAATGAAGACACCACACAGGATGTAGTATATGATTAAGGAACAAAGTGAAGAATAGGTGAAAGAAGCACTTTAAAGATACCAGACATCAGTACCTGTAATAGGAATCCAACATTGGCCTCAGTTCTTTTCGAATTATTCAGAAGAAATAGTTTTCAGGTTTGGGGATGAACAGCTTTAAGGACAGTTTTAAAGAAAACAATAATTCTGATCCATGATGGTATTCATCCTTGACAAATAATTGCTCCATCTACTTAGAGCAGTAATTATTTACAAAGAAAGTGTATCTATGTGTATATGTATGTGTGTGTACAGTATAAAATATTAATCTGTTTTAGGTCTGTTATTAAATTTGCAATAATTTTCAAAGCTTAATATTCTAAACTGATATTTGTATCTCCCCAATTCTACACAGTGCAGTCTTGAACCTAAACAATTTTTTTGCAGACAGATAGGTAACACAAGCTTTCCCAGAGCTGCTTTTGCATACGAGTTTGATTCATAAATGCAAACAACTCCAAAGAAAAGAAGAGTTTTATATCATCCCAGGAAAATTACACCAAGGGTCATCACTTCGTTGCTGTCCTTTCTGCTAGCAGGTTGCACTGATCTGGGATTAGCACATTTCTTTCAATCGCCACCGCATTGTCTGGCTGCAAAGTTAGCATTCCTTCTGGAGTGATGGTTACAGAGTTTCTCATTGGTAGCGGCTGATATTTATGTCTGGGAGATTAACTGGCTGGAGGGAATGCTGGATAGTTGGTGAAGAGCTCTCTCAGGAAGGAAAAGCAGGAGTCTGCTTCAGAGGATTTAGGGAATAAAGCCAGTGGCTAGATAGAAATAGTGACAAAGGCAAAGATTGGATTGGTGGGTTTAGTTTTGGGTTTTGATGCCTTCAAGTCACTGTTGACACCTGGCAATTGTCTGGATTAATCCCTACAGTTTTCTTGGCAAGAATTCAGAAATGGTTTGTCTCCTTCTGAAAGTCTATGGAGATTTTCAGTCATTCAGGTCATAGTTGTCCCAAAGGTGCTTTTTAAAGAGGCAACTGGACTTTTCTAGTTTTTTCTTTCAAAGAAAACCATGGTTAAAACATCATGGCACCATATTACCACAAAGCTCACAAAATAGTGAGACAGAATTTTATTTTTGCAGATGCAAATATACACTGATTCAGAATGTCCTATTTATTTTTGGAATGGATAGCTGTTTTGTGTCTTTCAAGATTAAGTCAAATAATTCATTCATTTTCTCTATAATCACATCTTCCTTTAGTACATCTTTAACTTCCTTGTTATCCAATAGTCTGTCTGCCTCCTTTTCTGATTTCCAGTTCATAATATTTTTAAATATTTTAATTATTACAGTACTGTAATGATTCTTGAATGTGAGTACATTTTTCCCTCTTTTATTTTGCCAAGTTCCTATCTTTTTATTTTTTCATTTGGACAATGAAATGTCTCCACAGATCCTAAGTTTACTGTATATTGAAGATTCATTTCTCTTGTATGCCTTGAAAGATATGACAAAAATGTTTCTGAGATCTTGCTAACAATTTTGTGGCATATCTTACTGCCAAAGATGATAGTTTTATTAATAACTACTAAAAGCTAACATGTTTGCTAAGAATGTATTTCTCAAAACAGTACACTTAACAGTCTAAAGAGTATTTCCAAGGTTAACAAGTGATATCAATAAATACCTCAATTATGGATGAAAATCATTTTAAAGGAGAAAAACATGCTGTTATTTCCCATATAAATATGATTGAATATTATTGATTTCTGTGGGATGTAGGATGTAGGATGTAATCCTTTGAATATTTATTTGGAATCGAATCCTACTATATTCAGCAGTTCTTAGCCAACTATCAAGTGGATGTAGGGTTAAGCCTATTAATATAATATTAAGCCTACCAATATACAGCTTCAGTTCTCTCCTATATAACTTTTGTCTTTTTTTTCATAAACTGTTTCTACACCTCTTCTATCTGAAGTCCCAAAAGGCAGCAATGGCAATACTTCTGTATTACTTATACAAGAAAAATGTATAGATCTTCCCCTGCTGAGCTTGTCTTGAGGCTTTACCTTTTGAAAAAAAATCCTATTAAAATTATTACAATTTTAATAGGTTCTTTTATCCAAGAAGTAATGCCTGAATACTAGATATGCCTTACCTCTCCCTTCTCTTTTTACTAAGAGATGTACGTGGTAGGCAAATGATAAATCCTTTGATAATCTATGAGGCCAATATTTCTCCAGATCTAAAGAATGCTGCCACAAAACTGTACAAATTTGCCCAAAGATCCATAAAGGTGCCCTTGAGTTGAATTTGGCTCCTGGTTAATGCATCCATGAAGCTTTCTTAGCAATGTTATAGAAGTGATTTGCCATTGACCCCTTCTGGGATATTATTTTTTCCCCCATTTCCCAGTCTAGCCAACAGCCCCGGAATCCTCTGTTGATGCCCCATCCAAATATGAACCAGGGCTGATCTGGCAGAAAGGGCTGCCATCTGCTGAAGCTAAATTAGTCCAGAAAATTCATAAATTTGCACTGCCAAGAGCAGCATTTTGGGTTCATTCAGAAGAGATGCTTCAGGATACCTAGGACAATGTATCTGCGAAGTAGCTTCTTTATCATGTCTGAATGTCCCTCTTGTTAAAGTTACAACAAGTTATAGCAGATTACAGAAAAGAAGTGCTTAAAAACTAAGATCTCATAATTAGATATAATTCCACCCAAACTATTGAAGCTGTTAATCAGTAGCCTCTGTGGGATTTTGCTGCTCTTCACTGGAATGTTAAAAAGATAGCATTATAGCATCACACTGCAAGTTGGCATGCCCAATGTCATAATGTAGGCAGAAAAAGGGCTTGTATCAGAACTTCATAATGATACTTTGATCAGTTTGGCTCACTTCGATCCCCCATTTACATTTAAAGATATTGTACATGTAAACTAATTAAATATTTGACAGGCAACTCTGTTGACAGTGATCATGATATTTGGTAACAATGAAATAACCTAAGTTTCTGATAGGATTCAACTCTGTGGATAATCTCCAACTAATAAAGAATAGCATCATCAGATTGTAACAATGAATTCAGAGCCTATGGATGGAATATGTCAGATCTTATAACTATGCCCTTTCTACCAAGAGAATGGCTTCTAGTACGACAAGTTTTCTGTTTTTTTAAAAATATAAAATAGATGCATTATGTTGGAGACACTTCCTTTACCAACCCACCCAATGTACAATAAAAGAAAGATTAAAAAGGGCTCCTTCCAGGGAAATCATTGTTATACCCCTGCCATCCTTGGAAGCTCTGAACAAGTTTTTGTTTTGCTTTTTAAAGTCCTTGGATATAAAAAGGCCTGTGTGCTATAACTTAAATCAGAGGTCTTCAAACTTGACAGCTTTAAGACTTGTGGACTTCAACTCCCAGAATTCTTCCTCTAGTCATGTTAGCTCAGGAATTCTGGGAGTTGAAATCCACAAGTCTTAAACTTGCCAAGTTTGAAGACCGTTGGCTTAAATCAACTTTTTTTCAATCTACCCTCTTCTAAATCCAATTTTCAAACTTGGCACTTTTCAGATCTGTAGACTTTAACTCCCAGAATTTTTTCAAAAGCTTGAAAACAGTGCTCTAAATGTACTGAACTTCAATTCTCATAATATTGCCATCCATGTCAGTTACAAATGCAGTGCACCCATAATAATCAAGTAAGTTGCAGCTCAAAGTTTGAACACATTACCAAATGGGTAAGTTATTAAATACTGCTTATCTGTTTGTAAAGTGCAACAGTCAATTATTTAGCAACTGGTCATACTGAGAATGAGTCCCACTGATTGTCTTTCTCTTTGATCTATTGCTCCACTATAATCTAGTCCAATTCAAGGTCTTTTAGCCGAGCAAAATGTCTTAAAATAAATGTTCTAAAAACACTGTGAAATTACAAATTTCAGCTGCTTCAGTTATAATGATGCACTGTCACAGGTATAAGTTTCATGGCTGCTAACTATACTTCCTAATATAGTGATGATGACTCCTTTTTTTCTAAAATTCACATGATAGAATTTATTCCCTTGGGAGGAAATGCATTGATTACACAATCAATATCCTGTGTAATCTTACTTTGGATTATAGACTGCAGGATCCAAAATGCTATGGATGATGGTCCATATGGTCTTGTATAGTTTTTAAAATGAAAGTGTTTTTCTAAAAGTAGCACTTTGGATCGCTATTCAGAGAGAGAAAAGTTTAAAAATCCCACATTTTGCACTTTAAGATGAGTAGAGTGGTGATTAAAAGGTTGGACCTGGGAGACCCAAATTTAAATGATGGTATTTACTCAGTAACATTGGGTCAATAAACCTATGTCATCCCATCCCATCCTGCAGGCTTATTGTGGAAATAAAATTAATAGAAATCTCTATCTCCCTGAACTTTCTCAGAAAAAGTAGAATATATAATAATAATGTGTAAATCTTTAAGCATAAAATGTGTACAGATCTAAATTAGCCTGAATAGATTTCAAAGGATTTTCAGATACATGTTAAAATTATTAAAAATAATTTTAGCTGTTGAAGGATATACAAATAAGCTATTTCTATTGCCTGTAAATACAAATATTTTTTTATTCCTACTTTAGTAAATGGGGAAAGCACTATGAAGAGGGCATATGACTTTGCTAGGATCAATGGAATTTATCCTTTATATTTTTGTGTTTTATGTAATGTATTAATATTATTACTGCAATATCATGTAGATTCAAAAAACCCAAAGTGTATTTTTTCTCATATATAACCACTTATATATGTATTTCATATATATGGCTTTAGATATTATTGTGCACTAATTAGAGCAAGAAATAAAATTTTCTGTATTTATTGGCTTTTAATCTTAGTGGATCATCTGCCTTTTCTTCCTCAATGCATATTTACCAAATTTATTTAATCATAAATGAATCTAAAGTGAATCTTGACTTTGTAACAATAAATATCTTTTAATTTATTTATTTATTTAAATTTATATACCACCCGCCCTCTCCCAAAGGGACTCGGGCGGTGAACAGCCAAGATAAAATACACATATAGAAATACATATACAATATTTAAATGTTAAAAGAATTAAATACGTTGGCCATTTAACTTTAACATATGCACATTTTCTATGAATTACAATGAGTTAACATCAACCTATGTATGTTTCCTTTCCTCTGCATAATTGTATTTAACTTTTATCTAGGACTGTATTTCAATAATGCCTCAAAATTTGTAAGATGTAAACGTGTACAAACTAGAAAATATTTTATACCATAAACTTTAAATTAAATAAGTTCTCACGTAAGGCCCTGGTTCACTGTTACTATGCACTAATTAGGAGCAAGTCTATATTTACCTGTCAGCAATTTTATATCATAATTTTTTGAAGTTTGGTAATGGACACTTTGAATTTGCTTTAATGAGTACAAAGGGTTGCCAATCAGAACCATCTTTGAAACAGCTTCCTGGAACTATTGAGTTAATGTTTAATATATAGCACTTATTTTCTTGAATTTATCAAATTTCTGGATAAACATGCATCATCAACAATCTTTCTGAAGTAGAAAGCAAAGTAGAAAGCATGTGAAGTAGAAAACATGTAAAGAAAATATTGCTCGTAAGTAAGGCAGATTGGCTTGTTTGTATTTTATTGTAATGCAGGTTACAGGTTATTGGATTACCCAGTTAGCAAACTTTTGCCAAGGCCCTGTAGGAGGAGAGCGTACTGTGATAGCCAAAAATCAGAAAGGGTTTGTTTGCCAATGAATGTCAAAGCATTTCAGTCTTCAAGAAAATTCTATTGCAGATCCCAAAGGGACCATTTTGGGGGAAAAGAAAAGCAGCATGGTTGAAAGATAGATTGCCAAATCATCAAAGGACTATCTCAAAACAAACACAATGGGTTTTTAACCCATTTCAGGCATTTGCAGTCCCTCTCATTTGTAATCTACATAACCGATAAATCTTCCCCTTCCTTTCTTCTCCCCTTAATTGAAATCCTAGATCATGTTATACAGACTAGATAACTCTGTGCATCTGTTGATGCACAAACACTTATGCCTTTTAAGAAAATTTGCTAGGCTGAAAAGGAAAAGTCTCTGAAATGAGGAAAGAGTGATTTTAGTGGTGCAGTGGATAGGATGGCGATTCAGTGGGAAAACAAATGCATTGCACATATAAATACTAGTTAACTGCATTTCTCACTCCAAGTACACCAACAGAAAATCTTATCTGAAATCCTAAAGGGCCACTGGTCAATCAGCATAAACTAAGAATGCTGGATTAAACACACCCATGGCCAAATTCAATATAAACGAATTTCCTTCATTCTTACAGAATTCAAAATTGGCATTACCTATGTCCTGCGTGACTTGGGAATTTAAAAGATCCTGATTTATATGCATACACAATACGAATAAAATATAGCAAATCTAAAAATGGGCCTGAGTGCTTTTGAAGAGCTAAGTGCTTCTAGATTGCTTTATGTCCCAGTAACTTCCAGGATAGGTTCCAATTGAAATGCCTCTTATCATTTAAAAAGCCTTCGGTAGTACAGTGGTTAGAATGCAGTACTGCAGGCTGCTCCGGCTGACTGCAATTTGGCAGTTCGAGTCTCACCAGGCTCTAGGTTGACTCAGCCTTCCATCCTTCCAAGGTGGGTAAAATCAATTTGGTTTAATTTATTTTAAATTGTATTTATTGAGTATTATGTGTTTTTAGTAGGCTGTACACCGCCCCGAGTCCCTTTTTGGGAGAGGGAGCGGTATAAAAGTTTAATTAATAAATAATAAATAAATAAATAAATAAATGAGGACTCAGATAGCTGGGGGCAATAGGCTGACTCTGTAAATTTCTTAAGAGAGGACTGTAAAACACAGTATATAAGTGCTATTGCTATTGCTTCCCAGAGTTCATTTCTGATTTAAAAAGCAACTTGTTATGCCTGAATGGAACCTCCCATATGGAGCTTCTAGCTCCACATAATGATTGCAAATATTAAATTAGGGTTGGAATTTGATTTTAATGGAGTCACGCCAAAAGCAAACAAGTTTTCATCTTGGGGATTCTCTAGCTTTTTGGATACTTCGCAATCAACTACCTTGGGAAAAATACGTTAAGGCTGTGCATTTCGTTACTACATAAAAATCAAACTGCAAATAAAACTAGATGAATCCGGGCAATAGTACAGATTGAAAAGATGGGTCTTGCGGAATTAAGACCGCACTCCACATAGTTTCTTCCCTGAAACTGGTGGGAGTGCAGTTCACTACGATTAAAACGGCTGAAGGTAGGGAAAGCCAAACGACGCGTTAAAACAGCGCTGCGACGCTCCCGCTTGCGCACAAGCGCAGGAGGCAAAGGCGTCTCTCTTTTGGGAAAGCCGCCGCTACCGCCCTCACGGTGTTCTCCTTCCGAATCTAAGAGAGACAGACAGCTCTCTCCTTCCTGATTGGTCAAAAGCCTGCACAGGCGCAGGAGACAAAGTGACGTTCGGATGGGAGGATAAAAGAAGAGTCGGTGCTGGGGGGCTTGAGCTGCGCATGCGCGGCTTCCCCCGCCCCGCGCGGATTCAGATCGCTCTAATCGAGCGCGCACGCAGCCACCTGTGCGCGCGGGTGTCAAGTGGCACGCCGAGCGGAGGAGTGTGCGCGTAGGGACGCTGCCTCCACCTCGGGAGCACGAGACGTGCAGTTGAGGCGCAAAGGAAAAAAAACAACAACAACCGTGAGGGAAGGTCGCCGCTCCGTTCTTTCGCCTTCCCACTAAAAGGCAGCCTTCGGCAGCGGCGGCAGCTCCCGGAGGACTCCCCCGAGCCCGGGCTATGACCTGCCTCCCAAGCTACCTGAGTGGCGGCAATCCCGGTGCCACCCTCCGCGCCTTGCTTAAATCTTTACGGCGGCAACCGCCGCCAAGGAGGCAGCTCGCCGTCCCGCGTGTCCGTTTGGCTGAGCCCGCGGCTTCCTTCGCCGCCGCCGCCACAGTTGGACTCCCCCTGCGTTGTCCGGCGCTGGCGGAAAAGGGGTCGTCTTCTTCATCGCCGCCGCCGCCGCCGCCCTCCTTTCCCCTTCCTTCTCCTTCCCCTTCGCGGCGGTGCCTCGGCTCCGGCGGCCGCTCCAGCTTGTCCTCCAAGGCCGGCAGCGGGTTCCGCCCATCCCGGGTGGTAGTGGTGGCCAAGACGACTCGTTACGAGTTCGAGCAGCAGCGATACCGCTACGCGGGGCTCTCCGAGGAGGATCTCAAGCAGCTGGTGAGCAGTGGCGACGCCTCGGGTGGGTGTGTGCCCCACGCGAGGAAAGGAGACGGAGGAGCCTAGAGGTGTGGTGGGTGCAGGTGTGGCGTTGGGGGGGGGTGTCTTTTTGGTGGCTTCTTTCCCCCCCCCAGATGTCTCAGGTGATGGGGGGGGGGGCGAGGAAGACGTCCTCCAGCCCAGCATAGGTCCTTGCACAGTTTGAAAACTTAGAGAAACTTAGTGAACAATTTGTGGTTGCTCTGTGCCTCTCTTTTTTTTAAGGCAGGGATATTGGAGCAGGGAAAAAAAAGAAGGGTTTTATAATGTGTGCACGTGGTGCAGCTATTTTAATAAAGGTTTGATTTGAGTTTGGACATTTTTATCCAGGCTGCCTTGAGTTCCAGGGAGCAAGAAAAGTAGGTTATTGGAGAGGAAGAGTTGCAAACAAAGGATCGTTGTTTAACATCCTTAGACTAGAGTCAGATTCAATTATTGTGGAATAAACAGCCCCTGGTCAAGTCCATTGATTGCATTTGAAGAAGTTTACAAAAGTTACACCAAAACAAATAACATTGGTATAAGATCTGTTCTCTTTGCAGTAGTACATCCAGATCTTGCATTTCCATAGGCCTTGATATACACATAGGTATGATTAGAAAGCTTAGGGATAAAGCAAAGAAATCATTTCATATCAAACTGCCTGTTGGTTGAGTATGGAGGCTGATCCAGTAGACCTTGGGCGACCAGCTGAAAGAAAGTTGGACTACATATGGTCTTCCCAATATATTCACTTTCTTTAAACAATTTACAGTTAAAGAAGTTATGTTTTAATCAATATATTGTAGACTACTTAAATCAGATGACTTTACAATGTAATTACTTAATTAAGGGAAGAGACAACTATAATTTATCTGTTCTCAGTTACACAGAGCAGCAACTGTTGACATAGAAATCCCAGTCCCTTTATTATTCTAAGGTTTGGTTGCTAAACTCTTTTTTATTGTTCAAGAAATATCAATTTGAAATAGCACCCACCCACTTCCAAGCAGCCCATTGGTCTTGCTACAAGTGTTACAATACAGTCTTCCGATGTTTTGGAATCCCAGGTTTCAGAATTCAGTTATGATGATTGATACAGTAATGCTAAGATTGTAGTACAAGGGGTCATTTAGGGAAGACTGTTGAAGCACTTGAGTTTGGCTCATACGTCTTATTCTGAGTTGTACAGTATGCTGTAACTATTTCAGCAATATTTAGAATATTTTTACAGGATCAAGTTCTATCTAGTTGGTCATTATGTTCCTGTAAGCAGAACGTCTCAATAGCATTTACTTGTTCCAGAGCAACTGGCTTTTAGAGACATGCAACCTTTGATATTAGAAATTACTTATGACTTATACTAATTAGCATACTTGTTCTCCATTAAGTTGATGAATTCCATTCAGCCATCAAAAAATTATATTCTTTCATAGATTAGAATTATGCAAGAGCTAAAGGTAATCAGTTAAGTGGTAACATGGAACATTACATTCTTCAGATGTTCAATCTTTAATCATGTTTTGTCTGGTTCAGTCTTCAAAAATCTAGAGGCTTTAAGTGTGTTTGATTTCAACTTCTATCACTTCCAGGCAGTATACCAGACTGGAGAATCTTGGCTTCAGTTATCTAGTTTAGTTGTTAATTCTTCGTTCTTAAGCATGCTGAAATTACCTTTTAAAAAATGCTTATTTGAAATAGCAATAGCACTTAGACTTATATACCACTTTATAGTGCTTTCCAGCCCTCTCAAAGTGGTTTACAGAGTTAGCATATTGCCCCTAACAATCTGGGTCCTCATCCTTGGAAAGATGGAAGGCTGAGTCAGTCTTGAGCCTGGTGGGATTTGATCAAAATGTAACATTAACCATTCTGATTAATTTTAAATATATGCATACTGTAAAGCAAGTAAATATATATGAATGAAATAAAATGAGAGCCAGTTTGGTCTAGAGGTTAAGGCACTAGACTGGAAACCAGGAGACTGAGTTCTTTTTCTGTCTTAAGTTGAAAGCTGACTGGGTGACCTTGGGCCAGTCACTCTCTCAACCCACAATGACAGCTCAGGTGACAATTCCTGGCTTGTTGGTCAATTCTTGAGCAACCAATGGATCATTATTTGGTTGATTTAGAAAAAGCAGATCCTGTATTTGCATGGAAAAATATAAGAAGAAAAAAATATGAATGAGATAAAATAAGAACTTAAAAACAATTCAGTTTCAGTTCTTTTGGGTCTCTCAGATCTGTTCTGGGCATCCTGTAATATTTTGAAGTGGATTGGATAAATGCAGATAGAAAATATATTCCACCAAAAGTGTTTGTTTTGCTCTTGGTTAAAAAAAATTTTTTTTAGTTGTGTTCCCATTCAATCCAACTTACTTTTTCTTGGCAGCAGTTTTTTAGAGCCATGTGGATGTATTGTTTACAGTTGCTAGACTACTGTCCCCCCCTCCCCAAACTTCAAAATAGTTTCTCCAGAATAAGTGGCTTACTGTAGAGCAGTACTTTCACACAATCATCAGTGATTTGTTGTTGGGGAATAGAATAGAGCCAGATTTTATCCATGGAACATAGTGCTGTTAAGTTCTTACTTATCATTCAAGTCTTGCTCTGTTTTTCAGATGGCAGCAGTGGTAGTTCCTTAAAGTGGTGTCACTGTGCAGGTTCTGATCTTATGTGCACAGGATGCTTTGATTCTGAAAGCCTCTGAATTGTATTCATTCTATTAATTAGCAAAACATTTCAGTCTTTTCCCAAGGATTTAGAAATGTTGGTACTCATTTGAAACACTTTTGTCTATTCAGTAGTGATAAAATAGTTACTAAGTAACACTGTTATGGTTTTTGCTTCTTTCTATTGTATTTATCCTAAATAAAAATGACCCTGAATTTGAAAGAAAAGGGAGATTATATAGAAAAATATTAGAAACACAGGCAGAAATTCTTTGCAAAGTTCACACTTTCCCACTTTGTCAATTTGATTTACCAACACACACACACAGACACACATACATGTGTGTGTGTGTATCTGTATAAACACACACACACAAATTATTGACAACTAACTAAACTTAACCGCTAGTAAAATAAAACAAGATAACTTGTGTTTTTCAGTTGATCCAGTTTTGATGAAATGTTCATTTCATGTGTCTAAATTAAGAAATTGGAACTAGATAAAATAATCTACCATAGATGAAGAATTGTTTCTGAAAGAATTTCCCTCTTTCTTGCAGCTCTTTAGACACCCTCAATATCTCTTCAGGGCAGTAGGCTACTAGTAAATTTTAATTTTTACCTATAATAATTAATATATAAGGGGTTTTTGTGATCCTTCCAGTCATGATTATACCTTAATATCATTAAGAAAGTAATTGTAGACTAGAATATAAAAACTGAAACACCTATAAAGTATCTTTTTCAGAGTCGTTTTTTTCCTGGAATATAGCTTTGGTAAGACATTCTTAACCTAATGAGATTGGCTTTGTTAACTTTTTCAGTCTCTGAAAAAACCTCTGATAGTGTGTATTTACAACATGTTCTGATAGCATTATCCAAAGGTCAGACATTTGGACATATTAGCTTTAGTTAAAGAAACATTTTCAGTAAACTAATTTGGTTTCATTGTATGACTGGACTGAAACATTGTCTTTTGATATGTGTGTATGTATGTGTGTGTGTGTGTGTGTGTGCGCGTGTGTGTAGTAGTGAAAAAAGAAAATAAAGAAATAAAAAGAAAAGAAACATATAAAGAAGATAGTTCTAGTTCTCATCACAAGTTTAAATAAATTTGGTAGCTTTTCACCCTCCTGTAAAATTGAACATATCTCTTCTTCCTATAACTGTTCCTTATTTATAAACAAATCCATAAAACATAAACTTTTCAATAGTTTTTTGTAAGAACGTCACACATAAGGCTCTAGAATCATAACAGGTTAATACCTCATATTAAACTATGTTGTCATTAAATAGAGCAAAGTTGAACATTTTGTTAGCTCGGATAAGGAGTTCACTTGCAATGTGACTTATGTACATATTAATGTATTATGAAACTAAGATATAGTAACAGTTGTGCCATTCTAATTATGATCTGGTGTGAAGATCTTTTACTTAAACATATTTTTAAATGTTTCGAATGTCTTGATTTTTTAAAAAAATAGCGTATTTCAAAATTCCTGGAAGTAATTAACACACAGCATTCACAATGTAATATGTGGGGTACATTCATTGAGAAGTGCTCTGAGCAGGGATTAATATAGAAATATTATGTATCTTTTTATTATTTCTGATCAACTATAGTCTGATATATTGAGTAATGTTGTAAAGAGTTGATTTTTTTTGATGCATCATTATATTAACTTGACTACTTAATTAAAATGAAATGAAATGTAGTATTGTTTCTCTAGCTTTTTGCTGTCGTATACTCACTTTGTTGTGAATTTATAATATACACAAGTTGTATATTAAGAATCTACCGTAGTTTATCTCTATACATGCAGCATTGACTATATTCAGACGATATTATTTCAGTTTAGTCAGTCAAATACTTCTGCGCATCTTTCAAAATATGTCCAATCAGCTGAATAGTCTTGACAATGAATACAGAGAATGCAGCCAAAATTTTGAGGGCTGTAGAGAATTGTAATGAAATGGTTATTGAAAATGGTGCCTGTTAAAAATATAGCTGATTCTGTTTTCCCATTTGTTCTATGTTTCCATTTATTTACGAGGTTTATTTTAAATTCTGTTTCTGTTTGATTACTGTGAACATGTGTAGTTACATGACAGTTTTGGAGCTGTTCCAATTTGTTGACATCCATATTCATGTAATTGGGTCACATGTGATTTTGTGTATTAGTTACTAGGTAGTAAGAAGTTAGTATGCAAAAGTTATTGCAATTATTCCCTTGTAATGATAAAACTATGTCCTGAGGTGTCCACTACTCTTAATCCACTACTCTTCTCTACAGGATGGCAAGTCTATAAGAATGATCCATTCAGGAGATTTAATAGACTATTTTCAGAAAATTATTTCATACTAGTATTAAAAACCTGGTCATTAGGAATATGGAGATGATCCAAGTAAATGACATTATTGTTCTAGCTTGTATTTTTCTATGTAAAACTTATTTACAGTAGTGTCATATTCATTGAAACAGAGGAAAAATGAAGTCAGAAAATAAAATTCAGACAGAGGAAAAATATCATCTTGAACTGGGAAACTATAGATAATAGTTTCCAAATAAGCAGAATATGAAGCCCATTTGAAATAATGGCTTCATTTCCTATTTTGCTTTAAAATTATTAACCATCGTTGCTTGATAGGAGCAAGATGGGAAACTTATGTGATGTGAAGCAGTTATTTGTAGATGACATAGTGTTCATTAAGATAAAATTTGATTAACATGATTAATGTATATATTTAAAGTCTGTAGGTTTTAAATGGTAATGTGTTGCAAATTCTTACATTATTTTTTAATTTTAAAATATTTTTTACAGATATACTTGCTTCAATTAGTGGAAAAATAATATTAAAGTTTCTAATTCTTTGCGTCCTACCTTTTTAAAATGCCTGTGTTATTTCAATTTGTTTTGCCAATTTTCTCTTTCACAGCTTGCATTAAAAGGATCTAATTACAGTGGTCTATTAGAGCGGCATCGGATTCATACAAAAAATGTGGAACATATTGTAAATAGTCTAAGGTAAGGATATATATCAAGAATGTTGATTATAATTGAAATAATGTAAGTGAGCAGAAGCTCTGAACATTTATACATTATTCTTATATTTGCTGTTTTAAAAATGTTACATAATGGCTCTGATCCAGTAGTACAGGTAGTCTTCGACTTACAACTATAATAAGACTTACAACTTATTGAATTGGAATTACAGGCATAAGTCATGCTACATGGCTGCTCCCTATTTTACAACTTTTTTTGCAATAATTGTTAAGCAAATCCATTATTCACAATGGGTGTTTTTGCCAGCAATCAGAAGTAAACACCAAGTTTCAGCAAAAAGATCATATATTATGGTCACATGACCGTGGGATATTGTAAACAGCCATAAATATGGGCTGGTTGCTGAGCACCCGAAATGTGATCACATCTAAAGCTATAATGTGGGAGTTGGGAAGGTTTATTTATTTATTTATTTTATTTGTCAATTGCTTACAAAATAATAGGTATAAGTATAACATAGTTATGAATACATGGATACATATAAGAAAAATAAAATATAAAAGAAACAATAGGACAGGGACGGTATGCACGCCCCCTACAGACTTCAAGTCAGTCTTGATTCCTTTGTGGTGACTGCTTGCACAAGTTCTTGCAGCTTTCTTGGCAAGTGGTTTGCCATGGCCTTTTTCCTACGGCTTAAGGCACTGGCCCAAAATCATGTAGCTGGCTTTGCACATAAATTAGGACTTGTGGTCTCTTAATTTTTAGGTTGGAGCCTTAGTCACTACACCAAACTGGCTCTCTTAATCAGCAACACCTAATGTGAGCTGCCAACATAACTGTGGGATACTACAAACAACCATAAATGTGGGCTGATTGTTGAGCACCCAAAATGCAATCACATGGCTGCAGGGATGTGTGTGACCACTAGAATTTCAAATCTGGATTATAAGCAACCCTGGGGAGGTCAGTTGTAACTTCAAACAGTTGCTAAGCAACTTATCATAAGTCAAGGAATGTCTATGTATGAACACTATAATTCCTGGTGTTTTCTTGGCAAGTTTTTTCACAAGTGTGTTGCAATTGCCACTTCCTAGGGATGAGAGCTAAGGCAGGACTAGAATTAATGGTGTCCTGATTTCTAGCCTGGTGCCTTAACCACTATACCAAATTAGTTCATTTTTCTGATCCCAAGTGGGTTCTCCTTAATAAAGCATCAACAAAATTCTAATAATGTTGTTTAATCCTTGCAGACACATGGATTACATGGATTTAACAGGTGAGAGAGTTGAATGCAATAAGTGGATATTTTCACGCAACTGATAAGTTGGCCTGATGTAAATTATTGATCTGTTTCACAAGATTGTCAGTAGTTCATATGAATTTTGTCAGTATTTCGGCTTTACTTTTCATTTCCTTTTCTTCCTAGGAGGTTTTGACTGACTTCACTTTTTGCGTTTCTTAACCATGAAAATGAGAACAATCACTTGCTTTTCAATATCTCTCTGTAGAAATGAGAAGATTGAAGTTCGGCTTGTGAAACGGAGAGACTATGATGAAGAGACTGTCCGATGGGCAGATGCTGTTATAGCAGCAGGAGGTATTAACTTGTGAGTGGGGAAATGTATTTTGAGTTATTGAAAACTTGAGTAAATGCTTTTGCAGAAATCTGAAAGCCAAATTTGCTAATCTACAAGTAAGTCTAAACAAAAATGTTGGTGAATTGCCAGGATCTGATGAGACTGCAAGATCCAATTAAGTCCAATCCTTTATTTTCTTACACCTAAGTGACAGAATATTGTCAAACTAAAGCTATAACTTTCTTATCTACTGATATATACTGATATATTCTGTTGTGTGATTACCCTGAACCTCTTCCCTCTGGGATAAGTCTCCCCATCTTCATACCATCTCCCAGCCCTCCCAGCTTGCACCAATCACTTGCACACCCTCTTTGATATGTGCCTCCCATACACCCTTGTGCACACTTTTCAATCCATGCCACACCCTCATGCACCCTCCCAGACCTTTCTGATATGCCTCTCACATATATTCCCTGACTCATATCATATTCTCCCTGACCCTTGCTGCACCTCTTGCACACCTTGCCTGCACTGTGCCTTTATCATAGTTTTGTGTACTCTTATGCACCCTCTCCAATATAGCAGCAACCTGCCTGCCAGCCTGGGACTTGCAACTTCCCATTGATTTCTCCACTTACTTTGGTTGTGGGAAGCCTGCAGGAAGTTGCTTTGCTTAATGACTGGGGGATTCAGTTAATCGTGGCAACTGGACTGCAGATTTTGCTGCTGCTAAGTGATTCAGCTGCACTTTACGGCCGCATTGCATAGCGATGGAAATTGATTCCAGTTGCCAGGGTGCTGATCGCTGATTTTGGACCAAGTTATCTGGGCGTCCACTTTCTCTTGAACTTATCTGACAAAACGAACAAGTCAAATAGGGTCAACTTCCTTCTGATTCCCATTTATACAAATACGCCATCTGATGAGGTTTTGAAAGTAGGCATTTTCAGTTACCTCTCCAATATTCCAAAAATCCTTCCCAGCAGATGTTTGGTTTAATCCTTATCTTCTGGGTTTCAGAAAAAAAACTAGTTATTCCATTAAGTACAGGAATAGGGGTTATGCTCTGAATGAATATTTGAATTCACTGGATGATATATTTATACTTTTTTGTATAATTTGATAGTGTATTTGGATTATTTTATGGGTGAATTTATTATTTGGCGAGGATACCTTAACCCAACCAGCCATTGATACAGAAATTTACTATATTAAGAAAAGCATAATGGATTATTGTTCTTACTATAATTTCTTATTGTCTTTTATTGTTATACTATGATTTCAACAACTGTATACCTCTCAATATATCAAATAATAAATATTGCAAAAGGACTATTGAACTTTCCATATTGGAGTAACAACAGTCTTGATGACTTTCTCTCATAATTATTGACTGGAATTGCCTGTTTCAAATGCACCATTGCAAAATAGTTTCTCTGATTTCCAAACCTGATAAGTAGTCAGAAAGATACTATGCTGTGAAACATTGCTGAGAGCTCTTGATAGGATCATGAAATACATACTTCCCTATCCAGGGGAATTCTAACAGTCATCCATCAGAATATTTTACCAAATGAAGGTTAATTATCAGTTTAACTGAGGCTGAATCCTGAATCAAGAATTATCCTCTCTAGGAGAGCATGTATCTCTGCTGTTTCAGGTGATTGCCCTCAAAGATGTGTTAGTAGCCCCCAAATGTGTTGAGGCACATATCAGTACATATAAGTCTCTCTTTTTCACCTTAAGATGTTTGTCCAATACTTCATTTTGGAATGATAAAAAATTCTTATATAAACATGCTCTGATACCAAGCTCTATATTTTTCCTAGGTGATGGAACAATGCTTCTGGCGGCCAGTAAGGTGCTGGATCAATTAAAACCAGTTATTGGAATAAATACAGATCCAGATAGGTGAGTGTATCCAGATAGATTTGCTGTATCTTGTAATGAAGTTGGGGAGCCAAATAAACAAATGACACATTATAGCAATTTAAGCCCTATAAGATATTTATGGTGCATTATTTTATATTCAAACTTTTCCCCACATTTTTTTTACCTTTTACCTATATGAAAATGTCCTCAGAAACATAAATGGTCAGGTTAATTCAGTAGCAGTATTATGCTAATTTGGAAAAAAGCAGAATTGTTCTGTAAGTATACAAAGTATTCCTGTAAGTTCATAAATGTAATTGTTTTAAAATATTTGATGTCAAATATTTATTTGTATCATATCTTTATTATTTTTACAAATAACTCAAGGTGACAATACTACTCCTTGTTCCTCTTTTCCTTACCACAACAACCCTGTAAGGCCAGTTGGGCTGAGAGAGAGTGATTGGCCGAAGGTCATCCAACTGGCTTTCATGGGACTAGAACTCATGGTCTCCTGCTTTAACTACTTGACCACTAATCCTTACCTGATTCTAATCCTAATCCTGATGCCTTAACTGCTAGACCAAACTGGGTCTATCTATATGCCTAAATAAATCAGATGTTCTAATTAAGTTCTACAATTTCCAGTATCAATGTACTCTATTTACTTACTAGAGTTAGAGACCAATATCTTTGGATTGGTATGGTGAAAACCATGGCATATGCAGGAGAAGCAAATGACATGAGTTGTATTTTTTTCTTTTTACTCTGCTTTTAAAGGATTCCTTTAGTTGACTTTAGCTGCAAAAAAACTATGAACCTAAACATGTTTTGCATATCTATGGAACTAAAAGAAAAGATCTGATATAATAGATCTGAGTTTGTGCAATTGACAAATACATACAGAGAAACATGATGTAAGTGGTCTGAGCAGAAGTTCTTTCATATGTAAACATGATAAAGAAATCAGTTCACATGTGAAATTGTTAGTTGTGTTTATGATGAAAAATTAAGAGCATTGGTGAAGGATGCTTGGATGATGAGGTGCTTTGATTCACTTTGGTAGTGTCAAGAGTGAATCTTGAGGGGAAAATGGACATGGAGGCTTATATAATTATATAATTCTTATATAGGCTTATATAATTCTCATTAGAAGGGCATTCATTGGCATTTTTAGCTCATGAATTATATATCCTGAGTCCATTATAATGTAAATATTGCATTATCATCTTTTGGGAATCCTCTGATTAAAATCAACATCCCTATTGCCTTTTAAAAATTCTATTCTTTTAATGTTATAACTTGTAATTTTTTGTTGCTGTAATAGTTGAATTCTCACTGCAGAGTTCAGGGGAAATTGGAGTTAATGTATGGTTGTGAATCTTGCTTTTACCTAAGTCTTGTTGTTCTAAGAGTAAATAAGTGTTACTTGATAATAGCATTTGATTATCTTGAAATAATGGTACTTTCCACTTGGCTGTATACCTAATGCTATGCAATATACTGCTGTTCATTGATTATATATTAAAATGACATTTCATTTTAAGCAAAATGAATTCTATCTCTTGTATGTTGCTACATTAGACAATATAGTCTTTGCTTTTAAATATTTATCATGTACTACTTTCTCCTCTCTTTCTTTGTCTCTAAAGCTGTAATTTGTTGGTTTGGGAGGGTTTCCTTCAAATCACCTTTGATTCCTTTCTTGACAAATGGTTTGCCATGACCTTCTTCCTAGGGCTGAGAGAGAGAATGGCCCAACATCATATAGCTGGCTTTGTATGTAAAGCAGAATTCGTGGTCTCCCAGTTTTTAGCTTGGAGCCTTAGTCACTGCACCAAACTGGTTCTCTTGATCAGCAACACCTAATCTGAAAGTAGTAACAATCTATTTTTAAAACCTGTGTATTTTTAATACCATGAATTGATGAAAGGTGAACATCAGTGGGTAGCTTGCAAAATAGCCTCTATGTTAATTTGCATAAAACATGAGAATGTTGTAGGCAAAACTGTGTATTAGTTGCTTGCAAAGTTCTGTCCAAAATGTGTCAAAATTTACTAGTATTGTTACTATGAGCAGGGAATGCTGCATATGGCATAGATATAATTAAGATGATAGTTTAATATCAGTTTCTCTACATTATTAAAAGTATTACATAAAAGCCTTGATAAATCAAAGCCACAATGGACATGGAGGAAGAGGAAAAGAAATGAGAGAGGAAGAACAACTACTGCAGGAGGAGTAAAATCCTATATGAATAAGTATTAGAAGATAAATTAATCTCCAAACGATGATTGAAAAGTGGATGTGAGGAAAGACGATGAAATAAAATGAAAAGAATTATATCACAAGGTGCCACTGAAGTGCATGGAGAAGTATGAATATTGCAAAAAAGGGTGGTGGAATGGCGAACCTCTGTAAGGGGTAACTTATAACATATAAGCAAATATTTGCAGCAAAAATTAGGAAGAGTTGAAAGACTATAGGAAAACAGTTGTAAAAATATACTCAGAGAGCAAGTTGTATTCATCTCCCTTATTTCACTGAACATACCATACATGTATTTCCCTAAATTGCTGATCTTATAAAAATGTGGCTTTTTGTAAGGCATGAACATTTGTCAAGTACACAAAACTGCTTCTATATAAGAGCATGTTGCTACCTTCCTTGTTATATGGAATAGGGGTGTCAAAACGAAAACATTCAGTTTTATAAATTAGAGGAAATGGATCGTGTTTTTCTGTTGCCAGCATACTTTATTTACAAAATAACTAAGAAACCAAAGAAACAGCAGTACCATCCTAATAAGCAAGCAAAAAAAAAAACTATAATGAAAGATGAAGTGGAAGTAAAATTCCTCCCCTGCACACATGCGCAGTAAAACAGAACTTCACAAGACACTCATATCTTGTTACTATGGAGACTTGATAACCAGTGCAGCTCATTTTGTAAGCTACCTGTGGAAACTCCTCGGACAAACCCAAAACAAACGCAGTGATACCCCCTTCTTTGTCTGATGAGCTGACATCAGGTAAGGCACATCTTCTCACGCAGGTATTCATGCTGAGCAGCTGCAAGTGGTTTGTTGAGCATATCAGCAATCTGATCATGTGTGGACACATATTGCAATTTAACAAAACCTTGTTTGACTAGTTGCTTTATATTCTTATACCAAATGTCAATGTGTCTGGACCTAGAACCTGTGAAATGAGTTTTGGAAATATGAACCACAGATTCATTGTCTTCTATCACGGTGATTGGCTGGATCGGGTGAGTCCAGATATTTGTAACTAAAGCATCAAACCATGTTAAAGCATTACATGCATCTGAAACACAAGCATATTCGGCTCCAGTAGATGAACATGAAATGAAATTTTGTTTACGCACTTGCCAGTAAACAGGACATCCATTTAGGAACACCATATAACCTGAAGTACTTTTCCATGACTTTTTATCACTTGCCCAATCAGAATCTGCATAACAACATAATTCTGCATAATTGGTGTGTGTCGATTCTAACAACAACTTCATACTTTTTGTGTGCTTCAGATATCTCAATAACTTCTTAATGCATAACCAATGAAACTGTTTTGCTTTACCTACATGTCGTGACAAAAGATTAACACTAAGAGCAGTATCTGGTCTGGTCCAACTATTAATGTATAACAAGGACCCAATTACTGAAAGATAAAGTGTTTGATCCTCAAAATCAGGACTTGGTTCATGTGCCAGATTATGGAAATCTGTTTGCATAGGTATGCGAACTGGGTTAGCATCCTTCATATTGCAATGATGCAACAGTTGTTCAATCTTGTCCTCTTGTGAAATACAAAACCCCTTCTGAGTTTTAGTAATCTGAATACCCAAATAAGTGTCAGTGTGACCTAAAGATTTCAGTGTGAAATATTTCTACAAAGCATTAGCAAAACTCTCACTCATTTACTTATTTGGACCAATATAAACAATATCAACATAAACAAGAATTATCTCATATGCATTCCCAGATCTTTTTGTGAACATGCATTCATCATTTTCGGATTTAATAAAACCCATTAAATTTAGTTTGTCAGTTAGACATAAATACCACATTAAACCAGACTGTTTCAGACCATAAAGACTTTTGTTTAGGAGCCAGGTATCCCCTTCTTGCTTCTGGAACCCTGGAGGATCTTTGACGTAAATTTCTTCATCCAGGTCAGCATGTAAATAAGCTGTTTCAACATCAAACTGGAACACTTCTAAACCAAGAATAGTTGCAGTGGTTAAAGCAATTTTCACACCCTCAGTCCGAACTGTCAGTGAGTATTTGTGTAATCCTCAGAATAACATTGAGCGAAACCCTGAGCTACAAGTCTGGCCTTGTATAATGATTCACCATTTGGTTTCTTCTTGATTCTGTAGATCCATTTGGTGCCAATGACTTTCTTGTTTGCTGGAGGACTTGCAGGCGTAAACACCTTGAGTTTCTTTAGACTGTCCATTTCAGCTTACATGGCCTCATACCGTTTCTCTTGCTCTGAATTGGGAAGATGCTTAATTTGCGTGAAGTTGTCCAGAGGCAGTATAACAGCACAAAGCAAAGGTAAAGATGCTTTTGTCAATTGCCATGAATATCGCTTCGGAGGGATCCCCTTCTTGACCCTCTCGGAACGTCTCGGAACAACAGTCCATTCTTCCGTTTTGTCCTCGTCTTCTTCCTCGTCGCTAGCCTCAGCATTGACGGCATGCGAAGACGGAACCTCTGGTTGAGAAGAACTAGTTGATGGAACATCCGCCTGATAATGTCGATCATCAGACTGCATTGCATCATCTCTAGGAAAATAAACTCCAGTGTCATTTGAGTGAATTCTGGACCAGTCAGCATCTTCTTCAAAAGTAAAGGATTGAGAAACCACAATTACATTTCTGGAATCAACGAACTTGCTGCATCTGGAACTGTCATCAATACCCATAAATCTCAGTCTTTTTGCTGCTGGACCTCCTTTCCTTCTTTGAGCTAATGGAATATTCACCATAGCATATGAACCAAAAATATGGATATTTCTCAAATCAGGTTTATATCCATATAATATGAAGAAAGGTGTCTGGTTAATTACACTGCTCCAGATACAGTTTGCATATTTAATTGCTTCACCCCAGTATGGGAAACTCAGATTAGCATCTTCTAGGAGACAACGCATCATTGTTTGCAATACTTCATTTCTGCGTTCTGCCACTCCATTTTCCACAGGAACTTAAGGAGCTGAGGTCTGGTGCAGAATTCCATTCTTACGCATCCAGTCCTGAAAACGCTGGGACATGAATTCAGCACTGCGATCACTTTGAATTCTAGCGATGTGAACACCGTGTTGAATGTTGATTGACATAAGTTGCAAAATCTTTAAAGATCTGAAAGGTCTCTAATTTTTTCTTCATAGGAAACACAAATCCATATCTAGAATAATTGTCAACAATTGTTAAGAAATATTTTTTCCCACCAAGTGTTGGTGCAAATGGACCTACTATGTCAGTATGTACCAAATCAAAAATGCGTGTTGACAGGCGTGTAGCGTGTTTTGGAATGGCTGCTGCCTTGGACTTGGCTTTCTTGCATACAGCACAATCCAAAAACACCTTATACCCCTTCAGATCCAAATCTTTTACGAATTCTGGCATCTTGCTAAGAACATGAAAACTGGCGTGCCCCAATCTTCTATGCCACTTATGGATACACCTGGAATGCAAAAGTTTACCTGTTAGTGAATTTTCAGCATTCGTATTAAGAACCTTTGGCTTGCTTCGAGTAACCTGTTTCTGAATTCTGTAGGTTCTAGGAACCTTTGGGATAGCAACAGGATCTCTCTCTGGAACATCTCTCTCTGGGCCTGTGCTCCCTCTTATTGGAACAGGTATACTTGCCTGTGCTTATGAAGTAGACTTCGGCTTTAGGTAATAAACATCACCAATTAATATGGTTTCAGCAACAATCTTACCTTCTTTCATCACATAACTTGTTTTTTCAAAATGGTGAACCTGGTACTTGGATACTCTCGACAAATGACTCTGACTAAGCAAACTGCTGGTTGCTGTTGGAATATAATAAACATCAGGAATAAAAGCATCTAGCTCTTCAATGTAAACAGTTCCTTTTCCCTTGACCTGAATAGTATTATTTGAAAAAGTGTACAGTTCACACTTATCTGGTTCAGGCTCATGCATCTCTGTGAAAAGATCTCTTCTGTAGGTAACATGCACTGCTGTTCCACTATCCAAAGTCCAGAGATGTCTTCTATCATAATCTGGACTTCCTTCGTTGATTAATGCCAATGTGATGTGTGGAGTTTGTAGATCACGCCTGGAACCACGATGACCTTGTCTTTCACCTCTGCCCTTGCTTCTGGAATCTGTTCCTCTGGGCTGGTATGTGACAGGTGCTGGAGATCGCTGGGGACAATCACGGACGATATGTCCCAAATGACCACAGACGTAGCATCTTGGCATCCTTGGAACGAAGGCATTTCCTCGGAAATTGCTCCTTATATCTGGAGCTCGCAATGCAGTCGGTCCTCTCAAATGTGGCGTGGCGTGCATGAATGCTTCTTCAGTTAAAATTCTGCATACATGATCAACTGTGCGCTGAACAATAGGCACTTGATTAATCTTTGAAATGGCATCTTTCCATTCATAATTCAAAGAGTTAATAATAACACTGATCATTTGAAAATCATCCACAGCATAACCATGTTCAGCAAGTTCCTTTCTCTTTCCTTTCAGTTTAGTCAAATGTTCACCAATAGATACACCATATTTCAATTTCGAACCATGAAAGTCAATCAAGAGCAAATATGTAGATTCAATTGAAATAGGCTGGTAACATGCTTCTAATTGAGCCCAAATCTGTTGGGCAGTTGCATATAATCCTGCATCTCAGGACTCAATGTTGAATAATAAATTTCACCTTTCTCTTTTAGTGAAAAACTACAAGCTGCCTGTATAACTTTAGGATTAGCTCCAATTTTTTCATATTCTGGCTTCTCAGGCTGAATTTGATAGCATGCATCATAAATAAAACTTGGTACAGACCCTCTATCTTGTCCTCCCATGGCAGCTTCCTCCTCCAGATGAGTAGCGGTAGCCAGCGGACTTCTTATCTCCTCAGGAATTTCAGAAAATGACAATAAATCCTCCGACTGAGCTTTCTGCTTTGCTTTGCCTTTGTTTCGTGGCATTGTAGAGTTTATCAAAATCAATTACAAATTCCTCAAACTTTGTAATCTAATGATCAAAACAACAGATAAGAAACTATCCTCTGCTACCATGTCAAAACGAAAACATTCAGTTTTATAAATTAGAGGAAATGGATCTGTTGCCAGCATACTTTATTTACAAAATAACTAAGAAACCAAAGAAACAGCAGTACCATCCTACTAAGCAAGCAAAAAAAACTAATGAAAGATGAAGTGGAAGTAAAACTCCTCCCCTGCACACATGCGCAGTAAAACAGAACTTCACAAGACACTCATATCTTGTTACTATGGAGACTTGATAACCAATCCAGCTCATTTTGTAAACTATCTGTGGAAGCTCCTCGGACACACCCAGAACAAACGCAGTGACAAGGGGGTTGAGTTCGTCTAGAGAAATATCAAAATAAGTTGAATGCAGTCAGAATGAAATGCTTAAGAAGTGGGGTGTAAAACAGGAGAGGGAAGTGGCCTCACAGTTGCAGGAAACTAAGATGCTGATTCCAAAACACCTTGTGACATTCAGTTGGTGCCTGGATTCAAACATGCATTCTATGTGTTTATTTCTTGTCACTCACTTTTGTAATTCAGTGTGCATCTGTTCATTCTGCACCCTTCAGCATCTGAGAGGTGGAACATTGTGAAAAGAAATAGTAAATTAAATGCTACTGCTGTATTTTGCTATGGGTTTTTTTTCTAGAAATGCCTTTAATTTCTATCACTTGCTATTTCTTATTCCCATTCTGTGCTTGCTAACACTGCGTAGCTTAGAAGGGAATAGTATGATGGGTTTGGGTTTTTTTTGAGAGTTTTGTTTTTGTCCACTGCATACATTTAAATATTTAAATTTAAATATTTAAATTTAAATATTTAAATATTTAAATTTAAATATTTAAATTGAAGTCATGAATAAGAATTGTTGTGAAATAAAAGACTTTAGTGTATTCGACGTATCTGAGAAGTAGTTGATAAATTGCTCAGCCCCCCCCATATTTACCATTTAAAATGGATGAGAATTCAGTTAGAGTAATATAATCCATTATTATATGACACATTCCTCTTTTACAATGGGTGAGGGAATAAATCTTTGCTTCAAAAATGTACTGAGTTTTCTAATACAACATACTATTTTTCCATTGTTATTTGATATACAGATCTGAGGGCCACTTGTGTTTACCTGTACGATACACACACTCATTTCCAGATGCTTTGCAGAAACTTTATACTGGTGAATTCAGGTAATATAAACTTAAATCCTTAGATAACTTTGTCTTTAAAAATATTTTTAGGTTTTAAATAAATATTGTCTAAGTATTATTGACATGTATTGGGGATAAAACCTAATGATTATTTTTTCCCATCCTACATTAATGTAGGAGTATATGAATCACTGAATGCAAAACAATGGTTAATTTTCACATACGTATTTTGAAGTCAGTTTTAAATGAACTCAAAATATTGTCAAGAGATGGGCAAGAACTGTGATATGATTAATATAACTTGGGAGAAATCAGTGTAACTCAACAGTGTAATTAAACTTAATTATCAAACTCACTATTTTTTAAATAGAGAGTGGTAACAGTATCAGCATTAAAAACAAGGCCACTGAGAGATAAAAGGCTGCTAATCTGATGAAGTTATGACAGGGTTGCAGAAATACCAAATAAAATGGACAAAGATCTAATGGGATACACATACCTCTCCTTACAACAGCCAGAAGAAGTTGAATGTACTCAGTGGATACAACATGCCAAAAGTCTGTCTGAGTGGGAAAAATGGTGGGAGGAATGGGCTTGGCTGGAATCTTCAGTAGTAACAATTCAGGTAGTTATGTTAAGACAGGTTTTAATTATGAATAAAGTTGAAAATAATGGTGACTCCTTCTTTCCCTTCCCTATTTCACATGGCAGCACCCATCACATTTTCCTACATGTAGTGCAAATCACATCGATTCTGAAATGGAGAATTGGTTAGAAAACATTTTTTTCCCCACTGAGTTCCTTTTTCCCACACTGGCGCAGTGGTTAGAGTACAGTACTGCAAAGCTACTTCTGCTGCAGCCAGCTGCGTACAATTTGGCAGTTCAAATCCTACCGGGCTCAAGGTTGACTCAGCCTTCCATCCTTCCGAGGTGGATAAAATGAGGACCCAAATTGTTGGGGGCAAGATTCTGACTCTGTAAACCGCTTAGAGAGGGCTGGAAAGCACTGGAAAGCGGGATATAAGTAAGTGCTATTGCTATTTTGAAAAGTATGATGTGAGCAGGCTCCATAAATGTTAGAAGAAAATAGAGTAATCAGAATAGCTTTTTTAAAAAAAAGATATGTATATGTTTGGTTAAGCTAATCACTGTAATTAAGCTGATCACTGTAGTTCAATCAGAAATTTAATTCTCTTAATAAGATAATAATATATTTCTGATCATTGTGCACAATGATCATCAAATCTACCAGTTATTCTTCAGTAGCTGGTATACTACCATTCTGCTTAATATTTGTTAGAGAGGCTAACTAGTATTTTTAAAAATAAGTAAATAAAAATAAAAATAAGTAAGTAAATAAGGAATTGGTTATTTTATATTTTGGTGACATACAGTTTGTCTTCTAAATATTGTATACATAAGTGACCATGGATCTGGCAAAAATAATGAATTCAATGTCATAATTTGATTATAATAGGAATATAATCATTAATTTTATTAAGAGGAATATTAAAGAAATAATTGCATTTTTCTTTCCTTAAATATATTGTATAATATTTAGATTGATTGGTTTCACACCAAATCATCTTGTACTGTTCTGAAAATTCATCTCTTCCAACATCAGAAAACCAGAAAAAGAACATTTTGTCTTTGGGATACTTGAAGTTAAATTGCCCTAGAACTTTCAGAAATTATTTAATAATTTAGACTGTGAATAAGAGTATGAATTTCATTCCCATCAACTAAATTTCTTTGTGAGTTAAGTAATGTTTATATGAAATAGTTAATAATTTTCTGACTGCTGTATGGGTCAGTTGTAGTGGTGATTCTTGAAAAAAATTGTTTTAATTGATTTACTTTTTGTCTTATCCCTCATCTTTAAAGATGGCAATGGAGGCAACGAATCCGGTTGTACCTTGAAGGAACTGGTATTAATCCAGTCCCTGTAGATTTACATGAACAGCAACTGAGTCAAGAACAGCACAGCAGGGCCCATGTTAATGGAAGATTTCAGGATCAAAGTGAGTACTGTTTTTCTCCAAAAATATATTAATCTCTGATTGATGATTAATAATACCCAATCTTAAACTGTCATCTTCAGCTCTTAATTTACCATCAGAGTAGGAGAACATATTCAGAATAGAAATCAAATGCTTCTATTAAGTGCAGAGCTACTATGAATAGATGCAGTCAGGTTTGTATAAAATGAATGCTTTGTATCGAGTCTAAAAATAAGGATCTTTCTTAATTTTAGTTCAGAGAAATTTTCATATTTGAGTGTGCTTTTAGAGACATCTGCTTGGCCTATATTTCACCCATGTAATTTGCCCATGATTGCAGGATCTCAGATTTCTGAACCACACCTCTTGCCTGTAAGATCGTTAAATGAAGTCTTTATTGGAGAGTCTCTCTCATCCAGGTATGCTAAACATCTACCTGCAAGTATTACTGTTTGGCATAGCCTGTAAACCTTTATTTATATTAAAACATCTCCAAACTACCTTGATTCATAGTCTCTTCAATCAATCTTTATATTTTTTTGCTTTCTTACTGATTAATCTACTGAATTGCATTCATACTTGATTACTGAATCCAAATAATAATATTTTGCTTCTGAAGCCTGTGAGAAAGCAGTTAAGTGCTATATTTTTCAAGAAGTCTTACATATTTGTTTTATTGTGAGTTTTTGAAAGAAAAATCATTAGCTGGTCTTTAATGCATCTAATTTTCACCCTGCCATGTCTTGGTATTGGATTAATTGCCTTTTCCAGCATTGAATAGAATTTCATATTGAAGTAAAAATAAATAAGGGTCAAGGGGATTTCTCTCACTTGTAGCTTGAATTCAGAATTTCATTTTGAATTTTAATGACAGTTGGGACAATTATGTAGAAGGGAAACTAGTATGTGTTTCTGTTGTGTTCAATGCTAGTAGATTTCCTGCTAATTGCAAATAAAATTACTAGAAAATTCTAAAAGGCTTTCAAAATGGCTTGCTTTTGTACTAACAACATGCTGGAGTTTTGAAAACTGATCTAAAAAACCCTATCCATCAAAAATAAATCTTTATTCTTTAAAACCTGCTTTTTAAAACTGCTGCATACAAATTAATAATAAAATTTTCAGCCATGTTTGAAATTAGCCTTTTTAGACTGGTACATGCCTGATGTCGGGCTGTGTTCTGTCTTATTCAGGGTGAACTATAAGTCCTGCAAACCCAGTTTTAAATTCTCCCTTCATAGGGCTTCTTATTATGAAATATCAGTAGATGATGGTCCATGGGAGAAACAAAAGAGTTCAGGTCTCAATATATGTACTGGAACTGGATCAAAAGCTTGGTAAGTTTGGTGTGCTTCTGTCATATCATTTAATCTGTGGAAATCTTTCAAAAGAAATAATATATAGCATCTTTATTTTGATACAACATGTGATACCGCTGTTATAAGAAGTAAGTTGTAAAGGGTTTATATTTACTGAGTTATTTTAAGCCTTACCTATTTTATATGTCACCCTGTTTATGTATTTGAAAATTTGGAAAAAAAAGCTCTGTTGAATGTATTTTAATGTTTGGGACTTTTTTTTCTGAGAAACATTCATTTAAGGTGATTTCAAACAAATGTATTAAGGCATTGGACTAGGAAGTAGTTTTACCACTACATCAAATTGCCTCCTTTTATATATTTTAAAATAATTTATATCAGATGATAAGAAAATAGATAGATAATCAGCTCTATACCTGTTCCCAAAGGCTTTCTGGAGGAAATCCCACCTCATGTTTCTGGAAGTCTTTATATTTAAGATGCTTGAACATCTGAAAATATAAATTGATTGGCATAAAACAATTTTTACAAATCAGTAAAAATTAAAATCCTTACAAATTTTTGGATAGGAATGGCATAGTTATTGTACATCCTTCATGTTACTGGCTCTGAATAAATATAATTAAATGGTTAGCCTTTGGTATTGAAAAGACCTTTGCATTTGTCAACAGCATAGATGGCTTACCTTCAGCTATAGCAGGGGTCACCAACCTTTTGGACCTCAGGACCACCAAACTCATAATTTTAGATCCCAGAGACCACTAACTGGTTCTGTGGGTGTGACCTAATTTGTGGGTGTGGCTTGGTGGTCATGTGACTGGCTGGGCATGGCTTGTATGTAAATATTATAAATATATATAAAATATTATAAATATTGAATTTTTTATTAAAAAAGAGCAACTTTTACCCAAAATCAGGCAAAACAGGCAAGTATATTCACAGAATCACAGATTCATTCAGAAATCTATCTATCATTGGCTAGCTCAGTTTGTCACATAAAATTTGCTTGCAAGCAAACTCATAAAATTTGCTAGCAAGCAAATTCACAAAATTAACTCACAACGCACCATGTATGTAAATATTGATTTTTTTATATAAAAAAGCAACTTTTATCCAAAATCAGGCAAAGCAGGCAGATTGAGTTGCTCACAGAATCATTGAGTGATCTATCTATCTGCCATTGGTTAGCTCAGTCTCTCAAATTTGCTTGCTGTGAGTCTGCACTGAATTTGCTTGCAAGCAAACCTTCAATCCTGAGGGAGGTTCAGCTGTGCTTAGCTAGAAAGCAAGAAATCCAACCATTTCCTGCTTCCTAGCTAATCTAAATCTCCTGGCACAGCAGAACAGATGATGGTAGGAAAAAGGAAAAATAGCAACTTAGCAGACAAGTTTGCCAGGTAAGGAGTGAGTGGGGGGGAGTGTTCCTGTGGGCCATGTGGGCTGAGCAGCCTTGTGTTTCTGCGCAGCCTGGATTAATTGCTTTGTGGGGGTGCTTTGGGGGTGAGATTTCTCTGCGGCCCACCAAAATTTTCTCACGGCCCACCGGTGGGCCACAGCCCACCGGTTGGCGACCACTGAGCTATAGGAGCCTTTGGAAATTTTTTCATTAATTTTTTAAAAAGTTTGGGATGCATTGCAACAGGCTTTTATGGTACAAATACATAGAATATTTATTCAGAAAATAAAAAGAACTCTAACAATTAATTGCATATGCTATGTGTGAGAATCATTGGATTGTTATTTTTTATTATAAATTTCTATCTACTAAGAACATATTTTAATACTCGTAAAATACATACATTACTATCCTTATGAATTTCTAGGAAACATTCAAGTGAATGTTTTCTAGAACACATTCTGTAAGCACTCAAAAATAGACATAATTTCTCTTTAATCTGCCGGGTTACTTGATTGAAATTCTACTACTCCCCCAATTTTTCTAGATAAAGAGTTAAGCATGCTTAATATTATCCCAAGAAATGCTTACAATTTGCTGAAAACAAACTGAAAGTAAATTCCTTTCGTTTGATAATTTCCAGGATTTTCCAATGTTTAATTAGCCTTTAAATCAAAAACTTTGTTGAACAATGTTGTGGGTTTTGGGAATTTCTTGTTTTATTTAAACTGCTGTTAAACTTCATTAGCCCACATTTTTATTATTCTTTTTTCTTCAGCTTCGAAGTCAAACATTTGTTTCTTGAAACAATAGTAATGAATATTAATTAATTAAAATAATAAAAAACTTTAGAGGTAGGGACAAAGGCTTCCAAGTTAGAGTTGATCTAGGTATTATTATTTTAATTCTCTTTTAGGTCTTTTAATATCAACAAAATAGCAAATCAGGCTGTGGAAGAAATTCTTAAGATTGGTGAGTTCCTAATGACATGTTCATCATTGAAAATGAAGTAAAGAATTGTTCAGCGTATTGTCTAATTTAATCTGAATTTAACATAGTCTAAAAGTACATTGTCTTTCTTCAGAGACTAAATATTTATCACTTATACATCAGTAACTCCATTTTGAAATACTACTACAATGATATAAAAGTTACATCCCTGTTAAAACTGTGCTTATATTGTAGGTCTAATTTCTGCAATAGGGAAAATAAGTTGAAGAATATTTATAAGACTTTTAAAGAACTGTACATGGCTTTAGAAAATAAAGTCTGTATTTTATTATATTTATTGTTAAACGAAACCAATTTTTTTTTGCTTAACAAATAATCTTGAATCAAAACAAAGGATGCATTTTGGGAAACTGCCCTTAAATTTATCAGGGATGGGGAATCTATTGCTTTCTCATTTTCCTATATATAACATACATATTTACCTTTTATTTAGATGAGATCATCCTGTAAAAGTAGCAGTATATATTGTATGTATTTCTCTTATTGTTTGGTCAGGTGCTGGTCAAAAATAGAAGTGTCTTTTAGAATTTTATTTCTTATTTTTGTAAGAGTGAGTATTGTTCTTTGTAACATGTTCTCTAGCAAATGCAAAATATAATTTTCTATAACAAATAATTTTCTTTTGGTTTAATAGCTAAAAGTTATGAGAATTTGAAACTTCCATTGAACAAGGAATTAATACAGAAAGGTGAGGTCTGTTTTTAGCATGTTTAATCATTGTGGTTTACCAATTTGTTTTCTTCTTCAATTTTGCTCAGGATTTGAAATAATCAACATTATTTTATGCATTTAACTTAAAAACTTTAATACAGTATATTAATACATTAATTTAAAAGTTTTTACATCGGTAAATAAAAATGGGGGCAGTGCTGGGCTTCAAGATGGCAGCCAGCAGCCCAGATTCAAAACCCGAGTGCCACATAATGGGATGAGCTTCCGTTCTCGCTCCAACTCCTGCCAACCTAGCAGTTCGGAAGCATAGTACAGTGGAAAGGTAACAGCATTCCATGATCTGATGCTGGCCACATGATCACGGAAATGTTTTTGGACAGCACTGGCTCAGTGGCCTTGAAACAGAGATGAGTACCATCCTCTGTTGTCAGCAACGACTAGCAAATTAAAATCTGCAGGGACTCCTTTTTACATCTGTATATAGAAATAAAATAAATTGAATGTAGTTTGAGTGCTTCTTCAAATATGTCATATTTCCAAAATCTCTGATGGGACAGGCTAACACAGGAGTGTCAAACTCACTTTGTCACAGTGGCGTCATGTGACATATCAGGACTTTTTCCCCACTTTGCTAAACCGGGTATGGGCATGGCCAACGTGTGACACATCGGGCCCATGGATCGGGAGTTTGACAGCCCTGGGCTAACATAACATTTAGTAACCTACAAAATAACAGATTTAAGCAAGTTAATTTCCACAAGATTTTAAAAATCTCCACAAGCTTTTCACAGTTTTTCTGTGTTACATAAAATCAGAAAACTTAACTATATATATATAAAAAAGATGATTTGGGCACTAACTCTTAGTGTGCTACTTAAAGAACCTGATTGATTGTCTTCTGCTTTTTCAGTAACAAATGGATATAATGAATCACTGCTCTATAGTCCAGAGGAACCTAGGTTGTTTTTTAGTATACGAGAACCCATTTCAAACCGTGTTTTTTCAAGTAGTCGGCAACGAGGCTTTGCTTCAAAGTAAGTATTAATAGTAAGTGTTTAACCATAATTTGAACCGCAATATTTTAGATTCAGATCTGGAAGGAATTGCTTTCAGCTGATCTCTAGGTCCCTGAATACAATGTAGGAATCTGAATTTTACTTTGGAAATCCAAAGCTGATTGTCTTTATTAACTATTAGTTAAAATCAGTAAGGCAGGGTAGTAGTTCTGACCAATACCAAAACAATTTTTGAGTTTACATGAGTGTAAATATAGCACCTGTTTGCAAGTTTTTAAAATAAAGCAAATGCATCTTTTATTGAATCATGTGGAGTTGCAGGAGGTAGTTACACAAACCACAGAAAAGACTTAGCTGCTTTAAAAAGCTTACATGCTACATTTGTTCTCTTGTGCCCATTGATGCCACTTTTGGGACTGAATGCAAAGTGTATCCAGCAAATTCTTATCACTTTATAATATAAGGATATAGGAAATTTGCAGGCATTGTAGCCCTTCATAAAGGACATTTTTTAATCAAAAGGACAATATATTTGACTTAAATGAGAGCAAACAAAAAAAAAAGTGCCTCAAAGGTTATTTCTTCCAGTGGAAGCAAAACTAATACCGGTAGCAGTTATAGTTTTTGAAAAAGTATGTCCTTTAAAATGATGATGATGTAAAACTAGTATTATAATGTTAGTCAATTAAGTATTTCTTTTCAGTTTACAGGAAAAAACATGAAAAATTTCATGCTGCTTTCCCAAAAGATACATTTGCATGATATAAGGTTCCATTTGTAATTAATGTTTCATGAAAATAGCCACTGAAAATGATACATACAGTTCTTTCTCCTACCATAGTTTGGAAAAAAAAAACATAATTAAATGTGTTATTTCAGCAGAATGGGTGAAAGGGCACTCTAAATATTTTTTTTTTCTTATTTTTGTAATACTATAGAATTTTGAAATCCTCCCTCAAGAATGTCTCTCAACCTGAATCTTTTATTAGGCATTCTTATCTGTAACAAAACCAGAAGTTCAGTAGACTTTCCATTACAGGTAGTTCTCGACTTATGACCACAATTGAGCCCAAAATTTCTGTTGCTAAGCAAGACTTTTAAAGTGATCTTTGCCCCATTTTATGACCTTTCTTGCCACAGTTGTTAAGTGAATCACTACAATTGTTAAATTAGTAACACAGTTAAGTGAATCTGGCTTCCCCCATTGACTTTGCTTGTCAAAGCTTGCAAAAGATGATCACATAACCCTGAGACACTGCAGCCATCATAAATATTAATCAGTTGCCAAGCCTTGAATTTTGATCATGTGACCATGGGGGTGTTGCAACTATTGTAAGTATGAAAAATGATAATAAGTAACTTTTCATTGATGTTGTAACTTCAAATGGTTATTAAATTAACTATTTGTAAGTCAAGGATTATCTGTAATTTAGCAACATCATTCCACTCCCCAGATTAAATGACCACATTATTCCATCTTAACGTCTTATCAAATATGTGTTGCTTCTGTTATTATATGCATTTGAAATTATTCACTTGATCGTTTGTCAGAAATATTTTTCTTTAATGTATTTTCAGAGTTTGCATTCGTTCTCGTTGTTGGGATGCCTGTATGGTAGTAGATGGAGGAACTTCATTTGAATTTAATGATGGAGCAATAGCATCAATATTAATCAATACAGAAGATGCCCTACGTACTGTTTTGCTAGAAGACTGAAGACGTCATTGAGAGTATTCAAAATTCTTCACAAAGTAATGAGCTGAATCAATCCAAATGTGAAAATAGCTCTTTACAGATATTTGGGAAACAAAGATTGAAATGACTTTTTTTTGCTTCTGAATGAGAAACTCCTGGAAAAATCAATGTTTTGCCATTTGTTGCATCTTGAAATATGAAATATAATTGGTTTGTATCTCAGACCAACAAAGTTATTAGCCCTTAAAAACTTGATTCCACAGAATGCTTTTCAGAATAAGGTGAAGTCAAATACAATTGGTATTAATATTAAACTGTAAACTTCAATGGAAGTAGTTTACTACTGGTTTAGCAAAATACCTTGGAACTCTTTCAGTTTTTAAAGCAAATAATATAAAAGTTAATTTAAAGATGTTTGGTCATACTTCAGTGTGGTATCTAAGAATTTTGAATAATACTTTTGTATTCAGAAAGAACTTTAACTTTTTTTAATTCTCCATGTTTGAATTAGGATTCATTACTGTTCTATTACAGTCTAATATTCATACTTCTATCACAAACCATGTTTCTATTTACTGTATTTCTCTTATCATACCAAACTGGCTATTGTATTCCCAGTATTCCCCCATCCCATACAAGCACCAAGAATGTAGACTTAAATACAATTAACTGGCCTGCTTGTGCTTTGGATAGGCCTTCCACAAGAAGAAATAATGATGCAGCTGAGGGTTGGCTATCTTAATTGTTTGTTCTACTCCCAAGGACAGATGCTCCATTAAGTAGGTTCTAACATAGCAAAATACACACTATCATTCCTTTAAAAAATTAACTGTGTATTTGTATTAGGAGTGTAATAATCTTTACCTATCAAGTGCAGAAATATTCATGCATTTTGAAAACTACTTGTTTTCGCAGTCTCTAAAGCATATGCATGAACAGTTTCAAGATAATGGGAACATTTTGTTCACAATAACGTATGAAACCCAATATTATACAAACAAGTCCAACAGTGTTTTTCCACTCAGGGATAGAATCTTCTCCTTTGCATTCCTCCCAAATCATTTCTAGAAGTTTCCCCTAGTTCTCAAGAACTTTGTGCCTGAGAGGTGCAGAATAGAGAGATTTATTAGACCCTTTCCTAGTTCTATCCATAGAAACTGTTTTTCGTACAGAATTGAATTCCCCTTCTCACATTTTACCTGAGAATTTACAGAAGTGTGTGACTACTGCCAATCTCTTTTCCTTTGTTAATTTCAGGTAGCTATAGTATTCAAAAGTCTTTGCAAAGATAGTATTCAGCAGTATATTAGTTTACATTACTTATACCAGGATATTTTGCAAATTGGCTGCCACTAAAAAGTATAATTCTTGCTGGTTTTAATGACATTTTGAAAATCTTACAGAATGCATTGCTGCTTATATTTGAA
The DNA here is from genome assembly GCA_023653725.1 of Bungarus multicinctus. NCBI lineage: Eukaryota > Metazoa > Chordata > Lepidosauria > Squamata > Elapidae > Bungarus > Bungarus multicinctus. Next base: position 257,980,367 of record CM042834.1, read on the forward strand.
ATAACGATAATTAACCTGCAATGTGAGAAATTATATGATGAATCCTTTTTCTTTTTTTTTCTTTTTTTTATTATTAAGCAAGCCTTTAATTATGAATCTATTCTATACCTAACCTTTATTAATCTTTATTAAATATATATAAAAAGGAGTATTTGTCATCAAATAATATAGCATTTGTGTGCGTGTGTGTATATATATATATCTTTACATTGTAAATATATTCATTTCTATCTTAGAAATTTTATTATAGTATATAAACTCTTTAATTTCTATGTTACATTTTTTTGACTTCCTTTCATATCCCTCCAATTATAATTTTTTTTCCATATTTCATAGAATTCTGAAGTATCTCGTTCCTTCAGTTCTAACATTAAGCAATCTAGCTCGGCGCAATGTAGATTTTTTATTATTATTTCATCATTGGACATTTCTTTTAATTTCCATGTTTGGGCAATCAATAATCTTGCAGCTGTGATAATATGTATAATTAGATACAGATCTGCTTTTTTTTAGATTCTCATTTGTTATTCCTAGTAAGAACATTCCTGGTGTACAATTTATTTTTAAATTTAACATTTCCTCTATCCATTGCCAATTTTTTTGCCAAAATTCTTGCATTTTCTTGCATTCCCACCACATATGGTGGTAAGTGCCTCATTCTTTTAGGCATTTCCAACATGTCGGAGATTGGGAACCATTCATTTTAGCTAATCTGGTGGGTGGGAGGTGCCATATGTAGAACATCTTAAACAGATTCTCGTTATAAGATGTGGCTAGAGTGATTTTTTTTTATTCCTGTCCCAGATTTGCTGCCATTGATCCAGAAGTATGTTGAAACCAAAATTTCTGGCCCAGGTTACATTGATTCTTTCATCTGTTCCTCATACATCTTACAGTCTAATAGATAGTTATATAATTTCTTTATTTGTTTCTTTTCCGGTTCTAATAGTATTTTGTCTAGAATTGTATCTTGGCAGTTTATTCCCCACTCTTTTTTTTAAACATTTTATTAAACAAAACAATTAAAAACATTTAACATGGTGAAGTCACTTTGACATGATTTGGGGTCAATATCACATATATGTATATGTATGTATATATGTGTGTGTGTGTGTGTGTTTTCCTATAAACAATTATTCAACTATATAAATATATACATTTGTTCATTCATATAATACATTTCTAACATCATTCGTCATCTTTTCATCTCATTCAATCATATACCATTTGAACAACTCCTTTCCCAACTTAAGACCTTCCTCTCTGCTCCCACCAATGATAGAATTTATCCCAAATTGCGTAGTATGCCGATTCATCTTTGTTTTCCATTTCTAGAGTTAACTTGTCCATTTCAGCGCATAGTAAGATTTTGTTTATTACTTCTTCACTTGGTATAACTCTCTCTTTCCAGTTCTGGGTAAATGTTATCCTTGCTGCAGTAATAATATGTACTGTATAATCAAATAAAGCTCGTCTTTCTTATATTTTTTTGACATAATTCCTAATAGAAAGCATTCTGGTGGGTGATCTACTTTAAGACCCAACATTTCCTCCAGCCACTTCCCCGTCCTAAGCCAATACTCCTGCGCTTTTCTGCAGCACCACCATGCATGGTAATATGTTCCCTGTTCTATTGAACATTTTCAGCAATTTGAGGACTGACTTTTTAATATCTTGGCCAGTCTGGCTGGTGGAAGATGCCATCAATAGAATATTTTGAGCAGATTTTCTTTATATGCAGTGGCCATGGTGATCTTTTTATTTCTATCCCATATTATTTGCCATTGATCTAAATTAATGCTGTACCCAAAGTCCCTGGCCCATACCACTATAGTCTTCTTTACCTGCTCTTCCTCTAATTTATAGGCTAATAGAAATTTGTAGAGTTTCCTATCAATTTATCCTCTGATCCTGAGAGAATTTTATCTAAGACTCTTTCTTGCATGTTAATTCCCCATTCTTTTTTATCCTGTTTATACCTTGCTTATAGCTGTAAATATTCCCAACATTCTAGATCCATCCATCCCATGTTGTTTTAAGTCCTGTCTAGTTTTTAACTCTCCGTCCCCACTTAAGACATCTTTGTAGGTGATAGCTTTCCTTTGTTTCAATAGGTTGGATATGTTACTGCCTCCAATATTGATATCCAATTTGGCATTTCTAAATATATCTTTTTCTAGTTTTATTCCAGATCTTAAATAATGCTTGCCTAATTCTACGTTGTTGAAAATGTCTATGTAAGCCTGGCTTGTCAGTCCATAGAAACGCGTGCCATCCTTGTAAGTCCTTTTGATTATTAAGCAAGCCTTTATGAATCTATACATAACCTTTATTAACCTTTATTAACTAAATACAAAAATGAGTATTTGTCATCCTTGTTGCAAGTCGTGTCCTTCTAACTGCAGGATTCTTCTATTTTCTAATAGTATCCAGTATCTAACCCATGTAAGTGAAGCTGCTTGATGATAAATTTCCCAATCTGGGAGACAAAACCTCCCCTTTCTGTGGCTTCTTGTAATAATTTAAGTTGAATCCTCGTTTTTTCCCCCTGCCATACAAAATTAGAGGTTGCCTTGTTTAGTTCTTTAAAGAAGTTTTGGTTTATAGATATGTTTTCGGAATTGAAATAACAGTTTCAGGAGCACGTTCATTTTAATTACCAAAATCCTTCCTGATAATGATAGTCTTAGTTTGCTCCATCTTGCTGTAATTTATCATAATTATCTTCTTTAAGTGTGGTGCATCTTGGCGAAATAGTAATTCCTAAATATTTAACTTTTTTGACTATCTGTATATCCATTTTTAGCCGGATTCTCTTTTTGCTTCTCTGTCATATTTTTAGTTAGCATTTTCATTTTATCCTTATTAATTTTTAGCACTGCAACTTTGCCATATTCTTCTAATAACTCAATAAGTTTGGTCCTGATTTTTCTGGATCCTCCAAAATGAATGCCAAATCATCCACAAATGCTTGTAATTTAAATGTCTTTTTTTTAATCTCTAGGCCTTTTTTTAACCTTTCTTTTCTAACAGTTATGGTCAATACTTCCAGGGTAAGTATGAAAAATAATGGTGATAATGGGCAGCCCTGTCTAGTTCCTTTTTGGATCTTAAAATCCTTTGCTACCTCTCCATTTACAATTATTTTAGCCTTCTGTTCCAAATAAATTGTATTAATGATACTGAAGAATTTCTCACCAAAGTCCATATGTTTAATTTGATGTAAAAGGAATGACCATTTAATGTTGTCAAAGGCCTTTTGTGCATCAAGGAAGAGTAATGCCATTTGTTGACTGCTATGAACCTCATAGTACTCTAAAACGTCCAATATAGTTCTCAAATTCTGTTTTATTTGCCAATTGGGTAGGAAGCCATTTTGGTCCTTATGGATAAATTTGTTTAAGAATTTTTTAAGTCTATCTGCTATTGTTGCGAAGATCTTATAATCCACATTTAAAAGTGATATAGATCTATAATTTTTGATTAGCATTTTGTCAGCTTCTTCTTTTGGTATCAAGGTTATAATTGCCTCTTGCCAGGATTGTGGTGCCTTTGCCTCATCTAGAACCGCATTAAATACATCTAGTAATGGTGCTAAGGTATTTTGGTGTTCTTTGTATATTTCCGCTGGGAGGTTGTCTGGGCCTGGTGACTTGTTAATCTTTTGTTTATTTATTGCCTCGAGTATTTTGAACATTCTGATCTCTTCATTGAGCATCGTTTTTGTCTCCTCCGGAATTGTTGACAGTTCCGCCCTTTTTAGCAATTCCATTGTATCTCGTTCTAAGTATTCATCACTCTCTTTATATAGAGTCTCGTAGAACGTCTGGGCTATGTTTCTTTTTTCCTCTTATAATAAATTTTCCCAAACTCATCCTGTAATTTGCTAATTTGTCTCTTTTCTTTTTGTTTTCTCAATTTGTATGCTAGCCACCTCCCCGGTTTATTTGCATACTCAAAAAAATTCTGCTTTGTTTGTTTTAACTGTTGTGCCAATTCTTCTTTTTCTAGCAATTGTAATTTATGCTTGACTTGGTTCATTGTTGTTTGAGATTTTTCAATTGTGGTCTTTCTGTAGCATTATTTCTAGTTGTTTATACTCTTTTTTTCTGTTGGTATTTTTTCTCTTTATTTTTCTTCGCCATATATGCGAGCGCCACCCCTCATATACGCTTTAGCTGTATCCCAGAGATTCTGTATTAATGTCTTTTGTTTTCTATTTTCACTAAGGAATAGGCCCAATTCCTTTTCCATTCTTGATTTAAATACCTTCTCTTTTAAAATAGCATTGTCCATCTTGCTATTTCCTTACATCCTCTCCAGCTGTATTTAATAGGGTTATTATCGGCCCAAAGACTCTATTCGATATCCACTTCTTTAATGTCTATTGATTCCTCTTGACATCCATACCATGTCGATTCTTGAGTATGATTCGTGTCTATTCGAATAGTGAGTGAATTGTCGTACCTCCCAGTTCCTTTCTCTCCATACATCTTGTAGGTCTAGATCTTTAACCATATCAAAAAATGTTCTGTTCTATTTCCTCTCCTAATTTCATTACTTTTATAGTCTAATTCTTTATCCACTATGGCATTGAAATCTCCAGTTAAACATATTTCTTCATATTTTATATCCCAGATTGTGTTGTGTAGATTTTTTAAAAAACTGTTCCTGACTTCCATTTGGGGCATAGATCGCCGCTATAATTATTTTCTTGTCAGTTGTTTCTACCTCTATAATTAAAAATTCTTCCTTCGTTATCTTTGAAAATTTGTTTGGCTGAAAACTATCTTTGACATACATTGCTACCCTTCTTTTTTTGTTGTTCTAGAGGTTTGGATATGATATAGCTTCTAAGAAGGAAAGTCAACCTGGAATTTCCATGTAATTTTGTGATCTTATCTTATTCCAAATTAATATTAAGTTATTGGATTTTATATCTCACAAAGTATTGATGTGCTATATGTCTATTAGGCCATAGAAATGCATGCCAGCCCTCTTGCAAATCGTGCCCTTTTAAGAATAAAAGTCTTTTTCCCCCCCAAGTTTATCCAATCTTTAATCCATGTTAGGGCAGCAGCTTGATAATATAATTCCAGGAAACTTAGGCTCCCTTTCCTTTGTATCTTGTGAGTGTTTTAGTTCAATTCTTGGTCTTTTGCCCTGCTACACAAAATTTAACATTATTTTCTTTAGTTCCTTAAAGAATTTTTTTTCTAATTTGATTGTTATATTTTGGAATAGGAACAAAATTTTTGGTAATATGTTCATTTTAATACCCAAAATTCTGCCAATTAATGATAATTGAAGACTGTTCCAATGTTCTAAATTTGTTTTAATTTGTCTCAATAAATTTCCATAATTATCCTCCTTTATTGTGGAGCAACATGCTGAAATATTAATTCCTAGATATTTTATTTTTTGTACTATTTGGATATCTAATAGTTTAACAAGATTTTTTTCTTTGTGTGTTGGTCATATTCTATTGTTTTTTCTTTATTTATTTTCAGACCAGCTACTTCTCCATAATCTATAAGTTTTTCTAATAATATTGGACTTGTTTGTTCAGGGTCTTCTAAAAAAATACTAAGTCATCAGCATAAGCTTATAATTTAAAATTTTCTTTTTTGATTTCCAATCCTTTAATCTGTGTTTCTTGTCTAATTATTCTCATTAGGACCTCCAATTTGTATATAAATAATAACGGAGACAGTGGGTAACCTTGTCTTGTGCCTTTTTGTATATAAACCATACTTAACAGTTCTCCATTTATTATTATTTTTGCTTTCTGTTGCATATATATTGCTGTAATTGTCTTTAAAAACTTTTCACTGGTATCCATGTGTTTGAACTGTTGCATTAGGAAAGACCAATTTATGTTGTTGAAGGCTTTCTGGGCATCTAGATATAAAAAGGCTGCCTGTTGATCATTATGTTCTTCATAAAATTCAGAAGCATCTAATACTATTCTCACATTAAATTTTGTTTGTTTATTTGAGAGGAAGCCATTTTGGTCACTATGTATAAATTAATTTAAATAGTTTTTAAATCTTTCAGTTATGATCGTAGTGAATATTTTGTAATCGGTGTTTAAAAGAGATATTGGCCTATAATTTTGGATTCTTGTCTTATCTGTACCTTCTTTTATAATCAATACTATATTGGCTTCTCTCCAAGAGTTTCGTATTTTCCCATCATCAAGCACAGCGTTGAAGACCTCTAATAAATACTGGTTCAGGGCATTCTGATGTTCTTTGTATAGCTCTGCAGGTATAGCATCTGGGTCAGATGCTTTATTACTTTTTTGTTTGTTGATTGCTTTGATTAATTCTGTCATGGTAATTTCATCATTGAGCATTAATTTCATGTCTTCAGGGATCTTTGGTAAATCAACTTTCCTTAGGTAGGTTCTAATCTTTTCTTCTGAGTGATTTTCATTTCTTGTACTGTGTTTCTCCAACAATACGCCCACCCAACCCCCATAGGAAGGCCCAGCACTATTTTATATGCATGTGGTGAAATTAAGCCCTGCCTCCAAAATTTGAGACTATTTAAAGCATGTGTTCCCCGCCGTTTTTCACATCACTTGAACAACATGAGGTGAAGAGAAATGGGGGGAAGGGCAGGGGAGGAAACTTGCCATTAGGAGCGTCCTGCAGGCAGATTCGCCTTGCCACCAGGCTGCTCCTAACAGGCGTTAGAAGCGCCACCCCAGAAGACTCACCTCGCCACCAGCCACTTCTATCGGTTGTTAGGAGTGGCTCATGAGCAGACTTGCCTTGCCCACCAGGCTGCTCTTAACAGCCATTAAGAGGGTCCCACAGGCAGTCAAGCCTCGCCACCAGCTGCTTCTATCGGCCCTTAGAGGCACCACACAAGCAGACTCACCTCGCCACCAAGCCATTTCTATCTTATATGGACTTCTTGCAGAGCAATTATATCAGTTTTTGTAATTTGCCAAATATTTTCTAACGTTTTATTGGTGAGTTAAGTTCATTACTATTTATTGACCAGATCCCACATTCTTCATCTATTTTCTTAATTGTATCTTGTTCTCGTACTTCTTGTAACGCTTCTTGTGACGCTTGGGGTTCTTCATATTTCCTTCCATAATATTCTATCTTTCAATCTCCTCTTCCGTTAGGTCTTTCTGTTTCTTCTATTGCTTGTCCTGGGTCTCTACCTTCGATTATATCTTTCTTTTCTCCTTGATCTCCTGAATCTTCTTCAATGTCACAGTATTGCTTGTAGAAATCTTCAGCCTTTTCTTCAGTGTCAAGCTTGTATCTTTTTTCCTGCCAGGTTACCATTATCCCTTCCGGTGTCAACCATCTAAAACTGATATTTTTATTTAGTCTTGTTGTCAAAAACTGGTAGTTTCTCCCTCATTCTTTTTGGAACCTGTTTTAGCACTAATATTTGTTTTCCTTTATATTCAAGTTGTTTGCCGCGTGTTCGATGTAAAATTTCATCTCTGATTGATTTTTTTGTGAATTTTACATGAACTTCTTTGGGGAGACGGTGTTTTCTTCCGTAGCTTGTTTGGACTCTGTATATCTCATCCATTTTAGAAATAATTTCCTCTTTCTCAGTCCCTAAAGCTCCTGCCAGTAGGTCAGCCATCTTTTCTGGCAAGTCTTTTTCTTCTATTATATTTTGAAACCTGAGGTATTGGGAGGCTCTCTCTGCTTCTAAGAAGATCACATATGTTTCTAGTTCCTTATTGGTTGAGATTAATTTCTCATTCATCTCCATAAGGTTCTTTTCTTCTTTGGAGAGTCTTTCTTCTACTTTCACCAGTTTTTGTTCATTTTTAGTAATTTGGACATGGAAAGCCTTGAAACTTCCCATCTATCTGTTGCATTCTTTCTTTTAATTCACTTGTATCATTCCTTATGACACCAATCTCTTTTCTGAATCTTTATGATATTTTAACATGGCTTCTTGGTTTTTTAACATGACTTCTTGCATGTTCTGCATCATAATTTGGAGGTTAATTTGAATTAGATTGTTCCCTCTGTATCATGTCTTCTATTGATTTTTGTGTCAAGGGACTAGAAGGTATCATCGAGCCTTGTGTTGTATTCCCCCCCCCCCCGCCCCTATCTTTGTCAAATTTGGGTTGCTTGCCATATTAAATAAACTTTTCCAAAAACTTATGGCTTCCACCTCTTTGACCCTCCATTGTTGGTTTTTATTTTATGCCTTGGGTTGGGTATTGGCCAATTATCTATTGAAAAGTTTTTAAAACTTTTTTTCCCTTTTGCCCCTTTTATGCCCTTAATTCAGTGGAAAGGGGAGGTTTTGGCCTTAGATAAGAAATCAACAATCAGAAAGCAGCAGTAACGAATCCCAATATCAAGGATATTACTTTGACCTTATGAGATTATTAGTTATAGTGGTTTATAATAGAGTTCTCTACAGTAACCCCAAAGTGTAGTTAGTCTTTCTTAATTCTATGTAAAAAAATTTAAGAGACATATCTTCTATTTGTATTTAGCAATAACTATATTCAATATTCAATGAAAGTTTTAAAGGATAGATTATAAATTATTATGAGTGTTTATATTCTAAAAAGATTTATATACAGATATATTATTTATAAAGCTGTAGAAAGGTATTTTTCTTTTTTGGAAAGCAACTTAGTTCAATATGTATAATATAGTTTTATAATTATATAAGTACAGTACAGTTTTCAACCGTCACTTCTCAGGTTTATTTTTCCTTCTCTCTTTTTTTTAAATAAAACACTAGCAATTATATCCCACAGATGTTAAGCAGATGTCTCTCTCTTCTAGTTGTCACACTCTATATTGCAACGTCATTGTTCTTGTAGAAACTCCATTTTTCTTCAAAGCTTTACCAGTTTCCAAATTTCCAAGTCTCTATTTAGTTTCTTTTTCTTTTCCACAGACTATTTAATATCAAAAGTTAATACACTATAAGATTTCTTTTATATTCTCTTCTTTTGCCTCTTTCAGCTTTGTTCAATTCTTATTATTTCCTTTTCACTAGTTCTTTTGTTGTCCAGCACCCTTGCTGCTACAATTAGAACTTTCGCAGCATTCACCTCATCAGGTTCCACGTCTCTGAAATCTTATTTGTGTTCTCTTCCGCCGCTTCTCACAAAAAGCCTAGGGGAAAAAAAACTTCCGTCAAGTAAAGATCACTGTCATTCCGCTTGTTGATCGCTTGTTTCGTCCAGCCATCAGATCATCTTGGCGGCCATTGCTGGTTGCCTTCTCCCAGTCCGCTCGGATCCTGGTTTCTCCTGCGGCTTGCTGCCAGTTGCTGCTCGTTCACGGTCCGCAGTACGCTCCAACTCCTTCAGCCGTCCCTCCAGGACTTCTGACAGCTCTGATGAGCTCTGCTAACACAGGAAAAGCAGCTTGTGAAGCGGAGATCGCTCGCACTGCTGCTCTCTCCAACAGCTGGCCCCGCCCCGGATCTTAAACCCTTTAGAAGACAACACTGAGGAAAAACACTGAAATATACATGTCAGGCTTTTATCAGGGAAAGCTTCTAAGTCTTTCAGTGAAAGTGTGAGGTCATCTGTTTACATGACTGTGATTTTAGTTATTGGGAAGCTGAAATGGACTTTATTTCAAGTAAATATCTTTAAAACAGGAGTGAAATAAAACCAGGATGGATATGCTCTGTAATTGTTAGTTTGAAATTAAGGAAGTTGTAAAATAGGTTCAATGTTCTCAGTGTTTGTTTTGTGACCTTCAAGTTCTAAAGTTGACATTGTTAATTTGGGAGTATGGGCAACTTTAACATGAATATGTTTTCTTCCCCAGCATGCTGAACTATCTGTATTTAAGTCTTGGTTCTCTCTGGTGTGTTTCCCAACCTTTCTTGATCAGCGAAAGCATGTGGAATGTTGAGGCCATGCCAACATCTGCCTTAGATTGTGACTTCACAAAATGCCTGCCTTGGCAATCTTAGCCAGTCATCTACAAGAAGGCAAACTGATGAAGATGCTTTCTTGTGGAGGTGTGTAGACATTTCTAAGGAAACACTTGGCTGCATTTGCACTTTCCAGATTGCTTATGCGACTGTGTGCCATTAAGAGTATGTGAAGATGATACTTGAGATTGACTCTGCTTTGCAACTTTTCTTGGTCTCTCTTTTATTAAAAACAAAAAATTAAACCATCCAGAATTGAGTGCTAAGGGAGATGCCCATAGCAAACTCTTGATAGGACTTACTAAATATCTGAATGGTACTGTGTTCTCATCGCAAATGGATGATGTTGAAAATTTATGTCCCATTTTCTTAAATTGTGACAGTAATGAAGGGTTAAGAATACCATAGTACTGTTGTCCATTAGATAAAAAGCTAATAAAAAGATGCAAGGAGCAGCTGTCCTTTGAAATGATGTGATCTAAAATGTGGGTTTTACTTGCTATTTTATATAGCAGTGTTCTAACTTAAATATCTGTCTTTTTAAGGAAAAAGCAGAGGATATCATAGTGGGCTTCTTGAGTCCTGCCAAAGATTTTAAAAAGCCTTCGTGTTCTTTGGGAATAAGCAAATATCCTTCCTTATCATCTGGTTCATGCCATCTGGGCCAAGAGCTGAAATTTTGAGGAATACAAAATCCACATTAAATGCCAAACCCTGTCTGATATCATATCAGTGTCTATACCACAAGTGTGCTGTTACGGCTTCATTTTATCTGCTTCCCCTACTGGCCAGTCAAATAGTGGGAAGGGCTTGTGAACAATTAGCATTCAGACTCTATTTAGTACATTTTGAAAGGGTCACCTTTTGTTTTCAATCACGTTTTGAGAGGATAAAAATATTTGTGTTTGCACAGTATGCCTTACCAAGGAAAGGTGCTTGTGGACTACAGAGAACTCTTAACCTTCAAATTGCTGATGTTCTGGACTTTCCTAATGATGCAATTAGATGTGCCAAATGTGGGTTTTTTTTAATGAGCATTAAAAGAAACAATTGAGTGACAAACCATAGATTTTCTGGCCATGATAATTAACAGTAATGAAAATAGAATGAAACAAGACAAGTCTTTAAAAAGATTGTTCTATCTTAAGAACATGCCTTTAAACCAAAAGTTCTAAAAAAAACAAAAAAACAAATATTGCTATGTCAAAAATAGTTGAATGTGCACAAACTAAACTCAATACAACTATGCCTTTTTTCAAAATTGTTTTATTTAAAATAATGTATGCTGTGGTTAGTAAATTAATAAATGAATTTTTTCTTGCTTTTTTAACTGCTTTGTATGTCACTAACGTTTACCGTAACAGGAAATACACTTTAGAATATTAAATAATCTGTGCACATCTTTATAAAATCTTGTAAATAGGACTTTTCTTCTTAAATATTGTACTATTAGGACCACAGGAAAATTAGGAAAAAAGGATACTTCATAGTAATTTCTCATATATTATAGTGCATTTAGAACTAATGCAACTGTATTTCCCCTTTGAGTCTTTCATGTAGCAAAATTAATATCCTATTTCATGAAAAAAAATCAGGTTGCAATTATGTTTTGCTCCTTGGATTTCCCTTATTGATTTTCCCTTTTAAGGGCAATTCAGTTATATTTTAAGTAGACATTTTTATCTTGCTACTACCTTCTCAGCAGGAAAAAAATCAGGTGCACGGGGAAATATGGAGACTTTGAAAAAAACATTTTTGTTTTGGTTATAAGTTATTTTTTAATGTTTTGACAAGATGGACAATAACAGCAGGATTAAGATGTATTTATTTGTATCCTGCCTTTATTTTTTATTTGAATGTAGTACAGGTAGTCTTCTATTAATGACCTGTTCATTGTCTGAACTTAAATGGTGTTGAACAAATGGTGGTTATGCTCAGCCATCCTACTAGCCCTGCTGTCAGGTGATCATGATCTAGGTACTTGGCAACCAACTTTTTGTGGAGTTGTGCAATAACACGATTGCAATTTGCACTTTCCCTGCTGGCTTCCCACAAGTAAATTTAGTGGGGAAGCCAGCAGGGAATGTTGCAAGTTACTCCAGCAAGTATGCCTATCTGAGCACTTTCCCCCAGCCCCTCTATTCAAACCAAGCTTTGCTGGCTAACTGTGCTTGTGTTATACCTCCCCAGCCACCCACGTATTACCCCACTCCCTGTCTCACCCAGCAGCAGCAGCCACTTACCCTGTCGGACAGTCTGCTTGTGGTTCCCCTGGGACTTACCCCTTCCTGCCAACTACCCGATTGACTTTGCTTATGGGAAGCTGACAAGAAGTTGCAAGAGGTGTTCACTTAATGAATCACAATCCTCGCTTAACAGAGGCAGTAGGGTCTGCAGGGATCGTCGTTGCTAAGCAATGCAGTCACGTGACCTTGTGCTGTACAAGAACATTTCTTAGTGATGGAAATTCCAGTCCCAAGTGTCATTGTAAGGAATATCTGTGTAACAATTAGCAACATGTAGCTGTGTTGTTTGTACTCAATGACTAGAGATATGAGACAAATTCCAGAGTTGTGATCTAAAACAACTATGTTGTTTCCAGATAAAGGCCTGAATCTTAAGTATATCAACACAAATACACTCTTCTCCCTGCAACACTGTTCTGACCAAACCAGGTTCCCAGAGAGCAAATACAGACAAAGGCAGCAGCTCCCACCTTTCAAGGTTTAATCACGAATGCTGTTCCTTTACAGATAAAAGGCTGCTTTCCAACGATTATCTCCGACAAGAAAGACCCTTGCCAAGTTGTTTGTCAAGGCTGCCAAAAACTCAGAAATAAGAACTAATTTACAAAATTGATGAACTAAGATGTCCACCAGTGAGCTAAGAGTTGCTTTGCTGTCTGCAAAGAACACTTTTTCAAACCTGGCTTTTATCCTCTTGAGGGAGGGAAGGCCTTGCAGCCTTACTCCTGAGTCGCCTGTGCTGCTGTAATTGTTCTTTCCTCCGAGTAATCCTTGCACGTGCACTTGGCACAGGCTCCTCAGGAACCTCCTCATCACTGCTGCCAGCCCCCACAATCTCTAAAGGCAGCAGTCCACTCCCTGATGGTCCTGACTCCTCATCAGTCATTGCTCTCCTCAGCCATCTGCATTTGCTGCCACAACAAACAACAACAACAACTGGCATGGATAAAACAGAGAATATGAACATTTGGACAATTTTTATTAACTAGAGCTACTTTAAAAAAAATATTTCCACAAAGAGAGCATGCATATTGCATAGCAACTATCTGTGCATGATTAGCGTTCCTTGGATAGGCCTCAGCATAAGTGATGGATCATAAAACATTAAAAAATACAACTTGTAAAATACTTGATAGCATTTGGTCATAAACTGATAAAACCAGGTCAGTAAATCTGCAAATTGTGAGGTTAAAACGGAATGCCAAGAACTCCACAGTGAAGACTTGAGGAACTCATGAAGCTGTTGGTAGAAGTCAAAGAGTCTTTCGAGATGTATTTAAACCCCAGCCAGATTTCTCAAGTTCAGTTTGCATTGGATTCCCCAAATCTCTTGGTTCTTTTTGCAGCCAATAGTCGGCCTTGCAATAGGTGAAAAATAGGAGGTATTGATCTTTATATGCGGAAGCGTCGCCTTTAAGAGCTGTAGGGAATTGGCAGTCACTATTCCAAAAACTTGCAGCGTTTTGAGCGTAGCAATTTCACCAAGCTCACTAAAAGAAAAAAATAACAACAAAACAATTCCTTTAATTTAGCTAATGCAATTTTTCATGTGCTCAGTATTAAATGATTGGCAGCACACCTCATGGAATAACAGCTGTGACTTAACTATTCTCTATATTCAAGGGTATGTTGAAAACCATGTAATACTTTAATATTTTTGTACATTCTATAAGTACTAAGTTGCTTGCAAGGGTGTTCAGTCCAACATCCATTTAGATGTGGGACTCAGAGAAGTTTACAGCATTTAAAAACTTAAAGGACCCATTTTATAATTAAAACCGTTAAAAATTAAATTAGCTACTTGATCAGTTCCATTTCCATTTGTGGTCCCCAGCATATAAACAGCATGGCAGATTATCTTTTCATTACATATATACAGGTGTCCTTGACTTAGAACCACAATTGGGACCAGGGTTTCTGTTGATAAAGCAGTTGTTAAGTGAGTCGCATCTGTTTTTACAACTTTTCTCTTGCCGTGGTTCTTAAGCAAATCATTGCAGTTCTTAAGTGAATCACATGGTCATTAAGCCAATCCAGATTCCCCCAATGACTGCCTATTGGAAGCTGTCTGGGAAGGTGGGAAATGGTTATCATATGACTCCATAATTTGCAACTATTATAAATGCATGCCAAGCATCCAAAATTTTGATCACATGACCGGGGGGTTGGTGCTGTGATGGACATAGATGTGAAGACCAATTGTAAGTCAGTTTTCAAAGCTGTTGTAACTGAACAGTTGCTAAATGAAAGGTTGTAGCCAGGGGTGGGATACAACAGGGTTAGCTACTGGTTCGGGATTTACGAGGTTCGGTGATTTATGATGTAGTTTCCTACAGGCTGGGAGTGTAGCCTGTAAATCGTCATCAGCATGCGGCGTGCAGAGAAGCAGCCTTTGAAACAGCCCTCTTTTCCTGCTTTTTTAACTGCAGCTGTGCCTCGTTCGTTAGCTGAAGTTGAAAAATCAGGAAATAAAGGTCAGGTAAGAGCCCAGGTGGGTGGGTGGGCAAAAACATCAGCAGACATAGAACCGGTTCTATGTCTATTGCTCTTCAGAGCTTCCGGTTCTATAGAGGTGGACAGAACCGGTAGAAACCCACCCCTGGTTGTAGCTGAGGTCTACTTGTATATATAGGGGTGGGATTCAAATTTTTTAACAACCGGTTCTGTGAGCGTGGCTAGGTGGACATGGCCATGTGACTTTATTTATTTATTTATTTATTTTAGGTTTTATATACCGCCCTTCTCCCGAAGGACTCAGGGCGGTGAACAGCCAACTGGGTGGGCATAGCTTTTTTTTTTTTTAGCACCCCCCCTCCCATTTTTTTTGCCTCCTGGGCCTCAGGGAAGCTTCCTGGGGGAGGCGTTTTTGCTCTCAGAAGGTTCCTTGAGGCCCAGGAAAGCAAAAAACAGAATGTGGCGGTGACGCAACACACACACACACATGCACTCCTTTTTGCCTCCTGGGCCTCAGGGAAGCCTCTCTGGCGAAGCAGTAAGATAGTGAGGGGGATCCCGGCACAGCTGATCGTCGGGAGGGAGAGAAAAAAATACCTTAAGGAATGACTGGGCGGGGAGAATGCAATCAGCGATGTCGGGCATGCACAATAAGGCTGACTGAGCGGGGAAGGGAGGGGCAGGCAGAGAGGGGCGGGACCAGCCAGGGGCACAATTTGCTGGTTCTCCAAACCATACATCTGCTTTATAATATTTTCTTAGCTTCTGATGAGTGGAGGAACAACAAATATCTATAGAGATTCTCAGTCATCCAGGTCATGGTTGTCCCAAAAGGTGTTTTTTCAAGAGGCAGCTGGACTTTCTGGTTTTTATTTTTCTTTGAAGACATTTCAAAGAAAAATAAAAAATGAAATGTTGTTTCAAAGGGGGAAAATCCCAGCTGCCTCTTGAAAAAGCACCTTAGAAGCTTTGTGGATGAGAAATGAAACGTCTTCAAAGGAAAAACAAAACGAAACAGAAAGTCCAGTTGCCTCTTGAAAAAATACCTTTGGGACAAGAACAAATATACTCTTCAATAGGGCGGTGCACACTCTGTAGATGATTCCAAATAGAAATGTTGGGTCTTATGTGTGCTTGGTCCAAAGTACATATTTCAAATCATTTTCGAAGTGTGCACAGCCCCATCCTTATTAAAGGTAGCATTCAATCAGGTTTTTTTTTAATTTATTTTATTTATTTGTCAATCGCTTTACAAGATAATAGGTATAAGTATAACATGAGTAAGAATACAGGAAATAGGTATGAATAAATAGGGACAATAAGACAGGGACGGTGTCAACTCTGGGATTCATCGTTGAGAAGTTCAGGAGGGAGGAAGCGATGTATTGAATAGTTCTTAGGAAAAAAAATATTATGAGTTTTTAGTTCAAATTAGCAAAGAATTGAGAATGCAGATAATTTGTTCATGTGATTGATGAGGTGTAAAAAAAGGGGGGGGGGGTAGGTGGAATTTTGTGGGATGAGCTGGTAGGATTCCAGTACTGAATGAAGATGCAGTCTTCTTTTTTTTTTTTTTTGAATAAATCACTTTGAGAATATGTCGGTCTCGGAGTTAATGTTTCAAAGGAAGGATTGCTGATGGTAGGCACGATGGTGCACTTATTATTTTATTATTTATTTATATTTATATGCCACCCCTCTCTGGAGACTCAGGGCAGCTTACAGTCTTTAGAGCACCATGCTAAGTGCTCGGCAATAGCCTTCATTCCATTGTATATGCCTGCTTATTACTAAGGCTTTTTGCCCCCCCCTCCCCCCCAAGCAGCATTTTACAAAGTCAGCTTATTACCCCCAACAATCTTGGATCCTCAATTTACCTACCCCGAGAGGATGGAAGGCTGAGTCAACCTTGACCCTGGTGGGATTTGAACCTGCACTAATTGCAGCCAATTGAGCTAAGCACATCACAAATATCCTTCCCCTTCTTTATACTGTACCTCATCCAGCTTTTCCAGATTAGAAATTGTCAGTTGTATGTTTCCGGAATGTGCAAAGGGAAGAACTTAGGCATTCCAGCTGATTTTTTTTTTTCATCTTTCTGCCAATGTCTCAAGCCAATGTATTTTTCCAACTAAGGCATACAGAATTACGGCTATCATAAAAATACGCTGGGACATAATTGATCTGTGTGCCCTCAATCTACACATTCCATGTTAACAGGGAAACAAACGTCTTTCAATTATACTTTCTGGCATTCAGGAGACCTCTGGTGGAAATTGGGTCAATGACAATGGCAGAAGAAATTAAAGTCCTCCTTTTTGAAAGGAGGATCAATATATAGTAATTAAATTATTAAAACATAATAAGCGAGCAAAGGAAGAAAGCAGACAGGCAGACATTGAAAAATCAGCGTGGAGTATTAATAAAGAACATTCCGAATCTGCTCTCAAAGTCTTAAACTTGAAAAACCTTTTCTTGATACCAAGAACAGGCCTTTTTTTAAAAAACATGTTCTCTTACAAACAACTCTACATATCACAAAGAACAAAAAAGTGCCACTTGGAAAAAGCTAATATAGCTTGTAACAATCGTAGCATTAAAAAAAAAAAACTATAGTAAATTATCACAATTTTTTATAGTCACAAGGAAACACTATGCAGTACAACATTTCACTTGTAATAGCTTGCAAAAAATTAGCTTTTGTGGCATTAACTCTCAATTTTAGCACAAACAATTTGAAAATTTCAAAATTTACTTACAGTAAAGCAGCGGGAGGTATTTGATAGCATCGACTAAGACTTAAGTGCTCAAGGTGTGTGAGTTGGTGGAAGTAGGCAAAGCATTCAGGCTTCAACATAACACTGTCACTGTAACCAAAGTTTTAAAGAAAATTTTATTTTCCATTTATTTGAGATTGAGTGTCTTTATATTTTATTTAATTCTGGATGTGCATATTCAAGTATCTTTCACTTGATTAAGCACTTGTGATGGAATGCAGTAGGCATTGGAGAAGGGGTGCATTCCAGAGGCAGCTCAGTCCAGGTATTTTGTGTTAGAGAAAGAGGGTGAAGACAGCCCCTCCCTAATGGTATATGTTTGATATAGATAATAGGATGCTTCAGTTTGGCAAGGTTTATTTATAGCTGGGCTAAAAATGCAAAAAAAGCAATGGGTAAATTAGCTAGAAGGACCAACTCAGAACAGTAAAATGTTAATACAGATTTAGACACTTAAATATACTTGTCAACTCTGAAACTGGTCTGACTTGAGGCCATTTTGAGGCTTCAGTGTTGCCACAATGGAGATGAGGGATAGGGAGGGGGGAATAGAGATAGCTGGGGTTTATAGTCAAAACAAAATACTTTCTCCTGGGAACCAAGGACATTCCAACAGATGGCTGAAGAAAGGAGGAGTGAATTACCAAGCAACTGGACAGCACACTGATTAGACCAGGTGACTGTTTGGGAAAAGGGGGAAGCTTTTAATTAGGTGAAAACCGCAGGAACATTTAGAGTCGGTTTTCACCAGTCTGTGCCAATATATTTCCAAATAAATTGTTCTTTGAGGAATCTACCTGCCTCGTTATTCTATTTGCTATGGAGGTATTACTTGGAACCCTGACATTACTCCAATATTAATCTATCGCTTATACATGACGTATGATGTATTTTAATTCAATCTGTCATAGTTTTTTTTATTAAAAGCACAAAGCTTTCAAAGATGCAGACTAGTATTCAATTGCAGTGCTTACCTTAAATCTAGATGAATTAGACCAGAACATCTCTCTAGTAATGTTTTAACATCTGAAAATGAAAAATGAAATCATAGCTGCTCAGTGGCACTGTCCAATATATGATCTTACAACAATTGCCATAAATTACTTGCTCAGAAGTACATTTTCTACTAGGATTTGAAAAGGCTACTTTAATTTTAACACATTTTTCATACTAGAAAACACAACATCTACAGGTGGTCCTCAACTTACAACAGTTGGTTCACTTACAATGGCACTGAAAAAAGTGACTTGGTTGTTTTTCACACTTATGACCGCTGCAGCATCCTTCTGGTCATGTGATCAAAATTCAGCCATTTCGCAACTGGCTCATCTTTGGTTGCGCTGTTGCAGGGTCATTTGATCATCATTTGCGACCTTCTGACAAGCAAAGTCAGTGGGGAAGCCAGATTCATTAACAACCATGTTACTAACTTAACAACTGCAGTGATTCATTTAAGAACGGCAGCAAGAAAGGTCGTAAAATGGGGCAAAACTCAATATTTTCTGCAAAACCTTAGGATAATGCCTAAGCTGCCTAGAAAGCAAATCACAGAATGTTTCAAAATCTCACAAGCTTGCCAGTTGTTGCGAAAGTTCATTATTTTTGCCATAATCTTGTGTTCAATATGCATTATGTAATGATGTTTAGCCCCTAAAAATGCTAATTCCTACTATATGAATTTACAGATGCTACCATTTGTAGAATCATTCAGAAAAGGCTAGTTTAGTTGGGAAGTAAACTGTAAGGTCAGAGGGCTTCTTTGTCCCCTAACTTAGTCTGTCATCCAGACTGCTTTCTGAAAATGGCCCAGCCTGAACAGGGCACTTGTGTATGTATTGATGAGATAAGGCTAATCAAGTATCTACCACTTCTTTCATCCTCAACAATCCCATAGACACAAGCAATTGGGCCATTCAATTTGGTATATGTACAGTCCAAACCATCATTTAAGCAATTCTACCTGTAGCTCAGTGACAGAGCTTATTCTTTGCATATATAAGTCTGTATAGTTGGGCTCTCTAGGAAGATCCAGTATAGACTTTTACTGGAATCCAGGGAGCTTCTGTTTAGCCAGGATAAATTATGGTTGGTCAGCCAGATACTTAGACTGGATTTTGCAAGTTTGTCTCCTTATCAAGTCCTTCCCAAGGGGAAGGCAGATATTGTTTAATGCTGTTAAAAGATATTGTAAAAGGATGTAAAATATTCCTGATGGACTGATGGTGATTTTTTTTCAATGTGATTGAGTTCAAGTGAAATTATTATATACACAAAAATCAGAAATAACAGCTGTTATTAGCTGCTGCTGGCCTTTATACGAATCAATTTTTCCCAAGAACGTGGGAGGTTGTATTGTATCGGTGTGGGAATCCAAAAGTAAACCATAGTATTTATTCTGAATGTGGTAGAAGCCGGATTAAAGCAGTATTCAAGTCTCAGCATAGGTTCGGATTCTGCAAATTTTGACGGCTCGAGCGCTATATCATGCTTTGAGAGGCATGGCAAGAAACCACAATACAAAAAGTGTATTAAATTTTTTTTTACCAGGTGGTTTTAAGATTTTAAATGAAAAATGGGTGTGTAATCGAATTCCTGTTCAATTACAATGAAAAACATCCCCCCCTCAAATTATCATAAGTGGAATGGGGTAGGTTACCTGAATCCGCTGTTTCAAAACAAAACTCACCTGGGATCAGGAGATTCTGCCTGTATCCACTAAGATTCAATTGCAATAGTTTGGAAGGAATATGACTGACTACGTTCTTCAAATGCTCAGCTGTGAAATCACACCAACCTAAATTCAATTCTTCTAACCTGTGTATAAATTGAGAAGGAATACATTCTAAAAATTGTCTATTAATTATAGCATGGCTCCCAAAATCACCTCATGAGATATAAATTTGATTAATACATATCAACTGAGAGTTTTGAAAGCATCAAAATATCTAGAAATTGTCTAAAAATAAAAATGTAAAACACTTCTATTTTGAAATTTAAGCAAATAACCTTCATTTAATTTTTATACAGCAAAACATCATGGCACTGAAGGCCAGGAGATTCAGAACTAAAAAGAAAAATCAATCACATAATACATTAGTTTCACTCACTGTGCTAAGCCACAGTTTAATATAGCTTGTTAAACCAGAATGCTGGCTTCACTAACTGCACTGAATTGTGGCTGCATCCTACAACAACTGGGTTCAAATTAACATGCTAAACTAAATTCAAACAAATACTACAGATTAGCAAGATATGTGAACCCAATTCTTATGTATAAAATTTGTTGCTCTCCATAACAACATTTCTACTAGCAGAACTGGGCTGTGGTGGATTTTTAAATATTTTAGTTCTTCTATTGTCCCTGAAATCTATTCTGAGGTTTTGGCTATCCTTTGACCAGGAGGGAAAGTAGCCCAGATCTACAGAAAAAGTGAAAATTGGCAAATATCCTAGAGGAAATGCCACAGCCATCCCATTTGGTACCATGGTGTAAAAATAATACAACTTGATTTATGGCCTCCCTTACACATTATCCAAACCTAGCTACTTGTGCCTTTCTTTTTATTCCAAGGGATTTTTTTTTTTGTTATGCATCATATTTATGAGTTTCTTGCATTTGTGCACAACTCAAATGTGTGAATGCCTAGATCAGCGGTCGCCAACCAGTGGGCTGTGAGAAAATTTTGGTGGGCCGCAGAGAAATCTCACCCCCAGAGCACCCCCACAAAGCAATTAATCCAGGCTGTGCAGAAACACAAGGCTGTGCCACCCACATGGCCCACGGGAACCCAGCCCGTCCATTCACTCCTTACCCGGTAAACTTGCCTGCTAAATTGCTATTTTTCCTTTTTCCTACCATCATCTGTTCTGCTGTGCCGGGAGATTTAGATTAGCTAGGAAGCAGGAAATGGATGGATTTCTTGCTTTCTAGCTAGTCTTTAGATCTTCGGCTCAGCACAGCTGAATCTCCCTTAGGACTGAAGGTTTGCTTGCAAGCAAATTCAGTGCAGACTCACGGCAAGCAAATTTGAGAGACTGAGCTAGCCGATGGCAGATATATAGATCACTGAATGATTCTGTGAGCAACTCAATCTGCCTGCTTTGCCTGATTTTGGGTAAAGTTTCTCTTTTTAAAAAATAAAAAATTCAATATTTACATGCATGGTGTGTTGTGAGTTTGCTTGCTAGCAAATTTTATGAGGTTGCTTGCAAGCAAATTTTATGTGACAGACTGAGCTAGCCAATGATAGATAGATAGATCTCTGAATGAATCTGTGATTCTGTGAGCAACTCAATCTGCCTACTTTGCCTGATTTGGGCTAAAAGTTGCTCTTTTTTATAAAAAAATCAATATTTATATAAATATTTATAATATTTACATACAAGCCATGCCCAGCCAGTCACATGACCACCAAGCCACACCCACAAATTAGGCCACGCCCACAGAACCGGTTAATGGTCCCTGGGATCTAAAATTATGAGTTTGATGGTCCCTGAGGTCCAAAAGGTTGGCGACCCCTGGCCTAGATGACCACTCCACTCCACAGCAACTTGTCCCTGTAATCTGAACTCTGGGTTGTTATTAGAGTTTCTATCTACAATCCCATTTAGAATATTTAACACTAGTGCTAAATTCAATGTAATCTCTCATGTAAGTCATATTACCTTGCACAGCTTTTCAACAACACTTCCACAGTACCTGCAGAGAATCCAGAACATCCAGATAAGTTTAGCCGGACCAAGTTGGGGTTTTGTGCTATACTTCTAAAAAGAGAAAGAACAGAGTGTTCAAATACTGCTAAAATTGATTTCTTCAATCGTCAGGAGCCAAAACTGCAAGAGAGTCTGAAGATACCCAAACTATTTCTGATGGGCCAAATTGATTATGAATTTGCTGAATATTTATTTAATGTATATACTGTTCTTCGCAAAATAAAGCAATTTATAGAATAAAAGAGAAAAGCTGTTGGGAAAAAGAATAAAATTTTATCCATGTTCTTTACATTATGTTGAGGTAATTCCCCGTTAGGAGAAATGAGCGCACACAGAGACGTAGTGAGTGATGTTGAATAACACTTACACAGTACACATACACTGTATAGTAAAATGTAGGTTTTACTTCCAGTAACACGGTTAAGGAAAGTCCAAAAAACAGTCCAAGTCATACACGGTTATATCAGTCAGTTTTCAGTCCAGGGATAATTCAATAACAAAGTCCAGTATCAAAAACAATTCAGTAATAAGACTCACATCAATCCAAGAATAATGACGATCAGCAACAGTCAATAGGGAAATGCAAAAACAGCAAACATCAGAACATCGACCATCTAGCAACACTCTCTTTCTTCTTCTTCCTGGGAAACCAGGTTTCTGGCTCCATCTTATGGCCGTTTGAGGAACCACACCCAATTACAATTTTAGCATTCCCTTAGAGACAGTATTAAAATGTCTATCCTGGTTTATATATTTCCAACCCCACTGTCAGGTGACTTACATTCCTAACACATTAGCTGTCCCCAACCTCCACAGATGGCGGCAGCAGCGGCACCGCTGATGGCAGTGAGGGGGGAGGGGATGGTTTTGCACATGCAGTTTAGCTACCGTGCATGCATATTGCACAAATGAAGCTTTCCTTGCGTGGCCTGGTTTCCAATGGGCCACGGACCTGGACCGGTTCACTGCCCAGGGGTTGGGACCTCTGCTTGATATGGAAGAAGTGGAGAAGGAAAGATCTAGAGAGTTGCAATAAAATACAAATCACAAAAACGATTCTAAAAATCCTACAGCTTCAAAATCAACACCAATGTTATGAAGCAAAGGGATCCCAAAACTGAGGGAAGAGTTATATCTTAAGTAAAAAATGAGGGAGAAAGAACTTGTATATTACAAGGGACACCAAACCAGATATAGTCTGAATTTTTAAACATGGTACAATTATGAAGGATTCCTAAGATCAATTTAATTAGAAGTTCAGTTACACAACTGCCTGAACCTGGGTACATCTTCACGTCAATAGAAGTAATATAATGCAGACATGAAGGCATTATCTTAAAAGAGGCGTTCCCTTCCTGAATGAAAAAGCAGAAAGTCAGGTATAAGGTCGTCTTCCATTCACCGCCTTTTATGTTCCTACCTTCAAAATAAACAGAAATTTTTAAAATATTGCCTTTTGATTATTGAGTTGTTATTGATCTACTTCTAAAAAGTTTAAGTTGATGAATGGACAGATCAATTCTATAGAGAAGGAAAAGGAAGTAATTGAAGGATTTCATAAAGCCCTTTTGGCACAGGCTACAGGACAGAAGATGAGTACAGATAGTCCTTGCTTAATAACTTCCTTGTTTAATGACTGTTTGAAGTAACAGTGGTCCTGAAAAAGTAATTTTATGGCCTGACCTTGCATATATGAGTATCACAACATTCCCGCGGTCATATGATTAAGATTTTGGGAGTAACTGGTAGGCATTTACAACTGCAGCCTACGATTGCCATTCGCACCCTACACAACCAGCTTCTAGCAAGAAGAGTCAATGGAGAAACCGGCAGTTAAACTCACAAGTCATGGTCACATGATGTCTGATTTAACAATGTCACTTGGCCATAGGAGTTGCTAGCCGCAATTGAGGTCATTAAGCAAGGACTACCTGTATGCAAAATCATTTAGCTTTTGATTCTGCAGCTGAGCTGGAAACCATTTTATTTCTTACATTTTTTTATCACTGACACAAAGGGGAAGGAAATCAACCAATGAAAAGGTAAACTCAATACTTCCTGTGAACTGCAGCTCAGGGCACAGGATCTTCAATAGTTATGTGACTCTGCAATATCTCTTGAGCCTGCCTCTAGAATACCTCCACCCTACGTTGTTATTATTATTTATAATAACTAGTCCACACCCAAAGGCTCTGGGCAACTTACAACATCCAAAATATTATGACCTTTATTGTCACAGTACAACATGTGTACAATGAGATTGGCTGAGCCTCCCTTTGTGCACCCCCCCCCCCCAAAAAAAAAAACACAACTCACAGTGAGGACAGAAGTCCCTAAACCAGTCTCAATCTTATTACACTATGGGACCTTATTGCACAACGCATCAGCCCTGCAAATCTATCATACTATGTTGACATGAAATTATTTTCCTTTCAGAAGTCTGACAGCCCATGGGTAGGAACTGTTCTTCAGCCTGTTAGTGCGGCTGGTTATGCTTCTATATCTCCTACCCGATGGTAGGAGAGTGAAGAAGTGCTGACCGGAATGTGAGTCATCCCTGAATTTTCCTCAGTCTTCTAAGGCAGCGAGCCCTAGCAATGTCATCTAGTGGTATCAGGAAACAGCCCACAATATTTTGTGCTGTGCTCACCACCCTCTGTAGCGTCTTTCTAACTGTGGCTGTCAAGCCAGCATACCACACCATGATACAATACGTGAGGACGCTTTCTATTGTGGACCGGTAAAAGGAGATCATTAGTTGTTGTTCCACTTTGTTCTGTCGCAAGACCCTAAGGAAATGGAGTCTCTGTTGGGCCTTTCTGGCTACCTGGGTTGTGTTGATTTTCCAGATAAGATCTTCGCTGAGGTAGATTTCCAGGAATTTAAAGGAGGAAACTCTCTCCACACAGTCCCCCTTGATGTAAAGTGGGGCAGGTTCCTCTCTCTTCTTCCGGAAGTCTAACACCATCTCCTTTGTCTTGCTGATGTTTAGGTGCAGATTGTTTTCTAGTCAGCATGAGGATAATTTCTGAAAGCAAAGCTGACTGAGGAATTCTGGGAGTTGAAGTCCCCAAGTCTTGCTAAGGTTGTACCCCTACCCTAGTGGACTGTGATGGGTTTGCAGCCGGGCTGCAGAAACAGCAGAGCGATTATGCACCCTCACTGTGTGAGCAGTGGGTAAGCACCTGCACGCTCCATTTAAGTGAGCAGCAGGTACATGCACGCCGCTTGTGCAAATGAAGCTGGGCGCGCGCACTCACATTTGCTGGCCGCTAATGTAGATCCATCCCCTCTCCCTCCGGCAGTCCGCAAAGTGAAATGTTGGGGAATTCTGTTATAAAGGATAATAGCCCACAGAAATACAATCATAGCAATCAGAACAATGAGGCCCCACCAACCAATGGACTCCAGGTCTGTGAACCAGGCAAGGATTTTGTCAAGGTTTTGTTATGACTTTCTCTTCCTGAAGTCAGCATCAAAAATTAACACATTTTTAATCGCTCACCTAACTATATCCGAAGAAAGTACGAGACCTTCTAGGCTAAGATTCTGCAGACTCTGGCATCTGCCAAGAATACTCTCGAGATCTATAATCTTTGTTGAACAATTCGATAAATCCAGATGTTGCACACAAAGAGCCCTAAAAAAGAGAAGACAAGCAAGGGCGTGAGGAAAACAGTGGAATACAATTCTTAAGTATCCACTTAACAACCAAGGCATTTTCTTAATGACTACAACGAAAAAATTCAAAAAATTATTTCTGGTCAATGGGTACCCCAACTTATGATTGCAATGACTTAGAAGCATAATTCTGGGCCCAATTATGGTCGTAAATCAAGGACTGGCTACATATGAAGGCTAGATGGTCCAAAACAAAGCATTGATTTATAGCCTCAATGTTATTTTGTTTTGGGGCTAACCATGCCCACCCTGACAGCTTTCTTTTCAGTAGACAACTCAACCAGGTTGAACATTTTTTGCTCTCGGCCAAAAAAAATTGTCTATTCACACATTGCATTGCATTGATGTCCAGCGCCAAAGTCTAGGTCAGCTGACAAAGTTTCCTAGTTCATTGAGAAGCATTCTTTTCTTTTTGCAAAACATACAACAGCGTATTAGGTGCGACATTTACCTGCTTGTTTTAAACAAAGGTGTCCCAATGCAGGACCTTGGACAGCGGAAGGCGATTATTCCCAAGGGCAACAATTGGCCAATCACTCCTGGCAAAAGATTTTTACCTGCAAGATCAAGACTCTGCCACAGCGACTCATCAAGCCTTTAAAAAAGAAAAGGGAGAAAAAAGGAAATTAATTTAATAGCAATTGAAGCCAAAATATTAGCATAACTAAGGTTGCCATGAGTAGATTATTATACAATACTCATTAAAAAAATCATAAAAATCAGCCATGATTCACTTAATCACCTTGCTTAGCAATGCCAAGTTCTGGTCGCAGTTGTGCTGATTAAGTTGACATACTGTACATGCATATATCTATACATATATGGGAAACAATGGTGTCAAGAAGTATTGACACTATGAAAAGTGAATAAATATTGTGTGTGTTGGGCAAAATCTTCACAGAACTTCATTTAAAAACAGAAAAAGAGCCAAAGTGACAAATCTACATGGAAAATATTACAATTCTGCAGCATGCAGTTAAAATTCCATCCCAATATCATGCTATTATTTATGTATATGGTGTATTGTTGCCTCACGTATGACAAGTGAAACTCCCAAGTCACTGAATTCCTACTGAGATTAACAAATCATAATAATGCTCAATGGAATCCAATTCAGCAAACAGTACAAAGAAAATGCTTTTGTGTATTTATATAAACAGTTTTAATTATAAATCGACAGCCGCTTACGAAAGGCGATGCCATCTCTGACAAATCTGGGAAACTTTCAGCAAATCAATCAAGTTTAGATAGGAAAAGATTCCCAACAGCAGTTCATCTGGCAAAGTATCCCAAGAAACACCTTTGAGGGATGAAAAGAAAGAATTATTATGAAGGTTTAATTGAGTGTTGTGTTTCTTAAAGCTTGATGCTTCAAAATGTGTGGACTTCCACATTCTGGAATGGAATTCTGAAAAGTTGAAGTCCACATATGTTAAAGCTGCCAAGCTTCAGAATTGTTTTAACTGGTCCATTGGCTGATAATCAAATTTTTTCCAGCATCTTTTTGCACTGGAAATCCAGCTGGACTTCTCCAACTCATGGAGAACACTGCATTTCTTCCTTTCAGCAAAGTATGTACCTGGCCCATAATTGTCTGAGGTTGTGTGGGTCAGTTAAGGTCACTTTTACTATTAAACAAGATGGCTAAGAAATTTGGATCACCATTAATGATGCTCATTTCCATCTTAACAGATTCCACAAAACAATAAGAAGCCCACTAAATTGGTGGTATCCTGACTGGATGAGATATGGGGGTGTGTGTGTGTGAAAAAGGAATGATCCATTCATAACCACAGGTGGAAGAAATGTCTGGTGCCTAACAACTTTTACTTTAGCACTGAGGAAAACCTTTTTAACTTTCTTGGGTTGCTTAATTTTAATTTGTTTTTATTTTGCAATTCTGTCGTTCTGTAGTAATTTATCCTTAAGTAGTATAGGTTTGAACACTATGAATTTTGTACTCTTAATGGTCAGGCTTTCAAAAATCTATTTTAGGGTGTCTATAAACATGGTTTGTAAAACAAATGGAAGCACTGGCCTCAAATCAATTTTGGATCTTATGTGGTTTGAAACGAAAATCCACAACAACACACACATACAACAGAATCCAAGACAGCTTTCAAAAATAAATGTTACAGAGTTCCAGGTAACTCACTTCAAGGTAAATACAGCGGGACTACAAACCAGTCTAAAAGAGTGAAACATGGTTTTCAGAAAATTTGAAGAAGTATAGTCAACCAGTTTAAGAAATACCCTGCTCATACCCTCCACTTGTTAGTGTGCTGAGTGAATTCAGCTATTCTGATTTGCAAATTATAGCAAGTCTGTTGTGTTACTTTAGGCAACTGTTTCTTGACATTGAACCAAGATTAAGGAAAACTAATCTATAATAGGTGAATCCAACTAATCAGACCGCTTTTATAATTTAAAAAATGCTATCCATTAAAACTTTATCATCATCCTAAGGTAGAATTTTGAATAGCTTTTTTTTTTTTTTTGGGGGGGGGGGGGAGGCAACAAAAGGTCTTACCTGCGACTGTCTCTTGAAACAGTCTAGGCTGGTGGATAATCAAAAATTTGGTTTCCCTCACTTTCTGCCGCTTGGTGGGTAGACCCACACACATCAACAGATCCTGGGGGGTGTTCTCACTGTCCAGTTTAAGAGGAGACACTCCCATGCCTGAGAGAAGACCTGAAGTCTTGTTGGGATGCCAGCTCCATGGGATACTTGTAGTGATGTTGTTCCCCAAATCTGGAATTTCCTGAAGATGTCTCCTGCAAGGATACAAAGGCCCCACAGCTACCACTTTACATGCAGTCCATAATAGCTCTTCAGCCAACACAGGAACAGAGACTTAATACCAACAGCACTTGGACCTATATACCTCTTCACAGTGCTTTACTGCCCTCTCTAAGTCAGCATATTGCCCCCAACAATCTGGGTCCTCATTCTACCGACCTTGGAAGGATGGAAGGCTAAGTCAATTTGAGCCACTCAGAATTTACACCTTTAAAAAAACCAGACCTTTGTAATTACACCTTTAAAAATTACACCTTAAAAAATGATGCGAGAGGCACAAATAGTTGCTTCTTCTCCAGAAAACTACTGAGGCCAGGGATTGTTCTATTCTGACAGGATTGGTCAAAGATTTCAATAAATGACAGGCCTATCAATATAGGAAGAATGATTTTTGTTTGTTCGTTATGCAAGTTGCACATCTTGCTAGAAACAGCCTGCTGAGACTTTGTTCTGCTTGATTAGATACTGTAGTAGGAATTAGCAAAGCAAGTAACTCTGTTTTCCCAGAAAACTGAATAATTGGTATGACAAACACTGCCCTAGTAAGAAAACAGCCAGATAATCAATAATTGAAGTAGTTAAGACTCAGAATCATTATTATTATTATGGAAGAAGAGAGTTAAAAGTTCCAGATATGTTTACTTCATTCTTTACTTGACTGGAATCCCTTTATACATTACTACATACGTTACTACTAGTTTTTGATGTACAACCATAATTGAAGCTGGAATTACAGTCAAATGTAAGCATATGATTGCTGTCATTAAGCAAACACTGTGATCCTAACGCAAAAAGCAGCATCATTAAGCAAACATTGAAGTCATCAAGTAAAGTCACTGTTTGCAAAGGGTGATTATTCCCAGAAGGAGAAAGTAAATGCCGGTTTCCGACAAAAAAAAAAGTTGTAAATTGCAGTCACGACTGTGGACTGTTGCAAATGCTTGTAAATGCAGGCAAGTTGCTAAGCCCCCAAAATGTGATCACTTGGTCAGGGTGGGGGCAGCTGTTGGAACTTTGAATCTGGTCACAAGTACCTGTTTTGGCATATTTATTTATTTATTTATTATTTATTAATCGCACTTTTATACCGCTCCCTCTCCCAAAAAAGGGACTCGGGGCGGTGTACAGCCCACTAAAAGCATACAATAAATACACAATAAATACGATTAAAAATAAATTAAATAATCAAATTGGCTGTCTATTCAAAATTTAAGTTAAAAATTAAAACTAATAAAACCCCAATTTAGAATTAATTAAAACCAAAAAACATAGTTACTGGGCCAGGCCGGCCTGTTCGAAAAGCAGGGTTTTTACTGCGCGCCGGAAGGTCAGAATATCCGTCATAGCCCATATCTCCGGGGGGAGATCATTCCATAGGGAGGGAGCTCCCACAGAGAAAGCCCGAACTCTCGGGGCCACCAGCCGACAACAGTCAGGCGGCGGCACCCCAAGTAGGGCCACCCTGTGGGAGCGTACTGGGCGGCGGGAGGTTGTTGATGGCAGCAGGCGGTCCCCTAAGTACCCAGGTCCCGAGCCATGGAGCACTTTAAATACCATCAGTACCACCTTGAATCGAATCCGGTAGGCCACAGGAAGCCAGTGCAGCCTGCGGAGAAGTGGTGTTACGTGTGCGCCTCGAGGGGCGCCCACGATCACCCGCGTGGCTGCATTCTGAACTAACTGCAACCTCCGGAGACTCTTCAAGGGGAGCCCCATGTAGAGAGCGTTGCAATAATTCAAGCGGGAGATAACGAGGGCGGAGGTGACTGTGCGAAGTGCGCCCAGATCCAGAAAGGGCCGCAACTGGTAAATCAGACGAATCTGATAAAAAGCCCCCCTGGCGACGGCTGCAATATGTTCTTCCAAAGACAGCCGTACATCCAGGAGGACACCCAAGTTGCGCGCCCTTTCCACGGGGGTCAAAACCTCTCCCCCCACGGCCAGCGAAGGAATAAGCTGGCTGTATCTGGGCGCAGGAAACCACAGCCACTCGGTTTTGGTCGGGTTGAGACGAAGCCTGTTACGACCCATCCAACCCCGCACGGCCTCCAGGCACCGGGTCATCACTTCGACGGCTTCGTTGGGGTGGCCCGGGGTGGAGATGTACAGCTGAGTATCATCAGCGTACTGATGGAACTCCACCCCAAAGCCACGGATGATCTCACCCAGCGGCTTTACATAAATGTTAAACAGCAGGGGCGAGAGCACCGACCCCTGAGGCACCCCACAAAGCAGGGGCCTTGGGGACGATCTCTGCCCCCCCGTTAACACAAATTGCGAGCGGTCGGAGAGGAAGGAGGAGAACCACCGTAATACGGTGCCTCCAACCCCCAACCCCTCCAACCGCTGCAATAAGATACTGTGGTCGACAGTATCAAAAGCCGCCGAGAGATCTAACAGGACCAGGACAGAGGAACAACCTCTGTCCCGAGCCCTCCAGAGATCATCAACCAACGCGACCAACGCCATCTCCGTGCTATGCCCGGGCCTGAAGCCCGATTGGAGGGGGTCAAGATAACTCGCTTCATCCAGGAATCGGGGAAACTGACGGGCCACCACACTCTCTACAACCTTCGCAACAAAGCGAAGGTTGGAGACGGGACGGTAATTTAATAACAATGCTGGGTCCAGGGACGGTTTCTTGAGGAGGGGCCGCACCACCGCCTCCTTCAAGGCGGTAGGTAGAAGCCCCTCTCTCAAGGAAGCGTTTATAATACCCTGGAACCAGCCTCGTGTCACCTCCCGAGTGGCCAAAACCAGCCAGGAGGGGCACGGGTCCAACAAACAGGTGGTGGCATTCAGTCCCCCCAACACCCTGTCCACGTCTTCTATAGTAACAGGGTCGAACTCAACCCAACTGGCCTCACCGATATCCACCCCCGCCCCCCCGCCCGGAGATGCCCAGTTGGAGTCCAGCTCGTCCCGAATCTGAGCGATTTTATCCTGCAGAAAACTAGAAAACTCCTCAGCCCGTCCCTGTAAGGGATCCTCCCGCGCTTCCCTCTGTCACCCTAAACAGGGCGGCTGGGCGGTTTTCCGCGGACGCAATAAGGGTGGAGAGGTAAGTCCTCCTCGCCACCTTCATCGCCACTAAATGCGTCTTAATATAAGATCGTAGAAGTGTTCGGTCAGACTCAGAACGGCATATGTTGTGATTTCAATTTTATTTTTTACTCAACATGTTGTACAGAGTCAAATATTATAATTTAGAAAACAGATGTATTCTTTAACAATATGAGTAAATCAAAATAATTGTGGCTTTTGAATAAACGGGGGCTTGTTATATGATGGGTGAATTCGGCCAAGAAGATTTCCTGCAACCAAAACAATACCATCAAAATACATACTGAGTAAAGTACACAAACATATTCATCAATTTAGCCCTGTGATAAGATGGTAAATTTGGTGGATGGATGGATGAATAGATAGATAGTGGACAGATAACTAGCCAGCTAGCTAGATGATAGATAGATAGATAGATAGATAGATAGATAGATAGATAGATAGATAGATAGATAGATACATGGTGATGATGATAACGATGATAATAGATACTACATAGACATACATACAGACAGAAAAATAAAAGCCATACTGGACTGGAAGACTGACAGCATGTTATAATTATCATCAGAAATTGTTTGGATTGATGGAAGCCCTGCATGAAAGAATAAAACACCCTGTTTCAACAGAAGACTAGACATAGTATTATATCTATTCATTTAGTGACCATTCGAAGTTACCCAGGGCACTGAAAGCCTTATGACCATTTTTCACACAACCATTGCAGCATTTCCCATGGTCATGTGATCAAAATTCAGCCGCTTGGCAACTCATTCATATTTATGATGGTTGCAGTGTCCTGGGGTCATGTGATCACGGTTTGTAACCTTCTGATAAGCAAAATCAATGGGGGAAGCCAGATTCACTTAATAACCATCTTAACTAACTTAGCAACTAGAATGATTCACTTAACAAAAGTCGCAAAGTGGGGCAAAATTCACTTAAGAACCATCTTGCTTAACAACAGAAATTTTGTGTTCAATTGTGGTTGTAAATCGAAGACTACCTACGTAGAGGGCAAATCCGAGGCGACAACTACAAACCCTAGTATCCTGTTTACAAGAAAGTCAATGGACAGGTTGATGTAGCTGCACTCAATGGAACTCTTTTAAATATCTAAATGACATGTCACATGATTGTACATAGATGCAACAACCTTTAATATAAAGTACTTTTGCAACTTCAAATACAGCATTTCCAAATACAGTTTAGCAACACCGTTGCAGTACTATAAGACGATTTCCCATCAGTATGTATATTTTCAACTGGATTCAAAAGACGAAAAGAGACCCATATTCAGCCCATATGCTCACCTGCAGAGTTTTATTCCGGCATTGTTCAAATCCATGTGCTAGCACACCTATCCACCTGTGCCAACTGCGCATATGGAGAACGCGCCAGTACCCTAACTTTCCAAACTTCTTTGCATTTATTATGCAAATATTTATGATGCATAATTCCTGGGGAATCCTCTGCAGTGAATAGATGTGCAGCTATAATCTGAAAAGGAGACGCCCGATTTGTGCATAGAAGCGTTTTTTGGCTGAAACCCCAAACGACCCGCAACAAGGCGCGCAAACCAATCCCGCCGCTCCTAATCTTTTTTTCGCATCCGCCTACCCAGCTGCAACCATTTATCTTTACCTGTGCATGATGCTTAAGAGGGTGATGCATGAAGAACGGGGATCTCCGATCCCTCGGCTTTTCCTTTCCCGCGCCTTGCCTTGCTCAGCTTTGTTGATGTAGTTAAATTTACCGCAAGCTCCGGAAATCCAACAAAAAGAACCTCCGCGCGCTCGATCTGCCCGGGCTAACGTTCTCCTAGACCTCGCGGTGGCTCTCGGGAGTTGTAGTTCTTTGTAGTGGAAACCGTTCTCATGAAGTCCATTACTCCACGACAACACTTTCTTTAGATTAGATTAGATTAGATTAGATTAGATTAGATTAGATTAGATTAGATTAGATTAGATTAGATTAGATTAGATTAGATTAGATTGGTAGGTAGCTAGGTAGGAAGGTAGGAAGATAGGTAGGGATGGGATGGGATGGGATGGGATAGAATAGAATAGAATAGAATAGAATAGAATAGAATAGAATAGAATAGAATAGAATAGAATTCTTTATTGGCCAAATGTGACTGGACACACAGTGAATTTGTCTTGATGCAAATGCTCTCAGTATACATAAAAGAAAAGATACATTCGTCAAGAGTTATCAGGTTCCACACTTAATAATAGCCATAGGGTACAAACTTTTTTTCCAGATTTTATTCTATTGTACTTTATTAATTTATTGATTCTTTTTGTTAGTTTTTATTGTTTTTTACTTTAAATATGGTTTTACATTCTGTAAGCCGCCTCGAATCACCATGGGTGAATAGGCGGCAATATAAATTCAATAAATAAATAAGCAATCAAAACATACTAGGAAACAGTCAATAAAAATAGTTAGGATACAAGCAACAAGGTTACAGTCATACAGTCATAAGTGGGAGGAGATGGGTGAAAGGAAGGGTGGGAAGATTAATAGTAATAGTAATGCAGACTTAGTAAATGGTTTGACAGTGTTGATCGAATTATTGGATTATTGCAGGGGTCTTCAAACTTGATAGCTTTAAGACTTGTGGACTTTAACTCCCAGAATTCCTCCTCCAGTCATGTTAGCTCAAGAATTCTGGGAGTTGAAGTTCACAAGTCTTAAAGCTGTCAAGTTTCCCTGGATTATTGGAAGAAACGTCGATAAATATTATTAAGAGCAATTGTTTTCCTTTTGCTCTTTTCCAATGCAATTTGGGAGAAACGCATTTGCAATAAAGGCATAACTTCTAATAAAATGCAGTAGCTATAAAACATCTACTATTAATTGTAAATAAAAGCCGGCAATTAGTGCTGAGTTTCGTGTAAAGCATTTAAGCCAATATAAACTTTTGAGATGTTGCCAAGCTTGGAAAACACCGGTTTAAAACCAAGCCTCAGCAAGTGCAATGTTAACGCTTGTCAACTGAATCATAAACCGGGTCGATCCCACATTGGTATAGGATTGCAACCTTCATAGCAATAGCACTTAGACTTATATACCGCTTTACGGTGCATAGATCAGGGATTGGTAGTTACAAAAAGAGTTGATCAATGACGGGGTCACAATGTACGTTCTCTGATTGATTGACCGACTGACTGACTGACTGACTGATTGATTGATAGATGCCGATCTTTCGCCACCCCATCGTTAAGATTTCTTCCACCTCAACCCAACTTCTAACTTATTTACCACCTTCGATCGGGTCCTCAAACGTGGCAACTTTAACTTGTGGACTTCAACTCCCAGAATTCTAGTTGGCTGAGGAATTCTGGGAGTTGAAGCCCACAAGTATTAAGGTTGCCAAGTTTGGAGACCTCTGTAGGTAAACAAAGGAAGCTTAGTTTTTGCAATGCCTCTTGGGTACTGCAGTCCACCCGTAAAGCGACGGGGGGGGGCGGCGGCGACAAACCCTGTTCCCGCCTCAAACGCGTAGTAAAACGCGATTTCTCCTGGGTATTGTAGTTCATCCCATCCCTTTTTGTGAAGGAAGTGACGTCGAAGTAGTGGCAGGTTTCGGCAACGTGGATATGTTTTCCCAGGCTTCCTCGCGCGCCTGAGAAACGAACGGAGCCGGAAATGTCCGAGGCGTCTCCGGCTCAGCTGGTGGCCGGTTCGGTTCCTTCTGCGGTGAGCCGGACTTCCTCCGCCTGACGACTTAAGCAGCCGGGAGTCCCCGGGAGCAGCCTCGGGAAGGAATCTTACTGAACGGAAAGCTCGTCGTCCTTGGTTCAGGGCCCAGCAGCGACCCGGCGAGGAGCGGGGACCGCGAGAGGATGCAACCGGGGAGTGCCCAGATCGGTCTCTGCCGGGTAAGTCCACAGGGAGTCCCGTCCTCCCGCCGCTGGTTAGCTTTCTTCTCTTCGGCCCTCTCAGGCCGGCCTTCTCCCACTCGGGCCCCCTGTTGTGTATTGGACTACAGTTCCCATCACCCGCAGCCCCGTCCTCCCGCACTGGTTAGCTCTCTTTTATTCGGCCCGGCCTTCCCTGACTTGGCGCCCTATTATATATTAGGACTACAGTTCCCATCAGCCACAGCCACATTGGACTACAGTTCCCATCACCTGCATCCTCAACCTCCCGCGCTGGTTACCTTTCTTCAGCCCTCTCAAGCTGGCCTTTGGCAACTTTATGTGTATTGGACTACGGTTCCCATCACCCGTAGCCCCATTGGACTACACTTCCCATCACCTGCAGCCCCATCTTCCCACACTGGTTAGCTTTCTTTTACTCTGCCCTCTCAGGCTGGCCTTAGCTGACTTGGCCCCCCGTTGTGTATTGGACTATGGTTCCCATCACCCACAGCCCACATTTGGACTACAGTTCCTATCACCCGCAGCCCCGCCCTCTCACACTGGTTAGCTTTCTTTTATTCGGCCCTCCCAGACTGGCCTGCATGGACTCACCCCTCTGTTGTGTATTGGATTACAGTTCCCATCACCCATAGCCCACATTGGACTATAGTTCCCATCACCTGCATCCTCAACCTCCCGCACTGGTTAGCTTTCTTTTATTCGGCCCCCTCAGACCAGCCTTCCCCGGCTTGGCGCTCTATTGTGTATTGGTTTATGGTTCCCATCACCCATAGCCCACGTTGGACTACAGTTCCCATCACCCACAGCTGCATTGGATTACACTTCCCATCACTCGCATCCTCAACCTCCCACACTGTTAGCTTTCTTTTATTTGACTCTCTCAAGCCGGCCTGCACCGACTTGCCCCTCTATGGTGTATTGGACTACGGTTCCCATCACCACAGCCCGCATTGGACGACACTTCTCATCACCCACATTCTCAACCTCCCGCACTGATTAGCTTTCTTATTTGGCCCTTTCAGGCTGGCCTTCCCCAACTCGGCCCCCTATTGTGTATTGGACTATGGTTCCCATCACCTGCAGCTGCATTGGATTACAGTTCCCATCATCTTCATCCTCCCGTCCTATTAGCTTTCTTCTCTTTGGCCCTCTCAGGACAGCCTTCTCTGACTCGGCCCCCTATTGTGTATTAGACTACAGTTCCCATCACCCGCAGTCTGGGAAATTTGGAGATTTGGGCAGAATCAGAAGGTATCAAGTTGGGGAAGGGCATTTTCTTCAAGCACCACAACCAGTCTATCTGGGAGGCGACTATGGTAGAATTGGAGTGAAAGCTTCCTAATTCTAAGGGATATTTTTAAAAACATTTACTCTTAACAGGATGGGTGCTTTAAAGTCTTGAAAACCTGGATGCCCACTCTGGTTCTGCACAATTTTCTGCTCCAAATTTCTTTTCTTTTTCTTTTTTGGCTTGCTTAGATCGGATATAGAAGCATGCTAAATAAAAGTAGGACGTGAATATGAATAATTATCATTGGATATGTATATATTCTGGTATTACCTGTTGCCAGCGCTACCCACGCATGTTGATAGAAACATTCTTACTTGTAAGTTGTTGCTTATTTCTGTCCTCCAGTGTTAAATGACTAGAAATGCTAGAATTCAGTACTGCAACACTTTGTATTTTAGGTGTGGGTGGGTGGGTGGGAGTCATGTATGTATGTATGTATGTGTTGATACACGAATATATCGGATAAAGGACAAATATAGTGGTACCTTAATACTCTTCGTTAATTGTTTCCGGGAGGTGTGTTGAGTTCCAAAAATGATGAGTACCAAACAATTTTTTCCCACAAGAAATAATATAATGAGTCACAAGGCAGCTGACACTGACAGGCTTTAATTTGTGTGTTGAGTACCAAAGAGACAACTACTAGGACAAAATGTTCACATCGAAATGCGTTGAGTACCAAATCTGATTATTTCCAAGCAGTTGAGTACCAAGGTACTACTGTAAGGATAAATGTGCCTGAATTAGAACAGTAATTGATTCCTGTAGAAAATTAGCAGTGCTGCTTTTAAAAAGTTCATTCCAAAGTAGGGAAACTTCAGATCAATTTCTGAAAGGCAAGTTTGCAAGGGCAAAGGGAAATGAATGCGAAATGCAGACTTAGTTCTCTTTAAATTGCCAACTGGAATTCACTGGAATTTACAGCTTCATTTTGACGTGTTAATCTTGTTTTTCACAAAAATTGTAGGGAAGACAAGTTTACAGATAGGGTGTGTAGTGTTTGCTTAAGGTTTTATCTTAACTGCTTTTGAAAAGTTGCTATGCTTTTTAGCCCAAGTTACTTAAGCTTTTTTTCCCTAGTTACTTTAACTAATTTAACAACACTTTAAAATTATTAAAATTATTATCCTGGTGGAAGTGTTCGATATAGTAGTTACCTTTTTCTCAGTACCTGTGTAGTAAAAATCACATTACAGTATAGGATAAGAGTTTGCTGTCAGGTTTTAATCTTCTCATCTCTGCTTACCACAGCAATATATTACAACAAGCAATATGTACTACTTATGCGATCGTGGTTTGAAGTTCATTTCCAATGACTTAATAAGAGCTGACAAATGAAATAATGAAGCATAAAATTAATAGTTTGTCATTCCCGATCTTGTTTATTCTTTAAAATATATTCTACCTTTCTGCCACAGTATGACTCAAAAGGGCTGACATAATATCCAAAACAGTCATAGCACAAATCAATAAAACAACAGCTTAAAGAAACAAGCAAGAAAAGCAATCTGAACTGGCTCAAAGAAGCAGGAAGACAAAAGAGGGATAGAAAATCATTTGGAAGTTCTGTGATCTTCATGTTCTTCTCTTGTGTTCTCTAAAACAACCACAAGTTTCCCCAACTCCAGATTTACTACACTGTTACTGTACTGCCATCAACCTCAGGCAGCAGGACCAATATCCATTTGTAGAAGGACAGAAGTTACTCAGGAACTGAAGTAGCATTTAGATCAGTGCTTTTGTTCTATGGATATTAAAATACACTGAAGTCTGATGGCATAGAACAGAGTCCAATGTGGTAGACAAGTTAAATGGATTTGTTTAACCTTTTCAGTTGAATATTAATGAATTAAATATTTATTGCAAGCCATATTCTATTTATATCGTTTTTTGCTGTTTATTATAGATGTAACCCTCTTACAAACCAACACATGCTGGTTGGAATCAGTGAACAATAATGAGTGGTGCAGCTTTGGGCATTGAGATAGTTGTCGTCTTCTTTTTGGCATTAATCATACTACATCGATATGGTGACTTCAAAAAGCAACACAAACTTGTGATCGTTGCAACATTATTAGCTTGGTATCTTTGTTTCCTCATAGTCTTTATACTGCCCTTAGATGTCACTACGGTAAGAATTTTCATATTTATTTTCTCCATTTTAATAAAATTTGATTATTTTTCCATCGGATTAGCAGATAAGGACTTACTGTTATTTGGTTGTAATAATTTATTTTCAAAAGTTACATCAGATATCTAGTATCTAATGTAAAATGTGCTTATTCAATAATTTGAGCCTATTCACTTTATTATACATTTTCTTGACACATACAGTAAGGATACCTTCTCTCATTGCATGCATTTCTCAATGAGCTGCTGAAAAGTAAAGGATGATTGACACACATCACCATAGCAAAATTGGGGCTTTTCATTTTGGAAAGCTAGTGTATTTGATGAATATAGTAGGCCAATGTCTTTAAAACTCTTATTTTACTTTTGTCCAATTTCTGACTTTTTGTTTTCTAGACTATATACAATCGGTGTAAGCTTGGTATAAATGACTCACACCCAAATCCCACCAACAGTGGATCAGCAGTGCAACATCAAGACACTAATCCCACTCAGAGGTACCAAGGCATATACAAATTAATTTCCTTTTTTGATCTGAAAAAAATCTCTTGACAATCATGTAACATTGGCAGGGCAAGGAGTCTTTCTCTTAACAAAAATGAGAAAAATGTCACGAGAATGTGAAGTCCTCAGTGAGATGTCAATAAAACTTATTTAATTCAAAGTGGTGTAATTTGGCGTAAAGATGTTGTAATACAGGGTTTTATTATTACATAACATAGGACAGGTAGTCCTCGACTTACAACAGTTCATTTAGTGATCGTTCAAAGTTACAACACTGAAAATAATGACATGGCCATTTTTCATGGTTACAACCTTTGTAGATCTTTTTGATCATAGAACCTTTTTGATCATGTGATCAAAATTCAGATGCTTGGCAACTGGTTTATATTTATGACTGTTGCTGTGCCCCAAGGTCATGTGATCCAGGGGTGGGATTCAACAGATGTTACTACCGGTGTTTCATCGCTTTTGTAACTGCAGTTGTTAAAAGGGGAATTATCTGTACTGTATGTAATTAAGATAAGATCAACTTTATTATCATTTTTTTCTGTGAACACACTGGCACACATTAAAAAATTAAATTCTGATGCCCGCTGTCAAAAGAATATACACATACACACGTGTTCTCTGTCTGTCTATCTATCTTATCTATCTATCTTATCTATCTATCTATCTTATCTATCTATCTATCTATCTTATCTATCTATCTATCTATCTATCTATCTTATCTATCTATCTATCTTATCTATCTATCTAATCTATCTATCTATCTATCTATCTTATCTATCTATCTATCTATCTATCTATCTTATCTATCTTATCTATCTATCTATCTATCTATCTTATCTATCTATCTATCTATCTATCTATCTATCTATCTATCTATCTATCTATCTATCTATCTATCTATCTATCTATCTATCTATCTATCTATCTATCTATCTATCTATCTATCTATCTATCTATCTTATCTATCTTATCTATCTATCTATCTATCTATCTATCTATCTATCTATCTATCTATCTATCTATCTATCTATCTATCTATCTATCTATCTATCTATCTATCTATCTATCTATCTATCTATCTTATCTATCTATCTATCTATCTAATCTATCTATCTATCTATCTATCTATCTATCTTTATCCATCTATCTATCTATCTATCTATCTTATCTATCTATCTATCTATCTATCTATCTATCTTATCTATCTATCTATCTATCTATCTATCTATCTATCTATCTTATCTATCTATCTATCTATCTATCTATCTATCTATCTATCTATCTTATCTATCTATCTATCTATCTATCTATCTATCTATCTATCTTATCTATCTATCTATCTATCTTATCTATCTATCTATCTATCTTATCTATCTATCTATCTATCTATCTATCTATCTATCTATCTATCTATCTATCTATCTATCTTATCTATCTAGCTTATCTATCTATCTATCTATCTATCTATCTATCTTATCTTATCTATCTATCTATCTATCTTATCTTATCTATCTATCTATCTAATCTATCTATCTATCTATCTATCTTATCTATCTATCTATCTATCTATCTATCTTATCTATCTTATCTATCTATCTTCTATATCTTATCTATCTATCTATCTATCTATCTATCTTATCTATCTATCTATCTATCTATCTATCTATCTGCTATTTATCTTATCTATCTATCTATCTATCTATCTATCTATCTATCTATCTATCTTATCTTATCTATCTATCTATCTAGCTATCTATCTAATCTATCTATCTATCTAGCTATCTTCTATCTATCTTTCTATCTATCTATCTCTATCTATCTATCTATCTATCTATCTATCTTATCTATCTATCTATCTTATCTATCTATCTATCTATCTATCTATCTATCTATCTATCTATCTATCTATCTATCTATCTATCTTATCTATCTATCTATCTACTATCTTATCTATCTATCTATCTATCTATCTATCTATCTTATCTATCTATCTTATCTATCTATCTTATCTATCTATCTATCTATCTATCTATCTTATCTATCTATCTATCTATCTATCTATCTATCTTATCTATCTATCTTATCTATCTATCTATCTTATCTATCTATCTATCTTATCTATCTATCTTATCTATCTATCTATCTATCTATCTTATCTATCTATCTATCTATCTTATCTATCTATCTATCTATCTATCTATCTATCTATCTATCTATCTATCTTATCTATCTATCTTATCTATCTATCTATCTTATCTATCTATCTATCTATCTATCTATCATCTATCTATCTGATCTATCTATCTATCTTATCTATCTATCTTATCTATCTATCTATCTATCTATCTATCTATCTATCTATCTATCTATCTATCTATCTATCTATCTATCTATCTATCTATCTATCTATCTATCTATCTACTTATCTATCTATCTATCGATCTATCTATCTTATCTATCTATCTATCTATCTATCTATCTATCTTATCTATCTATCTACTCTCTATCTATCTATCTATCTATCTTATCTATCTATCTATCTATCTATCTATCTATCTTATCTATCTATCTATCTATCTTATCTATCTATCTATCTATCTATCTGTCCATCTTATCTATCTATCTATCTATCTATCTTATCTATCTATCTATCTTATCTATCTATCTTATCTATCTATCTTATCTATCTATCTATCTATCTATCTTATCTATCTATCTTATCTATCTATCTTATCTATCTATCTATCTATCTATCTTATCTATCTATCTATCTATCTATCTATCTTATCTATCTATCTTATCTATCTATCTTATCTATCTATCTTATCTATCTATCTATCTTATCTATCTATCTATCTATCTATCTATCTATCTATCTTTATCTATCTATCTATCTATCTATCTATCTATCTTATCTATCTATCTATCTATCTATCTATCTATCTATCTTATCTATCTATCTATCTTATCTATCTATCTATCTATCTATCTTTATCTATCTATCTATCTATCTATCTATCTATCTATCTATCTATCTATCTATCTTATCTATCTATCTATCTATCTATCTATCTATCTATCTATCTTATCTATCTATCTATCTATCTTATCTATCTATCTATCTATCTATCTGTCTATCTTATCTATCTATCTATCTATCTTATCTATCTATCTATCTATCTATCTATCTTATCTATCTATCTATCTATCTATCTATCTATCTATCTTATCTATCTATCTATCTTATCTATCTATCTATCTATCTATCTATCTATCTATC
Organism: Bungarus multicinctus; assembly: GCA_023653725.1. Lineage (NCBI taxonomy): Eukaryota > Metazoa > Chordata > Lepidosauria > Squamata > Elapidae > Bungarus > Bungarus multicinctus. Next base: position 258,023,114 of record CM042834.1, read on the forward strand.
TATCTATCTATCTTTATCTATCTATCTATCTATCTATCTATCTATCTTATCTATCTATCTATCTATCTATCTATCTATCTATCTATCTATCTTCTATCATCTATCTCTATCTATCTATCATCTTATCTATCTATCTATCTATATATCTATCTTCTATCTATCTATCTATCTATCTATCTTATCTATCTATCTATCTATCTATCTATCTATCTATCTATCTATCTACTCTCATCTATCTATCTATCTATCTATCTATCTATCTATCTATCTATCTATCTTCTATTATCTATCTATCTAATTATCTATCTATCTATCTATCTATCTATCTATCTATCTTATCTATCTATCTATCTATCTATCTATCTATCTTTATCTATCTATCTATCTATCTATCTATCTTATCTATCTATCTATCTATCTATCTATCTATCTATCTATCTATCTATCTATCTTATCTATCTATCTATCTATCTATCTATCTATCTATCTTATCTATCTATCTATCTATCTATCTTATCTATCTATCTATCTATCTATCTATCTTATCTATCTATCTTATCTATCTATCTATCTATCTTATCTATCTATCTATCTATCTTATCTATCTATCTATCTATCTATCTATCTTATCTATCTATCTTATCTATCTATCTAATCTATCTATCTATCTATCTATCTTATCTATCTATCTATCTATCTATCTATCTTATCTATCTTATCTATCTATCTATCTATCTATCTTATCTATCTATCTATCTATCTATCTATCTTATCTATCTATCTATCTATCTATCTATCTATCTATCTATCTATCTATTTATCTTATCTATCTATCTATCTATCTATCTATCTAATCTATCTATCTATCTATCTATCTATCTTATCTATCTTTATCTATCTATCTATCTATCTATCTATCTTATCTATCTATCTATCTATCTATCTATCTATCTATCTATCTATCTTATCTATCTATCTATCTATCTATCTATCTATCTATCTATCTATCTATCTATCTATCTATCTATCTATCTATCTATCTATCTATCTATCTATCTATCTATCTATCTTTATCTATCTATCTATCTATCTATCTATCTATCTATCTATCTATCTCCTATCTATCTATCTATCTATCTATCTTATCTATCTATCTATCTATCTATCTATCTATCTATCTATCTATCTATCTATCTATCTATCTATCTTATCTATCTATCTATCTATCTATCTATCTATCTATCTATCTTTCTCTATCTATCTATCTTCTATCTATCTTATCTATCTATCTATCTATCTATCTTATCTATCTATCTATCTATCTATCTATCTTATCTATCTATCTATCTATCTATCTATCTTTATCTATCTATCTATCTATCTATCTATCTTATCTATCTATCTATCTATCTATCTATCTATCTATCTATCTATCTTATCTATCTATCTATCTTATCTATCTATCTATCTATCTATCTTTATCTATCTATCTATCTATCTATCTATCTATCTATCTATCTATCTATCTATCTATCTATCTTATCTATCTATCTATCTATCTATCTATCTATCTATCTTATCTATCTATCTATCTTATCTATCTATCTATCTATCTATCTGTCTATCTTATCTATCTATCTATCTATCTTATCTATCTATCTATCTATCTATCTATCTATCTATCTATCTTTATCTATCTATCTATCTATCTATCTATCTATCTATCTATCTATCTATCTTATCTATCTATCTATCTATCTATCTTATCTATCTATCTATCTATCTATCTATCTATCTATCTATCTTTATCTATCTATCTATCTATCTATCTATCTTATCTATCTATCTATCTTATCTATCTATCTATCTATCTATCTATCTATCTTATCTATCTATCTATCTATCTTATCTATCTATCTATCTATCTATCTATCTATCTATCTATCTATCTATCTATCTATCTTATCTATCTATCTATCTATCTATCTATCTATCTATCTATCTATCTTATCTATCTATCTATCTATCTTATCTATCTATCTTATCTATCTATCTTATCTATCTATCTATCTTATCTATCTTATCTATCTATCTATCTATCTATCTATCTATCTATCTTTATCTATCTATCTATCTATCTATCTATCTTATCTATCTATCTATCTATCTATCTATCTATCTATCTATCTTATCTATCTATCTTATCTATCTATCTATCTATCTATCTATCTATCTATCTTATCTATCTATCTATCTATCTATCTATCTATCTATCTATCTATCTATCTTTATCTATCTATCTATCTATCTATCTTATCTATCTATCTATCTATCTATCTATCTATCTATCTATCTTATCTATCTATCTTATCTATCTATCTATCTATCTTATCTATCTATCTTATCTATCTATCTTATCTATCTATCTATCTTATCTATCTATCTATCTATCTATCTATCTTTATCTATCTATTTATCTATCTATCTATCTATCTATCTATCTATCTTATCTATCTATCTATCTATCTATCTATCTATCTATCTATCTTTATCTTCTATCTATCTATCTATCTATCTATCTATCTATCTATCTATCTATCTATCTATCTATCTATCTATCTATCTATCTATCTATCTTATCTATCTATCTATCTATCTATCTATCTATCTATCTTATCTATCTATCTTATCTATCTATCTTATCTATCTATCTATCTTATCTATCTATCTATCTATCTATCTTATCTATCTATCTATCTATCTATCTATATCTATCTATCTATCTATCTATCTTTATCTATCTATCTATCTATCTATACACACACACACACACACACACACACACACACACACACACACACACACACACACACACCAGGAGTTCATATTACCTAAATGTACTTTTTAGGTAGCTGTCATTCGGGTACCTTTTTCATTTTTCTTGCAATTTGTGGGGCTCCTGTGGGCTATGTGAGATTGTGAGGGGCTTATTATTTACATTGCAACACGGCCTTTCTTTACTTTACTTTATTTACTTTATTTAAATTTGTATACCGCCCCCTCTCCCAGAGGGACTCGGGGCGGTGTACAGCCAGATAAAATATACATATAAATACACATACAATAATTAAAATGAGTTAAAAGAATTAAATAGATTGGCCATTATTAAAAGATTAGGAGATTAGGAAAGCTAAAACCATTTAAAATCAAATTTAAAACCCTATACGTAACTTTAGGCCAGACCGGCTTGATGGAATAAGTGGGTTTTTAGTGCGCGCCGGAAGGTCAATAGGTCGGGGATGGTCCCGATTAACATTGCTTCCCCATCAAAATTCAGTGCTTTGTTTTCTGTATCATGCATATATTAAATGCTAACTCTCGTTGTCTTTATAGTAAAGAAAAATGTATCAAACCATGGAGTTATATCCCTGATAGAATTATGCCCATTTTTTGGCGTGTGGTATATTGGACATCACAGTTTTTAACATGGTAAGTATTGTGGAAATTTCTGGAATGCTTGAAACAGCCTACATTAAAATGTTCAGAGGAACAACATATCTTTGCATATCTTACCACTTAAATTAACGTGAAAACTTTGGGACATTTTAATTGAAAGACAGATTTGCCCACCAGGAAATATCAAACTTCTTTACGTTTTTAAGACAGTTCTTCTCTCTATTCTAGCCAAGTGAAATAATCTTATTTAAGCCATCAGAGAAGCTAAACTGAGGAAGGAACTTGGCTTTGCTATAAAATAGCTGCTATGTTCACTGAGTCAGCTGGATATACATTTTTTGTTGCAGATGGTGACAAAGTATGAACTTGGTACTTGCTGCCAATGATAGATTTACTTAACATGCCAATGCTGCAGTTCTGTGAAGTAATGGCTTCCTTCCTTTTGATTTATTCTTTGGCTCTTAGAATAAGATGTTTCAGAAATATTATAGCTGCCAGTTTTTCTAAAATTTAGGACTATTTATATGTGTATAAGGGGCCAAGTATTTACTTTTGACCAAGGAAAAAGGATGAAACTCTTGCTATATTCATTGTCCTCTTCATTCCTAGGATTCTGTTACCCTTTATGCAGTCCTATGCTAGATCAGGAGGTTTTTCCATTACTGGGAAGATTAAAACAGCGTTAATTGAAAATGCTATATATTATGGAACGTACCTTTTGATTTTTGGGGCGTTTTTGATATATGTAGCTATAAATCCAAACATCAGCTTGCAATGGTAAGTAATATTGCTAAGCCTTTAGTATATTAGTATGTTGCATATTTAGATTATTATTTAGTGATTGGAGGAGCTAGGGCTTAGAACTTACGTTGTTGAATTTGATTTTAAGATATGATTTTTAATTTCATACCTAGTTGCATTGAATTTTTACTTCCCTTAGGATTTTTTTTGTGGATGAAAGTATATCGAGCTTTGCTGATCCAGTATGGCTTTTGCCTCATACTAGTTAAGGCAGGGGTGTCAAACTCGCCTCATCACATTGATGCCGCCAGTTTGACACCCTGAATTAAGGGATGCAGCAGCTCAGTGGTTAAGATGCTGACTCTTAGATTGTTAAAGTTCTAGAAATTGGCAGTTTAAGACAGTGCCGCAAGATGGAGTGCGCTCATGTCACTTGTTCCGGCTCCTGCCAACCTAGTAGTTAGAAAGCATGCAAATGTAAGTAGATGAATAGGTACCAGATATATAGACTGGGTGAAACCAGGCTCAATAGCAGTAACTGAGAGGGATCTTGGAGTCTTAGTGGACAACCAGCTAAATATGAGCCAGCACTGTGCAGCAGCAGCCAATTCTAAGTTGCATTAACAGAGGGATACAATGGAGATCAAGTGAAGTACTAACACCACTCTATAAAGCCTTAGTAAGACCACATCTAGAGTACTGCATCCAGTTTTGGTCACCACACTATAAAAAAGATGTTGAGACTCTAGAAAAAGTGCAGAGAAGAGCAACCAGGATGATGAGGGGACTGGAGGCTAAAACCTATGAAGAACAGTTACAGGAACTGGGCATGGCTAGTCTAGTGAAGAAAAGCACCAGGGGAGACATGATAGCAGTCTTCCAATATTTGAGGGGCTGCCACAGAGAGGAAGGAGTCAAATCTATTTTCTAAAGCGCCTGTAGGCCAGACAAGGAATAATGGATGGAAACTGAACGAGGAGAGATTTAACCTGGAAATAATGAGAAACTTTCTGACAGTGATAACAATCAACCAGTGGGACAGCTTGCCCTCGGAAGTTGTGGGAGCATCATTACTTGAGACTTTCAAGAAGAGATTGGACTGCCATTTGTCAGAAATGGTTTAGGGTCTCCCACTTGGGCGGGGGGATGGATTAGATAACCTACAAGATCCTTTCCTACTCTGATTATTTGTTATCTGTTATAAGCATGCGGGAAGATAACAGTGTTCCATGTATTACTGTATGCTCTGTGCTGTGGTGTGATGTCATGCTGGCCACATAACCACAGAAACATCTCCAGACAATACTGGCTGTTGGCTTAAGAAACGGAGATGAGCACCAATCTGTAAAGTCACAATTAGAGTACAACCTGCAGGGACACCTTTACCTTTTCATCATACTAGTAGTACAACTAGCATATAGGATTGAGTTCAAAGCTTGCCCTGCTAAACATTCAAAGGGAAAGCTTTGTTTAGAAGTTGTCCCAATTCGATGAGTACTAGGCTGGTCTTAGTTGCTTCCATTCTCAGTGGGGCTATTTCTAACAGGAACTAAAATAATGTATCAGTGTATTCTTTATTGGTAGAAACAACTTGCTTCTTTCACATTATTTATTTAATGGATTTATAATTTATTGGAAATCAATTATTATTGGTCATCACTAGATGCTGCAAAAGTTCAACATTTAGTTTCAACCTTGGCTGAGTAGCATAATAAATTAGTCCCGAGAATATAAGCCAACAAGGCTAGTTGCTTCACTGACTCGGTAAGGAATGCTTTCTACTGGCAAAAACAGGTGTGTCATGTTTAAAACACTCCTATTTTAAATTTGAAACAGCAATTTGCTCTTACCAAGAATATTCCAAGATTGTTCCTACTATAAAAGTTTGCTCTAGTTCAGAACACTTCTGGTTTTGGTGAAACAGCATTAGAATTAGAATTAGCTTCTGCGAAGACTTATGTGTACCAACAAGGAACCTGAAAATATATAGCAACAATAAACCTTGGTTCACAGCTAAACTTAAGCAGCTACATCGTTCCAAAGAGGAAGCTTACAGAAAAGGTGACAGAATGCTATACAACCAGGCCAGAAATATATTAACAAGAGAGATCAGAGCAGCAAAAAGAAGCTACTCTGAAAAGTTAAAGAACCAATTCTCAACAAATGAACCAGCAAACATGTGGAAAACTCTTTAAAAAACCACTGGCTTCAGCAAACCTCCTTCCCAGGCAGAAGGAAATCAACAACTAGCAGATGACCTGAATGTGTTCTACTGCAGGTTTGAAAAGAAACCACAGCCATCTATCTCCACAGCACACATCTCAAACACACCAACAATAGACAAGCCTCCTACAACTGGCTCCAATCTATTGGGCTCACAACCTCTGGTGATCACAGAAAAAGAAGTGCAAGATCTATTACACAGACAAAAGCCAGGAAAAGCACCAGGGCCAGACAAGATAACTCCTTGCTTAAAAGTCTGTGCTGAGCAATTGGCCCCCATCTTCACCCGAATCTTCAATAGATCACTAGAGATGTGCTATGTTCCTTCCTGCTTCAAACGTTCTACCATCATCCCAGTGCCAAAGAAGCCCTCCATCAAGGAACTGAATGACTACAGACCAGTTGCTCTAACATCTGTAGTTATGAAAATCTTTGAAAGGCATGTGCTGTCCCACCTGAAAACCATCACGGATCCGCTGTTAGATCCCATGCAGTTTGCATACCGAGCAAATAGATCGACAGATGATGCTGTTAACATGGCTCTGCACTACATCCTACAACACCTTGAATCTCCAAATACCTATGCAAGGGTCCTCTTTGTAGACTTCAGTTCAGCATTCAATACCATCACCACTTGTGGTGTAACCGGAACAATCTGGAACTGAACACACTCAAAACCGTAGAAATAGTGGTAGACTTTAGAAGAAACCCTCCCATACTACCACCTCTTACAATACTAGACAATACAGTATCAACAGTAGAGAGCTTCAAATTTCTAGGTTCTACTATATCACATGACCTAAAATGGACACCTAACATCAAAAACGTCATCAAAAAAGCACAACAAAGAATGTTCTTTCTGCGCCAACTCAGAAAGCTCAAACTGCCTAAGGAGCTGCTGATAGACAGTTCTAGAGAGGAATTATTGAGTCTATCATCTGCACCTCTATAACTGTCTGGTTTGGTTCTGCAACCCAACAGGACAGATACAGACTTCAGAGGATAATTAGGACTGCAGAAAAAACAATTACCACCCACCTGCCTTCAATCAAGGACCTGTATACTGCACGAGTCAAAAAGAGGGCTGTGAAAATATTTACAGACCCCTCACATCCCAGACATAAACTGTTTCAACTCCTTCCCTCAAAACAACGCTATAGAGCACTGCACACCAGAACAACTAGACACAAGAACAGTTTTTTCCCGAAAGCTATCACTCTGCTAAACAAATAATTCCCTCAACACTGTTCAACTATTTACAAAGTGTACACTACTATTACTGTTAATCTTCTCATCACTCCTTATCACCCATCCCCTCCCACTTGTGACTATAACTTTGTTGCTTGTAACCTCTGTTTCCTAGTATGATTTGATGTTGATTGTACCCTATGACTATCATTAAGTGTTGTACATTATGATTCTTGATTCTTAACTAATGTTCCTTCTTTATGTATACTGAGAGCATTTACACCAAGACAAATTCCTTATGTGTCCAATCATACTTGGCCAATAAAGTATTCTATTCTAGAAGACTTCAGTAAAGTCAAAACACCTATTTCATACTCAGAATGTTTTACGTATCATCAAAATTTATATGGACCTCTTGGATATAGCAAATTATTGTACTTTTAATATATCAGAGGTCCCCAAATGTGGCAACTTTAAGACTTTGTGAACTTCAACTCTGCTGGCTGGAGAATTCTGGAAATTGAAGTCCACAAGTCTTAAAGTTGCCAAGTTTGGGGATCTCTGTAATATATCAACAATGTATTAAACTACACTCTGGAAAAGGAATCATTAGTCAAATAATGTATGATAGAAAAAGAATTTAATATTTTTCTGATAAAAATATTTGATTGATTATGGGCCATCAACATGGTATTGACTCTTAACAGCCATATAAGTAGATTTTCTCCAGGATTTTATATAACAGTGGTTTGAAATCTTTAGTACTTACTGCATGTGAAATCCCAGGCCACTTTTTCTGTTTTAGGAATCAGCTCCAGACAATTGGAATAGCTGCTGCCAATACTTGGGGCCTGTTTCTGCTTGTGTTGCTATTAGGATACGGCTTAGTAGAAATTCCTCGTTCTCACTGGAATGGAGCTAAAAAGGGCTATCTTCTCATGAAGACCTATTTTAAGGCTGCTAAACTGATGACTGAAAAGGCAGATGCAGAAGAAAACCTGGAGGATATTATGGAGGCAAGTAAAATTCCACAGCTAAATGCAGTGATACAAAAGGAAGTAGATAAAAATGTTGAGAAATAAAATGCTAAAGGTACATACAATTTCTTGATATCTAGGGTAGCAAGAAAGTTAACAAGCACTGTGATGACCTGGGGCATGGCACAAAGGCAACACAGTCAAATAAGCACTAAGAGTCCCTTTATTATCTCCAACTTTGCCCCCAATATCCAGGTTACCTTCAGCTGGAGAAAAACTCTCCCAGGAACAGCCTTTAACTGTAGAAAATTCAGTCCAAAACAAGGTACACACCAACTGTAACTTAAAATCCAAACAAACCAAACTGAAGTAATTAGTTTGACAGGGCAGGAGCAAGAATTTCAGGCTTGAAAGCAGAGCAAAACTCACACAGTTGGGAAGAAGCCAGGAACACAGATAAGCCACAACAATACAAGATAAATTCACATTTGCTCCCAACAGCTTGCTATGTGCAGCTTCCTTTTTTATACACTGTGTTTCCAGCTGCAGCTAATGAAGGGAATCAGGGCCCTTTCCTTCCCCGTAAGCCACACAGTCCAGATTGCTCTTTTCTCCATTCCTCCTTGCATGTCCTAGGATGAAGAGAGGGTAGGCCTGGGTCTTCCTCTGAATTTCCTTTCCCCTGCTCTACCTTTCCCCTGCTCTGCTCTGCTCAGCCGGACTTTGCCCTTCCCCAGTTTCTTCCACAGTCAACTGAGCCACACTCCCACTCTCTGTCAGCTGTTCGGCCTCCCCCTCCGAATCAGATTCTGACAGGGGCATGACAAGCACTTCGGATTATGTCAGCTGCAGTGCTATTCAATACCGTAAAGGGAATTTCCTACTCCTTTATTTAATTATTTCAACTCTTAATTTTTAAAGATAAAACCTCCAGGCCCCAGAGCCAAAGACCATAAATGGTGCAAAGTAAAAAGAGGACTCCATTACAAATAATGTTGCCTGAGTTTTCCATCCCTCAATGAGTCTGTCACTTTGTAAAAGTCCAACCCTTTTGTAAAATATTTTAAATTTAACTGAACGTCATATTAAAAGTTTCTCTGCATAGAAATTATGTTTCCGATGGGTTTTTCTTTTTCTCTTCACCTAAACAGGAGGTCCGTAAAGTAAATGAAAGCATCAAATACAACCATCCTTTGAGGAAATGTGTGGATACAATATTAAAAAAGGTAGCGTAATCAAGCAGTATTAGATGTTGCCACAAGAGTATGAAATTATAAGTGCAGCATAAGAAGGCTAATTCAACCCTGGGTAAAGGATATCTTCCCTTACCTTTTTCAGTAGACAGTAGGATACCTTGACTTAATCTCAGTGTTCCATTGTGCCAGGTCAGGCCCAGAATTACGGCCACTTGTACTCGACCATTTAGCAATCAGAAAAATTACTGCAAATAGCCATAGGAAATATCAAAAGGAGAAAGACCTTTACTAATTTCAATATTTTTGCTTATACGCAGCCACTTTGGCAGAAGAAGCCGCACAAAAGTTCAGGATTTTCAGATGAAAATCCCAAAGTGCTTTTTGATGAGGCAACTGGACTTTTTTTGAAGATGTTTCGTTTTTCATCCAAGAAGCTTCTTCAGCTTTTCAGAAGGTCCAGTTGCCTTGTGAAAAAGCACCTTTGGGACAACCTGGATGACTGAGAATCTCCATAGATATTCAGACAGAAATATTCCTGCAGGACTACGGGTGGTTCTCAGCTTACAACATTCATTTAGCAACCATTTGAAGTTACAACAGCACTGAAAAAAGAGACGTATGACCATTTATCATACTTATGACGGTTGCAGCAGGCCCATGGTCACATGATCAAAATTCAGCCACTTGGCAACCGGCATGGTTTTTATGACGGTTGCAGTGTCCTGGGGTCATGGTCACATTTTGCAACCTTCAAACGCTTGGCAACTGACTCCTATTGATGATGGTTGCAGCATCCCAGCGTCTTGTGTGATCACCTGTTGTGACCCTCTGATTAGCAAGGTCAATGGGGAAGCCAGCTTCACTTGATAACTATGTTACTAACTTAACTGCTGTGGCAAGAAAGGATGCAAAATGGGGCAAAACTCACTTAACAACTGTCTTGCTTAGCAATGGACATTTTGGGCTCTTAAGTTGAGGACTACCTGTAATCAGAATTTTGTGATTGTATTTCTATAGTAGGCGCTATTTGGATTCCTCGTGTTAATAGATCAAGGAAACAAGGTAGCCCACTGCTTTCTTCTTTGCTAGAGAAACTTTGGACAAAAAGAAGAAAAATAAGAGCTCAGGTATCATCAGAGAAGAGCTGATCATTTTTAAGGCTTCAGTTATTTTTTTTCAAATGAGCTCATTGATAGGCTTTGATATGGAGGCTTAATATAGACTGCAATGTAATTTCTTTTAATTTCAGTGTCCTACAGAATATCAAGATAGGATGGGTCGAAACATGGATGATTATGAAGACTTTGAAGAAAGATCCAATACTTATCCAACAGAGAAAAACCTAGTGAAGCTTCATAAGCAGGTAGTTAGATAATGTAATTGGCATGTGTTCAATACATGTGAAATTGTAGCAGATGTATAACCAGAACGTGCAGATAGGATAATATACACATGTGAGAGAGTAATATCCCTGCATTCCATTTAATCCAAATAATCCAAAAGTTCCCTTCCTTGGTAGACCTCCTCAAAGACACCTCTGGATATTTGCACCCATCACTGTTTGTTTTCTCTTGAATGTATTTGAATTTAAAGTTATAGTCTAAGAGGTCAAGACTCAAGTAATCAAATTACTTTTGTGTTGGGCTTCCTATAATCACACCATGGAGCAGATGATTATTCAAATGCAGCCTGATATTCCTCAGGCCATACCACTGCATTGGATTTGTTTTGGATTAGATCCAAATCTAATGTAATTTGGCTATACTGGGGTGCATATATCCATTAGCTCTGTCGTAACAATTGCACCTGTCTTTTCTTCGTTGGGACTGTACATTCCTGGAAAATCTGTACATTGGTATTCAAATATGATAGAGTCCTGGGACCCACACAGTGTTCCAAATAATATACTGGTATCATTTGGCCAGTCTGGGATTTTGAGGGCCCTTGATTGTTTGTCTAGCCTTTCTGGTGCCTGGAATACATTTCCAGTTAGTCTAGGCCAAGGGTGTCAAGCTCACGTCGTCACAGCGGTGTCACATGACATATTAGGACTTTTCCTTGGGACTTTGCTAAACCGGGCATGGGTGTGGTCAGTACGTGACGCACCCGACCCAAGGGCCACGAGTTTGGCAGCCCTGGTCTAGGCAATGCTGTGGTTGAAAAGATGGTCACATCATCCCAACAAAGTCGTTTCAAATCCTCAGCACTTATTTGTCCAATCTTTGGAAAGCTATAAGCATAATTTAAGTTATAATTTAAGAGATCAAACAAGAGCACCATATAAACAGATTTAAGATATGATAAATGCTGACTTTTCCTAATCCCTGTAGTATACCTAGATGCAAATTTCTCTTAGGCTTGGAGACCAGGACAAGCTGCTCTGGAATCTGAGACAGATTTTTAGTTATCATCTTGCTGTCTCTTAAACTCTGTTGTTTTGCTCCTAAGATTTAATCACAACGTCTCAATACATTCTCTGCCTTTCAGAGGATCTATTTCTGTATTATATAATTGTTACAGGTTATATAAACTCAGGTTCCAGAGGTATTTGCCCTTCCACTGTAATTCCTCTGTTTCAGCAGCATCTCTTGCCTGGATATCCTTGACTTTTAGGGAGATCTCCAGCTGATCAAGATCAAGAGATTCATCTTGGCTGCCTCTTTTTACCCCTCCCTGTGTCCTATTGCTTCCTCTTCTATTGAAAATGTTTTCTTCTGCTTCAGTTTTTGTGAGCTTTGGAGACTGCAGGGTAGGGGGAAATTCTATATTTTTCCAGCTCCAGACCACAAATTCATGGGAATTCTACCTCCAGTTTCCAAAGATGCACAGTCTTTCCAGTAGGGAAAAGGGCTGGCCATCTGACAGAGAACATGTTTTCCTCACGGATGTGAATTACATGTCTGAGCTGCAGTGTGCAAATCTGGCATGTAATCTACATACTTTTTTCCCCTCTAGGTATTCATTATATGAGCATAAGGATGACCAAGTAATGAAGTTAATTTGTGCTCACTTTCCAAACTCTGTTTATTTTGCTAGAACACTTGGGCATCTGAACTCAGTTGTCTTAGCTATTTACAATGCTACAAAAGATATAATTATTTCCAGTCTTATTTTTAAGCATGCACTGTATCCTAAGCAGGTGTGCTTACAATACAATGTGCTTAGTGCATGAAAATATATCCACATATATTAATAATCAGCTATGCTAATCAAGGTGTTGGTAGAAGAAGACAAGTTCCTATGTATTTAATATAATGTGTATGCAGGAAGATATTTGGTAACTTGAGCCATATTCCTCATAAAAATTATTCCTATCTTTATTTTGGCATAGGCATGCATATATACACATACATTCATTCTATGGAGTGGAATGTTTATTCTGTTTATTAAGGAAGCACTTGTTGGAGTTTTTAGGAAATTGTCTCTGTCTTATTCTGCCCTTATTGCCATAAATAACTAGAATGTTGTTTTTATTTTATTAGGTAATTTATTCAGTTCAAAGGCATCGTCGTACACAAGTCCAGTGGCAAATTCTTTTAGAGCAAGCCTTTTACCTGGAAGATGTGGCAAAAAATGAATCCAGTGCCACTCGTCAATTTGTTCATACTTTTCAGTCTCAAGAAGCTGAAAACAAAATTATCCAATATCTCTATTCACCAGCTCTTGGTATGTTTTGTTATACCCATAATAGAATATATATTTTAAATAAAGCCTCTAAAACAACGAAAAGGATTCAACCCACACCATCCTAAATTAATGGCATTATCTTTTTTAAAAAAAACATTCAGACCTTTTTCCTTATCATCATTTTCTATTTAGGTTTAATTTTGTACCGGAGGTTCATCCTGTGACCTCTTACTGTTTGCCCTACCTTGATACAGGTACTTCAGCTCAAGGGCTGCTACTAGAAAAAAGATAAATAGCCTTTGACTTATGACCACAATTGGGACCAGAAAAATTGTCATTAAATGCTGTGGTCATTAAGTGAGGCATCATGCGACCATCTGATTCTTACAACCTGATTTTTACTGCATCGTTAAGCAAAATGTCACGTGATTGCAATCTGTGGCCTTCCCTGCTGGCTTCACCATTGATTCTGCTTGTCGGAAGCCAGCTGGGAAGGTTCAAAATGGTAATCATGTGACTCTGGGACCCTGCAACTATCATAAAGGTGAACCTGCAATGGCCATAAGTGTAGGTCACTGTTTTTCAGTGAGGCTGTAACTTCAAAGAGTTGCTGAACAAATTGTCATAAATCAAGGACTACCTGAAACAATTTTCATATTTTCTCCTCCTTTGTCGTTTGTTTTGTTTTGCTTTGCTTTAGAATGGTATTGGGAATGTCTTCTACGACCATGGTTCCACAGGATTCTCGCCATTATCCTGGCCATCTTTTCCATCGTTGTTGTGTGGTCAGAATGCACGTTTTTCAGCCCAAAGCCAGTTCTGTCCCTCTTTGCAGTCTTCATACGACTAGCGGAAAAGAATTACAACTATTTTTACATAGAGGTCGGTTAATGTGATGGCTTGGCAATTTCTCTCATATTTATATGTAGGAGCCTATTGTTAAGTTCCGCATTCATAGATTTTGAGGAAACTGCTTAGATTTACAGTAAGCTTATTTGTTAGAGCTATTCAAGTTTGGGATTAGAAGGCAATTCACTACTTTGGTTAGGTCATTCACATGGCACCTGTCTGCAGCTGTTAATTGAACCAGATAACAACTCTAGGTTCTTGTTTTGCAGATGGCTTGTTTTTTTACAATCTTTTTCCTGAGTATCTGCGTTTATTCTACGGTCTTCAGGATCCGTGTATTCAACTATTATTACTTAGCTTCACACCATCAGACAGACGCATATAGTTTACTCTTCAGTGGCATGTAAGTATTTATTTTGCTACTTGTGCTGTATGGCCAATTACAATCAACGTAAAGCAGAAATGCACTGAAATATAATTAGATCTTGGTCAAAACCCAGAGTCCACAATAGCACTTGATTTAATTTTTAATCAGATTAGATCATCGATTATTACATGTGATAATTTTGTAATTAGCAGAAGGAGAATCTCAGAAACTGTTCCGTGCTGTGCAGTAGAGTCTCATTCATAGGAGACGTAAGGGAGAGAAGCAGTGAGAACCTGGGCAGGGGGATCTCCTGTACAATATCTCCCTTCTTCCTGCCCATTCCACTCCGTTCGGTAGGGACTCAACTCCCAACTTTCGGAAGAGGGTTTACCAATAAAAGAATATTTGTAGCTCAGGTTTGAAATGAGGGGTGCTTGGTGCTCTCTGAGCTTGGTTGTTTCATTGCCAATAATGAAGTGTATAAGAAAACATCCAGTGTCAGTACTAGCACCGATGATGTTATCTAGTTTGGGTAATGAAACCTCTGCAAGAAAGCAACCAAGCTCAGAAAATGCTAAGGTCCTCTCAGAAGAGTGTTTTCTGGAGGTTGCTGGGAACAGAAAGAAGAAATCTGTTTTGATTCATCTTCTTCCAGTAGCACATACCTAGATCCAGTCCAAATACTGCTTACAGTTGTATGTGAAGCAAAATACAGGCAGCCGTCAATTTATGATCGGTTGCTTAGCAACCATTCAAAGTTATGAAGAATCTCAAAATTACTTAGATTTGAAGTTTTAATGGCTCCCCCCCCCAATATAGTCACATGACCACATTTTGGACACTCGATAGTCAGCCTACATTTATGGTCAACTGCAGCATCATACTGTCACTGTCAACTCGCGAAGCATCCCTGACCTGCTCTCGAATTACCACAGGCAAGAGGGATGGGGCATTGAACCTCGCAGCTGCATTTCAGTCAGAACAAAGCACATTCCAGCTGGTAACATCAAGGTCATCTCCACAGAAACCCACAGTGGCCGAAGGGAGTGACTTCTACAACCTGCGGAATTGCTTCATTGGGGAATGAGACTGATGACACATCTTGGGGAGGAGGGGAAAACAGGGTCAGAGTCAAAGCACAAATTAAATGAGGTCAGAGTTGGCTCCACTTGGTCCGTGCCGACATGAAGCTCCTTATAAATAACTGGATTTCTTTTGAAGCTTGACCTGAGGCTCATGATTTAATTAGGGCATTGGTTGGAACCCCGAGAGTCACATGAGCACAATTTACACCATTTTTTTAATGGAACCTGACATTTACTTCCATTTTCTGGCGAAAAAAATGCTGACTAGCGAACAGTAGGTTCATTTAATTACCATGGCATTCACTATAATGGCCACCATAAAATTGGGCACAATCACATGGTGACCTAGTTAACAACCATAATATACAATTGTAAGTGCGATCTCAATTACAGTCATAAGTTGAGGACTGCCTGCATTACATAAATGTTCCCTAACTTCCTCTGCATGAAAAGAATCAAAAAATGTTCCATACAGTAACATGAACATATGCACCCTTATTAATATGGCAGGAAGAGTTTGCAATTACTTTTCAACTGCTGCTACTTTTCACACAGGTTGTTCTGTCGTTTGACTCCTCCACTGTGTCTGAATTTTTTGGGCTTGACTCACATGGATGCAGCAATTTCTCAGAGAACCACGGATCAGCCAACTGCATATACCTCTGTAAGTCAACAATATTTGTTTATTTTTGCTGTAGTGTATCTATGTATTTGATACTAAGAGATTTCCCCAAAGCAGTTGAAAGTAGGATTTCAAATCTGTTTGGACTGACTTGATTCTTTCTTTGGCTATTTCGGCTCAGTGGAAATTGTTTCATTTGCATACAAGTCCCAGTTTCCTATATAATATACAATTTGTTTCTATTGACAGAAGCTTAAATGAAATCCCTACAAAAGGCAAATTCCTAGCTGTTGTTAATCTTAGCCCCCTACTTCTTAAGTCCATCACTGGGTAGATGAGAATTAGTGTTTTGTCTGTATTTATTGCAGCTAATTAAATAGTAAACTTATGTTTCTTGCACTCGGTAAAGCTAATAGAATAAATATAATGTATAATAACAACATCAGATTTCTGAAACAAACTATTGTTGGCTTAAGTCCAAATTTAAGGCTATCTAATTTTTGGTTCAATATCCATGTAGTGTGGAAATAGAAATTACATTTGATGTCTAACAAATGTATTCCATGATCCATAATAATATTGTACCCAGAAAAGCATCAAAAACACTACTGTATAGTGCAATATTAATGCAATATCAGGGGTTTTCAATTCAATGTATAGAATGTGAAGGATGTGTGTTTGTGTTTATTTTCATAGTCATAATGCACACTGAAGATGGTATTTAATTTCGTTGTACGAGGTGCAATGACAATAAAGTAAAAACTAAAACGCTTCATAAACCAAGGCTGGACTAGGATAAGATGACACATCTTTGATAAGAACATCTGTTTTCTGGATCTGGATTATTAAGGAACAGGATAAATGTATGGGGAATACATATTAGCAAGTACAGTTTATGACCTTGATAACTTACGATGATGGCCACATCAGTCCAGCTTCTATGTAGAGCTTGAGCCAGCCTTAGATCAAACATTAATGCTTTAACAATCTTCTTTTCAAAAACCAAAACACTTCAAGGACTCAGTTTAAGGCAACCTCATGTTCTCCTTGCTGTATTTAAATCTCTTTCCTTGTAAGTGAATTATAATTTTTTAAAAAAGGTCTAGATTAGTCAGAATCCCTTCCTGAAGTTTAAGGTGGGGCATACTGATTTTATCCTGGTATGGATGATCTCATTAAACAAAATTTAATGTACATTTTAGAAAGAAAAATTGGGAATTAAGATTCCTTCCAAATGCTCTGGTTTGTAAGTTTGGGGGGGGAGGGCTCTTATTATACATTTCATTTATCATGTATCAAAAGATGACAAAAAAAATGAAGATGCTTGAATCCAGTCAGTTTTCCAGCACTGCATATATGAATCCTTTTGTCTTAGCATGTCTGAGCTCTGGGTTTGCCTGCAGAAGTTGGAGGGCAGCCTGGCTTTCTCAAGTGAATACCTGACCGTAGTTAGTTGCAGGTTCCCCGGTTACAGATTTCTCTTCTTTCTTATACATTATCTTCTTATTTATACAAATCATTTCATTTGGGTAATAGAGTGGTGCAGTGGCCTGGAGATGGAGCTCTTGTCTCACGATTAGGAGGCTGTGGGTTCAATCCTAGGTAGTGGCAGATATTTTTCTCTGGGCACAATGAGTAATTATCTGTTGATTACTCTGCATTGGCGACAGGAAGGGCATTTGGCCAGTAAGCACTCTGCTCCATTCAGTTGCCCCGATTCCACCCTGATGTAAGGAATTACGGGGTCATTAAAAGACCAAAAAATCAATTTGGGTAATAAAACAGCAGTCAGACTTACCTTACACTGTGCCGTTTTCTATTGGCAGAGACCAGAGAGTTAACTTATAGCTGCAATTTTGAATGTGTGCAATTGTTTTTACTTCTTTAATATACAATATTTGAAGATGAATATCAGACATAAAATGTTCTTCCTTAATTATATTGATAGGCTTGTTTTTTTAAAAAAAACATTAAATACACTATTCATTCTCTGCAGTATCAAATTATAATCCTATTTTGTATGGTATAATGAGGTGTCCATATAATACATACTGCCTAAAATTATGGATTTAAAGCTAGACTTTAATATCAGTATATAAAATATTTTGAGCAAAAAAACAAAACTTGGCTTTGTTAACATTGATTACTTTTTACTTCCCAGATTATGGGATCAATGAAAGTATTGTCCTTCATAGCAGATGGCTTTTATATTTATTATCCCATGCTGGTTGTCATTCTCTGCATTGCTACTTACTTCAGGTAGGAAATAGGTTTTTTTCAAAGTTGTATTGTTTGGATAGTGTGTGTTCTGAAATCGCTCGTCCTTTCTCAAGTGAATTGGCCTTTCTCAGCAAGTTCAGAAAATATTGAAAAAAATAGAGCGAACTTTAACATCAGCTTGAGTTTTTCCCTTCCTTTTCCTGACATAGAAATTTTAGAGTTTGAAGCACAATAATCAGTGAGCCGCCTCAGATTGTTTGGGTGGTGATAAGTGAAATAAATTTGTACCACAAAAATTACATAGCTCTCCTGCTTGACGGATCATTAGAATGTTACTTAATTTAGATGTAACAGATAACAGATCGTCAGAGTTGGAAGGGACCATTTAGTCCAACCCCCCGCCCAAGCAGGAGACCCTACACCATTTCTGACAAATGGCAGTCCAATCTCTTCTTGAAAGTCTCAAGTGATGGCGCTCCCACAACTTCCGAGGGCAAGCTGTTCCATTGATTGATTGTTCTCACTATCAGAAAGTTTCTCCTTATTTCCAGGTTGAATCAATCTCTCCTTGTTCAGTTTCCATCCATTATTCCTTGTCTGGCCTACAGGCGCTTTAGAAAATAGCTTGACCCCCTCCTCTCTGTAGCAGCCCCCCAAATATTGGAAGATTGCTGTCATGTCTCCCCTGGTCCTTCTCTTCACTAGACTAGCCAAGCCCAGTTCCTGAAACCGTTCTTCATATGTTTTAGTCTCCAGTCCCCTAATCATCCTGGTTGCTCTTCTCTGTACTCTTTCTAAAGTTCTCAACATCTTTTTTATAATGTGGTGAACAAAACTGGATGCAGTAGTCTAGGTGTGGTCTTATGAACTGAAATTAAAAAGATATGTTAAACATATTTTATGTTTTATCTTTCTTGACTCTTAATTTCAATTCATATGCCATATTTTTTGCACTGTAAGAAGCACCTGACCATAAGACACACCTAGGTTTAGAGGAGGAAAGCAAGGGGGGAAATGGTGTAGTGAGGGCAGGAGGCGGAGCCTGAGAGGACCACAGATAGGTGTTCTCTCATGTGCCAGTTCTGCCTATTGACTTCTGCACTGCGGAAAAGAGACAGGCGAGGTGGGAATCAGCACTGTAAAAGGACCCCACTGCCTCAGCCCGGCCGCTATTCATCAAAGGACCAGCTATATTTGCTCCATAAGACACACAGACATTTCAGGGATGAAAGTGTCTTACGGAGCGAAAAATACGATAGTTTGTGAAATGATTATTTTCTTTTTGTTGAGATTGGATTGGGCCAATGTTTCTTTGCCCTTCCCCTTCCCTTTTCTTTCCCATGGTAGTAATTCCATAAAGTCCTCTGTAGTACAGGTGATTCTAGATTTAGCAAGCTATTTCATTGCTGAGAAGCATTCTTGGGGGCAATCAACACGTTGCCTCAGTTACACAAAATCAATACTTCCTCTCCACTGTGACAATTGTGAATATTTATTGGATCACACAAGTCCCTTCCAGTTGTTGCAAGAAATATCTTTATTTTGTTCTGTTTTTATTGTTTGGCAATGGTGTTTGTTTTCCAGTTTAGGAACTCGGTGTTTGAATCTCCTGGGCTTCCAGCAGTTCATGGGAGACAATGAGATGACTTCAGACCTAATAGATGAAGGGAAAGAGTTAATCAGAAGAGGTACAAGAGAGGCTGCTTGTGATCATTCTAATACAGAACTTTGGGATTTTAAAGATTACTCCTTTATCCCCATTTTTTAAAGAATTATCTTCCTGGGGTATACCAAATATGCTGATAAAGGAGATTATTTGTAGCTTAGGGTTGAAACGACGGATCTTTGGTGCCCTCTGAGTTGGTTGTTTTCATGCAGATTTTCATTACTCAAACTAGGTGGCAGCATCACTGCACTAGTTACCTAGTTTGGATAATAAAAAACGTCTGCAAGAAAACAACAAGGTTCACAGAGAAGCATGGACCCTGATATCAAAAATGTATCTGTACTTGTCTCCCCAAAAAAGGTCAACTGAATGGCCTTGCAGAGCAGGACATGATGAATAGATCCTTTTAGCTCTGTCAGAGCCGTTTAGTGATTTTTAATGACATGCAGCTTCCTTGATAGTTAATATTTTCAATAGCTAACTCCACAACTGAGAAGCAGGGCTGTTGTGTTTTGCAAGTAAGTAGGGAGGGCCCAACTCTTCTGAAAATTCTGTTTATAGATTCACTTTCCACCTGGCATTTGTTGCCAATGATACATAAAAAATACATTACATGCATGCAATGTTGTTTGGTACATTTTCTTTTCTTTTTTTTAATGTCAAGTTTTTTATTTATAGGTATTTTGAATACAGTGTAATGTCCGGGTATTTCATTTTACAAAAAGAAGAAAAATAACACATATACTGATAGTAAATGATAATACACATAGTAATTAAAGCTATATTTATAATTATATTAGCTTATTTACTCTCATATTAGCATACTTATAATTATGAACAACATTAATATTTTACTTATACATAACAATAATCTTTCTTCATCTAATTTCTATCTCTTGTCTCTTAACAATTGATAAAGCCTATTCCACGTTGAATAGTACTCAGTATCTCCTTTATCTTTTATTGTCTATGTCAATCTATGCACAATCCAATATTTTCCGAATTATATTTTCATCTGGTGGGGTGTTCTCATTTTTCCAATATTGTGCAAATACAATTCTTGCTGCTGTCAATACATGTAGCATTAAATATATAGTCCTTTTATCATAGCTTTCTGGTACTATACCTAACAAAAATATTTCTGGCTTTAAATCTATATGCTGCTTTATCATCTTTTCCAGCCATGTGTGTATTTTTGTCCAATGTTTTCTTTTATGCATGTCCACCACATATGATAGTAGGTACCCGCAGTCTGATTACATTTCCAACACTTGGTGGACATGTTGTTAAACATTTTTGCTAATATTGCTGGTGTTTCGTACATTTTCTACTTTCTGTGTAGTTTTAAGGCAAAAGTAGTATTTCCATCCTTACACTGTTAAGAAATGCAGGCTCCTAATTCTGCTTTGTGCATTTTCGACTTAACACATAAACGACCCTTCTAATGTATATGTGTAAAATCTACACTAAAAAAATAGACGTGAATAGTGGCTTAGCCTTCATTTTACTTCCAATATGATTTTTTAAATCTAGTTTCAGACCTGATTTTGGCATTTGTAATAATTGTTTCCCATGTGGAGAAATATTTCCTGATGCAGAAATCAAGGAATTTGGCCTCAATTCCCCTTGCTCTATGTTCAACATTATTGTCTATGTATGGAAGTAAAGGGATAGAAAGACAAAAATAGACAATTCTTTGGATTGGTTTAGATTAGGCAGTGTTTTGAATGTTCACAGTGGAAAAAATTGGCATTGTTTTGAATCTGTTCATTTTCAAAGCATGTCTAATTTATACTTTGGCCCCACTACTCAGTAGTGCCTCACATTTTTTGCTGATCAGGAAATTTGAACATAGTCTTCCAAAGAGCAGCTACCACCAGGCTCCTTCAACCATGATGCATTTATAACAGATAGGGGACATACTAAACCAGGGATCTTCAAACCTGACAGCTTTAAGACTTGTGGACTTCAACTCCCAGAATTCCTTCTCCAGCCATGTTAGCTCAGGAATTCTGGGAGTTGAAGTCCACAAGTCTTAAGCTTGCCAAGTTTGAAGACCCTTATACTAAACCATCATGCATTTCTACTGACTCCAAAGTTTGTAATTCTTAATGGAAGAAAACTGATTTCACTGCAAGTGTATATTAAGTTATTTTTCCTTAAATCCACTGTATGTCTAAATGAAAACATTTTTCTCCCTAGAAAAGAGAAAACGGCAAAGGCAGGAAGATGGTGATAACAGGAGACGGGTATGTGCAACAGATTAATATATCTGTGGAGATTCTCAGTCATCCAGGCCATGATTCAGCTGTGAGCTGAAGAAGCTTCTTGGATGAGAAGAAAAAAAAAACCCAGAAAGTCCAATTGCCTTCTTGAAAAAGCACCTTTGGGGCAACAGTTGAATATATTTTCTCTAAGGAGTAAAAGTTTGGTAATTAACTTTGGAGAATATGGTCATTTCTGTAGCATGCAATCCAATCCTAAATAGGCAAAAATAGGTGGCATGTTACATTTTGTGTAAAACATTGGTTTTTTTCTGAGCCATATTATAACCATTTGGTTATAATCGCTAGATTTCCTTGGTTTTTGTACCTACTCCTTTTTTAGTACCAGGTACTGGTATTTTCAACATGGGTACCTTTCTTTTTATAAACGCCCCAAATACTGAAGCATCTTCAGTTCTCACAAGATTTCAGCTATCTCCTGTGAGAAGACCAAACTCTTGCACAATTTAGACATTCCTAGTATGTGAAATAATACAGGATTTCACTTGTTTAAAATTATTATTAATTAGTAGGTGGAGCATGGTCCCCACCTTGGATGTGGTAGACTTAATGGGCAGTTTGGTGTTGAATTCTTCTTTGAGTGCTACATTCTTCCACTTTTTCATTCTTCAGAGAAAAACTTTGGAAAGTCAGACATTAAAATCATTGTGTTATCTAATGTGTGTGTGCCTGTGTGTGTGTGTATTCACTGTGTATTTTTTGTATAGGAGTGGAAAGAACGGTATGGAAACAATCGTGAACCTTCAACAAGGAACAGAAATATTCAAGCAGACCAAAAAGAGTCTACTTTCACAGAGATCAATACAAACAGATGTAAGTATACCATTAACAATTTAATTTTGGTTTTTGTTTTGGACTTAAGAGGTTTTTTTTTAATTCAGAAATGTAATTGAGTGGGGTCTCATTTAATTCTCTTCCTTGCTCTGAGGAAACTTGAATATTTCTGTGGGTTATTGTACCCTCTGACTATTAAGTGTCGTACCTTATGATTCTTGACTCTTGACGAATGTATTTTTTCTTTTATGTATACTGAGATCATTTGCACCAAGACAAATTCCTTGTGTGCCCAATCACACTTGACCAATAAATCCTGGCAAAGATCTTTTCAGCTATTTGCTGGAGTTCAACATGCCCTTTGACTATATTGTAAAATGTTTTCCTGCAGTGACTTCCAAGTACACCAGGTCAAATGGAAGGAACGAAAGGGACAGAGTAGAACTTCTTCAGGACGCAGAACCTCTTGACTTCAATGCAGATTCAGTCAACGAAGATCCTCTTGACTCTGAATCAGGAAGGTGAGGAACATCTAGATTAGACAGTCAATGTCTGTAAATATGCTTTAAGTCATGATAATTTCCTTGATGCCAGGAAATTCCTGTTCAGTTTTCTCATTAATTATTGTTCTATTAAAACAAACACAAACCAAAGCAGGAAAGAGAGAATTATAGAAGGTTAATCCCAAAAAGATTTTACTGTTTGCTCTTTTCTGACTTTTCCGTACCAAAGTACTACCAAAAAAAACTTAATGTAATACACATAATTTCATAATGTCGTAATTCATTTCATAATTTCATCATTCATTTCATTGTACGAGGTGCAGTGACAGTAAACTATTATTATACATCTGCACTGAATTTCAAGTGCTTGAAAGTGCTATGGCATTGAAAGACAGTTGTTTCCATTATTAATATCAGATTTCTTGTCACTGAGTTCTTACACTGATTGTAACCCTAGATCAGGAGTCTCCAAAGTTGGCAACTTTAAGATTTGTGGACTTCAACTCCCAGAATTCTCCAGCCAACTGGCAGGAGAATTCTGGGAGTTGAAGTCCACAAGTCTTAAAGTTGCCAACTTTGGAGACCTCTGCCCTAGATATTCCATCTTTTATATGGAAAAATTAGATTACAGATAATCCTTGCCTTACAAGAGTTGATTTTGTGACTGTTCGAAGTTACAGTGGCACTAAAAAGTGACTTATGACCATTTTTTACTCTTATGACTGTTGCAGCACCCCCATGGTCACATGATCAAAATTCAGATGCTTGTCAATCAATTCATATTTATGACGGCTGCAGTATCCTGGGGTCATGTGATCACCTTTTGTGACCTGACAAGCAAAGTCAATGGAAAATCCAGATTCCCTTAACTGTTGTGCTGTGGTAACTTAACTATGGCAGTGATTCACTTAACATCTATGGCAAAAAAGATCATAAAATAGGGCAAAATTCACATAGCAAATTTTCTCGCCTAGCAACAAAAAGCTTGGGCTCAATTGTGGTCATGTCAAGGACTACCTGTATAAATTGGAATATTGCAGAGATGTTTTCACTGATCTTTTGTCAACTGGTCTTTATAAGATTTACACAATTCATGGTGATATTCCACACATGTGATAAATGAGGTGTAGATCACGAGTTTTCTGCTTTTGATTTATTTATTAGCTTTTTTATTTTGCCTTTATTACTTTATAAGTAACCCTAGGCGTGAACATACATATTGCGCCCTCCTCCTTCTATTTTCTCCCCAACAACAACCCTGTGTAGTAACATTATTAGTCTGAAAAGGTGCTACCAGACCTCTTCTGATTTTGGACTTGCATAGCTAGCTAATGTGACTCTCCTCGTTCAATGTCTTCAGCTCAAAAGCAGGGCCATGTAAGTCCCATATTTAAAGCCTCTCTGTATTCTACAGGTACCAACCTGGTGGAAGATACTTGTCAATGTCTCGAAGTAGAATATTTGATGATGTCTAAAGCCCCAAATCGTTTGGATCTCACACTGGAAAAACGCCCTTTTCCGTATCTCATTCTGCAACCGAATTGGCTTCAGTTCGCAAGAAAAGAAAATGGAACGTGAGGAAGAAGTAACTTTTTTCCCTCTAACAAAATGCACTTTGTAGAATTAGTTGCCCGTTTCAAGGCGGGCTTAGAGCATTAGTTTCTAACCCCTGCAGTGCTGCCTTTTCTACCTTCCCCCTCACTCCTTCAAACTTTGAATGAGGTTTGAATGAGAAGAAAAAGGGGCGCCAGACGGCCCAGAGACAGAAAGTTCTTGATATTTGGGGTTATTCTTACCTCCTAATGGAAGAAACCTGATCAACCTCAAATGCCTCTCCTAGATTTTAGAAGCTGCCCATACATAAAGGAGTAAGGTTCTGACTTACTGAATTGAATCAAGGTAAAGGTAATGCAGATGCAGTCTTAAAATAACAAATGCTGGGCCCAAAATAAAATTGTAAATGTGCACCTGTGGGAAGTTTTCTTTTTGGGTGGTGGGAGGGAGAGAAGGAGAAGTCTTCAGGTTCAAAAAAGATTTCTAAGAATAACACAATTAGGTTTTCCTAATTGTGCAGTCATTAGATTAGCCCTATTTGATGCAAATATTTATGGTTAGCTTCTATTCTAGCTTTGGTATGATTTGTGAAAGGCCATTCAGATTGGTTTGGGCTCTCAATTCAAGTTCTTGAAGACCTGGAGAGATTTTACAGATCTACATAAAATAACTTTTCTTCGTTGCCTGCCTAAGAGTCACTGAACAGAAAAACAATTTATGTTTTCTTTATCTATATAGCAAATGACATTTGCACGCATAAGAATATTGATAAAATCTTAATCATATCTTAACAGTTTGAAAACACGGTATTTAACCACATATACTGACATATAGCTATAAGTGGAAAACATCACAAAAATGTCTTTTAAGATTCATTGATAAAAGCTGCTGGTTAAAATCATTCAGCTAAATTATATTTTTGCCATTCTGAATTGCTACGTTGGAGTTTAAAGTCCATTGCTTTAAATGTAATTCAATAGTTCTTGCAGTTTGGATCTTGCCTTTTGAAAAAATGAATTCTTCTAATATGAAACTGAAAAAAAGATGACATCCAGCTATTGCCTTACAAAGAAAATCAGTTTTAATCAAGACTGTATTTTTACTGCTAGAGCAGTTTTTTCACTAGAAAAAAAAAACTGTACCTTTTCAAATAGAGACCATGAGATTTTTTCAAAATAATTTTCATAAGTATTCATGAATACTATATAGAAATGTGTACAGTATTATTGGGGCCAGACAATATTGGAGGATGTTAAGAAAAAGTAAGCATTTGCCATTGTTTGTTTTCTTGAAGCCAAATCCAGTGATTAGATATTGATTATCATGAGGATTTAAACATCTATCACTATTCTGTGTTTCATACTGGCAGGGACTTTGCATTTTTATTTTATTTATTTTACTTATTTGCCGCCCATCTCACTACAAGATTTTTTGTCCTTTTAGAAAGGCAAAGGATGTAAATATTTTAATTAGTGAGTAGTAATGCTGTACAACTGATTTTTTTGGTTGTTGGATTTTTTTGTTGTTGATTAAACATCCCAGAACAATGCAGCCTTAAAGCCACAGTGCTTGGCAGAATTTTTATGAGTACAAAGAGATGTTTTTGCATTCTTGTTTGTAACAGCCGTATAAATAATGTGTGATGATTTATTGGGCATTTCCTTATAGTGTCCTAATTCAGGTGTAGTATGAGAAAGTGACAAGGATGGAAGAAAATAAACACAGTAATGATTGATCCGCGTATTTTATAATACGTAAACCAAAACATTCATTTTAGAGGGAGAAAGGTTATTGCGATTCACAGTAGCTTCAGTGAAGCATCATTTTAGGCAATGTGCATCTGGAAAGCGAATGGCTTATCTGTAAAATATGACTTGGGATACTATTTTCATGAATGCTGAAATTATACTCCGTGCTCAACCTTCCAAATATATGATTAATGGAAACTGGAATGTACTGGCAAAGGAATTTGCAAATTGTTATATTAATCCCAGTTTAACATTAAACTTAGAATTTAGAAATTATCTCGATGCCATAAATTGTTCCAAACATCTCAAGTCTATTAAGAAAAGCTGTTTTAGAGTTACCAAGTTTCTTCCAAACATTTTTTGATCCCTCCAAAAAAGGTCCAATATTTTTAATGCCTTATTTGTTTAGATAAACAGAAATTTTGTTAACTATTAAATTGAGAATTTAACAGTGAGGCTTCTGAAAGGTTGTTAACATGTTTGGCTCAAGTGCACAATTGCAGACTAGATTGCTTTGATTATCTAAATTTATCATAATCTAAATTTAGATTATGCTTTGGAGAGTGAGCTGGAATTTCACATGTAATTTCCTTCGAAGTTTGGAAATGGACTATGCTATAGGATATTCTCAGGTGACTGGCAGATCAAGGGAAGGAGATTGGGTTTAAAATAGTACTTTTTTCTTCTTGAATATCTTTTTGGGAGACAAACATGTTTTTATCTGGAATCACCTTCAAATTGAAATCAGGCAATTGCATAAAAGCATATAAAACATTCCAGTCAGCCATTCAAACTGCTTCATCCATTAAGTATTAAAACTTCAGTGTCATGCTTTATGCACGCTGCTTTGGAACTTCATGCCACAATGCAAAGATTTAAAACATTTCTATATATTTTTGAAGCTGACTCATTTTTTCACTTGTAAGAGTGTCATGGTCACTGTGCTTGTTGTATGAAGAACTTTGATTTCTTCTTTTAAAACTAATTGGAAAATGTGGCTTTTTAGCAGATACATTCATGCAAAAATTTATATTTGCCATTGAATTCTTTATTTAAACCTAATGGTAAGGTTGGAACTAATTGCTTTGTAAATAATATTGGGGTTTGGAGTCATGATAAATGAGATATATATTTGCTGCCAGTAAGTAATTGTTATTTATATCTAGTTAGGGATGTGTGCATTACTGCAGTATAAATTAAAATAAAATGTAACGCTGTATATGAATGGAATTAAAATGAACTTTACAATATGTTTCACTAATTGTCAATGTTTGGTGTGTAACTGAAATGCCGAAGAAGATGCCTGAACTGAGTGCAGAGAATTAAAAAATAAAATAAAATAAGGGGCATCTGTATAGTAAATAGTTTTTAGTTGTGGGAAACATTGCAAAATGTGCAGTACTACTGAAGAAATCATTTTGAAACAGAATTTTCACAATTTTTATTTGCACAAAATTATGCTGCTAATGGTATTGTCAAGGAATGGTTGAAACGTTTTTGTTTTTTTTTTTCATTTTTCACAGGGCTTAAAATAGTGAAGATCAGCTAATTGAATGTTATTTTGCAATCTTGGTACATAATATTGTATATATTACAAGATGCCATGATTTTCATTTTTGTCTTTATCAATACTTGGAGACATACAGTTCATTTAACATTAAAATAAGCATCGTTTGCAGAATAAAATGGAGAATCATGCCGAAAAATCTGTGTTCTGAATTTAGCAAGTCCGGTGCTAGTTTTTCTTCTGTGGTTATTTCTAAAAATGTACAAAAAGAAAGGAAAAGAAAAAAAGTTGAGAAATCTGAATATGTCCATCCAAACTGTCTTTAAAGGGCTTTTCCCACCTTTGTTACTTTCTATTACTTCTTCCTGCAATTTCTGTCTATGCTTCCTTAAATCAGAAAACATTTCAACTACATCATGATTTCTTCTCTCTATGTAATGTGAATTTTGAGGGTGAGTTTCTTATTTTACCAATAAGTGCTCCTTTTGCTGTAGTGTATCTACTGATATTGGCCATACTACAAGTGTTCAATGTGAAGGAAATTTGCCAGAATTGTACCCCTTGTAAATATAGAAGTTATGCTAGATTTTTATTTGTATTTGTGGATGGCATGACTATAGATCAAAAGTTACCAAAAGAAATCAAGAAGATGATTTACACTACCAATGGGTCAAATACCATCTCACTAATAATGGAGCAAGTTTGTGTACCTTAAACAACATAATAGGTAATCAGAAATACTGAAGCCTCAGCATTGTGGTTTTGTCTCAATAATCCTAAATTGTATATTTACAAACTGATGTGCCCACTCTGTTTTTTTTTTTACTTCATTTGTTTTTGTTTATATAATTTATTTCTCTGGAAAATAAGGGAAATTTGGATGGATTCATAAAATGCCTTGTAGTGCATGTTACACATGGGCTTTGAAAGCATGACTAAGTGAATTCCCTTTGTCTTCATCACTTCAGTGCAGACCTGTATGTCTGATTTGGATATCCAAAATTGCAGATCTGTAAGATTATTCATGTACTGATCTCTTTTTTTAATGTACATTTAAATCTAATTAGAATAAAGTTTGCCTGAATGGATTTTTCTGCAATATTTTATTTATATACTGTGATTAATAACACTGTTTTAGATTAACATTAGGGCAGATGTACATTATGTGAATATTCACATAATTGTACAATTCCTTTGTATTTAGCAAACACCTCTACATAGAATATGCTGGCTCTGTGCAGGTGAAAGAATCAATTATGAAGCCTTTGGTATAATGATGCCATTGTCTCCTGTCCCATGTCCAGTTGTTTTATCTAGATGAACTTTTTCCAACCTGTTGCCTTTGGTTATATATTCCTATAATTCTCAGACTGAAACAATTATGTACCTAGTTACTTCAAAATAAATCTTTAGGTTTATTGCCACCTGTGATTCTAGGGTTGTTTTATGGCTAGATTTTAAAGGAAGAAATGTTCCTAATAAATATGGCTGTTGATTGTTTAAATGTTAATTTATCGTATTGACTTTCAAGCAATTATAATTATTTCTATGTGTGGGATATTCCAGAAGAGCATTCTACTTTTACTACTTCTCTTAATTATCTTCTATTTTAAATCCTGGCTTCTGCTTGATGCAAGCGTATTGAAGAACATAACGTTAATTAGAACTATTGTTTCTTCATGCACCCAATGTAATTGGGCTAATTCATGAATAAATTATTCTTAATTGAATAATGTCAATTCAATGGTCTGGATGTTCTTTGCAGAGGATGCCTATAATTTCTATAATTAAATGAAATATTGGGCCTCTCTGTTATTTCAGAAACAAAAAAAAGTATATATTATATTACAGCAAAACATCAATCATATTCATGGAATCATTCTGATTTTAAAATGAAAAGCATTTGTGCTCTTGTCACTAGTAAACTAAATCTTGATCTAGCTCCACCTTAAAGGTATATGACCAAAAGATTTCTAAAACCCTACTTTGTGCAAGTATACCATTTATTGTAGGTTGTGTTAATTGTGCACCAACTCAGAAAGTTCAAACTGCCCAAGGAGCTGCTGATAGACAGTTCTGCAGAGGAATTATTGAGTCTATCATCTGCACCTCTATAACTGTCTGGTTTGGTTCTGCAACCCAACAGGACAGACACAGACTTCAGAGAGTAATTAGGACTGCAGAAAAAACAACTGCTACCAACTTGCCTTCCATCGAGGACCTGGATACTGCACAAATCAAAAAGAGGGCTGTGAAAATATTTACAGACCCCTCACATCCCAGACATAAACTATTCAACTCCTTCCCTCAAAATGACGCTATAGAGCAATGGTAGTCAACCTGGTCCCTACCGCCCACTAGTGGGCATTCCAGCTTTCATGGTGAGCGGTAGGAGTTTTGTCTCCTACTTTATAAATCACCATTACTGTGGAACCGGTGGGCGGGACAGTTTTTCCCCGAAAGCCATCATTCTGTTAAATAATTCCCTCAACCCTGTTCAACTACTACAAAGTCTGCACTACTATTACTGTTAATCTTCTCATCACTCCTTATCACCCATCCCCTCCCACTTGTGACCGTATGACTAACTTTGTTGCTTGTATCCTTACGCTTTATATTGACTGTTTCCTAGTATGATTTGATTGCTTATTATACCCTATGACTATCATTAAGTGTTGTACCTGATGATTCTTCATGACTGTATCTTTTCTTTGATGTACACTGAGAGTATTTGCACCGAGACAGATTTCTTGTGTGTCCAACCACACTTGGTCAATAAAGAATTCTATTAAATATTTCAAAGAAATGATTCTTTGCCTAGAACTTACCTTTCCTTCCATAATAGTGACTTGGAGGAGTCTCTAGCAGTCCACACAGAAAACTTAGCATTTCATGGGCGTATGTAGGTTCAAACCTTTTCTTTTGAATTGTAACCTGCCACATCATTTTCTCTCTTTCCATTTTTTTAATGGAAAAGAAAGTTTAGGTGACTTTCCTTTTCCTCCTCTGTGCCAAAAGAGAGGGAGCTTTCCCTCGCAGTAAAAAATAAAAAGTATTTCCTGAGACACTGGGATTTGTAGTCATCCTGAAAGCCAGATGCAAAACAAAGAAACAGCATGAAAGAGCATCTCTAGCCACCGAAGAGAAGGATTCAAACCCGGCCAGGTTGCATGAGGCCCTTCTGGGCAACCCACATCACCTTGGAAACAAGGTAGTAAACTTCAAGCAGGGGAGTGATATGTAAACAAGTAACCTGAGATGGATGGACAGCTGATGTCTTCCAGTCAGGCTTTGCTGCCGGTTGGTTTCTGCATTCATCCTTCCCCCACAGCCCAATCAGGGGAGGAGGGTGTAGGGCAGGAGAAGGGAGGAAACGCAAGGAAGAGATAGGCCTGTTTTCTCTACAGGAAAGCGTCCATAGTTTCAGGTGGAAGCAACAGGTGACAGATTCAAGGTAATCAAACATTTTATTATCATCCCCCTTCATCAGTAGGTTTCCAGAAGTTACTATGTCATTTATATCCCTGCCTTTCCCCTCTTTGCTATTAAGGACATTGTCTATTTAGAAATTCTGTGCAATTAAATAATTAAAAAATCTGGGATAACAAATAGGGTGTGTTGTGGAGAGTCAAGAAAGAAATACGCAGCATACTCGGAATAATTGCAATCACTTGATATGTCACTTTGAGATTCAGGAGAAGGTGGAGTTGGGTGCTGTGAGAGAGAGCCCTCATTGTACGTAGCAGATTTCCTTGACGTGGTCATGATCAAGTTATGACTAAAGTGCTTTTCAACCTTCCCAGATGTTGAACAACCAATTAAAACACATGACAGATAAAACTGTATAATGTACAGAAACCTAAAAGACTAGTTCATCTTTGTGGTATAAAATAGAAAAGATCATGATTTTTTTTTTTTAAAGGACAGAAGAGCATTAAATACTGTTTGCTTCTTTGCTTCACTGACATTGCCAGATTGTCTGAACTCTCTTGTACTTTAAGAAGGAAACCAAGTGCCTTGCATTACTGACCTTTCAGATTGATGCTATCAGGCAGTTGTAAAACCTTTGTGAAGACATTATGAAATTACTGCTCTACATTTTATTGTTACTGTGGTTTTACACGCACACATGCACATTCCGTGAATTGTAATAAGCATGCCTGCTGGAATCTGTCCTTTTTCTTGTTTTACTTCAGCAAAGTTAAGTTCGCACTTGTATAAATTGATAGAAGGGGGTCTTCTAGAGAGAGGAGGGACAGAAGGCTGCTCTCCAAATGCTCCCCAGACAGTACCAAATCCAGGGGTTGTCTGGATCTGAGAACTGGACATCCTTGGTTCGGCATGAAATTTCACTTTCCCAGACAGACCAGGTATACAGTCTGGGGACTCACAGCTCCTACTGGAAGAGCAGGTGACAGTCATGGCTATAAGGGCCTTTGCATACCTTTAAGTTGTGTGCCATTTGCACCAATTCCTGAACCAGGAGAAGTTCTACCCTCTACACCCTAATCACCTCCCATGTGTTCTACATGGCAAAAAGAAAGAACTGACACCAAAACAGGCAGACTTACATACATACAACCATATTTTTGAGGGATCCTTCATCCCATCAGATCCAGCAGAAGTGGTTCGTTGTAGGACCCAAGAGGGTCTTTTCTGCTGCCACACCCGCTCTATGGAACATCATTCCTCCTGAGATCATGCTGGGCCCAACCTTGATGACCTGCCAGAAGGGCCTGAAGATGGATTTGCCATCCAGCCTGGCGATCAGAGAGTGGTGTGGGACCCCTAAAATGGCTGCACTATTCTTGATTAACTCTGCTCTACCACCAATTGCTTGGTGTGCTTTTTTTTTTGTTTGCAATTATTTTAACATTTTCTATTCCTCATATCGTTGTTTTATTTTTGAGTGGTTATTTTTTTTTGGCATTCTTTATGGTTTAATTGTAAGCCACCCAGAATCACGAATGTGTGATGGGCAGCTATACAAATTGGATAAATGAATGAATGAATGAATAAAAAACAATCAGCAATAGCACATTGACTTATATACTGCTTCACAGTGCTTTACAGCCCTCTCTAACGATTTACAAAGTCAGCCTATGGTCCCCAACAATCTGGGTCCTCCTTTTACCCACCTCGGAAGGATGGAAGGATGAGTCAGCTTTGAGCCTGGTGAGATTCCAACTGTCAAATTGCAGGCAGCCGGCAGGCAGCAGAAGTAGCCTGCAGTACTGCACTCTAACCACTGCTCCATCATGGTTCATAATAAATAAATAGCTCATAAATAAGTAAGATGTACAAAGTAAATAACTCTCAAACCATTGGGAGCTCAATCTTTGCAAACTGAGCTTTAGAAGATAAGCTGCAGTGAAATGGAAAAGATTGCTTCCAAGGAATCATTCTTAGGTTCTGGTTGCTAACATCATGTTGGTGTGTGTGTGTGTGTGTGTGTGTGTGTGTGTGTGTATACATTTCCACTATGTCCTATTATTACATTGCTATGTAGTTACTAAGAGTCAATACCAAGTTGATAGCACATAATTGATCAATTTGTAGTTGAGGAATGAATGCTTACAATATAGAGAGCTGCTACCTTCTCTGTGGTAACCAAATGCAAAGACCTTGTCCAGTTATTTCTTTGGCAAAGAAGGACATCTTAGCTGCTTTGCTTGCTTTTCCTCAACTTTAGCATTACACATTATATTTTTTAAACTTTGGTTTGAAATTTCTGTTTGACCCTTGTCCGATGAAGCTGCCTAAACTAGCTTAACATATATATTTATTAATTACCTTATCCATTAAAAAGGTTTTAAACATTGAAAAATGTAATCTTAAATTCCTTTTGCACAGTTCTTTCCTCCTCAGAGCCACATATTTATTATATTCTAGAAAAAGTTAATTGTCTTCTTTTATGTGGCAAAGTAGCCATTTTCTACGGATAGAATTATCAGCACTTTCGCTCCAAATTTGCTTAGGTGCCTTTAACAGTATTCAAATTCATGCAAGCCCTGAATGCTTGCATTGATAAGTGCAATTCCTACAGGTGTTTGGAAGGCTGGAGATGCATTTAAGTCCATTTTAAAGATACCAGAGTAGATGTCTTAAATCTCTCTCTCTCTCTCTGTTTGTGTGTGTGTGTGTGATTCTCTCTCTCTCTCTCTGTCTCTCTGTTTCTCTCTGTCTGTGTGTGTCTCTCTCTCTCTCTCTCTCTCTCTGTCTCTGTGTATGTGTGTGTCTCTCTCTGTCTGTCTCTTTGTCTCTCTCTGTCTCTCTGTCTCTCTCTGTCTGTCTCTGTGTGTGTGTGTGTGTCTCTCTCTCTGTGTCTCTGTCTCTGTGTGTGTGTGTGTCTCTCTGTCTCTCTCTCTGTCTCTGTGTGTGTATGTGTCTGTCTCTCTGTCTCTGTCTCTGCCTCTCTCTCTCTTACATTCTTTGCCTTTTAATTTTTTTTAAACACGTTGAGGCCCTAGAAAAAGTGCAGAGAAAAGCAACACAGATGATAGGGGGTCTGAAGGCTAAACTATATGATGAATGATTGAGGAAACTAGGTATGTCTAGTCTAACAAAGAGAAGGACTAGGGGTGATATGAGAGCTGTCTTCCAGTACTTGAGGGGCTGTCACAGAGAAGAGGGGGTTTGACTTATTCTCCAAAGCACTTGAGGGCAAGACAAGAAGTAATGGGTGGAAGTAGTGGTGGGCTGCTGCCAGTTTGGACCAGCTTGCCGGTACCGGTAGTTACGATCTACTCACCCTGGCTGCCGCGTGTAGGAAATTCCCTTGTTTTTGCAGCCGTGCACAAGCACAGATGGCTCACATGCGCACAAAGAGGATGTGCACATACGCGCTCACATTTTCAGCGAACCGGTTATTAAACTGGTTGCAGCCCACCTCTGGGTGGAAGAATATAACTGAGATCCAACTTAGAGTAAAAACAATTGATCAGTGGAACTGCTTACCTCTAGAAGTTGTGCGTGGAGGTTATCAAGAAGAGACTGGGCAGCCATTTGTCATGGGAAAGCGGTTGGATGGAAGACCTCCAAGGTCCCTTCCAAACCTTTTATTCTTTGATCTAAGATGACTGACTTCCTTTTATCTAGATGCCGGGCACTGCACGACATGACAGGGAAATGGCCATCCAAGCCAAGAAAAAGCTTACCTGCACCACCGATCCAATCGAGAGGCTACGCCTCCAATGCCTGGCAAGGGGCTCAGCAGGCATCAAAGGCCTGGGCAGGTAAATGGATCCATGAAATGGCCTAGACTATGCCAATGCTCTCTACATGGGGCTGCCTTTGAAGAGCATCCGGAGGCTCCAGTTGGTGCAGAATGCAGCCGCGAGGGTGGTAATGGGAGCTCCTAGGGGCTCCCATGTTATGCCACTTCTGCGCGCGCTGCATTGGCTCCCGGTGGCTCTCCGGGTGCGCTTCAAAGTCTTGGTCACTATCTTTAAAGTGCTCCATGGCTCGGGACCGGGATACTTGCGAGACCGCCTCCTGCCACCATCGGCTTCCCACCGACCGGTACGCTCCCATAGAGTCGGTCTCCTCGGGGTGCCACCGGCTGGACGGCTGGCGACTCCGAGGGCGCGGGCCTTCTCATTGGGAGCACCTCCTCTCTGGAATGAATTACCCCCGGAGGTAAGGGCCGCCCCTGATCTCATGGCCTTCCGTCAGTTACTTAAAACTCACCTATTTTGGCAGGCCGGACTGGCCTAGGGGTCTTTTAAATTTTAACCTGGTTTTAATTTCTTTTAACTCTCGTTTATATATATTTCTAATTAGAGCCACACTATATTCAATTTTTAAATTTTAATATTATTATGTTGTATGTTGTATATGTGTTCTGTATATGTATTTTATTGGCTGTTCACCACCCCGAGTCCCTTTGGGGAGAGGGGGCGGTATATAAATCGAATTAATAAAAAAATAAAATAAAAAAAAAATAGATGATGAAGACAAATCTGGTGGCAGCCAGAGACACACACACGGTGATGGAGCCTGCATCCCTAAGTTAGCTAGTTTAGCCTCTTTTCAGCTTTATTTCAAATGTCCCAGAGAGCTTAAGACTGGGAACCAACCACTCTGTCTGGGGGTGAGGATCTTCTCTTTAGCTGGACTTTTTAATGTCCTCTTTGCACTCGTGTTTTCTTTCACATTTTTAGCACATTCAAGAAACAATTAAGAAAAAGATAAGACTTGAATGAGAAGGGAGGGAGAGAAAGAGGGAAGGAAGGAAGGAAGGAAGGAAGGAAGGAAGGAAGGAAGGAAGGAAGGAAGGAAGGAAGGAAGGAAGGAAGGAAGGAAGGAAGGAAGGAAGGAAGGAAAAGAAGGAAGGAAGGATTCTAATGCTACTACTCATTGTATCTGGATGGAAAATTCCAGATGATGACAAGATGATAGCAAAGACATCTAGAAACAAATTATCCTTGATGACATCTAGTGGAAAAAAATATGCAGTCAAAGAAGGTTAATTGCATGCTACGGTTTTTATCTGAAAACTCTAAAAAAGTTTCAGAATGACCGAACTGTGTGTTCTGCGAATTATTTGTGCTTATTGTGTATTGAACTGTATTTAACCCATAGGTGCTTTTTCAAGTGGCAGCTGAGTTATTTTTCTTTTTCTTCAAAGACATTTCACTTCTTGGATGAGAAGCGAAACGTCTTCGAGGAAAAACCAAGGAAGTCCAGTGGTTTCTTGAAAGAAAGCACCTCTCGGGGCAAAGGTGACCTGAGAATCTCCATAAGGCATTAAACAGTATTTAACCTTTTTAGATAAGTGTGTGAGTCATTCTCTTATCTTGGTTTCTAGACTAGAAAGAGATAAATACATTATGTTCAATGTGAGTGATTAATACACAACAGGCAGTAGAAATCTAGTGAAAGGGAAAATATCTTAAAGTAGCCTAACAAAAGTTGCTCGTATCTTAATAGGGAAAATTCCATAAATAGAGTATTAAAATTGAAAATGCCCACATTTATTCATCTTTTAATTTACAGTATATCACTTCTCAGGCAGGATATAAAGCCCACAAAGAACAGAAAATGACCCTTGAGATATTCCAACCAAAGGCATTTTTACTGTTACACATTAAATTCAGACATGTTAATTATGCCTAGAAACAAACCTTTCTTTATTGTAAAATTGGCACAACCATACGACCCACCTCCGTTAGCAGTTGTTGTATGTTGCAGCAACTGCAGTGCTTGAACTATTTTCTAAAAGACAGGCTCACATTTTTACTCTGAGATGTGGTGCTGGCGACCAGCTTAGCTGGCTTCAAATAAATATTGGACCAATTCATGGAAGTCATGGGGCTCCTTGCTGGCAAGGCGACTGCTTCTGAGGACTATCTGGTGGAACACTTGGGGGCTTCCTTGGGCCATTGGTTGGCCATTGTGATGAAATGTGTACTTGGAGAAATAGTGGAGGACAATCTTGGTAGCACAGAGAGAAGGTGGTACATTCCAGAGAGAAGCCTGTATTAAGAGACCGTGCAGTCCCAAGTACATGTGGGGTGTAGGCAGGGGTGGGACTCAAAAATTTTAGCAACCATTATCTGCCTGATTGCTGGGTGCGCATGGCCATGGTGGGTGTCGCCTAGTTGGCCTCCTGCACCATGGCGGAGGCGTTTTTGCCCTTCCCGCCCTTCCAGAGGGCTTCCTTGAGACTCTGAGAGGGCTAAAACAGCCCTCCAGAGACCCTCCGGAGGTCAGAACAGGCCTTTTTCCAGCCTTCCAGAGGCCCCAGGAGGCCCATTTTTTCACCCTCCCCGAGCCTCCATACAGGCCCTGCA
The DNA here is from genome assembly GCA_023653725.1 of Bungarus multicinctus. NCBI lineage: Eukaryota > Metazoa > Chordata > Lepidosauria > Squamata > Elapidae > Bungarus > Bungarus multicinctus. The sequence goes on from CM042834.1 coordinate 258,061,496, forward strand.
CTTACCTGCGATCCAAAATGGGCCACGTGGGGACTCCTGGGAGGGGCGTGGTGGGGTGGGCGGGGCCAGCTAGTCATCAGAAGTACCGGTTCAGCAAACCAGGTGTAAAATTAACATCCTGTTCACCTGAACCAGTCTGAACTAGCTGAATCCCACCCCTGGGTATAGGGAGAGGAGAGGTTCAGGGTAACTATCTCTCGGGATACATCTATCAGGTGGAGGACTATAGATTTAGTTTGGCAAGATTCTGTCCATTAGGTATATAAACAAATAAAGGATTGTACTCTTGGAAATCAATGCATCTTCTATGGACTTGGACCTCACAGTCACTGTGAAAACAGACTACTAAATGGGCTGGTAGTCTAATCTATCAGGGCACTGCTTATGTTCTAATAGACCCATCAAGTAGTCAGCTAAACCAGATGTGATCAGTTCAAAGATAATTTACCTAAGCAGTCTGTGTCCAGGAAGATTGCAATTAGCTCCTCAGAAAGAGTAGTGAAAAGAAGTTCAAGCCAAGGGTGTGTAAAAATTAGAAATAAGGGTAGCATTAATATATACACTTATATTCAGGGATTACCGATTTGAGCAGTGTGGTGGCCTAGAGTTGGAGCTCATGCCTCACAATCAAAAAGCTGTGAGATTGACCCTAGGTAGTGGCAGATATTTCTCTCTGGGTGCAAAGATAAAATATCTGCTGCTTCACATAGCTGTCAGGAAGGGCATCTGGCCAGTGAATACTCCAGCACAACGCAAGGGATTACCTGGTCATTAAAAGAAAAAAAAATCCAGGATTGCTGATCTAACTTTTCAAGAGAAAAGCCATGATACCCAAGTGATCCAAATGGATCATTTGTCTGTGCCACATCGATCTTATTTCAACCGATTTTTCAATTTATTGGTTGCTAGTTAGATTTTTCATACATGTGCATGTAACTGTCCAAATGCTGCTATTTGGGCCCAATTCAAGGATGTATAGGTTGACCCATGTTTATTATATCTGCACATACCTCCTTTTTGATTAAGAGTAGAAATATCACTCTACATCAGATAAAGTGATTTGGTAATGTACGGGTTGCTCAAATTAGGTGCTACAGAAGTAACATAAACATTCAAACAGCACAATGTTGAGCACCCAAAGCTATAGACTCCCATTGTGATATTTGAAAAGGGGGTCAGATAAGAAGGAAGTGTATGCAGCCGAATGTCTTGATATATACCATATCTCCGAAGCAAGGCTCTTGTTGTTTTCCTTAAATGTTTCTTTCCTAGTTTTGTACATCGTTGTCCTGCTTTTCTTCCTCTTTGATCTTTGTAACTCTTTTCTTTACAGTCAACCTTCTTTTCTTCAGGGTTTTCCGCATCATGGATGACAACAACAGCAGGACCCTGGATTTCAAAGAGTTCGTGAAAGGGCTCCATGATTATGCTGTGCTGATCGACAAAGACGAAGCCGAAAAGATTTTCCAAATCTTTGACAAAGATAGGAATGGAACAATTGACTTTGATGAATTTCTCCTAACATTAAGAGTGAGTTTTAAGCAACAAAAATAAAAACAGTTTCCCACATTATTGCATGAACATGCTATGTCATATCCAATTCTACCATGGGATGTGGGAAAGACCTTGGGAGACCAGGTGAAGAGCTGCTGCCCAGGGGGACGGTCAGATAAGAGACAGCATAGCCCGCACTGGATAGTGGGCAGAGCAAAAAGCTCAGAAGGGACTGTCTCTAGTTCTCCCTGTAAAGGAGATAATACAGCGGTCCCCAACCCACAGGCTACAGCCAGGGGTGGGATTCTACCAGTTCGCATCTATTCGGTAGAACCGGTTGTTAACATTCTAAGCAGTTCAGAGAACCGGTAGTTAGAGGAAATTACTGGCCTAATCCTGTAAGGAAGGCAGGAAGGAAACATTCTGGTGTTGCTTATAGAAACTGCCTCTCCGTTAAGCTTTATTACATTCTTGGCAGGACTAGACTTCCTGTCTCAGGAATTTCTCTGGAGTTTTTTTTCTCCTCCTTTGCTGGTACTTTGCTTGTGTGAGGTGACCATTCAAAATTACAATGGCACTGAAAAAAGTGACTTATGACCATTTTTCACACTTACGACTGTTGCAGCATCTTCACAGTCATGAGAGGCCAGGCGAGGAGATGCATGCCTCAATGTGAGTGATATTGAGTTGGTCATGCCCAGCCAATAACATGACCACCAAGCCATGTCCATCCGGTCACATGACTACCAAGCCATGCCCACCAACTAAGCCATGCCCACAGAACCGGTTGTTAAAAAATTTGAATCCCACCCCTGGCTACAGCCCAATACCGGGCCCTGTCCTATTCAGAATTGGGCCGCATGAATGGTTGGCTGGTGCTTACGTCCATGTGCAGCTCAACTTGCTCGAGTGGCAGGTTGGTAGGCACTTGCACACGTGCATGTCAGCCTGCCACTCACGCTAGCCCATAGGGGATGCATGCATGCACAAATGCATGCATGCTCATTCACATAGCCCAGTTCCCCTCCCCCCCCAACCAGAAAGGTTTGAACTGTTGAGATAGTAGAAAAAATGTAGGTACTTTCAGACTTGCAAGATGCTGTTAATAGCATTACAAGATGCAGTAGCTTTATAGTGAAGTAGAATTAACTCATCTGGTTGTGTTTCCTGTCTCGTCTACCTGGTAAAGCTACAAAATCAGTGCATTTTCTAGACAAACTTGTTTATTGGTATGGGGAAATAACTTGGGGAAATCCCTGATAGGTGCTGCTGGGAACGCCCTAACCGGAGCATTTCAATGTCAGTGTTAAATGCTGACACTCTTTCTGGGTACAGAAGTCTTAATGCTTCACATACGCTGAAGTCTACCAAGAAGAGCTGATTGCAATGGAAATGAGCTCTCCACGTTTGAGTCAAGGTCAGGCAGAACGAAGTCGGGGCAGATCTGATCCAGGCATTTGCTCTGTGCAATGCTAATTGATTGCAGATCAGTGCTGTTGTGAACACGTTTCCACCCACATTTCCTATCAGCTAAAAAAAAAAAGATGTTTGTTCTAAGAAAAGGAAGGAGAAATATACATTCAGTGGAATTAACATGTATACAACAGCTTAAAAGAAATCATTTTTTAAAATAAAACAAGCATGGATAGGAAGTAGTGATTAACTGAGATTATAATTCACTGGTTGATATCCCTCTCAAATGGGTTGCAAATCGTGTAGGGAGACTTAGATGACAGGCTTCTGTCAGGTACCTGATTATGTTGATATTACAGAGAAGAATTTTAGAGCCTTTAATGTCAAACACTACACTGGCTTTCGACTCCATGAGACACAATAGATCAGAGGTGTCAAACTCGATTTCATTGAGAGTCGCCTCAGGATTGTGTTTGACTTCAGAGAACCAGGTGGACGTGGCCAGGGTGAGCATGGCCAGCATGACATGACTCATGTCAGGGGAGCCTGTGGTGGCCCAAGCGTTCTGCCAGCCAAAACGGAGCTCGAGTGGACTGCATGAAGGGGCACCATGGGCCAGTCCTTTGCTGTTTCCAGGGTGGCCCCAGGACCAGATCTAAGCACCCCACAGGAGGCATCTTGGGCCTTGAGTTTGACACCCCTGCAGGAGATTGAGACACTAGGTAAAATATGATGTATTATTACTTATACTGTTGTCCCCAATTCGGGTCTGAGCCTGGTGCCAAAGCCAATGATAGACACCAGGCATAAGGTGCAGGTTTTCTGATTTCTTTTTATTGGAGTATTCCAGGGAAAAGGGCTCCTGGTCAAAATGCCAAGAGCCAAGAACAAAGGATTGAGTAAGTTTTATACATTTTCACTAAAGGAGAAGGTGGGACAATAAATATCTAATAAACATTTTAGTAATAATTCTACAATTTGTTCTATTGGTCTCTAGCTGTTCCTATTCCCAAGTCTTAGCTAATGAATGCCCTAGGAATTGTTTAATACACATTTGATTTGCTGCAGGCCTAACTTGTCTCCAAGTTGGCTTACTCATGTTACTTTTATCAGCTTTCCAATTAGCCAGGATTTACACATGCATATTTCCTGTGGATAAGCATACTTTGTTCTTGCCAGACAGACTCTACAATTACAGGCTTCCTGATTTACTTTGAACTGTGTGCCATGACCTGGCTTTATTTTAGCAGATGGTCCATCAATATGCTGTACTTATCTTTTTTGAAACCGCAGTTTGCTGCCTAGAGTTGCGTCTGTGAAATGGACAACCATACATGTCAGTTTCAATAAAATAACAGAAATACGTCCTGTTATAGCCCCTCTGCAATTTCGCACATGCTCATTCTATATCTCCCCACATCTCTATCCATTCTGCTTTCCTTCTTCTTTCAGCCTTCAGTCTTAAAGCGAATGGCATGACATATATTATTCAGATGCCAGTAGTGCTTCCTTTCTATTACCAACTCAAAAATCACTGGTTCAGTTAGAAGGGAATTGAGCCTGATTAGCCAAATCCCAAGGAGCAACCAGCGGACTGCAGTGGAATATAAGCCAGGAGACTGTTGCTCTTTTCAAATACAAATAAAAATGATAGTAAACTTGTGGAGAAGGTTTGGTAGCTAAGTGCATCAGATGATGCAATACAGCACTAGTTCACAGATGATGAGTGACCTGTGCATACCTCCATCTGATGTATTTCCTCCAATAATATGGTGCACACCATAATAAATAACTGGAATTATCCAGATGCCCCAAAGCATCATTTTGGAAGGTATGAAATTAGTCCAGAAATTAATCATGATTTGCGCATAGCTAAATGTCTATGGAGATTCTCGGTCATCTAGGTCACGGTTGTACCTAATGGTGCTTTTTCAAGAGGCAACTGGACTTCCTGGTTTTTCTTTGAAAACGTTTCGCTTCTCATTCAGCTCAGAGCTCAGAGCTGAAGAAGCTTCTTGGATGAGAAGCGAAACATCTTCAAAGAAAAACCAGGAAGTCCAGTTGCCTGGAAAAAGCACCTTTGGGATTTGCACATAGGTTCCTCTGCTTTAATTTAGTTATATCATATTTTTCTACATTTCATCCACTGTTCTTCAACAATGTTCTTTCTTTCGTTCTTTCTGTCTTTCTTCTTCTTCTTCTTCTTCTTCTTCTTCTTCTTCTTCTTCTTCTTCTTCTTCTTCTTCTTCTTCTTCTTCTTCTTCTTCTTCTTCTTCTTCTTCTTCTTCTCTTTCTCCTCCTTCTCCTTCTCTTCCTCCTCCTCCTCCTCCTTGTTCATCTTGAGAATCCATGTTCACATCTTTCGTTTAATGTTCTGAAAATGGTAGCGGAAACATAACTCTCAAAACCCTCTTTAGATATTAAGAAGCCAAAACTAATAGGATGAAGACTGGGAAGAAAGTGGCCTTAAAACAATGTTGCTTTATGCTTTTTTCTTAGCCTCCTATGTCCAATGCAAGGAAAGAAGTAATCATGCAAGCTTTCCGAAAGCTAGATAAGACAGGGGATGGAGTCATCACCATTGAAGATCTGCAAGGGGTCTACAATGTAAAACATCATCCCAAATACCAAAACGGAGAATGGAGTGAAGACCAAGTTTTTAGGAGTTTCCTGGACAACTTTGATTCACCCTATGATAAAGATGGACAGGTAGGTTAGAAGGAGATTAAAAGCAAACCAAAGTTAAGCCAATCATGTCAGACATGCCACAGGCTCTGTTGGCTTTTTTAGAGGGATTTGCTGAAATTATCAACATAAATCTTTTCTCTTTGTCCTCTTCCTGGGCAGCCACTGGGCTTAATAAGGAGGCATCATGCACTGTGTATTGATACTCAATAGTTCTATCGCCTTCCATTCCCCCAAAGACCTAGAATACAACTTAGTCCTATAGGAAAATGGAATATATGTATCTTACCTTTCAAAAGAAATTCATTGAGATTATGCAAATTATGTTTCTATATCTCCAACAATGCTTAATTTTGTTTTAGAATTGTGAAATTGAATCCAAACTCTGTGGTTTTAATAGGAAAAATGTGAGGGCAAGCATTGAGAGGGCTCATATAATTATGTGATCAGATCTAATGTGGCCGTTTTCTTTGGATTTTGCATTCCAGTAAAAACACGTTTCACTTGTTTCTTTCAATGGATTGTTTCCTGTGCTTTTTGTAAGAGCAGGACAATTGAATTGTACCTTGGTAAACCAAGGCAGGTTTTAAGACCAAGGTCCTATGACACTTCCAGATCCAAACAGACAGGCAGGTACCAGCCAATTAACCTGACATTGTGGTAGTAGATAAGGACCAGAAGAATACGATGGTGATAGATGTAGCATGCCAAACAAGAGCAACATCAGAAAGGTTTGAGGAATGGAGAAGTATTGAGACCTGCAGGAAAAATTGGAGATGGTGTGGAAAATAAAGGCCAAAGTACTCCCAATCAGTGGTGGGATTCAAAAAAATGTACTACTGGTTCTGGGCATGGCTTGGTAGATGTGGCAGTGGCTTGGTGGGCATGGCAGGGGAAGGTTACTGCAAAATCCCCATTCCCTCCCCACCCCACTAACCTACTTTCCAGCTCCGTTCTCTTGTGCAGGGCAACAAAAGAAGACCCAGCCAATCAGCTGGGATTCGGAAGGCAGAGAATAGATGGGGGCGGGGCCAATCAGAGGTGGTATTTGCCAGTTCTCCAAACTACTCAAAATTTCCACTGCTGGTTCTCCAGAACTGATCAGAACCTGCTGAATACCACCTCTGGGTCCCAATGGTGATAGGAGCATCTGGGGTTATGACTCCTAAGCTGGGAAAGTGGTGCCACAAATCCCAGGAACAACCTCAGAACTCTCTGTCCAGAAGAGCGCAGTGCTAGGAGCATCTAAGATACTGTGCAGAACCCTCGAGCTTCCAGATCTCTGATAGAGGCCCAAAATTGAGGATCATACCACTCAAAGGGGTGAAAAGAGAATATATATGAATGAAAATCTCCCCACAGAACATAATGTATCATTTAATTCTTGCACATAATAGTTTAGACATTTTATTTAAATAAAAACTTTATTTTTCTTTTTTCAAACTTTTCTATCATAGGTCACAACAGAGGAATTCATGAACTATTATGCTGGTGTCAGTGCTTCGATAGATACCGATGTCTATTTCATTGTGATGATGAAAAATGCTTGGAAAATCTGATACCTTAACATGACTCTGTTATTCTTGTGATTTTTGCTCTAAACAACTCCTCCATCCAACATGCAGGACAGTGGCTATACTATATGCAATGACACTGGCAGCCTTTACCAAAAGAAATTAAAATGTCTTATTGGTACTGTTAATCCTTGTGTCCATTGTTTTTAGCTCCACCAATGTCAGGGAAGGATTGATTTTTCAGCAAGCAAGATTTCTCAGTGCAAATAACGTGGCAAATCAGTTAGTAATATTCCCAAAAACAAATGGTGGTGGGATCAGTTTAAAAAAAAAAAAAAAAACTTTCTCCAGCTACAAGCCTAGCATTTAAAAAAAGGCTATTTAAGCTATCTAGGCTTGCTCCTCTGGGCTGAAACTCAAAACATCTCCACCAATCTCAATTTGAATGCATCTCATGAACTACTTAGATAATTGTCACCTGTTAGGAAGTTTTTGATAACGTTCAATTAGAATCTTTGTTTCTGTATCAGTAGACTCTCGCCTACTTGCTCCAGCTATGTTTGTCTTCTTTTCCTTTCTTTCCCAAAATACTTGATAGAAGTTGAGGGAACATTGTGTAGGAGATGTTGCTGGAAGAAAAGAGGATGTATTTAGTGGTGGGATTCCATTTTTTTTTACTACCGGTTGTGTGGGCGTGGCTTGGTGGGCATGGCAGGGGAAGGAGACTGTAAAATCTCCAGTCAGAAGTGGTTTTTTGCCAGTTCTTCAAACCAGGGGTTGCCAATCTTTTGGACCTCAGGGACCACCAAACTCATAATTTTAGATCCCAGGGACCACTAACCGGTTCTATGGGCATGGCCTAATTTGTGGGTGTGGCTTGGTGGTCATGTGACTGGCTGGGCATAGCTTGTATGTAAATATTATAAATATTTATATAAATATTGATTTTTTTATAAAAAAAGAGCAACTTTTACCCAAAATCAGGCAAAGCAGGCAGGCAGATTGAGTTACTCACAGAATTACAGATACATTCAGAAATCTATCTATCTGCCATTGGCTAGCTCAGTCTGTCACATAAAATTTGCTTACAAGCAAACTCACAAAATTAACTCACAACACCATGCATGTAAATTTTGAATTTCTTATTTTAAAAAAGAGAAATTTTTATCCAAAATCAGACAAAGCAAGCAGATTGAGTTGCTCACAGAATCATTCAATGATCTATCTGCCATCGGCTAACTCAGTCTCTCAAATTTGCTTGCTGTGAGTCTCCACTGAATTTACTTGCAAACAAACCTTCAGTCCTAAGGGAGGTTCGGCTGTGCTGAGCCAAAGATCTAAAGACTAGCTAGAAAGCAAGAAATCCAACCATTTCTTGCTTCCTAGCTAATCTAAATCTCCCGGCACAGCAGAACAGATGATGGTCGGAAAAAGGAAAAATAGCAATTTAGCAGGCAAGTTTACTGGGTAAGGAGTGAGTGGGTGGGAAGGGTTCCTGTGGGCCATGTGGGTGGCGCAGTTTTGTGTTTCTGCGCAGCCTGGCTTTGGGGGGGTGCTCTTGGGGTGAGATTTCTCTGTGGCCCACCAAAATTTTCTCATGGTCCACCAGTGTGCCGCAGCCCACCAGTTGGTAACTGCTTCTCCAAACTATTCAAAATTTCCGGTTCTGTAGAACTGGTCAGAACCTGCTGAATACCACCTCTTGATGTATTTATTTGTTTGTTTATTTATTGAAAGAAGTTCAGGAAACACAGGGCCAGGAACTGTGAATTGTATCTAGTGGCCTCATTACTGTGCCATATTTTTGAAAACCGCTTAACAAATTTTTCCTAGTCCTTCAAATCCATTTAAATCTCAAATATATATATATATATATGTGACATACTGTATTGCATAGCCCGGAGGGGAATCATTAAATCAATTCAACACTGGCTCCTTTTGCAAAGACAAAAGTATCATTGGATACAATCCACTATTCGTTTGCAAATTGTTCTAAATAAGTGAACAACATAGTCCAATGGAAATATCTCTCTTTGAGAGCTTCAGTGAAAGTGGACTTCATGTACAATCTTGATACACTCCAGGTACTCTTTCTGTAAAATGCCTGGCATTGAAGAGCTTCTAAAGCTAATGTACTGTATATGGTTATCTAAAGTTAATAGTTCATGAGTTCAATTCCCAGTAGAGGGTTTGGATTTGTTTGGCAATATAGCTGGTCCTTGACATAGCACCACAATTAAGACCAGAATTTCCATTGCTAAGCAAGTCAGTTATTAAGTGAATCATGCCCAATTTTATAATCTTTTTGCTATGGTTGTTAAGTGAATGGCTGCAGTTGTTAAGTGAATCATGCAGTTGTTAGTGAAGTTGGCTTCCTCCATTGACTTTGCTTGTCGGAAGCTGGCTGATCACCAATGGTGGTCACATGACTCCAGGCGCTGCAACCATCATAAATATACGCTAATTGTACTCAGATTTTGAACAGGTGAACCATAGGGGTGCTGCGATGGTCATAAGTGTGAGGACCGGTCATAAGTCATTTTTTTTTCAGTATCATTGTAACGTCATATGATCACTGAACAATTGGTTGCAAGTTGAAGATTACCAATGCACAAAAGATAGCTAAGGGAATCCTCATTGTACATTTTTTTTCTTTATTCAGAGTTTTGTAACTAGTTAGGAGAAGTTGGATAGATTCAGGGGTGGGCTCCAAAAAAATTTAGCAATCGGTTCTCTGCCTGGTTGCAGGGTGGGCGTGGCCATGGTGGGCGTGGCCTAGTCAGCCTCCTGCACCAAGGTGGGTGGGGGGGCGTTTTCACCCTCCCGGGGCTCTGGAGGCTTTTCTCGAGCCTCCGGGAGGGCAAAAATGGCCTCCTCGGGCTCTGGAGACGCTGTGGAGGCTGGAAACGGGTCCATTTCTGTCCTTCTGAAACTTTCAGGAGGCCCATTTCCCCCCCTCTCCAGCTCCGGAGGCTCTCTGAAGGCTGGAAACAGAGCCTCCAGAAGGCCCATTTTTCAACCTCCCTAAGCCTCCGCACGGGCCCTACGCTTACCTGGGATCCAAAATGGGCCACGCAGAGACTCCTGGGAGGGGTGGGACAGGGTGGGCATTGACAGTCATTGCAACTACCAGTTCAAGCGAACTGGATGTAAAATTAACATCCAGTTCACTCGAATCAGGTGCGAATCGGTAGCGGCCCACCCTTGGATAGATTTTAATTATTGATTACACCCTAGTCCAGAATTATATTGGCAATAAATATTTGGCTACAATGATGTACTGCCTTCTTGTTTAGGCAAGACAGATGGAAGAAAAGCTTTAGGTATTATTTATAAATAATGCTCATGAATTAAAATTAAATCTGTTGGCTTACATTGTTTCTTAATGACTTTATTTAAATGCCGCTTCAGCATCCAATTCAAAGACATTTATTATATTCATACAAACATCGTAACTATTATTCCATCAAAATAAAAATTAACCATATGAAACCACTCCTTATCAAAATGAACCATAGCAGCGAATAACATGATAAGTACAGGGCAAGATTATACATCTATTGAAAGAATATAGAACACATAATGATAAAAAAATTACATTGTTTTAGCATCCCTTGAATATTTCTTTGGAGAAATCTAAATCAAAAGCAGCCGTGGAATTCAAGTTTTAACTGGTATTATAGTTATAGATGCAGGGGTACCTAACCCTCAGTCTGTGGACCAGCAGCTTTCCAGAAACCAGGCCGCGCAAACAAGCAAAGCCCCATCTGCAGGATGCAAGCAGCACAAGAACCATGCCCCCCCTTTGGTCCGCGGGAAAACCTCTCTCCACAGAATCAGACCAAAAGGTGGGTGGGGGCACTGTATTAATGAACTTATCACTATAGCTAGCAATATAGTCATACTGATGGAATAATGTTTATGAAATTATTATTACAGGAAAAATAAAGTACTACTTCACATAACATACAGTTTATATTATTCATGTCCACAAAGCACTGAGTGGACCAAAACATGAAGTCACCTTAGGAGGGAAGTTCTCAAATTAAGACAGGAGAAATCTACCAATCCTAATAACAACATAGACCTTCTTGGAAAATGTTGGAGAGCAGCAAAAAGAATGGACACTATTGTCCTATTTCTGAATGTTCAAAGCTTCTTGTTAGTTACTCTGGAAAACAGGATGCTACATTGCTGGACTTTGGTCCAATTCAGCACAATTTATTTTTCATTAAACAGTCAGGAATCACAAGATAGATCCACAAGATCAAGTTCTCCAGCCTTGTCTGATTTCTGCTGAATCATAATAAGGAAGATGTGGAAAGTCTCCAATATCTGCACCATCATAATTCCTATCCAGTCATCCAGCCCTGGGTTCTTAAACCCAAATAAAAATGGCAGTAGATAGAAAATTAATTCCCTGCCAGTTGATGTCGCAGCATGAGCGGTGCAGGGAAGCTGGCTCCGCATACCTACGCCAAATCCTCTTCATTGGAGGAGCCCCCAAGGGGCTAAAGTCACCCTGTAGAGGTAACCAACAAAGAGGGGCACCCTGCTTGTCACGGAGAGTGGCAGCTCTCCTCCTGGACCCAGGGCTTCTTCCCTCTCTGCTGAAGACGAAGGTGAGGCGACCAACATGGCCACCATAAAGCTGGGGCAGCCGAAGTAACTCAAGAATATGCAGGAGCGATGAGAGTAGACAATGACTGGAGCTGGGGGAGGTGATTTTACTTTTGTCAAGAACTTGCCCATAAGAAATTCAATCCATGAAAGTAACATTTTTAAGTGGCAATCAAAGAGGGATAGCTTCTTGATATTCTCATCAAGAAGCTTCTTCAAGTTTGTTCTGAGGAAGCTTTTTACATGAGAAATGAAACAACTTCAAGAAAAAACAAAGAAAGTCCAGCTGTCTTTTGAAAAAGCACCTTAGGGTTCACAAAATAATGCTAAAATTGTGATACATGAAGTTTAGCATTTCTCTGGATTTCATGTCATAGAGATTAATTTATATAAAATGTGCATAATATTATGCAGGTAGTCCTCGTTTAGCAACCACAGTTGGAGTGGCAATTCATCGTTAAGCAAGGTGATCGCTAAGTAAATTTATGACTGGGCTTATGATCTTACTTCAGCTTTCCTTCCTTTACAGACCTGTGAAAGTCATACATGTGAGGATTGATAATAAAATTACATTCTCATCACTGTTATAACTGCAAATAGTCACTAAATGAGGCAGTCGATAAACAAAAAACCACCTGTTTGATTCAATGAAAATATTTTGGCTTTAGGCCAGAGGTTTTTTTTTTAATTTTCTCAATGTCGTGGAAGCCTCTCTAAACAGAATTAAAGTTAGAAAATTCCTAAAAGTACCATAGCAGAAACTGTTGATTTCTAAGCACTTTCGGATGGTTTTTAAATGCTCTGAAGCAATTTTGAGCGAGGGAATAAATACAGCTGCAGTAGAAAGCTAAGTATTAAGAAAACTCTTTTTCTTTTTGACTGCAAGAGAATTTCATTTTAAAGGAAAACTTTATACAGTTTTATTTAAAAAAAAAATTCTGCAAATCGATGCTGAAAATCAGCATTGGAAGGAGGAAAAACTAACGTAACAGAAGTTATAGCCCTGTGTGACATCTAGAAATGCCCCTTGGTAATTGTGTGCCTGTAAGTATCAATTTCATAATTTCCCCTTATTTTCAAAAAAGCTTGCCATCGTGACGTAGGTTTCTTCTTTATTTAACACCCTGGCCTCCCCATTGGAATAAGTGTGGTCACAAGAGCCTGTTTTTAATTCAGGGGAAAAAATGTGGTTCATTGGGACAATGGAATATTTACACAGATCATGGCTATTCCAGCCATGTTGGTTGGCAATTCTGCCCTCATTGTATAGATTGAGGCTGAGGACGGAATGATTAGCAGAGGGATCCTCGCTTCCACCGTAGACCTTGCTCATCACCTCTGTTGATAACATTCCTTCATAAGCCAGAGGGAGCTTCAACCATCCATGATGAATATGGTTCAAGTTGCCTTTTTGTTCTTCTAAATCCTCAGCCTCTGCATCCAGGTTATATGATGGGGGCTGAAGGTGGGCAACTTCTGATTTAGCCTGAATGCTATCCACCTTATGGATGTGAGCATATCCCAAACTCTCCGGATTAAAGAAACTGCCGTCTGAATTCTGCGCAGATAAGAAGATGTTTATCAGGGAATTAGGTCAGTGCATATCCAAAGTTGCAAAGCAAAGACATTAATTTGTTAAAAAAAAAAAGGTACAGGTAGTCCTTGACTTACTGTCAGCCTTCAAGACTCCTTTCCTTTCTCTCATATCTTTTCAGCTGCCATAATAATGGGGGGAAGGTGAAATAATTGGGTTTTTTGGGGATGGGAAATGTGCTGGAGGTTTTAGAAAAAGAACTGCATAACTTGGGGAAAACTTTATTGTTTATGCCTATTTGCTTGCTTACTGAGCAACTGCAGCTTGTCAAGGTCAACGGCCAGATGTCTGCAACACCACCTGAAGATGTTCCACATGACATTATACACATCTTCGATTGGACCATTTGAACTATGGTGGGTGGGAATGTTGCCATCAGTTTGTATGTGTGTTTTTTCGCGTGTAAATCCTCAGATCTAGAATTCCTTTGATGCTACCACTTGATTTCCAGTAAAAGTTCCTTTTCTCTATAACAATGGAGTCTAAGAGTGTCTTTCTTAGATTTTGAATGCAGCACCATCTGATGCTTATGACCACAATTGAGCCCCAAATTTATATCCCTATGTCGAACCCAGGCGCTGAATTCGGCCTCCTGTAGTCACCAGCAGATTTTAAAAATTTTTTTTATACCTAAGGAGGCCAGTCTATTCCTTCTGCTCTGTGTATTTACAAAGCCAAAACTTTGGCTCAAACTCTTTACGGAATTCCCATATGGATACGGGGCTTCAAGGATTGTATTGAAAGAACCCAGGCCATCTTTCTTAGAAAACCTCTGGGTTTTCCTCCTTGTGTTGGTTTTGCTCCGATGTACCTGGAACTGGGCGCTCGATCAGTCGAATGTATGGCGTGGATTAACACCTTTAAATTGTGGTTTCGGGTGCTCTTTCTTGCAGTTCGTGGTAGCTATCTCTCCCTGGCGTTTGCTGACTCTCATATTTCTCGTTGGGAGAGGCAGCTCATGAAGAAATTACACCTGCTAGGTTTTACGGGGGATGTCTTGTGAGATTATGGCTTTAAGGATGCCCAATTTAGGATAGTCCAACGGCTTGTGGACATTGATTTGCAATATCTACGAGCCAGAGCTAACAATATCTACGATCTACGAGCTCTGATCTTCAGCCAATTTAATAATTACAGACTGAGGATGGCTTCCTATTTTTACATTCTAACCATTCCCAAGGATAGAACAGCTTTCTCCTTAGCTCGCTTTAATGACACTACTAGATGGGCGATTTAAGAGGCTCCCGATTAACGAGCGGCTATGCCCCTGTGACAGAGCTGAGGTTGAAACTGTGGAACGTGTCCTTTTATATTGCCCTATGTATAACACAGGCAGATCTAAGTTACTGTCTCTCCTTGGAACAGACTCTTCTAGACCCAATGTTAACAATTTGTTCTTATATTGTCTAGGGAATGGCTCCTCATACATTACTTCTCAGGTTTCCAATTTTTTTTTAAAGAGCTGTAACCATCAGAGGTGAATGCTGTAATTCCCGTTAGTCAAGTTTTTGGTGACCAATTGTTCATGATTAATTTTCCCATGTTCTTCCTTGTTGTACTTGTGTTTTGGTCTGTGCCCGCAAGTAAAATAATTATTATTATAATTATATCCCTATGTTGAGACATTGGTTAAGTGAGGTTTGCCCCAATTTATGACCTTGTTTGCCACAGGTTTAAATGAATCACTGCCATTGTTAAGTTAGTAACGTGGCCTTAAGTGAGTCTGCATTGTCAGAAGGTCGCAAAAGGGGAATCATACGATCCCAGGACACTGCAGTCGTCATAAACATGAACCAGCTGCCAAGCAGACAAATTTTGATCACGTGACCATGGGGAATGCAGCAAACGGTCAAAAGTGTGAAACATGGTCATAAATTACTTTTTTTCAGTGATATTGTAACTTCAAATGGCCATTAAATGAACTGTGGTAAGTATATCTCACTTAGTAACAGAGGTCTGGGGCTCAGTTGTGTTCGTAAGTTGAGGACTACCTCAGTGGTGGGATTCAATATTTTTTACTACCGGTTCTGTGAGCGTGGCTTGGTGAATGAGGTGTGGCTTGGTGGATGAGGTGTGGCTTGGTGGATGAGGTGTAGCTTGGTGGATGAGATGTGGCTTGGTGGGAGTGGCTTGATGGCGTAGCAGGGGAAGGTTACTCTAAAATCCCCATTCCCTCCCCACCCCATTAACCTGCTTTACAGCTCCGTTCTCCTGTGCAGGGCAGCAAAAGAAAGCCCAGCCAATCAGCTGGGACTCGGGAGGCAGAAAATAGGTGGGGGTGGGGCCAGTCAGAGGTGGTATTTACCGGTTCTCCAAACTACTCAAAATTTCTGCTACTGGTTCTCCAGAACTGGTCAGAACCTGCTGAATACCATCTCTGGACTACCTGTACTTCATTTTAAGTTGAAGGCCTGCAAGGCTACTTTTTCCTGAAGTAAAAGTACTAACCTTTCTTAGTTTGTTGCAGAATTTATCCAAAGTTTTCTGATGGTTAGGGATGGTGGGCCAAACAATTGCTTTGATCCTGAAGAAAAATAAAACAATGTTAATTAGGAACAATCTTTTAATAACCTTTTTGAATGAGTCTTATTTGAATTAGAATTGTGCTTTTTTTAAAAAAAAAAATTACCTGTTTCTCCAAAATATTGGGACCAGAAGAATTACAACAAAAAGTACGAAGAAGCTTGCAATGAATATGGTTATCAGGACATCTTTGTCTGAGGAAAGAAATCTTAGCTTTAAAAATAGTAATAGATTCTTCATTGGGAATCAAAGCATGACATTAGAGGTAATAGCCATTTTATATGAGACACCCATTAATGAGACATCCATTAGGCAGGCATTTTATATGAGACATCTATTAGCCTAGCTTCTGACCATGTACTAGGTTGACAATTTAGGAGAAAAGGGAATCTTTTCCCATTTTAACCATAGGAGGTTGTTATCAAGCTTAAGTCCAAAGATGAAACAGTGAGATCAATCGAGTCTAGTTCTTTATTTGTTTATACAGAATCGAGACTAAAGCTAAACCTTCTAATCTAATAGATATAGTCTGGGGGATTCAAGGGTGTGGCTACCCTGAACCTTTTCCTCCATTCCCCATCCTGTTCAGGACTGTTCAGTCTCTGGTTTTGGGCTCCTCTCTTCCCTCTCCTTGGGAAGCAGTGAAGTTGCATGAAAAAAACAGCTTCCTAGTTATGGTACAACAGGTTCACCACTGCACCAGGCTATAAACATTTCCGACATTCTTGATTTCCAATAAGAATTAAATTAAAAATCTGGACTCACTTATTCTGCTTGATGTTCTGGCTGAAGTATTGAAATATTGAGATGAGCTCCAGTCACTCCAATGGCCTTTGAAATATTCTCCGTTGGGCCTTGACCGAACCTTCATCTCATACGTGACTTCTGGCTTAAATTTCTTCCCCAGAAGTTTTAATCCAAGAAAATTAGATTCTATGGTCTAAGACAGGAATAAATTTGAGAATTTCGTTTTAAGTTAAACAAAAATACTCAGCTCCCTATAACAATATTCATTTATTTCTACACAGTGAAATCTTGTTTACCTGAACATGTTCTTCAAACTCTGTTGGGAATATGACAACATCCTATACTGGCATCCGAAATACAGTAGATTATTTTACATCAAGAAAATATACCAACTTGTTCATGGAAAATAATCTGACTAGTGCATGATCAGAAAATGATCAGAATGTTTGGCTGCATTCATATACCACAAGTGAAGAAGTATGGATGTCACCTCTTTATTTTATTCCATTTTCATAGTCTGCCCTCCAACAAAATGTTGCAGCTCAGTGACAGAGCACATATGTCCATTTAAAAGTTCGGTCTCTAGCTAATTTGGACAACGTTGGGAAGAATATCCAACTGAAATTCTAAAGAGCCAAGAAAAGTCAAATGTCAACTCAAAAATATTTCTCTGGTTTTTTAGAGTTGTCAGCAGAAAGGGAGTGGGGTGGAGTAATGCATACCTCAAATATTTTCATAGATAATTGCTAGGCCTAGCGGTATCTCTCAGAGTTTTAAAAAAATCATTTATTAGGAGTGAACATGTCGGCGTTACCTGGATACAGCCGACACTGAGACACATCATTCATCTCACCCTGGACTCTGGTCTTCCCCCATCCTCTGGATCTTTATTCTCCAATGGGATGCAACCATAGCCAAAAGTCATCAATCATGTTCTCCAGTCATAAACTTGTGCGCCAGAAGCTTCGGCCACCTAGCAATTATCTATGAAAATATTTGAGTTATGCATTGCTTCCCCCATTCCCTTTCTACTAACAACTGTAAAAATACCAGAGAAATATTTTTGAGTTGACATCAATATTGTTCGTTTGCTTGCTTGCTTGCTTGTTGGTTGTTTATGAGAATTCATATGGTTGCCCACTCATTCTCAGTGACTCAGAGAGCCAATACATGTAATCTTTGAGTTACAACAGTAATGGAGTCTAGAATTAGGGATCCAATGATGGTCATTGCAGTCATTACGCAAGTGACCTCCGCCCCCCTCCATTTTACCAAAAAAATTTCAGTAACTATTAAGTGAATGTTGCAGTCATTCAATGAATCCATTTTCTCCAATGGGCAATTTTTTGCTAGAAAGCAGAAAGAAATGCTTGAAACCAGGGGGGAAAATGATGAAAGCCATGGTCACGTGACTACAGGTTGCTGCAAGTGAGCTGATTCCCAAAATATCATCATATGACAGCTGGACAAGTTACAGACACCGGTCCTTTGAAATCAAGTCACAAGTACCTTTGGGAAAGTGCATCATAACTTTAAAGGGATTGTGATGACCCGGAGTGTAACACAAACGTAACAAAATCCAAAACGTAAATAAATGTCCTTTAATGCCTCCAACTTGGCCCCACTGTTCAATAATTCTCAGTTGGAGATAAAACGTACTCAAAAATAGTTTCAAAAGAAAGCCATACAGTCCAAACTTAATGAGCAGATAAAAGTGAAATAAAAAACCAAACAAACTACAATGACAAAATTTCCACAATGGTAAGTAATTACCAAATTCAAGGAGATAACAAGGCACAGTCTGTTGGAAGGATGCCAACCAAGATAACTTCAGCCCCAAATAAACACGCATTGCTTCTGGCAATGCTGTGTTGTAATCGTCTCTCTTATATACTAGTCTCCGCAGCTGCAACCAATGAGGAGGATCATGGCCGCTTCCTCTCTGTCAAGTTGTTGCCCTTTCCATTCCACCCTGCATGTCCTAGGATGCAGAGGGGATGGGCCTAGCTCTTCCTCTGACTGCCCAGCCAGCCTCTGCCCTTCCCCAGCCTCCTCCACAACCTCCGGAGCCACACTTCCACTCCCTGTCGGCTGTTCCTCCTCTCTCTCAGAGTCTGACTCTACCAAGGGCATGACAGGGATGTTAAGTGATTGGTCATAAGTCAAGGACTATTGTGAATAAGTCTGATGTGACAAAAACAGTTCCCTCTGCTTTTGTAACTTTCGGACAAGCAGAGTCAATGGGGAATCCAGATTCACTTACTAACAACTGCAATGATTCACTTAACAACTGTGGCAAGAAAGGTCGTAAAATGGGGCAAAACTCACTTAACAAATGCCTCATTTAATTTTGGGCTCAACTGTAGTCCAAAGACAGGGAGTACTTGTACAAATGTTTGTGAAATGCATCTGGGATTGGGACAATGTAAGACATTCACATTCTGAAGTCATAATAGGCTAACTAAAGTCTTGGATTCAAAACAGAAGGAAATCTATTAGCAGAAATGAGTCTGCATCTGTATTAGTTACCCTAGCACCATATCCTGCTAGAGCAGGGGTGCCAAACTCTGGCCCGCCGGGTGCTTGGATCTGGCCCATGGGGCCACCTTGGAAACAGCGAGGGACTGGCTCACAGTGCATCTGCCAGCAAAAACTGATCTCAGGAGGGCTGCATGTGGGAGGGGTTCAGGGATGGGATTCAAATTTTTAACAACTGGTTCTGTGGGTGTGGCTAAGTTGGTGGGCATGGCTTGGTGGTCATGTTATTGGCTGGGCGTGGCCAACTCAATATCACTCATATCAAGGCATGCATCTCCTCACCTGGCCTCTCATGACTGTGGGGATGCTGCAACAGTCATAAGTGTGAAAAATGGTCATAAGTCACTTTTTTCAGTGCCATTGTAACTTTGGTCACTCCACACAAGCAAAGTACCAGCAAAGAAGTTCCTGAGACAGGAAGTGTAGTCCTGCCACGAATGTAATAAGGATTAACGGAGAGGCAGTTTCTGTAAGCAACACCAGAATGTTTCCTTCCTGCCTTCCTTACAGGATTAGGCCAGTAATTTCTTCTAACAATTGGTTCTCTGAACTGCTTAGAATGTTAACAACCGGTTCTATCGAATAGGTGCGAACTGGTAGAATCCCACCCCTGGAGGGACTGCATGCCCATTTTCACTGGCAGAAGGTTGCAGGAGGCCTGTCATGCCCCTGTCGGAGTCTGAATCCCAGGAGGAAGATGAACAGCTTACAGGCTGTGGAGGAAACTCGGGAAAGGCAAAGATAGGCCAGGATACCTGTTGATTATTGGGAGGATATGTCTTTTAAAAAATATCTTTATAGAAAGAGCATCATTCAAATATTGATTTCCATTGGCTTTTGAAAATAAAAACCTAGCCTAGACTCCCCGTTAGAAGTTAAAAACAGCTATTGGCTTTTTATTCACTCTAAACTTTTTAAATCTAGGAACAAGCTAAAGAAAAATTAACTCAACCTCTCAGAACATAGTTTGCACGGCATCCTACTACAACAAACAGTACACAACTGAAACAGGTAGAAAATGCAAAACTAGTTATTCTTACTCACAGTCCAGTTTGTATTTTCTTGTCGGTAGGCTAACTGATGTATCAATTTGTCTTTAAGGAATGAGTTTGCTATGTGTGGTGTTGAGAATTGAACAAGGTACTCATTTGCTTTTTCCTGGTAGGTGATATTTAGACCAAAAGGTGCTTCAGGTTTAACTGCAAAGGACAATATAAAGATAAACAACACATACACACACAAAATCACTCTGCATGCACAATTCTTAAGCTTCTGCTGTTTAAGCAACTCGTGAACCCAGATTCAAATGAGTCCATTCAGTATTACCAATAGTCTAGACCAGAGGTCTCCAAACTTGGCAACTTTAAGACTTGTGGACTTCAACTCCCAATTTCTCCAGCCAGCATAGCTTGGCTTCAATTCTGGGACTTGAAGTCCTCTAGTCTTAAAGTTGCCAAGTTTGGGGACCTCTGATCTAGAAGATTATCAAGGTCTAGAAGACTAGAAGCCCTCCAAGGTCTCTTCTAGCTCTATTCTCATTGATAGTCCTTGACTAAGAATCATTCGTTGAATGACTATTTGAAGTTACGATACTGGAAAAAAATGACTTATGACTGGTCCACACTCTTATATCTGTTACAGCATCCTCACAGTCATGTGATCAAAATTCAGGCACTTGGCAACTGGTAGGTATTTACAATGGTTGTGCTGTCCTAGGGTCATGTGATTGTCATTTGCTACATTTTCAGGGAGCTTCTGACAAGCAAAGTTAATGTGGGAAGCCAAAATTGCTTAAAGGCCATGCGATTCATTTGACAATTACGGGGATTCATTTAACCATGGTGAGACAAGTGATAAATTCAGACATGAGTCATTTCACAACTGCCTTGCTTAGGAATGGACATTCTTGTCCCAACTGAGTCATAAATCAAGAACTCCCCGTACATAAATGCAGATGACTTATTTGAGCATGGGTAGTTAATATTTTGACTTCTCCTTTACTCAAACTTCATCACCTCTAGACTCGGAATCCAACTAAAACCAACAATTATTACAAGAAATTATTTCCACACATACTAGAACAGGGGTGTCAAACTCTGATCATCACGGCAGCATCATGTGATGTATCGGGACTTTTTCCCCCTTCGCTAAACCGGGGATTGACCAGGAGTTTGATAGCCCTGTACTAGAATGTCTGTTTTCATGCTTGTAAACTATATTAAAGCAGCAGTGATAGGAACATTATACCGGAAAGCCCAATTAAACAATAAAGTTTCCTTCTGAGTAGTTATGCATACAACCATGTTCATAAATTAATCAAATTTATTTTGGGGGCATGGAATCATCACTTCAGTGTTAATTCACTGGCTAATATACAACTCTAAATAGTTAAGGAAACAATGTATTATACTTCTGTGTATTTAGAACAGAGTTTCTCAACCTTAGTAACTTTAAGATCTGAGAACTTCAATTCCCAGATTTCCTCAGTCAGCATACCATTCTGGGAGTTGAAGTCCACACATTGCAAAGTTGCTGAGGTTGAACAAAATTAATCTAGAGGACAATTGCTTTGTACAAGCAATTCTACAAAGCAGATCCCTTTCCATGATTTGGAGCAACACCATAACATTCTCGTGGCTGGAGAATTCCCATCTTTTTCTTCCAAATTTGGAAATGGAAGAACAAAATTGGCCATGAGCCTTTGGACTCTGTCTTGATATAACTAAACTTCATGTCCCTCCAATTTTGAATAGGTGCAGAAATGAATCCCCACACTGTACATTTGCTTACCGATATGAATAGCTTTCAATTTCTGGCAATTTTTGCAAGGATTGATCAAATTAATTGTCAAGCAAACGTGCAAATCTTCAATAAGATCCCTGCTGTATATAGAACAATTGCTGACAAGGGGATTTTTCATGAAGCAGGACCGGGGTTGAGTCCCATACCTGTGACAAAATATGATGGAGCAATGAAACTTTGGAAAACCTGTCTACACAAAGTGGTTCTGGAAAGAATTGAAAAGTAGGATAACATAGACCTTTCGAGAGCCAGTCAGTTCATTAGAACTTACACGGTAGTTTGAAAGCTGCTATAGAGTCTCGTGATGAGGAAACTGTATTCATTGCAAACTTCAGAGAAAGCATTGTGATTGTTTTGGTCATGTAATTGAGAAACCATGTGAGGATTTAGGGCAGGAAATTAATTTTATAGTTCAGTAGACAAGTACAAAACATGATACTGGGCCTCGGTAGCGCAGTGGTTAGACTGCAGTACTGCTGGCTGACTGCAATTTGGCAATTCAAATCTCACCAGCTCAAGATTGACTCAGCCTTCCATCCTTCCAAGGTCGGTAAAATGAGGACCCAAATTGTTGGGGGCAATATCCTGACTCTGAGAACCACTTAGAGAGGGCTGTAAAGCACTATGAAGCAGTATATAAATCTAAATGCTATTGCTATACTGAGTTAATTTATATGTACACAATAATACACAATCTTAAGCTACCCAGATACAGCAGCTGTTCTACACTTTTCCTGATATACTGTACTGCAAACTAGCTGGACATTAAGTTCTCTAGATGGCAAAACGATTCTTTTAATGTCTGAATTTCCCCAATTGTCTTGTGACCAAATATTGCATCTGGGGAATCAATTCTCACTTTCTACATTTCAGTGTGGTCAGGTGTTCTACAAATGAAGTCATGTTACATATCTGTAGGTAAAATAGAAATGCTTTGAGTTGTGTTGTTTATATATGCCATCCCTCCACATCACCCCAAAAGAACAACCAGTTAATAAGAGTAGTCTTGGATTATTAACATTAAGAAATCTTTTCTTTTTTATTTTTAACATTCATTTGTTTTTATGGCAAAGTCCATTTTCCTTTACAGATAACAGATAATCAGAGTTGGAAGGGACCTTGTAGGTCATCTAGTCCAACCTCCCACCCAAGTAGGAGACCCTACACCATTTCTGACAAATGGCAAAACTTTATAGTATTTTATATAGTATAGTATATTTTACAAAATTTTATAGTCCCAGAAAGCTAGGAAAAATAATGTGCTTAATCAGCTAATTAAGTTAAAAGCAAGGGCCAACTTAATAGTCAGCAACTTTATGCTATATAAAACTTTCTTGTAGTTTCTCAGTAAATTTAATAACCTTTGCTAAAGTATCTCAAAATCTATCCTTTTTGTTTCTAGCATGAGCCTAAGAAAGTTGCAGATATCTTATGATCTGAGGATTTATGGTGTAAGTCAGGGGTTCTTAATCTGCAACCAAGGGAATCTGTGGATAGATTTCAGAAGATCCATGAATTGGGATGTAAAAAAAGATTACAACTTTATTTTCACTAACCTCTAACTGAAATTTAGCTTTTCATTTAGTAATGAATGCAGGCAACCGGTTAATTTATGAACTCTAGATTCCAAAAACATTCAGAAAAATTAGTATACATTGAAAAACCAAAACCAGAATACATTTGGTAATGTGCATTGTTTTCACCAAACACATGTAATTGATCATAGTCAACCGAGTTTGCATTTCAAAAGAGCTGCTGTGTTTAAAAATCCATTCAAGGCATTCTAGAGCTCTAGAATTCATTGTTTGATCTTCATGAAGTCTTTTCTGTACCTATGTATTTTCTTTTATGCATTTAAATACATTCTTCTGAGAAGTAATCTGTAAGTTTTACTAGACTCTAAAGACAGGTTAAGTTAAAATTAGTTAAGCGTTAACCCACAAGCCAAATAAGTATTCCCCAACCAATTTGTGAAGTTACAGAACACCTCTAAAATCGCATCCCCCAAATTCTGCAGCGAATTTTTTTTCATTGTATTAATCTTCTAGCACTCAAGTAATGATGTTTGAACACATTAGAAAAGTTCTTACACAGAAAAACTGACACTGGTCTCATTCAGGTTCATCTCTGTCCCAGTAGCTTCACAAATTAAGAAATTGCTTAGGAGTACTGGCATTTGAATGAAACACTTAAAGCTGTTGTCTTGCTCATCATCTGCACAAGTACCTAAGGAGAAAGAATCACAAAATATTTCTCCAATTTCAAGATTTACAGCACTTATCAAACAAAGTAGATTATACAGTTTCTTCCATTCCTGCAAATGAAACTGAATTCTTTCCCTTCATTTCTTCTTCTATTTAATTATTATACTATGGTAAGAATTGCCTGTGAGAAGGATTCAGGAACTGAAAGCAGTCTGTAGGTTTTGACTAGATCCAACTTTAAAAGAATCATAATTCCCCATCACAACAGATGTTTCAGCTCCCAACCCAGTTCAAAATTTTCTTTTCTTTAAGACATTATGCAACTTACCACTAAGATCTCAAGAATGCCTCCTCTGATATTGATGTGAGGAAGTAAAAAGAAAGTTCAAATGATAGGTCTCTCTTGAAGGGATATAAAAAACAAGTTTTTGGGATGTGTGTGGTTGCATTTGAAATTCCCTTTCAAGAAACCAACTGTTCCTTCTTTTTGTTGTTTTTTCAATATCCTGTAAAACTTGCTTTTCTTGTAAGCTTTGTCCGTTGAATTGACTTTCTGTTAATTAATTAATTCAATAATTTTCTCAATGCATTGGATGCTTTTAATTTTTAATTTTAATTTTTAATTTCTGTTTGCAAAATGAGCTGTAGGCTTCTCTTTTTTCTTACTAAAAATGTATATATATATATATATATATATATATATATATATATAAATTACTCCTTGATTAATAAGGCATTTAAAGAAAAGTGTCAACACATTCTTCGCTAGATCAAAGAATTTAGACTACCAAGAAAACTTTTGAGCATCTCATTTTTTCTTATGACTCATGGTAATTGCCCTTCTTATTTCATCTGTATATTCCCTAGAATGCTTGCACAGCACTATCATAAAATTTTTCAAGCTGTAAGTTGCCGAGGTCGCCATGCAATTTTGAAAATGTAAAGGATATGGTAGGAAATAGTTTGCATACGCTATATGAAGTAGATTTTGTAAGAATTTCTCAACATCAAATGGGAATTTTCATCAAACTTTGTTCAATTAATTTTCCACTCATAATTTTGCTGTATATAATAGAATAATTTTGGAACTAAATTATAAGAACAATTTTTTTCTTACAGTAAATAAATGAATCCATATTGAAAATACTGAGAGCAAAGTGTATTTTTAATCCTTTTCTGAAGAGCATTTGCAATGCCAACAAATTCTCATTTTAAAACTCAGCATGAATTTGCAGTATCACTTGGAAAATGGAAAAATTCTATTTCTCCTGTGAATGGTAGTTTCTCAGTCTGCTCAGTCCATTATGAGCTTACCTTAGCATAAAGATCAGCAATGCTTCCTCTTTGATACATGTCTGTATCAAATGATTATTGATACAATGATGATTGGGATAAACAGATGACATCATCTAAATAAAAGTGCATCTTACTAGCAATAATAACGAATCTAGGGTTTTTTTTTTCTGGATATTATGTTCCTATAAGCCCACAGAGCAAGCCAGGCCACCAGACTTTCCATGAGAAATGCATCCACATTCTTTCCAAGACAATTGTGTGTATAAACCAGGTAGATGGATGCATACAATTCAACACCACCACTAAGAAAAAGACTATTTTAAAAGTGTTGGCTAAGTTTGAGGTTCAGCGCATTAAGAAAACCAACCATTATAACAACAATCCATCACAACAAAAGCTTATAATCACCAAAGGTTTTCTGCAACAACCAGAATGTCATAAACTCTAAAGGTTGGAACTGAAGTAATTTTAAGAAAAATATTTTTTCAGGATGGGGATGGAGGGAAAAAGGCCTACTTGTAGGGCACCTGATGATAACATTCTCTTAGAATAGGAATCATACTCTAGTGATAAAATATTACTGAAAGCATAGAGTTCTGCAGAGACATTCAGCTAAGTAACACAAGGCTTTAAAGACAACAACCAGTATGTTAAATTACACCTGGAAGCCCATTGACAAGCAGCTCAATTCGATTTTGTCCTAGTGTTACACGGGCAAAACAGAGTGTGCATAGCTATTCAACTGCTGCATTCTGGGACAGCTGTAGCATCCAGATTCTCATGAAGATACATCATAGTAACACGTCTGGGATGTGACCCAGACATGAATGACCATAGAGAACGCAAGGCAGTCATAATTGATACATGAGATGAACTTGTGCAAACTCCTCTTGGCCACAGCTGCCAGATCCTGTTTAAATAGGAGCCATGTGTTCAAAAGAACCCCCAGATTACCAGTTCCAAATGAGGGGGGCGTAACGCCATCTAGAACCAAAGATGGAGTATCATAGTCTCAAATAGTCTATAAACCCAAAACCACTTGGACTTGCTGTGATTAAGCCTGAGTTTATTCCTCCCCATCCCAAACCTAGCAGGCTTCAGGCACTTGAACAGCACATGGCCTATTCAGCCTGGGGCAATATACAAACGTATATCATTAGCACAGTTGAGGAAATCTGACCCATGTCAATGGATGAGCCCCCCCCACTCATTCATTGGATATTAAATAGGAGAGGAGAGAGAATTGAGTTGAGAGTTCACCCCACAACAGAGGCCTTAGAACTTGACCTCTCTCCTCCCATATCTCCATTAGAACCTGTCCTACATGAGGACAACCACTATAAAATAGTGCTTCTTATTACCAATACCCAGAAACAGTTGAGGATCAATTTTACAAATAATTTCAGCTTGATTTCTGTTCTTATTACTTTGTTAACTGCCAAAGAGGTGTAGGGGGAAGCGGGAGAGGAGAAAAAGATGGGGTATTTTTAGTTATTTGTTGTCTGTTTTATTAATTAAATGTATTGCTTTTGGCTTTAAGAACTGGGCATTCTGTCTAATTATCATGTAGCATATGCTAAATATAACCTTGTATAGGGGGATTTTCAGAAAAGGGAACGTAAATCTCTAGCTTGCAACTTGCCTTTACATAAAATCCTTTGTAGAATGCCTTGTCTGAAATTAATCCAGAATCCTGTATACAAAAAGGATTCTTGTGCCTGCATATTTCATTAATTGTGTATGAAGTTATAAACATTTGTGAGTGTCCCCATTGCAGAGAGATACATAGTTTTGAATTTTATTTAGCAGCGTTTTTCAACTGATGGCTTGAACCTTTTAAAGAACGCTCATTTATAAAATAACAATAATAAAATCTAAACTTACCTTACTTTTTGTTGGCAAAATCCAGGAAAACAAGTACCAGCTTTTATACTCTGAAAGAAAAACTAACTCCGTGCTACATTTCTAATAAATATTGGTTGAGAGTTAGAACACCAGTGCCTATATCTGATAATTGTGCAACAGTATGTTGTATCTATACACACTCATTGTAAATTAAACTAAAAATAAAAGTATACAATCAATTAGTACATCAAGGTGGCACGATATTTGTCTTTCAAAATACATAATGATAACAAGATTCAAGATTCTTTGAATTACATATTTGGAAAGTTTCACTTCCATTGTTTGGATTTTTGTGAGAAGGAAAAAGTTGGAGTGACTTACCATATCCTATAGATGTTTCCAACCCAGAGCCACTTTCTGAAGAAGTAAAAGGAAGGAAGATAAAAAAGTAGATGTACACAATCAGATTTGGCTTTGCCATCTTCTCAAGTTCACATTCTTTCTACCTTGCAGGAGGAGAAGAGAAACTAAATCTGAGAAAGATCAGATTGCATTGTGACTTTATAACTCCTTCTAGAGTGCACTCATCAATAAAGTAACCACAGGCAACGGGAAGTAAAAACATACAAATAGGTATGGGGTGAAACAGGAAACCTCCCCCCGAAAAGTGCTTGTGAAGGAGTAAACTAAGATCAAAGGATACTACTATGGTCTGTAAATACTATGAAAAGTGCTTGTTCTCTTAATTCAACTTCTCTTGATTGAAGTCCCCATCTTGAACATCCCATTGAGGTGGAACTAAGATTTACAACTATCGGTTCAGCAAATCTATTAACTTCTTTTCCTCATCCATTCTCTCTCTCCCTCATCCCCCCCCTCTTCCTCCCTCCCTCCTTGTCTTCCTCTCTCTCATTTAGAATTAGAATTCTTTTATTGGCCAAGTGTGATTGGACACACAAGGAACTTGTCTTCAGTGTATATGCTCTCAGTGTACATAAAAGAAAAGATACATTCATCAAGAGTCAAGAATCATAAGGTACAACACTTAATAATAGACATAGGGTACAATGAGCAATCAAATCATACTAGGAAAGAGTCCATATAAATTGTAAGGATATAAGTGACAAAGTTACAGTCATACAGTCATAAATGGGAGGCGATGGGTGATAAGGAGTGATGCGAAGATCAATAGTAATAGTAATGCAGACTTTGTAAATAGTTGGACAATGTTGAGGAAATTATTTGTTTAGCAGAGTGATGCCATTCGGGGAAAAAACTGTTCTTGTGTCTAGTTGTTCTGGTGTGCAGTGCTCTATAGCATTGTTTTGAGGAAGGAATTGAAACAGTTTATGTCTGGGATGTGAGGGGTCTGTAAATATTTTCACAGCCCTCTTTTTGACTCGTGCAGTATCCAGATCCTCCACTGAAAGCAGGTTGGTAGTAATTGTTTTTTCTGCACTCTTAATTATCCTCTGAAGTCTGTGTCTGTCCTGTTGGGTTGCAGAACCAAACCAGATAATTATAGAGGTGCAGATGATAGACTCAATAATTCTTCTGTAGAACTGTATCAGCATCTCCTTGGGCAGTTTGAGCTTTCTGAGTTGGTGCACAATTAACACAACCTACAACAAATAGTATACTTGTACAAAATAGGGTTTTAGAAATCTTTCGGTCAGAGACCATATACCCTTAAGGTGGAGCTAGATCAAGATTTAGTTTACTAGTGACAAGAGCACAAAAGCTTTTCATTTTAAAATTAGAATAATTCTGTGAATATTATTTGTTGTGCTTTTTGATGACTTTTTGATGTTAGGTGTCCTTTTTAGGTCATATGATATAATAGAACGTAGAAATGTGAAGGTCTCTATTGTTGATATTGTGTTGTCTAATATTGTAAGATGTGGGTAGTATGGGAGGGTTTCTTCTAAAGTCTACTGCCATTTCTATGGTTTTGAGTGTGTTCAGCTCCAGATTGTTCCGGTTACACCACGAGGCAAGTTGTACAACCTCCTGTCTGTATGCAGATTCATCATTGTCTCGAATGACAATTTAATTTTGAGGTTTTTCTATCTCATCCATGAAGAAAGTGGCAAAGTGTAGTTATTGATTCCCTCCTATGGTTGATAAATATCCACAATGTTTAAGCAAAAAAGACCTATTTCAACCAAAGTCTAGTTAACTAGGCAAGCATTTGAACCTAATGGTTTCATACAAAATCCTCACTTTAATTTTTGAATGTTTGGTTTTTTTTCCCCTATTGGTTTGTTTGTTTTTAAATCACAGATTCTTTCCATCAATCTTGAACATGCATTTGCAAATGTTTCCTATGTTTTTTAGAGTGAAGGATTAAAGAGCAGCTTCTACCCTGTGGTGGTATTCAGCAGGTTCTGATCAGTTCTGGAGAACCGGTAGAGGAAATTTTGAGTAGTTCAGAGAACCAGCAAATACCATCTCTGACTGGCCCTGCCCCCATCTATTCTCTGCCTCCCGAGTCCCAGCTGATCGGCTGGGTCTTCTTTTGTTGCCCTTCACAGGAGAACGGAGCTGGAAAGCAGGTTAGTGGGGGTGGGGAGGGAATGGGATTTTGCAGTATCCTTCCACTGGAGTAGGATGGGAATGAAAATTTCACAGTATCCTTCCCCTGCCACGCCCACCAAGCCACACTCACCAAACCCATCACTGTTTCTACCATATCAACTCACATATGGGATAGGCAGCCCTGAAGGTCTATCAGTAGAATGTATGTAGGGCTTATGAGAGGAGAGAGTGGCCCAATTCCTTTTTTTACCCTGTCTGCCTTGATTCAGTTGGCAATTGGAAGGCGAGTTTGCTGTATTCAAGTCAAATAATACAGCTATACTTATAATCAAATCATTGGAAGATTATTTCTCCTTTCCTAAAAGTGGGAAGGTTAAAAGGATTCTCAGGTCTAGTACCTACTGTATCTCTAATGCCCTTTAGTGCATTCAGCTGACTACCTGGACAACACACTCATATGATCTTCCTTATTGGAAAGTTCTAGAAAGTGTCTATGGAGATTCTCAATCATCCAAGTCACGACTGCACCAAAGATGCTTTTCCAAAAGGCAACAGGACTTTCTTGGCTTTTTCCTTGAAAATGTTTCACTTCTCATGCAAGAAGCGGAACTGAAGAAGCTAAACATTGCTACCAGCTTGGTTTATCATCTGCAGACCAGAACTTTGTGAGGAAGGCTTAAAAGACAAAAATGGTTGCTTTTTTTCCCTCCTTCACAGACTGCTTTGTAATCTTTCCTGTCAGTCAAATAATGATAGGTCTTCAGGGCAATCAAATAATGGGCAGGATTTCGGAAAGAAAACAATTTCTTATTGAAAATTTTAAAATCCTTTTTATCTAGGTTTTGTTTGTTTGTTAACACTTAATGTTTACTTACTATTTTTAATGCTTTAACAATGTCACTGTTTTATATTGTTGTTTTACTGTGCTATAATCCACCCAGAATCACTTGACAATGGAACGGGACACATATAGATTTAATAAATAAACGACCACTTCTTTCCAACATTTTACAGGTCCTTGACCTAGGAACATAATTGGGACAATAATTTCTGTGGTTAAGTAAAAAGTGGTTGTTAAGTGAGTCGTGTCAATTTTACAGACTTGGTTGTGGTTTTTTTTTGCCATGGTTGTTAAGCAAATCATTACAATTGTTAAGGGACTCATACAGCCAATGGAGCAAATCCAACTTCCCGCATTGACTTTGCTTGTCGGAAACCGGCTAGAAGATTCTATATGGTAATCACATGATTCTGGAACACTGCAACCATTATAAAGATATGCCAGTTGTCAAGGGCCCAAATTATGACCACGTGATTATAGGAATGCTGCAATGGTCATAAGTGTAAGTGCCAGTTGTAAGTCGCTTTTCTCAGTGCTGTTGTAACTTTGAACGGTTGCTAATTGAATGGTGAGTTGAGGTTGAGGCTAAGTTGAGGTCTATCTATATATGCTTGCTTGGCCAGAAATAAGTATGTGGTCTTCTTTTTCCCAGGAGGAAAGCAATCATGGATAGGGCAGGGTAGTAAGATGTCCTTCTCATAGTCTTTCAGAGCTTTAGCTTCAAAGCTTAACAATAGTTTTAGGAGCTTTATAAATTTCAATAATAGCTTTAGGAGCTTCATAATAAAGAAAGAAAAACCACATGCAAGATGTAGCTTTGTCCTTATATAAATAGTTATGTAACGTTTTTGATAAGGACAAAAACAACTGCAGGATTTATTTACTCAATCTCTAATTTTCTTGATACAGATTTGAGACTGCTTAGACAGCACATGTAGGTTTGTGCCGCACATTTACCTGTGGTTTATAATACTGTTTACAGTATAATATTGCTTACAGTGACTTAATCCGAAGAACCACAGGGCTGAAAACGTTAACTAAAACTAATCAGTGTATGAGGCCCACATTTTTCATCTAAACCAGATTTCTGTAGTTTTTTTTTTCCCATGATCTGATCAGAAAGTTTTTTTATGTCCTAACTGCCAGTCCAAATACATCAATGTAGCTTATTATTTTAAAGCAACAAGCTCGATTTCACTGTCTCTGAATTTAGCTTATTTTTGTCTTTACCTTCAGCTATGTATTCCCAATGAATGCTCCTTTGCCATCACTCATTCAGCGAAATCATGTCCACAGGAGTATCTTCAAGGAAGAGGGTTGATCAACAAATTGAGATAGCAGATGCAATCGAAGCCCTAATCCTTTCTAGGCTTGTATAGAAAAGAATTTTTTATTGGCCAAGTGTGATTGGACACACAGGGAATTTGTCTTGGTGCAAATCATGCCACACATTTAAAAAAGGTGCAGGGGTTTAATTGTTATGTCATAACAACTTTTTAAAGAAACACCCATACTCTTCCCTGCCATAGATGTTCCTTCATGATGCTTCTTGGAGCAAGCCAGGGTAGATATACTTCCCTTCATCATACCCTTGTTTTAACTTCTCAAACAATGAGATTCACTCTATGGAAGGCTCCTCAAAAGTTAGAGATCCAAAAAAGAATGGCATTAGCACCCATTTATTTATTTATTTATTTTTAAAAATGGAACTGCTTGCTCTGCAAAGAAAAAGCAGCTGTAACATTGCCATTTTTATTACTCCATTGCTTTTGGGCCTGGCTACAAACATTATTTTGTTGTCCAGATATCAGTATAATTCAATTTGATAGTCATTTCGTAGAGAAAGTATGTAGCTTGGTAATCAGCACACCTTCCTAGATTTAATTTTCAGATGCTAACAGTTCATGGGGAAGCACAAAGTCCATGTTGCTGTTCCTAACTCATGATCAACCTTTATTTTAGTCAGGAATATGACATCAGAAGCAAGTGGAGGCACAAGAAAACTCCGATTAGCTTCTAGTCTGTGTGCTGAACGCTTACTGTTTTTTACAAAAGGTCTTGAAATAAAACAGGATTTTCATTCAGGTACCTATTATAAGCCCCATATTGTTCTTTTTCCCTTATTACAAGAATTAAAAACAAAACCCTCTTTCCAAAAACCATTTTTTGAGGATAAAATCTTGATGAAATTCAACAGCTGCAAAACTTGGCTGATACATGTAGGAAGAACTGGCTGCAAATTGTCTGTTTTTGTGCAATGGCATTGTTCAGTTTTTATGCAGACAATCATTAGATAATTGCACTGCACTAGTAGATTTAAACAAGGTCTAGAAAGGTGATCAGTAACTCAGGGAGGAGCCTAAGGCATGGCACCCCTGAATAATTTTAACTCTGTACATAATGCCCCTCTAAGAAAGCTATTTTACTTGGCATTGTGTGATATTGTGTGTGTGCCAAAATAAAACTTATTTGATTGGGAAATGCCTTTATTGGAGCTGCTGCAGCAAGAAAATAAGCTTTGTCAAAGCATATGGGTTGAGAAGAATGAAGAGGGAGGGGAACAGAATATAATCCAGAAGATGATAAAACCCTGTGCCATTCTCTATTTTGATATTTTTATTAGTACTTTTTAAATATTTTGCCTCTGGTGCTTCTGAGCTGTGATAACTGTCACTGTATCTGAAGAAAAGTAATCTGATTTTAAAGATCTGGGTGGTCCTGCATGACATTCTTATTGATTCGCCTTTAATAAGAGGCGGGAAAGAGTTGGAAGATACAGTTGCTAATTCGGCTCATAATTTTCATATCTTGATGGTGATAAGATAGATGAAGAAGGATGTTGAGGTTTCAACACTGATGAAGGACTGTAATATTTGTGGCTGTCTAGAAAGTAGCTCTTAGTTTAAGGTGAAGTGGTTAGTCTGAAATATGTAAAATGAGCAGAGTCAACACCATACATATGCTCACTGAAAACGATTGTATAAGATTCCACTGCACACACCACACATAACAAAGCAATATGCAAACACAAGGAAATGTCATTTCATCCAAGTGACTAACTTTCAGTATTGTTGCTTAAAAGAGGGTTTATTTAAGACATGTGGTTGCCAACTCCCAGAATTCCCCAGCCAGCATGTTGGTTTGGGAATTTTGGCAGTTGAGTCCAGACATCTTAAATTGCTATGGTTGACAAACACTGTCCTAGACTTGTACGACCTGTAATATATATGACCTTATAGGGCAGGGCTGCCAAACTTGCGGCCCGCGGGCTGGATGCATCACTCTCTGACCACGCCCACGCCTGGTTTAGCAAAGGGGGGGAAAGCCACGATAAGCCACCTGACTATGCTGTGACAATGCAAGTTTGACATCCCTGCTATAGGAAGTTTATGGTTTTTCAGATGTTAATATGCAGTTATGATCATCACACACTCACTGCTTATATTGGCTGGGACTTCTAGACATGCCCATTCAAAAACATTTGGAATCTGAAATCTCCTAACTCAAATCACAAACAATCTCCAGGATGTTGTTGGGTACCGTTTTTCATTCTCTTTTATTATTCCATATAGTTCACACCAAACAATTTGCCTATGTAGGAAGATCAATATGTTATTTTAAATTTTAGATTTTTAAAATCCTACCTTTATTATTTTTATGACTAATTCAAGGCAGCAAACATAATACATTTTCCTCCTCCTATTTTTCCCCAGAGCAACCATCCTGTGAAGTAAATTGGGCTCAGAGAGTGGCTGGTCCAAAGTGACCCAGCCAGCTTTCAAACATAGGCAGCAGAAGAACTCACAATTTCTTGCGTGGGAAGAAATTATTTTTGGCATAGAAACATCAGTCTGCCCCATGGAATGGATTTGGTAATGAAGATATAGAATAAAATAAAAGTTAGGAAATAATAGTCTGAATTTGAAAGTTGCAAAAAATAAAATGATTTAAAAAACAAAATTATTTATATAGAAGCTCTATTTCATCCCACTTAAAAAACAGTATAAAATCAAAGTCATATTACCCATAAAAATGACTTCATTAAGTCTATTCATATATCAAACATACATAGTATGCTAGGCTATATAGACTATATTTCTAGGCTGCAGAAGATTTACTTCCAATTTAGCAAGCTTGATATTAGAAAAATAATGGCATTGCTTATGTTAAATATTTGAATCATTTGTCATTAAATGTTCTCTCATAAAAGTGTACATTGTAAATGCAATTAGCATTTATTTGCAAAAACATTTAAATCCTAAGGTAAATACAGGAGGTTCCCCAATGGAAAAATCCCATCTAGGTGTGTTTAGTGCATGAAACAGCCCTCGTCCTTTTAGACAATCTCAAGAATCAAAGGGAGGGAGAATCTATAATGGATTTTCTTGTTTTTTCTTTGAAAACGTTTCGCTTCTCATCCAAGAAGCTTCCTCAGCTTTGACTGGATGGTGGGGAATGGGAGGATTTATATTCCATGATGACCAGCTGTCTGCAAGGAATATAAATCCTTCCATTCTCTACCATCTAGTCAGAGATGAAGAAGCTTCTTGGATGAGAAATGAAACATCTTCAAAAGAAAAAAAAAAAAGAAAATCCAGTTGCCTCCTGAAAAAGCACTTTTGGGACAACCATGACCTGGATAACAGAGAATCTCTACAGACTATAATGGAGGAACCATCCCATTGTACTGTTTTGAACCCATGCCAAGCAGGCTGGGGGTAGGATATTGTCAGGGAAAATATGCAGGGTACCTCTGGGCCTGGAACTCTTCTCTTCACCATTCTGGGCAGGTGCGTAGGAAAGAGTTGTTTTCCAAACCTATCTTGGTCAGTCCTTGCATCTTGTTTTCCTGGTGTAGCCATGGGTGTGATGACCCGGGGCGTGGCATAAAAGCAACAGAGTCACAAAAGTAGGTAAACTCCCTTTAATACAGTGGTGGGATTCAATTTTTTTTACTACCGGTTCTGTGGGCGTGGTTTGGTGGGCGTGGCAGGGGAAGGATACTGTAAAATCTCCAGTCAGAGGTGGTATTTGCTGATTCTTCAAGCTACTCAAAATTTCTGTTGCTGGTTCTCCAGAACCGGTCAGAACCTGCTGAATACCACCTCTGCTTTAATTCCTCCAACTTGGCCCCCAATGTCCAGTTATCATCGGCTGGAGAAAAAACTCTCCCAAGAACAGTCTTTAAAGGGATGAAATTCTGTCCAAACCCAAAGTACATATAAATTATTTATTTATTTATTAGATTTTTATACCGTTCCCTCTCCCAAAAAAGGGACTTGGGGCGGTGTACAGCCAGATAAAAATAGAAACAAGATATAAAATTGTACAGTTAAAAGCAATTTAAAATGATTAAATTAATGGCTGAATTATAAAATTATCAAAATATATAAAAACAGATAAAAATTTAAAATACCAAATTTAAAACCCCACAATTATTACTGAGCCAGGCCAGCCTGTTGAAAAAAGTGGGTCTTTACTGCGCGCCGGAAGGTCTGAATGTCAGTGATGGCCTGTATCTCCGGGGGCAAGTCGTTCCAAAGGGAGGGAGCCCCCGCAGAGAAGGCCCGCACTTTTATTACAAATAAAAACCAACAAAACCTCGCTGTAGCAATTAACAAGACGGGGCACGATAAGGAACTGCAGACTTCCAAAAGATAATGAAACACACACCGTTGGGAAGACGCCAGAACCCAGAAAAGCCTCGACAAACAAAGATAATGCATGCTTTGCTTCCAGCAACTTTGCTGTGCATAGTTCGCCTTTTTAAACAGTTTTCCCAGCTGTAGCTAATGAAGGGGATCAGGGCCCTTTCCTCCCCTGTAAGCCATGTAACTCACGTTGTTCCCTTCTCCATTCCTCCCTGCGTGCCCTAGGATGAAGAGGGGGTGGCTCCGGGTCTTCCTCTGAATGCCCAGCCTGACTGTGCCCTTCCCCAGTTTCTTCCACAGCCACCAGAGCCACACTCCCATTCCCTGTCAGCTGCTCAACCTCCCCCTCAGAATCAGATTCCAACAGGGGCATGACAGTGGGGGATACCAGTAGAACAGCAAATCAAAGGAATTTTTTTTTTTGCCAGCCAATCAAAAGTATGAGATAAGAGGTCATACATCCTGTCTGCTATCTTCTTCTCCGTAACAGAGCATCCATAGCATTGTGCACACAATCTCTTAAGTTCACAAGACTATAGTTGCACCATTTCAGATCATGCTATAGTTACGATTGTTTGAAAAAATTTGTCTGAACCACCCATCGGCTTCAATTAAATCCATGTTTATTTAAAAGAGAATGCACACAAAACCATTTTTATTCTAATTAAAGGACACAGCTCTACGAGTAAGTAAGAATTAACCCAACATTTAGGCCATTTGGGAAATACTTCTGTGGTGCTGAAAACCAGTCGCAGACTTTCTTCCCCTGCTCTCCTCCCCTAATTGTAACTTCTTTATAATGTGATGTTATCTCCATTAAATGGTTGAATTTGGCCTGCTCTCTGCAGAATCATTTTAAAATCCTATGGAAATAAGAGAAAAATGAATCAGAAAGATGTAACTGTATAGCTACCTGATTGCTTTGATCAACAAACCATCGATTTGGCTACCAAAGCAGATTTTCTCATAGCATTAAAAAAACATAACATCCCACATAAATATATTACTTCTTTAGAAACAATTGGCTAAACCTCTAACTGAGGCATATTAATTTAAAATCTTTGCTTGTAAAAAAGCTAAAGAGCAGTACATCCAAATACGTAAAGAATGGAGATTGTGTCATGACACCACATTTCATCCTTCTGATGAAATCATGGCTTCCTCTAGATTAGTGTTTTCCAACCTTGGCAATTTTTAGATATGTGAACTTCAGCTCCCAGAATTCTTCAGCCACTATGGACAAGCATGTTTGAAAAACACTGGTCTAGATGCCTCTGAAATACTTAAGAGGAAATAAAACCATTCCCCCATCCATATTGTTAGGGAGGTCCTTTTACTGAATGTAAAGATATGGTTTCATTTTCTCTTATTTTTACAGCTACAGATTATTCTCTTATTATCAAACTTGCTATGCTCAATTACAGTGGGATTTATTTTATTATGAAGTTTCTTCGCAAAAGTGTACAGGAAAATAACTTGCATTGTTGCAAAAAAAAACCAAACATTTAACAGTTTAAATTAACTGAGTTATAAATTACATTAAAACAGGAAAATATTTTTAAAATATGTTTAGATTCGGTTTCATTTATATTCTACACCAACAAGGGCAAGCGTTAGTTTCGGATAATAGCAGCTGCAGGTAGAACTAGAAAGTAGAAGATTGCTGCATTCAAGGTAACTTTCCTCTAAACAAACACAGCACTGAAAACAAACAAATTCAGCTTAAGTCTGCAACAACCAACCAATAACTCTACCTTAGTTGGTTCATATTTTAAAAGCTGTTATTTGT
This sequence comes from Bungarus multicinctus, assembly GCA_023653725.1. Classification (NCBI taxonomy): domain Eukaryota; kingdom Metazoa; phylum Chordata; class Lepidosauria; order Squamata; family Elapidae; genus Bungarus; species Bungarus multicinctus. The sequence continues at coordinate 258,099,590 of CM042834.1, forward strand.
GGGGGGGAATGCTATCTTTTGCACCCTTTGAACATTAGCATCAATGTTTTCCATCTGCTATAATATGCCAGACCTTTGTCCCTGACCCAGGGAAATGTTCCATCTGTCCAGTAAATGTTCTGTAAAAAAAGCAAACAGGTAAACAAACAAACAAACAAACAAATAAAAAGAAAAAGCCTTCCTCTCAGTTTGGGTTACCCCAAGTACAAAATCAAGCTCTCTGTGGAAGGAAAAGGTAAGAGGAAAGATTGAGAGAGAGGAATAGAAAAGAGAGGTTCTGAAGGAATACGGTGTGTGTGAGCGTGTGTGTGTGTGTTGTGTGTGCATGTGTGTATGTGTGCGCACGTGTGTGTGTGTGTGTGTGTGTGTGTGTGTGAGAGAGAGAGAGAGTCTGTTTTAGTGCACACAATATAGAGCAAGCAAAATATGCTGGAAACAATACAAAAGAATATCATCTCTCATTAGTTTTTCAATACGTTTGTGTCCTAACAAACTTATCACTCAGAGGATTTCCCATTGCGTACTGATAATCTTATTAGAATTCAGTCCCACGCTGCAAAACCTTTCTAACCATTTTAACGTGTTTTAAAAAGCGAAATAAAATGGGTCTTATTCAGAACTAAGAAGGCTATGTTTCAACGAGCCTTCTACTGTCCCACTTGGGCTGGGGACAGAGTACAATACGTGTACTATATCATGACATCACCAGGCAAGGTATATGACTTATATCATTGGAGCAGATGCTGGTGTCAATGCATAACTGGATTATTTGAACCAGGACATCCTGATACCTGTCATCATCATTGTACATGCTACAGTGTATTGGCTCCATAGAAGACTGATGAGCAGGGGTGGCATTCAAATTTTTTAACAACCGATTCTGTGGGTGTGGCTTAGTTGGTGGGTGTGGCTTGGTGGTCATGTGATTGGCTGGGTGTGGCCAATTCAATATCACTGACATCGAGGCACGCATCTCGTTGCCTGGCCTCTTGTGACTGTGGGGATGCTGCAACAGTTGTAAGTGTGAAAAATGGTCATAAGTCACTTTTTTCAGTGCCATTGTAACTTTGAATGGTCACTCCACACAAGAAAAGTATCAACAAAGGAGGGGGAAAAAAATTCCAGAGAAGTTCTAGAGACAGGAAGCCTAGTTCTGCCAAGAATATAATAAGGGTTAACGGAGAGGCAGTTTCTGTAAGCAACACTAGAATGTTTCCTTCCTGCCTTCCTTACAGGATTAGGCCAGTAATTTCCTCTAACAACCGGTTATCCGAACTACTTAGAATGCTAACAACCAGTTCTACCGAATAGGTGTGAACTGGTAGAATCCCACCCCTGCTGATGAGCAGCTAGTGCTTATTCCTTTTCAACATACAAGAAATACCTGCGCCGAAAGGATTAGCCAATGAAAGCCCTCTTGGGTATCTCAAATTCCTCCACATGGCACTTAGAAGTTTTATTTAACAGAGCTTTGCAAATTGTACCCTGGTATTTTATTTGATTGCTTCTTCTCTGTATTCCTACTTGCCACTATTAAGCTAAAGCAGAGGCACCTGTTCTCTAATTTAACACCAGCCAAGAGAAGGGGAATAATAGATACCTAAGAGCTATCTTCTCATAAACAGAGGGGCACTCCCAAGATATTGACAGGATGTTATCACAACTTCCCCAGGTGCTCTCTGCCCACCAATTTTGCATCAAAATTGCATTAATGGCCTCTCCTCCCACAACCAAAAAAAGGAAACATTGATTCATGGGTTGGGGTGAGAATTGTTTGTGCTGGCTATAAGTAAGTTATTTTTAAAAAGTCCTTACCACGCTGGGATCCCGATACAAATTTATCCCTATGAATGGATGGCATTTTTAATCACAAACAATTCTCCCCAACACACACATAAAACTGTTTTTTTTCAGTCAGCTACAATCTGGCTCCTCATTTTATTGGCCTTGGAAGGATGGAAGGCTGAATCAACTTTGAGTCGGCCAGGATTCACTTCTGGCAGTGAGCAGAGTTAGCCTGCAACACTGCATTTTAATCACTGTGCCACCACAGCTCTTATAAAGGTATATGGGAAAGACCTTGGGAGATTGGGTAAAGAGATGCTGCTGCCAAGGAAACAGTTAAATAAGAGGCACCAGAGCCTTCAGCTGGATAGTGGGCAGAGCAAGAGGATTAAAAGGGACTCTGCCTGATTTCTTGCACTCTAAATGAAACAGCAGAAGAACCTTACTTTCATATTTGCAAGACTGTTAATGTAGCTTTACAATAAAGTAGAATTCGCTTATCTGGTCGTGTTTCCTGTCTGGTTTATCTGGTAATGCTGACATCAATTTTGCAAGTCTCAAAATACAGTATTCTGCCATCTTCTTTATAGCCCAAGAAACTAGGAAGGGTCCCTTCTGAGATTCTTGCCCTGCCCGCTATCAAGTTGGGGAGCATGCTGTCTCTCAGGCAGCATTTCCTTATTCCATTCTCCCCCATACTGGCTTTTCTACATACTGTTACAGATTCCAAGGACCTTCCATGTTTGACCCTGGATAGATGGACTGCTGTACACAGACCTTGTGCACAGTTTGGAGAATCCTCCTAGACCAGGGGTGTCAAAGTCAAGGCCCGGGGGACAGATCAGGCCAGCAGGGTGCTTTGACCAGGGCCATCAGGGGTGCCCTGGAAACAGCGAAGGACCGGCCTGCGGTGCCTCTGCCAGCGAAAATGGAGCTTGAGAGGGCCATGGATAGCCCCTCCCAAGCTCCATTTTTGCTGGCAGAAGGTTGCAGGAGTCCATCACAGCAAAAAATGGAGCTCGGGAGCCTATTTTTGCAGGCAGAGCGCTCTTGCCATCACAGGCACCCCCGACACAAGTGACATTGAGCTGGTCATGCCCACCCTGGCCATCTGAGGTCAAACACAACCCTGATATGGCCCTCACTGGAATCAGGTTTGACACCCCCGTCCTAGATATATGGGAGGTAACTGAGGAGCAGATAGCAGTTGTGACTAGGAGAGCCTTTGCTCAACTTTGGGTTCTTTTCCCAATAGAACACCAAAAAAGAAGAGAAAGAACACATACGCACACCCTTCAATTCCACCCTGCTTGTTGCACCTGCTTATTTGCAAGAGAAACTGCAAAATGTTCCAGATAACATTTCCTTATAAGACCTAAAACTTAAGAGTCAGGAAAAGAGCTCAAGCGAGAATCCCCTCCACTGAGAAAAAAATATGCAGCACCTCAAATTTAACAGGCCCTACCAGCGCAAAGCTTTAGAGATCCCTGTTAGATCACAACAGAGGCACAATTGCCAGTGAGAACCAGTTCAATAAATCGTGAACTCTGCTGTCTCCTCGTGAAATTAAACAGTGAAGAAGGAGCTTGGGAGAAGGGATAGTCTTTTGAATTTCTCCAGAAAGAACAGCTGTTGTATGGAAGGCAAAGAAAAAATCAAAACATACCCAAAATCCTAGCTTGAAAACTTCTAGGACACAAGTAGAAATCTAATAGTTTTACAAGTTTTACAAGTGGAAGGTTACAAGTTGGTAACCTATTCAGAAGGCTTATAGTTCTGCAGACTTTAAGTTTAGTTTAAGGTAGACAATCTAGAACCATGATGGCGAACCTATGGCACGTATGCTATAGGTGGCACACAGAGCCATTTGTGCCGACACGCGAACTGCAGGCAAACTTATCTCACTGCGCATGCACGCGCCTCCCAGCTGTTTCTCAGCCTATTTGAGGCCTTTTACAGCCTTCTAGAGGTTTGAGGAAAGCTTTTGCAGGCCGAAAAACAGGCCCGTTTCATTACTTCCTCTATTTCCGGAAATACCGGAATTGACAAAATGGGCCTATTTTTTGGCTTGCAAAGGCTGCAGAAGCTTTCCTCAAGCCTCTGGGAGGCCGACAAAGGCCTCAAACAGGCCAAAAATCAGCTGGGAGGTGCAGTGCAGGTAAGGAAGTGGCGTGGGGGGGGGATTGAGCGTGCATGCGCAGGGGGCATAGGAGGGCACGCACATTGCCTTCTGGGTGCTGGCAATTTTTGGCACAAGAGCCCAAAAAGATTAGCCACCACTGATCTAGAATATGCTCCTGTTGGAAATAAGGTCTGCCCCCGTTCTCCTGGTCTTCTGGAAGAGCCTGAAAACTTGGCTTGCCACTTGACCTGGATACCTGATAGGGTCTGCTACATTGGGAGTGTCTAATGGGGTGGAGATGATCCCTACTCCAGGCCACCTATCACCTTCATTTTTAAGTGTTTCTATTTAATTATCCTAAATTTAATTGCTTTGTATTCTTTTTTACTTTTTAATTATATTGTAAACCACCTAGAATTGCTGTATCAGTGAGAGTGGTGGCATAAAAAAATTAATTATTAATCTTCCTCTTCCTTAAATAATTCTTTGGACAATAGCAGTATTGTCCAATTATTGATAACATTGACTGTTATAGACAAAGACAATATTGACTGTTTCCTAGTATGATTTGATTGCTTATTGTACCCTATGACTATTATTAAGTGTTGTACTTTATGATTCTTGATGCTTGAGGAATGTATCTTTTCTTTTATGTACACTGAAAGCATTTGTACCAAGACAAATTGACCAATTGTGTCCAATCACACTTGGCCAATAAATAATTCTATTCTATTCTAGCAGTATATTTGGATTATATGATTTTATAAAACAGAATAATCTGCTTCTTTGCATTGTTTGGGCTGGGGATATGAAAGTCAAAAAGCTTTGCTATTGATGTTCTAATTTTGTACTGTATTCTACTAGGAATGAGTCAGACTTGATTTTAGTGCTCAAAATGCTTATCTGTTTGGGTGCAGGCGCAAACAAGCCACAATATTTATTCGCAACTATGTGTTTTGCTCCACAATGAATTGCAAGACACATAGGCAGTCTTAGAAGCCACTATTCACCTTCATTGGAACAACATGCTATATTTCTCGTCTGATTTTGTTAGCTTTGCAAGTAGCATAGCTTTCACCTTTCAAACCACACCTTCAGTTTGCTCAGCTTAATCTCATAAGAGATCTCTGAAAACAATACTGCTCTGTTGATTTTTTTTTTTTTTTGCTTTATTCTTAAAAGATAAGGTTTTTATTTGCAATGTCATTTGTTTTACGTGGTTTGGAGGAATTTTTTATGGGAAGGGGTGGATAACAGGGCTTTTCTATTCAAAGACAATTTTTATTCCTCCTCAGTTGAATGAGAAATGCAGGAGGGGAAACAGAAGGCAAATTCTTAGCTTTGGGTTCAAAGAATAGGTGCAGCAAATTTGGACATTTAACATTTGCATTGCTACCAAACCATACCTTGAAAGTATGTTTTATTTTATTTTCCTGAAGCTACAAAAAATGATGTAGGTTTCTCCCAATGAGATGTACATTCAATTCCACCAATGGATGTGTATGCTTTGGCATCTGTAATCATATCCTGATTTTCTCTCTATTGCATTTTGCTATACATGGAGCTATCTCTGAAGATAACTTGAACACTACAGCAAAGTGCATCTGTTACAAAGGGAGGCTATAATAGCTGGATAATACTCATATTGCTGAAGCTGGGCTTCTTCACAAGTTTGCTTCCAGGTGTTCATTATTCCTTATAAAGCCCTTTATAGCCCACATTTTGGTTACAATGAGACCCTGCAGTGAGACCTTACAGAATAAAATCTGCCTGTCCAATAAGCTAACCAAAGTACTGTATCCCATATAAGGTTGGTGGTGGCCCAGTTACTTGCTCCTTTTGAAATAGCTTACCTCTTCCTGAGATCACAATGCCTCTTTCCTCTCTGAGGGGCATTAAGGCTCTTAAGAAGGCTTTTTTTCCATAACTGAGGACAATGTTCTTGAGTGTCTGGTTTTAGTGGCAGATTTACTGCTGGCCAAAGGCTGAGATGTGTTCATTGACAGATGACATGGATATGATCTTATGCCTTTTAGAGTATTATTTTAGTAGATTATTTGGTTTGAAGTTTTTTAAGTTGCAAATTGCTTTGTGTTGTTCATGGAGGTGACATCTAGAAGGCTAGTGTAAATTTAAATATATATTTCCAGCTCTGATGGGACCAAAAAAAAAACAAGAATGAAAGTCTTCTTTTCAATCTCTGCTTCTCTGAACACATAAAGAGGTTCTTTAATTTTTACAAGAAGATCCAAGGTTGACAGGCCTGGCTCTTATAATTTATCATCTGTTTTTGGCCTCATTCATCCTGCTTGTTATTTACAGATATTAGTCCTTGAATCTTCATGGCAAAGAGAGATTGAACAAACTTTATATGGGGAGGAAGTTCAAGGCAGGAAACAATGATCTTCAAACTGTTTATTCAGATTTTAAAGATCATGATTCTGGAGGCAGACAATATTGGCTCAACTTCAGGTAGGAATTTGAAGGCCAAACTGAACCCAACTTTACTACAAAAGAAAAGTATCATTAATATGATAGTTCTTTATTACACAAAGTACATTGATTAAAGTTTATTGATTGGCAACTGAAACAGCTGCTTGGTGATTGAAATAACAATAGTTACCAATGACACAATCAAAGTAATCCTTTTTTTTTTGGTTCCTAACTTTTCTGTTATTTTTCATAAAAAATGGGCTGGGCACATGGCCTGGGTACAGCACAATCACCTAGGCCAATGATGCCTTCAGTGCCTCTTTTACACATAGCGAAAGCTACTATTCTTACCACTACTATTGCTACCATTAGTTACTACTGCTACTACTAGTAGCTTAGATACTGTCTATTTCAAAAGAAGGATACTTACAGGAAGTTTGTACCCCTGATAGTTATTAATTAAGTCGTGAATGAAGGGGTGCTTCAAAAGGAGTTCAATTTTGATGGGCTGCAGCTCTTCAGAGCCAAGATCCTTGTATACCTTTATGAAATGCTTTAAGAATAAATGAAGAGAGCTTACTTTATTAGTAAATGAACCAACTGAAAAAACAACAAGCAACATATAGGAATACTGCTATAGAAGGCAAAAGTGCCATAATAATGTCTCTTCTTCAGTTTCATAACTTGACAATTAATACTGAAAGAGTGACTTTTCTGGCTAGCACTGATGTTACCACAGGACCTAGTTGTAGCTTAGAAGATCTGGTAAGAGACCACATTTCAAGACCTGCAAATCCTTACCTGTAGAACAGAACACTACAGTACAATCTTTATATTAATCCTATAAATCGGATATCCATTTTCCTGGAGGCATCACATAACAAAGCATGCCAGGTACCATTCAATAAATACCATGCTCAAATAAAGGCTTTATAACTGCATAATGTAATATATCATGATCAGGAGGAGTTCATAAGATATCCTTGGAGAGACAGAGCAGACAGAAGATGTGAAACATAACTTATTCAATAAAGCTCTTATCATGCCTTGCTTAAAGTTTGGTTAGATTATTGTTGACCCAGTGGAATGGCTTTACTAATGAGTTCCAACTGGGTGAAAATAAATAAAGAGGCTGACAATCTCATCTACTACACGCACTTCACTCTGCATAGCTCTAATACTGAATCACACAGCCTTTCCATATGTGCATATAGATATTTTTCTTGCCTGCAGGTTGAAGAGCTAATCTGATCCTATTTCAGAAATAATACAAATGCTAGTCAAACTTACTCCATTTCTCTAAATGTCAGTAACTGAGACATTGCTCAGTTATCCCAAACATTGGGATAAAAGAACTATATGAATGTAAACAATGGAGCTATGAGCTAATTAACCAACCTCATAATTGTCCTCTTCTGTCAAATGACTACTAAATCTGTGATTGTCAAAAGCTTTGTTTGTTTCATGCTGGAATACATGGAGAAGTGTAGCTAGAGAGATGTATCCATCTTTGCCGATAGACAGGGCATCATCTTCTTTCTCCTTTTCTTCCATCTCTTCCTCTGCTTCTTCCTCCCCTTCTTCACCAGCCTCCTCTTCCGCCTGTTCCTCATGGGCAGCCAGGGTTATGAGCTGCTCAGCAGATGATAAAAACTGACAAAGACAAGTCAAAGATACCATGAGGTTTGGGGGGGCTAGATAGTTTCCTAGTGACCAATTGCAAGATATGTGACTCTCAGAAAGAGCACCAGCTTGGACCACATACAATAAAGCCAGGCAGAGTGTTGCAGTTTTCTCTGACTAGATACCATTCCTCCTCAAGGTTCTCGCTGTCTCATATTTCTCATATTCAGTACATAAAAAAGGATTCCAAACTGTGAGCTTCCACTGTCATCCACAAGGAGATGAATGAAACAAAAGTTCTGCCCCCTAGAATCCTAAACAACTTCCAAACATTTTTTTTAATAGGGTTAAAGTACTGAATGTTCTTCTAGTATGAATGAAACCTTTGCAAACTCTATTAAGCTGCAGAAACCTTGCTGTACTACTGTAAAAAGGTCACTCTTTTTCAATCGGTTTAACGGGTATTGCATTCTTGCCTACAATTTTATAATATTGCCAAGATGTCTACTGAAACATGCATAGTGTGCTTTGCCTGAACTAAGCTTTTCAAGTTTTCTTGAAGATGGCCTAGTGGTTAAGACCCCAGGCTAGAAACCAGGAGACTGTGATTTCTAGCCCCATCTTAGGCATGAAGACTGGCTGCAACAGAGAACTGAACATAACTTATGAACTACCAAGCACTGCATTTGTCAGCCTTGGAAGCCATATTTTTATTTGGAAGCTTTGAGGCTGCCACATTCAGGGCCTGGGAATTTGGGAGGGGGGATTTCATAGCGGGGTAGAAGGTTAGACATAACATTCTTTCTCAGAGAGTCAAGGACTTGTTGCTCTGCACCTGGAGAGGAGTGACTGGAGGGATGTTTCCGGTTGGGACGAAGATTTGACTAGGCCATGTGATGAACAGATGGATGCAGGGGATGGATCTTTGAATTTCTTTTGGGAAGGGAAAACCTGGAACTTTCAGATTCAGGTTTTCCCAGATGTGCCAATATGACAACTCTAAAAAAATGGAATTTTGAGGAACTGCTTGTCTCGGAGTTTATTTTTTATTTTATTTATTTTTATTTGATTTGATTTGTCAATTGCTTACAAGATAATAGGTATAAGCATAAACATAGTTACGAATACATGGATACACATAAGAAAAATAAAAGAAACAATAGGACAGGGACAGTAGGCACATTGGTGCGTTTATGCAGACCTCTTAGGAAAGGGGTGAGGTCAATAGTAGACAGTCTAAGGTTAAAGTTTTTGGGGTTTGGGGAAGAAACCACAGAATCAGGTAGAGTATTCCAGACATTGACCACTCTGTTGCTGAAGTCGTATTTCCTGCAATCAAGTTTGGTGTGGTTAACCATGAGTTTGTATCTATGGTGTGCTCTTGTATTGTTATGGTTAAAGCTGAAATATTAATTGACAGGTAGGACATTGCAATGTATGACTTTATATACTATACTTAGATCGGACCGAAGATGATGTAGTTCTAGGTCTTCTAGGTCTAGAATTTCAATTGTATTGGTTTGGAGTTGGTTAGTTGGAACACTGACAGCATTCTTATTACTATCTGTTCCAATGGTATGTTAACTGGACTTAGGTACTATTCTGTCTATTACACATGCATCCTGCCTTTTCTCCAGAAGCTCTGTGCAGCAAATATAATGATATATCAGAAGAAGCTGGTCTTATGGAAAAATATATTTTTGTCACCAACCAAATCAAGACACAATTTTTATTATCAAGAATTGTTTTTTTTTACCATTTGAGGAAGAGAAAAGTGTTTCTCCCTCTTCCTTTGAATATATATCCCTGTTGCGACACTAAGGGCCCGATAGACACCATCTACAGCCTCAGGGTAAGAGGCAAAGTAGAGCAGCATCTTAGTGTAGTTCAGTTGAGGAGGGTCTTTTTCAGGATCAGCAAATAAATTGAACAAAAACTGCAAAAAAGAAGAAACAGTTCTATTAATTGACATACTGTATTGGATATTTTGCTTACTCACAACAATTCAGTATGGATGTGGCTAAGGTGGGGAATCTAGTTCTAGGTCTTTACTGGGATACTAAACATCTTTACATGAAAACTTTGATGGATGGCAGAGGACATCATCTATAGGCTCATCTAATGATGACCATAACACATGGAAGGTTGCAACTTGGCATGAAAAAAAGAATAAATGGTAAAAAGATGAATTAATCCGGGAAGGCAAAGGAAGGGAAGTAAAATAAAATGAGGGACGGAGGGAGAGAGGAAGGTTCTCTGTAAAAGCAGGAAAAAGAGATCTGCAATAGAATGAAAGAAAATGGCCTGATTTTGGAATGGAACTGATAAACATATGCAAGGAAGTGAAACATAGATTTGATTATGAATGCAAGGTCTAAAATGCATGTCGAAAACAATGAACCTATAACCTCTACATTGTTACGGACATGTATGAAAGTAGGAATCTACAGATAAAGGATAGTTACATTTTAACAGTCTGGATCTCAATGTTATTCCAACAAAAACAAAAGGTTTTTGAATGACTACACAAAGGTGGGCTTCAGTTATTCATTTTTTTATATGAAGGATTAGCAACAGGCTGGAGGTAGCACGATCCAATCTTAGGGAGTGGGAAAAGGTTATGTTTCTATTCCTGCTTCCAGGTACCAGAAGCATTGGGTTAGTCATTTTGAGGAACAAATGTTGACATGAAATGGGCTTTGGTCTCACCAGTAGGATATTTTTTATTCTCTTAGAATTCTTTAAGCTTTTTCAGACAAGGAAAAATGGATAACCAGGGAGACTCATAACACAGAAAATACATAGCAAGAAATATTATCAGCTCTGAAATCCAATACAGGAATTTCAAAGAAATATTCACACAGCTTGAGAATAAGGAAGAAAAAGAGAAATTTCTTTCTCAGTTGACAATGTTTAAGAAATTATAAGACAGGTTGTGGCTCAGCATGAAAACGTATATATATTATTGCATGCATGGAAAAATTCCCATAAAATTGTTAATTTGAAAATTTTGTCTTTTAACCCCATTTATTAAAATATTTAAGCCCCTCTCTCATCCCAACTATCATTACTTTTTAATTTCTATTTTAAGAAATAACACCATAGATATAGGATCAGTATTGAAAAGCAGAAATGTCTGAATTTAATTGTTACAAATAATCAGAAATGGACAATGAATTGTGTTCAGATTTGAAAGTCAAGTAAATAATCAACTGTACCTTAGAATGGATATATTTTTTAAAAAAAACGAACTACAAATAGCATCTGCTCATTACTTCAGAATTGTTGGAATGTAGCAGACAGTGTTTGGAATCCATTGAAAATGGCGGACTTACCCTTGGATTATGGCCTCTGAATATTTATACTTACTTCTATGAGATGCTTCTGACGATTAAATGGTAAAGGTTCTATAGGACTTTCTGGAATGCCTAAATCTTCACTTTCTTTAAACCACAGACCAACCTAAAGCAAACAAATGAAAACCTTATCCTCTGAACAATGACTGTTCACAACATTTACATTTTTTAACTTTTCCACACTTCAAAAACGTGTGGAAAGTTTGTACTGGGATCATCATCAAATTAGAAAGCTCCACTGAGGAATTACTTTTCAATAATATTATAGGGATTTCATTTTGAAAAGTGATTTTTAAAAATGATTTAGTATCTTGATTTGTTTCAAAACACATTTGTTAATTTTATTTGTTTTTTTCTCCCACCCACAATTATCATTTCAAACATTGGAGGATGGGTTATGAGATGCTGAACCCAAAAAATTGTTCTACCCAACTTCCTGTGTTGTTCCTGGAGTTTTTGTATGTTTTTTTCTCTTTACCTACATGAAGCAAAATACCGCAATTCTGCGTAGGTGTGTATAAAACAGATCTACATTTCTTTGTGGGTTGAATCATTCTGAATAGGGAATAAACTTTTTCTGTCCCAAGATTTGAAGGAGAGGCTGTTGCAGCTTCCACTTTTTCCTGAAGACAGCTATTGTTCCATTACAATGTTTTTGAAAGTCTATATAAAGGAGGATAATGAATACAGATTATGAGCTTACTGAATGATTAATGTGGGGAAGTTTTACCACTTGATAAGCCTTCACCGCACATTAAAATCCATGGTAAGAAACAACACCCACTCCATCCTTTATTGAAACGACATGACGTTGCAAAATTATTGGAGAAAGTCTTCCCATTAAGGCTGGAATCTGTGGAAGGCAGCTATCTGAAATGCTACATTATTATTATATAAACACCAGTACTTTAGGTGGTATTGGCCTTTGTACTCATTGAATTCTTCTCGAGAAAGTATGATATCATAATCACTATTCAATTCTATTGACTGCCTAAACATGTCCCTGCAGTTTTTCCAGGCAAAATTTTGGAGATGGATTGCCATATCTTTCTTCCTAGGTCTGAGCTTTGAGTCTAAGGCTGGATTTTGTGCCTAAGGCAGGATTAGAATTCAGAGCTCCCTGATTTCTAGCCTTGTGCCTTAACCACGACTCCAAATTGGCTTTCCAATTATATATTGAAAAATCCCTCCACTTCTGCTCCAGCTTCACTGATTCCACGTGCCCTTTTTTATCTTGTCCATTTCAGCAATATGATAGGATTTGATTGAGCATCCCTATTAAACACAATGCACAAGAATGGGCTTTTTGAATCCAAAAACATAGGCCTTTCTGCATAAATACGTCAGCCCTTGGTTTTTCCCCTTTTTTCTTTTTTAGTACAGAATCCTCAAAATTCTTATACATTCTTATATTCAAAGCAGAAAACAACATGCAGTTTTTTTTCATGGACTTGAGCTAAGCAGTTAAACCTGGACCCTTGGGAGAGAAGAAAGCAAGTATACTCTCTCCTTCTCCCCAATCCAATCCAAATTTTTCTCATGATATTTTAAGTAGCAAAAGAAGAAGTTCCTATGTTAACTTGAATGGATTTGGAAAGGGAATGCAAAGCTGATTCATTAACTGAGCATGGACAAATTTACCCAAATATTTAATCCCAACCATGGAACAATTTCCCCACATTCAATTCACGCAACGTATTTACTAAATTGTAATTCTAGCACTATTTTTCTCCAATATCCTAATTTTTTCTACCTGCTTTTATGGAGCAGGAGAGCTATGATAATATATATTACTGGAAAAATAAGTTTTTCACCTCTGTAACTTTATGGTGGAACCTGGCTGAAGGCATAGAGTATGCTAGCAACCAGAGTCGGAGAAGTAATAGTCACTTTGAGTCCCAAAGAGAAAACTGCTGAGAAGGAATTTAAAAAAACCCAAAACAAAACAAACAAAACCAAAAGAAAACAAAATTGAAGACTCTCAAGGAAAAAGGTTACAGGGTAGGAAATGACTATTTTAAAAACTTTCAAATGGAGTTTCAGTGTTTGGTATAATAAAAATACCAAACTTCATTGATGATAATGATTAATTCTCTTCTGAAGATCAATTAGCAAATGGTGGCGGTTTAGGATCAATTTAAATTTTATTTAAAAGTGAATTGTCCCAAATTAAGGGATCCAATCGGGCTTCAGGCCCGGACATAGTACTGAAACGGCATTGGTCGCGTTGGTTGATGATCTCTGGAGGGCCAGTGACAGGGGTTATTCCTCTGTCCTGGTCCTATTAGACCTATCAGCGGCTTTTGATACTATCGACCATATTATCTTATTGCGGCGGTTGGGGGGGTTGGGGATTGGGGACACCGTGTTGCGGTGGTTCACCTCCTTCCTCTCCGACCGTCTGCAATTTGTGTTGGCGGGGGGGAGAGATCCACCTCTAGACCCCTCGATTGTGGGGTGCCTCAGGGGTCGGTCCTCTCTCCTCTCCTGTTCAACATTTATGTGAAGCCGCTGGGGGAGATCATCCGTGGCTTTGGGGTGAGGTGTCATCTGTACGCTGATGATACTCAGCTGTACATTTCTACCCCAAGCCACCCCAACGATGCCATGGAGGTCATGTTCCGTTGTCTGGAGGCCGTGCGGAACTGGATGGGCGGGAACAGGCTCCGACTTAACCCTTCCAAGACTGAGTGGCTGTGGTTTCTGGCATCCCGATATAGCCAGGTAGTTCCTCGCTGGCTATTGGGGGTAAGATTTTGCCCCCTTCAGAGAGGGCTCGCAATCTGAGTGTCCTCCTGGATGTACGGCTGTCTTTGGAAGACCACATTATGGCCGTCTCCAGGGGGGTGTTTCATCAGGTTCGCCTGATCCGCCAGATGCGGCCCTTTCTGGATCGGGATGCCTTACGCATGGTCACTCATGCCCTGGTCACCTCCCGACTGGACTACTGTAACGCCCTCTACATGGGACTCCCAAATGGGAGCATCCGGAGGCTTCAACTGGTACAGAATGCGGCCACGCGGGTGGTTATGGGGGCATCAAGGTTCTCTCATGTGACGCCCCTCCTGCGCGAGCTGCATTGGTTGCCAGTGGCCTCTCGGGTGCGCTTTAAGATTTTAGTGTTAACTTTTAAAGCGCTCCATGGCATCGGACCAGGATATTTACAAGACCGCATTCTGCCATTTTCCTCTCACCGTCCGGTGCGCTTCCACAGGGAGGGTCTCCTGCGGATCCCGTCGGCATGTATGTGCCGGCTGGTGACCCCGAAGAATAGGGCCTTCTCTGTGGGGGCGTCTGCCCTCTGGAATGGGTTGCCCCCGGAGTTATGTATAGCCACGGACCTGGGGACCTTCAGGCGTGCCTTGAAAACCTGGCTCTTTGACCAGGCCGGCTTGGGCTGATTTTAGATTTGGATGTTTTACTTTTATATTAAATTTTAGGATTTTAGGGAAGGGTTTTAATTGATTACAGCCAGGGTCTTAGTTTAATTTAGTTTTAATTTTTCACATATTTATTGTTTTAATTGTATGGCTTGCACCGCTCCGAGTCCTTCGGGAGAGGAGCGGTATATAAATAAATATTTATTATTATTATTATGGGCTTGTAAAAGGGAGGGTTTTTTTATGCAAGGGTCCTCTTTGTAGACTTCAGTTCAGCATTCAATACCATCATTCCAGACACTCTTCTAAGTAAACTAAACCAACTAGCAGTACCTGAACACACTTGTAAGTGGATCATAAGCTTCCTAACAGACAGGAAGCAGCAGGTGAAGCTAGGCGAAATCACATCCGATATCTGTACAATCAGCACAGGGCCCCCCCAAGGCTGTGTGCTATCTCCACTTCTCTTCTCCCTATATACCAATGACTGCATCTCAAATGATCCATCTGTTAAAATACTGAAGTTTGCTGATGACACAACAATCATTGGTCTCATTCGAGACAACGATGAATCTGCATACAGACAGGAGGTTATACAACTTGCCTCGTGGTGTAACCGGACCAATCTGGAACTGAACACACTCAAAACCGTAGAAATAGTGGTAGACTTCAGAAGAAACCCTCCCATACTACCACCTCTTACAATACTAGACAACACAGTATCAACAGTAGAGAGCTTCAAATTTCTAGATTCTACTATATCACATGACCTAAAATGGACACCTAACATCAAAAACGTCATCAAAAAAGCACAACAAAGAATGTTCTTTCTGCCCCAACTTAGAAAGCTCAAAGTGCCCAAGGAGCTGCTGATCCAGTTCTACAGAGGAATGATTGAGTCTATCATCTGCACCTCTATAACAGTCTGGTTTGGTTCTGCAACCCAACAGGACAGACACAGACTTCAGAGGATAATTAGGACTGCAGAAAAAACAATTACCACCCACCTGCCTTCAATCGAGACCTGTATACTGCATGAGTCAAAAAGAGGGCTGTGAAAATATTTACAGACCCCTCACATCCTGGACATAAACTGTTTCAACTCCTTCCCTCAAAACGACGCTATAGAGCACTGCACACCAGAACAACTAGACACAAGAACAGTTTTTTCCCGAAAGCCATCACTTTGCTAAACAAATAATTCCCTCAACACTGTTCAACTATTTACAAAGAGTACACTACTATTACTGTTAATCTTCTCATCAGTCCTTATCACCCATCCCCTCCCACTTGTGACTATAACTTTGTTGCTTGTATCCTCTGTTTCCTAGTATGATTTGATGTTGATTGTACCCTATGACTATCATTAAGTGTTGTACATTATGATTCTTGATTCTTAACGAATGTTCCTTCTTTATGTATATTGAGAGTATTTACACCAAGACAAATTCCTTGTGTGTCCAATCACACTTGGCCAATAAAGTATTCTATTCTATTCTATTCTATTCTATTCTATTCTATTCTATTCTATTCTAATAAATTGTCCAGGAACTGTTCTAATTTATATGTGCTTCTAAACAGAGTTGCTATTTGTAAGATACATGTTGTAAACTTGAATAATTCTATTTTTTTCAGTTGTTTTGACAAGTTTTATTATTAAAGGTCCTAAAATTCAAATACTTATTAGGAAAAAAAATTGCTGGTTTATTCCATAATCTCCATTTCACTTTTTAAATCATGATATTTTACAATCTTTTTCAGCTATTTTGAACTACTTAACCATTATTTGGAACTGTCACATCTATAAGTAAAACCTGAGTTTTTTCAACCACTGTGATGTCTGCTGAATTGTGTTCTAAATCTCAAATTGTGTGAATGTGAAAGTGCCATACAATTTGTACATGATCTTTCACAGCATTTTTTCTATCTTGCGATTGTATCAATATTTTAAGACGTCAGATCGATACTTTTTTTCTTAAATTCCAGTGCATGTCTTGGATGAGAAGCGAAATGTCTTCAAGGAAAAACAAAGTCCTGTTGCCTTTTGAAAAAGCATTTTTGGGATAACCATGACCTGGATGAATGAGAATCTGCATAGACATTGTGTCAAGGATTACATTGTTACAGATATTGTGCACTTTTTAGCATTATAGTAATGTTCGTGTATTTGCCACCACTTTAGATTTTCCTATTTCCTATATTTTGAACACAGGAGAAAAATGCAGTTTATTGTGAACTGCATTGTTTTTGAGAAGGGGAATATGCCATTGCCCCGTCTTACATGCTTAAGAGGACTGAGTATAGATTCTCTGATTGCATGCTACCGTACCAGCATGCACAAAGCATCCATTTCTTATATATTATTATGCCTCAAGAACCACAGAAATTCTTGAGAATCTAACCATGACTCTTTTGTCTTTCTAAAGAAATGGTGAGGAAATATTTACAAATCAGAATGAAACCTAAAGCACCTCTTTTAAAGGTAACATGAAGTTAGAATAGAATATAATTTTATATAGTTGGAAGTCTTCTAGTCCAACCCTCTGCTTAGGCAGGAAAGTCTATACCACTTCAGACCAATGGTTATCCAACATCTTTTTAAAAACTTCCAGTGTTGGAGCATTCACAACTTCTGGAGGCAAGTTGTTCCACTGATTTAATTGTTCTAACTGTTAGGAAATTTCTCCTTAGTTCTAAGTTGCTTCTCTCCTTGATTAGTTTCCACCCATTGCTTCTTGTCCTGCCCTCAAGTGCTTTGGATAATAGTTGACTCCCTCTTCTTTGGGGCAGCCCCTGAGATATTGGAACACTATTATCATGTCTCCCCTAGTCCTACCTTTCATTAACTAGATATACCCAGTTCCTGAAACCGTTGTTCATATGTTTTAGCCTCCAGTCTCCTCCAGTTATTTAATGTATTGATTTCATTGAGTTAAACTGACTTATATTCAGTTGTTTTCATTTTTCACACGTATCAATGCATACCCTCAGACACACAGACACAGTGGCCCATGCTGAGCCACAAACCACATGTAAAGTACAACCCAATACATATTTACTAAGAAATACGTCTCACTGCATGCAATGAGGTTTACCTCCTAAATCTATGTGCATAGTGTTGAAAAGCCACAATGTTTAGAAAAAGGAGGTGGGGTTAGCAGTTACACTTAGAGAGGGGTACTTTGACTAGTAGTGGGCAAAATAAAATTTTGCTTGCACTGATGGGCACTGATTGTGACATGAACTCACGATATAGGGCTGGCTATCTGCTTATCTCATTGCTCTCAGTAAGATTCAGTCACAAACTCTTAAAAAGGCAAATATAAAGGATTGGAACCTGATCATATTCTTCCTGGGTGACAAATCCAGATCCTTCAGTATCCACATCCTGAAATCTCTGTAATGTTTCAAGCAGTTCCGTTACAGAGGGAATAGGCCAAGGCTGGGAAGCTGCATGTAAAAATCTGCGCCAGTCCACTGTGTCCAAATTCACAAGTAGGAATAATGATAGGCTCTGCAACTGTAACATAGAATTGCAAGCATGGAGATGAATGCTTTATCCCATACAGTAAAAAGATTAGGAATAGATGATATAGGACAGGATATTGTTGCTGGATTTCAAGTTTTTGAATTCCCAGCAAGCCATGGAGGTTGGGAAGCATGCAAATCAAAGATATATATATATATATATATATAAGAAAACCCGAAGAACCAAAGATCCACATACAAATACCCGCGAAAACCTCCGAAAACATAGATATATAGATATATAGATATACATACATACATACATAAATACATATATATATATATATATATATATATATATATATATATATATATATATATAATTTATTTATTTATTTATCTGTCTAACTCCCACCTAATGGCTTCAGTACTGAAGCCATTAAGTGGGAGTTAGACAGATAAATAATTGGACAGACATGTAGAGGACTTCACTGATAGGAACAGCAAAGTAATTATGATAATTCACTAGCAGAAAACTGTCATTTAGTACAAGTGTCATTGTCAAGGCTTTTCTAATTGGCAAGCAGAGGAAGCAAAAAACAACAGATTTCAGTTAGGTAAGTATATTTCATACTTGAGAGCCATTAGTATCAGCAGTCAAGACTGAACTGAGTACCTCTACCCCACTCCAATTGTTTTAATGTTATTTTAGGTCAATTTACAGAGTCTTGAAAACTGTAGTATTTTCCAGCCTCATTGAGTTACACCAAGATAATTAAAGTGAACTCTCTTTTAAATGCTTTCCCTCCCCCTCAATCTCTCAGCAACTGGACTGAGGTATTTGTTTCTGAGATAAATACTCCTCTGACTTGCCTGCAGCTTCCCATAATTTCTTCCTGTCATCCACAATACCCAATAAAAAAAAATCATGTTTCAAATTTTATAATTCAACCGCCTAGCAATATTTATTTATTTTTATTTTTTATTTATTTATTTATTTGTCAATTTCTTACAAGATAACAGGTATAAGTAAAACATAGATATGAATACATGGATACATATAAGAAGAAAAAAAAATAAAAGAAACAATAGGACAGGGATGGTAGGCACGTTGGTGCGCTTATGCACACCCCCTACAGACCTATTAGGAAAGGGGTGAGGTGAATAGTAGACGGTCTAAGGTTAATGTTTTTGGGGTTTGGGGAAGAAACCAGAGTCAGGTAGAGTATTCCCGACATTGACCACTCTGTTACTGAAGTCGTATTTCCTGCAATCAAGTTTGGTGTGATTAACCTTGAGTTTGTATCTATTGTTTGCTCTTGTATTGTTATGGTTGAAGCTGAAGTATTCATTGACAGGTAGGACATTGCAATGTATGATTTTATATACTATACTTAGATCAGACTGAAGGCGGCATAGTTCTAGGTTTTCTAGGTCTAGAATTTCAAGTCTGGTGGCATAAGGTAGTCTGCAACGAGTAGAGGAGTGAAGAACTCTTCTTGTAAAATATTTCTGGACTTTCTCAACTGTGTTAATATCAGATACATAATGTGGGTTCCAGACTGATGAGCTGTATTCGAGTATTGGTCTAGCAAATGTTTTGTATGCTCTAGTTATTAGTGTAATATTACCAGAGAAAAAGTTATGTAAGATTAGGTTAACAACTCTTAATGCCTTTTTGGCTATGTAGTTACAGTGGGCTCTAGCACTTAGGTTATTTGAGATGAATACTCCAGGATCCTTGACAGAGTTTGGATCATCAACAAGGTCTTGACTATTCATCCTGTATTTTATTTTCTGATTTTTTTTTGCCAATATATAGGACAGAGCATTTATTTGTTGAGATTTGAAGTTGCCATTTGTTTGACTATTCTGATACATAATCTAGGTCTTTTTGAAGGGTAGCAGTATTGTCTGTGGTGTTGAATAGCTTTACATCATCAGCGAAGAGAACGCAGTTGCTCTTGATATGATCACAGAGGTCATTTAAGTAGAGTATGAAAAGAGTTGGTCCTAACTGCCTTGGGGGACACCACTGTTGACAGGTACAGAATTTGATAGGACACTCCCAATTTTGACCATTTGTTGTCTGTTTAACAGGAATACTTCTATCCAGTTATGCAGGTGTCCTGAGATACCGTAAGATTTTAATTTTAGGAGTAGTTTGTTGTGTACCACTGAATCAAAGGCTTTATAGAAGTCTATGTAGATTACGTCTATTGCTTTGCCCTGATTGAGTTGTGTAGTCCATATGTTTTTGCAATGTAAGAGTTGCAGATTACAGGATAGTTTTTTCCTAAAACCAAATTGTTTATTAGAGAGTAGGTTGTTTGTTTTTAAGTGGAGGATGATGGATTGGTTAATAATTGATTCCATGACTTTACAGGTGATGTAGCATAAAGAGATTGGTCTGTAATTTTCAGGCTGGGGTCTCCCTTTTTGAAGATGGGGATGACCGTGGCTTGTGACCATAGTTTTGGCAAGGAGCTGGTCCTGAAAGATTTTTCAAAGATTATGCTTAGAGGTTCTGCTATGGCACTGGATAGCTTTTTTAAGAAGTAGGCACATATTCCGTCCAGTCCAATAGATAGAGATGGTTTTAGATTGCGCAGTGCTTTTTCAACATTGTCTCCTGTAAAATCAATATGTATTAGATCATTGTAGTTGTCTGTGGTTCGACTAGGAAATACTGGACATGATCCATTGCTGTTTACAAATACTGAACCAAAGAATGTGTTAAAGAGGTTGGCTTTAATAGTGTCGCCGTTGCAATCTTTACCATTAGGTCCTTTCAGGGGTGGGATGGACCTTGAGTTTTTTAGCTTGTTTACAAATTTGTAGAAAGCACAGGTAGAATTGGTGCGTTGAAGGTTTTCTTCTTGTTTAATGTGATAATTGGTGCATTCAGTTTTTATCTGGTGACATAAATTTTTGTATCGGCTTTTGAAGTTGGCAACGTGATCAGATTTGTTTTTCCGCCAAGGTGATTTCTTTTTGGATTGAATCTTCCTTATTGTTTTGGGTAATTTGTTTTTTTTGTTTCGGGAGTTGTTAATGGTACATATAGTTTGATGACTCTTTTGACTTCAAGTAAAAATATGTTGTAATGGTTTTCTACAGTATTTCATCCAGAGAATAGAAATTGCCAATCAAGGGTTATTTATAAGATCATAGTTGCCTTTTTTGAAGTTATAATTGGGGATTCCGCCATTGTGATGATTTTTGTGTGGACGTATGTTGAGACAAAAGTCAATCATGTTGTGGTCACTGTTGGAAAAGGGTTCTTTAATTTGTATTCTGTAAATTGAATTCAAACTATTGCAGAAGATGAGATCGAGGCAGTTGTTAAGTCTAGTGTTGTTGGTTACTAGTTGTTCTAGTCCCAGATTTGTTACTGCATTGTAGAAGGTTGCATGTGTGGGTTCAGTTGTACATTCGTTAAGGGTCCAGTTAATATGAAGTAGATTGAAGTCACCAAGAAAGATAAAAGCGTGTGGGCAGAATGCTGCCCATGTTAGTAGTGTATTTAGCTTGTTTGCATGTTCGATGTCATAATCAGGAGCTGTGTAACAAAGTAAGAACTGAAATGTGATATTTAAGGACAGTTCACAGACGATGGTCTCAGGAATAGCAAGCTCCTGGGTAACTTGGATGTTTTTTAGATGTAGGGACTTTTTATAGAAGATAGCAACACCACCTCCTCTACGTATTTCACGATCTGATCGGTAAACATGATAGTTTCTTACTGTGGTAATGGAGTCAGGGAACGATGCGTTGAGCCATGTTTCACGGACAAATATAATGTCGAATTTAGCCGTATTTAGTAAGAGGAGAAATTCAGGTATTTTATTTACAAGGCTTCTTGCATTGAGTAGCTTGCATTTAAGGCCAGTTGTAGATGAAATAGAGGTAGTTAGGGGCGTGCATGCCTAGTTTTGAGTGATGTTGGATTGGATGGGGTGGGGTTGGATGTGGAGTTGTGGGTTGTGTGACTTTCTTTTGATGCAATCAGCTCTGTAGTCAATGTATAGGTCCTTTTCTCCACTGTCTAGATGGTTTTTGAATTCAGCACGGAGTTCACGGGAGCGGATTCTTTGCAGTATGGATAAGTCTGGTCTTGAGCTAAGTTTTTTGTGGTTGGGATTGGTTTTTGCAAGGGTATTTATTGTATGAATGAATATGCGTTTGCTGGACTCATTTTTTCATACAACTCTACAAAATCTTGGGGCCACAGAGCCGTCCTTATATTTGTACCCATGGCCATCTCTGGTTATTTCAATGATATCTTCAGGAGAAATGTTTGTTGTATTTGAGTTGCTTATGATATCACGAACTTTGGTGATGTCATCTGATTCGTTGTTGTCTTCGAGACCAAATAAGATGGCATTTGGATGTTTCTGTTCACGTTCCATGGTGTCTCTGATGAGTAAGGAGATATTATTTGTGGAATTATTTGAAGGGATAGTAATTGTTTGTGGTTATGGTTTGGTGTTTATTTTTGGTTGTAGTTGTGATTGTAGTTGAGGTAGTGGTTGTGGTTGTTGTGGGATTTGATTTTGAGCTGATAGGTACTCACTTATATATGCTATATTTTTTTTTTCAAGAGAAATTAGGCTTGCTTGTATAGTTGTTTCAAAATGTGTTGCTAAGCGTTCTTCTATTGAGTGAATGAGTGATTCTATGCTTTCAACTCTGTCAGGTAGGGTACTCAGTTTGTTTAGCTTAGGAGAACATGATGGACATAGAAAAAATAATGCATCTGAATTTTTAACCATATCAGCCAGGTTTTTGTTTGATTTAAGCAGGCAGACTAGATTATCGCATAGGTGGCATTTGATGTAAATTTCGCTTTCATTGATGGTTTCAAGACATTTGAAACATGTGCAGGAGTCTGGGAGGTCATTGGTAGAGATTTTTTTTTTTTGATTTGGAGTTTTTGGCTGGCATGGTTAATGGCAATAGTACTGTAATCAATTAAAATAGCAAGTTAATGTGATAGGTAGACAGTTACTTAATCAACGTTGGTAATTAATAAATGTTAATTGATATGTTAAAGAACAAATCAAAAGTAATGTTGCTTATTACTAAAAATCAATCAATCAATCAATCAATCAATCAATTGGTTATTCAAATCACTCTAATCAAATAATTTTGCTAAGCAACAAACAGCCTAATTTATTACAGTAATTACTAAACACACTGGTCAATTAAATTCACTAAATCACTGATTTTACTAATCAGATATTCAGTAATTACACTATATGCACTAAGCAGTCAATCATACTAAGCAATAAAAACAATAAATCAATTGATCATTTGATAAAAAATAATTATTTTAAAGAAATTTATCTTTTTGAGATAATGAAAGTAATGAAGTAGTATAAAGTAGTAGTAAGTAAAGGGTTATTGCTTTGCTTTGTTTTGCTTAGCTGTTGCTGATATCTGAGAATAGGTTTATAACCATTAATAAACTGGCAGGCGGTCTCTTTTCCTGGGCTGTTTGAAAACAATTAATGAGCAAGGGTTTGCACTCTCTTTCTTGTTTTGTAGATTGAGCTTTTGAGATAGTAAAGATGCAAAGATGTTGAAGGGAAGAGATAAACAGAACAATTCACTGGGAGGCAACAGGAAACTTTTTCTTTTGTTTTCCCTTGATGAATTTCTTTCTGGTCCCCTCCTACTTAATTTAAATACATTTTCAAAGTTTGTTGCTTTTAAGAGAAAGAGGCATGTAGATAGCCTTGCACTGGCAATTTGAACAGTTTATATTTTTACTACGTAGACTCAGATTTGTATTGAGCATTCGCTCCTGGCTTCAATATACTTCTGCTTCTATCACAGGAAATAAAATTGCTTCCAATCTTCACAGGAATTCAGTTATAACAATACTTCCCTACTTATTGAAAGTCCAAAGTTACTGTTCTTTTAAAGAGGAAGTCCTGATTAGCAATTTGGTGAAGAGGGAAGAGGGAAGGAGGGACGGCAGGGGGGAAGCAGTTCTTGTTTTGTAAATTGAGTTTTTGAGATAGTAAAGATGCAAAGATGCTGAAGGGGGGTGATCTATGGCCCCTTCTCTTTGAATTTAAAAGTTTGTGGCTCAGAGCGAGAAAATAATTCAGGAAGAGGATTCGGGCAATTTGATTACTTATAACCTTGCTTTGATTTATTGCTGCTGTTACCTGATCCATTGGGGACATTCGTAAAAACTGTAGGTTTTGAACACGCTGAAATAAGAGCAAAATACGCAGCTGACTCTGATCAAGAAAGGACTGAAAAACTCCTTAAAGACTTGGTCTCTCTATCCTCCCTCCTTATTTCTCCCTGCCAGCTGTCCAATGTGGCTCCAGGGAAATTGTGTGGGATATTAATGGAGACACATTGTCTGGCGTGGAAGATACTTCGATCAGCTGTATAGGGGATTTAAATGAAGGTATGTTGTTTGTGCTCCGCTGGCTCCAAGTGATCCAGTTCAATAGCTCCACCAGTGTGGTTAATAGGGCTCGATGGACTTCTCTGGGGAAGGAGAGGAGGGCTCTGGATCGGTTAGCAGGAGCTCCACCGGCGTGATAAGGGCTCCAGGGCTTCGGAATCCAGCATTTTTTAGGTTTGTTTTTTGGGCTCTGGTTTACTCACGGTTACTGGTGCAGGCAGTAGCTTTAAAGGTGATTTCTGGGGCAGGCAGCAGCTTTAAAGGTACAGTCGGTGGCTTTATAGGGAGATAGTGCTCCAGGAGCTAGAGCTTCACCTTCCTAGTTGGGTGCCATCTTCTCAAGGATTATTTTTATTAAAGTAAAAGTAAAAACTAAAGCAACATCACGTATATAAGGGGTGTCCATAAGGATGGTCAAGCCGGCAGTCATAACTGTATAATTATGGTCTCCATCTTAACTTTTGAGATTTTCCCCTCACAAGTGCCCGGATGGATACTTACATCATACATGGAGAGATGTAGCCAGGTATCAGGAAGCATATTGGACCCAAGATTCAGAGTGATCAAATCAAACAAAATATCTATGAATGTTTTATTTGGTATTAAACCTAGGCGAACAAGAAAAAAGAGGAAGAATGGGTCAAAGTGGAATTGATATAAAAAAAATTAAAAAAATCAATTACATTTCACTGCCTAATAGGTACATGGCATTTCCCTGTCTTTCTTTCCTAATTACACTCTATATACAAATACTGTAATTTACTTTGTATGTAATTGTACAATGATGTACATTTCAATTTCTTTAAACTATGTAAACAAAGCTGTGGGTTATTATCAATCAGTTATGATCCAAGAGGAAACAAAAGGAGTATCCTGCTCCTTCTTTATTCAGAACAATGGCTGATAAAGTCTATTACCCTAATAAATAACTGGAACATAACTCATTTCCAAATTGGAGCTGAAAAAAGAACATCTAGCACATCATCAATGCTAAATGTGGGGTTTGCACTGCCATCACTAGCACTGATTTTGTACCTAGTTGAGTAGTGAAATGTCTGTAAGTAAGCAACCAAGTTCAGAAAGCATCAAGGACTACACAATTCAATCCTGAGCTAAACATATTCTATTGAAGGCTTACTATATGCAAATAACACTCTTGCTACCTGAGGTTATCAATTGGCTTGAGTGCAATTCAAAGTGCTGGTTATCATTTATAAAGACCTACGTTGCATAGGGACTAGATGATTGAGAGATCACCTTGTCTCCTGTAGTGTCTCTCTTGTATGGCTTGCTTTGGGTTCCATTAAATCATCAATATTGCCCAGTGCGAGCCAGGAAGCAGGCCATTTCTGTTACTGTCTCCCATAGAGTTCACAAGCTTCTCTGCCTTCAAATGAGTCTCCCGTCTCCCCCTGAGGCTTTAAGATATAATGTTTTTGGCAAGATCTTTTTAATTTTATGAAGCTACTCAGAGTCATTCTTGGGTTAAGTGGCCTAGAAATCTGACAAATAAATGCATTTTAAGTTGTTGTTTTCACATAGGTAGTCTTTGGGTTACAGCCATTTGTTCAAAAACCATTCAATGGTGATGAACAAATGATATTTAAGACAGGTTCTATACTAACATCAATGTTGGCATTATTTTAGCCCCTTCTTGAGAGCATCTTGAGAACAAGTGGACTTTGGATTGAATGGACCCATTCTATCTTGATCCACCCTCAATCAACCGCAAAATCCTGATGACAGAAAGCAATGGCAGCTTTCACTAGATCTGAGCAGTGGATCCTTGGTTGACTTTCACAAGGAGATCATTCCCCAAGTCTCCATTTCAATGAACACATTTACCACAAATCAGTTTGACTGAGAAGAGCACAACAGGTGGTATGGAACAATGCAGGACATCAGCAAAGAAATAGTTATTGAGATGAAGCTGTGGGTTTCATGTTAGTTCTCTCAACTAATCTATTTTCAGGTCTGTTATGAGGATGCTTATTAGTAACCTATGACTTGTATCTTATGATTCTTGATGAATGTATTTTTTTTTCCTTTATGTACACCGAGAGCATATGCACCAAAGACGAATTCCTTGTTTGTCCAATCACACTTGACCAAAAAAGAATTCTATTCTATTCTATAAAAAGAGGGTCCAGAAAAGAAAGAAATCATGTACACTATCCTTTTTTTGAAAGAAAAGTGTGTTGCAGAAAACAGAATTTAGCAGATCCAATCAAAAGTATGCATAATATTGTTTCAAGAATGTACACAGACTCTTCACAAAGACTGAGAAGGTTGGTTACAAACCTTTGATTAGAGAATGTATAAATATTAAAGCAAAATATGTATTTGAATCAAATTTGTATTCCAAAGAGAATCCCTTGGTGGAAGAGCACAGGAAGCAGAGGTCCAAGGAGATCTATGCAAGTTATGATGTGAATTTATATTCATTATATTTTTTGTTTTTACTTTACATTTGCATACTTTACATTTGCTTTTTCACTTGCAAATGACTGGTTCTTATCCCAACCAGGGAAAGAATTTCTCCTTCTGCAGATGCTATTTTAAGCGCAACGAACTTTCGTGCCATGCCTAATTTCTACCAAGCTTTCTTTCCATGAGCCAATTAGTTAACTATGCATGCACTTGATGGTTGCAAGGTTCTATTTCTACAGTTGCAACTGCAAAATTTGAAAGCATTAAGAAAGTTGAAGTTATGCAAATACTATGGTACCTTCTGAAGTCAGGTGGATTTAAGCTTTTATCCAGGGAGCACAGAACATATCCATGGTTTGTATGGGAGAGAGACAAAGAGATAGCTTCCTCAAGTTTTTATTACAAACATAATTCCTTCTGCAACTGACTTTTTGAGCTTTCTTAATTATCTGCTGTATTACATTTCTAACTCCCTTTATTATTTTGCGTTGATTTTAAAAAGTTTTCAGAACCATTTGCAATTAAAATGTTGCATCTTCCTTTTATAAAAAGCTGCTCCTTCTCAGCACCAACAATCATTCAAACAATTCAAATCCATGTAGAACATTCAAAAAAATGAACCAACTGGCTAAGAAAAAATATTTTTTTCATTTTGGGAGATCAAGTTATCAAGATGCAAACTGTAAAGGACATTAATATGCTCTGAGTGGAACTTACATTGCAAGACATTTCATTTCCAGAAGAAGGAAAAGTACAGTAATAATTATTTCTCCATTTCAGCCATGACACGAATATATAGTTGGAATGCAGAATAGCATGCATTTCAAAGAAATTTATTTCCATTCTTCAGTATCTTGTTAGAGGCAAAATGTTTGGAAATCCCTACAGTGTATTTTTGTATTTTACAACATCATATTTGAAAATAGTATTTCTAATGATATTGGATTTTACCTCCTATCATCCTTGATAAGTTACAGCATATTTTTAGCCCTGCTCTACAGAAAGACCTTGGCCATATCTAGCTTTTCAATACTATTCAACTTTTCTAAAGACGTATGTTCCAAAGTCATATTTATTTAATTTCTCAAAAATCTATATGCAAGTTTTAATTTCATAAAACAAATTATACTCAAGTGCTGGGATATATACTAAAGGATTAAAAAGTGTTGGTAGTCAGTAGAATATGTTTATTATTATTATTTTATTATTACAGTTATTTTCAAAAAATGTCCAGAGTTATGGAGTAGAAACATTTTATGAAGTCTTCAACTGTTATATGTACTTTTCCCTGGAAAGTGCTTACCTTAACAAACACGTATTTCTTTTCCTGTTCAAATCTCTTTAATCTGTTATGCATGGGATATCTGCTGTATACTGCAGATGTCTGTCTGTCTGTCTGTCTGTCTCTCTCTCTCTCTGTGTATGTGTGTGTGTGTGTATGGATGGATGGATGGATGGATGGATAGTTTGTTTTTACAATTAATCAAAAGTTGTGATTTTATATGATGAAAAATAAAGTGGAAGCTTCAAATATTCCATTCCCATAGCCGAAACTACTGATCTTAAGAATAATGAAAAAACAATATGATAGTGATGGAGACAGACACCAAATTGAGGTGGGAAACATGTGAGAGGCACTATTTCTTTTACCCTGCCAGTAAAAATTTTTACTGCCAGTAAAAATATCAACGATATCAACAACCATTTGATGCAAATTTATGATTCCCAAATTTAATAAACCATATAGTCCCCTACATTAATGACAAAGCAGAGATTCTCTCATAGTTGTCTCACATAGTTTTGATTGCAAACGTATAACTAGTTTAGTTTTTAAAAAAACTAAATAAAGAAAATCTGAAATGGTCCAAGGAACCTGGGAAGGTTGGATTCTTGCCAGCCTTCCCAGGTAAACCAGACAAAGAAATACAACGAGTTGAGTTAATTCTACTTTATTGTAAGGCTACATTAACAGAATCTTGCAAGTCTGAAGATATAAGGTCCTGCTGCCATTTTTAACCACTTGGTCAATCAGGGCAGATCCCTTCTAAGTTTCTTCCTCTGGACTGTCCCTCACTTTGTTTGATCATTTCCTAGGTATCTCTTCCCTTCCCCCTTCAACATCATTCTCACATATCTTTGTAGTTCTATTAGCAACTTTAGAAAGTGGCGTGTCTCATGAGGTGGAAAAGTCAAAGCTGCTACTAAAGCATTCAACAAACATGTTTTGTGTCTGAAATGCAAAAGTTACAAAATACTTTAAACCCTACACAATGCAGCTCCTGTAATTACACAACTGCACATTCCGTTTTTAATTGGAGTGTGGGTTTTTTTGGAAGGGGGGAGGAGATAATGATTCCTAAACAGTTATTTGTTGAAACGATGCCTTTACATGAAATTGAGACAGAAATGACATTGCACATCTAGTCACTTCCAAATGAACTGTCTCTTTCCCATTCGGAATCAGATGAAGAATCAGAATTCTCACGAGGAGATAATCCAGTTAGGATCCCACTGGGATCCCCCCGATTAGCTTGTAGCTTTCTGTTCCTTTGCCAAGAAACATTCCACAACTGAACAGCTTTCTGGGGATTAAATTTGTTGATCTCGGGAGAATTCAGTTGAATGACCATAAGATCCGTCATGCTTTCAAACATGAGTTTTGAACGCAGTCTCATCATTGTCAGCTTCATTTGACCAAAGCCTCGTGCTGCTTCACTGGAACTTGCTGGCAGTGTCAAGAGAAGATCGATAAGGGCCAAGACGTTAGGATATTTATGAAAAAAATCTCTATTTACCAAATCCCACGTTAAGCTCTGGATGTTTTCGTATCTAGAAAAGATAATGTTTATTACTAAACATGTTCTTTTTGCTAATGTAGCAGTAAAACAAACTTGGATTTAAGATAGCATGCCTATTACCTATTATATAGCTCTGCTTTTAGCATATTCCATTCCGTTTCAATTTCATCCACTTTCAATTTGGCCCATTCTAGGACGGGCTCATAATACTGAATCAGTAGAGATACTTCCGTCTCACCAAATTCTGTAAGAACAGTCATATTAATTAAAGCAGTCCACATCTTTCAGAAAAGAATAATTTATTAGCCACTGCAAGGTTCTTTGTGTACCTTGTTTGAATTTGTCTGGCCATAGCTTAAAGCTTCCAATGGCGCTTGCGATCAAAACATCTTCACTAGCATCACAAAAGCAATCTTGCAGCTGGTTCAAGAGACTGCTTAATAATTCTAATCGGGTTGCTGAAATATTTCCATCTCCCACAAGCGGGTAACCATGAAAATATGTGATTGTTTCTACCAGACGTTCTCGTGGCCCTGATCTGAGGGAAAAACATGATACTTAAGCAATAAACTCTTCCTTTTCAATTCACACATACTTAAATATATGCAGTAATTGTTAATATCCAACCTTTTTTGATACATTTGGAGTATCTCCAGTGTTGACTGAATCGTAGCAAATACATCTGCAATGGAAGTGTTTGGATTGTGGGCAACACGAGACAAAATGTTGAGGACATTAATGACATCTAATAAGAAGTGAGAAAATTTAACCATATCTGTTTTTAGAAGAAACTTCGAGAGATCTTTGGCTTTCTGTTGATTTGAGGAATCTGATTCTTCTCCCATCTGGAACTCAACATGAAAAACAATGTGTTAAAATACTGACAGAAAATTTCTAGTTTTTTCAATTGTTACTCAAATTCTATAGTTTCAAAAAGTGTTTACCTTACTCAGGTGTAGGGCAATTGCTGGGTAACCTTTCAAAAGGATCTGAAGAGCCGTCTGTAAGCGAAGAAACCATTGAGAGCCACCAATTCGAGAAGGAACCACTGGTGTCATTTTATGGGCGTCACAAATTAGTTTAAGATTGTTCTTATTCATTGGAGAGTCATGATAAAAATAGTACAAGTTTTTTAATAGGTCCGTAAGTATATTGAATAGTGGAGTGTTCTTCAGTGCCATCTTGTAGGCCATTTCAAGACGGTGAACAAGACAATGAATGCTCTGAATACATGGCTGGATGTCCTTCAATAGTTTAGCTACTCCATTTTCTCCTATCATAACATCTCTACCATCACTGCCAAAGCCAACCAGTTTTCTTGCCCAGTCATGGGTTGGCAAATTGACCTTCAGATTGGTTTGTAAGGTTTTTAAAATAGCATTTTTCACTGTCAAAGCATCATACATGTCTATGGACTGAATCCCAACAATCTGGCAGTGGGTTTTCCCTTGATGTGCAAACTGTATATATACAAGGGCTGCTTCTGTTGTTCCACTGTCCGTAATGCCATCACTAATGAGAGAGAAGAACTTGCATTTTTCTAATTTCTCTTTCAAGGCTCTTCTTTCCACTTCAGCAATAAAATGAATAAAGATTCTTGCTGCTTTGTCATTTCTGAAAATGGAACCAATGTCCACCCCTTTAGTATCATCCAGTTTACTTATCCAGTCCAGGTCTGTGAAGGGGCGTCCAGTTTTGGCAATGGCATGGCAGGTTCTAAAGAGATTTTCGATTTTTCCCAAGGTTGTTTTACTCATGTTCTTTAACATCTGCTGAGTTGTACCTGAGTCTGGGGTAGAGCTATTAGCTGCTTCCATACAGGAAGCCCATGCATGAGCTTCACTGTTATTGTGTTCATCAACTAATTCAAGAATAAAATCATCAGTCCCAGAGCAAAAATTGTGTGTCTTCTCCCCTAAGTCTACATTATGTTTCCGACACAGAGCACAGTACATAATGCCTTTGTCACTGTCATATTTTAACCATGTGTACTTCAACATCCAGATGCTTGGAAACTGGTGACTCTTTGAATAGCTTTGTTTGCCTGGAGTTACTTTCTTGCTTTTAAGTTGCTTCAGTGCTGCTATGGCTATAAATATTTCATAATGTTTATGATAATGACATTATAGTATTTTAACACAATTTCAATATAACTATTATTTTGAGTGACAATTATTAATTATTCCAAACTATAGAAGTTCAGTTACTGTATTTGTTACAAAACAATAAATGTGAGGCATCTGAAAATTGCATTTTTTCCCCTCCATAACTCAAATGTAGTGCAAAATTATATGCTGAATTCTGTATTAACTAGATTACGTATGTGAAGTTGAAATCTTGTGTTCCTGCAAAATTATGCAAAATATGAAATGTTTATCTTTAAATCTTTTTAGAAATTAATATAATCTGAAACTATATTCAGCAGCATTGCTGACTGTTTAGATTTAAGCAGCTTTGACTGACATGTTTTTATTCCTTATTTACAATCATAAGAGCTCAAAATTACTTTCTGGTATTTTAAGAAGAGGCTGTTGGGGACAAATCCAAACCAACATACCACATTGTGTTGTCTGTAGCTTCCATTAAATCTTAGGAGTGTTTTTTATTTATTTATTTTATTTTATTTTTTATTTCCTACAGTTAGGAATCAACTCATAATATACTTAGTCGAACCCACACATACTATGCCAGGATTTTTAAATACAGTATAATCAATAAGGTATAATGTTACAAGGTTCATAATATGAACAGCCTATTATGTTTCTAATAGGGAAGAAATATATACAGCAAAAACATATATATTCCTGAAACACATGGCCAGAAAATATATAGAATACTTCAAGTAAGAAATGTTAATAGAAACATTGTTTTAAAATCTGATATTATAGGGGAACAATCTGTTTCTGATGAAGCTATCACAGAAGAAAATTACGTACTGCAGGTTACCTGCAGAAATGTCCTCCTTTCATCCAAATGAAAAAAGTAGCATTGTGCCATTGAAATGCAAGCATGTAAAAATGGGGTGAGGATTCTATCATAATGTAGAAAGCTGCTTTCATCATTCTGTTATCCCTCCCTGGATACTGTTATCCAAACAATATCTAGCAGCATATAATACTTTTCATCATAAAAGATGAATGTGTCAAGTTTGATTTAACTCACTAGGTTATTTTTGTAACCTTAATTTTGTCCTTTCTTATTTTCATATTGATTTTTTAAAAGTCCACATGAAAATGCACCCATTTTCTATGTACTATTTCCTAATTATACATTTTTATATTCATTTGCAGGGCAGGCATTGTAACTTATTTCATACTATTCGGAAAACTTCAGAAAATTGTGTTACTTTTCAAGTATCTGTTTAGGAATTTCAACCAGTTATGTTTATCTAAAATAACAACATTAAAAAACACCACACCAATACATTTCATCTCCATTCCTGGAAAGAATACGGAAGGACAATCAGGTTTAGAGGTAGTCCTTGCTTACCAGCAATTGGGACTGGCCACTCTATCTCAAAGTGTCATGGTCATAAATGGAAAAATCACATCCTTGTTTTGGGCTTATGACATAACTTCCATTCGGTTGTTATGCAAATCACTGTGATTGTTAAGCAAAACATCATATGACAACTTACTATTTTATTGCTATGTTCTCCATTAATTCTGCTTGCCACAAGCCAACTGAGAAGCATGCAAGTGGTGATCATGTGATGGCAGGAGGCTGTGATAGCTATAAAAGTACTTCGTTGCAATGTGCCTGAATAGCAATTACATGACCATGGGATATGGTCATAACCGGGAGGGCAACGATCATAAATGTGAGGGTTGGCCACAAAACTATTTTTCCTAACACTATTGTAACATTGAATGGATGCGAAATGAGATAGCCAATAAGCAAGGATCGCCTATACAATTTTTTTTTCATCTATGAATGGATATTAGAAATTAACAATGGTCATCTGGACTTCATGAAAATTTTTCCTTTTTTATTATTTAGTATACATTTGTGCATTTGTATTTTTTTTTTTAGAAAAGCGCCTGCTATTCACAATAATTTATTATAACTTTTATAAGCAATTCTTTGAAATCTTTTTAGAGTGTTGAATTAAACAGGTCCTTTATTTTGAAGAAAATGTATGGGTTGTCAGAGCGAAATGATATTGCATGATACGATATGGTTAAATGTTAAGACTGTTGAAATATTAAGAGAGCAGTACATTCGAAGAGTCTAAACCAGGGGTGTCAAACTTAAGGCCTGCGGGCCGGATCTGGGCCGCAGGCTGCTTAAATCTGGCCCATGGGCCCGGCCTGGAAATAGCAAAGAACCAGCCCACGGTGCCTCGGTAACAGCCCCCCTCAGGCCCCATTTTCAGTCTAAACGGCCTCCTGCAGCACTCTATCAGCCAAAACAGGGCACAGGGCCCCTGTGCGGCCTCCCCATGCCCTTTTTCAGTCTGAACGACCTCCTGCAGCACTCTGCGCCCCATTTTGGCTGGTAGGGTGCTGCAAGAGGCATCCACCCCATCTCCACCCCCCACCTCAGCCCTGGCAGTCCATGGAGGAGAACTACAATGCTGATCTGGCCCTCAAATAAATCCAGTTTGACACCCATGGTTTAAACAGAGACACAAAAAGTTATTGAAAAGAGTTAACTAGTGTCTACGTATTTTTAGTTAAAAAAATACAAAGACACATCATTTGGGTGCACATGTAAAAGGATATGTGCATCTAAAATCTGACTATGAAAAGGATGGCTAAGTCAAAATAACATTTTATTGAGGGACCGATACGTTAAAAATGTATTGAGGAACAACATCAGGAAACTATACTGAAGAAAAGTAGGTTTGCGCTGTTAATGTATTAAAAAAATCTAAAGGTTTTATTTTAAACAACCGATCATCATTTTGTCTTGTTCTTAAACCTTTGTAGAAACACCCTTATCTACTATGGGCACAAATATAATATTTCCATGACTTTAAATCTGGAATGCTCATTAATATGCTTTGTTAAATATATGAAAAAAAGTATTTTCTTACCTTTAGGTGCCACCTGTAGAAACTGCTTATGAAGAGTACTAAGCTGTGAAATAGTGAGTGTACTGTTTGTAGCAGTCTCCACAGATGGGGGACGAGGTGGAAGAGTAGGATCTTCAAATACTTTTATATCACCATTAACATAGAAATCTGTTCCTTCCAGGGCTAATTCAAACTGAATCCTGGAGGAAGTTTCAATACGATTCCGGGCAACCCCAATCAATTTATCCACACTGTAACGATATAGATGCTTGAAAATGAAAAACATGGTAAAACTTAACACTAATAGTTTTATTAACAATTAATATTTTTCTATTGGCTTTGTCCCTAGAAAAATCGGTGTGATTCTTCAATTCCAGGCATGCTATTAAAATCTCTAATTGTATGCTCTCTAGAATATGTGAAACCAACAGCTATTGAAATGCCTGTATTGGAAAAAACAAAACAAGTCTCTTGCTGAATTGAATCTCTCAATGTTCATTATGTCATTTAAACAATTTGCCTCCAAGAAGTTGTGAATGCTCCAACATTGGAATTTTTAAAGAAGAGATTGGACAATCATTTGTCTCAAATGGTATAGGTTTCCTGCCTAAGCAGGGGGTTGGACTAGAAGACCTCCAAGGTCCCTTCCAACTCTGTTATTCTATTCTATTCTAATTTTTACTTCTTATGACATTGGATTGAATTTTTTATTAAGTTTGAAAAACCTTTGTAGTGATGTATTCATTTTACTGAGAAAGAGCCAATGGGAATGACACAAAGTCCTGATATCTTCACATTTCCAGGTACATTATGGATAGAAAAAGTTTGGGATTGCCCACCTTAATACTTCTCTCCAGACTGCATTTCAATCTATGGATTAGCCCATACGAAACTACAGTAGTTTTTCAGATATGCCAAAATATAAGACAAGCAGAGAGACCAAAAGCTTGTCTACATTTTGCTTTGTTGGGGTTTCACACAGAAAGAATGAATAAAAATGATATTTCCTGCCATTTATGGAAAATTTAATGAATCAAAGTAAGAGTGGTAAACAACTGCATGGCTCATTCAAAAAACTATTCACAGCTCAGAAAGGGAAAAAATGTGTATGTTTTATTTCTCTCAATAAATACTCCTTTGGTCTTTTTAGCTGCCAGAAAAAGGGAGTGGGGGAAAAGAAGGCATTCTTGAAATGCCTACATAATCACCCCGGTAACTCAAAGTTGTTGAAGCATAAGAAGGTTATTGGAGAGCATGATGGATGACTCTGGGAGATGGATGTGTCCTATTGGAGAAGTCACATCCAAGGGTGGGGGGAAGAGCAGGGTCAAGGGGGAAGTATATGGTGTATTTTAGTATCGGCTGCATCCAGTTTACGTCAACATGGCCACTCCTAATAAACCAATTTACTTTTCTCTGAGATGCGGCTAGAGACTTTTGATTTGAATGGGGGTGGATTTGTTGGAGCCCTGACAGCTACTTTTTAAACTATAATTCATACGACCAGTATTTAAATATATATACACACCAAGACATAAACTATTACTCACAATTTACTCTTACCAGAATTATAGAAACACAACTATAGTTTATCTGCATTATAGATAATGCAGAATTTCATTTTATTTATTCAGGCTTTTTCTTAAACTTAATGATTTTTACCTCATTTCCTCTATTGTAACATAATATTATTCCTTTATTAACAACTTATTACCTAGACATTTCAGCCAGGTATCGCTCTCCAAGCCATTTTTCCATATTTCTGTATGTTTCTTCTGCCTTTGATTGTAGATCCTCCAGGAAAGCTAATCCTTTAACTTTTAACAGCTCAAGACGAGATTTTGCAGCCTCCGCTATTTTAAAAATGGCTTGTAGTTAGTATAAATTTATAAACACTCATCATTTTTGAAGGTCTAGCACAAGGGTCACCAACCTTTTGGACCTGAGGGACCACCAAACTCATAATTTTAAATCCTGCGGACCAGAGACCCTGGGAAAAACCTAAAAAAAGCCTGCAAGAAAATTTCCCACCCATTTTCCTATCGATCGATCATTCTTTATTTGGGATCGCAGGATACCATCCCCAGCTCCGTTCTCAGGGGAGAGAGAGAGAGAGAGAGACTTTTGGCTTTATGCAAGGAAAGCAGCAGAAGCCTTTGTTTCTTTACCCCAAACTCCACCAGAAACGGGTCTTTGTGAGACTTGTCATGCTGGTACAGCTTCTTGGAGCAGGAGGCCTTGCAGGGTTCCAAAGACTCATTTCTGGTGGAGTTTGGAGGAGAGAAAGAAAGACTTTTGTTGCTTTCTTTACGTGCAGCCAAAAGCAGAAGAAGAAAGAAGCAGAAAGAAGGAGTCCAATGGCGAGGCATATAGGGCGAGTGGGACAAGTCCCCCCCTCTGCCCTTTCCCCCCACCCCTCACTACCTCGTGTTGTTCGCAATGCAAGCGACGCAAGCCTTGTGTTCCCACGGGCTATGTGGACAGCACACCCTTGTGTTCCCATGCAGCCTGGATTAATTGCTTTCTCTGTGGACCACCAAAATGTTTCTGCGGACCACCAGTGGTGCCCGGCCCACAGGTCTAGTATTCATTAGATTAAGTATTATGTAGGAAACAGAGCAATTAATGCTGTATACAGGTAGTCCTCGACTTACAACAATTCATTTCGTGATTGTTTGAAGTTACAACTGCACTGAAAAAAGTGACTTATGACCATTACAATCATTGAAGCATCCCATGCTCATGTGTTCAACACTCAAATAATTGGCAACTGACTCATATTTATGATGGTTGCAACATCCTGGGGTCATGTGATCACTTTGTGACTTCCTGACAAGCAAAGTCAATGGTGAAGCCAGATTCACTTCACAACTATGTTACTAACTTAAGAACTGAAGGGATTCACTTAGCAACTATGGCAAGGAAGTCTTAAAATGGGGAAAAATTCATTTAATAAATGTCTCACTTAGCAACAGAAATTTTGGGCTAAATTGTGGTCATAAGTCGAGGACTATATGTATCTGCACAGTTGGATTGCTGCAAAAAAGGCTCTTGTAATGATGTGTATACTTAAAACATGGCTTGGTAAATGGATTAAGTTAATAAATTAAGTTTCACGGTATGAAATTATATTTTGAACTAATCATGGTTTATGAGTATATCACAGGTAAATTTCTTGGTTTGATCTAATCATAGTTTATGAGTATATCACAGATGAATTTTCTCTGTCTTTTGGCTGCAAAGTAATGCTCTTCTGTGTTTTGGTGCAGGATTAAATCTAGCAAAGAAAAAGTTGGCCTTATTTTGTTTCTGTTTTTAGAGAATTGAAGTAATAAACAATAGCGAAGTTGACAAATATGGTAAGCCTAACACATGAATAATTGTGCTTATTGAACAAACTATGGATATAAACCAAACCACATTAACCAACACCTGAACCTAAAAAAAGGTTAAGCAGAATATCTTCAAGAAGTTCAAGCAAACATAGTTAACATCCAAAACAAATGTTTATGGAGATTCTCAATCATCCAGGTTATGGTTGTTCCAAAAATGCTCTTCAAAAGGTAACTGGACTTTCTGGGTTTTTTCCTTGAAAACATTTTACTTCTCATCCAAGAACTGAAGAAGCATCTTAGATGAAAAGTTACACATTTTCAAGGGAAAAAATCCAAGAAAGTCCAGTTGCCCTTCGAACAGCACCTTTGCAACATCCAAAACAAATGTAGTTGTATTTAATTTTCTCAGGCCTAAATGGGTAGATATTTAGCTCTTTTGTTTGCAGAAATTATACCTTCATGCTCCAGTGCAGCAAAATATTCCTGTTTCATTTTAAGTTTCAATTCTTGCTTCTTTAATTCTTCTGGGGATAAAGGAGTAGCTACCACTTCAGTCGTAGAGGGACTACGTGTACCTGGAGGAAAAAGTAATATTGTAAAAAAAATCTGAAGGTAAAAATGTTTGAATAGCTATTATCTTTGTACTAACATGTTGAAAGAAATATCCTTCTGGGTTCAGTTCCAAGTGGGGAAAAAGACACTGGAAACATGGAGGCTATTTGGAAAGATGGTTTAATGGTGGACAGCAGGACCATATGGCTTGGAATTCCAAAGTGAAAAAGAAAGGATGATCACATACTTCAAGGTGAGAAGACAAGGTCAAGAAGTTTGCTGGTCCTGCTCTGAATAGGACCACAATATGTCACTAAACTTTGTTTACCTTTCTTTTTTCCTTTCTTAGCATCTTTGCTGTCCTTGTCTTTGGCCTCTTTCCCACCTTTTGCTTCCTTTTCGCCTTTTCCTCCTTTCCCTTTCCCTTCCTTGCCACCTTTGCCAGCAATTGTTTGTGAAGATTTGAGGCGCTCTTTTTCCTTCATCTCCTCCTGAAGCCGCTCTTTCTCCTCTTCCGCTTCTTTGGTTTGTATTTCAGAACTCACCTGAAATTTTATATATCAACATTTATTAATAGAAATATTAGGAGCATTAATGTGAAGATGCTTTCTGAGCAAAGCTATCGTTAGTTCTTGCTTAATGACCACTCACTTAGTGTGTCAAGTTTGAAGTGTGATTATGCTGTTGCCGCCATTTTCACTTCTCAGCTTGCCACAGAGCTATAAGGGGAGGGAAGGCTAGGTTTGGAATGCCAGTTCCAGGCGACAACAAGAAATCGTCCCATGGGAACCAAGGTCATCTAACCAGATGGTCAGCAAAGACAGTTTCCCATAACAATACCTAAACATCTAATTGGACAACGTGACCTGCACTAATGCGGGGAGGGAAGGAACTATTCTTTAACTATGTGAAAACTGTGGGAATTAAGTAGAGCTGGTTTTGCTTTCAGTCTGTGCCGAAATGATGTACTCAATAAAGCTTTGCAAAAAGACAATCATTGTTTTATTTTTATTATATAAAATGCAAAAAAGAAAATAAAATAGGAAATTAAGGGAGGAAAAGGGAATGGGAAAAGGTGAGTGTGAGATACAAGGGGAAAGAAAAAAACAAAAAAAGGGTGCATTGACTTCCAACTCTTCCTAACACAGTACAAGATAAACACACTTCTGCCTCAACCTTTTGTTTTTACTTATAGAAATAGCCATTTCTATATATAACAACAAACCTTTCTAATCAACAAAACCAAGATCAAAGTTTCATTTTTTTTCTTTACAAAGGCAAATTCCAGGAGTGATATTTTGCTCTTTAAATAAAGTAATCAATTTAACCATTCCTGCTTTATCTTCCTTGCTATGGAAATAATGTGTATTTCTATTTGCACCTAGTAATCTTTATGAACTGTCACCATTTTTATTTATAAAATTTATTGTATTCTTTCAAATTCTTTGGTCCAAAAATAAAAGAGGGGATGAAAAACAGTTTATTTCCCTTTTTCCTTCAAAGTACTAAACTTTTTTTTTTTAAAAAACCCTCATTTTAAAAAAAGTCAAAACTTTATGCTGATGCAAGCTTTGCAAAAAGAGATTGGATCATCTTAATGGTGCTTGCTTGGTTGGGTTTGTCCATCGGAATCCTGACATAACGACTATATAAAGTTTTTTATTTTAATTATTTGATTTGTCAATCACTTACAACATAATAGGTATAAGGATAAACATAGTTGTGAATACAAAAAATGAATACATATGAGAGAAATAAAAGAAACAATAAGACAGGGACGGTAGGCTTATGCATGCCCCTTA
Organism: Bungarus multicinctus; assembly: GCA_023653725.1. NCBI lineage: Eukaryota > Metazoa > Chordata > Lepidosauria > Squamata > Elapidae > Bungarus > Bungarus multicinctus. The sequence continues at coordinate 258,140,121 of CM042834.1, forward strand.
CAGACCTCTTAGGAAAGGGGTGAGGTCAATAGTAGACAGTCTAAGGTTAAAGTTTTTGGGGTTTGGGGAAGAAACCAGAGTCAGGTAGAGTATTCCAGATATTGACCACTCTGTTGCTGAAGTCGTATTTCCTGCAATCAAGTTTGGTGCGGTTAACCTTGAGTTTGTATCTATTGTGTGCTCTTTTGTTGTTATGGTTGAAGCTGAAGTATTCATTGACAGGTAGGACATTGCAATGTATGATTTTATATACTATACTTAGATCGGACCGAAGGCGGTGTAGTTCTAGGTTTTCTAGGTCTAGAATTTCGAGTCTGGTGGCATAAGGTATTCTTCAACGAGTAGAGGAGTGGAGAACTCTTCTTGTGAAATATTTCTGGACTTTCTCAACTGTGTTGATATCAGATACATAATGTGGGTTCCAGACTGATTTATAACTGATTTGAGTTATGAGGGACCCCCTAAAATGAATTGGGGACCTGGTTCCAGAGTTCCAACATCATGCACACATTTTGTTTCTCTCTTCTATTCCCAGGCATCTATGACTCATCACTCTAAATAAAGGCTTTACCTACCAGGGACGATATAGTTGTTGTAAGATGATGCCATGTCTCTGTGAGCAGCTTCTCATCTGGGCTGAAATTAAATATTACACTTTCCGAAAACAGATCATCCTTGAGTTTAACCGGAATCAATTTGATCCTTTCTCTGTTAACTTCTGGTGAAGGAGATCTGTGAGCAATCATAGGGATTCTTAGAAAAAGAAAAGAAAGAGGTAAGTAATAGGTTGAGTCTTGCTTCCTCAGATGCTCTATTTTTAATGTATTGAATATATTTCTATAAAAGTTTACAGAATTTAATGGAAAATGTAGCACTAGCTTCAAAAGCGTGGCTGACATTTGGCTTCACTTGCAGTGGTGCCCACGAGTGAGTCACAAGTTGCAAATTCTCCCATCGCGCATTGGACATTTAGTGTATAAATTAATTTTTGAGTTTTCTTCCTTCTTGTATCACCCTGCTTGGTGAAGAATTCTCGAAAACTCATTTTCATACTGTTTTTTGCTGTTTTAATACCTACTTAAGTATATTGCTTTTATTTTGTATTTCCCTCCCCTCCCCTGTCACCCCTCCCCCCCAAATGCCAGGTGTGGTAAATTCCCAGCTATAGGGGATATATGTTTACTAATTAGAGAAATGTAAAATACATACTGTACCTTTCTCTAATTTACATCTCTCATACTTTGCTACCACAATACTTTCTTCCCACACACATTCTCATGCTGTACAATGTACATGTGGCAAATAAGGAGTATGATTTGGATCATGAGATTGTGGCCCTTATTTTTTGAGTGCTTTGAGTGCTTTTGCTTTAGCCATGGAGTGCTTTGAGTGCTTTTGCTTTAGCCATGGAGTGGCTGCACTCCAAAATATAACGGGTAGAGTCAGAAGCAAACTAAATTTTATTTCATATCATTTTGCTTTAATAATTTAATGGAAAGTTAGTTAATAAGTTAGTATTAATGTTTTGTTTTGTTTTTTGCATTCATGTCAGAAGCACTGAGGTGTTTCCTGGTTCAAATGATTAACTGGTGACATCACTGTTGCCCTGAGGACGTCCAGTTGGGGCTCCTTTTATGTCCCTAGCAGGAGCTAGAGTTAAGGACGACAGCTGAACCCTGCCGCACGGCAGCTGTCGCATCTCGAATGCGGGCTTGCCAAACTCCTGCCCTGAGTTCCAACCACTTGAGACACCGTGCTCCTATGTTAATAATAAATGAGTTAATTACAATTAACTTAATTATTAAACATAAACATAAGAGACATGGTGGTGCAGTGGTCAGAATGCAGTATTGCAGGCTCATTCCGCCAACTGCCAGGAGTTCAACTCTGATCGCTCAACGTTGATTCAGCCTTCCATCCTTCCAAAGTTGGTAAAATGAGGACCCAGATTGTTGGGGGACAATATGCTGACTCTGTAAATGGCTTAGAGAGGGCTGGAAAGCACTGTGAAGTGGAATAAGTGCTATTGCTATTAATTAGCTAATACTTATTAATATACATCCAATCATATATTTAACCATTTTCCCCATCTCACTGAAAATTACAACTTATTAACAATTGTTGGATATTCCCTGTGGCCACTCTTCAAGGAGGCTGCTTTGGGCTTCAGACCATTCCATTCTCATGTAGCTATTTTTGTGTTATGTTACTGGTCTTGGTTTTCTAGGGCCTCACATACAGGTGTTTTGTATCAAACACATACACCTTTTTAAAGCAGATGTTTCATGCCAACTGTGCATATATAATGATAGTACATTCATACAGGTATTCTTTCTCTTATTTACATGTACTCCAACACAAGCATATATATTTACTAATTGTTGCAGTTCTGCCATTTTTATCATACATTTTCATCTTGCACTCTTCCGCAGATAGCCTTCTTTCCATCAGATCTATCAAGGGTATTCTGGTAAAGTCGGAGCTGGTGTCTATTGGAATTTTGCCTTCCATTGCTCTATAATAATCATGTAGAACTTTTTTGGTATCTTGGAAACGATCCATTTCATTCTTTATGATGTCCAAAGAAAGTAAAAAAATTAATCCTCTTATCCCTCTGAAAATGCAAGACAATTTTACAATATCTACATGTCTATACTGTTGTATATCGGAAAAATATGATAAGAGGGAATATATATTTGATTTTACATGTATTAACTGCAGCTAGAATTGTATTTGTACAACAATGGCAAAGTTAAGAAACCCTGACAGTTGAAAACATAATTAAAAAAATATTAGAATGTGCAGAGATGGATAGACTAACATTGACAATTAAGGAAAAGGAAGAAACTGAATATTTTTTGACATGGGACCTGTTTTAGCAATGGTTGGCTAATAAAAACAGAGGTTAGAAACATGGAAATGTAAGAAAAGAAATAATGTTATAAGGGAGATTTGTTAAAATGGATAAGCAAATATTATTGTTATTATTATTATAGAATTAATATCAATGTAATGACTACTGCTGTAAATATTTTGATCATTATTTTCTAAGATAACATGTACCCAGACAACACACTGTTCAACTGAAATTGAAACTTTTATAGGTTATAAGATAAAAAACTTTTACCACAAAAAGAAACTATTTTTAAAACAATCCCTTCTCATCTTTACAATTTGGGTTCCAATGTTTTGGAACAAAGGAGCTAGTGCCCAATTTTTTGTACGTTTGAGCTATGTATTAATAATGTTAAAGCACTATGAGTTTTAACTATATGTTAATTAAGCATCTACTAAATAATACTACTACTCCTGTTGGAGTTTTATGATACTGTAGCTAAGCCAACAGACCTGACACAAGCTGAACATATTTTAAAAATCACGATTAAGAGATTAGTCATAAGATTGTATGCATCATTAATTATCTGTATGTGTGATTTCTCTCCCTTTACCTTAAAATATGATTCTACTCCAACATTAACCATGAAAGTTTTAATAAATGATTTAACAAATGTGTACTATATATATTGTAAATAGCAACTATGATTATTAATTAATTGAGATTAGCATTGCTGAAAATACAGTGAATGTAACACTAAACCATGATATGTTGAACAAGTCATAATAGTCTTGTCTGTCTATAGATTCTATAGAATAGAATAAAAATATGAATAATTGTCCAAAACCATCTAGTTTGGGTCTAAATGATAAATTTCACTAAATAATCCTTCAATTAACACTTTTCTTTCATTCCACAATTATGCTAAAAACAAACAAGAAAAATAATGTCAAGTACAATTTGCCAGGTTCAGAGAATCTGTACATCTGAGACAAAACTTTATGCACCTGTCATGCTTTTGATTTATTATTAGACTAAAAGCCACTAAATATATAACTGAAAAGTAAAACCAGTGCCATGTATTCATGGGAAAATTCACAAAGCCACAGTCTCAAAAGGGGGAACAGAAATAGAAAGAAAGAGAAACCACAATAATATAACAATTCAACTTAGTAGGACAAGATCAGGTCAAAAGTTTTAACTTCAAGTTCTTAAATTGGTACCAGATCTTCTCTAGCTTCTGTCAATCCAGGGTTCTTGGGATTGAACAAGATACAGAATAAAGATAAAAGTCACATGATGTTATCTATCCTAATGCTATCCATGGTAATCTTTTTTGATAATTTGTTGCATTTCTATCTAATATCCCTTCTATATGCCTCATTCAGGGTCCATTACGGCCTACAAGTAATTATTCCAACCCTGAGCTCAGTCTCAAAGAGGGATTCCTGTTACTGTTGGTATGGGTCAGGCCAGTGGTGGGATTCAATTTTTTTTACTACCAATTCTGTGGGCGTGGCTTGTGGGTGTGGCTTGGTGGGCATGGGAGGGGAAGGATATTGCAAAATCCCATTCCCTCCCCACCCCGCTAAGTTGCTTTCCACCTCCATTCTCCAGGGCAACAAAAAAAGAGCCAGCCGATCAGCTAGGACTTGAGAGGCAGAGAATGGGGGCAGGGCCAGTCAGAGGTGGGATTTGCTGGTTCTCTGAACTACTCAAAATTTCCACTAGCGGTTCTCCAGAACTAGTCATAACCTGCTGAATATCACCTCTGGGTCAGGCCCATGAGGAACCAGGGTGCTTGAATCTGATTCTTTGGAGATACACTTAGTGAGTATTGGGTTTAAAGCTGGACAGATATTTTGTTGGGTATAGGCAGTGGGTTAAATTTAATAGTCTATATGGCTCTTTGCAATTATGATGTTGTGTTTTGCCACTTCATAGTATCTGTCCAGTGGCCCAGAGAGAAGTCATTCACCTTTAAGGATTCACACATTTTGAAAGTTGGATAGGAGATTAAGAGTAGAGTGGTGGTGATGGTGATAGTGGTGGTTATGGTAGTGGTGGTGTGTGTGTGTGTGTGTGTGTGTGTGTGTGTGTGTGTGCTGGTGTCTTATCATAGTTCACCACCAAGCTAGTTATTGATTGGAGCTGTTGCCTTTGGCCAGATTTGCACTGTAGATTCTTGTTTGGACAGGCAAAGCTACCAGGTCACACAAAGCTAAGACTCTATCAACAATCTAAAAGTTTACCAATGCCAGGGCTTCACGTGGTTTTTCAAAGGCTCAGTAAAGATTGCAGTGAGAAATGTGAATTGGTACTCAACAGATTATGCTATATAATGTGAATGTGATATCCATGCTGTAATGCAGGTTTGAACATTCATCTTCTATTTCTGTAGCCAGAGGGTTCCACTGAAACTGGATTATAGAACTGTTATTTAATAACAAGCCAAGCAACAAATAGCACAAAATGTAGAAACCTATACATTTGAATAACAGAAAATTATTAATTATATTAGCTATTTTTCTAATAACCTAATTATTCCTACTTTGAGCCAAAAGTTCATTAACATATGAAAATGCAAAGCTCCTTCTACTGTATTTCAGACCTGCATAAGAGAAAAAATGTGGTTCATCAGAAGCCCAATTCGGTCAGGCAACCAGCCATCGTTCATGATATCACAGCGTTCTTGCTCAGCTTCATCTCTCCTGTTCTCACAGATATCCCACAAGCGATCTCTTAAATCCTAAAAAAGATTTTTTTTATTTATTTATTTTTAATAAACATTTATATGACATACGTTTAAAACAGACAAATCAATATATATATATATATATATATATATATATATATATATATATATATACATACATATACACATATATAAATTTTACAGCATATGTTGAGCAATGGTTTCTCTTTTCTTTATCATTATCATTGAAGTGATCTACCTTGTTAAAGTAGTCCTTCGTTCTTTTGATATTACATTTTCTCTTCATCTTTTTTAATTAAATGCACGTCTACTATCCTTTCAATAGTTTATCCAAGTATCCAATATTACCTTTCTCTTAACCACTCATAGCAAATATTCCATATTTTATAGTATACACTATTTTGTTTGTTTTTCAGCAATTTAGTTAAGCTATCCATCTCAGCACATTCATATTTTTTTTAAATACAAATAATGTTCTGAAACATCAATAATGCTTCAGCCCAATCCTCCCTCCCTACCCCAATAAACTAATTAAATACAATTCCATAGCAGATACCAGCTGCTGGAGTGCCCACTTTTATACATACTGGAATTAAGGATCACATCAAAGTTAGAATCAAAATGCCATTTAAAGGTGACCTAAAGAGTTCAAATTTGTAGACAATGGACACAATCCATATTAAATCAATTAATCAAATTAAATGTTTTTGTCACTCAACTTAGTGATCAAATGTGGTTCTCAAAGCCTAAAATATGGTGTATCCCTGCCTTATATGTATGAAACCATATAGAAACTGGTAGATTTTTATGATTTCAATACAACTGATACAAAACCTTATTGTTACAAAATCTCAAAACATTTTATTCATGGAATTTGAACTATCTGCTGTCTCTCCTTGCCAGAATTGTTGTTGTCTGGAAAAAATTAAGGATTAGATGGGACTTTTTTGGCAAGGGAGAAGGCTGGTGAGAGACAAAGCTGCCAGTATTATCAGATGGATCTGATATCCTCTACAAAAGCATGGAACATTTAGCCCATACAAAGGTGAATTGTGAATGTGAATTGGATTCTTTCTAGGGAAGTTTTCATAATCAAAAGCATTTCTAAAGGGTCAGAAATCAGTTTATATACGTTTGTTATTGGTTTTTTAAACCAGTTTTATGGCAAAGACCCTGGGCCATACATCACATAGCGCGAAAAAACATTTTGATTTCCAGATCTTCAAGTAGTCAATAGAGCCAGTAGTAAGGGATTGTGGAAATGGAAATGAAAAACATCTGGAAAAAAAACTACTACTCTGAACTTACACAGTCCAAGGCTGTACAATATGATATGTATGTTCCTGGTGGCTAATACTTTTAGTTCTCATTGTAAGGTGTTGCTTCAATTTTTAAAAAATATCTTTTTAAAGAAATAAAATAGATCAAATTGGAGGGAATCACACGTTGATTAGTATGCAACAACAATTCTAGTTATTAGCCAAAACAACAAGAACAATCCTGTCCCAGAACTAAAGCTTTAGGTGTTTTCTGATCTAGAAAAATGCTTGAATAGCTTTTCTTTCATGAGTTACATTTAGTACAATTTAATATTGAAATCATGAAAAAAATAAAGATAACGCTGAAACAAACATTTCCATAAACGGACATTATGTTAATTTATTCTATTATATGATAACATACTTGCAAGAGAAATACTTTCAGGGTAGACTGAAACTATTATATTGCTAGTCCATTTACACATTGGCAGGCAGCGTTTGAGTGCATGTTTTTACTGTTTAGCTTCTTCAATTAAATAGGAAAGGATATGACTTCACTGCTTTCATCTCAGTAGCTTATGATGGATTGAAAAAGAGTCTGTTTTTTAAAAGCCACTTTCCACCGCAGTGTGGAAAATTATTGCCTTCAACCCAATGAGGCTTTAAGCACTGCTTTCTTTAAGACAAGCTTGCTGTTCCTTTCCCTCTTTTATCAGACTTGTCAAGCTGCTTGGAAAGGTGAGACCATAAACATGTCATTCCTAGTAACCTAAGCAGGTGTTGTGGTCAGTGGCCACATTTACCGTGTATGTTTTTAGAGATAAGCCAGTTTTCAGTCCTTTCATCTTTAGAGTCTTGCTAGATATTATGAGCTGAGAACCTGGTAGAGCTTTCTGTCTTACATGGAGGAAACCAAGCTCACTGGCACGTTTAAGAATATGTTGATGGCAAACAAATAATCCTATATTCAATCAACCATAGAATTCATTGATCGATTAACTAATCTCATCACCAAAATGTATTTATTCTGTGGAACATACAGTCTCCGTTGAGGGACATTCACTAGGTAAAGTCGGAAAGCTGTGTTTTAAAACATAATGTTTAACCCTTGATATCAACCGGCAGTGAAAGACAGTACAGTACAGGTAGTTCTTAATTTACAACAGTTCATTTAATGACCATTTGAAGTTACAACAGCAATGAAAAAAAAGTGACTTAGGACCGTTTTTCACACTTACAACCGTTGCAGCATCCCCAGAGTCATGTGATCAAAATTCAGGTTCTTGGCAACTGACTCAAATTAATGACAGTTGCAGTGTTCCAGGATCCCTTTTTGTAACCTTTTGACAAGGAAAGTCAATGGGGAAACCAGATTTCCTTAACAACTGTGTTGCTAACAACTGCAGTGGTTCACTCAACAACTGTGGCAAGAAAGGTCATAAAATAGGGCAAAACTCACTTAGCAAATGTCTCACTTAGCACAAAGAATTGTTGGCTCAATTTTGGTCTTAAATCAAGGACCACCTGTATGTTCACATCCACTCCTACACAACTTTATAATTTAATTTAAAGAAACTCCACATTCTACTTCCAAACTCTTCCCCAAAGTTTTTTTTTTCTTTTGCAAGAATGTCTTTGAAAAAAAAAAGATAAATCAATAGTCGTTCATGGAATGAGAATTGGTAAAAATAATGCAAAATATTTTCTGGCACTAGTTTATTTCAGTGGAAGCTGTTTAGAAATGAAGACTCGAGGTGTATTTTCCTACAATGCCCCATTCAACTTAGTAAGAAACAAAACCAACTTGCTACGAATTAGTAAACCACCCCCTACTTTTAGTTAATTCTTACAGTAACTCTTTGATGGAGTTCTTCTTTTGTTTCATCATCATCCCATAAGTCATCAGTCACTGAATTATAATCGACTTGCCACTGAGTCACAAATTCCTGCTTGTGGTCTGGACGCTTCAAATAGTCCTTGAAATGGTTTCTGTGAACAGTGAAATGCAAGGGGATTGGAAGACAGCAGAAAAAGGGACATGAGGAAGTTGAGTCCAACAATGCCAACACTCACCTTATGTCTGACAGGTAATGAATGATAACATGTTGCTCATCTCTGAGGCATCTAAGGGTTGCTTTGATGTTGTTGATGTATGTTTTCTCTATTGTTTCCCAATAAGGAACTAGGAATTCTGCTATTTCCTGTTAAGTTGAAATAATACAGGATTCACATGAATCTATTTATACACCGCCTATTTTAAGTGTTAAGGGAAAGAGAGTATGTCATATGTACCGGTGTATCAGCCAAGATCCTCTTGGCCTGTAGGCAAAGCTTTCTGATAAGAAAGTTACTTCTTACTCATTCTCAGCTGCTAGATAAACCCAGGCAAAATTGCCCTGCTATCAAGGGCAATTTATTTATTTTACTGCACTGATTTTATTCTCTTTTTATATTTCTTTACTAGAGTGCTTGGTCAAGTTTGTTGTATAGGTAGCTATACCAATCAGGAAGCGTGTAAAAACAGAATGGATTGCATCTCACACTAAACAGCCTAAAATTGTCTAGCCTTGGAAACCTTTCCACACCAAAATCAGAGAAAAGATGGCAGCTCTGCCTAAGTTATATGAAGAAAGCAGTTTCACTTTCTAGATTTAAAGTTTACAATAGTATATGAATTTAATACATGAGTTAGTTACTATTACTCAGCATAAACTATGTCTTAATTAGACACTGCTGATAGAATCAGATCTGATTTTCTTGGAACAGTAGGAGACAAATACTGAAAAATAAATATTAAAAACTCGCTTTTCTCAAAAGTTTTATTTTTATGTAACATATAACCCATCATGTCTTCATGTTGAACTAGCAAGACAGAAGGTAAGAGCCATTCTTAGCCAGTTGTTGAATGTAGAAGTAAGGATCTGAAGAATCACAAATCAACCTAGTATTGTATAAACTATGGCAGAGATTTTCAAAATTTTAAAAAAAGACAAAATAAAGCTAATTTCTCCAGCCTGATCCACTTGTCCTCTAGATGTGTTGTAACTACATGGAATTCTTAGACATGCTGTCTAATCTGGATAAGGATCTGAGTCACAAAACGTATTTCTGATCAGTAAGGGAAGGAAGGAAGGAAGGAAGGAAGGAAGGAAGGAAGGAAGGAAGGAAGGAAGGAAGGAAGGAAAGGATCATCATGAACAGGGAAGGGAAGAGGAAGGAAAGGAAAGGAAAGGAAAGGAAAGGAAAGGAAAGGAAAGGAAAGGAAAGGAAAGGAAAGGAAAGGAAAGGAAAGGAAAGGAAAGGAAAGGAAAGGAAAGGAAAGGAAAGGAAAAACATGAACTGCTGTTTCTGGACAGCTTACTTGGGGTATTGGATCATCACAGTAAATCCATTCATTTGACCCAGGTTTGATTGGAGGTGGTTCAATAGTACTAAAAGGCAACATATCTTCAGGGGAAGATGGCATAGATTTTGCCTGTCCTTTTGCTCGTGGAGTTCCTTAAATACAAAGAAAAGTAAAATGCCTTTTTTTCAGGGAGAAGATGAGAAGAAATGACCTAACAACAGTAGAAAACAGTATATTTAGATTGTCTTATGCCATAGAAAGATTGACGTCTTGCTCTCATGGCAATCAGTTTGTAACAGTGCCATAAGCTGCTATCACCATTATAAATGTGCTTTTTTGGACCAACATTTGGGGTCTTTGATTTTGATCATAGTGTCATATATGCATATTTGTTTATGTAAGTATGCACTTATATTTGTGTCTGTATATGAAAAGATGCTCTAAAGTTTCTTGGGAAGGAAAGAAAATAAGATTAGACCACCCTCTACTCTTTATATAGAACAGAGGTCTCCAAACTTGGCAACTTTAAGACTTGTGGACTTCAACTCCCAGAATTCCTCAGCCAGCTGACTGGAGAATTCTGGCAGTGGAAGTCCACAAGTCTTAAAGTTGCCAAGTTTGGGGACCCCTGTCATAGAAGTTTGCACTAAACTTTCTCCAAGGGCTTTTTCTTGCCCTATTCCAGACTCAGATTTCCTTTTTTTCAAGATTTATCTTTTTCTGAACAGTGAATCTTTGAACAGTTGCAACAAATGAAAAGGTAGGATGTTTTAGACATTAGCCACCCTGTGACTGAACCACAATATATGATTAATATGCAATAGAGTGGGAACTCGTTATTTATGTTCCTATCTGGATTTCTCATCCATCACATGCTGGTAACCAATTTTACTATTCTCCCATTAGTTCTTGCACCGGAAGGGATTTTCTGGAGATTCTTTGGACTCCTTATAACTTCTTTGCTCTGGCTTACTAAGTTATCACACCACCTGTTCCCAAGAACAATTTTTTCAGTCTTGGATTGAATTTCTGGTGATGGCCTTTGTGCACAATTGCACTTGAGATTCTGATGCAAAATAATCTGGTTATTGGGCTACTGGATCTAGTCCTCAAGGATGTCAGTGCCAAGATACGATAACTGTTCAATTTGTGTCAAAAATAATCTGTCATTTATTCCTTCAATTAATATATTCCTAAATCCAAATGTTTTTTATTTATATGACAGAATGACAACAGATTTTAAATAAATGTGCTACACTTTTTGTTTATAGCTCTGGGACATCATCATGAATATGAGAAGGGGGAACTGACTTAACCACAAGTAAGCTGGAAATATAAATGCTGCCAACTTAATTTTATTCAGTTCCAGCTCTATACCTGTGGCTTTGCTACGAAATGTGATCGGGGTTAGTTTTTGGGGAGGAAAATAAGGGGAAAAAATAGTGCGTCTGCCTACCAGCATCCATCAGTATTCATCTGGCTAATGTCCTATCAGTGTGTAAGAGTTGAGGGCTGTTTGAAAACTGAAACATGGAAACTGAAACTGCATTTGCTGTGTGAGCAAGGAGACGACAAGGAGTCTGGGCGTGGCTTAGCTCAACTGTTTTATACTAAAGCTGGTTGCTGCTGTGAAACTAAAACTGAAACTCCTTTCTGCTTGTGTTTTGCATTTGGAACAGATTTCTTTTCAGGTGGGGAGGGGGAGTAGAACTCCTTAGCATCAGAGCGTGTTAATAATAATATTCGAAATATTAATGCTCTGATGGTCATTTTGAAAAATTCTTTCTTAGTGAGCACCTAGAAGCCAAGAGGAACATACGTACCAAATTTCAAGTTTGTAGGCTTTACGGTTCTGGAGATTTTGTGATGATACATGAATGGTATTTCACTTTTATATACAGTATATAGATTGATTTTTCATCTGATTTGTTGACCATGTAAATATACATTTTAACTACCAAAGGCCTCTACTATAACATATTAAGTCTCATTTCCAGATTTAAAATGTCTACCAGGAAATTCAGCCAGCAAATAGAATGAAGTTCTTTACAAACATGTCTGCCAAAGCTACAATTTATTCCATTATCAGCCTGAACTGTTTTCATGCCATATGAAGTTTTCCTGCTAACCATAAATACAGTACAGTTCAATTTTTGTACATTTTGGCTACGATGAATTAAGTGCATCCAAAGCTTGGTTTTATTTTATTCTATATAAACTGGAGTCTCTATTTGAACGACTATTTTCCAAACCAACATACAATACTTTTACCTACATCCTCAATTGAAGACTCACAAAATACAGTGATTCTTATACAGGATTAAGGACCTTTTATAAAAAGTATTGTCTTCTCTTTGTCAACTCTATTTTGATCAATCAGCCAACCAAAATATAATCAAAATATGCCACAGCTGTTTGAAAATGAAAGTCATGAATATATTGTAATTAGCAAGTACTAAACTTAACAACAAAATTATCCTTACCTGATTTAGCTGCTGATTCTTTTCCTTTGATTGTTTCTTCTTTCTTTCCCTTTTTACCTTTAGCAGGTAACTCTGATGGAGTGGTCTCTGTAGGACATTTAACATAGATTTGAAATATTTTGAGATATATTACCTTGCTCTTATTAAGTTGGATTTTTCTCCTGTCTAGGATTAAACTCAAATAAGGGGGAACGTGATCGTATCTATAGATTGCCAATTTCTTAACCTTTACTCTAGGTTATGGTAACTAATTATCATAGCCTTACTTGGGAAGCAAAAATATTTGGTTTTGCATTGAATTTGTTTATTTTTTACCGCAAAACTATTAATGCATGAAGTGACAATGTTTCTGAGTTGTTTCTCAGCTGGCTCATCACACAACCTGACATTGATGAGGGCTGGGTGAATGACTCAAGAGCATCCAATTATTTTCCATGCCTAAGGAAGGACTAGAACCTGAGTATCCTTTCTCCTAGTCTTGCACTTTAACGTCCACACCACACTGGCCCCCAGACAATATACATGACATAACACTAATTATAGAGAAAGTATTGTCACAAAATTGTCTGCTTGCTTTTACTTTTTTGCCACTAGCTATTTATTAAGCACATTTATATCCCACTTTTCACTGATCAGCTGAAGATTGCGGATTGATAATCAAATTACAAAATATCTCCATTGCTAAAGCTCTACATCAAGGATGTCAAACTCAATTTCATTGAGGGCCGCATTAGGGTTGTGTTTGACCTCGGGGGGTGTGTGTGTGTGTGTGGCTAGGGGGCGTGGCCAGCTCACATCACTTGCATCGGAGGTGCCTGTAGGGGCCACCTGCAGTGCTCTGCCAGGGAAAATGGAGCTCTATTTTCACTGGCAGAGGCATCACGGGCCGGTTGTTCACTGTTTCCAGGGTGGCCTCATGGGCCAAATCTACAGACACTATGGGCCAGATCAGGCCCACAAGCCTTGAGTTCAACACATCTGCTCTATATGGTTGGATGAATGCACATATATACACATTGCTGTCCCTCTCATTTGGCATCAGGACAATACCATGCTCCATGCTATGGACAGAACTGGCACATTTGTTTCACGCTGCTTCTGTTTATGGTTCTGTCTCACTATGAAATTTCTCAGGGAGACTTTTTGCATATTTTCTAGGACTGGCCTTGGAATTCACCAATGAAATTAAAGACAAAAGAAACTTTCTTCTTATATTGAAAGAGCTCTGTAAAGCCATCAATCTGTTTGCAGGTGTACATGGGCCAAAAGGCAACACACACTATTTAAAAGTGACCATAAAGAAATGGGTGCCAAAAATGGCTTGCTCTGGAACATCAGTTCAGTTTCTAAATGGAGGGTTATTTATTTATTTATTTATTGATTGATTGATTGATTGATTGGCGGACCAAATACGATGGTACTGCCCCAGGCGCCTGATGGATCCTGACAGGTTCCCGATGGAGCTTGGGCCATATCCCGACATTCGAACACACGACTCGGTTGGGGACTTGGTCGCCACCTGGGAAAGGGTGGCGGCTGGGGCCCTGGACCGAGTCGTGCCCTTGCGGCCTCTGACCTGGCGCCGCTCTCACTTGGCCCCTTGGTTTTCCGAGGAGCTGAGGGAGATGAAGCGCCGGAAAAGATGCCTGGAGAGTATTTGGAGGACTACTCGCTCCGGACCCGACCGAACACTATTACGGTCTTATATCAAGACCTATTTAGTGGCGATAAGGGTGGCAAGGCGTTCTTACTTTTCCACCCTTATTGCGTCCGCAGGAAACCACCCGGCCGCCCTGTTTAGAGTGACCCGCTCCCTCTTAGAAGGGGGAGCGCGGGAGGACCCCTTACAGGGACAGGCTGAGGATTTTTCAAAGTTCCTGGTGGATAAAATCGCTCAGATCCGGGATGGGTTGGACTCTGAATGGGCAGCTCTGGGTGGGGGGTCGGGGGTGGAATTTGAAGCAGTCATTTGTGAGGAGTTTGATCCTGTGACCCCCGAAGACGTGGACAGGTTGCTGCGGGGACTGAATGCTACCACATGTTTATTGGACCCGTGTCCCTCCTGGCTGGTGCTGGCCACCCGGGAGGTGACACGAGGTTGGTTTCAGGGTATTATTAACGCTTCCTTGAGTGAGGGATATCTACCTGCCGCCTTGAAAGAGGCGGTGGTGAGACCCCTCCTCAAGAAATCGTCCCTGGATCCAACTCTGTTATCTAATTATCGTCCCGTCTCCAACCTTCGTTTTATGGCGAAGGTTGTTGAGAGTATGGTGGAAAAACAGTTTCCCCAGCACCTGGATGAAGCTGTCTATTTGGATCCACGCCAATCGGGCTTCAGACCCGGATACAGCACGGAGATGGCATTGGTCGCATTGGTGGATGATTTCTGGAGGGCCCGTGATAGAGGTTATTCCTCTGTCCTGGTCCTCTTAGATCTCTCGGCAGCTTTTGATACTGTCGACCACAGTATCTTTTTGCAGCGGCTGGGGGGGTTGGGAGTGGGAGGCACTGTTATGCGGTGGTTCTCCTCCTTCCTCTCCGACCGCTCGCAATTTGTGTTGGCAGGGGGGCAGAGGTCGGCCCCGAGGCCCCTGGTTTGCGGGGTGCCTCAGGGGTCGGTGCTCTCGCCCCTTCTGTTCAACATTTATATGAAACCGCTGGGTGAGATCATCCATGGCTTTGGGGTAGAGTTCCATCAGTATGCTAATGACACTCAATTGTACATTTCTACCCCGGGCCACCCCAATGAAGCCGTTGAAATGATGACCCGGTGCCTGGAGGCCGTACGGTGTTGGATGGGGTGGAAGAGGCTTCAGCTCAACCCATCTAAGACTGAGTGGCTGTGCTTCCCGGCACCCCGGTACAGCCAGCTGGTTCCATCGCTGGCTGTGGGGGGGGGGAATTCTTCCCCCCACAGAGAGGGCCCGCAATCTGGGTGTCCTCCTGGATGTGCGGCTGTCATTGGAAGACCATGTGGTGGCCGTCGCCAGGGGGGCTTTTGGTCAGCTCCATAGGATCTACCAGTTACGGTCCTTTCTGGATCGGGATGCGCTTCGCATGGTCACCTCCGCCCTGGTAACCTCCCGCCTAGACTATGCCAATGCTCTCTACATGGGATTGCCTTTGAAGAGCATCTGGAGGCTCCAGCTGGTGCAGAATGCAGCCGCGTGGGTGGTAATGGGAGCTCCTCGGGGCTCCCATGTTACGCCACTTCTACGCGAGCTACATTGGCTCCCCGTGGCCCTCCGGGTGCGCTTCAAAGTCTTGGTTACTATCTTTAAAGCGCTCCATGGCTCGGGACCGGGATACCTGCGAGACCGCCTCCTGCCATTATCGGCTTCCCACCGACCGGTACGCTCCCATAGAGTCGGCCTCCTCGGGGTGCCGCCAGCTGGAGGGCTGGCGACCCCGAGAATGCGGGCCTTCTCATTGGGAGCACCCCCTCTCTGGAATGAATTACCCCCGGAGGTGAGGGCCATCCCTGATCTCATGACCTTTCATTGTTTACTTAAAACTCATCTATTTCGGCAAGCCGGACTGGCCTAGGGGTTTTTAAATTTTAATTTGGTTCTTAATCTCTTTTAACTCCTTTGTTCTAAATTTTAATAGAGCCAACTGTATTTTAATTTTTAATATTGTAATATTGTATATGTGTTTCGTATGTGTATTTTTTACCCTGGCTGTTCACCGCCCCGAGTCCCTTTGGGAGAGGGGGCGGTATATAAGTTTAACTAATAAATAAATAAATAAATTTATTTATTAGGTTTATATACCGCCCCCTCTCCCATCGGGACTCGGGGCGGTGTACAGCCAAATAAAAACACACACTACAAATACAAATTTAAAATAGCAATTAAAAGTAGATTAAATTAATGGCTGAGATACAGTAATGATAAAAACTAAACAAGATAAAAATTTAAAGAGCTAAAACCATTAAAAACCAATTAAAAAACCCTACCAGTAAATCTAGGCCAGACTGGCTTGTTGAAAAAGGTGGGTCTTCAATGCGCGCTGGAAGGTCTGTAGGTCAGGGATAGCCCGCATCTCCGGGAGTAATTCGTTCCAGAGGGAGGGTGCTCCCACAGAGAAGGCCCGCACCCTCAGGGCCGCCAGTCGGCATCGCCCAGCTGGCAGCACCCCAAGGAGGCCCACCCTGTGGAGCGCACTGGCCGGCGGGAGGCCGATGGTGGCAGCAGGAGGTCCCGTAAGTACCCAGGTCCCAAGCCATGGAGCGTTCCACCAACCTTTAGTTGCAGGGGCCAGGGGTGGGGGCTCCTGTAATTCTCCCAATAGGGCTGCTTCCTCCATTTTTTCTATGAATGATTCTTCTGGCAAAAGGTGGATGGCCTCCTTCTCTTTTTCACCTTCTAACTTTTCCTTTTCTTTTCCTTCAATATAGGAATAGCAGCAAAGCATACACACACACAAACAATATAGTAATAATATAATAAATATAATATAATACAATGTAATATAATGCAATGCAATACAATATTTCTTATTATTTTTTTCAGCAAATATTCAAATGTCTTAAGTATTATTTCCCAGGATTCACATATAGTTACCATGGATAAAGAAAAAAGAAAAATGAATAAAGAATTAAGATGAAAATGAATATAAAGAAATAAAAATTGCTATGCTTCGATTTACTTAATCTCATTCCTAATAATATAGACAAGAGTAACAAACTGCAAGTCAAAACTGTAACATTAAGGAAATTTGAGGCCTTCCAGATGTTGCCTGAACTAGAATTACCAGTAAACCCAGCTTGGCTAAAGGAATGGAATATTGGGATTAGCATTCAAGAACTTCTGGACAGAGATTGATTCCACACCTCTGCATGCTTAAACAGGTTTATCATGAAAGTGTCAACAAGTCTATACAGAAGTAAGTTCTACAGCATTCAAACTTATTCCCAAGCAAATGTATATTGGATGTTAGCTTTGAGTACTGAAATTAATGCATGCATAAGCGCACCAACATGCCTACCGTTCCTGTCCTATTGTTTCTTTTTTTTCTTATATGTATCCATTTCATGTATTCATAACCATGCTTATACTTATACCTGTTATCTTATAATTGCTTGACAAAATTAATTAATTAATTAATGTATTCAAGTACTGATAACTGATTTTAGACTGCTCCATTTTCTTGGAGGTCCAAAGCTATTTTCAGAAATTGTTGAGAAGATTAAAGTCCCCATACTTTACCCAGCCTCCTTCCACATCTTCTCTGGAAATCTGTCTAAACTTTTTAAAATATCATCTTTTAAAGTATCTTTTCTTACCAGAGGGAGACGGTAAGGTGATCTGACTCTCCTTGAAGAAGAGTCATGTCTCCCTTGAGGGAAGGTAAACTGGAAATGTCTACGACATACAGAAGGATGTGTATATTCTACCTAAGTTCTTCAGGCTGGCAAGGGAGTTCAACTCACAACCATGCTCTTTGTATTTCTGTGATTTTACGATGCGTGGGTATTTATGAAAGAAAACAATCTCAAAAATAGGCAACAAGAAATTAGAACTCTTCCCAGCTCACATTGTTGCTTCACAGTACTTAAAAATCTCCCAGGTTACCTTGGAAGTTACATCATGTTACACAGAATAATTCCAAAAGACATTTTGGGAGAAAACTGCACACCTGGGAGAAATGTAGTCTGGAATCCCAGGAGGGAGGGGCTGCATTCCAGAGGAAGAAGAGATAGTGAAGTTTAGACTGTTTGATTGGGAGGAAGAGGGTCCAGATAGCTCTTCCCTAGAAATTCTCAGAGTATTTCTTTAATGATGCAGGCACAGATAGTTCTCAACTTATGACCACAATTGAACCCAAAATTTCTGCTGCTGAGATATTTGTTAAGTTTTTGCCCCCATTTTAGAATTTTTCTTGCCATAGTTTTGTTAAGTGAATCATTGCACTTATTAAGTTAGTAACCCAGTTGTTAAACGAATCTGGCTTCCTCATTGACTTTGCTTGCCAGAAGGTCACAAAAAGGGGATCACATGATCCCAGGCAACTGCAACCATCATAAATATGTGTCAGTTGCCAAGCATCTGAACTGGATCACGTGACCATGGGGATGCTGCAATGGTCATAAGTGTGAAAAACAGTCATAAGTCATTGTTTTAACTTCTGTTGTAACTTCAAACATTCATTAAAGGAACTGTTGTAAGTCAAGAACTATCTGTAGTTGCTTTAGTTTGGCAAGTTTTCTGTCTATAAGTGAGGAACAATAAAGGAAACTGCTTAGAAGTAACTCTACATGTCTTCCTTGGCTTTTGGAGACAGACATCATTCCACTAGCTAATGAAAAAGAGAAGATGCAGTGTCAAGATGCAGCCTACTGCCATTTTGAAAGAAAAATGTCTTTCGACCTAGCAGTGATTTTTTTTCAAATATTTGGAAGATTCTAAAAGTGTCCCCTGCTGTTCATGGAAATAAAACACATCGGTTTAATGTGGCTATCACCTTGTTATATAGTATTATTGAAATTTAAATAATACTACAACTGTGCATACGTCAACTCAGAAAGCTCAGATTGCCCAAGGAGCTGTTGATACAGCTATTGAGAGGAATTATTCAGTCTGTTATTTGTACTTTTGTAACTACCTGGTTTGCTACAGCAGCCAAACAGGACAGGTACAGACTTCAGTGGTTAGTTAGGACTGCAGAAAAAATTATTGTAATGAGCCTTCCTTCAATTGAGGACTGTATACTCCATGATCCAGAAAGAGGGCTGATAAAATATCTACAGATCTCTCACATCCTGGATATAAACTGTTTCAACTCCTCCCCTTGGGACTCCGCTATAGGGCATTGCCTGTCAAAACAACTAGACACAAAAACAGTTTTTTCCCCAGTGGTGGGATTCAAATTTTTTTACTACCGGTTCTGTGGGCATGGCTTGGTGGGCGTGGCAGGGGAAGGAAACTGTAAAATCTCCATTCCCACTCCACTCCAGGGGGAAGGTTACTCCATTCCCTCCCCACCCCAGTAACCTGCTTTCCAGCTCCATTCTCCTGTGCAGGGCAAGAAAAAAAGACCCAGCCGATCAGCTGGGACTCGGGAGGCAGAGGCCCCAGTCAGAGGTGGTATTTGCTGGTTCTGCAAACTGCTCAAAATTTTCACTACTGGTTCTCCAAAACTGGTCAGAACCTGCTGAATACCACCTCTGTTTTTCCCTCATGCCATCACTCTGCTAAACACCTAATTCTACAGCACTGTCTTATGCCTAACCATGTAATAGGGCTGTATTATTATTTAGCCTTCTTATCTTTCCTATTATCTTCTCCGATTGATATCTTATGATTTATCACTTTGTTGTTTGTATGTGCACTCTTATGCACCGGAGAGAAATTCCATGTGTGTCCAATCACACTTGGTCAATAAAGAATACCGTATTTTCCGGCGTATAAGACGACTTTTGAAACCAAAAAAAGACAACCTAAAATCCGGGGTCGTCTTATAGGCCGGGTCGTCTTATACGCCGGAAAATATTACGGGCGTCGCCGGGAGACGCTCCTCCCCTTCCCGAAGAGAAGACGGCGGCCGCTCTGCTGGCTCATCATGCTCCGCGGGAGGCCTGGTCGTCTTCCGTGTGTGTGGGAGAGAGACCGAGAGAGTCGCCCTGGGGCCGGAGGAGGAAGGCTGATGCGAGCGCGAAGAAGGAGAAGCATTTACAAATCCTTGCAGCTTAATTTTGAATACCCGTATTTTCTGGTGTATGACTTTGAAAAAAGTCAACCAAAAATCAGGGGTCGTCTTATACGCCCGGTCGTCTTATACGCCGGAAAATACGGTACTCTAATTCTAAATTTCAAATAGCACTGTGTATTATTAACTCTTATGTAAAGAAAATGTAGTAGGAATTCATTATTTAAAAAAATGCAGTCAGAACAATTTATAAGTAAAAAGATTAATGAAATTATGAAGACCACAACTCTAGCATGTACTAATTTTGAAAGAAAAAATGGTATTTCTGCACAGTTCACAGGGGTAGGATGCTGTACTAGAAAGAAAATGGAGAAAATAAGTTTTGTCATTATGTAAACAGTTATTTAATGGGGTTAATAAAATATTATATCAAGAAGTATGTTATATAAGAATGGAAAAGAATTCTGAACCCAAAAAATTGCTATCAGTGGTTCTCAATGAAAAGATTTTAAACAAAAACCTCATGATTGTTAAACTAAAAACAGAACAATTATTTTTAGAGATTTGCCAGGAAGATTTAACAGTAAGTCGGTTATATATAATTAATGTAATTAATTCCTCAAGTCAAATAAGTAGCTATGAAATTTGGTCCAGCTGAAATGACTAATTAAAAATGCTATTACCGTATTTCAATAAGCCAGAATAATTAAATTGGAACTATCTCTCGTTTATTATTGTTGTATTTAAATATTGATTAACATTGAGGTTCCTAGCTACCTATGAATAGATAACTGATTCTCATTGCATAGAGGAGGATGCATTTTCCATATGATTCTTCCTCCATACCTGAACAAAGATTTGTTCCACAAAGCTGCATTTGTTGTCTCAAGACAATGTGTTATTTGTTCACACTTTTGGCTCAATGTCTTTGATACAATCAAAGATACAATCTGATATGATCTCAATCAATATCATTGATTAAGTATCAAACTACTTTATCACCTTGACTGTAACATATAGTCATAGCACTTCAGCTAAAAAGGCAGTCTGAACTTACATGTCTCTGTTGCATAAACATGGGAACATTTGATAAGTTTCTAAAAATATTTCCCTTTGTTTTCGAGCAGACAATACAAGCAAGAAGAGGGGGTTTTCATTCTTCCATTATTGTAGAGAATATAGCAAAATGAACAACCAAGAATGAAAATGAACAGTGATGTTTTTAATTTGTATATAATAATGATTAAAGTGGAAACATAAAAGAAAGAAAAAATAGCATTGATATTAATACTGAGCTCCATCCTTTACATTAGACCACATAAAAACATTATCCTGTTTATCTTTTATTTTACAATATAAAGACGTTTCACAAATCCACAAAGAACAAATAAGCAAGACCTCTATTTTGATATGTCTAAAATTAAAATATGATCTAAACATTATGGAGAAATAAAGAATTTAACTGTATTTGGCAGTTAATGCTTATTTTATCTAATGTAAGGGGTGGTGTGGTGGATCAGCGGTTAAGAGGCTGGGCTTGTTGCCTGTTGGCTGGAAAATCAGCAGCCAAAGTTTGAGACATGAGTGACATGTGATGGGGTGAGCTCCCATTACCTTCTCCAGCTCCTGCCATCCTAGCAGTTTGAAAGCATGCAAATGCGAGTAGATAAATAGGTATCACTTCAGTGGGAAGATAACAGTGCTCCGTGACATCATGTTGGCCACATGATTGCAGAAATGTCTTCGCACAGCACTGGTTCAATGGTCTTGAAACAGAGATGAGCACCTCCCCCTATAGTTGGCAATGACTAGCAGAATAAAACCCACAGTGATTCCTTTACCTTTTTAAAAAAAATCTAATGTAAAGTAATATTTCATACCTTTACTTTGGATCTTGATGATTTCTCCCATTAAAATTTCTTTTATCCTTTGACACATAAGACTTTTCTCAATATCTGCATTGACTTTTGTAAGTATATTTTGCTGTTCAGAATACCAAGCTTCCAACTGGGGCCAAGCGTCCAGGAATCCTATAATTCTACACAATAAAATATCAAAATCAAGATCACAAATACTGAAATGTTGCTCAATGTCTATGGAGATTCTCAGTTTCCAGAACGTCCAGTTTCCAGTTTCCAGAACGTCCAGTTGTCTCTTGGAAAAAAAAAACCTTTGGAACATGAAATGATGCTCATAATCCAAATAAGAAGGAATGACTACAATCAACATTTAAAGATGCCTACCAGCTATGTTGAGAATTGGGTATGTTGGAATTGGGTATGTCTAGTTTAATGAAAAGAAGGCCTAGGGTGAGATGATAACAATGTTCCGATAACTCAGGAGTTGCCACAAAGAAGAGGGAGTCTAGCTATTCTCCCAAACACCTGAGGGCAGGACAAGAAGCAATGGGTGGAAACTAATCAAGGAGAGAAGCAACCTAGAACTAAGGAGAAATTTCCTGATAGTTAGAACAATTAATCAGAGGAATAATTTGTCTCCAGAAGTTGTGAATGCTCCAACACCGGAAGTTTTTAAGAAGAGACTGGATAACCATTTGTCTGAAACGGTGTAGGGTTTCCTGCCTGAGTAGAGGGTTGGACTAGAAGACCTTCAAGGTCCCTTCCGACTCTGTTATTCTGTTATTCTGATACTGATGTATAATTTTGATATTATCTATTTACATTTATAGCTGGCTCAAAAAAAAGTCAGTGTTTAGCCATATTATTTCTTCTATGGGCATACATTGAAAACCTCGTACTTTATTATCATCTAGGCAAAGTTTTCTGTATTTTTTAATTCTTGCTATTTCTCCCAACCCAAAATGCAACTAACCTGTGCTGCATCTGGCCCCACACTGATTTTAATTCCTCTCTTTCGTGGATTTTTGTTTGTGAAATTTGAGCAGTGGTTTTGTGTTCACTTTGATAGGAGTCAACTGTTGGATTAAAAAAAGAATAAACTTTTGAAACATATTTCTATGGTTATATGATGTAAAGAAACAAAGATGACACTTTTAATAGTGTCTGATATTTATAATATCCATAGTGATGGATTTTATAACAAGAATAAAAGAGACAAATTCAGAGGTGGTATTTAGCAGGTTCGGACCAGTTCTGGAGAACCAGTAGCGGAAATTTTGAGTAGTTCGGAGAACCGGCAAATCCCACTTCTGATTGGAGATTTTACAGTATCCTTCCCCTGCCACACCCACCAAGCCACACCCACAGAAGCGGTAGTAAAAATTTTTGAATCCCACCACTGGACAAATTGATCTTCTTCCCAACTTCACCAAAATGCTTATGTATCAGCAGGCTACCATGTCATACAAGTGCTTCTCTGTTAATGATCGTACAGCAACCATTCAGCACTTCAGTGATCACATGATCATGATCTGGGTAGTTGGCAATTAGCCCCCATTTGCAATGGTTTCAAAGTCCCGCAGTTACATAATTGCAATTTGGGACCTTCTCTGCCAGTTTCCCACAAAACAATAAGGAAGCAGCAGGAAGTTGGACGTTGCGATCAACATGAGGTCCTTGCTTAGCAACCCACACAGTTCTTGCTTAACAATGGTAACCAGAGATTTCCAGAACTGCCGTCACTAAGCAGATTGGTTACATGATGTTGTGCTTTAAAACCACATTGCTATGTACTATGAGATTTGAAATTATGGTACAATTGGTTGGAAGGTAGACGCAAAGCTGATAGATGAAGAGTATGTAGGAGCTATAGTAAGTGAAAGGCATCCAGAAAGTATCCATGATATCAATCACTCCAAGATATATTCTCTCCAATTGATTGATTTAGGAACAGATCTGTTATGTCTAAGGCAATTTCCCAAAGTGAAAGTATTTTCGGGCATTACACAGAATCCATCTTCTCTCCTCCCACTTCTACACTTCATAAATCACAAGAACCAATTAACTGCAACTGGAATTTCTTAGTACGACATACAGAATAACCTTGAACTTTTCAACTCTCCACCCCCCTTCCATTATGTGGCAGCTGAATTTCAAAGCTGACAATAAGTTGAGATAAATAATGTTTGTAAGTCTGTAAATATTTGGTTTATGTTGAATGCAAAAACAAATATGTAATATATAGTAACAATCTACATAATTAGATAGTATGTCAATGGGAGTGAACACTGATATTGAAATGCTGTAATGAGTGGAAATATGTTTTTATGATGAAAATATGATTAATAAAATTTATTTTTAAAATTAAAAAAAAAACATTGCTTAGTGATGGAAATTCAGGCCCTAATTACGCATCATTAATTAAAGACTATAGGTATTGATGTCAATCTCTCAATAAGCTTTGTCCCTTGCTACATGCTTTAAATACTGAACTTACCCTTCTCCGTTGCTATCCGATTCATCACAATGGAGTCTGTAACATCTAACAAAATCGCAAAGTCAAGACCAGGTGAATGCACAGGGGGCTCTTTTGGAGCTGCAGGGTCTGTAACCAGTGTGGGCTTTTTCAAATTTATTATATTAGTTTCTGTCTGGTCTGGATCTCGTCCGGTCAATGCTTTTTCAAGCAGCTTGGCCTGATTGAGTGTCATTGGGAATCCATCCATGATCCAACCCTTTTCTGGCGGTAGCCGACTAAATCAAAAATCGGAGGCAGGGAGGGAGGGGTTGGCAAGAGAGATCAAGACCAAAAATGAAATATATTTGGAAGAAATTATTAAAGTCTAAGTAAAACAAATTCCTTTGAAATGTGCTCCTTCTTCCACTGCTACATTTACAATGTTGTTCCAAAATTTCTATTTTGGAATTCTGATACATCAAAAGCATAGATTCTGAGTAAACTCACTTCAGTCAACCTTCTCACAGTTGGTGCTTTTCAAATGAGCACCAACCGTGATGAGCTTAAAATGAAGAGCTTTCCTTCACTTTTATAAACCTGTGACAAAAACATGCCCCAACAAACATTTTCTTATGTGTCTTCAAGATACTCCCACATGACACCTGAGGCAGTGTTTTCTTTGCCTACACTGGCATTACATTAATATTTTCTTTCTTCTCTTGGGAAGCTTTGCTATGTCCCAACCTGGTGCTCTTCACTTTAAACAGCGATATAATGAGGTCACCAGTAGAGGAAAGATGGGCCTGTCTTCTCCCTTTCATTACCTTCACGGGACTTTACCAATTCCAAATCTAATTCTTTTAAAATAGTCTTTCCATCAGTATTGGAATGGGGTGAACAATAACTAATTGGTGTTATTGGGATGGGATGTGCTTCACAGTGAAGTGGGAGAGAAAGGGTGGGAAGTGACTGTCCAATTGAATCAAATACTTTCATGTCACAAATACCACTAAACTTGGTAGAATGCAAAAGCAAGAAGGCAGTTGGGTATATCTGAGGCAAATATATCAATATTGAAATAGTGTATATTGTATCCTATTGTGATTCGCCCCCTGGTGGAAGTATATTTTGAGTTGCTTTGCATTGAAATTCTTACATGAATTAATTGTGTGAAAACTACACTGCATTATACAAGTAACGAGGAAACTAATAATATAAGAGGGGGGAAAACTTCAAAAGACTATTCATAACTGCAGTGTTCTAAAATTCTTGGCACTTGTATCAACTGACATATCTCTGCCTCAATAAATAAACAAGAACAGGGCCAAGTATTTAGGGAAACTATATTTGGCTGAAAAGCTACATTTGATTTTGGGAGAGTCAAACCCCAAGACAAATTAAGATTAGAAACACTTCATAAAATAACCCTTTTAGATTTCATAATCACATTGATTTAACTTGTCTAGATAATTATCACCTAACAATCTCATCAAAATCATTTAACTTGTGTAAACATTAAAAGAGAGCCAGTTTGATGAAGTAGTCATAAGGCACTAGCCTAGGAACCAGGAGACTATGAATTCTGGTCCTGCCATAGTCTAAAGCCAGCTGGGTGATTTAAGGCTAGTCTCTCTCTAGTTGGACTAGAAGACCTCCAAGGTCCCTTTCAGCCCTATGATTCTATCTAGTCTCTCCCAGCTTTAGGAGGCAGGCATAGGCAAGCTACTTCTGAAAATATTGCCAAAAAAACTGCAAGGACTCCTCCAGGAGGTAACCAAGAGTTAAGATTGATTCAAAGGCACAAAAACCAAAATAAACTTAATGAATGTGACTCCCTATATTACAAACATATATTAGACTCCACTTACAAACTTACTTAGGCTAAATAGATTAGACCCCTCTTACAAACTTGCTTGGGCTAAATAAAACAAGCTAAAATGAAAATGTAGAAAAAATAACATTGCAGGTAGTCCTCACTTAATGATTGGTTACTTAGCAACCATTTGAAGTATCATTGGGCCTCCCCAGAGCTATTTATCATCTGGTTCCAGAGCCTACACACACACACACACATATACACACACACACACACACACACGTCACATGATGGTATTTTGGATGCTTGGCAGCCAGCCCACATTTATGGTTGTTTGCAGCATCTTACAGTCACATGACAGTGATTTCTGGCAGTTTGCTGGTTTCCGGTGTTTACTTTTGTTTCCCAGCAAAAAACACCCATTGAAGAAAATGGGTTTGCCTAAGGATTGCAGCATTCACTTAGCAACTGCCATAAAAAAGGTCATAACATTGGGCACAGTCACATGGTAAGTCGCTTAGCAGCCACCATGACTTATGACTGTAATTCCGGGCTCAATTACGTTGTAAGTTGAGGACTACCTGTACATCATTTGTTATTTGCACCAAGTGCTGTTTTGTTTGTTTCATCTTGCAGGCATGTGGATACGTTTTCCTCGTGTATCATTTCAGAGCCACAAAGCTCTGAAAGCTGGACAGTGAATATAAACGTAATGTTATGATTAATATTTCCTGTCTGTGTAAACAAGCTCATATTCTTTTTCTGTTTAATGGGAAACAATTTCTAGACTAATTTAGGCATCATTACAATGCCAAATCTGACCCTACTATTACATTAAAAGCTAAGCAGATATTTATGTCATACCTAATAGCTTCCACCATGATGCCAACTAGTAATTCATCTGGAATGTTTTTTCCTTTCTTTAACAATGTCTCTGCTGCTACACCAAGCTGAGCACGAATAGAAAGCTGTGGAATTTATGAGAGACATTAAAAAAGATATTCAAGTTTAGTAAAAACATAAAACTTTTCCCACATGTGTGCATTTCTTTATTAAATTTAAATCCCATCCTTCTGCTCAAACCAATGAAAATCATTTTTTTAAAAATGAAATGTGCACTATGGGAATTCTAATTCAAACCTAAAAACAAATCATTCAGAGAGACATCACTACCTGGAATTTTTACTTTAATACGGGAAGAAAATAATTGACTTATTTTGAATAGTTTAATGTTGCTACAGCTTTTTAAACATTTATTACAAGTTTATACAGTCATCTTTTTTAAAACTACCAAAACATTAATTATATAAATTCATTAACATAAAAGATTTTAAAGAGTAAAAACAATAAAACTAACAGTTTGAAAACAATTAAGCAGAAATTAGAGGATTTTGCTGAACTAAGGAAAGACCTAGGAGCATAGAGAAAATTCAATTTTTTGTTGAAATCAATCCACAGCAAGATCTACTTTATCTCTGTCATTGGTTTATTCAGTGCAAAAAACATTATCTTCCTATTATTGAATATCAGCAAATTGTGCTGTAATCAGTACAGCATCTTATGTTTCAGATAAAGACTTAGTAGGCCTATGCGGAAATAAGTGGTTTCCTAGATAATTCATCTTTACTATGTGGTCAATTATTAAATGATACCTTGATTCTGAAACATGTTTTCAGCAGCTGGTTTTTCTTTAATAGCTCAAATAGGAAGTCAGGACTGAATCAAATTCTAGGACATTGAAGAAGGGGAACTTAACCTTTTGCAGTGGTCGCAAGTCAGTCAGATGCTTATTCAGTAAGCACTTCCTATTTGCAATAGGAATGAAACTCCTATAGTATCCTATAGAAAGATGATTGGAAACTATTTTGCATGGCCACACAAATTAGAATCAGAAATAAAGAGTATGAACTGCAATCACACAAGTGTCTGTTTAAGTATAAAGAAAAAATTCTTGACAATAAAAACTATATAACACCAGAAAGGTCTACTGCAGGAAATGGAATGGAATGGAATGGAGTGGAGTGGAATGGGATAGGATAGGATAGAATAATAGAGTTGGAAGGGACCTTGTAGGTCATCTAGTCCAACCCCTCCCAAGCAGGAGACCCTACAAGAGACAGGGAGTATGGGCTCTACCTCTTTAAAGGTTTTTAAGAAGATACTGGACACTTTTCAAGAAGAGTTTTAATTGGTTTCTGGCATATTAGAGGTTGACTAGATAACTCTTCTATTCTCTTCCAAATCTACAGTTCTATGACTCTATACAATGAACAGATTCATTGGAAAAGACCCTGATGTTGAGAAAGGCTGATGAGGCAAAAGGAGAACGGGATGGCAGATATTGATATGGTTAGGTAGTGTCATCGACGCAGTGAGCATGAGTTTGGGCAGACTCAAGG
Organism: Bungarus multicinctus; assembly: GCA_023653725.1. Taxonomy (NCBI): domain Eukaryota; kingdom Metazoa; phylum Chordata; class Lepidosauria; order Squamata; family Elapidae; genus Bungarus; species Bungarus multicinctus. Next base: position 258,168,943 of record CM042834.1, read on the forward strand.
AGACAGTGGAGAATGGGGAGAGGGGGGCTGGTGTGCTATGGTCCATGGTCACGCGAAGAGTCAGACTTGACTGAACAACACATATGGAACAAAATGCTACAAACAATGAAGCTCCCAGATCCAGAATACCCTAAAACTCAAGGGCATTTAGTCTTGCCAGGATTCAGTTGAAATCTGTTGTTCCCCATTCAGACATCCACCGGACATCAACACAATTGTGTAGTTTATGAGAGGCAGAGATATATAATTGAGTTCCACCAGCATATTGATCTGCCTCACCTCATGGCAACAGGTTATCTCTCCCTTTGGCTTCATGTACCAGGTTTCCCTGAAAATAAGACTCTGCCTTATATTATTTTGCCACCAAAAAAGGCACTAGGTCTTATTTTTGGCGGATGTCATCCAATGACTAACCTCACTTGCACACGTCACTCCTAGCCTCCTTTTCGCTATCAGAGGCCTTCAAGAAGTTCTTTTGCGGCCGGTAAGGCTTTCCTGAAGGCCTCTGCAGCCAATAACAGAGCTCTGGATCAATCTGGAGCTTTGTTATCAGCTACAGAGGCCTTCAGGAAAGCTTTGCCAGCCTTGCCGGTTGCAGAACAAATGGGCCAGTAAGGCAGGTGTTGGGGTATGCAAGGCCTGGCTACAACTGTCCAAAGGTAAGTAGTAGGGCAGCTCCACACCCCCACCCCCACCCTAGCTTAATTTTTACCCATCTACAGTGGTGTGGGTGGGACCTTAATTAGGGCTTATATTGGGTGCACATGTAAAAATCAAGCTAGGACTTACTTTCAGGGTAGGTCGTATTTTTGGGGAACAGGGTAGATGTTAGATAGGAGTGGAGAAAATACCAAATTCTCTTCAAGTGAAGGGTACAAAGGCATCCAATCTAGCATTGGCTTTGCCTTGCCCATTATAGTCTTTATTGATTCACAATTGCTTTCCAACTTTGTCCTCTTGGCTTGACTCCTAGATCTCCCCTTAAGGACTTCTTACAGCTCAGTTCAGACTCTCTTCAAAAACATACATGGATCATATGCAAGCATAAATTATAGTCACAAGAGTTATTTAAGTTCAAAGAAAGAACTTACACTAATTAATTAATGTTCTTACCCTAGGTTTGAGCAACTACTTTCTAAAAGTTAACTATATGGTATTAGGTGCTGCTGTTTGGGGAAAGCTTATACTGTAAGAAGTTTCAAATTATTTTGGATGTGGAAGCAATGAAATGTTTTTTTTTTTATAAACCTCACGAAACTGAACAATTAATGAACTTTCCCCAGCCTGGCGGTCTCCCATGCTAGCACTTTCAATCCCAAACAAACAGGGAGAAAACCAGGTTGGGCAAAATTTGACCTGAAGAAAAGAAATATACATTTTCAAAATATAGAAGGACCTCAGGGACCTAGCCGTGCTCAGTTTAGCTTCTGAAGCTGAATTGAAAAACCCCAATGACAGTTTAAAAGTCTGGAACTTTAGTATAAAATATGTTTTCTTCAGCTTGGTCAACAAATCCAATCAAACCTATATGTTTGTATATAATATCCACACACATATAAAATTGTCTGTGGCTTATATCATCAAAACATTCTTTCCAAATCTAAACTTTTATTGTTTCTATTCTATTTTCTGGAACAAAAAAAATCTATTGTATATTGATTGATGTCTATATCTTCAATTTTCAGACTTTTGTCAGAAACAACCTTAATATCTAAACACAATAGAAGTTAAAATCCAGTTCATACTTTGGTTAATTCATCCTCATTCTCACTTATCTCCATTTGGTCAACCATCACAGCAGAGCTTGGTTTCTCAATACTTTCTAGGAACAGTAAAATACCAAAAAGCAAAACAATTAGGATTTGGATATTAACATTAATTCCTTGTGCATGGTCTACCACTCTCTGTGTCAAACAAATCTTGACAACTGACTTATCATCAACACGATGGCGTTTTTAAAGACATATAATAAAATTTAATACTAAGGTTTACAAAAATGTTTACGTATTTATAACACGAACTGAAATAAATGGATTATTGATGAATTTCTCAGTTCTGCCTGTTCACTATTCCTTTTACCATCTATGTATTCAGCTACCAAGAATTGTGGTATAACCAACATTTCTCAGTTTGATTCCTGAATTTCATTATGGTTACAGCTTTCAGATTAGCAGCAACTCTTCTCATTCCATCACATTCGTATCATGACCAAGTTTGCATTATTTAGCATCTTATCAAACTGACATAAGTTGTTTGGTGCAGAGGTTAAGGCAACAGGCTAAATACCAGAAAACCTTAAGCTCTAGTCCTGCCTTAGGCATGAAAGCTGGCTGGGTGACTTTTGGCCAATCACCTGGAGACTGAGAGTTCTAGCCCCACCTTGCGCATGAAAGCCAGTTAGGTGACTGGGCCAAGTCACTCTCTTTCAGCCCAACTTAATTCATTTTCTGTCACAACCAATGGATGAACACTTTCTTGATTTGAAAAAAATGGATCCTCCACTTGCAGGAAGAACATTAGAGAGAAAAATAAATAACATCTTATCACTACATGTGAACTAAATCAATAAACCAAAACCATACCAATGTCTTTTAATACCAATTATATCTATATAATATAGAAACAGAAAAAAGCATATGAGCTAAAATAAAATATGTGCCAAAATGGAAAAACATATCAATAATTTTAATCTTTTAAAAAACCATTTTCTTCCAATACAGAGAGAATGAGAACAAATAGTTTGGAAGCACCCAACTTTCATACCATGACACATTGGCCATGCTTAATTATACCATCTCCACACACATCATATGCCAAACAGTGCAAAATTCTGCTCCTGAAACTTATAATCTATAGTTCTGCAAAGGATTTTGATGGTAAGAATCACTGGCCCAGCATTTTGACAAACTTGTTGTTGAAATAGTTTGAGATAAGACTTTGTATTAATGTCAAAATTTTACAAAGTGATATAGGTGGCAGCTTTACAGTGACAATTGCAAAAACTGACAACTCCATATAAATTGGTCACAAATCCTGTTGTAGAGAGAAGGACCAGACGCTATGAATGAAAAAATAAATGACTGCTGCAAACTTGGGCTACTGTAGCTGCAGTGTATCTGCAACCATATATGGTGGCAACATATTACAACGTTCTGGAGCTCTATGTGCCCTCCAGGAGTGACCTGGAGTTTTGCAATCCTTATATGTTAGTTTTGGCAAAGCAAGAGCTTTATGTTTTGACCATCTCATTTTAAGCCTGGTGTGGATGAACATTGAACTCCAACATCAGATTTTTATTTATGGATTTACCTTTGGGCTCCTCAATTGCTATGTTCTGTTCTGCTGACTCATAAGTTTTCAATACTATCAATGAAGCCTTAGAAGCCTCTTTTAGAACCTTTTCAAATAAACAAGCAAAAAAATCATTAGCCATTTCTTTTTCTTTTTGCAAAACACTGGTAAATTTTGGAAGACAGTTTTGTAAAAATCAACCCTGAATATAATACTTTAAGAACTCAACAAGAATCCGGTGAAAGAACATTATTAACACTTTTTGATATGACGTAATATTGAGGTGATGGCTGGGTTCCTACTTTGGATGAGCAATAGCTGGTTAATCCTAGTTTGTTGGATTTATTTATTTATTAGTGTATTAATTTATTTATTAGTGTATTGGATTTATCCTCTTCCTTTCTGCCAATTTGATAAACAATCATTATATGTCCGAATGACTGGATTCACACATAATGGATTGCCATGAATCTAGCAGCTGTGACTGATAAGCCACAGTTTATTGCGTAAAAAACAACAGCATGAAGTCATCTCTGTTCCTCCTGCTGGATAATGAAATTTGCATTGTTTTCCAGTTTCAAGGCGAATTCATGACATTGCTTTTTCTCTCAATGAAAACCAATAGTATGCAACCAATCAGACGCTTTCAGCTCTCTTGATTCAAAAAAAGACAAGGACTCACAAGTTTAGAGGGGTTTGTAAAAGATAAGCACAAACGAAATGGGAATGGATCTCACACACACACACACAAACACACACACACACACACACATTGTTGTGAGCCACATTTTTGTTTAGTTAATTTATAAGACCACTCGATTCCTTCATGACTCCAAATGGCATATAGCATGCAAACTATTTAAACATTTATACCCTTTCCTGGATAGGGAGGTTCTCCACTTGATCACTCATGGCTTGGTCATCTCCCATCTGGACTATTGCAATGTGCTCTACATGAGGCTACTCTTGAAAAGTATCTGGAACCTTCAGCTTGCACAAAATGCAGCCTTTTTTGGCAAACTCGGGAGCCCAAAGAATGGTGCACCTAACACGTCTGCTGTGTGAACTGCATTGGGTGCTGATTTGCTTCTAGATCCAATTCAAGTTTATGATCTTTAAACTCCTACATGGCAGAAGGATTTAGTGTTCCCAAACCATCTTCATCGCGTTACATCAGCCCATCTCACCCAGTTAGGCAGGGAAGATATACTGCAGATCCTGTCAGCCAAAGAATTCCAATTGACAAGAGTCCAGGAAAAAAAAAAAAAACCTTCTCTGTTGTTGCCCCTCCCACCCACCCTGTGAGGCAGACCTCTATCCTTGGCCTTCCACAAAAACATGCTCTATGCCAGGGGTCCCCAAACTTGGCAACTGTAAGACTTGTGGACTTCAACTCCCATCAGGAAACACTGTTTAACTGATGAGACCCAGAGCGTGATGACTCTGTCTGAGCATACAGGATGGATAGAAACCACAGAAGATAAATAATCTCTCAGCGAATCAGACTCTAAGTAAGACTAGACTGGGTGTCAGCAACCTGCAGCTCTGGAGCCGCATGTGGCTCTTTGGGCTCTCTGCTGGGGCTCCCTGTTGGGTGATCACACCAGTGGCTGGCCCTGCCCATCCCTCGCCCTCCCCTCCCAGTCACTTCTTGCCTGGCCTGAGAAGGTAAAACACAAAAAACAAAAATGAGAGGGAGGGAGGGAGAGAGGGAGGGGGAGAGAGAAACCCATTTCCCACAGAAAGCACCAGGAGTCACAAAACTTGGGTAGGTGTGGTGGGGTGAGATGGGTGGATCATGTGACTGGGTGGAAGTGACGCTGAGTTGGCTATGCCCACCCAGGTTTTGAGGCTCCTAGTGTTTTCTTTCTTATGGGAAATGGGTCCAAATGGCTCTTTGAGGGTTTAAGATTGCAGAATCTGGGACTAGACAATGACTTGATGGCACATAATTAATTAATGTTATAAATACTTTTATTTATTTGTATCACCTCTTTCTTTTTAAAATAACCCAAGAAGGGAACATATTCAACACTTCGTTCTCCTATTTTCGTACAAACACCCTGTGAGGTAGGTTAGGCTGAGAGAGACAGTGACTGGCTCAAGGTCACCCAGCTGGTGAATTTATGGTTATGACAGGAGTTGAATTAGAAGTCTCCTGCTGTCTAGCCTGGTGATTTAACCACTAGACTAAACTGGATGATTGCCAGCACCTTGAATTGTACAGGAGCAGCCCCATGTATAGGACTTTGCAACAGTCTAGCTACAAGATGATCAAAGCATGAGTCATTATCCTAACAGCCTATTAATTCAAGTATTGGATCATTAGATGAATTTTGGGAACTCTTTTCCAGCCAATTGCCTTCTACCTCCTTGAGCAAAAGCTGTGAGTCCAAGAAAACTTCCAGTTACATCCCAATCCTGAAGTGGGACTTAAGAGTAACATCCTTAAACCTGGATAATTGAAATAACCACAGACATCAATTTAGTCATTGAACCATTAGAAAAAACTACTATTTTCAATATATGAATACCAACTAAAACAAAAAAGCTGCTTTAGGTCATGGAATTCGAACAGTTATTCTTATAAGGCACAACAGAAAACAGAGATTTAATCTGTGAAATTCTCCTCTCCAAACTTTACTGAAAATTAATTTGCATTTGTACAAATAAATAGAGGCTTTTGCCCCCCAATCAACAGCTTATGGAAGTATTTGGAGATGGAAGGACATAATTGGAAATTTTATTTTAAGCCAACTTTAGTATCAATTGTCTGGTCAAACATAACACACAGTCCTTGGAAGCACAATTTCAGTTTACCATTCCATGCCAGGTTTTACTTACATGTATTTGATTCAAAGAAGAGTCTTCCATTCTGACTGGAAGTAGACTTTCAACCACCATTTCATTTTCATGGAAGGATTTAATTGCCTCTGCAATCAATGCATCCAGAGATAGGACCTGGATATTAAAAACTGACACAGAAAACAATCTGGTTGTAATGGGTTTATTATATTTTATGCCATCATAAAAAGAGATTATAGGAAATGGGGTCAGAGGAATGCTTTTCTATATATCTTGTATACGTTCAATGACAATAAAGTATTATTATTATTATTATTATTATTATTATTATGGGACCGCCTGCTGCCACCAACAACCTCCCGCCGCCCAGTACGCTCCCACAGGGTCGCCCTTCTTGGGGTACCGCCGCCTGATCACTGTCGGCTGGCGGCCCCGAGGGTGCGTGCTTTCTCTGTGGGAGCCCCCTCCTTGTGGAATGATCTCCCCCCGGAGATACGAGCCATGACAGACATCCTGACCTTCCGGCGCGCAGTTAAGACTCTGTTTTTTAAACAGGCCGGCCTGGCCCAGTAAGGGTTTTTGGGGTTTTAAATTCAATAAGGGTTTTAATTTTTAATTTGATTTTTAAATTTTTACCTATCCCGGATTTTAAATATTTAATTATAGTTGGACGGGATGCAGCCATATATGTATTTAATTTGTTTTTAAATTCTATTTAACTTGTATCTATTTTATGTGTTTATTAGGCTGTACACCGCCCCGAGTCCCTTTTTGGGAGAGGGAGCGGTATAGAAATATGAAAAATAAATAAATAAAAAATATTATTGTTGTTGTTATTGTTATTATTATTATTTATGACAATGATAGAAAGATATTTTTGGAGAATTTTTTCACTCCTACTCTTTGTAGAACCAAGTCTTTCTGGAAACCATAAGGACTGATGAAATACATCACTCATGACATGGGATCCGTACTTCCTGGCTTTGCCACAAAGAACCATGAAATAGATAAGGAAAAAAAAAACCTTTGTAGATTTGGGAAAACCCCAGTTAGTTAGAATCAAAATGCTACTGGCACATGGTATCAAGAGCTTAATATGGATTTATGGATTAGAAGATCTGTCCTTAGGAATTTCAAAGTTAGGTGCTGGACAAGAACAGTATTTCCTTTCAGAGTGACTTCATTGATCCAGCCAATTGCTTGCTAATGCTATTTTAAATTACTCCCAAGTGTATGGAACTTCATTGGAATATGTATGAATAAATACCTATATTGTTTGTTCTGCTAACTTTTAATATGTTTATGTTATGTGCTGTTATGTACTTCTGTTATGTTTTTGTTATGTACTGTTTTCTAAACAGGATAGTACCTAAGAAGTCACAAATAGTCATCAGCATGATTTAGTACGATTGCAGTCTTGAGGGGCAAGGAGTCATTTAGGTCATCAAGTCCAATCCCCCTGCCCAGAGTAGGATTGAAATTCTCAGCACATAATTAACTTCTGGTTGTCTGTACTACTGATTCCATTGTTAAGCTGTTCTTGTTTTTTTTATATCACATTAAATCAGAATCCATCTTCTTTAAGCTTAAATCTAGTGCTCTGTTGCCTATAAACTGGAACTATAAAAAGCAGGTCTTAGATTAACAAGCTCCAATAAAGTAGAACAATTACTTCCCATCTATTCAATGACATCCAAGGTGGGTGTCAAAATCCCAAAATGATAACAATATGCATTTCCATATGCATTGCTGATTTTAACCTGCATCAATTTATAAATTCTTCTGGTGCAGCCTAAAATGACATTTTTTGTAGTGATATTACATTGCTGACTTTGCTAGTCAGACACTGCAACCATTATAAATACGATTCACTTGCCAAGCATCTGAATTTTGATCATATGACCACAGGGATGCTGTAAGGTCGTAAGTGTGAAAAACAGTCATAAGTCACTTTTTTTCAGTGCCATTGTAACTTTGAATGGTCACTAAATGAACCATTGTAAGTCAAGGACTGACTACCCATACTCTTCTCTAACGGTAATACCAAGTTACAGTAAGGGCAAAAAGTTGCCTTGTGTTTTCACTATTTGAAGGTGAAAATAGTGAATATCATAAGTCTTGAATTTCCTGGAAGGGTCATTCTTAGCAGACTTTGTCTGTACATGTATTAAGATATTGGATAATTCCCCATCAATATTAGTATCTCACAATTCTTGGAAATATCTGTAGTCTGTTTTTGAAAAGCATCACCTGCTCTATTTAGGCAAGTCCTGTAGTTTTTATTCATTTCACCACTTAAACTTTAACCCAAATGCTCTCAATAGCACTGTCAAATTCAATTGGCATCCTATTGCTTTGATAAACGTTGCTTTCTTTTTCTTTTAAAATTTTCTCTTTTGGCTGCTACATTCCAACCATCATCACTTTCCCCTTTATCCCTAGCACATTTCAAATGCTTCTCTGCAATATGATGAGCCTGCAGGGATAGGAAAAAATGATACTGGAAAAGAAAGAAAAGGAGGAATGTGTCTGAAAAAGCGGGTGCCAAGTGTGAGAACGGCGTCCTCCCACCTTCAGTTTTGATTTACTCAAATGGACACGCAGTCCCCCATCAACTTTTCTTGAAGAAACACATTACCCCAAGGTGGGGTGAAGGGGAGGGAAGCCCCCTGTTCCACAGAGAGCACAAAAAGACATCAAGGGCAAAGTAAATTCTAGGGAAAATAGAAATCTACCCTACCTTTTCCTAAGAAGTTTAAGCAAGTGGTTTTTCCACTATAGAGCTTTCCCAAAATGCAACCTTTCATAGGAAATGGAGAAAATATAGACGGTGGTGGTTCCAGTTCTGGGGGATATACAAGTTCCATCAATCTGTGAATCACATGACCCAATATTACATTATCAGGAGGTGGTTTATTTGCTCTGATCTCTTCAGGAGGGTACCACTCCTCAACCATAGCCTGCAGTAAAAGAAATCACAACATAAAATGGAACATTTGGCATCCATCCAGGCTGCTGCAAAAAGGAACTAAATTGCAACACAATCCTACGGGTGCTTATTTAGAATAGAATAGAATTCTTTATTGGCCAAGTATGATTGGACACACTTTGTGATTGGAATTTGTCTTACTGCAAATGCTCTCAGTGTACATAAAAGGAAAGATACATTCGTTAAGAATCATAAGGTACAACACTTAATGATAGTCATAGGGTACAAAAAGCAATCAAATCATACTAGGAAACAGTCCATATAAATCATAAGGATGCAAGTGACAAAGTTACAGTCATACAGTCACAAGTGGGAGAGGATGGGTGATAAGGAGTAATGAGAAGATTAATAGTAATAGTAATGCAGACTTTGTAAATAGTTGAACAGTGTTGAGGGAATTATTTGCTTAGCAGAGTGATGGCGTTCGGGAAAAAACTGTCCTTATGTCTAATTGTTTTGGTGTGCGGTGCTCTGTAGCATCATTTTGAGGGAAGGAGTTGAAGCAGTTTATGTCCGGGATGTGAGGGGTCTGTAAATATTTTCATAGCCCTCTTTTTGACTAGTGCAGTGTACAGGTCCTCGATGGAAGGCAGGTTGGTAGTAATAGTTTTTTCTGCAGTCCTCAGTACCCTCTGAAGTCTGTGTCTGTCCTGTTGGGTTGAAGAACCAAACCAGACAGTTACAGAGGTGCAGGTGACAGACTCAATAATTCCTCTGTAAAACTGTCTATCAGCAGCTCCTTGGGCAGTTTGAGCTTTCTGAGTTGGCGCAGAAATAAAATTCTTTGTTGTGCTTTTTTGATGACATTTTTGATGTTAGGTGTCCATTTTAGCAATAAATTTCATTTAGCTGTATAAGATATTATCTGAGCAAAGGAAAAGGCTGCAGCAAGTTATTTCATTCAAGATTCACAATGCTTAAAAGCCATTTTTTAAAAAAGGACCTTCTCCAAGATGGCACTATCCAGATATCCAGATATTATCCAGACTCCTATCCCATAGGCTACATAGACTGGTAATTCTGAAAATTATTGTCCGAACAGCACCTGGGAAGATGTTGGGAAGATCATGAGCCACTGTATTATGTATATTGTGTGCAAAACGTGTCCACTGCTTAATTTTTTTAATCACTAACAAGAAAATTAACGGGCTTTGCTCATGTAATAAATTCCACCTGCTCACTTAAACCCCAATAAATTAGGTCTCACAAGGAATTCTATCTTAATGACATAAATTAAATTGCCTGACTTTCTTCCTGCTGTTATCACTAGCAAACTTGCTTTTTTGATATCAATGGTACTATAGGTGTATTATAAAGGTAATCAACAGTTCCCAAACTCATGTTTTTCAGTTGTGTTGACCATTCTGACTGACAATTAAAGAAGCTGCAGGTTACCACTTATGAAAGTTTTGAGATTAAGAAAGGCTGCCATAAATAAGCCATTTGAAAACAAACCACATTGAAGCAGATTGTTCTTATATTAATAATAAAGATTCGTGTAATTTGTTGTTAGTATCAGTTGGAGACATGAACTCCTTTTCCTTCTTCCCACTAGAAAGCTTGGTTTTTTTTTGTTTAAACTTTAACTTATTTTTGCTTCTGAACTTCAAAGATGACATAATTGGTTCTTCTCTTGGGTATTACCTTGGATCTCAATTTACTAGGACTGGTTCATATTGTTAATATGAAAATTTTGTGAATAGGCTTGAAATCAGAGGAAGAAGAAAGAAAGATGCAATGTCACTGGATTCTCACTCATGTTTTCCACCAGAAAAGGGAACTGGTGAAAATATCTTTTTTTTGTTTTGATTTTTGTTTTGTTTATGAATGGCAGTATCCAACAAGCAGAACTCTGTTCAATGGCTCAGGTACTGGATATATGCCCAGGTATTTTCATTCAAAATCTCAAAGCAGGAAATATTTGTACTGTTGCATTAAACAATGAGAATGAATTATCTTTTCCCAAAGAAAATAAAACATCCATTAATGTTTCAATTTCATTAGCAAAGGAAAATAGCTTTCTGAGCCAAAGAGAAATGATATTACAAAGAAAAACACCGCACCCTAAGATATTTTGCAACCTGCATTGTCAGATTTTCTCTGAGCATGGATATTGAGAAAAATAATGGTTTGCAGACTGTATTTACTCTGCCAGCACAATTGAAACTTTTTAACAAAATAGATTTTCTCTTGCTCCAAGATCCCCTGTAGTTTTTAAAATCTCTGGCCAGGGGACTTGCCAGGGCTAATTTCTGAAGATATATGGGAAGTGAAGAAACAGAAGATGGAAAGAATTGTAGAGAGTAAAAGAAGACAGCCTCAGTGGAGATATATAAACCTCTTTTGCCTATGAAACAGCACCTGTATATCTCTGTCGAAGATACCTTCCTTATTTTCTATGAAACTCCAACACATGAATACAAATCCAGTCACTAAACATGATGTAACCAGATGTAAATGAGCCAAAAGTGGAACGCACCAAACATTCTTGCCAAAGCAGGACAAATAATTAATCTGATGTTGAGCAGTAATCAATACAAGCTTATGCCTTAATCAATTTGTCTCTGAGATACCTAAGTCTCTTTGTTGTTTGTATTTTGACAAATCACCTCTGGAAACTTTTAAAAAGGAGGGAGAAGCGTCTATTAACTTCTATTAACCTTAAGAATATAGAATATTTGTAATTCCTTCTGCTATTGTCTGGACATGTCAGAGGCAATTATCTTAAAATGTAGAGAGAAAGAAAGAGTGAAAGCTGGCCTCAGCTTAGTAAAGAAAACAAAAAATAGGACACACATAGCAGGTTAAAAAAAAGTCTCTAAGAAAGAATGCATACAGGTAACTCAGAATTATTGAAATGTTACTTATTACTAGTAGTTCTTGTTAAACTACCACAACTGGGACCTGCTACTTGGTTGTAAAGTAAAGCAGTTGCTAAGTGAAACACTGCAATTTTACCATAGTTTTCCTTTGTTTTGCAGACTTGAAAAGGTCATAAATCCAAGGAGTGGTTGCCAAGTTATTTTTTTCATCACTATTGTACTTGACAGTTCCTAAGCAATCAGTTGCTAAACAAAGACGACAGGTAGTCCTCGACTTATGGCCAAAATTGAGCCCAGCATTTCCGCAGCTAAGCAAGGCAGTAGTTATGAGTTGTGCCCCATTTTACAATCTTCTTACCATGGTTGTTGAACAAATCACTGAAGTTATTAAGTTAATCATGTGGTCATTAAGCAACTCTGGCTTCACTCATTGTCAGACTTGCAAGGTCTGTCAGACTTGCTAGGACCTAGGAAGTTCGCAAAATGGTGATCACATGACCTCGGGATGCTACAATTGTGATAAATACATGCCAGTTGCTAAGCACCCAAATTTTGATCACTTGACCATGGGGATGCTGCAACAGTCATAAATATGACAACATGTCATAAGTTGCTTTTCTCAATGCCATTTTGAACGTCACTAAACAAATGCATGTAGGTCGAGGATTAACTGTACTTGTAATTCAATTTTATGGCCTCCCAGAATTTCTTTGGATGAATGGAAGGATGGAGGGATAAATAGTGTCAGGAAATCTAAAGTCCAAAGAACTGACGTTACTGAAGAACAGTCACCACAGAAGTTCCTTTACATTTATTTAAAATAAAACAAAGTTTCACAGTAGTTCTTCAGTGAATATAACAATATGCTAAAAGATAAGACAAAGTTTGATTTAGATCTCCTAGTTTGATCTTGCAGTCTTCTCCAAGTTAAAAAAACATGTTCAACAAGACATTGCAAAGTACAGGACCAAAATAATAATAATAAAAACATGATCAGGAAATAAGTTTTTACTTTCAATTAGTTAAATCTCCAAGGCCATCACCGGATAGTAATGGGTCTGGCAAAAAAATTTCAAAATGTAAAATACTGGTGCGGTACCTGATGATTGGAAGACAGCAAATGTTCTTCCTCTCTTCAAACAACAGAAAATGAAAGATCAAATGCACAGCTAAAGGATAGTTGACTTGGTATTAGTACTTGTGAAAAAGATTTGGCCTAGTAATTACAAACGAAATGGTTGCAATTGCAAAAATAGCAGATGCAGTTTCAGGCAGCATCAACAAAAGTACAGTTTCCAAAATCACAGGAAGTAGTAACTATAGATTACTCTGCATTGCTGTTATCCCACATCAAGTATTCTACTGAATTCTGGTCAGCACATAGTTGCTTGCTGCACAGAACAAATTAAACTGAGTTGCAATATAAATTGAGTTGCAATATAAATATCACCATATTACAGAATAAATATATAGTATCTGACTTTTTGTTTAGTAACAGAATTAATTAATTGAAAACATAAACAAAAATATGTCTGGATTTTTCTTATACATTTCCAAATAATTATTAAAGGGATAGTTTTAACTTTTATGAGTCTGCTTAGCTCTAGGTCAATCTCTGATTCAGGAAAAAACATAGTTGGCTGTTATATCCAAAAATGGACAGATACATTTTTAATTTTCTCACCAATCTAACAGTAAAAACCAGTTGTAACTTTTTCTCACCATAAAGTAATAAATTCAAACGATGTTTGCTGGTTCAAATGTAAACAGAAATGATGCAGTACTCTAACCAAGTTATAAAGTGGCTCCAGGAACACAATGGAAAAAGAATCATGGATAAAGGGGCACAACGTTTTATTTTTTACAACCTTAGCTGGCATAATGAGTTATAGCTGAGCTCAAATAAACAACCTTAGATTTCAAAAATTAGAAATGTGTATCTCTTTATCTGCTGCTCCAAACCATCTCATGTTAGCTTGGATGAAAATATTCTGGGTTCTATTAAGATACACTTTTCTACTTCATTCAGATCATGTAATGTTTCTCAGCCTTGGAAACTTTAAGATATGTGGACTTCAATTCCATTTTCCATTCAGCTGTTGAATTCTGGGAGTCCATACATCTCTATAGTTGCCACAATTGAGAAAAACTGAGATAATGAATGCCAAATAACAAACTAAGAGAAGAAGGCATGAAGAGACAGGAAGAAGGGGAGGAGTATTCAGTGAGATTGTTTAAGGTTTCATATATCTAAAAACACTCATCAATGTTGCAAAATTGTTCAAAACAAACTGAGCACGTGATAGATTTGCAAACTCACTAAGTATCTTCTTGATTAGTACTGGAAAAACAGTCAGACTGATAAAGAATTGGAACAATGTCTCTTGAATCAAATTAGGCATTATGGAAGACACATCCATACTGTTTAGTTCAAGAGTGACACAATTGAAAATATAGCAAATAGCACTTTGGGCTATAAATATATAAAATGATATGACAAAAATTCCCTCCTGCCCCTACCAAGAAGTTGTAGATACTCCAACACTGGAAGTTTTTAAGAAGAGATTGGACAACCATTTGTCTAAAATGGTATAGGGATTCCTGCCTGAGAAGAAGAGTTAGATTAGAAGATCTCCAAGGTCCCTTCCAACTCCGTTATTCTGTTAAAATCAACTTTTTAAAACGAATACCTATCACATGAACAGCCTGTTTACATTTGCCAATGAGGGACAGAAAGACAGGAGTAGTTGTGTACAATTTGCATATTTTAAGTGTACTAAGTGAATTTCATGGAAGATTATCCCAACATTTTCTGAATATATTTCACCCAGTGTTATATTTACCTGGGGAGTCAACAGCCTATGTCTATTTAGACTTTTGATTTGAACTCTAACCAGCCTTAACAGCATACCAATAGCAAGGAACTATGGAAATGTACTCCAACTGTCTGGAAGGCATCTGATTAGCTATTATGAATTTATAGGAGTAAACACTGTTATAGTCTGTAACTAGAGCTGACCAAAACTTGTATGTAAGTCATTACAAGTAATTCCATGCAAGCAGCTGGAAAATAAGCAAGAAGTCTCCTTAGCCCATTAATGTTTGGAACTATATTTTCTACATTTTTTTCTGTAGGATTTACTGGGAAAAAAACTATAGGAGATTCTTCAGGCTCATTTCCACAGGTGATAAATCCATAGACTGGATCGAAAGTAAGTCAAATGCCCTTAATTGCCATGAAAATCAATGACTAAGTTTTGTCAAGTCAATAGAAGCCACCTTATCTGGAACCCAACCTATTTATTATTAACTAATTATTTATTAACTAATTGCTTTTTAAAAGCAACTGCCAGTACTTTGAAAAGAGAGATCCTCAGATGTCCTAATAAACTGAAAACAGCAACCAAAAAAGCAAAAACATCTCAAGGTAAAAAGCACTTTGAAAACAGGTCACAACATTCAGTCATTGTGAAGTCCTTGATGCTCTCTGAGCCTCGTTGTTTGCTTCCATATATTTCATTACCCAACTAGGTAACATCATCAGTGGAGGTGTGGAGGTGTGGATTTTCTCCCTGTTTTATGCAGTACAGTAGCTTGCTGTCAGTGTTGGATATGCCTTTTTCTTGATAGTTCCTCGATTATGATGGTTTTTGCTTGATTATATGTACAGTGTTAATCCCTGCTTTTTTAGGTGTTGATTGCTGTAGAGCATGGATGTCAAACTTGAGGTGTCACATTGCCATCACATTTCGTGGCGTTTTTTTCCCTTGGTGGAACTGGAGTGGGCGTGGCCTATGTGTGACGCATCCGGTCCATGGGGCCACCAATTTGATACCCCTGCTGTAGAGAATGTATTCTGGATTTTTTGCTTCCTTCTTAGCTTTTCATTGTCTCTTTTGAATTGTATGCAAAGGTGTCTATTGATGGCTGATTTGTCTGAATGCCAGGTTTCCAGGAATTCCCGAGCATTTTTGGAATTTAGATTTACCAAGTTTATCAACCTTGATTTGTTAGTTTAGTTTGGTTGCTTGGTTTTATTTACCAAGCTTAATCCAAAACCATTAGGGAGTTCATGCAACTGTATATAAGAGGAGTGCAAACCCACATTCTTTAGTACTGAAGATGTTATATAATTGGGTAATGAAACATCTGCAAGCAAACTACCATGCTCAGAAGGTACAGATAACTCTGTAGTCCAATCCTGAACTAAATATATTCTCTTCTATTGATTCCAGGCATTACAGTTCCTTCATGTTCGTTAATGAAATAATATTCAAGAACTATACCACAGGTTTTTTATGGATACTATGCTTGAAAGTATTTACAATACAGATAGATTTAGTACAGGTAGTCCTGGACTTAGGACCACAATTGAACCCAAAATTTCTGTTTCTGAGAGGCAACTGCTAAGTGAGTTGTGCCCCATTTTACAACCTTTCTTACCCAGTTGTTAATTGAATCACTGCAGTTGTTAAATTAGTAATGTGATCATTAACTAAATCTGGCTTCCCCATTGATTTTGCTTGTCATGTTGAAAAGAGTGATCACATGACCCTGGAACACTGCAACCGTCATAAACATGAGTCAGTTGCCAAGCGCCTAAATTTTGATCATGTGACCACAGGAATACTGCAATGGTCATGTGAAAAAGTTAAAGGTCACTTTTATCCATGCGGTTGTAACTTCACATGGTCACTAAATGAACTGTTGTAAGCTGAGGACTCTCTGTAACCACTTTTTAGAGCTCAGAAAAGCATTTGAAAGAGGTGCTTCAAGAGTCTAATGGAGATTCTCAGTCATCCCAGTCATGGTTGTCCCAAAGGTGCTTTTTCAGGAGACAACTGGACTTTCTAGATTTTTCTTCAAAGACATTTTGATTCTTAGCCAATACTCTTCCAAGAAAAAACAAGGAAGACCAGTTGCCTCCTGAAAAACTGCAAAAAGGTTGTCCTTTGGGACAGTGAGCCATGGTGGTGCAGTGGTTAGAGTGCAGTACTGCAGGCTACTTCTGCTGACTGCCTGCAATCTGGCAGTTCGAATCCCACCAGGCTCAAGGTTGACTCAGCCTTCCATCCTTCCGAGGTGGGTAAAATGAGGATAGGGGGCAGTAGGCTGACTCTGAAAAACAACTTGGAGAGAATTGTAAAGCGGTATGTCAGTCTAAGTACTATTGCTATTGCTATCAGGACCTGGATGACTCAGAACCCCCCTAGACTTTTTGCTATGCACTTTGAGATGAACACCCTTCCAACGGTGTGGGAGTATGAACAGATTTTCAGAAAAACTGCAGACTACAGGAACCCTTTGCGCTTCACTTTGAGATTCAGACAACACAAACTCATCCCCAACAGTCTGCGCCTGTCTTGAACAGGGAAGGGACACAGGGCAGAAAACAGCCTGCAGCCAAGAAGCCTCCACATACATCTGAACTAAGGTGACCCTGAGGACAGACAAACCCCCAGGTGGCCTCAACGACTCTCTAAAAGGATGCAAATGACCAGCTGTCTGCAAGGAGTATAAATCCTTCCATTCCCCACCATCCAGTCAGAGCTGAAGAAGCTTCTTGGATGAGAAGCAAAATATCTTCAAAAGAAAAAACAAGAAAGTCATGTTGCCTCCTGAAAAGCATGTTTGAGGTGCTTCAAGAACGTGCAAGAGCACAAACAAAGCATCTCACTTTGACCCACTAAAGCAATTGCAAGGCTTGTGCAAAGCTTGGGCAGTCGTTTTGCAAAGGCATCAGGAACAGCTTGTGAAGCAGCCACATCAGCCTTGCAAAAGATATAATGGATTATCAATGCAAAGACTGCTTGGTTTGCACTTTTACACAGCTGCATCTCTTTTCAGCTTATGCCATTACTTTGGCTCTAGAAGTAAGGAAGCTCTGACTCTTCCAGATTACACATTTCTAGCAAGTAATCTGTGGTATCAAGATTACCAATTGCAAAAAAACTACATTTTTTATTTCTATTTTTGTGCTTAAATGAATTCTCTACAATGCTACAACGAAAAGAAATACTGAATATGAAGTTGCTTACATCAGTGCAGACCATTAGTTCATCCAGCCGAATAATGTCTCTACACAGAATTGATATTGACAATGATTCTATGGGGGGTTGAGATTGGAAATTTTCTGAGCTCTATTGAAAGATACTAGAAATTTAATTTGGATCTTCCTACACAAAAAGCATGCTTTTTTCTCTAAAGTGTTCCCTTCTTCAACTATTGTAGTTAATATTTGCACTGCCAAGTTTGAAGATTATATGGTCAAATTACAGCCAATTTTATAATTTGGGGTATGCCTTTTTTAAGTCTTCCTCTTCTTTCTTCCCCAAGTGCACTTTAATAAATTTGCAAAATAAACAAGCATAATGTCCTTACATTTGCAAGTACATTAATTCTCCCCTTTCTTTTATGGAATATTATGGATTGATAAAATGCTAAATAAATAGGAAGCTGAACAAACATAGAAACCTCTAGGCTGAGAATGTTTTTTAAAAATGGTTGATATAAGAAATAACTATGACAGTTAACAGTTGACTATGATATGATCCTTTCTGCACAAAGTATTTTTTGTCTAATCAAAACATTAATATATTATTTATAGTACATAGGAAGAAGCTGTTCCACAGTGACTGTCCAGAACAAGCCTACTTACTGTTGGAAACAATCCACTTATTGCCTATGATTATTTAAGGCATTATATAATTATCAATAAAAATGGATTATAAGTAGGGCTGCAGTTATCTGAACCAATAGAAGCAAAGTCAGGTTTTTCAATAATTCTATGCAGTCATTTAGTGGTCACCTGAGTCTTGCAGCCAGATAAGATAGCTTGTCTATAGAGTTACATGGAGAAAAAAAATAATTCAAACACTTTCAAATAAATAATGTTTTGAAATTTAGAAGCTATTTGTCCACAGACCCCAGTTTCTCTTTCTGTATAAATAGGTTACATAAAGATTTGATGTATATGTTACCATGGGTAGTCCTCGAGTGACTGTTCATTTAGTGAATGTTCGAAGTTACAACGGTACTGAAAGAAGTGGATTTATGACCATTTTTTACACTTGTGACCGTTGCAGCATCTCCATGGTCACATGATCAAAATTCAGATAGCAACTGACTCATATTTATGATGGTTGCAGTGTCCTGGGGTCATATGATCAGCCTTTGCGACCTTAAGAGCCATGGGGCACAGTGGTTAGAATGCAGTATTGCAGGCTACTTCTGCTGACTGCCGGCTGCCTGCAATTTGGCAGTTCTAATCTCACCAGGCTCAAGGTTGACTCAGCCTTCCATCCTTACGAGGTGGATAGAATGAGGACCCAGATTGTTGGGGGCAATAGGTTGACTCTGTAAACTGCTTAGAGAGGGCTGTAAAAGCACTGTGAAGTGGTATACAAGTCTAAGTGTTATTGCTATTCTGACAAGCAAAATCAATGAGGAGGCCAGAATCACTTAACAACCGCATTACTAACTTAACAATTGCTATGATTCACTTAACAAGAGTAGCAAGAAAAGTTGTAAATAGGGCAAAACTCACTCAACAAATGTTTCCTTTACCAACATAAACATCAATTGTGGTCGTTAAGTCAAGGACTACCTATAGTTGATGCAGCTTCAACTTTCACAAGGCATGGTTGCTTGCTTTCTGCACCCATGTTAGCATGAACTCTTTTTTTTTTTGCTGCACCTTTCTGATACAGGCAGCACTAATGTGGTTTCTGCTTAGATGATTGGTATGCTAGTGATAACTTCAGTCTTAGACATCTTACTAGAAGGAAACAAGCAACTCTAAGATACTGATAATATATGAATCACAGTGAAGAGAAAAGGTATAATATACCTATTCATTTCACTGGAGCAATGTAATCCTAATAGATTAATGCAGAAGCATCTTGGAAATTTATCACTGTAACTCTGATGTTTGCATTAAATGAACAAAATAGAGCGTCTTTTTAATATATATATATATATATATATATATATATATATATATATATATATATATATATATATATATATATATATATATATATATATATATACACACACACACACACACACACATTGGGGCAAAAAAGTATTTAGTCAGCCACCAATTGTGCAAGTTCACCCACTTAAAAAGATGAGAGAGGCCTGTAATTGTCATCATAGGTATTCCTCACCTATGAGAGACAAAATGTGAAAACAAATCCAGACAATCACATTGCCTGATTTGGAAAGAATTTATTTGCAAATTATGGTGGAAAATAAGTATTTGGTCACCTATAAACAAGCAAGATTGCTGGCTCTCACAGACCTGCAACTTCTTCTTTAAGAGGCTCCTCTGTCCTCCACTCATTACCTGTATTAATGGCACCTGTTTGAACTTGTTATCAGTATAAAAGACACCTGTCCACAACCTCAAACAGTCACACTCTAAACTCCACTATGGTGAAGACCAAAGAGCTGTCGAAGGACACCAGAAACAAAATTGTAGACCTGCACCAGGCTGGGAAGACTGAATCTGCAATAGGCAAGCAGCTTGGTGTGAAGAAATCAACTGTGGGAGCAATAGTTAGAAAATGGAAGACATACAAGACCACTGATAATCTCCCTCGATCTGGGGTTCCATGCAAGATCTCACCCCGTGGGGTCAAAATGATCACAAGAACGGTGAGCAAAAATCCCAGAACTACACGGGGGGATCTAGTGAATGACCTGCAGAGAGCTGGGACCAACGTAACAAAGGCTACCATCAGTAACACACTACGCCGCCAGGGACTCAGATCCTGCAATGCCAGACGTGTCCCCCTGCTTAAGCCAGTACATGTCCAGGCCCGTCTGAAGTTTGCTAGAGAGCATTTGGATGATCCAGAGGAGGATTGGGAGAATGTCATATGGTCAGATGAAACCAAAGTAGAACTGTTTGGTAGAAACACAACTCGTCGTGTTTGGAGGAGAGAGAATGCTGAGTTGCAACCAAAGAACACCATACCTACTGTGAAGCATGGGGGTGGCAACATCATGCTTTGGGGCTGTTTCTCTGCAAGGGAACAGGATGATTGATCAGTGTACAGGAAAGAATGAATGGGGCCATGTATTGTGAGATTTTGAGTGCAAACCTCCTTCCATCAGCAAAGGCATTGAAGATGAAACGTGGCTGGATCTTTCAGCATGGCAATGATCCCAAACACACCGCCCGGGCAACGAAGGAGTGGCTTTGTAAGAAGCATTTCAAGGTCGTGGAGTGGTCTAGCCAGTCTCCAGATCTCAACCCCATAGAAAACCTTTGGAGGGAGTTGAAAGTCCCTGTTGCCCAGCAACAGCCCCAAAACATCACTGCTCTAGAGGAGATCTGCATGGAGGAATGGGCCAACATACCAGCAACAGTGTGTGACAACCTTGTGAAGACTTACAGAAAACATCTGACCTCTGTCATGGCCAACAAAGGATATATAACAAAGTATTGAGATGAACTTTTGATATTGACCAAACACTTATTTTCCACCATAATTTGCAAATAAATTCTTTCCAAATCAAACAATGTGATTGTCTGGATTTGTTTTCACATTTTGTCTCTCATAGGTGAGGTATACCTATGATGACAATTACAGGCCTCCCTCATCTTTTTCAGTGGGAGAACTTGCACAATTGGTGGCTGACTAAATACTTTTTTACCCCACTGTATAATCTGTAGTATGAACAAAGAAATAACCTTCTTTCAGAAATAAGAAAGAAGTTATATTGTTTTGTGTTAATTCAAAAAGACCGCACAGAAGCTTAAGGCTTACAACTTGATGAAAATAAAATGTACCAATTGTGTTCAGGATGTGGGTACAAAAAGAACATATAAATGTGGTTTCCCAAACAAGATAAAAAATAAACATACAGGCTATTTATGAAGATAGTTCAAACAAGCTGATAGAAAAAAATATCCAACCCCAACCTAAATAATATATACTTTTTTCTTTGTGCAGTTGAGCTGAAAATAGAGGAATCTGAAAATAAGGCATAAAGAATGGAAATCAAAATAGGCAAATATTCAGAATTCAATTATTTAATTATGTCTGCTTTTGAAAATGGAAGGGGAGAGAGGGAATTTATATTTAAATATATACTTACCTCTTCAAAGATTCCTAAAAAGAGATAATGATAACTAATTCTGAGAACTGCCTATTGTAAAACTAAAGATACTGAAATGAACTTATCTTAAAATAACAAGAATTGTACTAGAAAATACCAATGAAAGAAGACTACTCATTCAGTGACAGACAGTGTTTATTTCACATCAGGTTTTGTGTATTACTTTGCATTAACATTTTCTAGCACACTGTAATGTACTACAACTTAATTTCTACTTAAGTTAAAATATCACAACCTCAGAGCTCTTGCATGTTATTGCTTTTGCTTACAGGAGGGATTGTGACAGATAAACACCCAGAGTGGCAGTGAATCAATGCATTGCCAAATCCTAGAAACACAAAGTATAAAGTACATTTAATTTTGCCAAAATGCGTATTATGCTAATATGAAACCTATGCACAAATCACAAAACAAATGTGATGTTCATGAACAATGATTTTATGAGTTATATATTCTTCCACTAGGCCTTATCAGTTGGGAGTACCTTATATTCATCATAATCTTTCTCATCTAGCAAATTAATTTTGTCCAGTTCTACTAATTGTTCTGGAGTCGGCTCATCTGGCAAATTGCTGATGTCAGCTTGCTCATAAATTGGCTTTCCTTTTAAGAAGAGTTCCTTCCAGTCACGCATTAGCTTTGCAGGAATTAAACTGCGGAGATAAAAAAAAACAAATTGGTATTTAGTATGAAGGGAGCATTCTTTTAATCAATGAAATTGATCAATGGTTAAATATGGAACATAAGAAATAATTCTGAAAAGAGGAAGAAATAATGTCAGATAAATTCTATTTGGACAAAATGGCTCAATTACACATTAGGAAGACCAGTTTTTACCCAAACTGACTTGGGAGTTGTTGTATACCTGCATGTTCGGATATTATTTTATATTCAAACTGTTGAAAACAAACAAATGGACAGGAAATTGAAGTGACTGCAATTTTTTTTTTTTAATTTATATTTATATGCTGCCCTTCTCCGGAAACTCAGGGCGGCTTACAGTCTTTAGAGCACCATGCTCTAAAGTGCTCGGCAATGAACATTGCTAAAACATATGCATCTTTTATGAATAATAGTTTGGGAAAGACTAGCTGCCTAGTGAATTGTAATGCTTTTTACAATTCATAAACAAGATTTTTGCTCTTTTCTTTCCTCTCTTCCTCACCTGAATCTTAATTAAGTTTTGTTTCTTTTTCTCTTTCATACCTCCTTTTTGTTCTTTCTTGCTACTGCTGAAAAGAATCAAAAGGGGTATGTATCCGTATTTCTGTATATTGGTCTGTATCTGTGTCTGAAAGTTGCTTGTGGTTAGTTAATAGTTAATAGCCTTAGTGTTAGTTAATAGCCTGGTGGTGCAATAGTTAGAATGCAGTATTGCAGGCAAATTGTGCCCACAGCCTGGAGGTTGATCTTGACAGGGCTTGAGTTTGAACCAGTTTTCCATGTCAGTAAAATAAGGACCCAGATTGTTGGGTGCGATATGTTGACATTGTAAAAGCACTATGGAGCTTATAAATCTAAGTATAAGCTATTGCTATTGTGTATATGATAATGGTTGCTAAATGAAAACATGGATACGATTTATAAATGTGATTCCTCATTTTCCCCCTTCTGGACTATTTCCACTTTTGTTGTGTCAAAACTACTAAATTTGGATCAATTCAAGTTAAGCTCAAGTAATCAAACTGATCTCATTTTAGAATGGATCCATCAACTAATCAAGAAATAACAACACAGCCAACCAGCCCGCTTACAACAGAGCCAGCACACCACACTTCCCCACCAGTATTTATAGAGAGACTGCAGCTCCGATCATGCTTTGCTCGCACAAGCACGAAGCCGAAAGCACCAGCCTGAAGATGGCGAGTGGGACCTCATCGAAACGTCGCCAAGATACTCTCAATCTTACAAGGGAAAAGACCCAAACACACCAAGACCTGCACACCTGTACTCATGAAAATCTACAAAAACACGTATACATATATATTAATCTCCAATATTGAACACTTCAACAAGAGAATAATCAGAGAAGCCATCGAAATAGAGAAACACCCCCATAACATGAATAAACGGGACGATGCCTCCCACCTACCAGACATTTGGAAACTAGCTCTTATCAACAAATGAGTCTCAGCCACGAAAACTAACACTGGACCCAAAACAACACATGACGCCACACCAATCTCCCTCACCAGACTCAAACCCAAACCCACCTTATAGATGAAAGGCAACTACCATCCAGAAACCAGACCACGGCTGCATCACCAGCTGCCACACACCCCGACCCCCAAACCAAGCAAACTGACACACGCCATGAACACAGGCCTCAAACCTGTGAGCCAAACCAGGCCTCAAACTCAGAGCCAAACCAAAACCCAGAACGTTACATCACAGCCATCCGCTCAGGATATCACATCACAGAACTCAGGAGGCTACACCACAAAACCTCAGGATGTTGCAACACAGCCAACGACCCAGGAGATTACAATACAAGACCCAGGATGTCACGAGATTAGAACTCAGAAGGTCATCACACAGTCCATTACCCAGGTCATTACGACCCAGGAGATTACAGCACAAGACCCAGGAGGTCACAACATTAGAACTCAGAAGGTCAACAAACAGCCCATTACCCAGGTCATTACAACACAGGAGGCTGATAGACACACAGCCAATATCTCAGCCACACATGTTCTTAAGAAAAAGCCAGCCAATCTGCAAACATCAACTCCATCAACCAATCAAGAAATGACAACACAGCCAACCTCCCCACCAGTATATATAGGGAGACAGCAGCTCAGATCATGCTTTGCTCGCACAAGCACAAAGCCGAAAGCACCAACCTGAAGATGGCGAGTGAGATCTCGTCAGAACGTTGCCAAGATACTCTCAATCTTACACGGGAAAAGACCCTAACACGCCAAAACCTGCATACCTGTACCCATGAAAATCTACAAAAACATACACACACACACACACATACAAACAATAGTCTTATCACAAAAACAATTATACAACTAAATATTCTTTATCTGGTATTGTTTATATTTTACTAATGTTATAGTGAGCATTAATTGCATAACTTAAGAAATAATTCATTTCCAACTTTTCAAACTGGTAAGTAGCACAAAAATATCTTGGACAGATCTGTATGGTAGATATTTTTAAGGCAGCGTTTCTGTTTTGGCCACTTGAAGATATCCCAGAATTTCCCACTCAGCATGCTTCTTCAAGCAGCCAAAGTTCTACTCATCTGCAAGTGACCATGGCTGAGAAGCATTGCTTTAAGTTATGTAACTTATATGGAGCTGCAGGTTATGTAAACACACAATACCCATTTTGGTGGCAGGAAATGCTGAGATGGAGTTCACCACTCTCATGGATACCAACCAAAGGAAACTCAACTTACAGTTCACTCTTTAACTTTCCTATAGTATATTTAATTAAATGTTTATAACTCAGTTGAGAGCATTCCATTAGAGTGGATTATAATAACTAATATCAACAGAAACAACCTAAAGAAAACTGTGAGGCACAACTGCTTTTCCTTGACCCAAAGTGTAGATCAATTGCTAGATTTTTACAAGGTGATGAAATAAAATTAAACCAAGGAGGATGCCACCTTGATGCCAAGATAAAAAGACATTTTATAACTAGTGGATTCATCCGAAATTGTTTTTTCTTAAAAATTTCACATGGTGAGCTCATGGGTGGGCTATGGAGGACACCTCAACAGATCTTAGCAATTGTTCCTATGTATTGAGTTCTCAAACCCAAATTTTACTCAGGCTTCACTGCTGTTTTCTCATCTAGATGCCTGAGAATCAATTTCTGTATAGTTCTGTATTGCTCACTTTTCCCAACACAGCCAAAAGGGAATGCAAAACCAAACAAACGAAAAACAAAACTGTATATATCAGGGACTTACTTATTCGTCAGTGTTCTATATTCTCCTATTTTAGTTGCTAAATCAATGATTTGTTCAACCACCTCCCAGCAAATTTCGTAATGCTTCTTATAGCGAGCCTCAGCTCTTTCAGCAGCAAGTTTTGCATGCAGTTGTTTTTCTCTAAGGGCCTGTTCTGCAAGTTCAATTTTTTCTTGTTTTGCAAGAGCCTAAAAGGAGATGGGGGAAAAAAACTGGTCAATTTCCTCAAATCGATAAGACAAGAAGTGAAATGTAGCACCAAAGCTCATTATCTAAATATTGTGCTCATTATTAATAATCCAGATAAATACATTTAAAATATAATTTTAAAATATAATTTACTGTATAAAAATATACAGTAAATGGCCTTGTGAAGGAATATCAGCTTGAGAAGTCAAGGATTTAGAGATCAGCAATACTTTTTCTTGGATCATGAGAGAGTTGAAAAAGGCAGCCTTAAGATTCTGGGAAAGGATATCAATGTTTTAAAGAAGGCAAACACATGCTATGTTTGTGCCCTGCTGTCTTTTTGGAATTAGATCCAAAGCATTACACAGCTGTAGCAAAAAATACTGGTTCAGAAATAGATTATATCAGCTCCAGATTAAACACTGGTATTGATTTAATATCCACCTGAACACATTTGAATAAGCATCGGAACATCTTCAGAATCAGTGATGATATCAGTGTCAAAGCGAGGGTTGCAACATAAGCTTTGTTCCTTATACATATGTGTGCAACATCATGATGCACATAAAAAAAGCATTGAGAATACATTGCATATGCATTTTTTTCATTTGCTGCTCAACCCACACCTGGATACCCACTATAAGCATTTATTTTGCTCACTTAATAGCTAAATCAGTGCCCCAACAGTAGATCTGTTTAACAAACCTGCCAGGCACTACTGGTTCTATTTCCAACAGCAAGGAAAACAATCAGTGCAGTCCATCAGATCTGCATGAACATACATGAACAATCTGGAGAAGAGGGACATACCATCAAATTTGTATCTTGCAAACTAATGTGTCTATGCAAAGCAAGGTATGAACTATTTTCATCCTCTGAAGGACTGGACCATGCAAGCCTCAAAATGTTCTTTGACTAGACTTTCATCCACTAGTCATCTCCCTTTCACAAAACACATTGTTCAACCAGTGTGTTAACCCATTTATTTCACTGTTACTAAAGTTAGAATTCCGCTAACTATATCAATTGGCAGAAGAACAGGATGATCAGTCAACTGTTATTCTGCTCATTCTTTGATTTGAGCTCCTCAAATATGCAATAAATGTAAGAACCTAAATGAGGACACATCCTTCTGATACTATAGCTTCTTATAGTAAGTCTCTCTGGCACACAAGAGAATTGTGGCCTCTAGTGGATGTTCCTATCATTTCAAAAGAAAATTCTGGTGGCTTCAAAAGGACCATTTATATGGGACTGCACTGTATTACAACTACATACAGGTAGTCATCGACTTACAACAGTTCATTTAGTGACCGTTCAAAGTTACAATGGCACTGAAAAAAGTGACTTGTGACTTTTCACGGACCTTTATAGCAGCACCATAATCATGTGATCAAAATTGAGATGCTTGACATATTGATGACCCTTGCTATGTTCATGAGAAAACTCTGCAATCTTTTGTCAAGCAGTCAATGGGAAGCCAGATTCACTTAACAACCATGTTACTAACTTATCAACTGCATGATTCACTTAATAACTGTGGCAAGAAAGGTCGTAAAATGGAGTAAAACCCACTTAACAAATGTCTCATTCAACAATATAAATTTTGGGCTCAATTGTGGTCATAAGTTGAGGACTATCCGTATGTGGAAGTGAATCTTCGTTGAACACTGTTAATCAAATCTTTCAACCTGTTTTGAAGGATGAAGAAGCTTACTTTTTCCAGAAGAATAGCACAAGCTTCACAGACACTGTCCAGCAATCTTCTTGTATTATGTATATTTCATTCTTTGGGCTAAGGCTACTACTGCTGCATTGCAGAAAACTCTTCTCTTCTAGCTGCCATCAAATCAATGTTGACCTTTTTTCAATCCAGGTTCAGTAGTATTAATATAGACACCGGCATATTGAAAGTCTGATGCTTAAGATTCAACTTCTGGGAATAAGCTTGACTGAACTTAAAAAGCAATGACTTTGCCTCTTTCTCCCCCCCCCCCAAATGATGGGTTTGTTGAGGCCAATAATGGACCCCCACATTTCTTCAAGACAAATAAATATAAAAGTAAATGCATGCTAGAGATGTTTAAAAATAAAAAAAATAAAGCTGTGAGGGTTTAGAGGAAGACCTCAACTTACAACTGTTTAGTTATAATGGACCCGAATTTGAAGTTCTGATAGTTGCCTGCCTGTGGTCATGTGACTGAACTTTGGGTGCTTGGCAACATAGTCACATTGATGGCCATTTGCAATGTCCCATGGTCACATAATCACATTATTTGGTAGTTTTGATAAAAACCCAGCACTTAGGGAGGGAAAATGCAAGAGAGAAATACAGTAACAAAGAAGACAATAATGACTATCTACCTCTTCCCTATCGAGAGCTTCTTGAAATTCTTTGAGGCGTCTTTCTTCAAACTGCTTTTCTCTGTAAATTCTGTTTTGCCACAGGACTTCTTTCTCATGCCTCACATGCATAAGTTGAACAGCTATTCTCCGCTCTTGCTGGGATTGTCTCATAAGTCGGTTGACAAGCTGCTCTTCTCTATAGGCCTCCTAAAATAATAAAGACATAATAGTAACATAATGTACAGCTTTTGCTAGAAACTGGGAGACCATAAGTGTAGTCCTACTTCAGGCACAAAGCCTGCTGGGTGACTTTGGTTGGTTGTTTCCTCTCAGGCCTATCAGTACAAATGATCTTTTGGTAATAAACTCAATTTAATTGAAAGGGGTTTACTTTCAGGTAAACATGAAACAAGTTGCATAGTATCATCAATTGACCATTTGTGGGGTTAATTAGCTTCAGTTTATTTTTAAGGGCTTCTGGATTAATAAATTAAAGGTATTGTTAAAGATGTATTGTGGTCCACTAGTGGCCTGCGGAGCTGGCAGCAGAGTTGGACAGTGGGGAGGAACATGGGCAAGTTCTAGAGTCTGGGGAGGGCTCGGATGAGAGATCTCCATCTGACACATAGATGGGGTCAGGACCATCAGAGTTATGTGCTGACTCCGGAGCCTCCAGAATCTGACATCAGCAAGGCAGAAGAACGGGGGAGCCTGTTCCCAGTACACACTTGCACAGAGCTGCCAGAAGGCAAGAACAGTTAAGACAAAAAGGGTGACTCTGGAGTAAGATTGGCCCTTCCCATAAGACATAAAGGAAGAGCAAAGGGACATGAGTCTTTGCAGGAAGCATCTTTTGTTCGTTCTAGTCAGTTAAAATCTGAAGCTCCATGTTGACTTTGTGCTCCTTTTGGCCTTGTATGGCTAATTGGCAATTTAGTCGCTGGCAGCATTTCAAAGGATATAAAGATGGGTGCTTATCAGCCTTATCCCGAAAGCCTGGGGCAGACTTATGTTGGACTATTCATAAACTGTTTGGAATTCATTATGGGATGTGAATGCATACAATTCACAGCTGTTGAAATAATTAAAAAATGGTTTTTGGGAACAGCATGTGATTGTTACTGTCTCAGGAACCCTTGGTCAGAAGAAGATGCTAGTAAAAATGGATGATTGGCCATCAGCAATTTTTAGTCTCAACAGTCCTGATGCACTCATAAAACCAGGGTATCACCTATCAAGATGCTATTTTTTTTGTCTTTCATTTTTAGTTTGTTTACAGTTCCAGATTTTATACTTTTAGTATCATGCTAGGTTTTTTTTTTAAATCTAGCACTATGCTTAACATTAAAGTCTGATTCAGAGGTAAAAAAAATGTGCTTATTATTTTCACTAGTAAAGGTACAATTTACTTCATTCTCCAAACAGATTTCATAATAGCTTTTCCTTTTCATGTTTTTTCAAACTGGTTAATTCACAACAGTATCAATGCCTCATCTAAAAAAATCAAAAGGCAGCATATCTTACTTCCTGTGCTTCATGAGCTATGAGTTGCTCCCTTAACATCTTTCGCCTTCTCTTCTCCCGTTGTTCTCGAGCAAAGGTATCCTCCTCAAGACGTTTCTGAATTTTCCTAATATATTCATCATCCGAGTAGGTGTTCAGTAGCTCAGTAATAACTGGTTTTGCCGTAGCTAGTTCTTGTGCCTGCTTTATTGCATACATCATGCTAAGAAAATAATATGGGGCATCTGGTGTTACAGGTTTTACACAACAAATTAAACAAACGGTTTATTAGCTGTTGCTTTGTATTGCATTATATTATTATTACTACTGCATATTTTTCTTTTATATTTTATAATATACTAGAATATTTACAACACCATCAATGCACATACAGATAGACCTAGACTTACATCTGCAACTGAGCCTGGCAATTACAGTCATTAAATTGTGACAGTCATAAAGCAGGTAACCACATGACCAGATCCACTTTTATGAACTTTTCTGCAGCAGTTGTTAAGAGAACCCATTATTCACTATGATTTTTGTGGGAAACCAGGAGTAAAGACCAATTTCTGGCAAAAATATAAATTGTGATAATTTGATTGCCAAATGCTGCAAATGGCCATCATTTTGGCCATGTGCCCAAAAAGCGGTCAAATAAACTTGTGGGGTGGGCAGCCTCAGAACTTTAGAAATTGGTTGTACATATGTTTTTGGGGGAGCAGGTCTTGTTATAACTTCAACTGATCACTAAGTGAGTGGTCATAAGCCAAGGACAACCTACATATATGTCAAAGTATCACAAGCATAGGATGGCTTTGGAATCCTTTTTCCATTTTTTTGCAGATAACCTGGCCACTTTTAAAAAACAATTTAATTAAACAAACACAAAAAAGAAAAAAAGGACATTAAAAACAATGGACATGGTGCAATCATCTTAATCCACATAGTTGTCTTACATCGCTAAGTCATATAAAAAAATAGTACATATTTACATTCTATATAGATAGTAATGAAGCCCCAATCTGGATTAAAACTTCATGATTTAATACCTTTAACCCCACAATCTCATGGTCCTAATTTGGAATATCCCCATATCTATAGAAGTGCTGGAGAAAAGACCTGATGGAGGATAGAAAACAAAAGAAAAACAGTAAAAGAAAGACAACATGTTTCTTTTGAGCTCTACTTTTGAGAGCTTTGTTGGCTCCTTCCTTTCACCAGTCTTCTCTTTTCTGTGCCAAACTGGGGATAACAAGTTAACTATCACCAGACCGCTCTTCTATTAAGACTGCATATTTTAGCAGGGATCTCATGAATTCTATTTTTGGGATCAACACATTTGTAAAAACAAAACTGTCAGGCCATATTACATATAAGTAGAGTCATGGGAGAAGAATGAAACTATTAACAAGGTCCACAACATCTTTCTTCCCTGTGCACTTTGTAGTATTAAGTGCTCAGAGTGATTTAAGATTTTCCATAATCTAGTTATTGAAGTCAGTTCTCTCCAAAATGTTAACTGAAATGTTATGCCCTATTCTTCACCCCCATGAGACAATCAGCATTTCTCCAGTAGCAATTTATGGCTTCTTCTACAGTTGTCCAACTTTTGTTGTGCCAAAATAATATTAACAAGGACAGGGTTTACATTGCATTAGAGATGGCTGGGTGGAGCCAAGTTATTGGTAGTAAAATAGCTGATGAATAAAGTATATGCTGACATTTCAACTACAATAACTGTGAGAGGGATCTTGTAGTCTTAGTGGACAACCAGATAAATATGAGCCAGCAGTGTGCAGCAGTAGCCAAAAAAGCTAATGCAATCCTAAATTGCATTAACAGAAGTATACAGTCAAGATCAAGGGAGGTACTAATACCACCCTATAAAGCCTTAGTAAGACCATACCTAGAGTACTGCACCCAGTTTTGTTCACCACATTACAAAAAAGATGTTGAGACTCTAGAAAGAGTACAGAGAAGAGCAACCAGGATGATTAGGGGACTGGAGACTAAGGTATATGAAGAACGATTACAGGAACTGGGCTGGGCTAGTCTAGTGAAGAGAAGCACCAGGGGAGACATGATAGCAGTCTTCCAATATTTGAGGGGCTGCCACAGAGAGGAAGGGGTCATTATTTTCTAAAGTGCCTGTAGGCCAAAAAAGGAATAATGAATGGAAACCAAACAAAGAGAGATATAATCTGGAAATAAGGAGAAACTTTCTGACAGTGAGAACTATCAATGGAAAAGCTTGCCCTCGGAAGTTGCTGGAGCACCATCACTTGAGACGTTCAAGAAGCATTGGACTGCCATTTGTCAGAAATGGTGTAGAGTCTCCCGCATGGGTGGGGTTGGACTAGATGACATATAAGGTCCCTTCCAACTCTGATTATCTGTTATCTGTTAACTGCATGGAGAAATATGACGTATTCCCAGTGAAAAATGAAATTATGGATGGTAGCATATCTATCCAGCAGCTTTATGTCAAATCAATAGTACAAATACAGCATATTTAACCACCTGCATGACTGAAACAAAAGCTTATTAATAGGTTGCTTGGCAAATAGAAGGGTGTTTCTATTTCCACACAGTGCAGCAGAAAAACAGCAAATTTACTAGAAGTAATGTTACCTCTCTGTGAGTTTGGCCGGTACAACAGCCTCTTTCCTCATTTGTTTTTCAAAGTTCCTAATTTCAGTGTACGTAGTCTAGAAAAAAGTAAGCATATTTTAATTAATTCCTTCTCTTTAATTCTTTATTGCATCCCTTTATAAATTAACAAGATGTTCCAAGCAGAAATGCACTGCACCATGGGATTTCCACTGTTCAGGATGTTTGCTAAACAAAAATATGGGGTTGTGCCAGTAAGCTCAGTAAAGCGCATTGAGCTTCATTAAGTTATGTCATCCATGTGCTGTATGAGTCTGAAAGTACTGCAAACTTTTAAGTGATTAGATGAGAACCAAGGAAAAGATTTCTGTAAATATATTGATTTAATTTGTATTACACCAATTAATTATTGTTCATCTTTAAGCAGACAAGTGAAAGAAGAAAATAAAATAGCCACATAAACAAATGGAACAATGAACAACAATGGTTAACTGAAATATGTTTAATTATTAAGAGTTTAATATCCCCTCACATCTTGTTCCTGAACAGAAAAGATTCAAGAACATGAGCTTTATACCACTATTTCTCCCCACCAGGAGTGTCCATTGGGGAGATTACAAAAAGCAAGATGGTGGCCGCAGTTGCATGATAGAAGCCTCACCCATTTTTAAATGCTAATTTTTATTTATTTTAGTTAGAAAATTTATATTGCACATGGCGACTCAAGGTGGCTTATAATGCTCCATATATACTCCATACACTGATATTTTTGCTTCCAAGAGCAGCTTTTCTCCCTAACAAATGCAGTGCAGCAGGAAAAGCAGGAATGCAACAGTTCCAGATAAGAATATCCACACATTATCTCAACAAGATCCTCCTAAAGCAAGTGAATACAATAAAATATAGTATGTTCACCCAAATAATATGAGTTCTGCCCTATATATATATCATCTTCCAACTGACCAGGACCTACGAGAAACTCGAAATCCGAAGAGCCACCATCTTATGTGATCTCACATTCCTACACAATTGCCGAGACAAGTGATCCCCACATGCTTCCAACTCAAATTCCATTCCAAAACCTCAGCCACTGAAAGGATCCTGAAAAGAACAGAATTAGCCCTAATCAGAAACTAATTCCACAGGAAAAGATTCCTACTAGACCAAACCAATAGGGACCTACTTACTCTCCACTTCAAACTCAGCAACAAAATCCACCCAGCACTCTGGGACAAATCCAAACAACTAGCCCTCTGGAGAGCCAAAACAGAAACCTCCCACAAGACAGACATACACACCAGCAAACTCCACAGACTAGAGAAACACCAGAAGCCCAAACCACCACTCCCACAACAACGCATGAAACAAGTAGTACACAATGTATCAGACAGAACCCTCACCAGAGCAGAAACCAATGTCCTTTCCAAGGGATTCAACTTTGCAGTCGCCCCCAAACGCATCCCCACCGAAAACATTATATGCGGAGTTGAAGCTAGCCTAACCAAAATTAACCCAGATGTAGCCAATAAAATCAGACTTGAAGTCACCAACATCCTCTGTTCCAGCAGTTCACCCAGAAGCAACTTACACAGAGAAGAACAAAAAACACTCACCAACTTGAGGAAAGACAACAACATAATCATTCTCCCAGCAGACAAAGGCAACACCACGGTCGTGATGAACACATCGGACTACCAATCCAAACTATCCAACCTACTCCAAGACCCCACTTACAAACCTCTAATACTGACCCCACCATCTACCTGGAAAAAAACCACCAAATCCAAAATAAAAGCCTCCCCCATCAGTGAAGAGATCCAGTAAAGAATCATCCCCAGAGAAAAATCATCCAGATGCCCTAAACTCTATGGTCTCCCCAAGATACACAAAGAAGGAACATCACTCAGACCCATAGTCAGTTCCATAGGCTCACCTCTACAGAATCTTGCCAAATTTCTCGCCAAACAACTCCAGCCCTACACAGAATCCATCACCTCACACATACAAAACTCTTTCCACTTCATAGAAACAATAAAGAAACAAAACCTACAACCTGGCGACCTACTCGTGAGCTTCGATGTCATATCCCTCTTCACCGAAGTAACTATTAAAGAAGCCTTGACAGCCATCCAAAACAAATACAACCCCGCTAAGCACATCCTAGATCTGACCAACCACTGCCTAACCAACACATACTTCATCCACAAT
The DNA here is from genome assembly GCA_023653725.1 of Bungarus multicinctus. Lineage (NCBI taxonomy): Eukaryota > Metazoa > Chordata > Lepidosauria > Squamata > Elapidae > Bungarus > Bungarus multicinctus. The sequence continues at coordinate 258,203,768 of CM042834.1, forward strand.
GGAAAAAGATACAAACAGATAGAAGGAGCACCTATGGAATCACCCCTCTCACCCGTCATCGCTAACCTTTACATGGAACACTTCGAAACTAATGCTCTAGACAAATCCGAACACAAACCCAAACTCTGACTTAGATATGTAGATGACATTTCGTAATTTGGCCACACGGGAAAGAAAAACTGGACAACTTCCTCACACACCTCAACAGCCTACACCCCAAAATACAATTCACCATGGAAATAGAAGCCAACAACCAACTTACCTTCCTGGATGTCCTAATTTACAAAAAACCCAATGGCTTCCTAGGACACACCATCCACCGGAAGAAAACACACACCAACCGCTACTTAAATGCACAATCCCATCACCACCCTGCACAGATCAACTCCGTAGCCAAGACCCCCATCTCCAGAACCAAACGCCTAGCTGACAAAGACCACCTGAGAACAGAATTACACACCCTCACTAACGTATTAATTTCCAATGGATTCCAAAGAAACACAATTACCAACCTAATCCTAAAGGAGATACCCCCCAGAAACCGAGACACAGAACAGGACAAAGGTATCGCCCTCCTCCCCTACATCAAAGGCACCACAGATAAAATCAACAAAATTCTCCACAAATACAATATCAGGAAGACTTCGGCACTGACCAAAAAATAGTCAACATCCTAAGAAACCCCAAAGACAAGATCCAGCTAGAAAACCAAGGAGTTTATGAAATACCATGCAACAATTGCCCACCCACATACATTGGACTAACCAACAGGAGAATAAATGCACACATTGCAGAACACAAAAACACAGAAAAGAAGAAAATACTTCCTCCCTTTTCCAGCATCTTAAAGCCACAGGACATGAAATTAATTTTGCGCGAACCAAATTAATCTCCAATACTGAACACTTCAACAAGAGAATAATCAGGGAAGCCATCGAAATAGAGAAACACCACATAACATGAATAAACGGGACCATACCTCCCACCTACCAGACATCTGGAAACTAGCCCTTATCAACAAACGAGTCCCAGCCACGAAAACCAACACCGGACCCAAAACAACACATGACGCCACCACCAATCTCCCTCACCAGACTCAAACCCAAACCCACCCCATAGATGAAAGGCAACCACCGTCAGAAACCAGACCATGGTTGAATCACCAGCTGCCACACACACCGACCCCCAAACCAAGCAAACTGACACACGGCATGAACACATAGCCAGGCCTCAAACTCGGAGCCAAACCAAAGCCCGGAACGTCACATCACAGCCACCTGCTCAGGATATCACATCACGGAACTCAGGAGGTTACACCACAAAACCTCACGATGTTACAACACAGCCAGGAGATTACAGCACAAGACCCAGGATGTCACAACAATAGAACTCAGAAGGTCATCACACAGCCCATTAGCCAGGTCGTTACAACACAGGAGGCTGATAGTCACACAGCCAATACCTCAGCCACACATGTTCTTACGAAAAAGCCAGCCAATCTGCAAACATCAACTCCATCAACCAATCAAGAAATGACAATACAGCCAACCTCTCCACCAGTATTTATAGAGACGGGAGCTCCGATCATGCTTTGTTCGCACAAGCACGAAGCCGAAAGCAGCAGCCTGAAGATGGCGAGTGGGACCTCGTCGAAACGTCGCCAAAATACTCTCAATCTTACACGGGAAAAGACCTGAACACACCAAGACATATCTGTAAAATCAAGGGACTATGTCTGTTCTGCTGTCTTAGGAACAGTGCATGTTATTCCTCAAAACATTTTGAAACGGAAAGAGAAAGAAGATGAAGGGCAGCAGATTACACTGAATTTTAACATGTCAGTAAGGCAAATGCTAACAACCTTTTTCAGTCTGTGGGCAACTTCTAGACTTAACTGCTGTCTCCTGGTGGAAAAATTATTGCTGTGACATTACTGGAGTGATAGGGATAAATTTTGTGTGGGTTTTTTGGGGGGTGGGGATTATTAGATGGTATTGTGCAACAAAATCAGTGCCTTTGCAAGGTTTAAGGAGTATTTTGCCCCAAAATCTATCCAACCTCCCAAAAAGCCTGAAAAATCCAACCCTAAGAATGATAAATAGAGTGGTGAGGGGCCTGTGCAGCCTGCTGATTACTTACTCATAAGATATATGGAGCCATTGCTTTTAGCAATCACTGATTTACACCTTTAAAGTAATTCTAAATAAGGATTGCTCAGCTAAATTCTGAAAAAAACACCTTTCTCTAGATTTATATTTATTCCTGTCTAACTGAAAGGATATGTGTGGGTTAAGAATGATTCTTCCCCGGATATTTATTATGAAGAAAAAGGGATGAATTTCCAACTCTGCATCTAATGATTTGAATTCCAATTATACATAGCTACTATAGCATTTTCCCCAATTTGCGCCTAACTGCAGTGCAAAGTCCTTATGATGATGCTTTATCTCATTCCCACATGAGCCATTGTAAAGTCTCCTTATCTGCTCATTGTTAAAATATTATTTTCCCACTAAATACTGAACAAACTCTAGCAGTTTTACGTGGTGTAATCTAAGAGACTTCATTGAACATTTTGCGGGGTTTCAATGAGGTGACTGCAGAGAGTGAGATTAGCTCAATCCTGTGGCTATTTTAGCAGGCAGGGGCACTCTCTTTTCCTTTGAACTTCTGAACACTGTAATCTGAGGTCAAACTTCTTTGGCAGTGGGAAAATCAGGTTCTTTCAGATCAGCTGACCCCCTGTGGCTGCCAGGTGTCTGAGCTTAGTTCTAGAACTAGATGATCTTGACTCTTCCCTGGACCCATTTCCTTCTCACATCAAGGAGAGAGATTGGTGGAAGAATTCCTGCTGGCAGCTGGCATTTAGGGGAGGGGAAAGAAACATAGCCGAGGCAAACTATCCAGTCTTGTCTTTAATGTACCCTGAACATCATAAATAATGATAGCACCTGTTCCTAGCATCATGCCTTTGGCATGATAGGGATGTCCATTGAGCAGAACAAATGATATACCAGTATATTCTTCAACTGGCTTAACAACTGATGGAAGGCATTTTAATTTGATTCTCAGGAAGAATCTCTGGTTATCTATTTCACTGTTAATAGCATTGTTTTGAAGATTCTTTTCCATGTATATGGTGGTATCTGAAGGCGGGAGGACTTCAAAACAGGAAAAACAGTGTTTGTGGCAGCACAATGGAAGCCCTGCCCTTTTATACAATGTCAGTACATACAAAATTGCCATCTTTCCTGTTTTATTTCCCTCTGCAGATGCTACTTCATGCACAGGTTTATCAGACCCTATTATTATTAACAAAATATAATGTTGCACAATGAAATAATTGTGTTTAAAAATGAATGCATTTACATTAAGACACAAGATAATCAAAATATGTAGTACATGCTGTTGCTTGTGCATTCTTTAAATGACTATACAAACTCGTAACTTACTTCTGCTTCCTTCTTCTTCTTCTGCAGTTTTTGGTCTTCAATCGCTTTGTCAGTATGTTGTGGCAATGGTTTTGGAATCTGGATAACTGCTGCTTGAATCTTGGCCATGATTTCATTCTGCCTGCGTTTTTCTGCAATTTTCTAAATATTCAAGGGGAAAGAGAGTAATTTGTTTTAAATTGGTTACTGAATAAATCTTAATCACACAGAAGTACTTTTAAAACTCCTTTCTCACTCCTGTGGTGATATGCATCTTCCTCAATTTGGGGTCCTCTCCAGAGGACTGGGAATTTGAGAATTCTGTGCAATCCTAGTTATTCCTAGCACTGCACTCTTCTGGATAGACATTGATCCTGGATCTGTTGGAGCCACTCTCCCAGCTTGGGAATCACGGTCCCAAAGGCTCTATCACCACTGGGACTATTTTGGCCTTTACTTCCCACATTCTAATTTTTCCTTTAGTCCTAGTATTTCTCCAGCTTCTGGTACTCCTTCTTCCCAAAGTTGCTGTCACTTGGCACTGCTACATCTATCACCATTATTGTCTTCTGGTCCATGTCTACTACCATGATGTCTGGTTGATTGGACAGTATCTGCTGTCTGCCAGATTTGGAAATCCCACAGGTTCTCAGTCCTCCTGTTCTCCAGTACCTTCTGTGGGATCTCCCATCTGTACTTGTGGGGTCTAGCCCATATATTATGCCGATGTTCCTGTACATAATGCCAGCTACTTGGTTGTGCCATTCAGTGTATGCTGTTCCTGCCACTATGTATTGGACTGTTTTTGAAGTCTTTTTGCATAGATCCTGTCTAGAGTGATGGACCACTATGGATCTGGCGCTTAGTGCCTGTTCTTATGCTGCTGCAATCAGTGCCACAGTGCTGTCTTTTAGTCTGGCTCTTTGTAGTCGCTACTAAGATTTTTTAATATCTACTACCTTAGCTATCTGTCAATTACCATCTTATTTAGTCTTGTCTTGCCATGGCACTTCCGCTGCTTGATATCTGCTGCTGCCTCAGACATTCTCTCAGAGCTCATCTTTGGGCGCCATCTTACTGATGCACTTCTGGATGTTCTGGGTTTTGTCCAGGAAAGTAGCTTTAACACTCACCAGTCTCACGCAGATGAATGAGTGCCATTCATTCATTCATAATAATCTAATAAGGCTAGGGAGAGGATTATTATTGTTACCTGTATTATTACTATGAAGATGAAGCTATGGATATGTGGGTGCAGAAATAAAATTTTACAGTAGGGCTACACAATTTTAAGGCCAATTTTAATATGATTCTCTCACATATTTAATAATTTTAAATATTATCATCTTAGCACATAAAAACTCTATGGGATTCCACCAGCTTCAGTGGTCTCTCTCCTCCTATTCAACATCAACATGAAGCTGCTGGATAAGATTGTCCAGTGCCATGAGGTGTATTGATGATACCCAATTATGTCTTTCTACCTCTGACAATTTAAATGATACTGCTGATATCCTAACCCAGTGCCTGAGACCCAGATGGGGAACAACAGGTTTTAGCTGAACCTTGGCAAGATTGAGTGGCCCTGGGTTTTATAGACTATGCCATCTTTGGTTCTGCACAGGGTTACACTGCCCCAAATAGACTCACCACATAATTTGTGTATCTTCCTAGACATCCAACTTCTGCTCAAAGAGCAAGTGACAGTCATGTCTGGGACACCTTTGCTCAGCTTCATATTGTGCATTCATACGCTTCATATTATCTCTCTTCCAAGACTGGGAAGCTCTGATCATAGTCACTCATGTGCATCCAATTCCTCCCATAACCCGTAATAGTTTAAAGCGTATCTGGGGGTATCTCTTGATGCATAAATCTATGTGCATGCTAACACAAAATAATCTAGTGTTTTATGTGACTATTTATGATTGCAATTTGTGTAACGTTGTCCAATATCCTCTGGTAAATAATACCATTCACTCTGCTTTTAATGGCATAGAATACAATCTTAATCCAAAGGTGTTTTTTCAAAAGGTAACTGGATTTCCTTCGTTTTTGCTTGAAATTGTTTTGCTTTTCATCCAAGAAGCTTTTTAAATTCAGAACTGAAGAAGCTTCTTGGCTGAGAAGCAAAACATCTTCAAGCACCTTTGGGACAAGCAGGATTGGATGACTGAAAACCTCCATAGACAATACAATCCTAACTAACGCTTTTCTTAAGTCTTTCTCTATACATCAGTGGTAGTCAACCTGGTCCCTACCGCCCACTAGTGGGGATTCCAGCTATCATGGTGGGCAGTAGAGGTTTTGTCTCCTACTTTATAAATCACCATTACTATGGAACCGGTGGGCGGTTAGAGAAAACTTTACTACTAACAGAGATACAAAAGTGCGCAGTAGCTATAAAAAGATTGACTAACCCTGCTATACATCATCCTTTCCCATCTTGGGTCCTTCAGATGCATAAAAGCTACAAGCCCTAGAAAGTCCAATCAGACAGGCAATTTTTTTTTTTTTAAAGAATTCTGGGACATGTTGTTCTGCCATTTCTGGAGGGCTGTGAGAGTGATGGAAGTAAAGCTATAAAGACCAACTTACTAATATACGTGGCTTCTGGTTAATTACAAAGCAGGGAATGAGGGTATTGTGTAGCTGGATCAGAGAAAGAAATCAGCACTCACCCTTTCAAGCTCTTCAACCCTTTTTTCCTCCTGGATCTGTTTGGCCTGCTGTTGCTTCACAAATTGCATGCCAACCATCTTACTTTCCAGGATCTTGGCTTTGTTTTGAAAGCTGTCTGAAATTTGTTGAAGTGAGAGGTCTGCCTGGCGGGGCACTAGTGTTTTGAGTCTCTGAAATGAAATGAGACACACATATATATATATATATGGTCTAATGGCAATTACAACTGCCTCACATATAATACTTCCCTGGTTCAAATCCCAGTAAGGGTATGGCTAGCTGACGAGAGCTAAATAGCTTGAGATAGATCTATCCTAGTCTCCCTTTTTTAATTATCAGTTCAAAAACCTAACACACACACACACACAAGTCTTGGCATGTTCAGATCTTTTCCCATGTAAGATTGAGAGTATCTTGGCAACATTTCGACGAGGTCCCACTCGCCATCTTCAGGCTGTTGCTTTCGGCTTTGTGCTTGTCTGAAAGCACCAGCCTGAAGATGGTAAGTGGGACCTCATCAAAACGTTGCCAAGATACTCTCAATCTTACACGGGAAAAGACCTGAACATGCCAAGACCTGCATACCTGTACCCATGAAAATCTACGAAAACAAATATATATACAAACATATATATGACACAGGAAGACGCAGACGGATCTTGTTTGTCCTGGACTGGTGGATTTAATCCATTTTAGAAGAGCTCACCTATGCTTCCTTTTCCGAAGAGAGAAATTTTACTGGAAGAGACCAAGAGTTGAGACATGCACAGGGGAGTTCATTTTTTCACAAGGCCTCATTGCTTGTGAAGCACCTCTTCATACTGCTCTTTAGTGAAGCGAAGTGGCCCATATACGCACTACTAGCAGCTGCTTCCTAAGCAATCATGCCTAGAAAATGCTATGGTTGATTTAATAATTTAAGGAACTCTTCCAAACAGCTTTTCTATGCTGCAAAGTGCCTCATCTGAAGGATCGTCACAATCACATTAACTGTATGGGCCTTCTTCCATATGGTAGCTTCTAGATGTGTTGGAGTATGGTTCCTTTTATTCTCACCAATATCATTAGTCATGCAGATGGCAAATTCACAGAATTGTAACCAATACATCAGGAAGGTACTTGGAGTTGTAGTGAATACAGTATGTTGACAGGGTATCAGATTGGAAAAATTTACATTGAGCATCAATAATTCTCAACAATTATAAACTACAGAGTTCTTTTATTTGGAGATGTTGGGGCAGTATTTGACATTTTAACGCTCTAGTTTTATTTTCTTCTCTTGCCAATCACAGGAATCTGAGAAATTTTATCAATACTCCAGGAACATTCAATTGAATTATGGTATTTTTTAAATAACTGATTGTGATTGTTTTAGAGCCCAGATTAGCTCAGGTAAGGTATGTAATACAGCAAAAAAGAAAAAAAAGAACAGGCTTACATGTGAAAAAGATTCCAGTTGTAAATCTGGCCTGAAAGATGCAATACAGGCAGTCCTTGACTTATATCCATTTGTTTAGTGACCATTCAAAGTTACAATAGGACAGAAAAAAATGATATGACCTTTTTCCACACTTACATCTGTTGTAGCATCCCAATGGTCACATGATCAAAATTTGGATACTTGGCATCTGGCATGTATTTGTCAAATATCCCAGAGTCATATGATCACCTTTTGCAGCCTTCTCAGAAGCAAAGTCAATGTGAAGCCAGATTCACTTAACAACCATGTTACTAACTTAATAACTGTAGTGATTCACTTAAGAATTGTGGCAATAAAGGTTGTAAAATGGAGCAAAACTCAACAACTGTCTTGCTTAGTAATGGAAATTTTGGGGTCAACTGTGGTAGTAAATAGAGGGCTACCTACAAACTTAATAGATTTTTGCCTTAATGGTGAGGATACAACCTGCGGGAGCAATAACATATGTGAAGTGAGGGAACATATGTTCTGAAAAATGCATAGCACCGATCTCTTTATTTAATTTTCTGGGCCTACGGCCTGGCTTCAACTTTACAAGATAGGAAATACAAGCCCTCACACAACAGCTCATTGTTTCAAGGCTGAAAGTGTAAAGAGCTGTGAAGATACCTATTGGGAGAAGATAAATAAAAGAATTTGGTTGTAATTAAAGTATCAGTTTTCTCCAGTGAGCCAGTTATGACGGGAAACAACTTTGAGAAATTCCCAGAGGTTTAAGCCGGTGGTACTATGAATCCCCATATGAATCAACACTGTGGAACTTGTTTAGTCCAATGGAAAGCCTTTTGCTCCCATTCTTTACATGTGCAATAAAATGGACCCAGAGTATTGTTGCAAATTATTAAATAGAGGTGTTTACCTTCTACAACTTGGCAGTAATTAATCCAAGATTTTTTTTAAAAAAAGTAATCATGTTTAAGGGATTGGGTTTTTTAAAAACTTTGTAGCAGCATAGTTTTTTAAGAAGGTGAAAATATTTAAACCATCTTAAACTACCATGCAAACCATTAAGAAAGTCAACAGCAAAGTTTAAACAAAATCTCTTTGTGAAAGGCAATCTCAACACACCTTTGAAAAGAATTAGAGGCTAGCTTTCTAAGAGGGCACTTCTAATGAGAACAGCCTGGTCTCTATGGTGACTTGCCTATGAAAATAAGATGAGAACTGGAAATATATATTTTCATTTTTTATTCAAAATCTAAAATATAGATGAACAGACCAGAATATATATTCCTTCTAAGTATGTAAAGCCAATTGGGTGATGTTGGGCCAATCACTCCCTCTCAGCCTAATCTGTTTAACATAGTTGTTGTGGAGATAAAAATAGGAGGCAGGAATACTGTGTTACAGCAGCCCCCAACCTTTGGGGCACCAGGGACCAGTTCTATGGAGAGAAGTTTTTCTGCAGACCGAAGGGGATATGGTTTTATGTGCTGCCTGCATCCCATGGATGGGGCTTCACTTGTTTGTGTGGACCAGTATCTGGCATGCCACTACCCAGTGCTGGTCTACAGACCGGGGATGGGGACCCCTGATGTATTAGGTCTGTTTGCCACCTTCACCTTAGGTGCAATTCCAACTGAAGCATCACTTGAACACTATTGGCATTGACATTTGATACCATTAGTCAATTGCAAAAGGCAGGTTTACTTGACAGAGTTTATATCCTGCGACAATAACACTATGGAACAACAGTATCTGCCTATGCCAGGTCCCTGGGAAGGTTGAATAGATGGATAAAAATGCCAAATCCAATACAAACATCTGATTGACTACATGTTGAACTATAATAATAATATAATATGTGTCAGAAGCTATCGGGAGTGGGATACAATATAAACACTATTAATTAACAATTAAAACAGTGCACTCTAGACTTATGGATGAAGTGGCCTAAACAAGAATTTTTGTTCCTGTACTGTATATTCATTTGATCCTCACTCATTCCCAAAAGGAGTAAATAGGAAGGCAATGCTTTGTTGACAGAAATTCACCAATAAGAAAGGTGTCCTAACAGAAACAAGCTCACCTCACGATATATTTCGGTTCCTACACTTTTAAGTTTTGCATTAGCTGAAGGTCGCATTGCATCCATGGCAACTCCAGTGAGCCCTGCTCTTTTCTTTTTCTCTAGGGCCACATACAATTGGTACACAAGTTTGATAGCAACTCCATGCTGCTCTGTCATGATGCTTCGGGCTACATTTTGGTCAAACTGTACACCCAGAAGTTGAAGGGTGGGCTCCATGCGAGAAAAGTTGTTGAGTTTTGCATTGGCAAGCCTGTTGAGACAATATTAAAAAAAGCTAAATATGTAGAATATGTAAAACTTTCCCGTGAGTTCATCTGCAAGCCTAATACCCTTCAAATAAGCCTCATGTGGTATGGCAGCAATGGAACTAAGCAAAGTCAGAACTCAAACACATGCCTGGTTTTCAGCTTTAATCCCAGTAAAATAGATGGTTCTTAATTTAGTTTTAATTGCTTATACAATCAATTGCTTATATAATCTATTGGAATTTAATAGGTTTAAATGGCAGCTTCTAGCCAAACTTACTTAGAAAGCTAGGTAGGATTAGACTCTGTCACTATCTGGAGTGGAATGGACCACTAAGAAATATTACAGTTGTAAACTAGAATAAGGGAAAAAAATCCCTAACGTCAGTACCAAACAATATTGTGCTCTTGCCATGAAAATTACATAAAGTTCTCCATGTAATTATCAGAAATCTAATGTGACTCAAAGGAGACTATCATTATACCATACAGTAATTTATTTGCACACTATGAACATGGTCAACAAGTCCACGGCCCATCAAGGCCACTGTTCCATGTCTCCAAGCTAATCCATACAGGATTAAAAGCTAATCCATACAAGATTAAAAGCAGAACAGAATCTTGCCACTGCATCTGAGGTGACTTAAACAGCCATACTGTGTCTGAAATTGGTTACTATGACTAGTTATCTGGTGACACAAGTTAACAACTTTTTAATCTATCACTTAGTACAATGTGAAAACCAGTACCTTCAGAATCTGCAAATGATGAAAGGTAAGTCATCGTCTTGCTATAGGGCTTGACATCAGAAATTACCATTGTCACGCACCTCCTGAATTTCATAACTGAATCCAACCACTCCTTAATCTTCATGCTGTCCTTCTTATTGGGATTGCTTATTCACCTGATGTCTCCAACCAAGCAATGGCAAGAATACAAAGAGTACCAAACTCTACTCTTATTAGTATTCTCCCTTTATATACTGATGGAAATATGTTGGAGTAGGGGTGGGGAATTTATTGGCTTCCAGATGTTACTAATCTTCGGGCCCTACCCCACTATCCAAAATTGCCAATGTAGAATTTAACTGCCCTGCATCACTCTCACTAAAAGTGGCTTGTAAAGTCAGTCTTTTCAATTCAAAGAGAAAGGCTTAGAGATAGTTCCAGAAAGTGTTTTCTTTTAAAGCAGAAGCAACTCTATGGGCGGGGAATGCACACTTCTGCCTTGCTGGTTCCTTGCAGATTACAGCCATCTCTGTGATAATTCTGGGGACATGAGTATAAACAAGGTATTCTTTTTATAACTGTCAACAAACATTGGTCAGTCTGGCTACAGGTGTTGATTATTGTAGTTCAGAAAAGCTGGACAGGAGACCACACAATCCGTTTCAGTGGAAAACTGACTGGGCAATGGCAAACATGAGAATGAAGGAAAGATTCTATATAAAAATTGGGAAGGGGAATTGTACAAATTTCCACCCTGTTCTCCAATACAAGGAAGTGTTAATTGAACCTATTATAATTTAGTTATGATATAATATATAGAGTAAATCAAAACATTGTTAGAACATTATTAATACTACCCACCTGCTTTGTGAAAACTGATCAAAATCTTCCTGAAGTTCATACTTGTTTAGAAGTTCTCCAATGAGATAACCAGAAGAAAATTCTCTGGCGAAAGATTCTGCATCTGATTTAATTTCCAAAGGAAAAAGGAAAGTATTCCTGTTTATAAGTTGCGACACTTTGCATTTGATGCATAACCAACCATTATTATCATGATGTACAGTATAACAACCTAATTTATCTTTAATGGATTTATATGGCTTGATTGATGTTTTTGTTTCTGTTTGCTGCCCAGAATTCCCAGGCATATGGGCAACTATATACAATAAATAAACAAACAAAGAAGCAAAGAAACAAACAAAATATAGTTCATCAAAAAGCAGTGATTCGCCTGTCACCGTGTTAACATGGAATTAGTCTTCTTTGAATCTTCCAATAGATTTATGGAAATAGCTACCATAAGTGAAGAAGTTAATTATACATTCTCTAGCATGAGATCAATTGCATAATTTACCTCACAACAGGCTTTCTTAACATCTAAATGAGGAGTTTTAGTAATACAGTATATAGCAACCTATGACCAGTAGGATCAAAGATATTTTTAACAATGGCAGAATTTTTAATGTACTACTTTCACTGGAAAAGTTGAGATACATTAATGTATCTCAATTTTTCCGTGAAAGTAGTACATTAAAAATTCTGCCATTGTTAAAAATATCTTTGATATTTTAATGATTAAGAGATGTATCCACCTTGAAATAGCCCATCCTGAAATGCACAGCAGTCAAACATCAGACCAGGAAACATTTTATGACATTTTGAATTAAAATTTTAAATAAGTATTAATTATTCAAATAGCATTAAGATAATACAAATAATAAAAATTAATATAATATAAAGTAAAAATGTTTAGAATGTGGGGACGTCCACCTTTCTCTGTCGACTAGATAGGAAACATGGCCAGATGAGTTAATTCTACTTTATTGTAAAGCTGCAATAACAGAATCTTGTAAATCTGAAAACTACTTTGTGGTTTGGCTACTTTGGTCACAGTTTGATCAGCAAAAGTTGGCTCTCTAAGCGCCTATGAATAGAATAGCAGATAGTATTCCAAATAATAAATGCTGGCTAGGAAGAATCACCAAGGAAACAATTGCCACCTCCATCCTTGATCATATGACATGGCCCTAAATTTTTTATCTATTTATTAAATTTCTACCCTGCCCATAAATGGCTACAGGTAGTTTACAAACAATAAATGTAATCTATTGTCCTGGGGCATTGCTTAATTTCTAATCCTAATTTTTCAGCCTAGGAGCAAAATCTGATATTAAGTAACACAAATACTAAAAATCAGTGGCATACCTTATTGCAGGTTTGAACAAAGAAATCAAAGCAAAATTGTAATATAAGCCAGAAGTGAGCCTAACACCAGTAAACAAAGGACCTTTCCCAAAACAAAACATAAAATCACTGCCCTGTGAACTAAAGTGAATAGAACATTGGTTCTTCTGCTTCTCCTCAGGAGGATTTCATCTCCAGTGTGAGTGAAACTCTGCTCTGGAGGGAAAGCATTTGTAGCTAAAACATTAGGAACTATGGAATAAACAGTTACCTACAAAGGACTGCTTGCTCTCTAGAGTCCTTATTAATTGAGAGAACCTAGCCACAGTGCATCCCTTGAATCTGCAAAAGCATCCTGGGTGATGAAAATCCTCTCCTTGTTTCCCTTATGGGAATTTCAGATATGTAAATGGATTGCTCAGAAGGAACATCTTCCAAAGGCTTTTCACGTAAGAAACTCTGTGTCCAAACTCTGGTAGAGATTTATTTCCTTAAGTCAGAAGTGTAAAAATCATGACTTCTTGGCAATTCTTCTGTGGTATCCAGATTGTTCCCCATCCCTCAAAGTGGGCATGGCCAAAACGGTTATCTTAAGACTTGTAGAAATTCGGCCAAATGGGTGACATTAGCAGTATTTATACCCTTTCCTGAGAAAGTCCTCAACCCACTCATTTTTGATATACAGCTCGCAACGTACCCCAGAAAGTCATGAAGTTACAGCAATGAAATACGAACATTCTTGATTGAAACAGAGACTTTGTGACTACAAAAACAAACCCACTCAACGGGCATCTGAACAGGCATTCTGGAAACTCAATGTCAAATATCTCAAGGCTATCTTAAGCATTAAGTGTCAAACTATGCAATCCACATCATTATTTCAGGATTACCAAGAGGGGATGCCACACAATTTTTAAAGGTTTACTTAATCAACTGTATGGATAACTACAATCTGCATACATTTGTACACGAATAAAATTATCTCCAAAGAAAAACAACCATTGTTCTTTTATTGTGTCATAACAGATACTGCCTAAACAATTTTCCAGTGCAATATAAGTGGAAGAACATGTCGCCCACTCAGTTTTGCAAGTAAGACTGCACAAAAATATTTCTAAAGTATCTTCTTGATTAATCTCTTCATAGTCAGCCAATTACAACTCTATCTGGACCAGATGTTTGGTCCACTTATTAACAAACCAGAAGTGAAGTATATTTTTAACTATTTGGTGCAGAAAACATGTTTGAGTTAGTATTTCAGAGATACACATCTATGAAACTTGGAACATCAGTTGGCAGCTGCTACTGCTGATTAACATCAAAAATTATGATATCTCAATACAACTCAGATGCAGCACCAAGCCCGTTCCTGATCTGAAAAGTGTTAAACAAGAACAGATTCAGGTTCCCTTTTTAAAAATTTATTATTCTAAGCAGTTAATAATAACTAAAGATGCTGAGAGTTGGGCAGCATATAAATGCAATAAACTATTATTAATTTGATTAAAGTGGAATTTCTTCTTCCAAATTTGGTCACATATCAACAGAAGAGCTTTCATATGCTAATAACTCTAGCTGGATTGAGAAGGAGGCTTAAGTACAGTATAATATAGGGCTGGGAGAAAATCCATCTCCAATGAAGGTCATGTTCTTTGCTAAAATATCTACAAGCCACAACAAACAGCTAGTTATAAGTTACAGTGTAAGAGAGGATAGATGTTGCAAATTGCTTCAGGCTTTTCAAGCTTTGAACTCCTACAAGGAGTAATCCACATCACATCATAAACAATTCTTCAGGCTAACAAGAGTTGAAAAGAACCTTGTAGGTCATCTGCCTACAACCACCTGCCAACCACCTGCCCAAGCAGGAGACCTTACACCATTTCTGACAGGTGGCAGTCCAATCTCTTCTTGAAAGGTTCCAGTGATGAAATTTCCACAACTTCTAAAGGCAAGCTGTTTCACTGGTTGATTGTTCTCACTGTCAGAAAATTTCTCCTTATTTCCAGGTCTCCTTGTTCAGTTTCCATCCATTATTCCTTGTCTGGCCTTTGGGTGCTTTGGAAAATAGCTTGACCCCCTCCTTTCTCCGGCAGCCCTTCAAATATTGGAACACTGCTATTGTGTCTCCCCTGGTCCTTCTCTTCACTAGACTAGCCATGCCCAGTTCCTGCAACCGTTCATCCTATGTTTTAGCCTCCAGTCCCCTAATCATCTTCGTTGCTCTTATCTGCAGTCTTTCCAGAATCTTTTTTATAGTATGGTGACCAAAACTGGATGCAGTACTTTAGGTGTGGTCTTACTAAGGCTTATAGAGTGGTATTAGTACCTCATTTGATCTTGACTGTATCCCTCTGTTAATGCAACTTAGGATTGTGTTGACTTTTTTGGCTGCTGCTACATACTGCTGGTTCATATTTAGCTGGTTGTCCACTAAGACTCCAAGATCTCTCTCACAGTTACTACTATTAAACCTTGTTTCACCCAGTCTATATGTGTACTTTTTGTTTTTCTTGCCTAAGTGTAAGGCTTTACTTTTCTCTACATTGAATTCCATTTTGTTAGATAGGGCCCAGTGTTTAAGTCTTTGAGCTTCTTTTTTCCCATTTATCCAAACTGCCCACAAAATCTTCAAAGGTATGGGTCTGAAGGTTGTAAATATAAAGGTTAGACTGCTAGGAGACAGCCAGTCAAAAGCTACACAGTACAAGTAGTCCTCGATTTACAACTGGTGGTTTAATTTATTTATTTCTTTTGTCAATTGCTTACAAAATAATAGATATAAGAATAAACTTGAGTATGAATACAGGAAATAGGTACGAATAAATGGAGACAATAGGACAGAGACGGTAGGCACAATTGTGTGCTTATATACGCCCATTAGACCTCTTAGGAATGGGGTGAGGTCAATAGTAGATAGTTTAAGGATAAAGGAGTAGGGGTTTGAGGATGTAACAACAGAGTCAGGTAATACATTCCATTCAGTGTTAAAACAACCTCAGAAAGGGTATTTTATGGCCTATAAAGCACTACCTAGTGTTGCAAAACATTGTATACACACCCTGATCATGTGATCATGATCTGGTTGCTTGGCAACCGGTTTGTACTTACTACCAGTTGCAAAACAATCATATTTATTTACTTATTTATTTATTTGTTTATTTGTCAATTTGTCAATTGCTTACAAGATAATAGATATATGTAAAAACATGGTTATGAATACATGGATACATATAAGAAAACTAAAAAAGAAACAATAGGACAGGGACGGTAGGCAGGTTGGTGCGCTTATGCACACCCCCTACAAATCTCTTAGGAAAGGAGTGAGGTCAATAGTAGACAGTCTAAGGTTAAAGTTTTTGGGATTTGGGGAAGAAACCACAGGGTCAGGTAGAGTATTCCAGATATTGACCACTCTGTTGCTGAAGTCGTATTTCCTGCAATCAAGTTTGGTGTAATTAACCTTGAGTTTGTATCTATTATTTGTATATAATGTGATCGCCATTTGCAGTTTTCTCTTGCGGCTTCCCCAGAATGTCAATAGGAAAACCGGCAGGGAAGGTTGCAAGCTGCTGTCATCTGCCTCTAGAACTCCCTCTCATCTCTAAGTGCTGACTGAACAAGCTGCCTGCTGAGGGGAGCTGAACTCCTTCAGTGGGTACAGAAACAGAGTTCAGATCCAGATGATTTGAACTCTGTTTCTGCACCCCAAACAAGGAACTCCCTTCTGTATTCAGAGGAAAGATGACATCCTTTGGCAGGAAGCTCTTTTTGCAAGTCCCTAAAGATGAAAAGGAGCTGAAATACAAGAAGAGAGGCAGCATGATAAGTTAAGCAGCGCAAGATCCCTGAGAGGCGCAGCGCAGGCCACATGCAAGTGTGTCTCACTCAGGGAGACAGGTGGACTGCTTTGATTTCAGCAGGGAAGATTTTCATTTCCTGAGTGGAGCCTCCCAGGATCTACCCCTATCTTGAGGAAGATACCGGACTCTGTCCACTTAATAGCAACTTCAAATCTCAACAAATAAATGCTCTGTTCTACATATTGGCAAAAAAAATCAGAAAACAACATACAGGCTGAATAGGCAGGGGGGCAGAGATTGACCCCGAGGCCCCTGATTTGTGGGGTTCCTCAGGGGTTAGTGCTCTCGCCCCTTCTGTTCAACATTTACATGAAGCCCCTGGGTGAGATCATCCATGGCTTTGGGGTGGAGTTTCATCAGTACTCTGATGATACTCAGCTTTACATTTCCACCCCAGGCCACCCCAATGAAGCCGTGGAAGTGATCACCCGGTGCCTGGAAGCTGTGCGGGGTTGGATGGGGCGAAACAGGCTTCAGCTCAACCCAGCCAAAACCGAGTGGCTGTGCTTTCCGGCACCCCGATACAGCCAGTTAGTTCCATCGCTGGCTGTGGGGGGGAAATACTTGCCCCCACAGAGAGGGCGCACAATCTGGGTGTCCTCCTGGATGTGTGGCTGTTGTTAGAAGATCATATAGCGGCTGTTGCCAGGGGGGCTTTTTGTCAGGTCCGCAGGATCTACCAGTTGCGGCCCTTTCTGGATTGGGATGCCCTTCGCACAGTCACATCCGCCCTCGTCATCTCCCGCCTAGACTATGCCAATGCTCTCTACAGGGGGCTCCCCTTGAAGAGAATCCGGGGGCTCCAGTTGGTACAAAATGCAACCGCACGGGTGGTCTTGGGGGCTTCTCGGAGCTCCCATGTTACGCCATTCTTGCGTGAGCTGCATTGGCTCCCGGTAGCCTTCCAGGTGCGATTCAAGGTATTGGTGACTATCTTTAAAGCGCTCCATGGCTTGGGACCTGGGTACTTACGGGACCGCCTACTGCCGTCATCGATCTCCTGTCGTCCAGTACACTCCCATAGGGTGGACCTCCTTGGGGTGCCGCCGACTGGATGGCTGGCGACCCCGAGGGTACAGGCCTTCTGCTTGGGGGCACCCTCCCTCTGGAACGAACTGCCCCCGGAGATGAGGACCATCCCTGACCTTTTGGCCTTCCGGCACGCGTTGAAAACATACTTATTTCATCAAGCCGGTCTGGCCTAGGGTTTTATAGGGTTTAATTTGGTTTTAATGGGTTTTAATCTTTTATACTTTTGATTGAGTTTTACTTTTGAGCCATCATATTTAATCTTTTTAATTGTTTTTTAAATATTGTATTTGTATTATTTTTTTAACTTTGGCTGTACACCGCCCAGAGTCCCGGCAGAGAGAGGGGTGGTATAGAAAACTAATAAAATAAATAAATAATAAATAAATAGTCAAGACCTTGTTGATAATCCAAACTCTGTCAAGGATCTTGGAGTACTCATCTCTAATGATCTAAGTGCTAAAGCCCACTGTAACTACATAGCCAAAAAGGCGTTAAGAGTTGTTAACCTAATCTTATGTAGCTTTTTCTCCGGTAATATTACACTAATAACTAGAGCAGCGGTCGTCAACTGGTGGGCTGTGAGAAAATTTTGGTGAGCCACAGAGAAATCTCACCCCAGAGCACCCCCCCAAAGCAATTAATCCAGGCTGCGCAGAAACACAAGGCTGCTCAGCCCACATGGCCTGCGGGAACCCTTCCCACCCACTTACTCCTTACCCAGCAAACTTGTCTGCTAAGTTGCTATTTTTCCTTTTTCCCACCATCATCTGTTCTGCTGCACCGGGAGATTTAGATTAGCTAGGAAGCAGGAAATGGTTGGATTTCTTGCTTTCTAGCTAAGCACAGCCAAACCTCTCTTAGGACTGAAGATTTGTTTGCAAGCAAATTCAGTGCAGACTCAGGGCAAGCAAATTTGAGAGACTGAACTAGCCGATGGTAGATAGAGATCACTGAATGATTCTGTGAGCAACTCAATCTGTCTGCTTTGCCTGATTTTGGGTAAAAGTTGCTCTTTTTTATAAAAAATTTCAATATTTATATAAATATTTATAATATTTACATACAAACCATGCCTAGCTAGTCACATGACCACCAAGTCACACCCAAAAATTAGGCCATGCCCACAGAACCAGTTAGTAGTCCCTGAGATCTAAAATTATGAGTTTGGTGGTCCCTGAGGTCCAAAAGGTTGGCGACCCCTGAACTAGAGCATATAAAACATTTGCTAGACCAATACTCGAATACAGCTCATCAGTCTGGAACTCACATTATGTATCTGATATTAACACAGTTGAGAAAGTCCAGAAATATTTCACAAGAAGACTTCTCCACTCCTCTACTCGTTGCAGAATACCTTAGGCCACCAGACTCCAAATTCTAGACCTAGAAAACCTAGAACTACGCCGCCTTCGGTCCGATCTAAGTATAGTATATAAAATCATGCATTGCAATGTCTTACCTGTCAATGAATACTTCAGCTTCAACCACAATAACACAAGAGCAAACAATAGACACAAACTCAAGGTTAATCGCACCAAACTTGATTGCAGGAAATACAACTTCAGCAACAGAGTGGTCAATGTCTGGAATACTCTACCTGACTCTGTGGTTTCTTCCCCAAACCCCAAAAACTTTATCCTTAGACTGTCTATTTGACCTCACCCCTTTCCTAAGAGGTCTGTAGGGGGTGTGCATAAGCGCACCAACGTGCCTACCGTCCCTGTCCTATTGTTTCTTTTTTAGTTTTCTTATACGTATCCATGTATTCATAACTATGTTTTTACTTATACCTATTATCTTGTAAACAATTGACAAAATAAATAAAATAAATAAAAAATAAAAATAAATGACCTGTGCAATCACTTAACAACACAACTAGGAGTATCGGGATTCTGATCTCACTTAACAACCTCTTTACTTAGCAACCAAGATTATGGGCTCAATCATGGTTGCAAGTTGAGGACTACATGTAGTTCAGTACTATCTCTTCTTCAGTGGAAAAACAGCTTTCCTATCACTTGCTGGAGATGTCATGGGTTAATGTGCAAATTTCTGTGAGCAAAATCTAATTTACTGGAATTGCATCTTTGGCTTAATTATAATGATATATTCAATTAAATTTGAATCCTATTATATAATTGTTTCTTCCATTTCAGGAATAATTATAAAAATGATAGTTTCTCACTCATTTCTTTACTAGCAGTAGAAACAAAATAATAAGCAGCCATAAATGTCACCTAAAGTTGGGGCCCCATGTTTGGATTCTGATGGATATTTATTGTGAGCGCTTTTGCAAAATAGTAGCTGGGAAGACTTGCCACAGATAATTTTTCAAAGCATCTATTTCAAATAACATTTCTTGATTGTGTATTCTTACTTGCCCCCTTGTACTATACCACTGCATTTTGGATTCAAATGCAAAAAATATATTTTGGAGCACAGAGAAAGGAATGCTGCACCTGTTTGCAATTTTTTAAGGCAGCTGCATTTTCCCCTAGAATTATGCAGTTGCCCACAGAAAAGGCCATATTTGGTTTAAAGAGTTGCAGACAAGTGCATCCCTGCACGTTCTAACAATGCACAGCCCTACCCTTATAATTGTTCTACCTTTTCAGGACAGGTGGATTTTTAAACAAAATATTGGTTACAGATAGATCACTTTTTTCACATTGCAGAAAATTTCAGGAATAGCTCAGTGAGTTAACAACTGACTGACTTTGGGCCAGTCACTTTCTCTCAGCCCAGCCTATCTCACAGAACTATGGTGGGGAAAATAGAAGAAGGAGGGATATTTGGAATGTTTGCTGCTTTTAATTACTTACAAAAATAATGGGATATAAAGAAATACATGATTATTCTGGAGGAGGATGTTTTGCTTTGTAGCAAGTCAGCTTCTCATTTTTTAAAAGTTTAAATATATTTTGAAGAATATAACAATTCATGTGAAGTGGATAAATTGCCAAGCAGCTCCAGAGGTATGTAATAGCATATATTTGTCCTCTGGGTGGTACAAATGGGGACCCCAGGCCTCATATAATTAGTAGAGTATATAGAGTCCCAGTAGTCATTAAATCACAATTCTTTAAAAAAAATACTGCAAATCTACCCTTCTCAGAAAACCCTTGCTGCAAATTCAGGGAGCCTATCAAAATGGTCAATAAGAAAAGTTTGTAGGAAAAGTTATCACATGAGCCTATTTTAAATAAATGGAAAATACAGTACAAAGTAACTGTGTGGAAACAGGATCCAATATTTTTTATTTTCATAAAGCAGTGTCACCAAAAACAGTTGTTTTCAATTCTAAGGTACTATTGCCATTAAATACCTTTTGCTCTCAGTCACCAAAAGCAAACACTTCAAAAGTTTCCAAGAGCTGAAATCCAATACTTAAAATCTATGGGGTCATTAGGAGTTAGCATATAATCCATGCCAACACCATAAATGTGCAGGGCTTTCTCCTAAAAAGTCCCTCATGTTATTTTCTAATCTTTTTTTTTTAAATCTCCCCTTGCAGCAGGTAAAAAGGCAGGCAGAAGGGTCAACTCGGGCACCCATTTTCCAAGGCTGTGGCAGAAGCCAAAACACACACATACACACAAAACCACAGCACGATGGAGACTCTCAGTGTCTCTGAGCATATCTAAAACGTCATGCACTTTGGTGCTTTTCTCCCACCCTGAATGAAGGAAGTTTCAAGGGCAAAGACACGATATGTAATATATGAATGTTCCCTTCCTGTTGGAAGAGCCTGAGGAGAATCAGGAGGTGGGGGCGACGCCGCCCCCTCACCTGGCGCCTCAAAGCAATGGCACCCCGCTTCCTTCGACTCACCCACTGTCCGCGAGAGCTTCACTTCCCTATTCAGCCAATCGCACAGAATGCCAGTCATGGCCGCGAGCGGCCGCAGTTCCGCGCCCTTTCCCCGCTTGGCTCGAGACCGGCTCGAGCCACGCTCCGCGTCCCGTCACCACGGCAACCGGCCCTTTCGCGCCAGCATGGCTTAAAAGAGACGCGGCCCGACAAGCAGCGCCGGGGAGAATAATCTGAGCCTGCGCAGACTTAGCCAAATGGGCTCTTGGCTGAGCCCGTTAGAGGTAACGAAGGTCCTGCCGAGGAGCCGGGGAAACTCTCTTTGTGGGTGAGAGCATGCGCAGTTTAGAAACTTTAATTGTGGCACCTCCATCTCACCCTCGGGGCTGTTTCCAATCGCTTAGAGAAGGGTGGCGGGCGGTTAAATTCCGGAGCACGAAACCACTTTTAACTTGCCAATAATCCTACAGTGGCTACGTCCCCTTTCTTCCCTCGCCTCCTTTGCTTTGAAAAGTTGCGAGGCAGGTGGAAATTTAACCAGTGTGTATATAGGTATGTGTTAAATTTCCACCTGCCCCGCAACTTTTCAAAGCAAAGGAGGCGAGGGAAGGAGGGAAGAAAGAAAGGGGATTTAGCCACTGCAGGATTATTGGCAAGTTAAAAGATGTTTCGTTCTTCGGAATTTATATAAGTTTAAACCTGAGTCATTGTGATTTTATTACCTGGATTCTTCATAAAGTATCTGGATTTACTTGAAGGTAAATCTTGAGAAAAAGATGGGGGGCAGGTTTAGGAAACCTCACTGGCAGTCCTGATAGAAATTGGGCAGAGCCCTACAAAGCCAGAGAAACTCAAACTCTGCAAGCAAGCAACCATTTGTAGGAACATTTTCTCTCTACGGGGTGAGTTTTGGAAAGAGTTCCGTTTTCCTTTGTTTTCCTGCCTTAATTAGATCTTCACCTGGAGATAGTGAAGGTGTGACCAATATGAGGAAATTGGTTTAGATTGCTGTAAGCAATAGTACTGTTTGTTTTGGCTTACAATTGAGGTATAAACCCAGCCAGTGACTCCTGCATCTTTTTAATGTATTTCAATGAACTTCTTTGTTTTTGTCCTCTTCAGCCTGTTATGGGTTGAAAAAATTGATTTTTATTTACAGCAATCTGGACTAGAGGAAAGAGGGAGAGCTGGAGAGGATTTGGAACGCGTGATTGTGAAAATAACGGTGCATTGTCTACATCTTAGTTCAGTCCCACTGCATTCATTTAGAGAACATTCTGCACAATGAAATTAGTGGGTATCGTAGCAGACCTAATGGAATGGGTAACATTAATGGGGAGAATCATATCTTCCCTGACTTCTTTGCTTCCATGTTAGAAACAATATATTGGAAGAGGTCCTATAAAAAATGGGATCTTTTTAGGAACTCTCATCTCACATTCCTCAATAGCGTTCACCAAGCTGTGAATATATTGGGATCAGGTGAGACTTTTTAGGCTGCTTAAGCACTTAGAATCAAGCATATATAATCTATTTATGAACAGTAATCTAAGCTTCAGTCTTAATGTGTTGAGCTAGACTGCTTCTGAAGACAGTGACACAAGTATTGCTTGGCAGTATATTTTTTGAATAGGAGTCTATTTACTCTGGTCTTGCCTTGATTATGTAAAAAAAATAGATGAAAGGTGTTAGCATCCTATCTATTTAATTAAAATGCCTAAAGTTAGCTTAATACCTCATTGGTACCAATGAGATTTCAGTAGCTCTTGCTCATTTTTCATATTACTGAGAGATGAGTCAGAAAGGCAGTCAGTTTAACTTCTGTTTAAGCCAGATGGTGAATACAGGTAGTCCTTAATGTATGAGCACAATTGGGATCAGAATTTTGTTTACTAAGCAAAGTGGTTGTTAACTTAATTTTATTACCTTTATTGCCATGGTTGTTAAGCAAATCACTCCAATGAAAGAATCGTGTTTACCTTCATTGTTTATTGAAAGCCAGTTGGGAAGGTTGCAAATAGTGAAGACATAACTCTGGGGTGCTGAAACTGTCATAATTACATGTCACTTCCAAGCACCCAAATTTTAATCATGTGATATTGACGATACTGCATGGGTTATAAGTGATAGGACTAGTTTGTAAATTACTTTTTTCGATGCTATTGTAAAGTTGATTAGTTGCTAAACAAATGGTTATAAGTCAAGAACTTCCTCTATTTCAGCTAAAATATACATATTTTAAAATGGAATAATTAAAGACTGAGAAATATTGTAGTTCTTTATTTTTGAGGAAATATATCACTGATAGTTCACAGATTTGATGCCAGAAGATAGTTCAAACTACATGTGTAAACTACTGTGTTTGATGAAAGGGCGGGTAAATTTATAACCAGCTATTTATAATAAAAATTTCTTACATGTGAGCATTTTATAAAAGCATGATTTAGTATATAAATCTTATTCATATGTGCTTTGTGCCTCAGGCCTTACTATTGGGATTGAATCTAAGACCAGTCCTTTTAATAGTTAAAATCAATTTTGTATTTACTGTTTTGTACGCAGTATTGAAATTCAGTTGTAAAATCCAATATTGCACCCAGGGACTTAAACTCATGTGATGAGGCATTTTCTTCCCTCTCCAGTGCATCCTTAGAAGCTGCACTAAAAGCTTAGTGCTTTTAGAAACAGATTTTGAGATATTCTGGGCACTCTGGCAGAAATCATCAACTACCATCAGCAGAAACATATCATAGGATTTCTTTTTTACTTTTGAATTTCCCTTCACAGAAGATGTGCAGAGTTTGTATTGCACAGGTGTTGATAAAGGCTGTAATGAAATCCAGGTTGATTGATAAGCTCAATTATTTTGCACAATGGTTGGTGCTGATCCAAGTATAATAATAGATCTGCAGTTTATCACTAATAATTTGACGTTATCAGGTTCCATCTGCATCAGGTTGGCTGACCTGACACAATACTGTCTTTTACTTGAAGACTAGATTGTACTATGTGAAAGCTAAACTGCATTTTAAGTTAGCAAGGTGTTTCCAAAACATGCTTCCCAGTTGATCATTTATATTTGAAGGAAAGAAAACAACTCATCTGGAATGTGCTCTGAATTCAGATTATTAAAAATGTAGCTTCAATTGAATCTTTTTTTAAAAGCATCTCTTTCGTTTTCAAAATGTTCCGGAAATACATGAATCAGAACAAATGATGACCTACTGTAATAGTGTTATTATTCTGTCATTCAGTTGCTGGTAAACTCACCATGATAGTAGATACTTACCTTTCTAACAATGTCTTTTTCAATTGCTTTCAGTTCTCCAAACCATCGAAGTCTTTCTTCTACAGAACTCTTCCTTTTAAATTATTCGTCCAAAATGTTTCATGTATAGTTTCATCACTAATGCTTGCAGCAAACCATTTACTTATAATTATTGTTTTTCCTTGCTGTCCAAGCATGTCCCCATAGTTTACTCCAGTACTGCAAGACATCATTTTTTTTGTTATTCAGATTATTAACCTTTCAAGTCATATCAACAGTGACTTAACAATATGTTCTTTTATTGTTAATGTGATGTCTTTTCACTTTAATCTGCCATAAACTGTTTTGTCTCTATTTCATGGCTAGTCAAAATCATTGTGAAATTTCTGAGCCTAGGAAAATAAGGACTGTTACTGCTTTTTGCCAATTTGTATTAGGCTGGAATTTCCTGACTCTTAGTTTTATTAATATTGAGCTATAGTACTTTTGTAATCTTGTTACCTTCATCCAGAGATTCCTTAAATCTTCCTCACTTCATTCCTTAAGAATGTTTGAGGATACTGATGATGTTTGCAATTTCTTCTAGTCCAGAATGATACCTTCTGCATATCAATTAAATCAATAAGGTGAGAATATGCAAATTTGGCACAAGTAGTTCTCTGTTGCGCCTCATTCCATTTGAACTCCATATTACTTTGCTTCCTCGTCAATATACACATTTTAAAATAGGCAGGTAGGTGGACTTTATGGACTCACCCATGTTTTAAGCATTATTTGTATTTTCTTGTACAGTAAGTCAAAAGCATTAATATAATCAATAAAGCAAAAATAGATGTCATTGTGGAACTGTACAACCTTTCCCATCATCCATCAGATGTTAACAATGTGATCTCAGGTTGCCTCTTTGGAATCTAGCTTGTAAATTTCTCGTTCTATATGTTGTTAAAGTTTGGACTACAAAATCTTGAGTGCTACCCTAGTAACATGTAGAGGTAAGTGTAACTGATACTTTGAAAATTCTTTAGCATTTTTTTGTTTGATATGGGATTAAAAATTGCTATATGGATCAGTAATCTGAATAAAGATTTTGTGTATGTGTGTGTATATGGATGGGTGTATATATGAATAATAAATTGCTCTTGGCCAATATTATACTTTCTGCTTTCAGGCTGGATGAACTCCTTTAATTGAATCATCTTTTAGGATTTTAAACAATTCTGTTGATATTTCATCAACTCCTTCAACTTGGTTATTAGCAATATTTTTAAGGCCCGTTTTACTCTCTAGAATGGCTGGCTTTACTTAAATGATCAAATCTTCACTATTCTTCATATAAACCTTAACTGTCTTTTTATATTGTTGTTCTTTATTGTATACCTCCCAGAGTCAAATTTCATGAAATGGGCAGCTATATAAATATGATAAATAAGATATGTGTAATTGATTTGGGGATATTTTCTGTCATTTATCCAAAAAGTTGCGTAATTCATTTGGGTCTTCTTTTTTTCTTTATCTAGTAGAACATTGGCTTCTGTGTTGTTTATTGAATCCATCTTTGCACCAGATGTTGTAATTTGTGTAATTTACGTAAATAAATTTCTTGCCCTTCCCATTTGGTTGTAATCCTTTATTCTTCATATTTATTTGATTGCACTGCTTTTCTACTCTTGTATTTCTCTTGAACTCACTTGTTACTTGGACAGATCTTCTTGTCTCAGTCTTCTTTTTCTTTCTAACCAGCTTATTGACCTTCAATTCTCAGCAATTGCTATGTTGGATGTGGAATTCTTAGAATTGAAGTTCACATGACTGCAGGTTAACAAGTTGCAGTCATGTAGACTTTTATGTCACCAAGAATGACAGTTTCACCATTGATGCTTTTTGTGAATATAAGCGGAAATATGCCACTGTTTTTGAGTCTTCAGCCGTTAATCATTTGAAAAAAAAAAATCCATTGAGGTAGTTTAAGGTGAGAGACAGTCACTGGTCCCAAGTCATCCAGTGACCTTCATGGTTAAACACAGAACTGTGGCCATCTGATCCTCAAAACTCTTTATTATTTAAAAACAGGTTTTTACAGTAAGTATTGTTTTTGAATCAGTTACAGTTAAGTTTTTCTTCCACAAAAGTGGTTGTAAAAGTGGCTCTATGTATGAGAGAAAGAGAGAATGAAAGGACACTACATGATTCTCTTCCAGAGGTGCTTTTTCAAGGGGCAACTGGACTTTCTGGTTTGTTTTTTGAAGACTTCTTGGATGAGAAGTGAAACGTCTCCAAAGAAAAACCAGAAAGTTCAGTTGCCTCTTGAAAAAGCACCTTTGGAAGAAAATTCATCTTGCCTAAGAGGCCTGCAAAAGTTAGCATTTGGCCATTGCGCAGTGTCCTTTCATTCTCTCATACAAACATAGAGCCACTTTTACAACTACTTTTGTGGAGGAAAACTTAAATATAATTGACTCAAAAAAAAAAAAACCTTGTTGCACCTTTGGGACAACCATGACCTGGATGACTGAGAATCTCCATTGGCATCTGGGCCCACTATTTCCTTAATGTTCCCAATCTGTTTTATTTGCTTATATGGCAGAGGAAGTTGCCCATCTATGTCCCCATTTATATCACAGTTCATTTGAAATAACAAGGAAGTGAAAAAAGAGCCAGCATTTTAAATTGTCAGTGGATGCTGAGCTGAAAGAGTAACTACAGTTTTTGATCAACAGATGTTAATAGCTGCTTCCAAAAAACAGGAGCTTGACCTCATAATTTCATATGTCATATGAGTTTAATCTTTATGAATTGAGAAAATAACCCATAAAGTGATAAGGGAAAACATTAACAAATATAATGTTCTTGTACAGACATGGGTAACTATGGAAATAATGTCACAACTACTGTATACTTGAAAATGGAAGGAATATATATATTCATAGATTTTCACAGGGACAGGTATGCAGGGAAAGAAAAACTGGACAACTTCCTCACACAGCTCAACAGCCTACACCCCAAAATACAATTCGACACGGAAACAGAAGCCAACAACCAACTTCCCTTCCTGGATGTCCTAATTTACAAAAAACCCAATGGCTCCCTAGGACACACCATCCACCAGAAGAAAACACACACCAGCCGCTACTTAAACACACAATCCCATCACCACCCTACATAGATCAACTCCGTAGCCAAGACCCACATATCCAGAACCAAACGCCTAGCTGACAAAGACCACCTGAAAACAGAATTACACACCCTCACTAACGTATTAATTTCCAACGGATTCCAAAGAAACAATTACCAACCTAATCCTTAAGGAGATACCCCCTTGAAACTGAGACACAGAATAGGACAATGGTATCGCCCTCCTCCCCTACATCAAAGGCACCACAGATGAAATCAGCAAAATTCTCTACAAACAGAATATCAGGACAGCCTTTGGCACTGACCAAAAAATAACCAACATCCTAAGAAACCCCAAAGACAAGATCCAGCTAGAAAACCAAGGAGTTTATGAAATACCATGCAACAATTGCCCAGCCACATACATTGGACAAACCAATAGGAGAATAAATGCACGCATCGCAGAATACAAGAACGCAATCAGAAAAGAAGAAAATACTTCCTCCCTTTTCCAGCACCTTAAAGCCACAGGACATGAAATTAATTTTGAGGGAACCAAATTAATCTCCAATATTGAACACTTCAACAAGAGAATAATCAGGGAAGCCATAGAAATAGAGAAACACTCCCATAACATGAATAAATGGGACGATACCTCCCACCTATCAAACATCTGGAAACTAGCCCTTATCAACAAATGAGTTCCAGCCACGAAAACCAACACCGGACCCAAAACAACACATGACACCATCACCAATCTCCCTCACCAGACTCATAGACAAAAGGCAACCACCGTCCAACTGCCACACACTCCGACCCCCAAACCAAGCAAACTGACACACCGTGAACACAGAGCCAGGCCTCAAACTTGGAGTTAAACCAGAACTCGGAATGTCACATCACAGCCACCCGCTCAGGATATCACGTCACGGAAGTCAGGAGGTTACACCACAAAACCTCAGGATGTTACAACACAGCCAACGACCCAGGAGATTACAGCACAAAACCCAGGATGTCACAACAATAGAACTCAGAAGGTCATCACACAGCCCATTACAAGGAGGCTGATAGACACACAGCCAATACCTCAGCCACACATGTTCTTACAAAAAAGCCAGCCAATCTGCAAACATCAACTCAATCAATCAAGAAATGACAACACAGCCAACCTCCCCACCAGTATTTATAGAGAGACAGCAGCTCCGATCACGCTTTGCTCGCACAAGCATGAAGCCAAAAGCAACAGCCTGAAGATGGCGAGTAGGACCTCGTCAAAACGTCACCAAGACACTCTCAATCTTACATGGGAAAAGACCCGAACACGCCAAGACCTGCATACCTGTAACCCATGAAAATCTATGAAAAATATATATATATATACATATATACATATACATGTTTTTGGAGGTTTTCACGGGTATTTGTATGTGGATCTTTGGTTCTTCGGGTTTTCTCCTGCGTAGCATTGGAAGTATCTAGGTGACGTTTCGATAAAGTCTCATTCATCATCTTCAGGCTTGTGTCTTCGGCCCTGTGCTTCTCGGAGTAATGTGAGCTTGCAGCTGCTGCTTCCTTTTAACTGCTAGTGGGGGTGTGACTTGATTGGGTGGGGGCTTGGCTGGGTTCTGATTGGGCGGGGGTGTGTTCTCATTGGTTGGGGGTTTGGCTGTGTTCTGATTGGTGGGGGGTTTGGCTGTGTTCTGATTGGTGGGGGGGTTGGCTGTGTTCTGATTGGTGGGGGGGTTGGCTGTGTTCTGATTGGCTGAGGGTGTGTTCTGTTCCAGTGGGGGTTTGGTTGTACTCAGGTTAGTCTTAGTTGCTGGGGGATTTGAGCTGGTGAGCTGTGATCCTGCTGTTTGGCTTCGCGTTCGTGGTCATGCCACATCTTCATGGTGGGTGTCAGTTCGCTTCATGTATAGGTTGTGGGGGGGTTTGAAGCAAGTAGTGATGCAGCTGCGGTGCGGCTTCTGGTCCGTGGTCATGTCTCATCTTCTGTGTGAGTGTGAGTCTGCTTTCTACGTGGAAGTGTGGTGGCAGCTTCTTGTGTGGCCCTCGTGGGTGTGGGTCTGGTGTCCTTCATGTTAGGTACTCGTTTGTTAATGAGGGCGGGTTTCCAAATGGCTGGTAGGCGGGAGGTGTCATCTCGTTTATTCATGCTATGTGGACATTTTTCTATCTCTATGGCTTCTCTGATTATTCTGTTGTTGAAGTGTTCGGTTTTGGCGATAGTCCTGGTATTTTTAAAGTCAATCTTGTGTCCTGTGGCTTTGAGATGTTGGACCAGGGAAGAGGTCGGTTCTTCTTTTTTGATTGAGTTCTTGTGTTCTTCAATGCATGCACTTATTCTTTTGTTAGTTTGTCCGATGTATGTGGTGGGGCAGGAGGTGCATGGGATTTTGTATACTCCTTGGTTTTCTAACTCAATTTTGTCTTTAGGGTTATTAGGTGTTTCCGATGAACAACACCTAAAAACCAAACTACACACTCTCACTAACATACTAACAGCCAATGGATTCCAAAGAAAGAATATTACTCACCTAATCCAAAAAGAAACCCCAACCAAAATCCAAGACAGAGAACAAGAAAATGGCAAAACCCTCCTCCCATATATAAAAGGCACTACAGACAAAATCAGCAAGATCCTCCAAAAATGCAACATTAAAACAGCATTCTGCACAAACGGAAAAATATCCACCATCCTAAGAAACCCTAAAGACAAAATTGATAAGATGCCACAAGCCTGTTATAATCATCTGTGTAAGTAAGTGAACCTAGATAATGTCTCTGAGATTTGCCTATTGTGAGGAGCAATTGGATAGATTAAGGTTAACATTAAGGAAATTTCACTTTTTTTCCTTTGTACTTACAAATCATACAGTATTACAAAATGCTGGAAGAGATTTTTGAATTATTTTTTTAAAAAATCTGTTTCTGTTTTCCTAGTATAAAGTATTATCTACACAAATGCCGATCCAAAAACATTTCATTGGATTAATTTCTTAAGTGCCAGAGAGTGTCTCAGGATAAGTGTGAGATTTACAGCATAACCAATGTGTTTTCAGTGGAGATTTGGGTACTGTGTTATCCCATTTGCTTCGGAATATCGGCAGTGAAATGACAGTATATACTAGGAGAGTCAAACTCAAGGCCTGGGCCCCAAATTCGGCCTGCGAGGTGCTTAGATCTGGACCACAGGGACACTGTGGAAACAGTGGTGTCTCTGCAGCCCTCCTGAGCTCCATTTTTGCTGGTAGAGGGTTGCAGGAGGCTGTTGCAGCTGAAAATGGAGCTTGTGAGGGCTTCGTGCAGCTCTCCCAGGCTCTGTTTTTGCTGGCAGAGAGTTGCAGGAGGCCATCACAGCCAAGAACAGAGCTCGGGAGCCTATTTTTACTGCCAGAGCACTCAAGCCACCACAGGTGCCCCCGACACAAGTGGCGTTGAACTAGCCACAGCCACTCCAGCCCCCAGGGTTGAAACACAACCCTGATGCGGCCCTCAATGAAATCGAGTTTGACATCCCAGATATATATGGTAGTTACTTTCAGTTACCACACATAGGAGTGCTGGTGACATAAAACTACATGCATTCATATGGCTTATTCTTAGGGATTTGAATCATAATAATAAGACAATCAAACACCTCAGTGTATAATGCAATGAATGTAGGGAAGAATACAATTAAAGTGCATATCACAGTCTGTTTTCTGAGTTGGAGATGCTTCTAATTACTTAATCCCCCATAAATAAAACAGCCTGCTGGTTGTGGTTCACCAGTATGAGGGGTTTAAGCTGATGAGGAGAGACATAGAGGATTGCAGAAGATAACTTTGTGAACAAAAATATTAAATATTTTTATCCTTGGGGATGTAGTACTTGTGATTTCCCAGGAGTCCTCAATCTCTCATCACAACTGGAACTCACAAAGGAAAAAAAAATAACTTGCTCCAGTTCCCAGTAGTCTTTTGTACCATTAGATAAGGAAGGGAGGAACGTAAGCAGAAGTAAAAAGATAAAGCGAGGGGGGGAATTGTGCAATGGTATATCAGAATCTGATACCTATTCATCCACTCGCATTTGCATGTTTTCAAACTGCTAGATTGTTTGGCAGGAGCTGGCTAGGTCTCGAACCTGAGCTTTCCAGCTGACAATAGATACTACTTCAGTGGGAAAGTAACAGTGTTCCATGATGTCATACTGGCCACTTGACAATGGAAATGTCTTCAGACAGCACTGGCTTAATGGTCTTGAAACAGAGATGAACATACATACACCATATTTGTCAACTAATAGTGGAGTAAAATCTGCAGGGACTTCTTTAGTTTTACCTTTTATGTCAGAATGACTTCTGAAAACAGGAAGAAGGGCTGCAGCCTACATACCCATCATGTGAGGTGTTTCAGTCCTCTGAAGGAAAAAGGGTTGTGGGAAGAAGTGTCTCAGAAGGACCCTCCCTAGTTTTCTGGAAAGTAAAAGAAGGGAGTAAGGCTTTCTGATTAACAAGTTTCTGTTACTTGTAATCTTACAATACAAGTAGTGTTAATACTCATGGTTAGTGCTTATCTGGACTACTTGAAACAGCTGATATGCTGCTTACAGCTGCAATGACATAGAACCCCTTAGGATTAAGGATCTTGTAAGGTGATTACACATCTTGTGTAGGGTTCTCAATTCTGAGCTGCACTTGATACCATTTCAACGATTGTGCAGTGATCTGGATCTGTAGGAGAAATGTATGGACATGCCTGTTGCACCTGTTTGTAACGCCTTTAAAAAGCAGCAGCATTTTCTGGCTTCAAGTAATGACACATTTGGATTAAGGAGGTTCCATTATCTTCAACACGTGTGCCTACACATTCTCTGAATCATTGTTTCTGTTTTGAATTAGCATCATTGCACAACTCCGTTTTCTTACTAAAAGCTTGTGAAATATGGCCATTTGTATTTTATACATTTTTGAATTTAAAACAAGATACTGTACTTGCCAATGAACTCAGAGTAGCTTACGTATAGTAAAATATAGAACAGTAGTACAGTAAATACTTCACTATGGGGAAATTGCACCGCTTCCAGTTGGAATCAGATGATCTGCAGAGTCTAAAGATTCAATGACATGAGTTGTTGGTCCATCACCTCAGATTTATAACACAACTCATCTATTTTTGGTAACAGGGTGGATAGATTTGTCTCTTAATAAAGCACTACAGCACTTAGCCTTCATTTCCTTTTCTGATCCTTGATGTTTTGCCATTAAATAGTAGAAATTTCCTTATATATGTTCTTTTAATAATAATGATTCCACATAATCCCTTTGTGTATTTCTCCTTCTGGGTTGATGCTTTTTAAAATTACAATATCCTGAACCGTGCTATGTTTCTTTTTCAAGCTTTTAGCACAAAAGCAATCTTGGGAACATGAAAACCCATATGTTCCTCTAGAAATAAAAAGTGTCGCTTCATAAGCTGTGAATAATTTCATCAATATTTTGACAGCGATAATTCCTCATTTATTCTCTGTCAGCTCTTTGTCTTTCTTAAATAGAATGAAGCAATGTGTTTGCACTCAGATAGGAGATATATTAAGTTCAGTGGAATGTACCCAGATTCATAGGCTTGCAGCAACAGGCATGAAAATAGGGGCATCTATTGAAGGTAAGGAAAAGGTGCATTGATTCCAATGTACATTCAGCTGCACGGAGAAAGATATATTTTCAAGCTGAAGAAGGAATTGTTGGTATTATGTGATCTATACATATAACTTGAAATGTTTCTCAAGTGTTCAAGGCTTTCACAAGTTGTCTAAGGAGCATGCATAGTGACCAAAAAGCAAGAGTAGTGCAGGTAATGACAAATGTATTATACACCATATTGATGCTGCAAGGCTATTTACATCTCCCAGAATCTTTTAGAAAATACATTCTAGAATGGGAGCTGCCAACCATGGATGTCAGTGTACCATCAACAGTTCTTCTAACATTTAGGAAATGCTATGTTTAAATTGGGATGGAAGGAGGGCATCAGCACTAGAGCCGCAGTAGCGCAGTGCTTAGAGTGCAGTACTGCAGGCTACTTCCACTGACTGCCACTGTTTGCAATTTGGCAGATCGAATCTCACCAGGCTCAAGGTTGACTCAGCCTTCCATCCTTCCGAGGTGGGTAAAATGAGGACCCAGATTATTGGGGGCAATATCCTGACTCAGTAAACTGCTTAGAGCGGGCTGTAAAAGCACTGTGAAGTGGTATAATAGTCTAAGTGCTATTGCTATTCCAAGCACTGCTCATCAGCAGTGCCACTCAAAATGGAAGCATTTTAGGGTATAGAGATGTAGAGGACTATACGCCACTGTTTCATTTTGAAGGACGCCCCTCCAACTATCATCTGGAAAAGGTCAAAAAGGCTAAAGGATAGTAGCAGGGCAGCCAGAGGATAGTCAGGAACTTCCTGTTCCAAAGCAAAAGGGACAGCTGCCAAGCTGAGAAAGTTGGTGCTCTTTTTTGAGCATGGATTCCAACCTATCTCTTAGTTATTTGACATATTTGGTACAAGATCTCTTATCTTGAGTGGGAGATTAGACTAGAAGACTCTGAGGTCCCTTCCAGCTTTATGATTTTACGATCCTGCGACTAAGGCCTCAGCTGTCCAGAGCCGTTGGATATGGGATGGGTGGCAAATAGGTTTCCTAAATAAATAATAGGACTGTGCAGGGGAGAAGAAGAAGAAGTAATGGGAATGGTAAGAGGCAGTAGGGAGGCTGTCCCCACAATTTCAATTCCACCTTCAGTTTGGCAAGAGAGGGAGAAGTATGTACCCTATGACTATCATTAAGTGTTGTACATTAAGATTCTTGATTCTTAACAAATGTTCCTTCTTTATGTATACTGAGAGTATTTACACCAAGACAAATTCCTTGTGTGTCCAATCACACTTGGCCAATAAAGTATTCTATTCTAAGTATGAGAATTGGGTGAGAAACTTAATGAAAATATCCCATTTTGATTTGATTAAACAATTCCCCAAAATGTTAAATTTAAAGGCCAGAGGGAGATGTATTATCCTGGACTTTATTAGTCAGTTAAAATGAATCTCTTCTTAAACTGAGAAAAACTAGAACGTAACCCTTCTCTGAAAACATTGGAAAAAGAACCCTTTACAAAATTCTTTAACAGCTAAGCCTAAATGAAGGGAAAAGCAGATCTCCCACTTTAGTCCTGTAAGAAACCCAGCAATCCTCCCTTTTTTCTGATTTTTATGTGCTGGGATTACATGTTTCAATTTCGTAGTTAGACAGAACAGGACAGTAACCATGCTGAGTCCTAATATGATCAAAAGATGATGTGAGACAAGACCAACTCATCCACAGGAGGCTGGCCTTGGAGATAAAGAAAAGTGATAAAAGTCTTGAGCTAGGCTGCATGAGAAAACAAACAGTTATTAAGAAATAACTGGAAGGGGATGGGAAAATGCAAAGACTTGCTTTTGGAAAACTAAGATCTTATTTGGTCATGCTGTGCACAGGAGTATGGAGGAGACACTGTTTTATACAAGAAAGCACGGTGGAAAATGGATCCCACCATAATTTTCTTTTGCAATGGCAATACAGGCAGGACACTTCTGTACATCTATTTATAACTAGCTTTAGAAGAAATATGGCTGATTTTTCACACGCAAAATGATTATGCACGAAGCTATCAGGATGGATTAAAGGGGTGGGGAGATTGGGAAAAAAAGATGCCATCTTTGGAAGATAACCAGAGGAAAGACACAGGCTAAAGATGGACTGACACTATACCCCAGTCAGGAAATTGAAAGTTCCAAGTCAACTGAAATTGATGAAAATACAGCTTCTTTAGATATGTTAAAAATAACATGAAAAAAGATGAATTAGGTTAGTTGTTTTGTTTTCCCAAATATTTGCCATTTATTTTGGAAATGCAGCAGTCCAGCCTCTTATTCAGAGGTCAATAGCTGCTGTGATTTTCTGCTGCTGCTAGTGGTGATGATGGAAGAGGGGGAGGAGGAAGGAAGTGGAAGAGAAAAAGAAGGAGGAGAAGGTGAAGAATTCAAACAAATAAGAATCTGATCTGTCAATAAGAAAGACAAAAAAAAATTGGATCATGAACATGTCAGTAGCTGGAGACAGCAGAAAAGAAGAGAAAGGGTTAGAGAAAAATCACAAAATGCAGAGACTTGTAAATAGAAGTAGAATGACTATTGCTAAATAAATAAAACAAACAAACTAAAAGTACCAATGGTATTAAGTGCCTAGCTTGCAGTCTCAAAATAACTGGAGTACCATTTGAACACATTGGCATTGACAAAAATCACCATCAGTCAACTGCAAAAGGCAGCTATATTTGGAACAGCTTACATCCTGTGATGATATCTTTAACAGCATCAAACAGCATCTCCTTGGGATGGACACGATAGGTGGATAAAAATGCCAAATGCAGTCTAAATAGTTGATTGTGATGAATCATCATCATAATAATATATTTCACCATTGAAATGTTGAAAAGTCATTAATTATAGGTAAGGAAATAATGATAATTAGATTGGGTAAACTTGAATGTCAAACCTTGCTAGTATGATAACTGATGAAACTAGGCCCCAGCCACAGTTCAATCAGTTCAGAAATATGGTGATCTGGAAAAAAACATAATCTTAAGATTTAATAAGGGGAAGAGAGGGAAGCTGATAAACTAGATTGGTTACTTTAACATCTGTGCCAGGCAAACTGCTAGAACAATTTGTCTAGCAGCTTGCAAGGAATTATCAGGACTCAGTCTGGATTTGTCAAGAGAAAGTCTGTTGGATCAACCTTATTTGTTTTTGACCCAGTGATTAATAGACCAAGAGAATGCTAAGGAAGTAGTGTTCTTTGATCTGTGTCAAGTATTTCACATAGTTTCCTACAAATCCTTACTGTCAAATAGAACATGCTTGGATTAAATAGTATTGCAGTTGGATGGACATACACCTGGTTAAACAATCTTATAAAAATGTGCTGATAAATGGTTCTGTAATATCCTGTACGGGTGTATCTAATACTGTATGGGCCTCCAGCACACCATCCACACCAAATGCTATTCAATATATTTATGAGTATGCAATGCAAATGATGCTTGATTAGCAGAGGACACCATGTTAAAGGGATTGGACTATTATTAAGACAACAATCACAATTCAAAAAATATTGGGTCACATTCAAGAAGTTGATGTTCAACTGTGAGAGGCACATGAAGCACTGCATTTGGATAGGAAAAGTAACCTGCAGAATTGGGGAGTTTTAACTTAGTGGCAAAATGTAGAAGAAGGATCCAGGTCTATTAGTAGAACACTGATGTCACATGACCAAGCAGCATGATGCAGTTCTACAAAGACCAGTGCATAATTGGGCTGTTGTAGCAGAAGCATAGCATCAGATGAAAGAACAGTCCTATTGTCTTCTGTGTTGTGACAGCACTTGAAATGTGCCCACTTTTCATAGGAATGTAGACTAAGTCAACAAACTTAACCTAAGTCTGTTCCATCAAATCGGAACAGATTCAAATTTTCCAACTAGGCTGCTAAGGGACTGTAAACCAAGATTTATGCAAATAGTTAAAAGAAGTGGATATATTTAGCTTGCAGAAGAGAAAATTGAGAGATGGTCTTGATAAAAGTATTTGTAGTACAGTGCTGCTCCATATTAAAAGACATGAATCTGTCCTCCACTGAAACTGGAAGAAGAGGCCAACCAGCTCTCCCAGCAGGATTGCCTTTTCAAGTGAGTTGATTCTCGTGG
The DNA here is from genome assembly GCA_023653725.1 of Bungarus multicinctus. Lineage (NCBI taxonomy): Eukaryota > Metazoa > Chordata > Lepidosauria > Squamata > Elapidae > Bungarus > Bungarus multicinctus. The sequence continues at coordinate 258,241,415 of CM042834.1, forward strand.
CATGACCAAAGTATGACAGCCTCTGTTTGGTGATCTTGGCTTCAAGTGATACTTTTGGTGAGATTCAGTCTAGGCATCTTTGTTATTTTTGCAGTCCACGGGATGAGAAATAGTCGCCTACAGCACCACAATTCAAAGTGGTCCGTCCTTCTATCTGCTTTTTTCAGAGTCCAAGCTTAGCAGCCGTAAGTAGCAATTGGGAAAATTATTGCGTTCACTAATCTGCATTTGGTTGGGAAGTTGATGTCTTTACTCTTCAGGTGTTATTCATACCAGACATTGCAGTTCTTCCAAGTGCTCAACACTTTTTGATCTCAGGGCTGCACTCACCATTTTAGTTGATTTTAGACCCAGGAAGCTGAATTCCTTAACCTTTTTGATGGTCTAATTGTCGATATGTATTCTGACCAGTGTGTTTTCTGCAGCTGTCGTTATCTTTGTTTACTTGATGTTAAGATGCAGTACAATTTTTTTTTACTTACAAAGCTATATGCATCTAACCAAATACAGTAGAACCTTAGGTCGCGACCATAATCCGTTCCAGGACTACGGTCACAACCCAATCCGGTTGTGACCGGAAGCACGACGGACTGCGTATGCGCAAAAGGGGAAATCGCGGTGGCAAGGTTTGTTTGTCACCCGATTTTTGAATTGTGACCCATGGATTTTTTGGTCGAAACCCGACTTGATTGTGAACAGGAGTCTTCGTGACCCAAGGTTCCACTGTATATAATTATAAATGCAGGACATATCTGCGATAACTCCTGTTTTCTTTCCCTCTGTTTTGATTCGCATATTACCCACCTCTTCTTTCCCTAGTTTCACTTTCCACCTTTGATCATCTTTCCCAATTGCCAATTTCCTTGCCACAGAATTTTCCTCAGAAGGAGAATTTTCATTCCTTTATTGGAGATTTGCCACATATTGTACAATGAGTGATTATCTCTGCACTTCTCTCCAGCAAAAGATAACTCAAGGCTCTAGGCAACGGAATCTGAGTTCAAGCATGAAAAATGTTGTTTCCAGCTTAGGGTACATGAGGTCAATGTCCTTAGTTGGAGACTGGCCTGCAATAAGCAGAAAATCTTTTAACAAGCGTAAAATCCTGGTTTTTACAGAACTCCTCTTTTTCTACATATTTCAAGTAATTCACTGGTGTCTTAATCATTGTTGAAAAGATGTTTAGCATTTTTTTCATGTGAAATGTAAATATGAATCAATTTACACACAATCAATTTACACACAAAGCAACTAAACATTTGAAAGTCTAGTGCTGTCCCACCTGAAAACCATTATGGATCCGTGGTTAGATCCCATGCAGTTTGCATACCGAGCAAATAGATCAACAGGTGATGCTGTTAACATGGCTCTGCATTACTTCCTACAACACCTTGAATCTCCAAATACCTATGCAAGGGTCCTCTTTGTAGACTTCAGCATTCAATACCATCATTCCAGACACTCTTCTAAGTAAATTAAACCAACTAGTGGTACCTGAACACACTTGTAAGTGGATCATAAGCTTCCTAACAGACAGGAAGCAGCAGGTGAAGCTAGGCGGAATCACATCCGATACCTGTACAATCAGCACAGGGGCCCCCCAAGGCTGTGTGCTATCTCCACTTCTCCCTATATACCAATGACTGCATCTCAAACGATCCATCTATTAAAATACTGAAGTTCGCTGATGACACAACAGTGATTGGTCTCATTTGAGACAACGATGAATCTGCATACAGACAGGAGGTTGTACAACTTGCCTTGTGGTGAAACCGGAACAATCTGGAACTGAACACATTCAAAACCGTAGAAATGGTGGTAGACTTTAGGAGAAACCCTCTCATACTACCACGTCTTACAATATTAGACAACACAGTATCAACAGTAGACACCTTCAAATTTTTAGGTTCTATCATATCACAAGATCTAAAATGGACACCTAACATCAAAAACGTCATCAAAAAAGCACAACAAAGAATGTTCTTTCTGTGCCAACTCAGAAAGCTCAAACTGCCCAAGGAGCTGCTGATACAGTTCTACAGAGGAATTATTGAGTCTATCATTTGCACCTCTATAACTATCTGGTTTGGTTCTGCAACCCAACAAGACAGACACAGACTTCAGAGAGTAATTAGGACTGCAGAAAAAACAATTACTACCAACCTGCCTTCAATCGAGGACCTGTATACTGCATGAGTCAAAAAGAGGGCTGTGAAAATATTTACAGACCCCTCACATCCTGGACATAAACTGTTTCAACTCCTTCCCTCAAAATGACGCTATAGGGTACTGCACCCCAGAACAACTAGACACAAGAACAGTTTTTTCCCCAACGCCATCACTCTACTAAACAAATAATTCCCTCAACACTGTCCAACTACTTACAAAATTGGCACTACTATTACTTTTAATCTTCTCATCACTCCTTATCACCCATCCCCTCCCACTTGTGACTGTATGACTGTGCCTTTGTCACTTGTATCCTTCAATTTATATTGACTGTTTCCTAGTATGATTTGATTGCTTATTGTACCCTATGACTATTATTAAGTGTGGTACCTGATGATTCTTGACGAATGTATCTTTTATGTAAACTGAAAGCATTTGCACCAAAACAAATTCCTTGTGTGTCCAATTGCACTTGGCCAATAAAGAATTTTATTCTATTCTAAAAACCTCCAAAACATCTTAAGTAAATGAAAAAAAATATCCAGTAGGTCCAAAAATGATAAAGAAGCCACTATGTAGGATAGACAGGGAGAAAAGTAGCAGAGCACATCTGTGAACACCAAGACATAGGGGGGAAAAAAACCAGGCACTGAAAAAAACCCCACCACAGTTGTGAAGTGAAATAAATACCATGGTTGTTAAACAAACCCATTGTTCGCTGTAAGGTGTTCCCCCCCCCACCAGAAACCAGAAATAACTTCCTAAAAACAACTTTGTAAATCACAATCACATGACTGCAGGATGTTACCAATGGCTGTGAATTTGCCAAGCACTCAAAATATGGTCAAGTGGCCAGGGGAATGGATGTTGAATCTGACTTGTACTTACCTTTGGGGTGTCCATCGTAACTTTTGAACAGTGGCTAAACAACCAGTTATAAATGGAAGACTTCCTGTCTTACATTTCAGGATGCAGAATTCAATCTTCTGTTATAAGAAAACCAATCAAGCAAAGCTTATGTGTGTTGTTTTTGTGCCATATGACATCTCTGTCCAGAATTATTTTACCAGAGCCCTGTCCTTATCTCCAGCACATCGTGAAAAGGTCATCTTTTTTTGTCATGGTCTGTAGTTGTTTTTGGCATTCTTTGTTGCATCAACGTAAAGTGTTCTAAAATGTGCCCCAGCTGGCTAGAACTTGTACTCTGAATCAGATGTTTGTAGTCCTGAGTGCATGGATTTTTCTTTTTCCAGTCACAGCACTAAAAAAAAAAAATCTTATTTGCGACCAATATTTTAGCTGACCCAGATTTCAAACGCCCAGATGTAGCACTAAGCCATTTATTCTAAATTTGAAACAACCAAAATAATGAGATGGAAACTTTACAATAACCTTAATTTTAGATCTGGCAGTTTGGAAAGGTATGAGCCTGTGCAAGTTCTTTGTATTTGATCATAAAGATAAGGTGTTTTAATTTTTGCCCAGTACAAATTTATTTATTTATTTTATTATTTATTATTTCAATTTATATACCGCCCTTCTCCCAAGGGACTCAGGGTGGTGCACAGCCCATCTAAAACCCCACAGAGAATACAAAAGTTAAAAAAGTATTAAATTAATGTTGGCTGGTTAATGAAAATAAGAAAACTCCACCCCCCCCTTAAAACCCCAATTAAAATTAAAAATGATATGGAGACCAATTAAAACCATCTCAGCCCAGGCCGGCCTGCTCAAAGAGCCAGGTCTTCAACGCGCGCCTGAAGGCCCTCAGGTCCGTGCCGGTACGAAGCTCCTGAGGCAGAGTGTTCCAGAGGGCGGGGGCCCCCACAGAGAAGGCCCTACTCCTCGGCGCCGCCAGACGACACATAGAGGCCGACGGCACCCGGAGCAGACCCTCTCTATGGGAACGCACCGGCCTGTTGGAGATCACTGGCAGAATGCGGTCCTGCAGGTAACCTGGTCCCATGCCATGGGTCGCCCTAAAGGTCAGAACAAGAACCTTAAAGCGAACCCGGAGAGCCACCGGCAACCAATGCAGCTCGCGCAGGAGAGGCGTCACATGGGCGCTACGCGACGCCCCTGTGATGACCTGCGCGGCTCCATTTTGCACCAGCTGGAGTCTCCGGGTGCTCCCCGCGGGGAGCCCCATGTAGAGGGCATTACAATAGTCCAGGCGAGAGGTGACAAGGGCCTGAGTGACCGTGCGCAAGGCGTCCCGATCCAGGAAGGGCCGCAACCGGTAGATCCGACAGATCTGATGAAACGCCCCCCTGGAGATGGCCGCAATGTGATGTTCAAGTGACAGCCGTACATCCAGGAGGACTCCCAGGTTGCGAGCCCCCTCTGTGGAGGGCAAAATTTCCCCCCCAATAGCCAGCGAAGGTATCAGCTGGCTATATCGGGGCACCGGAAACCACAGCCACTCGGTCTTGGATGGGTTGAGCTGAAGTCTGTTCCCGCCCATCCAATCCCGCACGGCCTCCAGGCACCTAGACATAGCCCCCACAGCATCGTTGGGGTGGTCCGGAGTGGAGATGTACAACTGGGTGTCATCTGCATATAGATGACACCTCACTCCAAGACCACGGATGATCTCACCCAGCAGCTTCATATAAATGTTGAACAGGAGGGGAGACAGGACCAACCCCTGAGGCACCCCACAAACCAGGGGCCTAGAGGTGGACCTCTCCCCTCCCGCCAACACGAATTGCGAACGGTTGGAGAGGAAGGAGGAGAACCATCGGAGGACGGTTCCACCAATCCCCAACCCCTCCAACCGTCGCAACAAGATACTATGGTCGATAGTATCGAAAGCCACCGAGAGGTCTAATAGGACTAGGACAGAGGAGAACCCTCTGTCATGAGCCCTCCAGAGATCATCGACCAACGCGACCAATGCCGTCTCAGTGCTATGTCCAGGCCTGAAGCCCGATTGGAACGGATCGAGGTAAGTAGCTTCCTCCAGGTACCAGGGGAGCTGATGTGCCACCACACTCTCAACAACCTTCGCCACAAAGGGAAGGTTGGAGACTGGACGATAGTTATTTAAAATAGCTGGATCCAGGGAAGGCTTCTTGAGGAGGGGCCGCACCACCGCCATCTTCAAGGCGGTAGGGAGCACCCCCTCTCTCAGAGAAGCGTTGACAATCCCCTGGAGCCAGCCTCGTGTCGTCTCCCTGGCGGCCGAAACCAGCCAGGAGGGACACGGGTCCAATAAACAGGTGGTGGCATTCAGACCCCCCAGCAACCTGTCCACACCCTCGGCAGTCACAGAGTCGAACTCTCCCCAGATAACATTCACAAGACCTGCCCCGGGCACCTCCCCCGGGACTATCCAATTGGAGTCGAGCCCCTCCCGAATCTGAGCGATTTTATCATGCAGAAATCGGGAAAACTCCTCCGCCCTACCCTGCAAGAGGTCATCCTGTGCTCTCGGTTCAAGTAGAGAGCGGGTCACTCTAAACAGGGCGGCAGGCCGATTTTCTGCCGACGCAATAAGGGCGGAGAAATACGAAGATTTCGCCACCCCTATCGCCACAAGGTAAGTCTTAATATGAGATCTCACCTGTGTTCGGTCAGACTCAGAACGGCTCGCCCTCCAAATGCCCTCTAGACGTCTTTTTCGGCATTACTTGGTAACATTTTTTGCATTTCAAAATGGCGGCCGGACGCACTGGGGATGAGCTCCACTGTGCCAGCTGGGCTCCGGAGTAAGTCCCCTCACCCCCTGAGTCTCCCCACTGGTGGCAGAGGTTGGGGGAAGACCAAGGGTGTTGGCAAGCCCCTAGTGAAGCCACGGGGGGATGATGTTGGAGCCCCTGGATCTGCCGGAATTGCTGGAACTGTGGGGACAATTTTCGAACGACAGAGGCCCTGTTGCGGCTGCATCAGGCTGCGGCGGTGACATAGAGCCGCTGACAGACTTTCTCCCCTGGGTCCCCCCACCGGTGGCAGAGGGAAGACCGAAGGGGTTGGCAGGCCCCTGGTGAAGCCACGGGGGGTGATGTTGGTGCTGCGGGGGGTGCCGGAGCGCCTCAGAAGTCCTTTGGGCGGTGCAAGCCTTGCTGTGACCGCGCCTCAGCCCTCACGGTCAGCGTTGGTGGCAGTGGTTCTGGGGCAGAGATGGAGCTGCGGATGGACCTTTCTGGGTCCCCATCGGTGGCAGAGGTGGTTCAAGGACCGGGTGGGGTTGGCGACTCCGAAGAAGTGGTGAGGCCTCAACGCTGCTGTGGTTGATGTTAGGCGGCGATTCCGGAGAGGCGATAGAGGTGTGGATGGAGTCCCTTTCCCCCCCAAGTCCCCACCGGTGGCAGAGGTGGTTAAAGGGCCTGGGGGAGGATCGGTGACTTTGGACAATTTGCGGAGAGACATTGGAGTCGCTGGAGAGATCAGAGGGCTCTGACGGATGCGGTCTCCTGGGCCGACGGTGGTGGTGGAGATCTCGTTGACCCCGGTGGCGGCAGAGGCGGCGGAGAATGGGTGGCCGCAGAGGCGCTGACGCCGGCGATGGCAGTGCTGGGCTTTGATAACGTTGCCTGGTTTGGCGGGGATGCCATCCTCGGCAGTGGTGGTCCCGGCGTTGGAGGTGTTGGTGGTGCCTGGCTCGCAGCCGTCTCGACACTGCTGGTGGAGACGAGGACGGCTGGATGGGACATGGACGTGGGCCGGGCGTCTTTGGGCACGGCCCTGGTCTCGACCGGTGAAGTCCTTATGTCATCGAGCAGTGGAGACGCATCCCTTGGAGCCATTGCGATATTCTGTTGAAGACCTTTGGGCCCTGAGGAATGTCCCCCTTTCTTGGAAATGGCCCTCTAGACTCTCTAGGACTTTCCTTGATGACGGGTCCTGGGACCCTGAGAGATGGCACGGCCACAGGAAATGCTTGGGGGAGGGTTCCCGCTTGTTAAATTTTTTATCTAAATTTTTATTGGGGTTGGGTAAAGGATCCAAACCAGGCTTGGGGGAAGCCCAGGGTGGTTTGGAATCGGCCAGGCTGGCATATACATCTGGGAGGGCCCAGAGGGCCGGGGGTTGGGGAGGTGGCCAGAGAATGGGCAGCCACAGGTGAGGTCCATCGACACTGTATGTGGGAGAGGCAGGTACGGCAGGGGTAGAGGGCCATATCAGGATATGGGACTGCGCACCCGATGTCTCCAATCGGGTTCAACCCACTTGACCCGTCTTGTGGGCCTGGTTGTGTAGAGTCTCAGCCGCTGAGTACCTGGCTGGTGTTGTGCAATGCCAGGTTGATCGTTAACAAGGCCCCCTGATTTACGATCTTATTCAGGAGGAGGGTGCGGACCTGGCAGGTATTACCGAAACCTGGTTAGGCCTGGAGGGTGGTTTTCCTCTGGGTGAGATGTGCCCACCAGGTTTCCATGCATTTCATCGGCCAAGGTCCCAGGGCGGGGGGTGGGGGGTGGCAGCCATTATTAAAGAAGTTCTTTGTCCTAGGGAGGCCACTGTTCCTCAGACGGCTGGCTGTGAGTCCCTCTTTGTGATGTGTCAGGGGGTTCAGATGGGCCTTTTGATAACGTACCTGGCTCCCTGCCACATATCATCGGCCCTGCCCGGGCTTCTTGAGGTGATAGCCGGGCTGGCGATTGTGACCCCAGGCTTTTAGTCATGGGGGATTTCAACCTGCCTTCGCTCGGTGAAACCTCTGGGGTGGCTTGGGAGTTCATGGCTTCCATGGCGGCCATGGACCTGACCCAATTAGTTTCTGGCCCCACTCACATGGGACACACACGCTGGACCTGATTTTTGTCTCTGCTCAGTGGTTGAATGACTGTAGCTTTGGGGACTTAGTCATAAAACCCTTGTCATGGTCCGATCATTCTCTTCTTAGGCTTGACTTCTGTGCTGCCATCCCCCACCGCAGGGAGGCCCCAGGCGCCTGATGGATCCTGAATGGTTCCAGACGGAGCTTGGGCCATTTCCTGAGACTCTGGCTCACAGCTCGGCTGAAGACTTAGTGGCCACCTAGGATAGGTTGGCTGCTGAGGCTCTCGACCGAGGTATGCCTTTGCGACCTCTGACTCGGCACAGATCCCATCCAGCTCCGTGGTTTACGGAGGAGCTGAGGGAGATGAAGTGCTGGAAAAGACATCTGGAAGGCACCTGGATGGCCAGTCACACCGAATCTGACCGGACACAGGTGAGGTCCTATATTAGGACCTACCTAGTGGCGATAGAGGCGGCGAAGTGTTCGCACTTCTCCGCCCTTATTGCGTTGGCAGAAAATCGGCCTGCCGCCCTGTTTAGAGTGACCAGCTCCCGGCTTGAGCCGAGAGCGCGGGAGGACCTCTTGCAGGGCAGGGGAGAGGAGTTTTCCTGATTTCTGCATGATAAAATCGCTCAGATTCGGGACGAGCTGGACTCCAGTTGGGTGGTCCCGGGGGAGGTGGCCGGGGCAAGTCTTGAGATGGTTACCTGGGAGGAGTTCGATCCTGTGACCGCCGAGGGTGTGGACAGGTTGCTGGGGTGGCTGAACACCACCACATGTTTGTTGGACCTGTACCCCTTCTGGTTGGTTTCTACCTCCGGTGATGTGACACGAGGCTGGCTCCAGGGGATTGTCAACGCTTTGATGAGGGAGGAGTCACTCCCTACCCCCCTGAAAACGACGGTGGTGCGGCCTCTCCTCAAGAAGCCTACCCTGGACCCAGCGCTTTTGAATAACTGTCGTCCAGTCTCCAACCTCCCCTTTGTGGCGAAGGTTGTGGAGAGTGTGGTGGCGTTTCAGCTCCCTCAGTACCTGGAGGAAGCGACGTATTTAGATCCCTTCCAATCGGGCTTCAGGCCCGGGCACAGTACTGAAACAGCATTGGTCGCGTTGGTTGATGATCTCTGGAAGGCCCGTGACAGGTTATTCCTCAGTCCTGGTCTTATTAGATCTCTCGGCGGCTTTTGATACTATCGACCATAGTATCTTATTGCAGCGGTTGGAGGGGTTGGGAATTGGAGGTACTGTCTTGCGGTGGTTCTTCTCCTTCCTCTCTGACCGCTTGCAATTTGTGTTGACAGGGAGGAGAGGTCCACCCCTAGGCCCCTCATTTGTGGGGTGCCTCAGGGGTCGGTCCTCTCCCCTCTCTTGTTCAACATTTATGTGAAGCCACTGGGGGAGATCATCCGTGGTTTTGGGGTAAAATGTCATCTTTATGCGGATGACACTCAGCTCTACATCTCTACCCCAAACCACCCCAACGATGCTGTGGAGGTTATGTCCCGGTGCCTGGAGGCCGTGCGGAATTGGATGGGTGGGAACAGGCTTTGACTCAACCCTTCCAAGACTGAGTGGCTGTGGTTTTCGGCATCCCGATATGGTCAGCTGACTCCGTCGCTGGCTATTGGGGGTGTGATCTTAGCCCCCACAGAGAGGGCTCGCAATCTAGGCGTCCTCCTGGATGCACGGCTGTCATTGGAAGATCATATTATGGCCGTCTCCAGGGGGGCTTTTCATCAGGTTCGCCTGATGCGCCAGTTGCGACCCTTTCTTGATCGGGACGCCTTACGCACGGTCACTCATGCCCTGGTCACCTCCCGCCTGGATTACTGTAATGCCCTCTACATGGGGCTCCCTGTAGGGAGCACCCGGAGGCTGCAACTGGTGCAAAATGCGGCCGCGCGGGAGGTTATGGGGGCGTCTAGAAGCTCTCATGTGATGCCTCTTCTGCATGAGCTGTATTGGTTGCCAGTGGCCTTCCGGGTGCGCTTTAAGGTTCTGGTTTTGACCTTTAAAGCGCTCCATGGCATCGGACCAGGTTATTTGCAAGACAGCGTTCTGTCAGTAGTCTCCCACCGTCCGGTGCGCTTCCACAGGGGGAGCCTCCTCCGGATCCCGACGGCCTCCATGTGCCGCCTGGTGACCCCAAGGAATAGGGCTTTCTCTGTGGGAGCACCTGCTCTCTGGAATGGGCTCCCCCCAGAGTTGAGAATGACTACTGACCTGAGGATGTTCAGGCATGATTGGAAGACCTGGCTCTTTGAGCAGGCCAGCCTGGACTGATTTTAAATTGATTTTAAATTGGGTTTTAATCATGGTTTTAGTATTGGGGGTTTTAGATCTGGGAGCAACCCATATTTAATTCTGTTTTAACTTTTTTATATGTATTGTTTTAGTTGGCTGTGCACCGCGCTGAGTCCTTCGGGAGAAGGGCGATATATAAATTAAAATTAAATAAATAAATAAACCCTATATCCGGGCGAAGAAAACACGATTGCTATGCCTGTGCAATTATGTGATGCGTTAGTTCACATATCAACTGAACTAAGGCCTGGGTTTTTCACTACTTTAAAACCATAAGTACCACTACATTTTGGACATGTGTGAATCCAGATAAAACCCCGTGAATTGTTTTATGCTGGGTTTGTATCCCCTTCAATGAGGAAAAAAGGCAGCAGTTCCAGAAAACTGATATTTTTAAAAAAATGATGCACTCTTTATTTAAAGCAATGCAATAACAACAATATAGGTGTGAGTCAGTCTGCATTTGCTGGAACCATAATTTATTTAAAAAGACTCAGCCCTGGATTAGCAGTGATCAGAACAAACACATGCTTAGGACATCAAGAGAAAGGGAGCACTGCATAAATTTTTCCCCATAGTAGTCATGCTCTTAACATTGCCACATGCAACTTTCGTCAATTTTTTTGGCATTGTTTTTATGTGCTATATTTGTCTTTAATTTGCACTGTTTAAAACCATTTTCTTTGGCATGGTGAGTGACTAAAGTGTAAAATCTGGGTTTGATGATGTCAAATATCACATTTGTTTCCGTGAAAGTTTTGCTAATGTTGAGAGGCGCCATTGTTGGACTCTGCTTAGATTGGTGTCAATCCAGCTCTGAGCACACCAGTAGAAAACCAACCATTTTGAAGAGCTTTGTGAGTTTTTTGCCATCTTTAAAAGTATCTTAAAAGCTATGATTCATTGCCTGGATCCACATATCAGATTAAATCTTGGTTTGTTTTAAGCATAAATTCATACAGACCAGTATAGTTGCTAAACCAAGCTAAGGTAAAGCTAAAAACAAGCTATGTTGTAGTTTAGTGCATGTGAGTGCCAAACTGAATTTTGCCGCCCCCAGAGTGTTTTGTTGCATAAACAAAAACTGCTGATTTTAATGGCCTTGTTTTCCACCTTGTTTTGGCAAAAATAAAGACAAAATATTTCACCCTTAAACACCTCAGTACAATTCAAGGCAAAACAAAAATCTGGAAAAATTAAGGGAATAAGAAATTCTGCTTTATTAGAGTATTGGAAGAAATGTCCATCTGAGTTCAGTTCCAAATCGGAAAAAAAGATACTGGAAACATGGAGGCTGCTTGGTTTTAATGGTGAAGCAGAACCACCAAGCACATGTGACTCTGGGTAGCTGACCACATGGAGTGGAGAGTGAGATATATTTATACCCTCTCTTGGGCTTTGCAAGAAATGTATCCTACTATTTGTCAGACTCTCAGGGGGCTATCCAGGGGTCCAGCTAATCTTGCAGGCTGTCTTTGTCCCAGGCTTGGTTGAATCTTGCTGGGTGATGATGTAATGAAGAGGGTTGTGTTCTGAAATCTGAAAGGATGTTGGTCAATTCATATTATGGCTTAATGGTTTGTCCTGGTTTGGATCTTGAGCTAATCCTATCACCCTGGAGCTGAAGGTCTTTTCTCTTGTAGATAGGATGGCCCAGTCTTTCTGGGGCTATTAACAAAAGCAGGGGGCTGCTTTCCAAGAGCATGTTTCTCCTTTTCTCATCCAGGAAGGTAAAATATTCTGCCTTTTTAATATTTCCTAGACTATTTCATTCTTCTAGGAGAAGGGTGGGTGCTAACTTTCTACAAGAGCAAGGACCTTTCTAACACTCACGTTGAACTAAATAAAAACAACAGATTTCCATTCTAAATTGATATTGTCACATCAAAGTTGTTTGTAGGAACCTTTAGTAGGATCTTGCTGGCTCATTTGTTGATCCTTTGATTACACACACAAGGGAGGATTGTGTATAGTCTTAATTGTTCCCCATCTAGGCAGAAATAACTGAATGTTTCTTTTTATCCTTTTAAATTTCATCGTCATCTTTTAATATTGTTGAGTTGGTTAACTAGAAATTTAGATAGATAAATATACTCTTGCCTGAGATGGGAGCTAAAAACGACAATTTCATTAACAACAAAATAACACGGTACATTGATTGTAAGACAGTGTGTGAGCCGCCGAGTCTGTATTTTTTGAAATGTCTTTGAAAACTAAAGATAGATCCTATAATATTATTTTTATAAATGCAAGTTATTTTGTATCGCTGCTATGTTAGTTTCTTTTTTTCAAAACAAAGTTTTCACAAAAAGATGCATTTTGCATCCATTTTCATATAAACAGACAATACATAAATCCTTTCCCCAAAGTATACCTTTTTCTGTGTTATTTTTTCTATTATACTTCCCCTAAATCATGTTTTGCAATTAAGAAAAAATCAAACCTGAATTGCAGAATTTAGAAAAATGCATGATTTCCTTCCAATTTTGTATTCAGAAAATGCAAATTAGGGTAAGATTACTTTTTTATTCAAATATGAACCACATTACATACCCCATCACTGGACAAACAGGCTATTTTATGTTTGGTTTCCTCAAATGTCTATATTCTATAATGACATTATTTCCAGTATTATTTATGTACAAGCAGATAGTGATCAAACCTTAGGAGTCCCTGAAATGTCAGTATTCTTGGGCATCTAACAAAGGTATCTAACAAAGGTAGTATACATTCAGCTGTTTATTGGTAAAATTTTTAATAACCAAAAACACTGAGCATTGTACAGCATGTACTTTAAACCTTTCCATTTACGACATAACTTGAATAACTGACCTATATCTAACATCAAAAACACTTATTTTCTGTGCCATCCGGAGTTATAAAATATGAGTTAATGCTTTAAATAAACACAAAATTCTCCAAATACTTCTATGACCTACGTTTTGAAGGACTGTCTTTTCCTCACCAGAGGAAGGAGTTAGGTATATTATGGATGCCATTTCTTAAAGAAATCCATCTGGTGGGATTGAAGAAGAGCCTTTTCTGTAGTGGCCCCTTCTCTGTGGAAAATCATCAATGTCAAAATAAGATGGGCCCCTACTTTGACACTCTTTTGGCCCTGAAGGCATGGTTTTTCTAATGGGCCTGGGGACCCTAGGATAATATGGAGCCCATCAAGTGGTTGGCTTGATTGTTGGTGCCAGGGAGGATGTGGGAGGCTTATTGGGTTTGTATGGGGATTTTATTTCTATAAGCCTGCCCCCAGTCAATATAAGTGAGTTGGGAGGCCATATTTAATAAACAAACAAATAAATAAATAAAATTGATATCTCATGACAAGTTACAGAGAGAAGAATACAGTATATATTATCTCTCGGTGATATCAGTGAAAGCAAGGAAATAAAGAGAAGAAAGAAAACAAAATAAGCATGTCTAGTATCTAAATTTGTTCCATTTGGGGAAAGGATAAAAATGAAAAAAACTGAGATCTCATGCTGAAATCAAATACTCCGCATGGGAATACCAAGAGCTCAGAAAAAATTGGCAGTTCTTACAGGACATGAGGTGAGATTCCACCTTGACGATATCTGGAGGGTTGAAAAGTCAGCTGATCTCTATTTGGTTTCATTCTGTATTGCTTTTTTATATGTCAGCATTTTGTTTCATCTACTTTTTCCCTGGTTTTCAAATTAAAAGAAGTGAACAAATCATACGCAATTCACTAAAGCATGGTTTTTAAAACTGATTTGTTCCTCCCTTGAAGAAATGCAGAATCTAGATGAGATGTGGAGAACCTTTTACTTGCATGTCGTATATTGTATATACAGTATATGTATATATATTTTCAGTTTAATCTATTTAATGAATGGTTAATAGGGATTCTATTCTATTCTGCATTCTGCATCACCTATATCTCTAGGAATACAAGCATATAGAGTAGATTTTCCATTTTATTGTTATGTAGATAGAGAAGGGAGTCAATACAAAGTATGAAAAACAAATGCTAGATCAAACCCATCAGTCCTAGAGGAGATCAACCCTGACTACTCTTTAGAAACCCAGTTCCTGAAGATGAAACTCAAATACTTTGGCCACCTAATGAGAAGGAAGGACTCACTGGAGAAGAGCCTAATGCTGGGAACAATTGAGGGCAAAAAAAGGGGACAGCAGAATGAGGTTGGATGGAGTCACTGAAGCAGTAGGGGTGAGCTTAAATAGACTCTGGGGGCTGATAGAGGAGAGGAAGGCCTTGAGGAACATTGTTCATGGAGTTGCAATGAGTCGGACACGACTTTGTGACTAACAACAACAACAATTTCAACTGTACGCTTTATGCAGAAAGATATCAAAAAAAGTCTAGCAGGATATTTATTGCTTCTTGGGACAAAGGAACAAAACTAGATTATCTTCAAATATTTTTGTATTTGAAAGATGAGGGCTGTGGGCATTACTTTTAATTTGATTTTCAGTAATGTTATAACTAAAGCAATGTGTTTGAGATATAATGAAATTAATTATCAAGAGCCCAGGTTAACTCAGGAAGTGGTGTTGGAAGAGATTGGCGATATAAGGTTAGGATGATTTAAAAAAAAATTGTTTCTAGTAATGGATAAGAATATTATTAATTAAGATGAGGTTTTATATCTTTTCACATTTAGGATTAAACTGCTTCTATAATGTGATGCAATTTAATTATTTCAGATGCTGAGTCTTAACAGTTGAGCTGGAGAAGACCAACTTTCTTTTCCATTAAAGTCTTTAAGCGAGATTTCTATATAAAAGTATCCCTAATGAAATTAATAGGATTTACTTATGAATAAATGTGTATGATTGCATAGTCGGAACCAAAATTCCTTTCCAAAACTGAGGCAAAGTAAATATAACAAGTTGCTTGCAATGAGTAAATCCTTTACACTAAAACCTATTTTCCAGAGTTTCAGACAACATTTTCCCTCCGTGTACCACTGAAGGGGCTATTTAAGCCACTGAGTCCAATCTGTTTAACCAACTGCTTGGACATATCCAGTGAAGAAGAGATCATTCTCTCTATGGATAGTTGGTGCTATTATCAGACTGTTAGGAAGTTTTTTTTCCTAGCATTCAGTTGGAATATCCCTCCCTATAATTTAAATCATAATTATTTGTTTTATACCCTGGAATAAGAGAGAATAGAATAGATCTTAACCTCTTCTATGCAACATATAACCTCTGGTATTTGAAGTGTGTAGTCACATCTCCTTGAACTCAGGTTTTTCTCAAAATGAAGCATGCTCAACGTTTCATGGTAGGCTTTAGTTTTCAAATATTGTCAATTAAAAAAATCTTAAATTATGGAGATTGAACTCCATATTCAAGGTAGGGATTGACCAAAGCAGAAAAGACTGGCATGATTGCTCCTGAAAAATTTTTAAAATTAGGCTTTCACTGATGCAAGTCACAGTTGCATACACATTTTTATGGACCTATCCCATGTTGATTTGCAAACAGGAGGCCAATTTTCTTTTATGTTGACATCAAACCTTGACATCATATGTGGCTGAGAATGCCGTAGCAACTGCAAATGTGTTGTCAAGGAAACAGCCGGGTGCTCAGCAGGCAAAACCAATGAGGATTAAGCATTGTTATATTCTGCTAAGCCCTGGTGACCTTATCAGAAAGAAGCACAAGCTATTTGGTCTGTACTCTGCAGGTATCCCTCTTTCGGAAAAAAAACAAAACAAAAAAACCCTTGTGCAGACTAGGTTGGCATCTGCACACTGTAACTGCAAGGCTGGAAGTGGATTATTCAGAAAACCGACTTCTCGGAGAAAAAAGCGTAAGTGGCATACTTTTTTAAAATAAAGTAAAACAAAGCTTTATGTGGCTGTTAAGAAATTAGAGGCAATATGTGTATTTGCATTCAGTAAGGGTTATTGATTGCAACTGGGGAAAAAAATTTCAAAGTATTAGTACTTTTGCTTTCTTAATGGGGAATTTGGACTTTGAAAACCACATTGCAAAGAGTTTTGTGAATTCGAAGTAAAATTAATCATTGAAAAATCAGTGCTTAATCCAATATGACATTGTTCCCTTCTTCAACTTTATTTATCTGAGATCATAAAAAGTGGTTTGTATTGTACTCCTGCTCCAACTTGGCATCCTCCAGATGTTACATTGCAATTCCTCCCTCCCTGGCTAGTTTTCCCAGCACATTCAGTAGACCTTATGCAAAAGTATTAGGTTAAAGTACTGAACCTAACTGTAGTGAAGATCGAACAATCTGCTCAATTGCAACAGAGACCTTTTTCTTCTAAGAAAATAAATAATTGCTGAAATAAGCTTGTAGTTAATATTACCACCAATTTCTTTCAACTTTTTGGTGAAAAGGCACTGAAGTGGAAATTTATTGCACTAGGTGAAGGAGTGTATGTTTTATTGAAACAAATGTCATCCAATAATGTTTTGGTGTTCAATTCTAGCCCAGATGCTTTTTTTGATTTCACTGTGAAGAATTGCACATTTGACTTCCTTTGTACTTTTGCACTGCAGTGAGAGAACATTGTGCATTGAAACTAATTGAGAGCCACAGGGATACTTTGTAGATAAGGCTCATACATTGTTCTAACCGTAATATGGCTTAGGTGACCATTCTAATTTATAGGTCACAATTTATGGCTTTGCGTTTTATGAAACCCAGCCAGTGGTAGTTTATTAAGCAAACTATAGCTTAATGCAATAGATGGCATTGATTACAGTAGCATCTAATATCATTCAGACTTTCTTTCTCATATTATATTTCCACTTGCCCATTATTTATCCATAGATAATATCAGACAGAATTTAATGGGCTAGAGAATCTTTTGATTCTATACTCCCCCTTCAAATTTAATCTACCGTAATGATGTAGAGGACCATAGAATGCAAATGTTTGCAATGGGAATATAGTTGAACAATTCAAAATCCAACAGATTTCAAAGAGAGAACTAATCTCCATTGAAATGAATCGGACTAGGAAATCCCTTGTGACTGACTATAATTGTGCTAATATATTTCTTAGTAAAGCTTTTAATTTTAACCCCAACTAAACCTTATACTAAAGTTCATGACAGAAAATATGTTGCTTCAGGAACAAAAAAAAAGTTTACACAGGATATCTTCCCTCTATAGTTTAGTGATTATTCTGGTATACAAGTTCACTATATGGCATTCTAGAATTATCTGCCTGCTATATGCAGCTTAGCAAACCCACCAAAAGCCATGCATTTTGACAATTACTCAAGACTTATGGTATCCCAGGGGCAATGTTTAAAACATAATTCATTCTTGCTGCATATATTTTCATTATGTTTCTTACTTTACTTAATTCATGTATTATAATGATGGATCATTCCAATACCTGCATTTAATCCCTCCACATATGAGATGGGAAAATAATTTTTGGAATATAGGGCTATGTGGATATGTGGGCAAGCACACTCTCATGCTTGTAATTTAGCAAGCTAAAAATAATTGTAAAAGAAGTTTAAAAGAGTTCCAGGTCAAACAAATACCCATGATTCATAGGCATTTATAGCACTAATGGTTAATGTATTAATAGAGAAAAGTATGAATCTGATTTTTGTAATAGTATGGTCTAATTTTTTTACATGTATAAAACATCTAGAAATGTCCAATGAACTGTAATTGTAGACTCTTTTCTGGTTGCTTTTGTTCCCTTTCTGTTGGTTGTATAATTCTATAAGATTTCAGATAAATATATTTAGACACCAACTGTCAATGTCTATCTCTGTTTTAATTTTAACACCAACTTGACTTGTTTATAGTTATAAATAAAGTTTTGCTATGAGATTTTGTTATTTTAAATTTTTCTTTAAAAGATAAATGTTAAGGATTGTTAAAAGGTTATCAATTTGTCTATCCTAAGGCAATCACATACAACAGTGTTACTATTGTTTATTAATATGTTAATTTTAAAAAGTATATATCGGCTTTACAGACAAACCCCTTACAATAAGGTAGGTCTGACCAATACGTGAATGAATTTTCTACCAAGAAAAGCAATAAAATCTGGGACGAACCCTCTTAGATCACCTTGCAAAATAATAACATTATTTCATTGCAATAAAACTAATTAGCTTCATAAACATTGTTTAATTGCAGTATGCTTAAAATTATCAGAGAGATATCAACTGAGATGGGAATAGTTAAAGCTTCCTACTTGAAACCTCTGTCTTAATAAGAATTACGGCTCCTAAAGATAAATAAAAAGAAATTTTGAGCGTGATAGAGATTTGCATCCTATGTGATGGGGTTCAATTACTTTAACCGAAAACTGAAATAAAGTACATCACCATTTGAAAATCAAATAATTTGGTATATTACAAATAGGTTATAGCACCAAAATAGTATTGTTTATATTTCTGGGAAGACAGGGGGCTAGGAATTAAGGTCATGGTATTTCAGGGGTTCTTTTCTTTCCTCTGGAGTCAGTTACATGTTCGCAAGAAAAAGAATGTAACTCTAAGCCTCACTCCAATTTAACATCTACATGAGGTTGCTGGCGGAAGTCATCTATTGGTGGGGCATTAAGTGTCATCAGTATGCAGATGATAACCAGTTATACATCTCTGCCCTTGGCCAACCAAGTTATGGTTCTTTGTTAGCATCTGAAGACACCCGGCCTTCCATCATTAGTTCTGGATAGTGCAGTCTGAAGATTTTTGATTCCTCAAGAATCAAGATAGTCAAATATCATCTGGGGAGACGGGGAATCCAGGAGAACATCTCTATCACTGCTCTATAAAACCACAACCTTCCCCCCCGCAGCCCAAGATCTGAACCAGACCCTACTGGCCTGTCAAGGCATTAAAATTTTGCTTTTCCCTCAGGTTTTCAACCAGAATGTTGGGTAAGCTGTTTTTAAAGGATTTAATTGAATAGATATGTGACTGGCCTCTACTGTGATATACTTTTAGTTTTGCATGTTGTTTTAATGAGAGGTTACTCACCTAGAATCACTTTGCTAGCTGGGCAGTCATGTAAAATGGATGAGTGACTCAGTTCCATAACTCCAAGACATGCTTGTCCCGATTTTCTATTTACACAACCTTTTTCTGGCTATGAAGGACAGGAAAAAGATACACTAAATGTAAGTAGTGAAAACCAGCACGACTCTTATGTACAAATAATGAAACCAAACCCACATGTAATTTCTAAATAACAATGAATCAATAACATAAACCTTTTTTTTCTTATTTGGGCGAAGGCTTCCACATATTTTTTTTTCAAATAATGCAATTGTTACATTGCAGTCCTAGTATTAGCACTGACTAAAAACACCAGCTATTAATTCCGGGTTTGAATGCCCAGGAATTTTACCTGTTTCAGTGAGGCATAGAAAAGGAAGATTCTATTTTGGCCTAAATTTTACCCTAGACTTGCATTAGGTAGAGTCTAGCAAGTGTAGAATTCAGTTTGCCATATGTATTTATAAAGTTTTTTAAGTCATGAAGCCTTGTGGCCACCTCCTATAGCTACTCTTCTTAGCCTAAGGCAGCTGAAATACTGAAGCAAATAATTGTTATCTCACGTAACCAACCTTAGTTATCTCAGGTACAGGCATTGATAAAAGATTGAATATTTATCACATTTGTATCATTATTCCAAGAAACCTCAACATATGTGATTCTCACCCATTACTTCTTCGTAACAATCATTTGAGGTATAAAATAAAAATAAATGTGTTGCCTCCTGTATCTGAATGAAGGATACCCAGATCTTAATGCAACACTCTTCAACAACCAATGACTTATAAATTGGTAAAACACTGTAATAATGATAGTTATTTGAGTAAATATCTATCACCACAATTTGTGTAATATGATAGGGTTGATTATATGTTTTGCAGTTCTTTTTTTCAGTCCTGAAGCTCCCAGCCATTCCTTGATTGGTTAATTCCAAATTAAAGAGTTTTTAAAGGAGGAGAGAAATAAATCTCCATCCATGCTCTCTATATCCATTTCACTTCATATTCATTTCATCGGCCTTGAGAAATACATACAGTATTTCAGTTCTTCCTGTAGTCATGAGTGCTCATATCGCAAACAGTTAACTAAAGAATTCAGATCTGAATTCTTTAGCTTTGTTCTTTGAATCAATACAAAAATAAGTCCATTTTTGTGTGCCATCCATTCTAATATTTGAAGGCTCATGTGACTAAAATAATTTCATATGAAAAAGACTCGCAGAAATGAGATTTTCAAACTGCCCCTGGGTTGTAAGCCTACATCACTTGTTAAGTAAAAGTATTCTAATAGGAGGAATGTGGGGCACATTTTGTTGCATAGAATCATAGGGCGGGAAGGGACTTTGGAGATCATCTAGTTCATCCGCCTGCCTGAGTCTTTATACCATTCTACAAATGGTTGTCCAGTTTTTTTCTTGAAAAGTCCAACAAAAGAGTCCAATCTCTTCTTGAAGGTCTCAAGTTATGGCACTCCCACAATTTCCGAGGGCAAGCTGTTCCATTGGTTGATTGTTCTCACTGTTAATTTTTATTTGTCAATTGCTTACAAGATAATAGGTATAAGTAAAAACATAGTTATGAATACATGGATACATATAAGAAGAAAAAAAATAGGACAGGGACAGTAGGCACGTTGGTGCGCTTATGCACACCCCCTACAGACCTCTTAGGAAAGGGATGAGGACAATAGTAGACAGTCTAAGGTTAAAGTTTTTGGGGCTTGGGGAAGAAACAGAGTCAAGTAGAGTATTCCAGACATTGATCACTCTGTTGCCGAAGTCGTATTTCCTGCAATCA
The DNA here is from genome assembly GCA_023653725.1 of Bungarus multicinctus. Taxonomy (NCBI): domain Eukaryota; kingdom Metazoa; phylum Chordata; class Lepidosauria; order Squamata; family Elapidae; genus Bungarus; species Bungarus multicinctus. The sequence goes on from CM042834.1 coordinate 258,262,414, forward strand.
AGTTTGGTGCGATTAACCTTGAGTTTGTATCTATTGTTTGCTCTTGTGTTGTTATGGTTGAAGCTGAAGTATTCATTGACAGGTAGGACGTTTCAATCTTTGATTTTATATACCATACTTAGATCAGACCAAAGGTAGCATAATTCAAAGTTTTCTATGTCTAAAATTTCGAGTCTAAGGCATAAGGCATTCTGCAACGAGTAGAGGAGTGGAGAATTCTTGTGAAATATTTCTGGTCTTTCTCAACTGTGCTAATATCAGATACGTAATGGTTATCCAACATATTTTTAAAAACTTCCAGTGTTGGAGCATTCACAACTTCTAGAGGCAAGTTGTTCCACTGGTTAATAGTTCCAACTGTCAGGAAATTTCTCCTTAGTTCTAAATTGCTTCTCTCCTTGTTTAGTTTCCACCCATTGCTTCTTGTCCTGCCCTCAGGTGCTTTGGAGAATAGCTTGACTCCCTCTCCTTTGTGGCAGCCTAGAAACCAGGAGACTGAGTTCTAGTTTCACCTTATACGTGAAAGCCAGCTGGATGACTTTGGGCCAATCACTCTTTCTCAGCCCAATCCACTTTACATGGTTTTTGTTGGGGTAAAATAGGAGTATTAAGAATGTTTGCTACCTTGAGTTATTTATAAAGTACGTAACAAAGGTGGGATTTAAAAAAATTAAATAAATAAATGGATAGGTATTTAATTTGACTATAATGTGGGTGGGGCTTTGAGGTTAATTTTAATATACTTAATGATACTTTTTGTTTCCAAGAAATTCATAAATATTAGTAAAGAAATTCAGTGTAATCGGGAAACCTTAAATTGCTACATAGCAAAATCCCTAGCACACAACTTGATGTAAAATAAGTACAGAACAGGTAATTGCACATTCTAGCTAAACAAGGTATGATCACCACCATAATGAAAGATTCATCATTTCTTTTCTATATTTATACAGGGTCCATAATTAAGCTGGGTTGTCAAATGTTTCAATTTATGCCATTTGAAAAGGAAATTATATATACAGTGTTCAAAAGGGAACTTGCAGATTTTTAATAGAAAGTGAAAATATATATTTTTTCCTGTTTCAAAAGGACTGACATTTACAAATGACAAATGCTTCCAGAAAGTAAATCAAAAATAAATCCTAGTCATTTATGTTACATCCTAACTATGAACACCATTTTCGGAATTTTATTTCTTCTTCTTCTAACTGTGTCTTCTTTTCATGGTGTTTGTGTTATTTGCTTTCCTCTGTCTTTTTTAAATTAAAGGCTATAAAGAATACTTTCTTTCTTTTCCCCTTAGAAATATCACCATTCATATTTGTTTATTTAGTTGTATAAATGGCTTCAATGTTGTACATTCCAAAACTATAAACAATAACATGATCCCAAACAAGCAATAATAATATTAATCCTCCCATACTCTTTATACTGAATAATAAGACCCCCAGTATCAATCAGACATCCGTTACATCCATCATGGTGAAGGCTTTCAGAAATAATCAGTTTTTCTAAGCAGAGGCCAGGGGTTAATATTGATAGACTGGGTGGAGCACAGTTTCCAAGGTAAGGGGCAGCAATGGTTTAGGAAACACCCAGCCAGACAGGGAGGAGAGATCAAGTAGGGAATTAGTCTTGAGCTGTTGTACAGCTACAAAATACCCTGGACTGACCCCCATTCCCAAAGTTCCAGGGAACTTTCTTCATCTGTTTCTAAGTAGCCAAGTATTCAGAGGAGATCCCTGTACTATAAGCAGAATACAATAAAGTAGTTAACTTGAACTGTACACGTGTAGATGTGGTCACTTGCACCTGACAAAAGGAAATGGCATTCTGTATGGTTCCTGCTGGGAACACTCCATCAGAAATGGGACTTAAAGAGGATGAATCCTTCTAGATTTTAATATATGATTAGAAAGCGGGGGTGGGGGGGAGAGACTAATATAGTAATGAAATCATTAAGTAAGTGTGAACTTGTCATGACACTATGGAATTGAAAAAACAGTTTGGTTTAGTGGTAGAGATACCAGGCTAGAAACCAGGACAATGTAGGGCTTAGTGCCATCTTAAGGTATGAAAGCAGCTGGGTGTCCATGAGCCAGTCACAGGGCCTCAACCCAATCTCAGCTCACAGGATTGTTGTTGGGAAAATAGGAGGAAGGAGTATTTAATATACAGTATCCACCACCTTGACTTATTTATAAAAATAAAGGTGGGATAAAAATAATCTTTAAAAAAAGAAATTTGGAATAGCTTGGTTTGACTAGCAATGGGCTGCAGCCAACCATCTCTCTTCTACAGTGCTTCTGCAATCTATCTGGAATGTCCAGCTATTCTGATAAGTCAAGATAGTGCTAGAAACCAACACTTTGCTTTGCACCATAATGCTTTCTCCTCTTTTAGTTAATTGAAATAACTAACTGCAATCAGATGAAGCAAAAAGAAGTATCTGCAGGCACATTGGTGCTAATAGATACCGCCTTGCCTATCCCTAGATTAAGCTGGTTAAGACAGTGCTCTGATACATATTTTATAGCAAGCACTTACCAATATGGCTGATGGATATGAATGTGAGTAAAGGAAATAAAGGCTGCATTTATGCCTTTGGGTATTGTACAGGATGGCCTTTTCCGTATAATCACCAGTTCCATGGAAGGTCTGAAGATGGTATATTTGAATGCATCAGCCTGCATTCCACATCCTGGCATGCTATTGACAGCATGGAATTAGCTCTGAATAAAAAAGGAACTGTAATACATGTTTATGTTGATGATCTTGGGTGTGGTTTCTTAATATACCAATGTTCTGACTCAATCACTAGTTTTGTAACTTCATGGTTATTGTTAATGGTGATCATGATCACAGATGGGCTTGTTGAGACATATATTCTGTTAGCCACCCTGAGAATAGTTATATTGAAAGTTGGAGAGGTTTATTCATCTCAACTGAGCTACTATTTAAAAGTTGAATAAACTATTTTAAAGGGGAAGCTAAAAAAACTGGATACATATAGAAGTAATAAGGTATTGGAAAATTGCTGAAGGCGTAGTGTTTCATGCAACTTTTAGGGACTCTTGTCCTTAGTCTTGAACAGCTTTATGTATTTACACACAAATAACTCAAGATTTAACTGTCCTGAACCCAGCTGCTTTCTTTTGTGGATGGCGTCATACAATGTGACAGTGGTCACCTACTCTGTCTATTGTTAGTGTTATGCTATGCGAGGTGCCTAATGCATTTCTCTGATCAATCCTGAGGCAATTATGCTAGCGGGAGATTAAATAAAGTGAACAGAAGTGGGTATCAGTGTGTGGGTAGAGAAATCTTACCTGGCCTTCAAAAAAGGTTTATTTTTCAGCATTTGTGTGCTGCAGCACTATTTCTCAAAATATCAGCAGCTGGAAAAAGAGGATTGTCATTGCCTTCATATCAGTCCTAGTACAAGATGTTTTGATGCCAAAAACAGAACACAAAAATAGTTCCTATACCCATTCAGGGACTCACTATGTTAAATAAAAACCTCAGTTGGTATATTATTCCACCCACTCTCTGGTCTTCTGCCTGATACGACTTCATTTTTCATGTTGCTGTGCAGAACATCTGGGTCTGCACTCCACTCTGCTTCAGTTATCTGGCTGCCTAGCTTTGGAAACAGCATGTGGAGGAAATTATTTGGACCACTGGTCTGATTCAGTATGATTCTTTCGTTTGGTTGGAGTGCATATATGTAGGGGCCGGGATTAAAGAGAAGAGTTCATTTAACAATGGAAAGAGAGGAAATTGCTTGTAGAGATAAAACTTAGAGAAGGATATATTATATACTTCTAAGGAATTTGGTTGTAGAGATAGAATTGGAGAAATGTATATTATATACTTTGGGTACCTTGATGAAAGGATATTTAAAGCATATGTATATTCTTTGGACTTTTTACTTTATTGTACTTAGAATCATAACATTGAATGGTACGATGGAACTAGTCTAGGACCAGCTGTTCCTGATTTAGCCTCTGTTGAAAGATCTCCAATCAAGGTGAACTTGTTACTTCATATTGTGGCATCCTTGTAGAATCCATAGGCTCTGGTCTGGTCCCCTGGAACAATAGAAAATAATCCCACATCCTCATTTGTATGACAACCCTTCAGAATTTGAAAACCTCTGTCTTACCGCTTCTCAGTTGTCTCTTCTTTAGAGTAAATATACTCCGAGCCTTTAACTATTTCCCATAGTTGCTTTCCAAGCTGCTCACTATTGCCATACTCTTCTTCTCAACTTTGCCTAATTTGCCACTGTTCTTTGGGGACCGTGATGCCCAGAACTGGATAGGACAGAGAAGGCCAGTTATTTCCCATGATTTTAGACTCTACACTTCTATTAATGCTCCTTTGACCTTTTCAGCAACTTGCATCACACTGCTAACCTGTGATTAATTTGTTGACTACAAAGATACACAGATCTTTTTTGTATATACAACTGCCAAGCTCAATTTTCCCCACCCTTTAAGTCTGCTTTTTATTTTTCTTCTCGGACGCAGAATGCCTTAATCCCCATTGAATGCCTTCCCATTTATTTCAGTCCATTGCTTAAGCCTGTTTAGATCTTTTTGAATCCCCTTTCTTTCTTTTAGAATATTATCTTACTCTTTCAGTTTTGTCATCCACAAACATAAGTATCCCCTGAACTCCCTCATTCAGTTCATTGACAAAAAAGCTTAACAGGACAGATCACTCCATTAAATAATTTCCACCAGTAATAAGCATGCGTTCAGTCAATTGTGAGTCCCTCTTACAGTTGCATTTTCTAGCCCAGGAATCACAGCTATTTTATCATGGTGATTTCAGCTCCCAAGAGTTTCCCAGCCAGCAGAAACACTGACTATACACTATACATTATCCTTTGATTAAGGAGAATATCATGAGTCAGAAAATTTTGCTGAGGTCTGAGTACATATCAGAAAGTCAGCTTCTGGTAATTGTACTTACCTAGCATAGATATCAAACTATCAAGCAAGTCTGTAAATCCCCAGGTCTCTCTTATATCCCTTTTGGAAGACAGAGACAATATTTGCTTTCCTCCAATCTTCTGGGATTTTGCCAACCAGGAATTCTCAGATTACCAAGGCAATCACCTCCATTACTTTCTTCAATATCTTTCTGACCAGGAGACTTTAAATTTAAATTTACTTTGCTATCTTTTGAGATACTAGCAACAATCAGAAATTTCATTTTGTTCCCTTTTTTCTCAGAAAGACAACCCTGTGCTTTTATTCAAACAAAATATGGTCCATGACGATACTACGAACATGTTAATTGTGACCAACTCCCAACACCAATCAAAAGGTATTGGAGCACAAACCATTACATCCTGAGTATTTATTTGCTATATTTTAAATACTTTTAGAATCAAAATATTTGAAGAAATTGATAAATTGGAACTATTTTATACTACTATTAAAATGCATAGTATTTGTTTAAGGAACACTTAAGGCCCCATTTCTCATCTTCTCAGTTGTTTTACTCAAAATGTGTCATGCCCCTGTCAGAGCCTGAATCTGCAGAGGAGGACGAGCTAGAGCCAATGGAGATCAAGGAGATCGTTGGCTTTGGAGGAATGTGAGGAGGAGCAGACCGAGGCAGCCTAGGGCCCCTCAGGATTGGCTTGTTAGCAGGGAGGAACGGGGGCAGGATGACCGAGAGAGGGCAAGTGGTGGACAGGAGCGACAGAACTCAGGCGATGAGCGAGGACTGACCCCTCTTGATCCCTGAGCATGGAGAGTAGAGAGAAGGCAGGGACAGTGTAGGCCAGTCCAATGACTTGGGAGGAGAGTGCCCCGCCCCTCTTCACAAGGCATACCTGGGGACTGAGATTTAAGGAGACGCTGTGGGAAGGGACATTTGTTGGGAAAAAACACTGAATTGGTGTGCTGGTATAGACATTTGGAGCTTGCAGGTCTGCTTGCTTGCTTCTTCCTTACTTGTGGACTCAGTGCCTTCTTCCTGACTTTGTGGATTCAATACCTTGTTCCTGACTTTGTGGACTCATTATTTGTTCCTTGATTCATGGACTCATTTCCCTGTTCGTTTGTTTTGCTGGACTGGACACAGCCAGAGACTGCTGTGTGAATGTGTGCCCGTGAGCTTTGCTCTGGGACTTGCCAAGAATTTGGGAGCATTTGAGGAGACATTTGGAGCATTAAAGGGGAGTTTGAACCCTCCGCTGGCTGTGTGGCCTTCGTGCCTTGTCCCAGGTCATCACAAAATGCTTCACCGTCTTTGTCTTTCTAGAACTTTCTTCCTATTCACATCCCATATATCCAATTTAAGGTACTTGTTGCTCTCCAGTTGTTTTCAAATATTTTGCACGTTGTTTGGCCAGTGCTGAACAGTCATAAGTTTTTCTTCTAAATCCATTCATGATATATCCATAAATAAATAAATAAATATTTATCCTCTCACTTTAATGTTCTTGCACACTTTTAACCTTTGGGGAAAATCTTTTAAACTTGGCTGAGAAGAAAATACAATATCAACATAATCTTGAAAATCAGTCATTCAACTTCAACTTGTAGCATCATTTAATCTCTTTCAGATGGATTTTGATTCCAAATTACTTTGTAGACACATCCCTATAGTTTTCCTGGCAGCATCCTGCTAAAATAACACGGCATAATTTGCCTTTGTGCCTTTAGCTGTAGATCATCCTTGTACAGGGTAAGAGTTGGCATCCCTGCCCTAAACATCTGAAAATTGGCACTGGCGAAGCAGAAATGGAAAGGAGAACAAAGAGCTAGCAGGGGAACAATGGAGAAAATATGCATTTATTTCAATGATAATCACAATACATCAAAGCAGACTTGAGGTTTCAGAAGGATGCAGTGAAATTGCTCTAGAATTGTACTGTGTGTATTTTGTATGATGAAATATTTGAATGTTTATTTGGACCATTCAGCTTGAGCAAATTATCTTTTAAATGCTGATAAAAATATTTTAGCATCATTTCCTCTTATCTGTAAATTGTAAAAGAAAATATGAGTTAACTTTTCTGTTTTTTTTCATGGACCAAAAATATGTATATTCTGTTAAGACAAATAAACATGGGAAATTTTTAGGAATAAAGTATAATCAGCAAAGAAAGAAGGCTTCATTATCCTCTTTGTTTGCATTCTGAAAAGCTTCATTCACGCACTCTGTTCATTAATATTATTTTATTTAATTCCTTAAATGTATGTTTTGTTATTCATAGTTATACATGATTCTGGGCAGCTATCATTTTATTTTCCCAAAATGATCCATTTCTATTATTATCAAGCAACAACCATTTTGCCGAGATTGAAATAAGAGATAGAATTGGAGACAGCACAAGGGTTCTATTCCCAACTATTATCTAATTTTAAGAACCGGGCTTACATTTCCCTCCACTGTTCTCCGTTATGTGCTTTATACTGTATAAGAGAAAGTGATGGTCATGGACTAGGTTTTTATTAATCATTTGCAAGCCACTCTAGGAGCCTTTTACTTCAGGAGTAGAATAATAAATGCTTTAATGCCAGTAATCAATTGCAAAAAAGATCTCAGCTGCTTCTGAGGAAGAGAAGCCTCTCCTATCCCTGAATACGTGGCTGTAAAAAGCCAGAACCTCATTAAATATAATTTGTTAGTCTTATAAATTTGTTTGATAGAGAATGGAAATTAAAAATGAACGGGGTCCATTTGGTTCAATGCTCATCTGTTATAAAATAAATGTATACCTCCTGTTTTCAGCATTTTTATACATGCTAAGCAACTGGAATCATTAAGAATGCATTCATCAAAATTGTTCTACCTGCCCTGAACCTGCTGCTGCTCAGAAAAGGGGGAGTGAATAGGGAAAAAAACAACCTAAAATGAATTAGAAAAGAAATAATACAAGAAAACCCTACCCCTAACATTTTTAGAGTGAAAAGAGAAAATTATAATTGTGAAGAGTTGATTATTAGCTGAAGGATAATCCACCCAAAATTAGTTCTGGCCCGCAAAGTACTTAGATCTGGCCCATGGGGCCTGCCCTGGAAATAGTGAAGGATCGGCCCACAGTACCCTCCCGAGCTCTGTTTTTGCTGGCAGAGGGTTCCAGGAGGCCACCGCAGCCAAAAACGGAGCTCGGGATTCTGTTTTGGCTGGCAGGGTGCTCAAGCCACCACAGGCACCCCTGACATGAGTGACGTCGACCTGGCCATTCTCACACCAGCCATGCCCATCCTGGCCCCCCTGAGATCAAACACAACCCCGATGCGGCCCTCAATGAAAGCGAGTTTTGACACCCCTGATCTATAGTTTTTTGGCTGTGGCTCTTAAGAATTAGGCATGAAGAACCATCCCCACTTTTGACAAAGGAAGTGTGGGAACATTTGCTTTTGAAATGTTATTATTCCTTGGGCCTCCCTGATAAGCCTAATTTGGTCATACTTGACTGTTAGCAGGAATAATGAAACATTAAAGTATGCTATGTTGCTATATCTTATTTCCATTTCCCATCATGAATATTTGTGTGATAGTTGACGATTGGAGTTGACAGTTGGAGTGTATGTGCATTGTTGTATATAGAACATACCTTATTATTGGATAAGAATCTGAATAATTTGCAATGCATGTTAGATTTTATGAGGGCAAGAAATATTAATCTAAAAACTATTAGAGAAGAAGCAAGATGAGTTTGACATGGAAAATGGAGTCAGCCTATACAAGAATGAAAGCAAATAGATAGATGTGTGCATCTCTGTAAACTACTACTAAAGTTTGGAAATGAATGACTTAATTTTAAGACCTGAAAATACTGGTAGAAAGGTAGTGAGCAAGATGTAAGCTGCTTGAAAGAAGGAATGTTGAAAGAAGTAAAAAAATGATTATTCTTAGAGCATACTTTTGTCAACTTTGAAGTATGGAACCTGAGAGGTGTTCCATCAGGAGAGACAACATTATTTCAACACAGTAAGAGTGAAGTGTACTACTTATACCCTAAGATGAAACAAGAAGATAAAAGAGACAAGAATGAATAGGTACTGAGTGAAGGTACCTATGAAGGCTCATGCTTGAATAAAAACATGTACAAACTAGTATGTGTCATGGAGAAATTAGTGCCAGCCTTAAAGAATTAAAGAAATTGGAGATTGGCAAAAATGTATTAAAAATAATTGGAGATTGGCAAAAAATACTACAAAATCCTATGTCAAGAGCCTTGAACATTCTAGAAGCAAGATTGTATAGAAGTTGGAGGATGTTATGAATAATACAGTATATGAATACAAAGCAATGGAGGAATAATTTGAATAAGATGAACAGAGGCTCTCAACTAAGAAGATTAAAGGCTAGGAGACAAAAACGTATGAAGAACAGTTGCAGGAATTCAGTATGGCTAGTCTAGAGAAAAGAAGAACTAGGGCTGACATGATAGCAGTATTCCTATATTTAAGGAACTGCCACAAAGAAGAGGGAGGTCAACTTATTTTCCAAAGTACCAGAAGGCAAGACAAGAAACAATGATGGAAACTAATCAAAGAGAGAAGCAACCTGGAATTAAGGAGACATTTCATAACAGTGAGAACAACAGTGAGAACAATGAAACAGCTTGCCTTCAGAAGTTATGAGGGCTCTAACACTAGAAATTTAAAAAAAAGAGATTGGACAACCATTTGTCTGAAATGGTATAGGATTTTCTGACCAGTGGGACAGCAGGTTTCCTGAGCAAGGGGTTGGATTAGAGGACCTTCCAGGTTCCTTCAAGCTCTATTCTGATTTATTGATCAAAGATGATGGTGCCTTGAAACCATCACCCCAAACCTCCACCCCCAGAGTAAAATACCATTAATGCAATACTGTACTTTCTGCATCATTCTGCATTTGATTATGTTTTATCATGGCAATGGAATGAATTTGGGAGGTTATGTTGGGGAGGCTTGTTTGTTTTGAATCCTTAAACTACCCAGAGTCATAGATGACTATATAAATAATATAACTAAATAAACAAACTTCTTAATAATTTCCCCCAGGAAATGCAACATCTGGAGTTTGTTATCTACCATGGCTGAGAACTATGGATCGCACAAAAAAAAACCCTTCATATTCATACCGGACATGTAATATTATTTACCCAGTACTGAAGTTACAACAATCTAAAAGTATAGAAACAAAGACAACCCTTATAAGCCAGAATCTTAATATAAAAACACATATCTTATTTTCACAACTACAAGCTTTTTCTTCACAAGCATTTAATTCTGCTATCTGATTCTTTCCACATATGGAAACAATACCTTGAGGTCATTTGGTCATTTATGAAGAATAAATGAAATGAAAATCAAACTACAAAACAATTGAATGAAGTAATAGTGAATGATCATGAAGAACCAACAAGCCTGAGAAAGTTATGTTTGGGTGGAGGCCATCAAGTCTTCAGAAAAAGGCCAAAATTAAAACAAAAAAAACAAAGGCAGTGTTGAGAAGTATAACTTAAAGCTGGGTTAAAAGTATGGGTGCGATGGCAGGTTTGATACTGAAAATTCAGACTTGCTCCAAGCATAAAGGACACATGTGTAGTCCTGTTTAAAAAGCTGTTTTATTCTGATGGAAAGATTACAAAAGCATTTTAAAACCCTGCAACATATGCTCACGTGAATTGGCTTTTAATAGTATTACAGAAACTCAGAACAATATTATTCCATGTGATTAAGATTTAATTTCACAGATACTTCTTTCATTTTTTTTCTCTTTTGTCAAATTTTTTTCACTTTTTTAGTTCTTGTATGTTCATGCAATGTTTTTAAAAATAAAGAACAAAAAGCAACGAATGAAGTATTATGTCTAGTAGAAGCAAAGATGGAAAGGCATGGAGAGAAACCGTGTATAATGGTTTTTCTTATCTTACATTAATGACTTTGGCTTACTGTTTCTTATTTCTTTTCTATGCAACATTGCTTAATCTTGAAAGGGAATATGTATCTGATGAAATAGACCATTTCAATGAATACTTATGCAACTATATATTTTTCTTTAAACGGCAACAGATTCTAATCATTTTTGTTCTCACAGACTATTATGATTATCATTTTAAAAACATTTCATATTCTAATTTTTAAAAAATGGTCAGTGTTTAAGTAACTTTTTTTCCTCTTCAGTTGTGTCTGATTTTTGGAGATTGCCTGGATTAAGTCCCTGCAGTTATCTGGGCATGGTTTTCCATTGCCTCCTTCCTGAGAAAAAGCGACTAGCCCAAAGTCATCCAGCTGATTTGTGGTTAAGACAGGAGGAGAACTCGTATTCTCCCACTTTCTAGCCTGATGCCATAACCGCATTACACCATGCTGGCTCCCAGTTCAGCAATAAAATGACTTCATTGCTAGTCAAACCAAGCTAGCTAGTATTTTTCTTCTCAACTGATTCTTCAGCATTATATCCAACAACTACTTAAAGATTTTCATAGCACAATCCAGTAAAACCAAATTACAAAATTAACTTTCAGACAAAACCTAAGTCAGGTTGGTTAGTTATTGCAAAATATTGTAGACTTCTTTTTCTGCAATTTGCTTATGATTTATATTGTTGCATGGGCGCACGAAATGCAGACTTACAATTGAAACTACCTCTAGAAAAATGCAAAATAGGCCATAGATCGTATTTTTCTGGTTCATTTTGATCAGAAATTTCCAGAGTTTCTCAGCTAGACAACTTAAAAGCGGTATGGCTTTCAACTCCCAGAATTCTCCAGCTAGCAAACCTGACTGTGGAATCCTGGGAGTTGAAGTTCATACTATACTTCTTCAGTTGCTAAGGTGAAGAAATGCTGCATTACACAGCAAGTTTTAGTCAGACTGGCAGCATGTTTCCCCCAGCATTTGAGGAGATGGGTGTTCTCCCCTAGGATTCTGGTCTCTAATAACCATATACCTCACTGTACCAATAGGATTGTTGACTCAAAATCTCCCCTACCATCTCTGGATAGACGCCAGGGGAGCTCTTAAGGCCTTGTGATAAGCACAGCTTCTCTTCAAGGCCAAAACTGAGCTTTTCCCTCCCCATTACTCACTTCAGTAGCTGACTCCTGCCAGCAGAACAGCAGCCAGATCGGGCCAGCCATATGAAACCATATGTCACAGCAATAAAAGCCACTTACCGTATCCAGTGATGGCTGTAAAGCTTTTGCTGTTACGGAAGGCTAGGTTGAGTTTCACAGCAGCGGCTGTTTATTTGCCAGGCTGATATTGCTGTATTGCTGCTATCAAACCTCCTCCTCCTCCTACGCTGTTGCCTGTCTTCTCTTCTTTTTCCAATCTCTTGGAAATGGGGAGGAGGACAGACCATGCCTCAGAAGGAGAACTAGGGACTGGTAGGAAATGGACTTCTGATGTACTACTTTGTGACAGGTTGCGTGCACACACATACACACACACATTGTGTGAGAGGTGCTCTCAAAATTCCAAATGTGTTTACTAGTTGAAAATGATCAGCAAGCTGCAGACTTTTTTTTTTCCCCAGATAGCACAGCTCAGAGAGCAGAGGGGAACTAGGCATTGGGTGCCATGTTTCCTGTGAACTAATTAACAGCTAGTTCATGAGTCTGGCCTGGGCTGCAAAAATTTGGGCAGCCAGAAGATGGCAACCAAGAGTATCTCATCCAATGACATGTATTGATGATCAGGAGGTCTCAACGGTGCTTTTTCAGGTGGCGTTTCGCATCTCATCCAAGAAGCTTCTACAGTTCTGACAGGATAGTGCGCAATGGAAGGATTTATAATTTCTTGCAGACAGCTGATAATCTGTATCCTGATTGTTGAAGCACTTGGAGGTTTATCTGTAAGAGATACAGATTAACCTGAGTAGTACTCCTGGTTCCTGTAGTCGGCAATTTTTCTTCTGGAAATTCATTCCTACTCTCCACATCCTGTCAGAGCTGAAGAAGCTTCTTGGATGAGAAGCGAAATGCCTTCAAAAGAAAAAAACAAGAAAATCCAGTTGCCTCCTGAAAAAGCACCTTTGCTTTGAGACAACCATGACTTGGATAACTGAGAATCTTTGCAGATTGATGATCAGGATGTTTTCCTGCTCCAAAAAAACCCTCTTCTTTCACTTCTTTTCTGCATTCCAAAGAGAAGCAGAGAGAAGTGGAAATTTTGGGCTCCTACAAAGGAAAAAGATTGAGAAGGATTCAAGCTGTCGATCCTATGCCACTAAAATATTGAAGGCACGTGATGTTTAATGGCTCAGTTGGCTCATTGTTGTACTTTGAAATCAAGCTCTATGACTAATTCCACTCTAAAAGCATATGAATTGTTTTTGTTTACTTGGATTAGCAAAACCAATCACAGCAGGCATCATTTATTTTATCTTTTCTTTTGATTTAATTAGCATTAGTTCCAAGAAGAAACAACTAATCGGATGTTGGCTTATGCATAGAAAGTAGACTGGGCACCAAGAACATTGAAATTTACAAGCAAGGGAATATGTTGCAAGATTAGGGGTACTGCATAAATATTTAGTCAGGAACACTGGTTTATTTTTCTCCTTGGAGGAATAGTGTATACACAAGTTAGCCACTGTTTGCAAGCAGATGTAACCGCTGTCTGAATTTGTTAGAAAAATCCATCTCAAACAACATGATCTCTCCTTTGTTTTAGTCCAAACATCTACCACACATGATCCATCAAGCCCCAAACTATTAAGCATGGGGGCTTTGTCTTGGGTTCTTTTACCCTACTACTTTTTTTTGTTGTCTCTCCCCCCCCCCACTTTCATTATAAAGAAACTTGGAGAAGTTTTGTTTTCTTTTAATTAACCAGAACAGTGATGGTGATTGTGACAATTATTAGCAGTTGCTACAGTATAATATCAGTGTCAGCAATTAGCAGCGTCTGGCCAACATTGTCGGGTTTTGGAAGAGGATGAGAGATAGCTAGTATATGGGTAGGAGATACGTAGAAATCACTTGCCTGCAAATTAGGTTGGGATGGTTTGGGGGGGAAGAAATCCAGGGAAAAGAAAATAGAAACTGCTTTCATTCTGTTGCTAAGGAAATTGTTTTGTTGTGTCTCAAGCTTAAGTCAATTTCTTTACAATTAAGATGTTTTGTCACCACCTCTGCTCCCAAGTATTCCTTTTTTATGCTTAACAGGGAAATGTGGAGGGGATGGATTTTCCCAGGAAATATACTGTCATGACATGATGAAATACAAAGTGTTATGGGGTACCTTACTTCTGAATCTCTCCAATTCAGCTCCCTGAACCTTCTTGGCTTTCCTCTTCCACATACAATCTTCTTGCTACATCATCAGAGAAAGAAGATCTCAGTTTCAAACTCAATTTCATTGAGAGCCCCATCAGGGTTGTGTTTGACCTCAGGGGCCAGGGTGGCCATGACCGAAAACTGAGCCCATCATGGCCAAAATTGGAGCTTGAGTGAGCTGTGCAAAGCCACCCCAGACTCTTGTTTTTGTCTGACAGAGGGCTGCAGGAGGCTGTTGCGGCCGAAAATGGAGCCTGGGTGGGCCGCGTGAGCTCCATTCTAACTGGTAGAGGCACCGCGGGCTTAGTCCTTCGCTGTTTTCAAGGCAGCCCCGCAGGCCAGATCTAAACACGCCATGGAATGGATCCAGCCTGTGGGCCTTGAATTTGACACACTTGATCTACTCTATATACAGTGGGTGCTCTTTGACCACAGCTGGGACCAGAATTGTCACTGCTAAGCAAAGCAGTTGTTAAATGAGTTACAACTGATTTTTTTATGACCTTCTTTGTCGTGGCTGTTAAGCAAATCACTGCAGTTGTTCAGTGAATCATGCAATCGTTAAGTAAATATGGTTTCCCCCATTGACTTTTCTTGTTACAAGCAGGCTAGGCAAGTTGCAAAAAGTGATTGCGCGACCCTGGGATGTCGCAACTGTCACGACTACATGCAGTTATCGAGCACCTGTGTTTTGATCAAGTGTCCTTGGGGATGCTACAGTGGCTGTAAGTGCAAGGACCAGTTGTAAGTGGAGGACCATTCTGTAAGACACTGAAACTTGGCTTGATAAAACTACTGGGTTTCTTTGATGAGTAATTGCTGTTTAAGTGTTACCATTGCAGCACTCCTAGATTTAAACTTTACTAAATCAGGAGCAGTAACTGTGAGAGGGGTCTTGGAATCCTACTGGACGATCCCTTAAACAAGAGTCAGTAGCGTGCGGCAGCGGCCCAAAAAAGTAATATAATCCTTGGTTGTATAAACAGAGGCATAGAATCAAAATCACATGAAGTATTAGTACCGCTTTATAAAGCCTTAGTAAGACCACCCCTGGAATACTGCACCCAGTTTTGGTCACCACATTACAAAAAATATATTGAGACTTTGGAAAAAGTGCAAAGAAGAGCAACTAAGATATGCCTGGAGACTAAAACATATGAAGAAGGGTTGCAAGATTTGGGTTTGGCTAATCTAGAGAAAAGATGGGCTAAGGGTGACATGACAGCAGTCTTCCAGTATTTGAGAGGCTGTCACAAAGAGGAGGAGATCAATTTATTTTCCAAAGTACTAGAGGGCAAGACAAGGAACAATGGATGGAAACTCATCAAGGAGAGAAGCAACCTGGAATTAAGGAGAAACTTCCCAACAGTGAGGACAATTAACCAGTAGAACAGCTTGCCTCCAGAAGTCGTGGGTGCTTCATCACTGGATATTTTTAAAAAGAGACTGGACACTCACTTGTTTGAAATAATATAGGGTCTGCTGCTTGAGCAGGGGGTTGGACTAGAACAGGGGTGGCCAACCTTTTGGACCTCAGGGACTACCAAACTCATAATTTTAAATCCTGCGGACCACTAATATGAATTTTGACTGACGATGGCTTGGGTGGGTGGGCGGGTCATGTGGGCAGCGCAGCCTTGTGTTCCTGTGCAGCCTTGATTAATTGCTTTGGGGAGGACATTTCTCTGCAGACCACCAAAAATTTCTCATGACCACCAGTGGTCCCTGGCCCATCAGTTGGCGACCACTGGACTAGAAGACCTCCAAGGTCCCTTCCAGCTCTATTCCGATTCTGATTCTGATCATGTGTGGCAGTTTGTAGCTATATAGGAATATGGACTGTGAAGGAGGTGTCTTCATTCACAACTCTGCATACTATAACCTCAAATGCTCTTAGCGGGGCATATGTTGAGACTTTGGAAAAAGTGCAAAGAAGAGCAACTAAGATGGTTAAAGACCTGGAGACTGAAACATATGAAGAACGGTTGAGACACAACTTCCATCTTCTCAAAGGAGTTCCTGACTTTCCTTGACCCATAAGGGTCCAACTATCTTTTTTTCCCCCTGTCCTGAGAAGCCGGGGTTTTTAAGATTTGCTCAGATGGCTGTGATTGTTGGCAAGAGCCTTGAATTCCATCTGTACTGAGTCCCTCTTGATCTTTTTCCTTCTGGAGATCATAGATTTCCACTTGTCTTGCTTCTCCTGTGCTCTGGCATTCTCTCCTTAGTGCATATTCCAGCCTTTCAAAGTCATTCCTAAAATGACCTAACTACAACTGAACAAGATAACAGAGTTGAACGAACATTGGAGATCATCCAGTCCAACCTCCTGCTGAAGCAGAAGATTGTGACTACCCCCAGTATCCCATTCCACTGGTTAATTGTTCTCACAGTTAGGACATTTCTCCTTAGGTCAAGGTTGCTTCCCTTCTTGATTAATTTCCATCCATTGTTTCTTGTCTTGTCTTTTGGTGCTTTGGAAAGTAGTTGACGCCCTGTTCTTCGTGACAGCACCTCAAATATTGGAATCCTGCTATCATGTCACTCCTTCTTTTCATTAGTCATATCCAATTCCTGCAACCATTCTTCATATGTTTTAGGCTCCAGCTCTTTAAACTTTGTTCCCCTTTTCTGCATGCTTTCCAGAATCTCAGCATCTATGGTGACCATAACTGGAGGCAGTAGTCTGATAAATGCAGGATAGAACCCAACTATACACTTGACATTACACTTCTGTTGATGCAGCCTACGATAGTATGTGATTGTTTTGAAGTTTCATCACACTGCAGGCTTACAATCAGCTTGTGATCTACCAAAATATCTAGATCTTTTTCACATGTGTTGCTACCCAATTCAATCTCTCCAGCCTATGCTCATTTCTTTCATTTTCCCAAACAATTTTCCTAAGTATTTTACTGTTTTTTACGCATTGTTTCAGCTTGTCATGATCCTTCTGATGAACCATCTAGGACACTTGCCACCTGCCCTTTGTGTCATCTGCAAATTTCATAACCATATTTTGTAATACTTCAACCAAATTGTTTATCAATATGTTTATAACAACCCCGGAGGCTAGAAGGGAGCCCAACATATGAGGCTATACGCCTACATTTATTGCTTGTGATTTTCTTCTATCAACTCTATCCCTCTATTGGTAGCACAGACTAGTCTGTGTTTTGCTACTTTCTGCACCAGGATCTCACGGCAGACTTGGTCAGATGCTTTGCTGAAATCAAAGTACACTATGTCCATCGCATTCCTTGGGCTAATTAAACTGATCGTTGTATCAAAAAAGGAGGTCAAGTTAATTTGGCATGACATGCCATTGAGAAAGCCATGCCGGTTCCTGCCAGACAATACATTCTTTTCTCAATGCTCATAAAATGATTGCTTAACTGTTTGCTCCAGAATTATGCAAGGTATCAATATTCAACCCCCATCTTCTTTTTAAAAAAAAAAAAAAAACATTAGAAGCAACATACTTCAATCCTCTGGCATCCTGTATCCATAAATTCACAACTTTGTGGAGTAAATAGAGAACTACCCTGCAAGGAAACCTGCCCACCTGATTTGGCTGAGTTTTTCGTCCCACTTGCATGGGAGAAATGATGCCTTCCATCATAAAGCCTGAATGGTTGTCATTTCTTATAAAACAGAAGTAAAGCACCACAACCTGATTGGCTCTCTCTCTCTCTCTGTGTGTGTGTGTGTGTGTGTGTGTGAGTGAGAGTGTGTGAGTGAGAGAGAGGGAGGGAGAGTGGGATGTTTGGGGAATAGAGAAAATGTGGCCAAGTTTGATTCAACACATAAGGAATTTCTCTCTGGTACAGAAAAACACTCAGTGTACATGCAAAGCATTATCATCATCATCATCGCTCTGCAAGAAATATCATTTGCCTATAAGCAAGGATTGGTAGGACCATAAATTAGAGAAAGTCATAGAAAACGAAGAAGCTAAATTGCTCTAGGACTTTAGAAGTGAAACAGACCAATGCCTGTCACACAACACCCCAGACGTAACAATTTTTGATAAAAAAGACAAAAAAAAGTCTGGATTGTGGATGTGACAGTAACTGGACACAGCAGAATAGAAAAGAAAGAACTGAAAAAGATAATAAAATGCAAAGACTTACATAATAATAGGAATAGGAACCTTGGGTGCAATCCCAAAACACTTGGAGCACCATTTGAACACTATCGGCATTGACAGGTTCACCATCAGTCAGTTACAAAAGCTTTATTTGTTTCAGCTTTCATCCTGCGATGATATCTGTAGCACCATAAAACATCCAGATGTGCTTATCTCAGATCCTTGGAAAAGATTCAATAGGTAGACAAAAATGCCCAACCCAGTTTGAACATCTGGTTGACTATGCAATGAAACATACTAATAATTAGTAATTAGTCCCAAGGGTAATTGGTGCCTTGGATCTATTCCCAAAATAACTGGAGCACCATTTGTACACCATTGGCATTGACAAATTCACCATCAGTCAATTCCAAAAGGTGGCTTACACCCTGCGATGATATCTGTAGCACCATAAAACATCCAGATGTGCCTATCTTAGGTCCTCTAACTCAATAGTTAGACAAAAATGCCAAATCCGGTCTGAACATCTGGCTGACTGCGAGAAATCATAATAATAATAATAATACCAATAAAGGAGGAGAGTAAAGAAGACAATAAGATTAAATAATAATACTGTAACCATACTACATGGATAAATATACATGGACATTAGACAGCACTGTAAGAATTAGGTGTTCGGCAAAGTGATGGTATGAGGGAAGAAACTGTCCCTGTGTTACTTCTGATCTGCTCCTACCATATCTTGTTTTCATCCACCATATTGTTCTGATAGCAGTGGTGATATCAAATTTGGTTCCACACACACCCCTGCCAAAAACACATTACAGGAATGGGGATGAAGGTACAATTTAAGGAAGAATGCGTGATTTGAATGGATAGCAAGAGATACCTCTTCAAAAAGATCATTACTAACAAATGCAACAGTGTTACCAAACAATATCTGCAGTAGGTAGAAATATCTACAGACCCCTCACATCCTGGACATACATTGTTTCAACTTCTACCCTCAAAACGACGCTATAAGGCACTGCTCACCAGAACAACTAGACACAAGGACAGTTTTTTCCCGAATGCCATCACTCTGCTAAACAACTATCTCCCACAACTCTTGTCAAATTTACTAAGACTATATTACTATTCTTCTCATCCTTCCTATTACCTATCTCTTCCCACTTATGACTATAACCATGTTGCTTGTATCTTTACAATTTATATTGTTTTGTTTCCTAGTATAATTTTGATGCTTATTAGTAACCTATGACTATCACTAAGTGTTGTATCTTATGATTCTTGATTTATTTATTTAAATTTATATACCGCCCCCTCTCCCAAAGGGACTCGGGGCGGTGAACAGCCAGAATAAAAAGCACATATAAACACATATACAATATTTAAAAATTAAAAGAATTAAATATATTGGCTCTTACAAAGATTACAAATAAGGGGATTAAGAAAGATTAAAACCAGATTTAAAAATTTAAAAACCCCTAGGCCAGACTGGCTTGCTGAAATAAATAAGTTTTCAGTGCACGGCGGAAGGTCATGAGATCAGGGATGGTCCTCATCTCTGGGGGTAATTCATTCCAGAGAGGGGGTGCCCCCAATGAGAAGGCCCGCATCCTCGGGGTCGCCAGCTGTCCAGCCGGCGGCACCCCAAGGAGGCCGACTCTATGGGAGCGTATCGGTCGGCGGGAGGCCAATAATGCAGGAGGCGGTCTCGCAGATATCCTGGTCCCGAGCCATGGAGCGCTTTAAAGATGATAACTAAGACCTTGAAGCGCACCCGGAGGGCCACCGGGAGCCAATGCAGCTCGCGCAGACGTGGCGGGTGGTAACACCACCCGCGCGGCCGCATTCTGCACCAGGTGGAGCCTCCGGATGCTCTTCAAAGGCAGCCCCATGTAGAGAGCATTGGCATAGTCTAGGCGGGAGGTCACCATGATGAATGTATTTTTGTTTTATGTACACTGAGACCATATGCACCAAAGACAAATTCCTTGTGTGTCCAATCATACTTGGCCAATAAATAATTCTATTCATTTGGGTATATGTTGTTGAAAAACTTAATATCAGCTATGGGAAGCATATGTAAATAAGAACTAGAATAGCACTGTATAAGTGGTCCTTAACTTACAGTTAGATCCAGAACTTCCATTGCTAAATAAGGCAGTTATTTGAAAACTAGTCACATGCACTTTTGCCATGGTTGTTAAACAAATCACTGCAGCTGTTATCATGCAGTCATTGATTGAACCCAGCTTTCCCCATTGGCTTTGCTTATCAGAAGCTGCCTGGGTGGATTGCATATGATAATCACATAACCCTGGGATGCTACAATCATTATAAATCAGGCTGGTTGCTAAGAGCCTGAATTCTCATTATGTGACCATAGGGATGTTGCAATGGTCATAAGTGTGAGGACTGACTGTAAAAGTAAGTCACTTTTTTTCACTGCTGTTGTAATTTTGCAGTTGCTAAATGAGTGGTTCTGAGTTGAAGACGATTGTATCATAGCTAATAGTTGGATACTCAGTCCAAGCTATCTTACAGAGTGGTACCTTGAGCTATCAGATCTGAGCTGCAAACGTTCAGCAGACGACAGCAAAGTATTAGTAGCCATCTGAATTTATGCAACCCAGATCTGGTAGCCATAGAAACCAAAATGTCATAGTAAATAAATGTAAACATACAGCTTCAACACTCAGCACTGGGCCTTTTATTCCCCCCCCCCCCCCAAACAAAATTTTATGAAGTCTTATCAGAAACCATCTTGTTCCTTCTTGCTTTCTCACCATTACGATTGGCACTCAAAAATCACTGTCACAAAAAGAAAAAAGAAAGAAAAGGATTTGAATTTCTACGCTTCATAGCAAGGTCTGTAAGCCAGCCCTTTGTATGGAAAGAATAGAATCCCGAGTTTACTTTAAAAAACACACACCCAAATGTCTCTTCTGTGCTTGAATGTAAACACATGCGCTTAAGAATGTAAATCCACAGCTTAAAAAATATACTTTTTTTTTTCTCATGGCTACATCTTTATGATCTGTACCTTTGTAACCTTGTAAAGCTGTCAGGCTCTGGACATTTTGCATACTGAAGATTTTTTTTTTTTTTTTTGCCTGCAGCAAGGAACATGGATTTTGCAATTCTGGCTCCTCCTTCAGTGGAAAAAAGCCTACAAGTTCATAGAGTCGTTGTGTTTCTCACAGGGCTGACTTGCTGCCAGTCTCAGGCTTGAAACTCCAAAATCCCTCCAAAACATATGGATTTTCCTTTCTGCCTGGGGTCGTCTGGTGCCTTCCTGGAGCCTTTCTGTGGGTCAGTCACACTTTCTCTCTGGATTTACTCAAGGGATCTGAAACAATCTGATCCACACCAGGTTTTAATTTTCTTCTCACCCAGGAAGACTTCCAAGCTGACATGAACGCCGAGAGACTTTCTTACCACTCAAGAGTAAGTACCGTCTTTCTTACTTGAGACAAGAGATTGTGTGTCTATCTAAGCTCTCTTTAGAGTCATCAGGCCAGTGTCAAATCAGAAGACCGAGGGGATATGGGATCCTTACCAGTGGTTTAACATTCTGCTGAAGAGCTGAAGAAACCCCAAAGTCAATCACTCATTGCAGATTATTTTTTAACATTATCGTGGATTTTGGTTAGACTGTTCAAAATTGTTTCAAATGTATGGTGTTACATATAGATATAACAACACATGTGTTGTCATTCATTCTCTGAGCTTGCTATAGCATAGTTCTGGCTATAAGGCTCGTTATCACATATGTGAAACACATTGCAAGCCTCCTCAAGCACTGTGGTCATCATTAAACATTCATAATCACTGATTAGTTAAGTAAAGTTAAGCAAAAGACAGTTTTATTATTCATAGTAGTGACATCAATCTTAGTAGTATTTGGGACCTAGACTTTGTTTTAGATATACATTTAAAGAATGTATACATATAAATATATATAGTAAATGTATACATTCTTTAAAATTCTTTACATTAAAATATAAGTATATATTTAATAGATACCCATTTAAAGAATATACATTTAGATATGCATTTAAAAATGTATTCTGAACTAATTCCAAATATGGGGTTACTTTTCCTATAGATTTTTTGGGGGGTATCTGTGTGTGGGGATGCTGCTTCTCAATATTTATCTTATAGTAATTTGGTTAATTTGCCATGTGCTATCATATGTTGCATTCTTGATAATGGAAATTGTTGTTTTGTCAGACACTTTTCATATTTAATCTTTATCGTACTTGTACATAGGTTATAATTATGACATGGAAGTAAGAATAAAAGTCTGTCTCTGTTGAGAAGGCACAAATTAAGAATGTATGGGATCTCTATGAGCTATTTCCAGGTCTCATTTCATTCTCTCAACATTTGTGATAATTTGCAAGTTTCTTATTTTACGTGCTGCTGAACCAAAGCAGAACATACATTCTCATACCTCTTCCTGCCTTAAGGTGGCTTCCTATGTGTTTTTGCCCAAATTGGCATGTACAGGTGTATAGGAAAAAAAATACGTTTCTTTCTGTTGTGTCTCTTTTGAATTTTCATTCTGCTCTTTTCTCGTTATCACTTGGAATATCACAACGCCAAATTATCTCCTGAAGCATGTTGTTGTTATTACAATGAAAGGTTAAGCCTGTGTTACGGTATTCACTTAAAATCAGAATATGGCTCTTCAAATTTATGTTATGAATTACAGACTTCAGTGAATTATATTTAAGATTTAAAAAGATGTTTCCATTTAAATATTCACGAAACATCTTTTTTCCTGCTATTTATCTAGATGAAATGATTTTCTACTTGAAGTTTTTAGCTGTTGTTAGGAATCTCCACATTTCATCGAACTCTTAATATGGTTTGAACTGGTACGAGGACCTCTGAGGCAGAGAAACTTGTAGAAATGGTGTAAAATTAAATAAATAAATGGGCTTGTAGCTTACTTCGTATTACTTTAAAGTATGATGTCTCCCATACTAGTATGTGAGAAAGACTTTGGGAGACTGGGCCAAGGATGTTACCAAGGGTGTGCTGTCCAGACAGTTTAGAGTTAATGGGATTTGGGATAGTTAGTTAGGAATTGTGAGCTGTCCCTTTAAGAGAATGCATCATGGTAAATGTAGTTAAGGTATCCTGGGAAATGTAGTCCATGTCATGTGGTCACATCTGTAATTCTGATTGGTCACTAAATTGACCCTTGTTGGGTTGGGGGAGGCTCCCTTACTCTTGCCTGAACACAGGCTCATGGCGGCAGCTCTACCCCCTGCCTCTGTAACTATGGGATAGAAAGATTAATATCATTTACTATTCTGTCTTTTTATTCACTTGCTGAATATAAAGATAGATAGAATAACTCTACAAATTCAAATAGCCTGGGCCTGGGCCGAACAACAAGCAGAAATGGCCAAGGCCAGGCCAACCAACAGGGAGAATTGGCTAAAGTTCAGGCCCAATTAGAGTTGGCTGAACGGCAAAGAGACTCTGCAACAAAGACAGCACGGGCCGTAGCATGGAGGAAGATGGCCGACAATGCCTCTTTCAACTAAAACCTCAAAGACTTGGGAGAAGAGAGTCCAGATACACGGGTCAAGGCCTACATGGATGAACAGCCCTTGCTACAAAAGGAGCAGATGGAAGTGCCTCAGTTGCCTAGCAGTCTCCACAACCAGAAAAACAGAGGGATGAATCTCAACCACAGACTCTAAACGTCAGTTATGCAACTGATGTTGTACGACCTAAAATACAAGATTCACTTCCTATCAATAGCAAACCTTCCCCACCTGATGTTGTACATACTAAGGTACGAGATTCTCTTCCCAGAATCAACAACCCTACTCTAACATATCATGGCCTGCAGGGTGAGCAAATTAGCCCACAAGTGATCACGACGACTTCTTGACAAGTAGACATGCAACCAACGACACCTGCCACACTCAATCCACAGGCAGTACCATTCCAGCCACAACCTCCACACTACCTGAGCTCACACACTGCCTGAGCTCACAACAAGATAACCATGGCAAGCCTACACAGCAGCATGAAACTGTAGCATCATCTCTGGAATGGCAGAACGACATCCTCCGTAAGCACTGGGAGGAACACTACTACCCGTCGTTGACATACAGTCCGAACCTACCCTCTACATCAATGCCCCTTACCCAATCCACCTCTACAGATGATGCAGACTACTGGAGAGAGTTGGCCATCAGGAGAGGAAAGCTAGATTTGGCCGCCAATGGGATATACAAATTCTTTGACGAGCCAGGCGACGAATATCTCCTCTGGAAGAAAATTTTCCTGTGCATCATTCAGGATGCATACCTGAAACCCGATGAAGTACTTATACACTTGATAACGTGGTTAGGGCCGCAGTCTGCCAAAGCAACGAAGGCACTTTATGCCTCCCACTTAGATGACCCAGATGCTGCCCTACGGTTGGCATGGAAATTATTTGACAAACTGCTCCTACAGCAGTAGAATCAACACTCTTGGACAGCCTCAACAAATTTCCTAAAATTCCTATCGACAAGCCTCACCTGATCGCGGACCTCTCTAATATACTTATTCAACTGAAAGCGGCACAATGGGATCCCCGGTTACCGGGACTCACTTGTCTTGATCATGTTGACATGCAAAACAAAATCATTCGAAAATTCCCACAGGTGCTAATTGAACAGTGGCTCTAGTTGTCTGATGCCTTCATGGCCAAGGGTCGCCATAACTATATATCATTTACCCTTCTCGAAGAATTCGTGGCCCACCAGGCAACAGGATGCAACACCCCCAGGGCCTGCGGACTCAGAGCTGTTAGTCCTCCCAATGAAAAAAGATAAAACAGCAACTATATACCATCCACAGGCCCTACCCCCACTGCAAGGGGAAAACCGTTCATGATTGTCCATAAAACTGAGATCAACTCCTTATCCATACACAGTTTGGGAGAGAACTCATCAGATACAACCCAATTTAGATCTCCTACTCCAAAGAGAAGCCAGTGTTGTTCTTTGCACCACACTAGACATTCGCTGAACAGGTGCCAGGGGTTGGCAGCAAAATCCCTCTCCAAAAGGAAAGAGTTGATAAAAGAGCTCCAATTCTGCAACAAGTGTTGTGAATCCAAACACTCGCCCAAATACTGCACAGCCAAAGTGCAATGTCATATCTGCAAATGTGACACTGCCACCAAGAATACCTGTACACCCTAAAAGGCCGCCAGAGGTGACCAGCAGACTTGCACCAAGAGGCTGAACTTGAAAATTGAACCTCAAGCTTTGCATGCTTTGCTTTGTTTGATGGTTTATTGCTATTTACTGTTTCCTTTACTTATATAGCTAACTGTTTATTTTAGTTATATAGTTATCTGCTATTAAGTTAGTATTACTCTTTACTGTTTATCTTAGTAAATTGCTCTTTACTTAGTTAGTGGAATTTACAATTCCAGGTGGGGAGTGTGCTGTCCAGACAATTTAGAGTTAATGGGATTTGGGATAGTTAGTTAGGAATTGTGAGCTGTCTCCTTTTACCATCATGGTAAATGTAGTTAAGGTATCCTGGGAAATGTAGTCCATGTCATGTGGTCACATCTGTAATCCTGATTGGTCACTGAATTGACCCTTGTTGGGTTGGGGGAGGCTCCTTCACTCTTGCCTGAACACAGCCTCGTGGCAGCAGCTCTACCCCCTGCCTCTGCGACTATGGGATAGAAAGATTAATATCATTTACACTACAATTTCAACTATGCAAAGAATTGGACATTAGATGCATCTCGACATAACTGTGAGTCACCATGAGGATGCCTAATATAATCCAGTAAAAGAAACCTTGTATGGAAGAATTTGTAGAGTTATTCTATCTGTCTTTATATTCAGCAAGTGAATCATAAGACAGAATAAAGGGAACGGTAAAATAAGAGATAGTATAGCCCATAGTATAGTATACTGAGCAGAGCAAGAGGCTCAGAAAAGAGACTCTACCTAGTTTCTCAGGCTGTAAAGGAGAAGAGGGGAGAATTGTACTTTCAAATTTCCAAGATTAATGTTGTTGTCCATGCTTGGTAGACCAGACAGGAAATACAACCAGATAAATTAATTCCACTTTATTGTAAATTTACACTGACAGAATCTTGCAGGGCTGAAAGTATAATTCTCCCACTCTCTCCTTTATGGCCTAAGAAACTTAGGGCATAGCACGGAGACGGCGTTGGTCGCGTTGGTTGATGATCTCTGGAGGGCTCGGGACAGAGGTTGTTCCTCTGTCCTGGTCCTGTTAGATCTCTCGGCGGCTTTTGATACTGTCGACCACAGTATCTTATTGCAGCGGTTGGAGGGGTTGGGGGTTGGAGGCACCGTATTACGGTGGTTCTCCTCCTTCCTCTCCGACCGCTCGCAATTTGTGTTGACGGGGGGGCAGAGATCGTCCCCAAGGCCCCTGCTTTGTGGGGTGCCTCAGGGGTTGGTGCTCTTGCCCCTGCTGTTTAACATTTATGTAAAGCCGCTGGGTGAGATCATCCGTGGCTTTGGGGTGGAGTTCCATCAGTACACTGATGATACTCAGCTGTACATCTCCACCCCGGGCCACCCCAACGAAGCCGTCGAAGTGATGACCCGGTGCCTGGAGGCCGTGCGGGGTTGGATGGGTCGTAACAGGCTTCGTCTCAACCCGGCCAAAACCGAGTGGCTGTGGTTTCCTGCGCCCAGATACAGCCAGCTTATTCCTTCGCTGGCCGTGGGGGGAGAGGTTTTGACCCCTGTGGAAAGGGCACGCAACTTGGGTGTCCTCCTGGATGTACGGCTGTCTTTGGAAGAACATATTGCAGCCGTCGCCAGGGGGGCTTTTTATCAGATTCGTCTGATTTACCAGTTGCGGCCCTTTCTGGATCTGGGCGCACTTCGCACAGTCACCTCCGCCCTCGTTATCTCCCGCTTGGATTATTGCAATGCTCTCTACATGGGGCTCCCCTTGAAAAGTCTCCGGAGGTTGCAGTTAGTTCAGAATGCAGCCGCGCGGGTGATCGTGGGCGCCCCTCGAGGCGCCCACGTAACACCACTTCTCCGCAGACTGCACTGGCTTCCTGTGGCCTACCGGATTCGATTCAAGGTGGTACTGATGGTATTTAAAGTGCTCCATGGCTCGGGACCTGGGTACTTACGGGACCGCCTGCTGCCATCAACAAACTCCCGCCGCCCAGTACGCTCCCACAGGGTGGCCCTACTTGGGGTGCCGCCGCCTGACTGTTGTCGGCTGGTGGCCCCGAGAGTTCGGGCTTTCTCTGTGGGAGCTCCCTCCCTATGGAATGATCTCCCCCCGGAGATACGGGCTATGACGGATATTCTGACCTTCCGGCGTGCAGTAAAAACCCTGCTTTTTGAACAGGCCGGCCTGGCCCAGTAACTATGTTTTTTGGTTTTAATTAATTAAATTAGGGTTTTATTAGTTTTAATTTTTAACTTAAATTTTAATAGACAGCCGATTTGATTATTTAATTTATTTTTAATCGTATTTATTATGTATTTATTGTATGTTTTTAGTGGGCTGTTCACCGCCCCGAGTCCCTTTTTGGGAGAGGGAGCGGTATAAAAGTGCGATTAATAAATAATAAATAAATAAATAAACTAGGGATAACCTCTTTTAAGCCTCTTGCCCCACCTACAAGACAGCTGCTGACTATACTGTCCCTTATCTGTCCATTCCCTTGGCAACATCTCCTCACCCAGTTTCCCAAGGTCTTTCTCACATACTATTACATCTGGCCAATAATAAAAGCAACCTATTTATATTGTAAAATAGTTTCTGCTCGCTAACTTAACATGCTATCATACCAGATTTTGTACTCTTGATGATCCATTGACTATTGCAATTGCAATGCAAATATTTGTCGGTTATACAGATTTTCAAGATTTTTGCCACAATTTTTCTGTAGTGTGTTTAATTTTTCTTGCATTGTTTTATACTGGATATATATTATCTAATTATTCTTCCACTGGAAGAAAAATGCCTTCGAACACATTGTCACTGTACTAGTGTATTACTAACTGTGCCTTACCTTAGGAACCATTCCCAGAAGTCTGTGTACCATGCTGTGGGAGAAAACATTTGAGAAGAGGAGATGCCCTGGCCATGGTGTTCATTCAAAGTTTTCATTTCAGCTCTCTTTGTTCATTGCTTCTCCCTTTCCATTATTTCCTCCCTTACAATTTAGGAAGTTTGATCCTTGTAAACAGGTATTTAACTTTCAATGTTGGAGCAATCAGAAGTTCTGGAGGCAAGTCATTCCACTGATAAATAGTTCTAGCTTTCAGGAAATTTCTCCTTATTTCTAGGTTCTCTCATTGATTAATTTCCACCCATTGCTTCTTGTCCTACCTTCAGGTTCTTTGGAGAAAAGGTTGACCCACTCTTCTCTGTGGCAGCCCCTTAGATATTGGAAAACTGTTATCATGTCACCTATAGTCCTTCTTTTCATTAAACCAGACCTACCCAATTCCTGAAACCATTCTTCATACATTTTATCCTCCAGTCCCCTAAACATCTTTGTTACTCTTCTCTGCACTCTTTCTAGAGCCTCAGTATCTTTTTTATATTGTGGCGACCAAAACTGGATGCAATATTCCAAGTGTGGTCTTACCAAGGCACCATAAATTGGTATTAGCATTTCATATGGTCTTGATTCTATCCCTCTGTTAATGCAGCCTAAGACTGCATTGGATTTTTTTGGCAGGTGCAGCACGCCACTGGCTCATATTTATTTTGTCCACTAGAACTCCAAGCTCTTTCTCACAATGATTACTTAACTCATGTGGATTATTGTTGAAGCATGTTAAGGTCCCTAGTGGGTTATTGTTATCTTCCCTTAGTCTAGTGCATGGAATGACACATGGGGAATCTGATGCCATCCTATCGCACCAGAATCACCAGAGTCCACATGTTTTGAGACTTGAGTCAATGCTAGTGCAAGTGAATCTTTTCAGGTGGCTTAGAAACTGTGGATGTGAGTCCTCAGTCTCCCTTTTAGAACCCCATTAATTACTGTTCCACTGTTGTTGTTTTTTAAGGAAAAGTGGAGGGGAGCATACTCAGGTTGCAACTTGCATTATTAATTGCATGCTTCAATGAACCAGTTTTCCATCAGTGATCTATCATCATAAACCAACCGATCAGCAGGGTGGTTCCTCAGTGGGGCTGAGGGAAAGGATCAGGCTGATGTCAGCTGACCATGGGTGTGCACAGGGCCTGAAGCTGAGGCAAAAAGCCCAATTTTATTATCTGACTGTCAGCATGGCAGGGAAAAGGGTGAAGCAGCCTACAGGCTTTGGCCTGTGAGACTAGGAACAGCTGCAGAAGATGTCTGATAATCCTCCAGCAGGACTTTGAGAATCAACGGATTTGTCAGTACACAGATTATTTGCATCTGTAAAACATATTTTTTTCTTTTTCCAAAAGAAATCTTAGAGCTTCCATATCAGCTCAAAAAAGGTGTTACACTTGGCGCCGATGGCTCAACTGATTAAATCCTGAGACCAAAATTTTCAGAATTGTCAGTGATCATATATCACATGTACAGATGAGCACTTAAATTCATTTGATAAATAAATTAATACCTCATGATGAGTCAGTCCCAAAAAGGACTGTAGATAATGAGAAGTATAGAGACAATTAGCAATTACTAGATTTCATGCTTTTCGTAGCATTTTACATTCATTATTTTAGTAATTCTGCTAAGTGCTTCCTAAAAGAGTCTAGTATTGTTATTCTTGTAAGGAAAAATATCAAGATTGACAAATAGTTGTTCCTCAGCTTGTCAGCTTATGGTACAGAACAGATGTTTGCTGAGGGTTATCTGTTTTAGGTATGTGCTGCCTAAACACTGAGTTAAGATATAAATCCATGTGAATTGGACTTATATCTCCCGGTTTTCATTTACTGTTCATATGAAAAACGCTCATTACAAAATGTAAGATTTCATAGCTGTGTTTTGAGATACTTGCTTACTGAATCTGGTTGGCTCTAAGAGAGAGAGAGATGTTGAACTGCCCTTACCGCACAAACAAGCCTAAGCAGTGAATAATATCTTACATCTGAACTTGTAATGAATGCCATTCCCTCACATATTTAATGTTGGCACTGTCTGCTCAAACTGATATGTAATTGTGCCAAGGGCGTCCCATTTGTGGTTGAACACACCCACTCAAAATGAGTTCACCTGAGAATTAGCAATTCTAGAATCTGCAATTAAGAGTGCAGAGTTGCTGAAAAACAAGGTGAACCAGAAGAGGATAGGTTGAATAGACTAACGACTGATAGTGGATTTTCCATATTTAGAGGCTGGGAAAGATAATATAGCAGATACTTTTCATTTTAATATATGCTCACCCGAGAATCTGTCTGGCATCAGTTCTAGCAGATAGAAACATGGGATAGGCTGTAGGAAAACATACTGGTTTGAAAGACCACAAAAATGGCAACATTAGTGGCAGTGACTCTTTCACTGGAAATCAACTTATTGCAGAAGAGAGACATAAGAAACAAGATTGTAGTACTGGTTCTAAGGGTTCTTCCTTACAACCGGGGGGGGGGATTCAAATTTTTTAACAACTGGTTCTGTGGGCGTGGCTTAGTTGGTGGGCATGGCTTGGTGGTGATGTGACTGGGTGGACATGGCTTAGTCATGTTACTGGCTGGCGTGGCCAACTCAACATCACTCACATTGAGGCATGCATCTCCTCGCCTGGCCTCTCGTGACTGTGGGGATGCTGTAACAGTTGTAAGTGTGAAAAACGGTCATAAGTCACTTTTTCAAAGTACCAGCAAAGGAGGGGGAAAAAAACTCCAGGGACGTTCCTGAGACAGGAAGTCTAATTCTGCCAAGAATGTAATAAGGGTTAACGAAGAGGCAGTTTCTGTAAGCAACACCAGAATGTTTCCTTCCTGCCTTCCTTACAGGATTAGGCCAGTAATTTCTTTTAACAACCAGTTCTCTGAACTGCTTAGAATGTTAACAACTGATTCTGGCGAATAGGTGCTGGTAGAATCCCACCCCTGCTTACAACCTTTAGCAGAATCTTATCTACTGCACCTCTTTCCAATTGCCAAGCACTCTGTCTTCCCTGCTTCTTCCCACTCACTGCTCCTTCCATTCTTGCTGGGCAAAGATAGCCTCAGGAGGTGTCAAAAAAAGTCAAATGGCAGCCGTGACCATCACCTTGGCCATCCCTTTTTTATGTGTGTTACACCTGCAGCATGCATTAAAAAGAGGCAGTGTGATGATCCCATGACCTTGGGAGGTGGGGCAGTGAGTCTACCAAGGCCATGGCCATGTAAGAGACAGCATAGTCTGTGGCTGAATAATGGCTGGGGTAAGAGGTTCAGAAAAAACCCTCCCTAGTTTCTTGGTATGCATAGAGGAAAGGAGGAGAGAAGTATTTTCAGATTTGCAAGGTTCTGCCAATGTAGCTTTATAACTAGCTCTTCTGACTGTGTTTCCTATCTGGTTTGTCCACAAGGCCAACACACAATCACAATAATCATCGGGCTTTTAACTTGCCTTTGCCACTGCCAGCTCCAACATCACATTCAACCGAGAAAAGACCTTACCAAGGTATGTTTTTGAGATGCTAAGGCAGTACAACCTTGGGCTGCTGGGCTGGTTCTGGGCACTCTAGTCCAGAACACAAGTGGCCACAGAGCCACAAAGTCTCATGACTGAATGGGAAGAAAGGAATTGGAAGATACATCAACCATTCAGTGGAGTGGGTTTTGTTTTCTTCATTTGTCAATGAAAGATTGTAGCTTCCTTCAAGAACCAGGAACCTGGATCAATGCTGACTGCCCAGCAGCCCAGCATCAAAACTGAGGCTTCTTCAGAAGGATCTGCTGCCGTCAACCCATCTCAGTCCCATAAGCAATCCCTCTCAACAATAAGCAAAGATGGGGTATAGATAATCCCTAAGTCAGAACTTTAGATTTTGTATTGACTACTTGTTTTATCTTCAAGTCTTTTTCCAGTAGTTGATGATCCTATACATGAGCCAGACAGGAGGTTTTAAATACATCGAGTTGATGCATTTCTAATCATATTGACTGTATTTTTTTTCTTTATGGCTGCAAGATTGTGAAAGGGCTCTCTTCATATTTTAATTGTTCTGTTTATGATACTGTCTCTTTAGTTTCTATCGATAATCATGCAAATAATTGTAAAATTCAAGTGTTAATTTTTGTTTATTGAAATGCTAATTTGACAGTTATGTTAAACCATTTCTTTTATACTTGGAATAAGTGGAAGATTTTCCAGGACTGTAATGGGAGCATCCATTTTTGTGAAATTATAATGCCAATAACTCTGTTATATAAATAAATCACAGTGAGCCCAAGTTTTGTTTTCTTTGCACTTTTCTGTCAGAGTTTTAGCATACTTTAGCATATTTTAAATTAAGAATTAACCAAGTTACACAGTAGTTCCTTTATTTGTTTTCCAAATTTAGATCTCACTATGCAAGTAACTCTGGATAGTTTACAAATATAAACCATAAAACCATATGCCAATGAGACATAATTAAAAGCAAAATTAAAACAGAGTGAAGAGTAAAATATTAAAAGAATAAAGAATTAAAAAGGCAAGTCAAAAGGCGGAGGGCACACCCTCAAGCCACCCACCACTCCCAGAGTTTCATGCCACATCAATTGACAGAGCCAGATCTTCATGCTCTTCCAGAAGTCAAAAGAATGGGGGCCAAGCTTACCTCTGGGGGCAAGATATTCCATAGGGTGGAGGCGGCAGCAGAGAATAGCAATAGCACTTAGAACAATATACTGCCCCATAGTGCTTTAAAGCACTATTTGGGTGCTTTACAATGTCAGCATATTGCCCCCAACAATCTGAGTCTTCATTTTACCAATCTCAGAAGGGTGGAAGGCTGAGCCAATCTTGAATCCCATCAGGATTGAACTCTAGGCTATGGGCAGAGTTGCCTGCAATACTGCTTTCAAACCATATTTCAGGTTCAGAGAAATTATAGAAAGCAACACTAAATTTAATATTGTATTATTCAAATTCACATTAATGCCAGCTAGCTGTACTATATCTTTGTGTTTAGCAATACAAGGTATTTTTCTTCCCAGTGGCATCTAATTTTATGCACGTCTCTACTTCTTGTAAAAGATTTTGTTTGAGACTGGGATAGTTACATACTCAAGGATTCCTAGGGAAATAGTCTCAATCTGGATATTTTGGGTAGCTGATCGTGGAACAAGAGCTCAGCATTGCCATTCCACCTTTTGTTTTTCTAAGTTTCTATAGACAAGTATTTTTCCAACTTGGCAATTTTAAGTTTTGTGGGCTTCAACTGCCAGAATTCACTAATCAGCCCACATCTTAAAGTTGCCATGTTGGAAAAATGCTGGTCTAGACTGAATCCTTGGGTGTCCTTGCGAACACAGCCAATATTTTCCAAAATGAGTTGTGTGAGACAATATCTTAAAATTAAATTCTACCCAGAACAAGTTTAATTACTATTCAATTTGAGAATGTGGCAATGTTCTACAGCTGTGTTCAAAATAGAAACCTCTAAACATTAATGATCAGAACAACATTTTTGAAGCCATTCATTTTTTTAAAAAACTTTTCTTCTTCACTGTATTTTGCTGTTGTAAAAAAAGAAAAAACAGAAGAGGTTATGAAGAAAGTTGGCTTGAAAGGACTGAATATTCCTAAATGTTAGCATTTTCTTGTCTATATCAGCTGTCCTTTGTTCCTTACAAATTCTCAGCTTCACCCTCTGATTTACCGTGGTGGCTACCATAGCTCCTGCTTCCTGGCTTATGCCCAGCAACTAAGCCCTTGTTACAAGCAAATTGAAAGTTCTAGCTTCTATACATCCTGAGCTTGATGATTTGTTTAATAGGATAGGCATTCTTATAAATTCAATAAAAATTATACCGGAGGTTTCAGTTTGTTAAGGAGAGTTCCCCAGGTTCCGCATGAGTGTCCAGTAAGTGTGTGTGCATGCTCAATTCTGTTTACATGAACAGTGTACACATGCGCCCACTGCTCATGCAAATGGAGTGTGCATGTACATACTTGCCCACTGCTTGTACAAGTGGGGATGCGTGCATGCTCACTCACTATTTCTACAGCCTGGTTGCAAACACCTCCCGGCCCACTAGTGGACTGAGGAGGCCCAGAGGTTGGGGACCCCTGTATTAAGGTGTTCATTTGCCTTTAGGGCACAAGAAGCACAATGGCTTCTCACATCTAGCTATTTGCTTGGCATGTCCTTTAAGTGTTCTCCAGAATGCAACCCCTTCTTTTTAATCAGAGCAACATATGTTGATTGTTCACAAATGGACAAGCATGCACTTTCTTATTATTTATTTATTTTATTTATTTATTTGATTTGTCAATCGCTTACAAGATAATAGGTATAAGTGTAAACATAGTTATGAATACATGAAATGGATACATATAAGAAAAATAAAAAGAAATAATAGGACAGGGGCGGTAGGCACGTTGGTGCGCTTATGCACACCCCCTACAGACCTCTTAGGAAAGGGGTGAAGTCAATAGTAGACAGTCTAAGGTTAAAGTTTTTGGGGCTTGCGGAAGAAACCTCAGAGTCAAGTAGAGTATTCCAGACATTGACCACTCTGTTGCTGAAGTCGTATTTCCTGCAATCAAGTTTGGTGTGACTAACCTTGAGTTTGTATCTATTGTTTGCTCTTGTATTGTTATGGTTGAAGCTGAAGTATTCATTGACAGGTAGGACATTGCAATGTATGATTTTATATACTATACTTAGATCGAACTGAAGGCGATGAAATTACTGAAGAAAGTTTTTGCTGGAAGAAGCTCAGCGTATTGAATGAGCCAAATTGCTCTGTTTCTGTTTCACCTGTCTTCATCATTGCTCATCACGCCATCAGATTGTACATTAACTGAAATGATTGATCATTTAATTAATTTAATTTAATTCTAAGGAATTGCTGTGGTTTTTTTTACTGATTACTAATCTAGGATTCAAAAAAAAAAGAAGGTAATCTTCCATACTATATTGATATCAAGTTACATAAGATTTAGTTCTGCCAGGCCTTTCAATCATACAAATAGAAAATGGATCCAGACTACTACATCCAATTATTTACAACAATGCTTGCAAAATTTTAATGCTTTAATATTACCGTTTTAATGTGTATTTTTACCCAGTTTAAGCTTTTTCACTGTCACTCTTATTTGTATGAGGGTGGAAGTATGAACTTCCAACCTCATGGCATGTGGTGTATTGCATATTAATTGGTGTTGATAAAGCATATAGATATTGGTTTCTTAAAATACATTACAATATACTTTCATAGATAATTCACTGTATGGAAACATTGGTTTTATTTCTTTGGAGAAGTCTAGATCCAAAAAGCAGTTCCACACACTTTTATTCTGTGCTGGAGCCGATTTTCAAGGTGCAATTGCATTTCATTTTTTTTTTATGGAAAACTCTTACGTAACTGCAGCTGTAATTGATTTCAAGGCTGAAATGCAAGATTCATAATACAGGGGTCCAACAATGAACAGCCAATGGTTGGTGATGGTCTTAGGTATAGCTTCAACACTCAGATTGTGAAGTTTGTGTGGACACCTGTCTTTCTCCCCATTTTCAAAAAGCACCTTATAGGCAGGCAATGACCTTCCAGCCACGTACATGGTTAAAGATGAGGAAGAAGTAGATAATCCCAATTCACAGTCAAATGGAGTGTAATTTCAAGAATAGATTAACATAAGTAAACCAATTTATCCCCGCTGTGCTGTTATAAAAATGTTTTGAACATTTGTTTAATTGCGTGAATGTTTTCTGAGTTTTTAAAATTCACAGCTGGTTTTTTGCTTTGTATCAGGAACATCTGTTATGCTGTTAGTATAAGGGGAGAAAGGAATATTAGTTGTGTGCTTCAGGAATGAAATAACGTACAAGTAAGTTGAAAATATGGTAAAAACACACTACAAATGCTTTAGAGGAATGCACCCCATAATGAACAATAGGTTTGCTTAATGAGTGCAGATTTGCTTAGTGATTTAGTGATTTACTTACAATTGTAAAATCACAAGTCATGTGATGTCCTGCTTTACGACCATCACAACTTACGACCATAATGGGCAGGCTCCATTACAGATGGAAATTGAAGACTGCCTGTACAGTATTTCTCCAACTACAGACGACATCGCCACTGCCCCAAGACAAAGTCATATGTTTCTTTCAGAGCTTGATTTTCCACTTCCCCCTTATTTCTATTACTTCTATCGATAGGTAAGCTAAGGTAAGCTAAAGTATCATTTTTCAGATAGAGGAAGTTCTCTGCTATAATCAAGTCAAATAGACGGTCTTAACAGTTTAATGGCCCTAAGCACAGAGTGAATGTGTAAGCACAAATGGCTTAGAATATGCCAAAATTACTTGATAGTATTTACTTGACTGCAACTGGCCGTGTTGGAAATCAATGGTCATTGCGAGGTAAAGCTCTGATTAAGGCTGCTATGATTAGTTCACATCTACATGCCCTTCGCTCTTCACATTTTGAATCTGTTTTAAAAAGCTTTTACGTGCATCACTTTTTCTCTCTCCAGTTGCCTTAGTTAACGTTAATACAGGTAGTCCTCGACTTACAAAACAGTTTATTTCGTGACCGTGTTGGTATTTTCTGTATTGTACCTAGTAGATGTGGGGAAAATTGTTTTATGCACATAACATTTTTACCCAATTTTTCAAGCTGTTTTTTTTAAAGAAGCCAGAAGGGCCTAATTTACATATATTATTAGATCATATTAGATGGGGTTTGCCCATCATGCTATATTTATTTTTATTTATTTTTCACCTTTATTATTTTTATAAACAATTCAAGGTGATGAATATACCTAATACTACTTCTTTCTCTTAAGTTTCCCACAAAAACAACTCTACAAAGTGGGTTGGGCTGATGGAGAGTGATTGACTCAAAGTCACCCAGCTGGCTTTCATTTCTAAGGTCAGGCTAGAACTCCAATCACCTGGTTTCTAGCCTTGTACCTTAACAACTAGACCCAACTGGCAAATAAGCAAACTATATAAGGGATTAATAGGGATGAAGTTACGTTTATTAATGAAGCTGTGTTTGCTTCTGCTTTTTGATCCAATGGAAATAAAAAAGAGCAGGCACCCATTCTAAACTCAAAAACAAATTTGTTAATCATAACAGATTAATTAAATGTCATTACATACAAGGCACATCACATTTTAAAACATGTATTTTACAGTGTTTATTTTTCCTTCAAGTCAGTGTTGACGTCTGGTGACTGCCTGGATTTGATTCTACAGTTTTCTGTGCAAGGTTTTTCCGAAGTGGTTTTCCATTGAGTCTCTCCTACAGCTGAGAGTACGTGACTGGCCCAAAGTCACCCAGCACTAGAACCTCCAGTCTTTTGGTTTCTAACCTGATGCCTTAAACTACCACATCAATACAATGAATAGAATTGGAATAAAAATACGAGTCCAAAATTAAAATGATACCTTTGACATTTAGTTAGTTAGCTAGCTAGCTAGCTAGATTATGACAGTTACGATATTTTTAGCTGCAACACTGAATGAGATTGACGATGATAGAAAATGTTGCCTTACTAGCTATATACGCTTTAATGTTTGGCTACAAAAGTCTTTTTATTAATTTTAGGCTGCAGCATTAACAAATTATTCTGCTTTAGCTGTTTTTCCTGGCCATGCTCTCATTGTTTTATAAGTCAGTCTAAATTAAACTGCAAGGCATAAAATTGGTGTAATGTGGTTACAACTAGTGGACTCCATTAAGCCACAAGTAGCATGCACAGGTAAGAATGTATATTTTCATCAGATTTGGCATATTGGCACCGAATAAAACAAACCATGAGAGTTAAAACAAGCATTTTCAATAGTAGAGTGGTTTGTTAAGAGAACCTCTCAGTCATTGCATTGGTCCATCTGTATCATATCCCACTATTACAGGTTCTTACCTATACAAGCAGCAATGGTGGGAGATAGCAGGCTGTAGGTGGAGTCCATTTAATGACCATTCATTCAGTGACTGTTTGAATTTACAACGATGCTGAAAGAGTGGTTGTTTTGACTGGTCGTACTACTTACGGCCCTTTCAGTTAACCCTAAGGTCATGAGATTGTGAATTGCAATCTTCCCTGTCAACTTCCAACAAGCAAAATCAGTGGAGAAACGGAACGGTCCATGTCTAAACATCCTTAACCCATGGAGAAACTGGCAGGAAGTTTCAAGTTGCATGAGTCACATAAGATCTGCATTTAATACTTGTTATGTTCCTGGATTAGCAACAACAACAACCAGGACTGCTGTAAGAGCCATTGCAGAGTAGTGCTATTATGTAGGTTTTTGATTTACGACTGTCACTTAATGACAGAGTCTCTTTTCCCAATTATGTAGTATTGTTAGACGAGCATGTGAGTAGATGCCAAGAAAAGCTGATGAGGTCAGTACTTCTCAAATAAGCAACTGTGTTGACCTGGTGCTTAGTTAGTTGTAAGCTGTAAGCTTGTTTCACTGTGGCTTCCAGTATTTATATGACGAGATTGCATACATTGTACGTCTGTTTCAAAAACCTCACAGTGGCACATCTCCTTTTCCCTAATACATTGTTCTTTAAAAAATATACTGTATGCACTGTGCTTTACCTCTGTATTGAGTGTTTTTATGCACATTTTCGTTGTGAAGTACATCAAAAAGTTTTAAAAGCATTGGCATATTCAGTGCTGTTGGGGAAATATGAATGAGTTAGGTTGCATAAAGGTGCAAACTGGATTAATTTCTTGAAGTTTTCTTTGAAGGATCCTTTTTCTCTTTTGCTAGTGAATCATATAGCAAATAAAAGAATATACTTCACCTTTTCTTTGGTATTCCTTAGCAATTGGCCATGCTCATTGAGGCTGGTAGAATTGGACAGGCCAACAACTAAAGAATGTCACAAGCAAAACAGCAACAACACTTAGACTTATATACCGCTTTACAGTGCTTTACAACCCTCTCTAAGTGGTTTACAAAGTCAGCCTAGGGCCCCCAACAATCTGGGCCCTCATTTTACCGACCTCAGAAGGATGGAAAACTGAGTCAACCTTCAGCCAGTGAGCTTTGAACTGCCAAATTGCAGTCACCCAGCAGTCAGCAGACGTATCCTGCAGTACTGCATTTTAACTACTGTGCCACCACACCTCATAAACATAATTGTGACAGCATAAATGATTTAGCAGAAGTTAAAACTTGTATAGTTATGGCATTTGCTGCCATTCAATGCCATTACCACTTAAGTTAGATGTCCCTAAAAGAGGGACAGAAATGATTGAAATATCAGGTTATCATTATCTATTGAATATTGTTGGTTGCTGCTATTTTTGGAAACATCACTTGAATTTCATCTGCTATAATCTTTCTACAAACTATATAAGAAGATTATTTAACCCAAAAGCTCAGAGCTGATGAGGTTTGTCTATATGGCCCCGTGTCCTGTGCATCTCTGAAGCACTATTTTTGAAACGGTCGGAAACTCATGGGGTGACTAAATTATAGCAGTGCAATTCCCGACCAATGTTAAGCAGCAGGAGGGAGGAACCTAATTATATTTCTGACAAAGGTTAATACACCTATTAACCTTCATAGATTCCCCACCATCATTTCCAAGCAAAAGCGGAAACTAATTAAACTTTCCCTGAGCCAGAAAAAAAATAATCACTTTAGTACCTCACTTCCCAAGCCCATAGCTGAGCAGAATATAACTACAAAAAATGGTCTTGGTTTAGGCTGTTTTTAGAGTCTTGGACACTAACTTTTTCTTTATTGATAAGAAAAATATATAATATGCATCCATCCAAAGAAAGCAATAAAAATAATCCTTACAGACTTGGAAATCTTTGTTATCTGATAGCTAAGGACTCTATTATCCTGCTGTGCAAGATGATAAAATACCAAAATACGTGGCTGTGACATGTGACAGAATAGTAAACATGTATGACAGCAATCAGGGAGTGCCCAGGTATTCAAAAACCAGTATGTTCAAAGTTCTAGTTTACCTGAACATAAACATTGCGTTAAAGAGTCATACTTTTTCAGAATTATTAACCCATGAACTCTTTCTTTGATCTACATTACAGACTGAAGTAGCAAATTGTCTCTGTATCATAAACTTATGCAGACCCTCATCAGTGAATATGGTTCATTGCCCCACAGACAAATACATTTCTGTTAGCCTATCTGATCTCTTTTATAGAAGGATCCAAATATTATTCAAAAGTGCTGTATGTTTCAGACAATTACAGACCCTTTTTGCTATTCATTAGGGGAGCTGTGTTATTTTTTTTTAGGTTTTCATGGGAGGGGGGCAGACAAAAAAATTGCTGCTGTTTGAAGCGATCCTTTAATTAGATAACTCCTTAGAATCAGTGCAGAGAAGAATTCTTTATAAAAGTGGTTTCTACTTTAATTAGTAGCAGAGATATCAGTCTCTTCCATAAGTGAGGCAGGGGGCTCAGAATGCCTTAAAGCAATGTTCCTTGAATTTTTTCCTCTCAAGACTCTTTCTGCTTTTTAAAATTGCAGATGACCTCAAAAGAGCTTTTGTTTCTGTGGGTTATATGTCTACCATATTAAAAATTAGCCTTGGTGCATTTGCTGCCACTACCGCTTCCCCCAATTGTTGGAAGGGGTGCTAATATTATGTGATTTTGCAACATAGTCTGGCAAATAATTTGGTCTTGGGATTTGAGGGTCTAAAACATCATGGTATCATGCTAGCCCAAATCCTTTTGTGTGTTATTTCATCATTATTTTGATGAAAGTAGCAAGTTCCTGCAGACATTGCTGGGAGTTGTTTTTTCTGAGGTCTCAAAGCTTTGAATTATATTCAAAGGATGTGAATTCCTATTCTTTTGTTTTGCACACTACTGTGTAATCCCTTGAAGGATTTTCCAGGTATTCAGCCAGAGATGCAAATGTCTTCATGAATGGTTCTCTATAACTAGAAGAGCCATTATCATTTCTTGCCACCAGTATTCTAGCAGTGGGAAGGAAGCATTTTGGTATTTGACTAGCTTTCATTTGATCTCTCGAAAGTCCTCTTGTTTACCCAACGTATTTCCAGAACAAGGTGAAAAATATATCAAGTGTAAATCTGGTACATGTTTTTCCTTTCCATTGTGAGGAAATATGTAGAAGGAAGATGAGGAAGAAAAGGAAATAAATTATGCAGCCTAAATTTTATGTTTTACCTACAAAGAAATAGAGGGAGACTCGTATAGATCTATTTCAAGCTATTTAGCTCTCATCAGCTAGCCATACCCTTCTGGGATTCATGCACCCTGAAGTAAGAATTCTTTAGAGGCCTAGAAAGAAGTATTTCATTGGCTTAATGCTTTATGCTCAAAACAGAAATAATTGAAGAGCCATATATCAGCATTTGTTTACATCATAATTTAATATGGTCAATGGCAGAAAATGACAAGTATTGATGAGATATAGTTCATCATTAACATGAACTGCATTGTTAAATTCTTTTCTTGGCCAATTGAGACCTCCTTAGTTTTACTACCTTGAGGTAAGAAGGGTGACCTATAAATTTTATAAATAAAATATATTATTTATTTGCCACTTGCTTTCTTAAAGTTCGTAATGATTCCTGGTGATTTGCAAGAACCTCAAAATAGGCCCCAGAAAAGAAAATGCCAGCATGCACTAAGCAACGTCCATCATTCCTCAACAATTTTGGATAATTGCTCAGTTTGATTGCCATTCCATTCAAGAAGCTGTTACCATTTGAGTTTCTGAAAGTTAATGAACAGGACGGTAGCCAGAAAAACCAACACATTCCAGCTTCCACCTGCAATTTCAGGTGAGGAACACTTTCCACATTCCCATTTAGACCACGAACAGGAAGAGTCAGCCCAACTGACTCTTGCAAATACCTTGCTTGGTTCTATCGTCTTCATGATTCAGTGTTAGCTCTAGGACTAGGTTGAGAGCTAGATGTCCCCAAATACCAGCTGCAGGGAGAAACAGTGTGAGAGAAGTGTGTTTCTACCTCACAAAGCATCTGACCAACCACTGTAAGAAAATACTAGAATTGAACAGATAAGGGTGTTCTCATGCATTTTGTAAGCAACAAACTGGAAAGGAAAGTTCAATGGGGCCTAGAATATTGTCAATGACATACCAGCAGAACTGTTTAAAATCCTACAAGAGTTTGTAAACAATATGGAAAACAATTTATTGGCTAGGAGACTGGAATATATCAATTTAATCCCTATGCCAAAAGTGGACAATGCAAACTATGTAACAGACGTACTGATCTTGCATGTTAGTAAGATAATACTTCAAGATTTTGCAGACTGTGCAATCCATCTTAATTCTTTAACTTATATGCAGAATATATCACGAGAAATGCTGGTCTAGAATGAAGAAATTGGAATTAAAGTGGAAAGAAATTAAAATTTAATTGGAATTGGAACCTCAGCAATCGTAGAGATGTTGATGACACCATTTTGATGGCTGGCATTTAGGAAGGCTTAAGCTGTCTCATGCTAAAGGTGAAATAAACATTAAAGCCAATCTGCTGCTCAACGTTGCAAAAATTGAATATATAAATAAGATAATATGATGTATAAATAAGATAATGTGAAGTTAATGTGACAGTGACAACCAAGCAGATAGGAGGAGAAGCAGTTGGACAGGTTTTATTGCAATTTCTTAAGCTCAAAAATTCTTAAGGATGTCAGCTGTTTTGAAGAAAGTCTATGACCT
This sequence comes from Bungarus multicinctus, assembly GCA_023653725.1. Lineage (NCBI taxonomy): Eukaryota > Metazoa > Chordata > Lepidosauria > Squamata > Elapidae > Bungarus > Bungarus multicinctus. The sequence goes on from CM042834.1 coordinate 258,305,570, forward strand.
GGATAAAACATTAAAATATAGAGATATCAACTGACAATAAAAGTATGTATTGCAAAGACCAATTTTTTCCCCATTGTTACAAAGTATATGGTTTTGAAACCAGGACTAGCAGAAAGGCTGAATGAAATAAAGTTGATACCTTTGAATTGTGTAAGGAAGAATTGTTGACAGTACATTGAACCACAAGAAAGCAGATAATTCAGTAGTAAAGCAAGATTGCTTTCTGGAAGCACAAGCTATGAAGCTAAAATTTAAATATAATCATAGAACAATTCAACTACGTGAGCAATTCAAGCAGAATGGATACCCACCATCATTTGTAACAAGATGTCTGTGCAACATGATGGGGAGAGGAAGTAAAAAACAAGGTACAAGACCAACTAGATGGCACAGCCTGCCATATATCAAAACACGTCGGAAGTTGTATGGATTGCTCCTTTGACTACGTAGGACAGACAGGGAGGAAGCTAACCATCAGATTGCAAGAACACAAGCGAGCAGTCAGATGAGGAGACCCGAACTTATTGGTAGCCTTGCAGCTACCAAGATTGTTGGATGTGCAGGCACAAAAACAGCCAGGGAAGTGATTGAAACCTGGGAAACAGGCCCCTCGTCAGTCAACAGGAGTGCTGATTTATCACCAGCCGACTTAAAAGTCAGCCATCAACACATACTAACCAACACCTAAAAACTCCACATACAACAGGCACTATAAATGCCACATAGAGAAACAGCATACAGTCTGCTATAGAGAAGTCCCCTGAAAATGGGCTCCAGCTCAAATCTGAAAGCTTGGAAGACAAAACTTTGAGTCCCAATGATGGAGCCAGATTGGATCCTGCTATAATCATAGAACTGGAAAGGATCATAGATGCCATCTAGTTCAGCTCTCTGCTCAGTACAGGATCTTTTTGAGAATCTCTAAAACAGGAGTGGGCAACTACCATGACTTTACACCTGTTAACTTCAATTCCCAGAAATCCTGTGACAGCATGGCTAGCTCAGGAATTTTGGGAGCTGAAGTCCACAGGTCGTAAAGTTGCCCACCCTGCTCCTGCACTGAGTATAGTTGCCCACCCCTGCTCTAACAAATTGCTATCAAAGCCTCTGAAGATCTCCAGTGAAGGAGAACTCACTACCATCTGACCACTCTTAACAGTCAGGAGGTTCTTCCATATATCAAACCTGAATTTCTTTCCTTGTAACTTTAATCCATCAGTTCTTGTTCTGATCCTGTCCTCAATTGGGAATAATCAACTCCCTCTTTTATGTGACTGTCCTTCAGATAGTTTAAGGCTGCTATTGTATCTCCTTTTAGTTGTCTTTTCTGTAGGTTAAACATACCCAGTTCCTGGGCTAGAGGGCAAGATTTCTACATAGCAGCTTCCAGGCTTTGGAAGTTGCTGACCTGAAAAAAATGTGCAGTGTTCTCTGTGTTTCATAAAGCAGTTACATCAGTCTGTTCCATTGTTCTTTTAACTTTATTTAATTGCTTTTGGGTGTTCTCTTTATGTGGGTCGTTAGTTTTAACAATATTGTTTTACATGCTTGCTTTGTTAATACCCTAACAGATTGGAATTTGTTACAGAATTTTAAAAAAATAAGTAAAAAATGTTGCATCTATTTCTACACAAGAAACCCAATTGGTTTCTATCAGACCTTCAGCTAAACTGCAGGAGGCAATCCTTCTACTCTACGTGCTTTGAAGTTTTTGTTCAAAGGACATCTCGTCTGAGGCAACCATCTTGATAAACCAACCAACCAATTCACCTGGCAAACAAGTGCCTTAGGCTTAACAATGGCTTATGTGCAAAGTACACGCTGTCTGTCTCCCATATTAAAATGCTACCTGTGCAGGAAATTTAGTATGTTTAAAAGTCTTTAAAGTTCTATAAAGATGAATAGCTAGATAACATCCAGCTGGAATCGTGCATTCAGTTTTAAATGCTTTAAAGGGCCTTGGTGGTGCAGGCTGTTAATCATCTAGCACTTAGTGCAAGCTGCCTGCAATTAGTGCAAACTCAAATCCCACCAGGCTCAAGGTTGACTCAGCCTTCCATCCTTTCAGGGTAGGTAAATTGAGGACCCAAGATTGTTGGGGACAATAAGCTGACTTTGTAAAAATGCCGCTTGGGGGAGGGGGGGGGGCAAAAGCCCTAGTAATAAGCAGGCATATACAAGGGAATGAAGGCTATTGCTGAGCACTTAGCATGGTGCTCCTTAGACTAAGCCGCTCTGAGTCTCCGGAGAAGGGCGGCATATAAATGCAAATTAAAAAAAAAAATTAAAGCTTGTTATCTAAGATATAATAAGATATATGTTTGTTATTTATTGATTTGTTTGTTTGTCACATTTCTATACTGTCCATCTCTCCTAAGTGATCCCTATTATGAAATATCTAATTTAGCAGGTAAAATAAGAGTTCTGGAAATTACTGTCTAAGACGTCCAAAACGCATGCATTTGGGGAAATGTGATTCAACAAATGTGACTGTTGTGTGATACATGTCAAATGGATGTTGGTTCCACATAATCTGTTATCCGGACAACTTTGACCCAAGAAAACTGAGAGATAAATCCTTCATATTTATGTGCAAACAATTATCTTAAATTAACAAACTATTTACCAAGGAGTAAGCTAGCACCAGTGAATGCATTGATACTTACTTCTAGGTAAAGAATGCATAGAATTGCACCGCAGGCACTGTGGTGATAGAGAATCCAATGTAGTAATCTTTAGCAAAATAATATCTACCATACATTTCAGTACTAATTGAAAGACTCACTGTTTTAATTAAGACATCAATAGTATTATACCCAACAACCTGAGGTGAAATCCTTGTTTTGATGGTAAGTAAAACTGCCTTGTACTGATGCAAGCAGAAAGTCCTTTTCATTCTGACAAATCATGCTCTGCCTTTACATTATGAGTCTTTTTTTCTCTTCAGAAAATAAAAGCATGTAGAAAGGTGTTCTAGCTGTATGCCTCAGCTCCCCAATTTTGCTTTTGCTGGTCTCCTGACTTGAGGTAAATAATAGCATAAATACCCTATTCCTACCTGTGCTTAAGCCAACATTTAAAGCTATGGTAATCCATAATAAAACATTAACCCTGAAAGAGAAGCAGCATGAGCCTTCCAAGTAAAACATTATCACAAAAGGTTAGTAGTGTCTCTTTCAAAACGATTATGGTTTTGATTTTCATAATGCAGCTCTTGTATTATTTTTCAGTTTTCACTTGCTGTTCTGTAGGAGTACAGTGGCTCACAAGGTTAGAACGTTTTGACAATAAGTCAAAATTAAAACTAATCAAATGGAAAAATAAAAAAAGATGTAATTTTCCAACAGATACAATAAGACAGGAAATCCAGAGTCACCTTGGTAGATGGCCTAGCGGGAACACAGCTCTGCTTATTGTTATGCACCTGGACTGCCTGTCAGTATAACAGATAATCAGAGTTGGAAGGGACCTTGTAGGTCATCTAGTCCAACCCCCTGCCCAAGTGGGAGACCCTATATCATTTTTGACAAATGGCAGTCCAATCTCTTCTTGAAAGTCTCAAGTGATGGTACTCCCACAATGTCGGAGAGCAAGCTGTTCCATTGGTTGATTGTTCTCACTGTCAGAAAGTTTCTCCTTATTTCCAGGTTAAACCGCTCCTTGTTCAGTTTCCATCCATTATTCCTTGTCTGGCCTACAGGCGCTTTTAAAAATAGCTTGACCCCCTCCTCCCTGTGACAGCCCCTCAAATATTGGATGACTGCTATCATGTCTCCCCTGGTCCTTCTCTTTACTAGACTAGCCAAGCTCAGTTCCTGCAATCATTCATTGTATGTTTTAGCCTCCAGTCCCCTAATCATCCTGGTTGCTCTTCTCTGTACTTTTTCTAGAATCCCAATATCTTTTTTATAATGTGGTGACCAAAACTGGATGCAATACTCTAGGTGTGGTCTTACTAAGGCTTTATAGAGTGGTATTAGTACTTCCCTTGATCTTGATTGTATCCCTCTGTTAATACAATTTAGGATTGCATTAGTTTTTTTGGCTGCTGCTGCACACTGCTGGCTCAGATTTAGCTGGTTGTCCACTAAGACTCCAAGGTTGTTTCCCCAAACCCCCAAAACTTTAACCTTAGACTGTCTACTATTGACCTCACCCCTTTCCTAAACGGTCTGTAGGGAGCATGCATAAGCACACCAATGTACCTACCATCCCTGTCCTAATGTTTCTTTTATATATTTATGTATATGTATGTATGTACGTAGGTACGTACATACATATATACATACATATATACATACATACATACATACATATATACATATATATATATATATATATATATATATATATATATATATATATATATATATATATAATTTTTCTTATATGTAGCCATGTATTCATAACTATGTTTTTACTTATACCTATTATCCTGTAAGCAATTGACAAATAAAAAATAAATAAAAATAAAGATCTCTCTCACAGTTACTGCTATTGAGCCTGGTTTCACCCAGTCTATATGTGTACTTTTGGTTTTTCTTGCCTAAGTGTAGGACTTTACTTTTCTCTACATTGAATTTCATTTTGTAAGATACGGCCCAGTGTTCTAATCTGTCAAGATCCATCTGGATCTTGAGCCTATCTTCATGGATGTTAGCTATTCCTGCCAATATCATAAGTGGGTCTTGAGGGAACAACTTGCAGTGGTTCAATCCCTCCTGTCAGATGGTGTCCAAAAGATGTCTCTAGGACAATGTTTCTCAACATTGGCAAATGTGAGGACTTCAACTCCCAGAATTCCCCAGCCAGCATGGGGACTACAGAGTTCTATTATACTCTCTATGCTGTTTAATTGCTATGTAAAGTGCTAGGAGATGTCACCCTACCTTTCAGTGTGAGGTACCTTGTTTTATCCCATTTGTTATCTTTTATATCTATCTTTTATTACATTTATTGTAATTTCTTTGATTGTTGGGAGGCATCTAGAATTGTTGAGAATTGAGTGACATGTATCGTAAGTTGAAATAATAATAATAGTAATAACTATTACTCTTTGCCATTCAATTCCAAGGAAATTCTAGATTTTCTTAATCATTACCTAATTGTCTAATAGCCAGGATTAAGGGGAATCAGATTACACCCAGATGAGATGGTTATATTACTACTGGTTAATAGGAAATCTGACTGGAACTAATTCTGGGAATTTACCATGTATCTTTAGACATCCATGCATTTATTGCATTTTTTTTTTCTGAGTTCGACAGATCTGGCAGTATTACTCCTGTCTGAAACAAGTGGCTTGTAAAGTGGGTTAAAGAAACAAATCTCTTTGAAGCAATAAACACTTTCTACATTTGGGAAGATTACTCACAGGTGTGTGAAAGTCTGAGGAGAATTATTATTCTGGATGCGTACATAAATCAAATTAAGACAAATCTATTTACCTTCAGTAGATGACCTGCAAAGTAAAAAAAAACACAGAAGCAAAAACCAAATGCAACAAAACAGTGTCAGTCTTATAAATTGGAGAAGGGGAGAAATTGAATAGCAGATAGTAAAGTAATACCAAACATAAAATTATTATTATTTATAATCTTGAGATAACAACAGCAACAGCAGCAACAACAATATAATAATAGAAATAAAAATTGCAGCTTCCTGCACTAACATCAGTGGAGCTGCAAAAAACTGCGCTATTCGAAACATCGTACATCTTAAGAAAATACTTGGTTGATACCTAGGATGCTGGCAGCAACTCATATCAACCATTAGTGCCAGTCAATTATATTTGTGATACATTTTTAAATGTTCAGTTGACTTGAGTTTCATGTTTAATGAATAAAAGAGATAATTAAAAAAAAATTGGCCAACGAAACTATGTGATTATGGATGAAACATGTAACGATGATACCCCTTGTCATCAGGGCACTTGGCACCATGTCCAAGAATTTTACAAAATACATCAAAAAATTGCAGCTTCCTGCAATAACACTAGCAGAACTGCAAAAAACTGCGCCAGTCAATAATATTTGTGATACATTTTTAAATGTTCAGTTGACTGACTTTCATGTTTAATAAATAAAAGTTTATATAATAATATCTCAATATTTGGGAAACTTACGTTTTTTTATGGAAATCATTGCAGATATTTATTTATTTTATTTATTTATTTATTTATTTTGACATTTATATACCGCCCTTCTCCCGAAGGACTCAGGGCGGTGCACAGCCAAATCTATCCCAATACACATACAAAAGTTAAAATGCAATTAAATAGTGGGCTGTTAGAATTAAAAACCAACCCTCCCCCCGGACATATTAAAACCCTGAATTTAAAATCCAAATTAAGAGGAGACAATTAAAAACTCGTGTCAGCCCAGGCCAGCCTGCTCGAAGAGCCAGGTTTTTAACACACGCCTGAAGGTCCTCAGGTCCGTGCTGATACGTATCTCAGGTGGCAGACTATTCCAGAGCGCAGAGGCCCCCACAGAGAAGGCCCTGTTCCCGGGGGCTGCCAGACGACACATAGAGGCTGACGGCACCCGGAGAAGGCCCTCCCTGTGGGAACGCACCGGTCTGTTGGAGATCACCGGCAGAATGCGGTCCTGCAGGTAGCCTGGCCCAATGCCATGGATCGCTTTAAAGGTCAAAACTAGAACCTTAAAGCGAACCCGGAAAGCCACCGGCAACCAATGCAGCTCACGCAGGAGAGGCGTCACATGGGAGCTACACGATGCCCCCATAATCACCCGCGCGGCTGCATTTTGCACCAGTTGGAGTCTCCGGGTGCTCCCCACAGGGAGCCCCATGTAGAGAGCATTACAGTAATCCAGACGAGAGGTGACAAGGGCATGAGTGACCGTGCGCAGGGCGTCCTGATCCAGGAAGGGCCGCAACTGGTAAATCAGGCGAACCTGATAAAAAGCCCCCCTGGAGACGGCCGCAATATGATGTTCTAAAGACAGCCGTGCATCCAGGAGGACACCCAGGTTGCGAGCCCTCCCTGTAGGGGGCAGAATCTCTCCCCCAATAGCCAGCGAAGGTGTCAGCTGGCTATATCGGGGCGCCGGGAACCACAGCCACTCAGTCTTGGGTGGGTTGAGTCGGAGCCTGTTCCCGCCCATCCAATTCCGCACGGCCTCCAGGCACTGGAACATAGCCTCCACAGCATCGTTGGGGTGGTCTGGGGTAGAGATGTATAACTGGGTGTCATCTGCGTACAGATGACACCGCACCCCAAGACCACGGATGATCTCGCCCAACGGCTTTACATAAATGTTGAACAAGAGAGGGGAGAGGACCGACCCCTGAGGCACCCCACAAATAAGGGGCCTAGAGATGGACCTCTCCCCCCCCGCCAACACAAATTGCGAGCAGCTGGAGAGGAAGGAGGAGAACCATTGCAAGACAGTTCCCCCAATCCCCAGCCCCTCCAGCCGCAATAAGATACTATGGTCGATAGTATCAAAAGCCGCCGAGAGATCTAATAGGACCAGGACAGAGGAAAACCCCCTGTCCCGGGCCCTCCAGAGATCATCGACCAACGCGACCAATGCTGTTTCGGTACTATGGCCGGGCCTGAAGCTCGATTGGAATGGATCGAGGTAAGTCGCTTCCTCCAGGTACTGAGGGAGCTGACGTGCCACCACACTCTCAACAACCTTCACTAAGAAAGGAAGGTTGGAGACTGGATGATAGTTGTTTAAGACAGTCGGGTCCAGGGAAGGCCTCTTGAGGAGGGGCCGCACCACCGCCATTTTCAGGGCAGTAGGGAGCGACCCCTCTCTCAAAGAAGCGTTGATAATCCCCTGGAGCCAGCCTCGTGTCATCTCCCTGGCGGCCGAAACCAACCAGGAGGGACACGGGTCCAACAAACATGTGGTGGCATTCAGCCCCCCAGCAGTCTGTCCACACCCTCAGCGGTCACAGGGTCGAACTCCTCCCAGATAACATTTAATTCTGTTAGTGACAGAAGAGAGAGGGAGGGAAACATGCCATTTTTATTTCATATCAGATTTTAATTTTATTGGGAGCAGGTAAAGATATATCTGTGCATAAATTGGTGTGGAAAGCGCAGACGATAACAACATGCAATTTGGTCTCAGGGTTATTCTGACCAAAAGGTAGCATCTCTCAGTGAAGAGGATCCTGTTGCACTACTACCCCTATCTAAAATTTCTGGGGATAAGGTTGAATAAATAGTTAATAGTCATAAAAAGATTCCATGTTGGAACCCACCACAGAATATTGGTTATGGCACCCGAATCCTTCTGTCTTGCAATATTAAAGATTCTTTCGGCTTCAGCTTTCTCTAAACTTAGGGACAGCTGTGTAAAAGATGGAAAGACTACAATAAATGGATTTATTGAGGTTTATTCTTCCTCTTTCCATGTTGATGGAGTGCTGGATCATAGCAATATACCAAACAACTGTGAGATTTTGATTGATTGTATGCTATCAAGGCAGCGCCAATTCTTAAGCATCTACATAGGTTGTTGCCAACTTGGTCTTCATGGTTTCCAATGGTTCATCCATCACCATTGTAATTGAGCTCATCCAGCTTGTGGCTGGTCATCCTTTTTCCTTCCACCTTTCCTGGCATGATAACCTTCTTCAAGAGCTAGGTCTACACATAATACGCAATTACTTGAGTCTGGTCATTTGTGCTTCAAGTGAGAGCTGTGGATTTGTTCAATGATCTATTTGTTTGTGTTCTTCATTTCTAACACCAAAGTTCAAAAGCATCAATATTTCTGCCTGCTTCTTCAGAGTCCAACTTTTGCTTCTATCCCATGGAAAACGATTGCCTGCACCATTCTGATTATTTTGTAGTTATAGACAAATCCTGGTATTATAACATCTTTTCCAAGGCCTTAATTACTACTCTTCTAATCTGTGGCATATTTCTCGACAGCTGTTTTCCTTGTTGTTGATGTGACTAAGTTTAGGAGTACGGAATTCCTTTTAGTTTAGGACACATACCACTGAATTTACACAGATATTAAACAATGGGAAAGCTAGAATACAACTACTTTACTCCTCAAGAAATTAGAACAGTAAATTGGCCAGCTGAATCTCAGCTTACTCAAGTGATTACAATCTTATGCAGAATTCTAATTAGGAAGAGTTGTTGCAGATCCATGGATGTGAGGGGCAGCTTCCATCAGAGTTTATTCCTTGTGATAGAAAAAGAAAATATTTTGAAACAGTAAAGGTGAACAGATAAGAGGCAGTATTGTCCATATTTGCATTTCTCTATTAGAAATTTTAACATGACATACTGATCCATTGTGGATGTACACTCCTGCCTGCTGTCACCACTAAGAGTAATTCAATAATCTAGATGGAATTAATTTTGAAGGGTATCCAGAAGCTCCACTTAGTGCAAAATGCCAATATATTGTTAGATTTTTTTTGTAGAAATGTTATTAAACATTACAATTAAAAAATAGAAGTTAATGCAATAAAAAACTAATAGAAAAATAGAAAGAAAAGAAAAAAAATAGAAGTGGAAGAAAAATAACAATATAGTAAAGAAAAAGAAGAGATATATATAAAGAAATAACTTTCCCCTATTCTTAAAATACAACAAATGAACTTTTCTTCCAGTATCTCATTTCTTATTTATAAACTAAAAATTAAAGCCTCATCATTGAGTCCATTGTGTTATTTTAAAATTGTTAAAGTAACAATTTTAACTCTTATCAAATAAACCAAATTTATAATCCTTCCCTTTATTTTTAATGGCCTTGGTCTTTAATTCCTTCAAATAATGTACTTCAAAACTTTTAATTGGTCTCTTTGTAAAATTAATATTATAAGAAAGTGATCCAAGTTATTTTGATGTCCCTTTTAATTATTATGACATCATTCATTTGTATATCCAGTATATCTTTTCCAAATCATAGCCTGATATTTTCAAACTCACATTCAGATCAGTTTCCAGCCTTGCCCAGTAGAACCTGTTCTTCTTCCATAACGATCCATCTGTTAAAATTCTGAAGTTTGCAGATGACATAAAAATGATTGGTCTCATTTGAGATGACGAATAGGCATACCGACAGGAAGTTGTACTACTTACCTTACAACCGGAACAATCTGGAACTGAACACACTCAAAACCATAGAAATGGTGGTAGATTTTAGAAGAAACCTTCCCATACTACCACCTCTTACAATACTAGACAACACAGTATCAATAGTAGAGACCTTCAAATTTCTAAGTTCTATTATATCACATGACCTAAAATGGACACCTAACATCAAAAAGTCATCAAAAAAGCACAACAAAGAATGTTCTTTATGCGCCAACCAGTGGTGGGATTCAAAAATTTTTACTACCGGTTCTGTGGGCGTGGCTTGGTGGGCGTGGCAGGGGAAGGATACTGTAAAATCTCCAGTCAGAGGTAGTATTTGCAGATTCTCTGAACTACTCAAAATTTCCGCTACTGGTTCTCCAGAACTGATCAGAACCTGCTGAATACCACCTCTGACGCCAACTCAGAAAGCTCAAACTGCCCAAGGAGCTGCTGATACAGTTCAACAGAGGAATTATTGAGTCTGTCATCTGCACTCTATAACTGTCTGGTTTGGTTCTGCAACCCAACAGGACAGAAACATACTTCAGAGGATAATTAGGATTGCTGAAAAAACAATTACTACCAACCTGCCTTCAATCGAGGACATATATACTGCACGAGTCAAAAAGAGGGCTGTGAAAATATTTACAGACCCCTCACATCCCAGACATAAACTGTTTTAACTCCTTCCCTCAAAACAACACTATAGAGCACTGCACACCAGAACAACTAGACACAAGAATAGTTTTTTCCTGAATGCCATCACTCTGCTAAACAAATAATTCCCTCAACACTGTCCAACTATTTACAAAGTCTGCATTACTATTACTATTAATCTTCTTATCACTCCTTATCGCCCATCCCCTCCCACTTGTAACTGTATGACTAACTTTGTTGCTTGTATCCTTACGATTTATGTGGACTGTTTCCTAGTATGATTTGATTGCTTATTGTACTCTATGACTATCATTAAGTGTTGTACCTTATGATTCTTGACTCTTAACGAATGTATTCTTCTTCTATGTACACAGAGACCATTTGCACCAAGACAAATTCCTTGTGTGTCCAATCACAGTTGGCCAATAAAAAGAATTCTGTTCTATTCTATAACATCATTTATACACAGTCTATTTATAAGGGCAGACATACTTAAAATTAACTTCTGAGCCCATTTTTCACAAATAACCTTCAGTGCATCTAATATTAAAATATTTTGCTCCATTCTGTGTTAGCAAGTTAAATATAAGTTTTATTCTCCTTTAATTATTATATTTAGCTCATTCTGGTTCGCTGTAGTATCTAACCTTCAAAGACCCATCATATCATGTTTTTTCCCCAGAATTCCAAACGAGCTGTTTCCCATAGAAAAGATTTTTGTAATTAATTTTGAAGTCTTCAAATCCATCTGGATCTGCAACTTTCCAGAACTTTCCCCCCAAAAACCCAACATTTTAATCACTCTTTGTGTTTATTCCCCTTAAACAGTTTTTCTAAGCCCTTAAACACCAAAAGCTCTTTAAATTCTAAGTTCTTTAAGTACTTAAATAAGTACTTAAAACTTCTTTCACTAAGGACCGAAGAAAACTCATCAGTGAATGTCATCAAATTTGCTGTTCCAAAGATTTTTAAGTGTTAAAAAGGAAGAAAAAGTACTTCCAAAAAGGATTAAGAAATGAGGCTTAAGAAATTAGGCTCAACCAAAGTGTATGTCCCTATAGGCTACATTATGACTATGAGATTAGCTGGAATCTCTTGATTCCCTTTCATTCAGCTCATCTGTTGACTGGAAAAATCTTGATTCCTGCAGTCTACTGGCAAGGAGTAGCTGTATATATGTTAAATATGGGTGATCTCACAATCTCTTGCTTTTGTGGAGAGATTTCACTTGTCAGGATTCACCCTCTGACTGCCAAACTCCTCTGTAATGATGTCCCTAATCCTTTGGGGATATCTAACTCCCATGTCCTCACCAGAAATCATCAATATAATTAATTATTTTTATTGGACTTATAGCAATAGCACTTAGACTTATATACTGCTTCACAGTGTTTTTCAGGCCTTTCTAAGCAGTTTATAAAGTCAGCATATTGCCCCCAATAATCTGGGTCCTCATTTTACCAATCTTGGAAGGATAGAAGACTGAGTCAACTTTGAGTTGGTAAGACATACTGCTGGTAGTCAGCAAAAGTAGCCTGCAGTACTGCATTTTAACCACTGCACCACCATGACGCTAATTGTTACTCGTGCTAAGTCCTTGATGGGTAGAATAGAAAGATATAAATTGAAATAACAAATGTAGTCAGAAGTGAGATGCTTGTTATATGGAAGAGAGGGCGGGAATTATTGTGAGATAAACTCAAGATTGCCTCTTGCAAAATCTTTGAGAACTGTTTGTTGACCATGGGGACTATTTTGTCAATTTAACAAAATTGAAGCAGTGAACGTATTGTGATAAGCCCCACGGTACTTATCATAAAATATATTTTTCCATAATAAATATCGAAAAAAAATCTGGCTACAGAGAATAATTATTTAAGCATACATTCTTAAGTTGCATACAGTATATATTAATCTTTTCCATATTTTATGACTATTAATAATGGATATTGTCTAACTGTATTTTAGCATTTTAAAATCCTAGCACTTGCAATGTAAGAGATATGACTATTTGTTTAACTTCCCAGTTCCCATCCAAGACAACTGGCTGATGGCTCTAAATCACTTCTGCTTACTTTTATGACAGAGGTTCAATACTCCCATTTCCAATAGTCTTCAGCTGCCTAAGGCCAGAGTAATTTTTTCACATAGCAAATCATTCTATTAAAATTAAAATCTTTGGCTGGATCCATTGCATATAATGTATGTTATTCAGCTTGAGTAGTGATGAAAGCTGCATAATATAAAACGAACCTTGCCCAGGCATCCATCCACACAATGTCTTTTGCAGGAAGAGAAGGCTGGTAAGATCAAGGCCAAAAGACCATATAAATTAAGGGTGTGTCTTAAGTAAACTTGGGTATCCAGTTTGAACAGACTTTATCTGAACTGGCCACCACATAAACATCCAGGGCAAACAACCTTTAATAGAATTGTTCTCATGTAAGATGCTAATTTCTTTTCTTGCTTCATATGATGGTATCAACAGCTCCAGTGCTGCAATGCCAATGAAGGGCGTACAAAATTTCCCATCCTGCCCCTTATTAAATAACTATTAAGTCTTGCAAAAGTTAACGTGCCCGTGACTCCATTCAATTTGTAGCTGCATCTGGAATCAACATTACCCACTATGGAGGAATGATTGGTGAAATTAACAGATCTTGCTGACATAGATAAACTAACTTCTTTGATTGGAGAAAAGACGCTATCTACATATATTGGTGACTGGAAACCTCTTACTGTATGTATTTTTGCGTATAAATGAAAAAAAAATGAACTTGTGATTTATGGTTTTGATGATTATGCAGGTTAGATTATAGAATGATTATAATTATGAAATACAGAGTTGTGTTGATAGTGAGATGGGTGGCACATAAATTTAATAAATACAATATAAATAAAATTATGTAAATTTAGACACAAAGGTTAAAATGTAACTGTACTTATTGTGAAGAATATTGAAAACCTGGGGGGAGGGTGCATGCATGCACACATACATGTGTGTATGCTGTATTTTGGGGGATTTAGCCCCTCAGATCAGCACTAATCATGCAGTGATGGTAGGAGAGGAATATCTTGTTATAAACATAAATGCAAACAACTTGAACATAGTACAACTTACTTATAGATAATAATGTATTCTACAGAGTTTGAAAATTGCTAACAATTTAATCTGATATTAATTGTAGTAAAAACTAAGAGTTGTGAAGTTGAGTTTATAAAATAAAAACAAAAAGTTGAAGGCAGTACAGCTTATAGGTAATAATATATTCTACTGAGTTTGAAAATTGCTATAAATTAATCCAATATTAATTGTAAAAATTAAGAGTTGTGAAACTGCAGTTCACAAAACAAAAATGCTCAGTATAATTAAAATTAACCAGAAAATTGGAAAATTAAATAGTAAATGTTTGGCGTTACAGTATTTGGTTACTTGTCCACGGAAGTAGGAAGCTATAGACCTGTGTGTTTTGACAAGCACATCGCTAAAATTAATACATATGTGGACATAAACATGAACTTTGAAAAAGCTTGACTGTAAAGTCTGTAATATCAAAAGCTCTGAAGCAATTTCTAGATACTTCTACATTGCCTAATTCACTTTCCAGTGCCTCACAAAGCAGTTTGAAGCTAATCTGGTATCATTTTTTTTGCTTCTCCAAGCACTTAAGGCCGTACAAAACATATGTGCTTTCTCCAGCTGGCCATTAAGTTAATATCTTTAATAATGTCTATCAATCCATATCTACTCTCAATGGATATTAGTGTTGAAGTAACAACTCAAGTTGCCATGGGCGAATAGGAGGCAATATTAATTCAATAAATAAATAAATAAACTCGCCCCTCAGTTCCCACTAATACAGGCTAACTTCCTAATACCTCCCCCACATCCATGTCTATGGAGTTATCCAGGTCAGGGTTTTCCAAAAAGTGCTTTTTCAAGAGGCAAACTGAAGAAGCTTCTTGGATGAGAAGCAAATGAAAAGTTGCCTCTTGGAAAAAGCACTTTTGGTACCCCCATCAACGTGTTCAGAGAATATTGCATATTTAGCAATTTGAAAAAGAATAGGCAACAGTAAGCGGGAGCTTCCTGTCGGCAATTACATCATTACTTTTATATAATGTTTAAAAGGTTCTTACAAGCTATGCTATTGCAATGACTGCATACCAACATATATACTGGCATTTTCTCCAGTAACATGAAAATTCCGTTGCATGTTGCTATGATGGCTGGAATGGAAGGAAAATACATTTTGAAACACCCTCACAGAAAAAGAGTGCTGGAGGGGATGGAGAAATTATATTGGATGCTCTGAGGCCAGGGAGAATTTTCTATGAATTTATTTATTTATTTATTTAATTAAACTTTTATACCGCTCCCTCTCCCAAAAAGGGACTCGGGGCGGTGTACAGCCTACTAAAAACATACAATAAATACCCAATAAATACAATTAAAATAAATTAAACCAAATTGATCCGGCTGTCTATCCCAAGAATTCAGTTAAAAGTTAAAAGCTAATAAAACCCCAATTAAAATTAAGTTAAAACCAAAATACAGTTACTGGGCCAGGCCAGCCTGTTTAAAAAATAGGGTTTTCACTGCGCGCCGGAAGGTCAGAATATCCGTCATAGCCCATATCTCCGGGGGGAGATCATTCCATAGGGAGGGGGCTCCCACAGAGAAAGCCCGAACCCTCGGGGCCGTCAACCGACAACGGCCAGGCGGCGGTACCCCAAGGAGGGCAACCCTGTGGGAGCGTACTGGGCGGCGGGAGGTTGATGATGGCAGCAGGCGGTCCCGTAAGTACCCAGGTCCCGAGCCATGGAGCACTTTAAATACTGTCAGTACCACCTTGAATGAGAAAATAAGCCCTCTACAAGCTCCACAGTGTTTCAATTTTAAAACATCCAGTTTCTTTTATTGAAACATGTATTTACTGAAACAATTTCAAATAAACCAAGTATGAATCTTGGGAAATTAAAAAAAAACAAAAAAACCACCATCCAACCCGCTGACAGGTATTACAAACTGATTCTAAACTGGTACAAAGCTGCCGTGTAGAGGTACTTTAGAATTAGGAGAAGAAAAGAAATCTTTTTGAAGTTAATAAAAGTGAAGTATAGGAGAAAAAAAATTGTTTCCTAAAAAACAGGGAACTAAGCACTGCTTTCTTTCAGGGCTTTATATTGAGACTGGGACTATGGAGTTCTTTCATAGTCCCAGTCTCAATATAAAGTCCTGAAAGAAAGCATTGCTTATTTCCCTGTTTTTAGGAAACAAGTAGAAAGATTACTTCTTCCATAAGTAATCCGTAACATTTTCTCATATTTTATCCAGGGAAAAGGTACATGACATCAAGAAAAAGAAGGAAATCCAGTTTCTTGACAAACAAATTGCTCTTGCTGTTTGTTCATTTTGGTTGTCGCATTCAGTATCCAGTTTTTTTTTTATATGAGGCTTTGGAAGCAATATTGAGAAGTATCTCTATATTAAAAAAAAAGTCTTAAAGTATACTTTCATACAAGTATTACAGCAAACATCTAGTGCAGGTTATACTGCTAACAGTTGGAAAATGAAAGCTGAAAAATAGTGTTATTAAAGAACTCTTGCCTACCTTTGGGAGGCCATCTGTTGCATTCCCTCACCTCCCAGTTCATGTTTAAGGGAAGCCCTGAGCACATTTTGGAATTGCGCATGAGGAGGAAAAAAACAAGAGAAATGTGTGATGGCTTGGGGGATTATTCAAAACTCAAACAGATGGTGGGACAGAGCTCCGTGAAAACTATTTCAACCAAACAGTTATTTTACATCTGTTGGTTTTTGAAATACGCCATTAAACATCCTTGGATCTGTGCCTCTTGGAATCTTCAGTTGTTTAAATAATTTATTGGTTAATTAATCTCTGAGGGAAATAAGTATCTGCTCCAAAACACAACATTCGTTATCAGATTCCAATATAGGTAGTCCTTGACTTACGGTCACAATGGAGCCCAAAATTTATGTTGCTAAGTGAGACAATTGTTAAGTGAGTTTTGCCCCATTTTGCAATCTTCCTTGCCATGGTTTTTAAGTGAATCTGGCTTCCCCATTGACTTTGCTTGTCAGAAGGTCACGAAAAGTGATCATATGACCCCACAACACTGCAACCATCATATATATGAGCCAGTTGCTAAGTGTCTGAATTTTGATCACGTGGCCATGGGGGTGCTGCAAGTGTGAAAATTGTTCATAAGTTACTTTTTTTTAATGCCAGTGTAACTTCAAATGGTCATTAAATGAACTGTTGAAAGTTGAGGACTACCTATATGTCAGAGGATGAAAACATCCGCAAGCTGGCATCTTTCATATGCTGGGCAGAAAGTTGTAGTCCCAGAACATTTGGAGATGGCTAGGTAGGATCAAAACTTGTTTAAAATATGCAATATACATTCATGTCTAAATCATTAGTATGCTAAGGATTTTTCACCTATTTATTAATCTGAGACAGAAAGGCAAGAGGGCATGAAATGTTGCTTTGCAGAAGGAAATGCTCCTTTGGACTCTGGCTGGTTAGTCTTCTCACTTTGCTATTTATTTAATAATTCATATTTGACTAGTAATTATAAAGAGGTGATATGATATATTATTTCCCAAACTATTACATTTCCATCTTTCAAACCTTATTATCAAAATAGATGTTGAGTTCAATGAATGTTAAGTACAGTTACCCTCTCAAATTAATATATCTGGGACTTCTTCCTTATTATCTTTTTACCTACATTCTCTTTAAAATTCTCTCACTTTCAGATAACTATTATCTAATAAATTCAACTTAGAATTGTATTTTTTTAAACTTCCTGATTCACATAGGATTTCAACATTCGGAAAGCAACCCTGTCTTCCCAACTTTCTTTGCAAAGTTGGTTGCACCTCACAGTATCTTCTCATTACCTCAAATGTACTACTACAACTCCCTATTATGGTATTTCAGTTAATTAATTTGTGTAAGACTTTATAACAGAACATCTTATTAATGGTTTCTCAAGAGCAATTTCTAGCCCTCGGAATTTCCCAGCACATGTCATGATATGGTTTAGTATTTACATAGTTCTCATGGATTGTTCTTCTCACTCAAGATAGTGAACAACACTAAATTGCATCCTTATTTTAGCATTTTTCTCTTTCTACATAATCTGATTTATTAGATTGTAGGTTTCAATAGAGAAAAATGAACATTGGTATAGAATGAAGTGAGAGGAAAGTTGGAGAAACATCAGACGTCTCAGTTTATCTAACAAGATGCATTTCAGTGGTTAGAAAAGTAAACTTGTGCATTTAGGCAGGAAAAACCAGACATGTTAGATTAGGATAGCCAGTTCCTAGCACAACAGTAGTAGAAGGAAGTAAGTGTCCTAATTAGTGGACCACTGCT
The DNA here is from genome assembly GCA_023653725.1 of Bungarus multicinctus. Taxonomy (NCBI): domain Eukaryota; kingdom Metazoa; phylum Chordata; class Lepidosauria; order Squamata; family Elapidae; genus Bungarus; species Bungarus multicinctus. The sequence goes on from CM042834.1 coordinate 258,323,720, forward strand.
TAAGTATGAGTCATCTGCCAAAAAAGCCAATCCAGTCCTAGGTTGCATCAACAGGGACAGCATGAAGATCACTGGAGGTGATAATACTACTATGTATTGCACCACTGAGGCCAAATTTGGAATACTGTGTCCAGTTCTGATCTCCAAGATACAAAAAAAGATGCTGAGGCTATAGAAGAAGTGTGTTGAGAAAAGCAATAAAAATGATAAGGCGCCTGGAGGCTAAACTGTATGATGAAAGGCTAAGGGAATTAAGCATGTTTAATCTAACAAAGAAAAGGCTTAGGGAGACATGATAGCAGTATTTCAATACTTGAAGGATATATACAAGGAAGAGGAGTTGATTTATTCTCCATGGCACCTGAAGGCAGGACAAGAAGCAATAGGTAGAAACTCATCAGAGGGAGATGGGGAATTTTCAGACAGTGAGATCAATGGAACAACTTGGCTTTTGGAGTTGTGGATGCTCTGTAACTGGAGGTTTTCAAGAAAAGATTAAACCGTTTGACTGGGAAAGTATATTGTTCTGACCAAGGCTTCCTGAGACCGTAATTAATCACATGCTTAGTCCAAACAAGTCTTGTTTTATTTCAGTGCTGGGAATTATGTTCATTCCCAGCCTGTAATGAGTCCCAAACAGTTTTTCGAGATAAGCACCCACCTTTATCTCTTTTGAATTGCTGCCAACAACTAAAGTGCCAAATTAACTGTAAAAAGCCAAAGAAAGTACAAAGTCCACACAGAGCTTCAAGGTTTAATACGAACAGAGCGAACAACTTTTCTCCCTGCAAAGGTTTCTCTACCTTTGTACTTCCTTTATACCTTATGGGAGGGACAATCACCTCCAAGCCTTACTCTTGAGTTGCCCCTTTTGTCTTAACTTGCCTTCTGGCAGCTCTGCACACACGCGCACTGGGAACAAGCTCCCCTTGTTCCTCTACCTCGCGGACGCCAGATTCTGTGGGCTCCAGAGTCAGCACATAACTCCCAGATGGTCCTGGTCCCATCTCTGTATCAGACGCAGGACCCTCACCCAAGGCCTCCCCCATCTCCTGGACTGGTCCCTATTTTTCCCCACTGTCCAATTCTGCTGCCATCTGCACAGGCTGCCATCGAACCACAACAGGTATAAAGACTCCTACCCCTGCCAGAAGGTTGGATTAGAAAACTTCCAAGGTTCATTTTAGCCATTTGATAATATGATTCTTAAACAACTAAATGTGTTCCATACAGGTAGTCCTTGACTTACGACCACAATTTTAACCCCAAACTTCTTTTGTGAAGTTATTTGTTAAGTGAATTTTGCCTATGTTATGGCCTTTCTTACTATGATTGTTATGTGAATCACTGAAGTTGATAAGTTAGTAACCCGGTTGTTCAATGAATCTGTCTTCCCCATTGACTTTGCTTGTCAGAAGGCCTTAAAAGGGGATCACCTGATCTTGGGACACAGCAATGGTCATAAATATGAACCAGTTGCCAAGCAGCTGGATTTTGATCACATGATCGTGGGGATGCTACAAAGGTCGTGACTGTGAAAAATGGTCATGAGTCACATTTTTCAGTGCCATTGCCACTTCTAATGGCCACTAAATGAACCATTGCAAGTCAAGGACTACCTGTACTTCCTTGGAATCCTCAACTGAATAGCACATCCAAGTTTTGAAAAAGCTCTTTTTGTAGATCCACCAAACAAAGTTTCTTACTCAAAGGATTCCCACATGCTCCTTCTACCAGATCTGATGGGATAGGTGGGTATAATTGGGGAGAGGCAGGCCCTTAGATACCTTGGCCCCATGTCACATAAGACTTTACAGGTTAGCACCCAGGTTAGTATCCACAAAATGGTAGCTAATACAATTTGTAGAGCAGAAGTGTGAAATGTGCCTTTCTATGGCCAATCACATATATAACTTGCTCACAATGCTGCAGTTGAAACTTCCAGATACTCTCCAAAGGCAGTCCCATGTGGAGTGTGTTACAGTAGTCCATTCAGGAGCTGACTAGGGCATGATGACTGAGAGAAGGACTTCCTTACTCTTTTCTAATGTTCAGCCTCTCTCCTACATGTTTAGTGTTCAGATAAGTTTTCCTTCTGTATGCCTGCTTTTATTTATTTATTTCTTCTTTTTTTTTTGTGATATTTAACTTTAAGGTTGAATTGCATTACATAGCAATTAGTGAATCAGTTGGAAATAAAGAAAGGTTCTTCCTGGATTAATCAAGTGGCTGATAGTAGACTGAACAGAATGGCTGTATGGTGAGATTATATCTGTCAGAAAGAACTAGATGATGACTTCATTGTAATAAATTAAGCCCTTCAAGAAAAAAAAAATATGTTAAATGCCATACTACCACTAGTATTGTGAATTGATATCAAACTGCAATTCTGGAAGTTGAAAATAAAAGGGCCAAACAGGCAAATTAACTCTTAGGCATACCCAGGGCTGCCTCTATGTGAATTTAATTAAGTGGCTATTATAGGTGGACCTTGACTTACAACTATTGATTTTACAACTGTTCAAACAGCACCGAAAAATGTTATGATATGATATGATAAGTGGTGGGATTCAATTGATTTTCACCGGTTCAGGTGATCCAATTGTTAAATTACCCAACCCCCACTATCAAAGTAGATCCTGGGCTCTGCGCTGCAATGGAGAAACAGGGAATGGAGCAGCTGGCACAAGGGAAAAAGAAGGCTGCCTTCCCTCTTTCTTCTCCCTGCTCCTCCTTCTTACCTCATGCCGGCCGCTCCATTTCCCGTTTCTCCATTGCAGTGCAGCGCATCATCCAGGATCCACTTCGATAGCGGAGGGTTGTAATAATTTGCCTGGCCAAACTAACCCTGCAGTCTCCCCTACATTAGGCCCAGCTTCGATCATGCTGCCAACTTAATTCCTCACCCCTCTCACTTTTGACCGCAGATTGACCAATACCCCTTGCACACAGCTCCACGGGGTGGGGCATGGGAATCCTTCCACTTCCCCGAATTCTTCACCTTTCTGTGCAAGCTCTTGGGAGCATCAACTCCTTGATTCTGTGCTAACCTCTCCTTTTCGTTCCTCGAAACCTCGCCTTTTAAAGGAGCTGTGTCCAAAAGGCTGAAACAGCCATGAGACCAACGTGCAGCCAAGCACCCTCGGAAACAGCCTTTTGACAAAGGGTGGAAATTTAGCAACTGGTTCACCCAGGGTAAGGTTGGCCGTTGTGGGAGGCTCGTCCTGCATGTGCAGCAGTGTGATGACCCAGAGTGTAACACAAACGTAACAAAATCCAAAACGTAAATAAATGTCCTTTAATGCATCCAACTTGGCCCCACTGTTCAATAATTCTCAGTTGGAGATAAAACACAACTCAAAAATAGTCTTCAAAAGATAGCAATACAGTCCGAATTTAATGAGCAGATAAAAGTGAAATAAAAAATCAAACAAACTACACTGATAAAATTTCCACAACGGACCAGGAGAAGTATTTACCAAATTCAAGGAGATAACAAGGCACAGTTTGTTGGAAGCGCACCAACCAAGATAACCTCAAACCAAATTAAAACACGCTTTGTCTCCAGCGTTTGCCAGAATGCAGGTCCAAACTCTTATTCAGTTGTCACAGCTGCAGCCCATGAAGAGAATCAAGGCCCTCTCCTCCCGAGTAGATCACGTCTCTCTCTTATCCTCTCCTCCCTGCGTGCCCTAGGATGGAGAGGGGATGGGCCTCCTCTGACTGCTCAGCCGGCCTCTGCCCTTCCTCAGTTTCCTCCCACAACCTCCACAACCACACTTCCACTCCCTGTTGGCTGTTCCTCCTCTCTCTCAGAGTCACTCTTCACCAGGGGCATGATAGGCAGAACTGGAGGATGGGGGTGTGCCATGCCTCCTATGACAGTCAAACTGACCCTGGGTGAACCAGTTGTTAGATTATTTGAATCCCACCACTGGATATGATATGATATATAATGCAGTGCAAAGCAGTGGTGACTTACAGAATGTAGCAGTGCCAAGTGGCAGCAACATCAGAAAGAAGAAGAATGAGAATTTGGAGAGCTATCAGAGCCTGAAGGAGGAACTGGAGAGGATGTAGAAAGCAAAGGTCAGAATGGCCTAGTGGTAGTAGGTGTGCTTATAGATGTGATTCCTAATCTGGGAGAATAAGTCCAATAGATCTCAGGCAAGTCCCAGCAGTGTTCCAGGCAAAGTTTTTCAGAAGTGGTTTGCCATTGCCTCCTTCCTAAGGCTGACAGAAAGTAACTGGGCCAAGGTCACCCAGCTGGCTTTGTGTCTCAAGTGGGACTGAAATTCATTAGAGTTTTCAGCCTCTTGCCTTAACCAGTACAATGGATTGGCTGTCTATATTGTTATATATTTATGTGTAGAACGAATATTCAGTACCTCTGCTAAGCCAGAGTAGGGGCACAGGCAGGGGTGGGATTCTACCGGTTTGCACCTATTTGCTAGAACCGGTTGTTAACATTCTAAGCAGTTTGGAGAATCCGTTGTTAGAAGAAATTACTGGCCTAATCCTGTAAGGAAGGTAGCAAGGAAACATTCTGGTGTTGCTTACAGAAACTGCCTCTCCGTTAACCTTTATTACATTCTTGGCAGGACTAGACTGCCTGTCTCAGGAACGTCTCTGGAGTTTTTTTTCCTCCTTTGCTGGTACTTTGCTTGTGTGGAGTGACCATTCAAAGTTACAATGGCACTGAAAAAAGTGACTTACGACCATTTTCACACAATTGTTGCAGCATGCCCACAGTCATGAGAGGCCAGGCAAGGAGATGCGTGCCTCGATGTGAGTGATATTGAGTTGGCCACGCCCAACCAATAACATGACTACCAAGCCACACCCACCAACTAAGCCACACCCACAGAACTGGTTGTTAAAAAATTTGAATCCCACCCCTGGGCACAGGTGTGGAGCCTAGTTGGCTGAAGGACTCTCTATTCTTTTCTTTTTATTTTATAATGAAGCTAGCAATGCTGCAGATAATCACATTCATTATTGTTTCAAGAAATGCATGCTGGGAATAAAGATGGCAGGCACAAATATCTGAAAGATGTTTTTCCTTTCAACAATAGCTTTATTAGATTGGCCATTGTTAAAAACAAAAGATTAGGCCAGAGCGAACTTGGTAATTGAATTCAATAATGTTCATTTTGCTAGATCTTATAACTTAAGGATGATTGATAGGGAGTGAGAGACAGAGGCTCAGAAACCTAGATCAGATAATAAAATAATATGAGAAACCTCCAATATTCTGTTCCATTTAATGATATTTGTAAACTTTGCCAGGAGTTGGACACGATTAAACGGATAACATCATATGGAAGACAATAATTTTTTCTCTCTATTCCTTCCTCTCTGTTAATTTTTACTCTCCAGTCCTTTGAAAAGCCATTATTTAATATAGTATTGCCCTGTAAAAAAAGCAAACCTAAGGAATTTCTTTAAAAAAAGAATTTGAAAACTATGGTAATTGAAAGATGGAGGCACATTCTTGGATGCCACAGTATCATAAATCTGAATTGTCTACTAGGTATCCAAAATAGCCTACACTCAGAGAATTAGCATCTGTTTTTCTCGAGGGATGAGGTTATTTTAAGCAAAATGCTGAAGATGTGTAAAATATTTGCAGCCAGAGAAAAATTCTCCATTGCCGCTTCTGCATATACTGCGAAATGATTTTGATGAAAACCACAAGCACCCACATATTCGAATGACCCTCAGAATATGTGTGCAACTTCAAATGCCATATATTCCTAGTTAGGATGCCTAACTATTAAGTGTGAAAATTATTAGAAATGGTCCAACATGTCATAAATGTAAAAGTTAAGGGAGGCTGGCATAGTGGGAGAGAGAAAATGAGTATGTCTACTACAGAAAATGGCAGCTTTGGGTTCATTTCTGCATTTTTAATTAGCAAAAGTTCAGACTTGAGACAATGTATTTTTTGAGGATGGATGTGATGGAATCAGCACTATTATAACCAGGGTTGTGTATCTTGAGGATCCAGGATGAATTTTCCATTATACCCCAGAGCATCATTGCATTGCAGCTATTCAAATTAATTAAAATTGCATCTTCACGATGACATGAAGTTGCTTCCTGAGGATGAAGAGTGTCAGCTTTTGAGAAGGTCAAAATCAAGAAATAGTCACAGCAGAGATTTCAGGAACACCCTTGGTTGCTATAAGATAGAATAACAGAGTCTCGAAAACCTGTCTTGATTTGTCCCTTGCCACTTCTTATACCAAACAAAATCAAGGCAAATTTGTTTTAGTTTCTTTCTTGTGCGTCCTTCTTTCCCATGAATGAGTGATCTTTTCCTAAACACTCCCTTAAAAGTTCAGTCATTCTTTCATTATTCCTAAATGTATTTATTTATAAAATGTATTGGCCGCCCATCTTACCATCAAGGTAAACAGACACACACACACACACACGGCGTTACAAGACAAGATAAATATGCACATGGATTAAGAGAACAAACGAAAAGTATATGGTATCATCAAGAGTGTAAAAGAGCTGAAATGGAAATGAGCTGGTCACATAGCAAGAAGAAGTGATGGCAGATGGGCAAAGGCAGTCATAGAATGGATCCCACTTGTTTAAAAAGCATCCACAAAAGAGACCTAAAACCAGATGGATCGATGAGATCAGCAAGTATTGTGGGCCCAATTGCCAAAAGAAAGCTCAGGACTGTATTGGTTGGAAACATGCAGAAGAGGTATTATTCTTGCAATGGATAGGCAATGGCTGAAGTGATAATATATGCACACACACTCCTATACATATGTATACGTAAAAGAAGAAACAGACATCTTGCGGTCTCCACAACTAAAATTGTATTTATTACACTTACAAAGCTTTTGTCAGCCTCTGCTGTCATGTCAGAGTATTAAACCACCATTACAGAGATCTATGCCTTTATATATCATTAATCAATTTAGCCCTTGCATGAGTAATAGGCCCTTCCAACCACCTCCCACCTGTAATTAACTCTTCAGTCATGTTGCTTCAGTCATGTTGGTTTCCAGCTTGGATTACTTATCTCTAAGAAGTGATATTAACCTGTCAGCTATTGCAATTTGTTGCTTTGCCTGTGACCTTCTGGTCGGCCTGACTCGTTCTTCATTATTCTTGTCTCTTATAGCTTGAGGCAGCTCTGCCGGGCTCCTCTGGATTTGGTCAGGCTTGGCTGTACCTCCATACAATGAATCCACATGTCCAGGGGTGGGGGGGGTGCCATTGGTCTCTACTCCCCAACAGGAAGTGGTCTCTGCTCCTCCTGCAGAGTCTTTCCTGGTGTCTCAATGCCTGGTAGGCCGGTGGTAGTTCGATATGCCTATTGATGGAATTGCTGTTGGAAAACCAAGCTTCTTTTAGTAGGCGTCCTCCTTTAGTTATATCATGGGCAACAACTTCAGCCTCTTGAAAACTGAATGTGTGATTATGCTCCTTCATATGTGCCCAGATCTGAGAGCACTGTTCTTTACGCCAAAAAGCCAGTTCGTGTTCGTGTACTCTGGTCTGTAGCCGCTTGGCCATTTCCCCTACGTAATTGCTTGCACAGTCACTATAGTTGATGCAGTAAACCACCAAAGATGTCTCCTCCTTGGGTAGTGTTTCCTTTGGGCGTATCACTCCCATTCCTAAAGTTTAGTCTGGTTTGCACGCCACCTTGACTCCAAGCTCCAAAAGAATGTGTGCAGCAGTTTCAGATACTCCCCATATATACAGGAGCACCCTCCATGTAGCTGTTGCACTGGCACCTTCAACGGGCCATGGGTCGTACACCTTCGGATGAAGTCAGATAACAGATAATCAGAGTTGGAAGGGAGGTTTATTAGGTTATCTAGTCCAATCCCCCCACCCAAGCGGGAGACCCTACACCATTTCTGACAAATAGCAGTCCAATCTCTTCTTGAAAGTCTCCCACAACTTCCGAAGGCAACTTCTGTTCCATTGGTTGGTTGTTCTCACTGTCAGAAAGTTTCTCCTTATTTCCAGGTTAAACTGCTCCTTGTTCAGTTTCCATCCATTATTCCTTGTCTGGCCTACAGGTGCTTTAGAAAATAGCTTGATCCCTTCCTCCCTGTGGCAGCCCCTCAAATATTGGAAGACTGTTATCATGTCTCCCCTGGTCCTTCTCTTCACTAGACTAGCCAAGCCCAGTTCCTGCAACCGTTCAGCCCAGTTCCTGCAACCGTTCCATGGAATAACCATTGAGCTTGCAGACCTGATAAAGATATGCCCACTCCTTGGCTTTGGCTGTCAGTGTAGTGTGTACTGTGAGTGTGTACCGTATTAAACAGTGCCCGAATACAACTGCCTTTATGTGCAATGAGGTAATTGCTCTCATTGTGTAGGATACAGTCCATGCTCGTGGTTTTTCAGTACACACCTGTGTCAAGGCTCCTATCTGGGTTATGGCTGACTAGCACATCTAGGAAGGCCAGCATGTTATTGGTCTCTTCCGCCATCGTAAATTGGATGTCTGGATATATGGAATTGAGGATGCTCATAAATATGATCTTATCTCGCTGTTTAATAATGACAAACATGTCATCAACATAGAGTGCCCAAAACCTGGGCTCGTAAATTTTCATCGCCTCATATTCCAATTTCTGGAGGACCGCCTCTGCAGTATATGTACATATACTCATACATATGCACAATTGTATTTAATTTAATTACAATGGAACCTCAGGTGGCAAACAAAAAATCCACTCAATTTTAGAATCGGGTCATGATTCAAAAATCGGATGCGAACCAAATCGGTGCAGAAAGATTCCCTTTCCGCGCCAATTTCCCTTTCCGTGCCATTTTTTTTTTTTGTCCGTGCATGCGCAAATAGTCGTGCTTCCTGTCGCAACCAAATCAGGTTGCAGCTGAAATCCTGGAATGGATTATGGTCGCGACCTGAGGCTCCATTGTAATTAAATTAATACACGCAAATGCTATGATCCAATTACAGATGGGGAGGGTGGGGGCAGGGTGGAGGGGAGGTGGGATCTGTTGTTAATCTATCAACCACCTCCACTGTAATGCTCTCCCATTTGGGCCCTAAGCTAATTGGCAGAACCAGGTCTTTAGGCTCTTTGAAAGGTCAGGAGGGTTGGGGCTAATCTCATATCGGAGGCAAGATGTTCCAGAGGGCAGGTGCAATGGCAGAGAAGGCCTTTCTCCTAGACCTTACTAGCTGGAATAATTTATATTCCTTTAAAGATACTTCTGGTACTAGATTTCTTGATTCATATCTTGAACTGTCCCTATTTTGCTCTCTTGGATAATATTCTGGAGCACTAGCTATGATTTCTCATAAATATTTTGAAACTGCTTGCAAGGCATTATATATACTCAGAGACCAAGGATTGATATGGATATTGTTAACTGATGACCTCTTATCATCTCTAGAGTCTATAGATCTATAGAAAATCAATTTGCATTTATTGATTGTAGCAAAAATTATTCTGTAAATCAGATAACCCATATAAGCTTATTTTGCTTATTGGCATTATACCCAACATTTGGGTACAGAATCTCATATAGGGATTTCATTAATTTATTTTATACTGTAATTTTTTTTTACTGTAGGTGTTCATAAATAATTGTAGCTAAATGGACATACCAGTTTCTACTCTATTCTTTCCTACTAAAGTTTAGGGGCTTCAATACAATATCTTCTGCTTCTTTTAAATGTGCCTATTTCAGATTTCAAACTCACCCACACTCAGCTGCTAAGTAAGAATTACAGTTTTTCAAGGCAGAGCCGATAATAATAGACAAGAGGGAAAATGTACATCAACCATGTCTCTGGGGAAAAACATTTGCTTGGGTAATTTTGCTTTCAATAGGAACATGCAGAAAAGTAGTCAAAATCCAGTCCAAAGTTCAGAAAGCCAAGTCAGGTTTACCAGCCAGTCCAAAGTCAGTGTTTCACAAGGAATAATGCACTGGAACAGGGAATCAGACACCTGCTTCCAACAGAGAAACATGTCTTTAATTAAGAGAGTTACTCCCTTCCTTGGCAAGGAGCCTCACTGAGCATCTTTGCCCTGCTCTCCATACTACACACTGAGTCTGAGGGCTTAGAGGCCTTATGTCATCATCTGACTACACTACTTGTTCTGATGGTCCCTATGTTTGATTAGCCCAGGTGATTCCTGGCCTGGTATCACATAAGGCTGACACTCCATTGGTTTAGCTGGAGCAGTTTCTTTAGAATCTGAGTCTGAGCTCTGGGCCATGACAGAACGAGTATTTTCATTATACTAAACCCCACCACAGGATTGTTTCTATCTGGATTTATTGAAACTGATGAATGTCAGCTTGGATACTCAGTTGTCAATATTCCCAACACTTGGTCAAACTATTTCCATCATCTGATTTTTATGAAGTCTGAGATTACTAATATGTTGCATTTTCTTCGGACATCTTCATTTTCAGATTATTTCTATTTTGATATCAATGATCAAAAACATATAGTTTTTTTATGGTTCTCAGTCTCCTTGGCCTGGTCTCATAACCATAAAGAAAAACTAGTTGATTCTGTTGCATAGTTTACTCAGATTGCAAAAATACTATGTCATACCTTTTTGTTTCCAGAAAGAGAAAAGGACATTGGATGCTCACTTCAAGCAAGATGTCACTTCTTGTGTCCTACACTAGTTCTTCTTACTTCAATTCTGAGGTATGTAAAAATAATCACTCGTCCAGTTATTTAGTTTCCTATTTTTGTTGCATCATTAGAAAGTCAGGTGGCGTCAGATGATACTTGGTTTTAATAGGAATTACCCAGAAGTCAATTTTGTCAGCTTTAATTGTGATATGACTAATCATTTCTTGTAGATGTTTGTGATTGATGACTAGGATGGCCACATCATCAATAAATGTTAAATCCATAATCACTAAACCAAATTGTTGAGTAACATTGCCAGTAATCTTTCCATTCAATGATTTTCTCAAAATACAAACCAGACCTATATTGATTAAAAGTGATAAGATAATGCCACATTGACAGATACCAGATGAGATAGAGAAATCCTGACTCCAGTCTCCATATTGTCTACTTTGACAGCTTGTCATCTGACAAAGGGCTTGGGCTATTTGGTGTATTTTAAGTGGTACCTTGGGTCTGCCAGAAGCATTGCCAAATACTATCATTGTCCACACTATCAAGTACTCCTTTGAATCCAACAAATGGTATGTTTTTTTGACAGAATTCAAAATCCAACTCTAGTGGATAGCATTGTAAAGATTTGATCAGTGCATCCATTTTTAAATCCAGCTTGCTTTTCTGTACCCTTTTCAGACAGAAGTTAACTGACAAATATTCTTTCCATAATTTTTATATAAGATATTGAGCAGAAAAATATCTCCATGACTGCTACAAGAAGGATTTTTTTTATGATAACTGTCATTTCTCACCCTTTTGATGAAGTTTCTACATTTTCCTAAATAAAAACTAAAGGTCTTGGAACTAAAGATAGAAGAGGAATCCTACATATTGCTGACTTCAACTCATTTGGGCCTGGTGCCTTTAAGCATTTAATGACTTTTTAAATTTAATCTAGTCTTGATGAGTCTTTGTCTAAACTGTATATTAGTTTTTTTTTACTTGTGAATTGTAGTTAATAATACCAGCATCCAGAGTTATAGGAGCTGGAGAGAATTTCCTTGAAATACAGATTTTTTGATTAATTTTTTTCCATGTTTTAATTCTGTCATTTTTTAATTGGCATATTCTTGATATCATCTAATTTTATTTTAATTAAACCAGCCACATTTTTGGCCCTAGATTGAATTTTTTCTAGGTATAATGCATTTACTTTTTAGTATATATTTAGTTCTTTGCATATACTAACCTAGGTTTGCATATTCTGTTTTATGACTAAAATTTGCTAATACTAGATCAGATTTAATAAAAGTACTGTAATGTCTAATTGCCTTTTTGCATAGGTTATATCTGCCCATTCTGTTCTATATCTTTACAGTCATTGTAGCCATTTGGGGTACTGAACTCAACTACTGAGTCATTTGGATTGCTGTGATTTCGGCATCCAGTACTTGACTAAATAGAAGTACTCCGTTTCTTCATTAGAAGCACTGTTAATTGGCACATAGCTAGAGATAATAGAAAAATACATAATCTGGCCCTGCAACTATATCACAACTAGGTATATATTCACGGTTTCTAACTTATGATTGTGTTGGCAAGCTGAGTTGATGATGCCTAAAACTTATTCACAATAAGTAGATCGACTTACACAGCTACAATACAATTTAGAGCTTGACTTCAAAGCTAGTATTTTAATTAAGATAATCCCTCTTTATAATCAAGAACTAGTTTGGAATGGTGGTTAAGACTGGAAACAAGGAGATCGGGAGTTCTAGTCCTGCCTTGGACACAAAGCCAGCTCGGTGACCTTGGACCAATCCCTTTCTATCAGTCCTTGGACGAAGGAAGCCGTGGCAAGCCATTTCTGAATTTTTGGCAAGAAAATTTTAGGGACTGGTCCAAGACAGAGTCAGCAACAGTTCAAAGGCACACACAGAAACATCTGCAAACTGATCAGGCAAAGAAACACTGTTTTGGAAGTGGGAGACTAGCAGGATATGCTTAAAGAGAAGGTCCCAACTTTGAGGGAAGGAGCAGCCAGGAGCCTATCCTGAGGAGAGGGCATTTCTGCCAGTGGCATACAGGAAATACTATAGTATGGTTATTCTTGTGTAGAGCAGATTTTTCCCTAAACTATCAACCATTGATCCAAAACTGATATATAGAGCTAATCCTTGACTTACAACCACAATTGAGCCCAAAATTTCTGACGCTAAGCAAGACAGTTGTCAAGTGAATTTTGACCCATTTTATGATCTTTCTTGCCACCGTTGTTAAGTGAATCACTGCAATGGTTAAGTTATTAACACAGATGTTAAGTGAATCTGGCTTCCCGGTTGACTTCACTTGTCAGAAAGTTGCCAAAGTTGATCGCTGCAACTGTCATAAACATGAGTCAGTTCTCAAGCGTCTGAATTTTGATCATGTGACTATGGGGATGCTCCAAGGTTCGTAAGTGTGAAAAATGGTCATAAGTTCTTTTCAATCTGTTGAAACTTCAAACGGTCACTAAATGAACTGTTATAAGACGAGGACTACCTTACCTTATTCCACGCTACCACCGTGGCTGTAATAGCAGTAAAATGAACTGCTTTCTAATATGTAGGGAATTCCTGGATCTGCCAATGCACTGCTCAGAAATGGAGGTGAATATAGAAAAAAATCCAACAAATGGGAAAATAAAGACATAAGTACAAATTGGGAAAATAGTATAATATATATTAATACATAAAAGAATATATTATAATCATAATGAGCATATCAAGGTTAGAAGTCTGTATATGTAATGGTATTATTACTATTAACATTGTGTGAAAAATATATTAACCCAATCATTACACTGTTCACAAAAATGTTGGTTATTAAAGGAAAATTACAAATAAAACATATACGAAACAAAAAAAGAAATGGAGGGCCAGATGGTAGATAAAAGTATTTAAGTTGGTTGCCAGTTCTCTGTTCCACCACAAACAGTGGTGTTTTAATTTGTTCTCTTCTAATACATGGGGTTTTACTACATCTTTCTGAGCTTTTTAAAAATCTCATATGACAATTAGAACTACCTGAAAAAATTATTTCCTAAGTTACCAAGATAGGCTCCCTATCGTATAGGGTTGGTAGCAAGAATAAATTTCTTACCAAAATGGGAATGAAACTAAAGGAAAACTCCAACTGAAATTTGAAATAATTCTCTGAATAAACCTCTTTCAACTTTACGTTGATCTTCTGGAAACATTTTAGCGTGAACAGCTTGAATCCTTCTTGTAGTCCATTAGAAAAGTTCAAGTTAGAACAAACTCAGTATTGTTTTCTGTTCAAGGATTAACTTCTGTACAAACTGTATTGTACACGGAAAACCTCATTAAGTAAAGTTGGATTAGATAATCTCTAGGCTCCATTCCAACTGTCATGATAACTAGGGACAATTTTCATGTTTAATTTTGGGGGGAATCTTTGCTTGGGGATGGTCTGTTAATATATTGCCTTCCAGTTATGTAAATGAAGGTCACTGAGTACAGTGGTCATTCCCATGTTCTGAACTGGATAGACTTTCTCCTCCTACTTCTCAGTAGAGCATTAGGACGAGAGCTAAAGAGACTCTCTGTTCCCAGATTAATAAGACTTTTCTTGGTTTTAGGGCTTGAATAAGAAAACAAACTAGTTAATCATAGACCAAGAAGGTATCTGGGTACCTATAGCACCTAATGTCTGTATAATATGTTCATTTGACCTCTTTCAATTGAGTTCTCCAAGACAGCTGCCAATAGCAGTTGGAAATACCCAAAGTGAAAGTTAATATAACTTTAAAAGTTATATGACAATAATTCTTACAGTAATCATTCAATCTTTTTACAATAAATAACTAATTATGGCATGTTAGGCAATAATATCTTACTGAAAGGGCAGTAAAAATATAGCAGAAGCATTAACATTAATGTCTATGGAGATTCTCAGTCATCCAGATTATGGTTGTCCCAAAGCTGCTTTTTCAAGAGGCAACTGGACTTTCTGTTTTTTCTTTGAAGACTTTTCGCTTCTCATCCAAGGAGCTTCTTCAGCTCTGACTGGATGGTAGGGAATGGAAGGATTTATACTCCCAGTCAGAGCTGAAGAAGCTTCTTGGAGGAGAAGCACAACGTCTTCAAAGAAAAACCAGAAAGTCCAGTTGCCTCTTGAAAAAAAGCACCTTTGGGACATTAACTTGATTGACAGCAGAATGTCTGAACAGCTTCCCCTGAAAAGTACAGGCAGTCCATGACTCACGACAGTTCATTTAATGACTGTTCAAAGTTACAATGTCACTGAAAGAAAAGGACTTACCATTTCTCTTCTCTGGAGTATCCTCATGGTCATGTGAAATGCTTAAATGCTATTTAATTTGATTAAATGAAAATGCTTTTCATTTAATCAAATTCAATTAAATGATTTAGATTAGATGAACCTAAACTAGAAAAGAGGATGTCAGTGGGCAACGGGCCAGTGTGTTACCTCCTCCTGATATAAATAATTAACTGTCTCAAGTCTGGGCATATCTGCTCAGCATGATGTTTTACACATTTCAAGAGACAATTATTACAGGTACAACATTAGTACTTTCCTTTTTTGCCTTTCCTCTCCAATGCTATCTGATGGCTCAAGTTGAATTGGCAATACAAGCTATGCAAGAGGAGATATTTTCACAAGATGGGCCTTGCTCTGGAGTTCTAGGTATTACTGGAGCCATGGAGTCATTAGCCTGAAATTGTCTGTAGTACAAACGCAAACACACATACACACACGTGCACACTAGGAGTGGTATTCAGCAGGTTCTGACCAGTTCTAGAGAACTGGAATCAGAAATTTTAAGTAGTTTGGAGAACCGGCAAATACCACCTCTGACTGGCCCTGCCCCCATCTATTCTCTGCCTCCCGAGTCCCAGTTGATCAGCCAGGTCTTCTTTTGTTGTTCTGCACAGGAGAACATAGCTGGAAAGCAGATTAGTGGGGTGGGGAGGGAATGGAGATTTTGCAGTATCCTTCCCCTGCCTCGCTCACCAAGCCACACCCACAAACTGATAGTAAAAAAAATTGAATCCCACCACTGATGCACACATGTACACATGTTCCCATTTTATTTGAAGAAATTACCAGATTTCTTTTTGCCCCACCACCAGTTTCTCTAACTTATACCTTGGTGGCTTTTGGTTAGAGACCTTGTCTCTTCCCTCCCACCTCCAAACAGTGAGTTAAACCCAAGACATTGATCAAAATATGAGCTTGCCCTTGGCTAATTTGTCTTTGGTTCCTGCACCATAACTCCCAGGAGAAATAAGCACCAAACACAAAA
The DNA here is from genome assembly GCA_023653725.1 of Bungarus multicinctus. Taxonomy (NCBI): domain Eukaryota; kingdom Metazoa; phylum Chordata; class Lepidosauria; order Squamata; family Elapidae; genus Bungarus; species Bungarus multicinctus. Next base: position 258,339,664 of record CM042834.1, read on the forward strand.
TGCATTTCTTCGGGGCACTGCATGAATACTTTCCTATTGTTTATTTTCCTTAAAAAACTACAGCAACAACAACAGCAGTGAGATCTGACAACACTGATGTGGCTTTTTAAGACTGCCAGAGAAAGCCACAGGAAGAGAGTCTCACATGGGAATTTCAAGCAGCTGTCAGAGATTTTTTTTTTCATTCTCTGGTTAGCTCCACAGAGTCATATGCTTGAGTCAGGCAGCCATGTGAATTGAATAAATAATAATATAGTTTTAAAAATTTCTGGAAGCCAGGATTCTGATCCAGAAAATCAGAATCAAATAATGAACAGAAACCTATAGGGTCAAGGATACCTAGGTAATCTAGCAGGTTTCTTCCAAAAGCCCTCTGGGTTTTTAAAAATATCCAAAGCAGCTGCACAAGATCCTAGTTTGCTTTTGATCACCATCAATAAAGAAGCATGAAAATTCAGTGCACTTTTTGGCTGTGAAAATCAGAAGGGGTTGGTCTGTATAGGACAGAAGATTCACAATTCTGTGCCCCCATAATGCCCACACAGTACTTGAGAAATTGATTCGGTATTTTTTCATAATTATGAAGTTGCATAACAACTTCCTTCTCCCCCCACATCCCCACGCCGCTGCTTCCCTTCCGTGTGACTGGCCTTAAGGGCATTTGTTGTCCTAATTATTTCACTTCTTCTACATGGCTCCAATCCAATTAAGCCATCTCCTCCATGGCTCCAGTCCAATCCCATGTGACTGAGGGGTGGATTAAATGTTTGCTTTGTATGTACCTTAGCATCTACTTTTTCTTGTCTTTTCTTTCATCCCAGGAAAGGGAAGGGGGAAAAATGATTAAGGATGTACCTCTCATTCTCTATGTATTTAAAAACAAACCTGTTTATTTTGGGTGTTAATGAATGAAGAGAAATGAAACCTGTACCATTCTACTAGTATAAAACTTTTAAAAAATCACCTTCGTAAATTATTGTAATAGAGCCTGCGTAATGTACCATAGTGGTTAAGATGCTGAACTAAAAGTGAGAAAATTCCCCAAGGCATGAAAACCCATTGAATGAGTTTGGACCAGGAGTGTAGAAGAATGACAGGCAGAGCCTAGGAGTAGAGCAAAGACAGTAATCAACTTACATTCCCACAAGCAGTCTAAATCCAACCTCTCTTGAAATCTATTAACTCTTACATAACACCAATTTCACCATTAGTTGAGTAGATTCTTATGTGTAGGCATAGGCAATAAGTCAGCTTAACTGATTCTTTATGCCTCTCTTTCTACCTAGACCAGAAAGTAAAAATGCATATTTCTAGATCAAGCCACAATGGATAACACAGCCTCAGTGCAGTGGTTAAACTGCAGTACTGCAGGCTACTTCTGCTGACTGTCGGCTGACTGCAATTTGCCAGTTCAAATCCCACCAGGCTCAAGGTTGACTCAGCCTTCTATCCTTCCGGGGTAGAACCCAGATTGTTAGGGGCAATATGCTGACTCTGTAAACTGCTTAGAGAGGGCTGTAAAGCATTATGAAGCGGTATGTAAGTCTAAGTGCTATTGCTATTGCTATAAAATGTGGTAGATTATAGTCCATTCTTCAATGAAAAGGCCTTTGTACTGCATTGGATTGATTCAGGATCATCATCATCCAATATGTTGAATGAACTTATATATTTATTAATCATATAAAGATATTCAAAACAGCCCCTTCCCCCACAAATATTTATTCTTGTATGGCTATGATTGAAATACTTAATTAGGACAGTGTTTAAAACCAATTTAATTCACAATGTAAAATATTCTGAGGGAAGAAAACAGCAATTGTTTTTTTTTCTTTTCAGTGGGAATTCACAGGTTTGGCTCATAACTCTGCCTCATCATCTTTTTCCTTGGTCTTTTCAAGTTGAGACGAGGAGGAGAAAGAAGGTTGTTCATTTGAAATAACCTTCAACAGAAGGGGGGGAGAAATTCTGCAATATGAAGATATTGGTAGCTCAGGAATTAAGGCAGTGAATCTAATGGAAGGTTGGCAGCCTTGGTTTTATATTCATTGCATCTTAAAATCTTCCAAATGTAACCTAACATAGTGTTTTCCCCCTAAACCTATATAATGTAGCAAGTTTGCACCCATGTCACTATAAAATTGTACATGTACAACACAGATTTAAAGGGTTTGGGAGCCCCTGTTATACTTCTTGCAGGAAAGCTGCCTCATACAAAGCTATTCAGAATTTCAGCCCAAGAGGACTATCTTCAAATTGAAATTGATTCAGGTGTAATTTTTCCTTTGATTTCTCATCAGCCTCTGATGGTTTCCTTAAAAAATAAACGCTCATATCAAAGACATGTTAATTAATGTACATTCAAGATGTGTAATCCATGGAGGAGGAGAATGGCTGCAGGAAGAATTTTGTTAAAAATGAAGCAGCTATGACTTTATTTTAATGAATTTCAGGTTGCAGGAAGGAAACATTTTTAATTATTACTTGTCAGGATGAGGAAGAGGGGAAAAAAAGGCAAAATAGCCAAATCACTTAATTTAAGCCAATAGCAAATACATATTATCTGCATTTGAGTTTTAATTTATGCCCATCCATCCTTGCCCTAAATGCCTGATTATGGGACATATTGTGGCATCAGGAATGAGTCCCTTAAGAAACCTGACTGAACAATTTCTAGTAGTTTTACATTCTTTTAAGCACATATGTGAAAGCTGTAAGACAGGGGTCTTCAAACTTGACAGCTTTAAGACTTGTGGACTTCAACTCCCAGAATTCCTCCTCCAGTCATGTTAGCTCAGGAATTCTGGGAGTTGAAGTCCACAAGTCTTAAACTTTCCAAGTTTGAAGACCCTTGCTGTAAGAGAAGTGAATTAGTACTTTAGCCTCAAACATTTTTAATCCACCTGATATATTGTATAATATTACAAGTCAGGCATTAACTCAATTTTAATTTCTGTAGTTTTTCCAAACTAAAAACCCAATCTGACATTTGAAAGTCAAGTGTTTTACTGTGTAGTACGCAGTCACAAGTTTTAACATATTTTTAATATAAAAACTGTCATAAGGAAGTTGTTTTTATTGAGTCCTAAGTATTTAGGAAGGGAAGGTTAAGTTCTTTGTTTGTCTAGCCTGAATTAAAATGTCATGAACTTTGGCATTGTGAAAACATGAAGAAGCTTTAGTTCAGGGTTGTCAAACTCCTGGTTCACAGGCCAGATGCATCACATGCTGGCCACCCCCACACCCAGTTTAGCGAAGGGAGAAACAGTCCCGATATGTCACGTGATGCCGCCATGACGACATGAGTTTGACACCCCTGCTGTAGTTGAAATGGAAGTGGCATTGGGTTTAGGTATTTCAGCAGAATTGAAGACAAAATCTTGTTTTTTAGTTCTTCATGTTCCAGCAAAGAACAGGACAAAATTGAAAAGGAATGAAAAGTTCCGCCGATAGCTGAATGCATGTGGTTTGGGTGTGAGGGAAAAGATAATTAAACTGGCACTCTAGTTTCAGTAAAGATTCACTAAATCTTTCATGTACTGAAAATGCCAGCAATTTGATCAGAAAATTCTTCAAGTTTCTATACAGAGTCAAATATTTGTGTTGCTTCAAAAAATTCCATTGGATACAGAAACAGATTCCTTGTATCCTATCTTAAACAAGATTATAGATGATTTAATCAAAAGTTGGGCCAAGTATTTTACGTGTACTTATGTTATTGTGAACTGTAGCTACCTCATAACAACATTGTCTTCATATGACTGAAGGCAATACCAGATAGAATCTGAAATTTGATTGTAACACTGCTGAAGAAATAATAAGAGAATTGATTCAAAGAACATATCTTGGGATGTTGTAGCCAGCTTGAAAACTGACTAGGGTAGAAAGGACAGTCCCAGGAGAATAGTATGTGGGACTGAGATGTTCTGCAATACTTACATTGTTTTATAAAAAACCCGAATAATTGTCTAAATTAAAGGACGCAACCACACTGTAGTTTACCTTCATGTAGCACATATTAGCTTATGTGAAGATTATAGCAGACGCTGAGCAATTTTATATGCAAAATCTAAAAGAAGAGCACATTATTCAAAGAGAACCTTTGAAGGCTCCAGTTTTTGCAGTTTTCATCAGGAAGATCCCTTTTTTATCTGAAAAAAATTCCAGTGGAAAACATTGCACAGAAATGATAGTAGGTAGTAAGTGATAGAAAAGATTTAACTATGTTTGTTCATCAAAAATTTGACTCAAAGAATTATTTCAGGTACAAAATGGAAGAAATCCATAGTTTATTGGGCAAATGATGCCTTTCTCTCCCTTTCTCCCACTTCTAACAAACTGAATTGTTAATGCAGTTCATAGTCTCTAATATAGTTCTAATCAACTGTGAATTGTTGATTCTTCTGGTTTGTGTGCTTCTCCCCTTTCTGGTCCAGCCTAGTCACAAGGATTTTGGAAGCCTATCCATCTTTGATTGACCAACAATAATCAATTGGAAAAACTGATTAATCTTAGATAAGTTTATGTGTAGAAGCCAACTATAAATTTGTATCATTTAATTGAAAGAGATTAGCCACAGTTTAAGACCCAAATCATGATTTATTAAAGCAGAAATAAAGGAACCTGCATTATTTTTATTTTATTTTATTTTTATTTATTTATTTTTTTGCAATCCACATGACAAGGAAAAGAAAGGGAAAGCAGGAAAGCTGAATGGCTCTTTTACATAACAAGAAAGTACACGTAGTCATTTCATTCCAAGGCCATTATTGTGGTTATTTCAGAGCATTTTCACTCGCTTTAAAGCAAAAGGTTCAGGGAGATGTCAAATTAGTTATTTTATTTCCGTAAATAATAAGGGATATAAAGTACAACATAAGAAAACTGTCACTGAAAACAGGCTTTTTAAATCAAGGCTTGAACAAATTGTTGACCTTTTATTCTGTGTAAAAGTCATTCTTATATAAAAATCGAAATCCACACCTGGAAATTAGTTGCCTGGCTACATCTGCCTGGCTTCAATGTTCTTATTTAGCAGGACTGTTTTTGATGGCTACATGTTCTAACATGTGACTGGGTCTGAATCTAAACTAGACCTCTATTCCATGCATTTTTAAAAAACAACAATCCTATGTTAGACCTTTGATTTAAATCAGTATTTCTTACTCTGAGCAACCTTAACATGTGTGGACTTCAACCCGTAGCATTTCCCAGCCAGCATGTTTCAATTATTCAGTAGGTCCAGCATCAATCATGTTAAAAGATAGACCATCATAGCCAGGTGGTCTTACTGTCTTAGATCTCTGGGGTTGTCATCACAATAATTTTAAAAGGGATCAAGCTGTGCAAACCTGCTCTAATCAATCTACTGCCTTCAGATGAAAAGAAAGGAAATATTTTTTCTTTCAATCCTTTTTTGATACACCAAATGAATGGTAGGTGTGTTTTTCCACCAGGAGGAGAAACACAGCTACTATTCATTTAATGTAGAAAAAGGATTGAAAACCTTCTCTTCTCCTGGGTTTTTCTACACACCCTTGTTTTGTAAAATAGTAAAACAAAAAACGTATAGAAACTCAGTGTAACTGAGCATCATATGAACATCTCAAACAATATGCTACTTTTGGAAAAGGGTAACTCAATCCAAAGATTTAGTGATAGAGCACTCAATTAAAAGGCCGCAGTGCAAACTGGGTAGTTTATTCTGAGCTTTATTTGAGTTATTGAAAATTACTTGATCCCATAATTCAAGAAATTTCCACTAAAGTTTTTTTTTTCCTACATTCCTTCAACTCTGGCCTCACTGGTTGCTATGGCAAAGTTTGTAAGACTTCAATAAACATTCTCTCACCCAAAGTTCATTAGGTATATTTGTGTTGTTGAGAGTTAAGTTCAAAGAGCCAAAGTTCTAGGCAGTAAATGGAGTGAGTCAAGATCATTTTGTACTACAACAAAAACAATTATTATTTGGAAAACTATTGGAAAGATGGCACAGTAAGCCATCAAATCTCCATATAAAAGCAAAGTTAAATTCTATGATTCTTCCAGTTTACCACTGTCCATTTTCCCTTTAAGTGTTCTTAGAATAGGCAATCTTGTGCCATGCAGATATTTGAGATAAAGCTCCTAGAACTGCTTTGCCATTGATCAAAATAAAGGAAATTAAAAATAAGTGGAAGCCACCCCTATCTAGTTGATAGGGAAAATACTTATGCCGGGAAAAGAGGGAGGGAGTGAGACAGAGATTTTCATACACGTTTAAGGAAGAGAATGGCCGTACAAACAAAGGTTCCTTTATTTAATTTTGTTCTTGGCTATTCTAAATAGCATGTAAGACCTGAAATTTCATTCTTTTCTTTGCCTCTTTATTCTTTTCATCCTCTTCTGCAATCTTTCTTGTTCAATGTTTATAGAGATTCTCAGTCATCCAGATCATGGTTATTCCAAAGGTGCTTTTCGCAAGAGGCAACTGGTCTTCCTTGTTGCTGTTGTTGTTTGAAGACATTTCATCCAAGAAATTTCTTCAACTCTGACAGGATAGTGGGGAATGGAAGGATTTATATTCCTTGCAGACAGCTGGTCATTTGCATTCTTTTAACAAGTCGCTAAGGTCACCTGGAGGTTTATCTGTGTCCTCAGGGTCACCTGAGTAGTGCAGATGGATGTAGAACTTCTTTGAAACAGCTTTCAAACCAGAAAGAGATTTTCTAGTTCAGTGTTTATGACGCTGGACATGTCAAAAGGCCATTGTGAACAATGGCTTTTCAAATATCTGGTAGTAGGCACTAGCCATCTAAGGAAATGTTCACCCTAAGTTAAAGTTGCACAGTTAATTGTGTAATAATTTTACTCCAAACAGAATCAAAGAGGCAAAGAACAAATGCCAAAATATTTAGTTTGATTGTGTAAGTTGTTTTGGTTAAATTTGTGCCTCCAGCATTATTGCACATATCTCCCCTCTTTGATTGCAAAATATATCAGAAACAGTATTCATGGGATATAATCTTTATTAAATTTCATGCTTGTCATAAGATGCAAACAAAAATTACTCCAATTTGATAACAGGATTTAAAATGTGCATTAGTAAAACAACTACGAAAATCTCTTAATGGTAAATAACTCTCTTACAGTAAGTAGGTAATGGAAATGCCATGGAAGAGGTTTTTTCCCACTGCAAATCTGTTGTTTTGGTTGAAAAGAATTTTTTTATTAACATTATTAAACATAATCTGTCTATCATAGGTTCTTGGCAAGGACTCGATGGGTGTATAAAAAATGCCAAATTCAGTTTAAATTTGGATGACTGTGCAACCAACCATAATAATAATAATTTAATATAGTCATAAATAATCTAAATGTTAACACTGTTCATGAATAGTAAAATTAAATTAATCAAGGAGAGAAGCAACCTAGAATTAAGGAGAATTTTCCTCACAGTGAAAACAATAATCAGTAAAACAACTTGCCTTCAGAAGTTGTGGGAACACTGAACGTTTCTAAGAAGAGATTGGAATTATGATATGGGATTTTTTGCTTGAGCAAAAAATCTAGAAGCCCTCTAAGATCCTTTCCTATTCTGTTGTTCTGTAATTTTTTTTTACTGTTCAGCAGTCACTACTATTAACTTTTACCTTCAACAAGAGGTGACAGTATATAACTTTGGTGCATTCCTTTCCTATGTTTTTAAACATTTAGTTACTTCATGTTTCTTTCTAACAGTTACTTCCTGGTCATAAGACAGTCTTTAATAGGCAGATGAGGTAGCCCGAGTACACTCCTCTTTTTAAGAGATATCTATAAAATTTTGTTGTGGTCACCATAGTCCAAAGTCATTCTACACTTAGTAAAAGATGTTTTCTTGGAACATCCTTACCTTTTCCATTTTCCACAGGATTCAGTATATCCAGTACCCAGAATCCAGTATATCTAGCAATTCTCATTTCATTATTGTTGAAATCTAGATTGCAACATCTTGCTAGTTTGTAAGATGTGGATTTTTTTTTTTTTGCTAATTTGAGCGCTTTTTACACTGCTCTTTTTTCTCCTGGATTTCTCTTAATCCAATGGCCATTGCTGTGTTTTCTTTCCCCGTTTACAAACTACAGTATATGGAGAATTTTACCTGATATGGTAGCTGTAATTGCAAAATTACAGTGATAATTTTTATTTGTCTCAATAGTGTCAATGCAGTAACAAGTGCATGGTGAAAACCTGTGGTTTTATATTTCAGTTTTAAATGCAATTTTTGTAAATTAAATTTAAACTTCTTTATAAGCTTCTTAGTCACGATTCTTAGTCATGATTTTTATTCATTTGTGTTATAGTACTAGAAAGAAATATTTCTGTTGCTTTGAACTAGCATCCTGAAAAGTTATGTTTTACATTTAGATTACATAACAGCATTCAAGCAAGAAGTATTTTAAACCTTAATTTATTGACATTTTAAGAAAATTGGATAATGTTCCTTGCTTGTTTTATGCTCAATCATCTTGTTCCCAAGCCTTTCTCTTACTCTCCAAATCCTTAAAGTAAAGCTTTAAGCATCTATACATATAAATAAGTTCCAATAAAACTTTACTTTTACCATTATTTACGCAGAAATATGATTCACTGGATTCAGTAGAACTTATTTCCTAGTAAGTATATAGTGCTGCAGCTGTACTTTGAAGTGCTGTAATTATGTTAAGGGTTTTTCACCCAATTTCTTCTCTGTCTGTGAAGAGAATAATGAGAGTTCCTGGCCGCATGTACCCTGTAAACCATTATTTATTTCATAGCTTCTTCACGAAGAATTATGGGAATTGTCATTGGATGAGGTTCTAAGAATTTATTCTTTGCCTGAGTTCAGATGTTCTAATACAAAATGCACACACACATGCACATGGTCCATCAGCAACCTATTGGTGTCACTCCAGGACAAAAAACAAACAAACCAGCCTTTGTGGGAGCACTGAAAGAATGGGAGAACAAGTGCATGAAACACAAGTAACTTTATTTAAATTTTACATTGAGCGTCTAACCATGGTTTACGGATTACACAGTGTACTAAGTAATTGCCAGAGACTCAGACCACCGACGTCTGCTATTTCCTGAAAATTAAAACTAAAAGCTTACCTTGAAATGTAGAATAATTCATTCTGTATCCTGTATAGTAAGTAGATCATGATATCTGTAGCCTGGATTTGTCCTTCACTCCTAGTAAATACGTTCTGCGTAGATGCTTTTGATTATGAAGGATGTTAAACAAGAGTCATCTGAGCAGTTTGATAACATTTACTCAGGGGTGGGATCCGACCGGTGTAACTACCGGTTCAGTGATTTTACACGCACACGTGTGTATATTGTCATCATCTAGTGTGCAGCGGTTGAAAAAGCACCTTTCCCTGCTTTTTCAACTGCAGCTGTGTTGCGCAAAACAGCTGCGGTTGAAAACTCAGGAAATAAAGGTCAGGTAAGAGCCCGGGCGGGCAAGTGGGCCAAAACAGCAGCAGACATAGAACTGGTTCTATGTATGCTCTATTTGCTGCTTTTCAGAGCAACTGGTTCTAGAGAAGTGGACAGAACCGGTAGAATCCCACCCCTGCATTTACTTTTTTGTAACCCCCTTCCCAAGGCAGAAATCCTCATACCATCTCAGTTGTCAAATCTTTTCTTGAAAGCCTCCGGTGATGGACTCTTTGACCCTCTTTCAAACCAGCAGTCCTCTCTGTCCAAAATGTGGACTTTGCTGTCTTCAAAAGACTAGTCTTCGTCTTTTAAGTGCAAATGGACTGCTGAATCTAGTCCTGATAGGTTTGTTCTCCTATTGTGATGACCCGGAGTGTATCAAAAATATAACAAAAACCAAAACGTAAATAAAGGTCTTTTAATGCCTTCAACTTGGCTTCCCTATTTAATTGTTCACAGTTGAAGATTAAATTATTTTCAAAATAACATTCCAAACAAAAGAAATACAGTTCAAATTCAAAGAGCAGATAATGAAGCAAAAAACAAAAACAAACCGCATTGAAGAAAGTTCCAAAAACAGACCAGGATAAATAATTACAAACTTCAAGAAGATAACCAGGTACAGTTCATTGGAAGAACGCCAACCAAGATAAACCTCATCCAGGAATAAAACACTAATTTGTCTCCAGCGTTTGTTAGCATGCAGGTCCAAACTCTTATGCAGATCTCACACCTGCAATCCATGAAGAGGATCAAGGTCCTCTCCTCCCGAGTAGACCACGTTTTTCCCTGATCCTCTCCTCCCTGCGTGCCCTAGGATGGATAGGGGCTGGGGCTGTGTCCTCCTCTGACTGCTCAGCCAACCTCTGCCCTTCCCCAGTCTCCTCCACAACCTCCGGAGCCACACCTCCACTCCCTGTCGGCTGTTCCTCCTCTCCCTCAGAGCCAGTCTCCACCAGGGGCATAACACCTATGTTGGGCCATGTGTTTATGAACACAACGTAGGAGAACAAACCCATCAGGACTAGATTCAGCAGTCCATCTGCATTTAAAGATAGCAAAGTCCCCATTTTGGACAGAGAAGACCGCTGGTTTGAAAGAGGGGATCAAAGAGCCCATCTATGTCAAAATTGAACTGCCCTCTCTCAACAGAGGCGAAGAGATACAACATCATCTATCTCCAATCTACAACACAGTCCTTTTAACAGTTCCCAGAAGGTTCCACACATCCATTTGCACCACTCAGGTTATTTATTTATTTTTGTAATAAATTTTTATTATTTTTATATTTTAAAAACATCACTTTCAGTGAACAACATGGTTCCAGGTTTACACTTCAACACAAACATGACCTTAGTACATATTTATCTTTCACATTCAATTCTATATCATATCATTACTTCCATTTTCCAGTAAATTTTCTCCATTATTCTTATTTTCTTTACACTTATTAAATTCATTTACAATTTATATCTTATCTTAATTCCTTTTTCTATAAATGTTCTCAAATCTTATTCTATAGTCTTAACATTCTTATTTTTTAATTCTAAATTCATTATACTTTTATACCTTTATACTTTTATCTGTCACATTTGCAATTTTGTCACATACTTTTATTTCATTATTCAATAAATTCCATCTTAAATCTAATAATTCCCAAAAATTTCCCCCTTTAAGTATCAATTAGAGTATGCCACCCTTTTTTCTTATATATCCCTCAATTTATTCCTCTTTAATCCATAATCAAAATTTATAATATAATCCCTATATAATTGTCACATTCTAGTTTAATAACAATAATCTCCTAACTACTATATGTCATATATATATATATATGGATCTTTGGTAATTCGGGTTTTCTCCCACGTAAAATTGGAAGTATCTAGGCGACGTTTCGATGAAGTCTCATTCATCATCTTCAGGCTTGTGTCTTCGGCTTTGTGCTTCTCGGAGTAATGTGAGCTTGCAGCTGTTTATTCGTTTTAACTGTCAGTGGGGGTGGCTTGATTGGGTGGGGGCTTGGCTGTGTTCTGATTGGTTGGGGGGTTGGCTGTGTTCTGATTGGCTGGGGGGGTGTTCTGTTCAAGTAGGGGCTTAGTTGTGCTCAAGTTAGTCTTAGTTGCTGGGGGATTTGAGATGGTGAGCTGTGATCCTGCTGTTTGGCTTCGTGTTTGTGGTCATGCCACATCTTCATGGTGGGCGTCAGTTCCCTTCATGTATGGGTTGGGGGGGTTTGAAGCAGGTAGTGATGCAGTTTAAAACAAATATATATACATACATACATACATACATACATACATACATACATACATACATACATATATTTTAAGCAAGGTTCCCCTCAATTACTTTCTAAATTGTTTGTTGTTTCAAATATATTGATCTATTCAATTAATTATAGAACCTGGTATTAGTCTTTTCACTAGGATCCTCATAGTTCATTTTAACTATATTCTTTGTTTTATTATCCATCTATAAATTAACAACAAATAAAAAGCCAATTAAAGAGAAAATATGTATATCAGTTTCATTCACATTTAAAAGCTACATTCTTATGTATTATAACACATTACCCTGCAGAATCCCTTTTGTTTTATATTTATCTACCCATTGTCTTTATGTCTCCTGACTAAACAATTTCTAATTATTTTTGTTCAATTTCCATATCTCCTTATTTTCTGGTTCTTTCTCTTATTACATCTTTTCCCTTTCATTTTTTCCTTCCTTTTCTTATTCCAATGTTTATCCCCCTTTCCTCTTTAAGACTTTCTTCTGCAATTCCCTTTTCTGTTGTTTCCTTTTTCTTTTGTTTGGCTTTCAAGACATTTCCCTTTTTAATTGCATCCTTAACCCTTCAAGTTTTAATTCCTATTTTTTTCCATGGTTTGATAGTCGTTGCTCCTTTTGTTCATTGAAGTTGGCTTCTTCTTCTTCTTTAATTAGCTCCTCCCCTTCTGGCACTCGTTGTTGGTCTTCTTTCTCCAGAATCGCCATTTCTAATAATTGTAAGGTAAAATAGCACGATTCATTTCTTTCATTTAGCATTTTTTATGTTTCTTAGTTCCATTTGTAGTTTCAAGAAAAGTTCTGCCATTTTCAAACACTTCTTTTATATCTTCTTTATCTTCTTTATCCCTTTAAGTATTTAAGTCTAAGCCAATTGTCCAGTAATTCAATTCGACCAGCGACTTTGATTTTTATTTCCAACGATCAACTTCTATTAATTCTTCTTTAAGTTTTTTCCCCCAAATTCCTCAAATACTCCGATATCCATAAGTTTTAAATTTATGCCAAGATCACCAAACAGTCCCACTGTAATTTCTTCATGCTTCTTTCTTTTATTTTAATATTCTGTGTTTTCACTTTTCAATGTTTCTGTTTTATTGTAACAAAGTTCCTCTTATTTTGCATCAAGGTTCAGTTTTGAAAGAACCAGATACTTTTTTAAAAAATCACTGTAATTTTCTTTTACCATTAGGTGGTGATCTCTATTACATCCAAGTTTCCAACCTTTCTTTCCACTTTTTTTCCCTTTTTATTTAAGTTATTTAGGTATCAAAAATTCAGTAAATCCAAATTGTAAATAATTTCTTTTTGGCACATTCAAGTTCAGCATTTAATTGCCTATTTAGTGCCAGAATCAGATATTCATCCAAATTTTCTTCCAGTTTCCTCTTTTAATTTAACTCCTGTCAAAATTCAAATCCTCTTTAATTTTTTTCCATCTTTTTTTCTTCTCTCTCTGGTTGCCGCTTTATAAACCTTTTAGAAAAATTCTTTATACTTTAATTCCGGGGTATCTTTGTATCCATGAGTTATGTCTGGTTTTCACACTGTCCACTTTTGCACCGCTCCAGCACAAAACTTAATTCCCGGTTAGCTTCCCATCTTCAGGGCAGCCATTAAAGACTGCTGCTTACTCCTGACTTTGAGAGGAGTATACCTAGCCAGGGAGGGGAGATGTGGCTCCCCACAACCCAGCTGGCAGTTTCCCCCTCTTTCCCCACCCCTCCAAGATGGATCCGGTCCCATTTGGAAGCCTCTGACAGGGCAAACATGGATTGAAGCCACGCACAATCGCGGTCTCTGGTCCGTCACCGATGGAAGTGCCACTGGTAGTCAAGCCACTCAGGTGATCCTGATGACACAGATAAACTTCCAGGTGACCTTAGTGACTCGCTAAAAGAATGCAAATGACCAGCTGTCTACAAGGAGTATAAATCCTTCCATTCCCCATCATCCAGTCAGAGTTGAAGAAGCTTCTTAGATGAAAAGCAAAATGTCTTCAAAGAAAAGCCAGAAAGTCCAGTTGCCACTTGAAAAAAGCGCCTTTGGGACAACCATGACCTGGATGACTGAGAATCTCCATAGACCCCTAGTGATGGAGCACTCAGAACTCTGGGAGAAGAACGGGTAGATAGTTCTCACTCCAGAAAATTCTTCCTTATTTCCACGTTGGATCTCCCTTTGATGAATTTCCATGGATTATTTCTTGTCCTATCCTCAAATGCCATGGAGAATAAATGGCACCTTCTTCCCTATTTCAGACTTTCAAATATTGAAAGACTGCCATAGCAGATATTGAAAGGCTGCTATCATGTCTTCCTCCAGTCTTCTTTTTGTTAAGCTAAACATACCTAGTTCTTTTAGCTGTTAATAAGATTTAGCCTCCAGACCCATTATAATCTGTTGCTCTTCTCTGCACTCTTTCTAGGGCCTCAACATCTTTTTTGTATTGTGATGACCAGAACTGGACACATTATTCCAAATGCGGTCTCACCAATCAATATGGTATAAAGCAATATTATTACTTCCTTTGATCTTGATACTATCCCTCTATTGATGTAATTCAGGGTACCATTGGCTAATGCAACCTGACTGACTGAGTTTCCCCAAAGATTCATATCACAATAGCATAGCATTTATCAAGTGAAATTTGGAAGCTTTTTGGTGTTCCAAAAATCTAGACAGTCCTTGATTGCAGCAAAGCAATACTGAAAGTCTCTTGCTTCTATCAAGGGATCATCTGGATTCCTACAGATCAGATTTGGTAACTCAGCATCATAATTTCTCAGTTGTAGAATAAAATATTTATTCCATTTGAAGATGCTGGAACATTGAACAGCAAAAAAAAAAAAAAGAGTTTAAAAGCAATTTTTGCTGAAAAACAAAAGGAAAAAACTTGTGGGATGTTATTTCAGACAAAACTGGAGAATATTTTCATAGGGCATAGTGCATCTCAATGTACATTGTTTTGGTATTCTAATAAGCTTATGCATCAAAGGCACAATTTCTGGTTTTCTGAAAGAAAATAGCCCTGCTGAATCATTTCCATAAAAACTATTTTATCTGACTCTCGTTTAAGAGAAATTATGGAATAATTTCCATAAAAACATCATATCTATTTTATCTGATTCTCATTTAGGAGAAATTATGTTTATTTTGACAGAAGAGGAAAACAAACTACAGAAAATGAAAGAGCTTGTGGCAAAATAATTGGCCGTGTGATTTTTTTTTGAGTCGGCTGCAGCATTCTTTATTTGACTTAAGGCACAAGGCTTCCTGAAACCCATTTACTTGAAAATATTCCAAGTAAATATTTTGGATGGCTGCACAATCCCATAAGAAAACCATAGAATTGCAACCAAATCCAGTGTGTTGGTCCTCAGAGGAAATTATAGACTTCTTTCCTACAAATATTTTCAATCATAACAATGTAGGCTGAATCTTTATTCTAGTTCTTTGCGGGTTTATTGGTTTTGATTCATTAGATTTATACTGGAGCTTTTGTTCAGGAGCTCACTGTTGCATACATTGTCCTCCCTCCTGTTTTTTCCTATCAACCACAACCAGTGTGGAAGTTTGAACTAAGAGAGCGAGCAGCTCAAATCCACAGATGAACTTCTGTTCCTGAAGATGGATTACTTCCTATATGTCTCCCATTCCCCAGCCCTTTAACTACTATAGGACATTGGCTTTCATTACATTTCATGTTATCATCATTGGCATAATTTACTACTCTCTAGCAGAGCCCAAGGGCGCTCCCAGCAAGAGAATCTCCAGAACAGTTGGACACCAGTTACTTTTCCAAATGTTGGACTGCAGCTTCCATTTTCTTTTAAACACCCCCTCCCCCTCCCACCCCCAAAGTTGAATAGAACTGGCAACCTCTGATGGCTGGCAAGGGATCTACCTCTGTCCTACATATTTAAAGTGCATTTTCCAATGCTAAAGTTACTTCTTTACATTTTTGACATTAGATGAGTGCCCACCAGTTATCTGTCCCCCTCTTCTCCCCCACTTTTTTTTAAACATAAAGATTATATTAAAGTTCAGCCTGAAGATGATTTTGAACATTCTTGCAGCATAAAGCTGCCCTGACTGCCCTGAAAAAGAACTAAGCAAGGCACATTTGATGGCACATTTATGGATATCCAGGAAGAAATCCCCAAGCTATAGGCTAGATTGGAACAGCCGTGTTACTAGGTAAAGCAAAAGGATGGTAAATCATTAGTCAATTGATTTGTTATTACTTTATTATGAATGCCCCATAGAGAGAGAAGTGATTGCAAAGTGTTTTGATTCCGGAGCCTAAATTATTTGGCTGGACTATGTCTTCTGTCTTGGGTTACAAAACATTTGACTGACTGATTCATTTTGTTTTCAGGAATGAGAAGCCATGGTTCTTCAGTTGCCTCCTTGCAAATGTTTCTGTTTTGTGTGTCCTTTCTCTGATAAATGTGCCCAATTTCCTACCAGTTGTCACTGCTTCCTGCCAATGAACAAAGACTGGAGAAGTTGCGTCAGATTTATTTCGGTGAGCATAATGGTTGGGATGTATTTTCTCAAATGTGTTGTTTATTAAAGAAGCAAGAAGCAATCCAAGCAGGTCTTAACAATTTTTAAAAATATTTTTATTGTACATTTTCCTTTATTATATATACATCACATTTCCAGTTTTGCAATGGCAGTGTACTGGCTATATCAAGTCCTTTTAAAATATACATTGTATTATACACTTTGGTTATAACCATTATTCTCATAGTCATACAGTACAGTCTTTTTTGAATACATAGTATTGTACATCATAATTATAACTACATTGTTTTCATAGTTATATCACAACACTCTTATTACATTTATCTGATGGCCCCAGTTTCGTTTTTTCCCAACACTAAATTGCAAGTCGGTTGCATTGTTCCATAAAACAAGATTGACAATTATTAAAAATTGTGATTACTTCTTCTACCTGAATAGACATTCACTGACAATGAAAATGTCATAGCGGTGAATAGCTTCTTCCTTTTACAATCAACCAACAATAAGCATTCAAAAAAATACTCTGGAGGCTAGCATTGATAGAAGAGCCATGAAGACCTTTGAAAAGTTATTCCAATGTCAGGATGACTCCCTATCTACAAATATCAGAATCATGCAATCAATGATATTTCATATGAGACTTTAGGGAAATAAAAGCTGGATTTTGAAGTAAGGTAAGAAGAGTACTGATGCTCTTGAAAATTGGTGTTGGAGAAGACTCCTGAGAATACCATAGACAGCCAAGAAAACAAATACGTAAATCAACCCTTTTCATTTGAAGCACAGAGGACCAAGCTCATCAAATGGCACGTTATAGAGAGACCCAGTTCTTTGGCAAAGGCTCTAATGCTGGAAAGATTTGTGGTGGGGGGGGAAGAGAAGAAGAGAATCGCTAGTGGCAAGATGGATGGTCTCAGTTACAATGATAATGGGGACATCAGTGGAGGAACTGCAGGACCAGGTCAGGACAAATAATCATGGAGAAAATATATCTGTATGGTCTCTAGCAGTCAACAATTACTTGATGGCATGCAGTCAGTCATGTAATTGAATAGTTTTTCTATTTGCCTGAATTCTAAACATCCAAATAAAGTTTAACAAAGGGAGCCATCAAGAACAAGTAATATTCTAATAATTGAGTAAGACGAGGCAAAGCTTGCACTACCCAGAGGCATCCTCAGAGAGAGTTAGAAAGGTCAAGATGGCAGCTACAAACATGTGGTTGAAATCCCGGTCTTTTATGTGTCATGAGACATCCTGACTTTAATAGGAAGGAACATTATGGGTAGATTTATACATTGTGATGTGTCAACTTTTAGTTAAGTGTGCAGTATGGATCTATTACAGTATGAAAATTTTATTGAATGGTTTAAACCAATATATGACTAGCTAATGTTGGGTTATTTAACAGATTATATTTAACTATTTCATGGCTTATGTAATGTCTAATCCAGGTCAATGACAGGAAAGAACTGGCAATTTTGGGGTAGGAATAAAAGAGGATTAGCCAGAAGTATAAGCATAGAGGACTTAAGTTATTCCTTTTAAACGGGATTTATTTTAAATCAGGAAGGTGACTTAAAAAGAATCGAGGCACAATTAAAAAATAAAATTATTATTTAAGCTATTGAAAGACGGGACAGAAACAGTGTTGGAAAAAGTCTACTAAAATGGTCAGGAACATACATGCAAATTTGAAAGCAAAGAGCTAATTAGCAACTGAAAACTCAAGTCTCAGTGCTCAGATAAAAATGCTCAGATAAAAGAAAAACAATTTGGGAAAGTGCACTTTTAAAAAATAATTACAGAGTGAGTAGTGTTGGGAAAACCTAATATGAACATAAATAAAATCATCAGACATTTCTGCTCCTGTTTATTTCTCTTGTCAGATTAATCTCCTTCTAATTAAAACAATTTAAATGGAAAAATATTTTCTTGCAAGAACATTTTATTTGTTCTCAACATAAAAAAAACATGCTGAAATGAAGCTGTTGCATGCATTCACCTACGCCAGAACCAAGCAACCTAATTTGCAAGATTCATGCTTAGAGATTCAGTATGTGTGTCCCTTACTATAATACAGTGATTTGAGGTACTGTAGCAACTGAAGTCAAACCAGTTTTATAGCTGCTTTGTGGAACTCTATAATCTATTCACTGTGTAAAGAAAGGCAAGAATCTTTTGAAAAAGATATGTATGCTAAGCTAGAGAAAATTAAAGAGTAAACACAAATTTCTCAAGGCCACCATCTTCAGAAACTGGAGCTGACTTTCTTTCTGTTGCTATATATGTTAGGATTAGAAGGTATGTGTCTAATGTCTTTCTTATACCCTACCACAGATGTAATGTAGAACTGCAAATTATATCTTTTTTGTTGCTTTCAGATGTCCGCTAGGGTTTTTTGTTCTAATTTTCCCTCCCTAATTAGAATTCTCCCACATCCTATATATTCACATTTTTAATGTTTTTTCCCCTACTCAAATGAAGGACTCTGCATTTGTTTCTGCTAGAATTCAAGTTTTTAAGAAGTGATTGGACAGCTATTTGTCTGAAATGATATAGGGCAGTGATGGCTAACCTTTTCGGCACCAAGTGCCCAAAGCATGTGTGCGCGTGGATGAATGTGTGCGCATGCAACCCCACCAAATGCAATGTGCACGCATCTTCCCGCATGCACCCCACCCCCCACATATCTGTTTACCCACAATACACAGATTTGATAAACGTATCTTCTAACTTCACATATTAATTATTTAAAAATAAGTTCAGCTGCTTGTACTGACTCCTTGACAGTTCCCTCAAGTGAGATATGGAACTATTGTGGGGGGGGGGGGGAAACTCAGTGGGTATAATTGTTCAACCAGCTCTGGGTCCAGTTAATGGTAGCCCATATCATGCCATCTTTTCTATTGAAATCTCATTTAAAACTTTGTCAAATGCTTAATCAATCCTTTAAATTATCTGAAAGCAATACTTTGAAAATAGGGCCCATGGAATATTTTCCATAGATTAGAAGACCTCCAAGGTTCCTTCCAACTCTGTTATTCTGTTCTAAATATGTGTCATAAACAATTATATCTTATTTCATTTCCCAGTGAATTCCAATTTCTTCTTGGAAGTGAAAGTGGGCATAGGCATGAAGCTGTGGCAGTCAATATTAGAAGCATTTGTTCTGTTACCGTATCTCAATGTATGGCTTGTTGATGGTGAGTGCTCAGTCTTTCTTGCCTATTATTATTACAATTTTGAAATAATTTAGTATACAACCACCTCTACTGTTAATAGTTCTTAATGTTTAACTTTTATTTCTAATATTCGGTTGGTATAATACCACCTGAAAGTCTGGTTATCTGCCACCCCACTGAATCTGTTTCATAGAAACTATAATTGAGTCATCAACCCCTTCCAGTCTCCTGTTTCTCAACCTTGGTCGCTTCACGATAGTTGGACTTCAACTCCCAGAATTCCTCAACCAACTATATTTACTGGGGAGTTCTGGGAGTTGAAGTCCACACATCTTAATGTTGCCAAAACTGAGGAGAATTTCCTAAATAATATCAGAGACCATGCGCTGGATGCTATGTTATGTACAAATGCAATAAGTACTACTTTAGATCACCCCTTGCCATCTCTTTACTTCTGGAATATCCTACCACCCAATAAGGTATTCCTGGCATTATTATTTTTCTAATGTCAAACATTCTAATTCTGGTATTTTTAACATGTTAGTAAGTTGATTTACTGTACAGTGTTAGATGCAAGTATTTCATAGAACTTTTTAAACTCTTCAGTCTGCTGCTGTGTTTTCATTGCTTTTATATTGTATTTTTATTTGTTACTATATTTCATGCTGTGCTTTCAGTGTTCTAATATGGTTGTATAGCTTTGAAACATTAAATACTCAAGTTGTCTAGACCATGTTTTCCCCAAAGCTGGTTCCGGTGTTTGTTGTGACTTCTATCATTTCTGACTTTTGGTCATACCACCCTTAGCCACGATTAGATGCTCGCTAATGTCCTTGTTTTAAGCAGTAGTCTTCTACTATTTTCCTTTTTTCAGACATTGTTTGCTTTGGGCATAGCACTAAGAACATAAGAAGCAACGATAACACTACATAAACATTAGCCTCCTTCCTTTGGGTAGCTACACAGATTTGGACTAGAGGGGAAAATAACAATTCAGTATCATCAATAAAAAGATGAGAAATAGGGCCATAGAATCATCTTGATTATCTTTTCTTCCAAAATCATGGAACTGAAATGATAATTATAGACCCCAAGAGGGTGAGTTTAGATACAGATCTCACTTAAACATAAAGCACCATGGAAAAAGTGAGATATTTAAATTGTTACTAGTAATCTCATTGGATTATCATAAAATGTTAGCAAAAATTATCTTCAACAATAAAACAGGCCCACCTTTAAATGTTTTTAGAATGTTTAAATGTAAATTTCTTTCATATCTTTAGCTTACTTTGTACATGAATACATATGTGCAATTCATCTATTGGCATAACAGTTTATTAACAGCAGATAAATTAAACTTCATGAGTAAAAGAAAGGAACGTTAGCTAAACGTAGCATATATTAAAAAACTAAAGGCTTCTTGCATAAATCCCCCATTTAATTGAGGAGCCTTGCTGTTGAGAGATGGTGATTTATTGTCCAGCACATCTGAAAAGCATCTGATTTGGGGAAGCTTAAACTTTAGAAAATAGAACTCTGGCAAAATATTACAGTGAGACAACAAAATACTCTATCTGTTATTGTATAACTGGAGAAGCCAAGCAGCTGGAAGTATAGCCTTGGCAACTGCAATTTGAATTTGGCAATTGTTCTAATATCTGCTGGTCCATCTGTTATACCATAACAGTCTACTGAGAAAGCAGCAGCTGTGCTTTTTTACACTGAATATTCCTAATTTGTCACAGCAAAGTTGTGCTGCCACTTTCTCTTTTATTGCCAGAGCTTGAAATATACATTGCTGAAACTTTGGTTTGTGTCATATATTCCATATTTGCCAGAGTAGCTTCAAAACATTTGGTGATTGGCATGCTTTTGTCCTGGTAGCCATTTCATCTGAAGTTTCACAAGATATGGGCCTTTGGGTTAGCCTCATAGACTGGAAAGCTTATCTGGCTTAAGGTTATAGTAAATCTAGTAGGTTTATCTCAAAATTCTAATAATCCAAGTTGGCTCACAGAAGGCAATGTACAAAAAGGAGAGAAAGAAAGTCAGAAGATAAAATGAGTCAATTCCATGTAAGGTCTTTGCAGCTAGGAGTTCTAAGATAAAGGCCACAGAATCATTCATCAACTGGTTTTCTTCCAGTGACATTTCAAAGTTGAGAATTGGCTTCTTTCATCAGGATACTGCAGAATAATTTATCAGACCAGCTGTTCTTGATAGAGCCAAGCTCTCCTACTTTTTTCTGATGCTCGGTCTTCAGATATGAATATTCTCAAAGGCTAACTTGAGAACGCTCTTAGTCTGGATCAGATCAAGGTGAAGCAGATAACAGCAGACAAGGGAAGAAATGTAAACCAACAATTTGTCTGGGAAAAGAAGCTTGCCTAGGTAGATTCACCTTCAATAGCAATACACAAAAGTGTATACAAAATCCAATCCAATGTTCAGACAGATTTGTCAGCCAGTTTCATAAGCAGGATTCACAGAACTCATATATCACACTACACAATCAAACAGTTGTTTCCAACAGAGAAACTTAGGTGAGGGCTGCCATTAAATCAGACTTCAAACAGCTGTCTTTAATTAATTGCTTGGCAAGGAGCCTCAATGAGCATCTTTGCTCTGGTCTCCTCTTGACTTGCCAAGTCATGGAGATTATATCATATCATCTGATTGCTTCAGAGTTTGATCAGTCTCAGGTGATTTCTGGCTTGGTATCTCCTGAGGCTAACATCCCACTGATTCAGCTGCAGTAGCTTCTTCAGTATCAAAGTCTGACCATGGTAAAGTCCAGTTCTTTAACACCTGTTAAGACTTGACTTGAGGCTAGTGAGGCAGAAACCTTGCAAATGTCTATTCCGAAAGTGTGTTATATGGTAATAGCTGTTTGTTACTTGCAATATATCTGCACATTATGGGCTAAAATATAGGTGATCTCTTTGTTCCTTGATTTCATTTTTACCAAACCTTGGTTTTAATTGTGTTTTGTCCCCTTAAATATTGAATTTGAGACACTGTAGCTTTATTATAGCTTTAATACTCATTTATATTTGTATTTTAGCAGTGTGATACACATTTCTGTATGATGTTATTAGTTTTTTTGGGAGAGAAAATCAGGATAGAAATAAACTATTATGAATACAGTGGCAACCAAGGCAAATTCAAGTCCATATTCTAGGCTTGTAACCATTCTGCTAACAATAACTGATTTCATTGTTCCAATTCTTCAGGACACTCTCCTCCTGGGAAACCTAGAATAGTAAGTTGTCTGTTCCAAGGAAATGAAGCATTTACTTGTCGATGGGAACCTAATTCAGATGGGGGTCTTCCTACAAATTATACTTTGCTGTACAACACTATTGGGTAAGAATATATGGGAAAGTGGGAGGGAACAATAATGTTTATGTACTTTGTTCTTCACATAGATTCAGTGGAGGTAGATACACCTTAAGAATAAGATTACCAGGTATAAAGTAATATAATGCCTGTAAACACACAAGTCTAAACCATAATTTTAAAACTATGATTATTTGAACATACCACAGGCATAATTTACATATCAAAGTCATGTGTTGTCAGGGGTCTCATCTGAAAGGCTGAACGAAAGAAAATGGATGTGATGTTGGAGAAAATTGTTACAAAACTTTAGACCAGGGGTGTCAACCTCATGTCGTCACGGTGTTGTCACGTGACATATCGGGACTTTTCCTCCCTTTGCTAAACTGGGCATGGGCATGGCCAGCACGTGACGCATTCGGCCCACAGGCTGTGAGTTTGAAAGCCCTGCTTTAGGCTGTTAGAAGAATAAGTCATTCAATAATGGGTGAATTAATGCTAGACTTCTCTTCTGAAGCACTAGTCATGAAGCTAAAGTATAAATGTTTTAGAACAGGGGCGTCAAACCGGCAGCCTGCAGGCTAGATGCCTCATGCACAGGCCACACCCACCCCAGCTCCATGAAGGGGAAAAATATCACGAAATGTCACATGATGGCAGAGAGTTTGACCCCTATGTTTTAGAAACATAATGAAAATGCAAGAGGCATTAGAGAACACTCTGTGGCTTGAAAAAATGGAAAGCAGTTAGAAAAAAAAGGCCAACAAAAGATGAGGGACTAGATAGCATCCCTGAAGATTGAAGCATAAGCTTGTAAAAACGCAACAAGGTAAAATATGATAGGTAAAATAATGTTCATTGGATCAAAATGTTTTCTACTCAGAGATGTATAGCGCAACTGAAAGACTAATGACCATGTGGATTGTTACCATCCAGATCTGATAGTTTTAAGATTAGGATTAGGATGAGGGACAAATGACTGTTTTGTATACATAGTCCTCAACTTACAATCACAATTGAACCCAATTGTGTTGTGTTTCTGTTGTGAAATAAGACATGAATTTTGCCCTATTTTATTATTTTTCTTGCCACAGATATTAAATGAATCATTGCAGTTGCTAACTTAGTGACACAGTTGTTAAGTGAATATGGATTTCCCAATGGGTTTACTTGTCAGAAGGTTGCAAAAGATGATCACATGACCCCAGGATGCTGCAACCGTCATAAATATGAGTCAGTTGCCAAGGGTCTGAATTTTGATCACGTGACCGTGGGGATACTGCAATGGTGATAAGTGTGAAATATGGTTATAAATTACTTTTTTCAGAACTGTTGTAATTCCAAACAGTTACTAAATGAACTGTTATAAGCGAAGTTGCAAAAGCTACAGGTCTGGTCCCTCTTTATATGTTAAAATTGTTGTTCCTGGAATTTCTAGTTAGATCTGGCAAACTACCAGATGTGGTGATTTACTACGTTTGAATGGCATTTAGGTGACCAGCAGAGCTCTTACCTTAATTCATTCCTAAGGATATCAGCTAAGTTTAATTCCATGTTGCGTGTGTACAACAGTGATGTTAATGTTATACTGCTTTTAAGTAATTTAAGTATATGCTTATTTATTTTTTGATAAATATAAACATTTGTTTGTTAACTATTGCTTTACATGCTTATATTTCAGTGAAGAAGAGATCCATGAATGTCCAGATTACCTATCTTCTGGGCCCAATTCCTGTTACTTTAATGAAAGAATCACCAGGCTGTGGCAAACATACAACATCAGTGTAAAAGCTACCAATGACGCAGGAAGTAATTTATCTGATCTCCATTATGTGAACCTAAAAGAAATGGGTAAGAGCAGAAATCAAATGAAACTCAAGCTTTTATTTTGCTCTATAATTAGAAAGAGAGAAGGTGGCACAGTAATTCAACATCATGATTTTCTCAAAGCTAATCTCAATGTCGGTAGAAGAGGCCAGCAGTACTAGTCATCAATTCTGTTGAAAATCAAGAAGAAAAATAATATTGGACTGGAATTATTTAAGTCACAAGATCTATTACTCATTTGAAAGTTTCATGGGTTTTAAGACCCAGATTTGATTCTTGATACCTTAGTTAAAAAAGTTGTCAGGTAACCAGATTCTTAAGATGAAAAGCTGGATAAATGGATAATACTGGCTTATATGAACAACTAGCCTCTCTCATGCACCTTATATCATTTGTTTTGAAACTATTGGAGCCTGGTCCCAAACATGGAGAAAGACTGATATGCAGAAATGTAAAAAGAGGAATTCTTGGCAAGAGCAGTAAAAATACTCATATTTGAATTTTCTTTTTTCCAGTTAAGCCAAACCCTCCCATGAACCTTTCTTTGGAAGTCAAAATGATAAATGGAAAAATGTCTTTGTGGACAAAATGGTCACCATCCCGGCGGGTGAATGATTCAGCACTTTGTAATTATGAATTGCGACTGAAGTCTGCAGAAGGAAAAAAATGGGAGGTAAGAAAGTTGCATAGCTTTGCTACTGATGTTAACAAAGAAAAAAAGAAAGGGCACCTAAATTTAATAAATAAATAAATTTCCTCAATTCAGAAATGGTGCTTAAACCACAGTAAAGTTTGATTCTTTACATGTCTTGACATTCAACACCTGTATACAAGAAAAGTTGAAGTAGGTAAGAGGGACTGGGCTGCAAGTCAGGGCAGAATACATAATTGGCTTGAGGAAGCAGATTTCCTAAGCATAGGTTGATGCTGAAGGGAAATGAAAAAGGGCTACATAAAGCATACTGTGTGAATGAATATATTTCGCTTCAGGAAAGGCTGCAAGGCCAGCATCTTCTTTATCTCTCAAGTAAAGGTTTCCATGGAGCAACCATTTAAATGAATGAACAACTCTTGAGGTATTGTCATGCTAGAAATAAGGAAACAAGTCCGTTCAATGAAGAATAAACAAATGAAAAATGTTTCTGAGAATTCCAAGTACTAGACATCTCTCCAAATAAAATTCCAGAATGTGCATTAAACTGAGAAACATTTTTCTTGAACAAGCCCCCTCTCCCAAAAGGAATTATTCAGTGTGAGCTGTGAGACCAGATGCAAAGATTCACCCCAGACATAATATTGGATGGTCGTCAGAAAACAGTCAGCATTGGCTTTTCTGCTGCCTAACAAAGCACAGAAATGTCTTTGCAAGAGGGTCTGAAAGTTGAATCATGGCACCTGGACTAATGTTTTTTTTTTGTTAGTTTGAGATGTTCCACTGCTCATCCAAGCAGCTTCAGCAGTCAGAGCAAGTCAGTTAGGCAGAAAGTTGTTGAAATGTACCAATTCTTGCCACATCAGCCTCAGAGTTTTCTGCCCCAACATCATATTTATAAGAGAGAAGATGGCCCATTGTTCGCCAAGTTTCCAATTCATGCCTTCTGCTTAATTTCATTGCTTGCCTCTTTATTCTTGAACCACGTTTTAAGGTATGTTTCCATTGTTTCGATTTCAGGGTTACATTGTTTTACTGGCTTACATTGCTGGGTAATCTTCTTGATTTTAATTGATGATATATACAGTATGTGTGTGTGTGTGTGTGTGTGTGTGTGTATAAACCATGATTGTTACAACCATAAAATGTATATATTTTAACTATAACAGTACTGGAAAGATTTTATCTTGAGTATTTATTTATGATATGAGAGAGTGGGAGTGATCCAAAGTGACTCTGTGTCATTAGTGGCATCAAACAAATAAAATCTGCAACTGATTATATGATTGTTGTTATGAGCCTTTTTATTTGGGAAGTGCCTGGAATGGCCAAAATAAAGAGGCTTAGAAGAAATTGCATAATCATAAGCTGACATTATCTAGAAATACCTGGAGATATTTCATACATTTATTTGTAAGAATTTGTTTACTCTGATCTAAAAGATAAAAATATTTAAAGCTATAGAATAGAATAGAATAGAATAGAATAGAATAGAATAGAATAGAATAGAACAGAATAGAATTCTTTATTGGCCAAGTGTGATTGGACACACAAGGAATTTGTCTTTGGTGCAAATACTCTCAGTGTACATACAAGAAAAGATACATTCGTCAAGAGTCAAGAATCATAAGGTACAACACTTAATATATGATCTCTTCCCAATGTTGTTTTTTCCATAAAACTGTATACACTGCCAGATAATAAGGTTATTGGCCATGCTAGAAGGAGATGATCAGATTTATAAATCAATCCATTTCAAGGTCAACCTAGACTAGATAATACAGGTTCAAATTACCCATATATTTGATGTACTCATATGATTTTGGTCACAACTTTTTCAAACTTGGACATGCCACATTTTCCATTGCCTTTACCCCTTTGCAGAATTACTTTGTGGGTCAGCAGTTGCAGTATAAAATATCTCAGTTGCATCCAGGAATGAAATACACTGCTCAGGTTCGTTGTATAACAGATCATGGTGGAAGGAGTGTGTGGAGCCCAGAAAGATACATCCACTTCCATAGTGGTGAGTCAGTCTCTTGAATTTTTTTCTGCCGTGGAAAATCAGAAATTTAGTATTTGACAAAAATGTAGAGCTGAAAAATCACTGAAGTAATATTTAAGGATAGACTTCTACATTGCATGCAAGTATATTTAATAAAATCTACACTGCTGATTCATATAAGCCAAACAGTTCACATATAAGTAGCTGAGGAATGAATTTGCTGCCAGCATATTTCTGTAGCATATTTCCCAAACTTCACAGCTATACCAAAATCTTTGAGGATTCCAAGAATGTGTTTATCTTATTAAAAAGGAGAAACAGAAGAGGCGTGAAGTTTATTTTAAAAGGATTCCAAAAGAGATACCAAAAAAGAGTTATTCCACAGTTTTTTAAAAGTACAAAAAATTCAACATAATATTGTCATAATTAACATGCAAATTTAATTTAAAGACAGCAATAGTGGCCGACCCAGATTAGATCCTGCAGCATTATCCTGGGACATGTAAATTTGCCTTCAAACGAAGGAAAGAACAAGAAGACTTCATTCAAAAACCCCATTGAAGATGTTATCTAGTTTGATAACAAAACATCCAGGAGCTAAACAGCAAACACGTAGAACAGATCCCTGTTAAAATATTTGCTTTCATTCATGACAGCAGCATCCTCTTTTTAAAAAATAAAGTCTTGCTCAGATGAAGAAAGAAGACATAGAAGAATGCAAACAAGGCAGGGGTAGAAAAAACACGAAGAGCGTATTGTTGAAATAAAAAAAATACGTAGTAAACCGAGGGTCCATCAAATAACTAGAATCTAGTTGGGAAAGTAGTTGGAGTGCCTGGCAATAGGAAAGAAATTATAGCTAAAAGAAGTTTTGAAAACTGCAGAGGATCAAAATTTATACTTTGATCTTTTCTGGGTAAATTATTAAAGAATCACCAACAGCTAACTGCCCAATAGCTGTTTCTTTGGTTTTAAACTTTATTGATCCACACAAGAAGATAGAACAGATTGGAAGATGCCTTTATTCCCAAACACCCTTATTCTGGTGCTAATACAGGAAAGTCCTCAACTTACAATTGGGACCAAAATTTCCATTTCCAACAATGCATTTGTTAAAGTCAGTTGCACCCAATTTTATAACTCTTTCTGCATTGTTGTTAAGAGAATCACTGCTCTTGTTAAATGAACCACATGGTATTTAAGCAAATCTCGCTTCTCCCGTTGATTTTACTTGTTGGGAGCTGGCAGGGAAGGTCACAATTGGGGATAATAAATACCTGGAATCTGCAGCCATCATAAATACATACCATTTACCAAAAGCCCAATTTTGATCACATTACTGTGGGAAAATTGCTCTATAACAATTTTCTAAAGCACTTGTAGGCCAGACTAGGAATAATGGATGGAAACTGAACAAGGAGAGATTCAACCTGGAAATAAGGAGAAACTTTCTGACAGTGAGAACAATCAACCAATGGAACAGAAGTTGCCCTCGGAAGTTGTGGGAGCACCATCACTTGAGACTTTCAAGAAGAGATTGGACTCCTATTTGTCAGAAATGGTGTAGGGTCTCTCACTTGTGTGGGAGGACTAGATGACCTACAAGGTCCCTTCCAACTCTGATTATCTGTTATCTGAATGCTACAACAGTTGTACGTGCAAGGGTTGGTCCTAAATCACTTTTTTCAGTGCTGTTGTAACGACCACTAAACAAATGGTTGTAAGTTGGGGGTACTTAAATGAGGCACACTGACTGAATACATGGGCCTTTTTCTTACAGACCAGCCTCCAGGGAAGCCAATCTTTATAGGATGTCGCTCTCCTGAAAAAGAAACCTTTACTTGCTGGTGGAAGCCGAGCTCTGAGGGAAGTCTCCCCAAAAACTATACGCTGCTCTATAAGAGAGAAAGGTAAAAGTTATAAATCATCCTCTAAATCAGAGGTGGGGAAACATGGCGCCTTTATGACTTGGGGACTTCAACTCCCAGAATTCCTGAGCTAGCCATACTGGCTCAGGAATTCTGGGAGTTGAAGTCCACAAGGGCTATCATTCTCCACCCCTGCTCTAAATGGATTATTACATAACTTTGTATCTCTACAGAAGTTGGTTCTTATCTTTCCCCATAGGACAACTTACTAATTTGATAAACAATGGCAATAACTTCAGCAGTCTGATTGACGTGTTTCCCCCTTTTTTTTTCTACTTGCATTTTTCAGAGATAAAAAATACTACGAATGCCCGGACTACACAACAGCGGGGCCTAACTCCTGTTACTTTGATAAAAAGCACACATCACTTTGGACGACATATAATTTTACTTTAATGTCAATGAATGAAATGGGGAGTAGTGTGGCAGACCCTTATTACGTGGACGTAGCTAATATAGGTATGCGGTACAAATTTTTCTGAACAGGAAAGAACAGGATGTTCAAAGGTCCTGAGAATTCACCCACATCTTATTGTAATTTGTATGTCATATTGAGCGTCATCAATAAATGGCAGTCAGCCAAAGGTAGCTTTGTTAAGCACCTAATAGATTAAAATAAGTGATGTTAAGTCCCAAAGGTGCTTTTTTCAAGAGGCAACTGGACTTCCTTTGTTTTTCCTTGAAGGCATTGCGCTTCTCATCCAAGATGCTTCTTCTTTTCTTGGATGAGAAGTGAAACGTCTTGAAGGAAAAACAAAGAAAATCCAATTGCCTTTTGAAAAAGCACCTTTGGGACAATTATAACCTGGATGACAGAGAATCTCCATAGACATTAAATGAGGTTAAGACAACCACCAAACTGGCTGTGCAGGGAGTAGATTCTCTGTATAAACAGAAAGCATGGAGTTGCAACCAACCACCTCATCCTGGCTCATCAATGGATTGCTGGCATTTCTTTATCTTCTCATTTCTTCCTATTGGGGAACCCATGATTCGCAAACTTGAGTTGAGTTGCATCAGCAACAAACATTGGCAAAGAATTAGAATTCTTTTATTGGCCAAGTGTGATTGGTGCAAATGCTCTCAGTGTACATAAAAGAAAAGATACATTTGTCAGGAGTCATAAGGTACCACACTTAATAATAGTCATAGGGTACAATAACCAATCAAATCATACTAGGAAACAGTCAATATAAATAATAAGGATACAAGTGACAAAATTACAGTCATACAGTCACAAGTGGGACGGGGTGGGTGATAAGGAGTGATGAGAAGATTAACAGTAATAGTAGTGCAGACTTTGTAAATAGTTGAACAGTGTTGAGGGAATTATTTGTTTAGCAGAGTGATGGCGTTCGGGAAAAAACTGTTCTTGTGTCTAGTTATTCTGATATGCAATGCTCTACAGCGTCATTTTGAGGGAAGGAGTTGAAACAGTTTATGTCCAGGATGTGAGGGGTCTGTAAATATTTTCACAGCCCTCTTTTTGACTTGTGCAGTATACAGGTCCTCGATGGAAGGCAGGTTGGTAGCAATTGTTTTTTTCTGCCATCCTAATTATCCTCTGGAGTCTGTGTCTGTCCTGTTGGGTTGCAGAACCAAACCAGGCCATTATAGAGGTGCAGATGATAGACTCAATAATTCCTCTGTAGAACTGTTATCAGCAGCTCCTTGGGCAGTTTGAGCTTTCTGAGTTGGTGCAGTCAAAAAATGAAGTCCCTTGTTTGGAAGTGATCAGAAGGCAGTTCCTTTTGCTGCCTTTTGATGGACACTGTCATCTACTTGCACCTGCTGATTCTTTAAATGAAAGCAGGGAATTACTTTTTATTTATTTATTTGATTTGTCAATTGCTTACAAGATAATAGGTATAAGTAAAAACATAGTTATGAATACATGGATACATATAAGAAAAATAATAAAATAAAAAGGACAGGGACGGTAGACATATTGGTGCGCTTATGCATGCCCCCTTTTAGGAAAGGGGTGAGGTCAATAGTAGACAGTCTAAGGTTAAAGTTTTTGGGGTTTGGGGAAGAAACCACAGAGTCAGGTAGAGTATTCCAGACACTGACCACTCTGTTGCTGAAGTTGTATTTCCTGCAGTCAAGTTTGGTGTGATTAACCTTGAGTTTGTATCTATTGTTTGCTCTTGTGTTGTTATGGTTGAAGCTCAAGTATTCATTGACAGGCAGGATATTGCAATGTATGATTTTATATATTATACTTAGATCGGACCGAAGGTGGCGTAGTTCTAGGTTTTCTAGGTCTAGAATTTCAAGTCTGGTGGCATAAGATATTCTGCAATGAGTAGAGGAGTAGGAGAACTCTTCTTGTGAAATATTTCTGGATGTCTTTCTCTAGACTAGGGCAGGGGTCTCCTAACTTGATAACTTTAAGACTTGTGGACTTCAATTCCCAGAATTCCTCAGCCAGCAAACTCTGGTCTTCCTCTGGTCTAGAGGAAGAGCGAAAGGAGACAATAACACAATAAGAAGCATCTCTTTTTGATTAACATCTTAATGTACAAGTAGCCAGAAAGGCTCTCCGTATGTTCCATCACAATAGGATAGAAGAGAGGGAAGCCCGGTTCTTAGTGTTTGAGCGATGCCTCCATGTTCATCTGTGAATTGTAAATCCTTGATCCTTCTTTTTTTTTTTCTTCAGTTCAGCCAGATCCTCCAGAAAATCTTTCTCTAGAATTTGAGAAAAAAGTATATGGAGAATATGTGTTATTGACGTGGACTCCACCTTCTCGGGGGGATGTCAAATCTGGCTGGCTAACTCTGGAGTATGAATTACATATAAAGCCTGAAGAAGGGGAAGAGTGGGAAGTAAGTCTTTTCACTCTTGTTTTGCATGTTTTTAGGTCATAAAAAAACCACGGTCAATATAATGAATAATAATTGCCACGCTTTGCACTATATATTGAATAATAAATCATAAAAACAGTGTGTCTTTAGAACTTTGGGACTGAGCAAGCTCTTAAAATACTTCCTTGTTTATTAATATGTTTGTATGTGTAATGTAAATAAAGCTTTTGCTGCAGTTTATAGTATATCCTAAAATAGTACGCTCCGATGCACATGTACGAGTATTTTTACTGTACACTTCTCTAGTTTCAATCACACAATATAGATAGTCCTTACTTAATAATTGTGGTGAGATGGGCAGTGAACAAATGTAATAAACAAACAAGCAATAGTAATTGGGGCCAGAATTCCTACAGCGAAGAATTAAAGCCCAACATCACATGACCATGCAGGCAGGGGTGGACTTCAAAAATTTTAGCAACAGGTTCTCCGCCTGGTTGCTGGGTGGGCGTGGCCTAGTTGGCCTCCTGCACCACAGGGGAGGGGCGTTTTTGCCCTCTCTGGGTTCCAGAGGCTTTCTTTGAGTGTCTGGGATGGTGAAAATGGCCTCTTCGGGCTCCGGAGGCTATTTCCAGCCTTCCTGAACTTCCGGGAGGCCCGTTTTTCACCCTCCCTGAGCTATCACATGCGCTCTGCACTTACCTGCATCCAAAACACGTCCCTGCTGGGAGGGAGGGGCAGGATGGGTGGGGCCAGCCAGGAGTGGGATTTGGGGGTTCTCCAAACTGCACAGAATCTTAGCTAGGGACTCTCCCGAACCCCTGAGAATCCCCAGCAGCCCATCCCTGCATACAGGTTGGTGACAGATATTTTGACACTTCCAGTTGCCATTATTAAGTAGATCCCATGCCATTGTTAAGTGAGGTCACAAGGTCACTGTTTGCAACCGCCCGCTAACTTCCCCATTAATTTTGCTTGTCAGAATAAGTAAAATATACAGATAGATCACATTTAGCAATTGCCTTGTTTAGCTACCATTCACAGTTACACTGCTAATGAAAAGGTAACTTTTTGACCTCACATTTACAACTTTTGCAGATCTGTAAAGTAAAGGAAAGCTGAATAGTGTTGTGGTTTCACTTAGTGGCCACTTACTTTAACAGCCAAATTGCCAGTCCCAAATGTGCTCATTAAACAAGGGCTACTTATACTTGGTTATACATGTTTTTTTAAACAACAGAAGCTTTTTCTGTGTTTTGTATAGAAACTCTTTTATGTATATTCTTCTATTTGCAGAAAATATTTGTTGGGCAAAGGATGTCTTACAAGATGTTCAGTGTGAATCCGGGAGAAAGATATGTTGCCCAGGTTCGATGCAGATCAGATCATGGTATCTGGAGCAACTGGAGCCCTAAAACTTATATTAAACTCCAAAAAGGTGAGACAAATTTTTGACTGGTCTTCTGTTGGCATTGGGCTTATGAAGCCAATTTATCTTAAGGCTTTTCCCCTCAGCAAAATTAAATACTATCTTCTACTTCCTGAGCCAGCAGAAAACTCTGTTGGCATAAGAAGTGTAGTTCTCTATCATGCCACTGGATATGGTGCCATCCTTGTTTTTTGTTCAGAGGGCATACTGAGGACAGGAATGGGTGGAGTTTCTTGGGTTTCTTTTCTTCCTCTCAAGAAAAGGAAATCGGCTGAATAAATAACAACCTTTTCTCACTCTTTTGCCAACCTGGAGCCAGCCATGTTTAACCATGTTCAGCCTGTATTGTGACTTCCTGACCTGTATATAAGTTTTTCATGAGGGAAATGAGAGATTCTGGAATTCTCGTTTTCCAGAACTTTCAATAACTTCATAAAGACCAACCCAATCAAAGATCTTTGTATAATTAATGAAGCGCATTCTGACTTCTTTTTTTGATATTTGGCTTTCTTGTGTATTGGCAGTTGCAGTTATATTTTCTATAACTCAGCCTTTCTAAAGTCATCCTGAACATTTAGCATATCTTTTTCCATGCAAGGCAATAATCTGTATTGCATTATTTTGCTAGCAGGTGAAAAAAAGATTATTGTACAGCAGTTTGCATACATTGTTATGTCCATTCATTCTTTCATTCATTCATTCATTCATATTTTAATGTAGATTGGCCTCTACAGGCCATTGTAGTTGGTCACTATGATGTTCTCCAGATTTGTTGGCATTGCTTGGTTCAAACAACTTGATATTCTTGATTCATTCAAACACCATAATTTATCTTCACAAACTTATTGCGGAGATTTAATAAAACTCTGCAAATAAAACGTCATCTCTAAGTTAAAAAAAATAACCAAGTTATGTGCAACTGCATGTGATTTAAACCAGCCTGTTTTCTTTCTCAGATATCAGCGTAAAGGATGTAGTTGTTTGGATCATTGTGATTTTTTTATCAATTGCGACTTGTTTGATTTTGCTCTGGATTCTGGCTTTGAAAAAAACCAAGTAAGCTACAACTTTAGATGTAAGATGCACAAAAATAAATTTGCCGTAACATCTATATTAGCACTAAAGGAAAAGAGCTACTGTTCTTTTCTAATGGACCATTGTCTTGTGTGAAACCATTTCTTTCATTTAAAGCAGTGGTTCTCAACCTGTAATTAGTGGACTTCTTGGGGGGGCACAATATCATCACAGGGAGTCCCTGAAGGCTTGAAGATATGTTATGATTTAAGTGTTGAGTTAAGTCTTGGGAGTCTGTGGTCATAGTCCATGGCCATAAAAGGTATTTAAAGGGGGGGTCCATGATGAAGAAAAGGTCGAGAGCCACTAACTTAAATAATACTTTCCAAACTATCAGTATTTGAAATTGGGGTGGATAAAGATATGATTGATTTGATTTTGGCATATTATGGCTTGTAAACGTCACTTTATGACATAGCATGTTGTGCAAATTCAATTAATTGTGTTGATTCGGAACTTCATGGCTAAACAAACGATTTAATGTTTTCTAGAGTCAATTCCTTTGTTCTAAAACACAAGCCGCATTATCAGGTTTCGGCATCAAAATCCTGTATCTTAACTCTGATATACTGTATGTCTTTAAGAATGTCAGTGCCAACTTAGAACTTCCTTAATATATCCATGCTATGTCAATTTTTTTAAAATTTAAACAGCAGGAATGGAAGGACAAAATATAGACTTCCCGCTTGGCACAAGAAGAAAAGACCCATTAGAGTGGAGAGGCAGGGAAAGCTGTGGGTTCCACCACTGAGGGAGATATGTCTGGTGGGACCAAGAAGAAGGGCCTTCTCTGTGGTGGCTCCATCTCTCTGGAACATCATTCCCCCAGAGATTAGAATGGCCCCCTCGTTAATACTATTCCAAAAGGCACTGAGGACCTGGTTTTGCCAATGGGCCTGGGGAACCCAGAAAGGGACGAAACCCATCAGATAGCTAGTCTGACCCACTGTCATTGGGGTGGGGGTGGGAGTTGGTTTTTGTTTTGTTTCGTTCTGTTTTTTGTTTTTCCAAATTTTGTTCTATTGTACTTTACTAATTTATTTGATTCTTTTTATTAGTTCTTATTGTTTTTATTTTTTGTTTTAAATATGATTTTACATTGTGTAAGCCGCCTTGAGTCGCCATGGGCGAATAGGCAGCTATATAAATCAAATAAATGAATGAATGAATGAATGAATGAACTTGATGTGATTACTCACAGATCAGTAACATGGGGAGAAAGCTTTGAAATTTATCTCTGTCCACTTCACTTCCAGTGACTTCTTTGCCATGGTTTGTATTTAACAAGAAATAATCAGTTAGTTGAGGAGCAGGAAGCAGAGCAAATTTTAATAATTCTGGTGCCATAGATCATATTATATAAAGATGATGTTCCATGGGCAACTTATCCCTATACGATGCCACTGAATGATAGTCTAGAGTTTTTAATCATTTAGTATTTCATAATTAGAATTAGATTAACAGAGTTGGAAGGGATCTTGAAGGTCTTCTAGTCCAATCGCCTGCTTAGGCAGGAAACCCTATACCACCTGAGACAAAATTTCTATCAAGCTATTATTATTTGAGTCCATTAACTAAAAGATGAGAGGGAAGATATTTATCCCCTCTGAAATTTATTATTTCAGAAAGTCTAGAGAAGACTTTCTCAACTTCGATAATTTTAAGATGTGTGAAGCTCAACTCCAGCATGGCTAGGGAGTTGTAGGAGTTGAACAAACCACCTTAAAGTTATCAAAGTTGGAAAACATTGGTGTAAAGCATCATATACACGTGCCTGCTTGCATCAAAAGTCTTATCCAAAGGATGATGATGATGGAAAGTAGAATAACAACTCTCTTCCAATGTCTAGACAGAGGTCTCCAAACTTGGCAACTTTAAGACTTGTGGACTTCAATTCCCAGAATTCTATGCTGGCTGGAGAATTCTGGGAATTGAAGTCCACAAGTCTTAAAGTTGCCAAGTTTGGAGACCCCCTGGTCTAGAGTCTCCTCCTGGGCTTTGTTGATATCAATTCATTGAAGTGCTCACCTATATCTTGTGAAAATCCCTACTAAAAATGTTCCAATAAGCAGAGTTATTTTTATGTTCATTCCTATTGGGAAAAGGAATTAACTCCCACTACAGTGGCTGCTTTCAGAAATGTTATTTTAACATAAGACGGAAAGATAATTTTCTTCTATCTTCCTTTTGCCTTTCAGGATGGTAGCTTGCCTTCTACCACCGGTTCCAGGTCCAAAAATAAAAGGCTTGGATGCTCAACTATTACAGGTGAGCTGTTAAAGGAGAGTTTGGATCTTCACCACCAGAATGTGATAATCCTTTGCTTGGTCACCTCTTGTTTACATTTGTTTTACTTTGGTCACATGTTCTTTGATCAAAAAAGAACATCAAGCAACAAACACGTTGCCTTGCAAATGGATAACTTTTCAGCTATTATCATTCTGCTGTTATTAAGATAACGTCTCTGCTAGGAAAGCCTTTGCACAACTTCATGTTGTGCGCCAGTTGTGCCCTTTCCTGGATTGTGAGTCCCTATGCTCAGTCACCCATGCCCTGAGCGTTTGGACTATTGCAATGCACACTACATGGGCCTACCCTTGTAAAGTATTTGGAAGTTACAGCTGGCACAGAATACAGCTACACAGCCAGTTCTTGGGGACCCTAGGATAGCCCATATAACATCTCTGTCGCGTGAGCTGCACTGGTTGCCAATCTGCTTCTGGGACCAGGCTACTAAGGAGCTTTCTCACCCCAGTGGAATTGGCCTGCCCCACTTGCTCTGGCAAAAGGACCATGCTGTGGATCCTGACAGCCAAGGAATTTTGGCTAGCAGGGTCCAAGAAAAGAGCCTTGTCTGCTGTGGCTCCCTCCCTCTGGAACATCATGCCCCTTAAGTGTCTATGGAGAATCTCAGTCATCCAGGTCATGATTGTCCCAAGGGTGTTTTATCAAGAGGCTACTGGACTTTCTTGTTGTTGTTTTTTTGAAGACATTTCGCTTCCTATCCAAGAAGCTTGTTCTTCAGAGCTGAAGAAGCTTCTTGGATGAGAAGCGAAAACGTCTTCAAAGAAAAGCCAGAAAGTCCAGTTGCCTCTTGAAAAAAGCACCTTTGGGACATGCCCTTTAAGGTGAGATCAGCCCCCACCCGCAAAGTCTTTCAAAACCTGGCTTTGCCAATTGCCCTGGGGTCCCAAAAGGGGCAGTCCATTCTGGAGACTGTTAATGGGTTAAGAAGAGACCCCACCCCCACTCCTCATTGTATTCTGGTTCTTATCTAATTTTTGCTAATATTGAATGTTTAAACATTTGTAGTTTGGCTTTTATGATTTGGTAAGCCACCCAGAGTCACCTACAGTAAGATGGACGGTATATAACAGTTATGACGAACCTTTTTGTTGTGGTGTATCGAAAGCGCATGCGTGCCAGCACTCACAATGCCATCACTCCCCCGCCCGTGCATGCAGGTGCAACTCCCCCACCCTGCCCCCTTACCTGCACTCCACATGCACACGCCTCCCAGCTGATTTTCGGCCTATTTGCGGCCATTTTCGCCCTTCCGGAGACTCAAGGAAAGCCTCTGCAGCCTTGGGAGGCTGAAAATGGGCCCATTTCGGCACTTCCTGTATTTCCAGAAGGCCCGTTTCTCAGTCTCCCGAGTCTGCAGAGGCTTCCCTCAAGCTTCCGGGAGGGCGAAAACTGCCTCAAACGGCCCAAAAATCAGCTGGGAGGCGCGCACATGCGCAGTGCAGGTACGTTTGGCTGGGCTCACGTGCCCGCACAAATGGCTCTGCGTGACACCTGTATATAACCTGTATATAACACGGATATATAACTTTAACAAATAAATAAATTGCTAATTTGCCTGAACTGAAAGCACAGACGTTCTCCATTTTCATATACAAACACATTTCCTTTGAGTGGGATTTTGATTGGAAGAAGACCCAGTACAGAAGTTCTATTCTGAATTGGGGACATGGAGTACAAATGGGGAGCTTTACCTTGTCCTTAGTTATGATTGCAGTCTAAATGTTGCCTACCGTATCTCATTTTCGATGCAACATTTGATAAAGAGCTTGCCACAGTGCCACAATGTGTCTCCTTGGTAACCACAATATTAAATCATTGTATATTTTCAAGAGACAAACATATAACATGTCTATAGGACTACTATACAAATATTTTAAAAGCGGTGCCTTGAAACATGCAGGAGTGTTTGATTTTTATTTATTTTTTGTTTGTCGATCGCTTACAAGATAATAGGTATAAGTAAAAACATAGGTATGAATACATGGATACATATAAGAAAAATAAAAGAAACAATAGGACAGGGACGGTAGGCACGTTGCTGCACTTATGCACGTCCCTTACAGACCTCTTAGGAAAGGGGTGAGGTCAATAGACAGTCTAAGGTTAAAGTTTTTGGGGTTTGGGGAAGAAACCACAGAATCAGGTAGAGTATTCCAGACATTGACCACTCTGTTGCAGAAGTCGTATTTCCTGCAATCAAGTTTGGTGCGATTAACTTTGAGTTTGTATCTATTGTTTGCTCTTGTGTTGTTATGGTTGAAGCTGAAGTATTCATTGATAGGTAGGACATTGCAATGTAAGATTTTATATGCTATACTTAGATCGGACCGAAGGTGGCGTAGTTGTAGGTTTTCTAGGTCTAGAATTTCGAGTCTGGTGGCATAAGATATTCTGCAATGAGTAGAGGAGTGGAGAACTCTTCTTGTGAAATATTTCTGGACTTTCCCAACTGTGTTAATATCAGTTACGTAATGTGGGTTCCAGACTGATGAGCTGTATTCGAGTATTGGTCTAGCAAATGTTTTGTATGCTGTAGTTAGTAGTGTGATATTACCAGAGAAAAAGCTACGTAGGGTTAGGTTAACAACTCTTAATGTCTTTTTGGCTATGTAGTTACAGTGGGCTCTAGCACTTAGATCATTAGAGATGAGTGCTTCAAGTGTGTACCGAGCACCTTTTTACATGAAATATTAGCTGCTAATATTTTGAAAACGAAGCAGCTATGAAGGCAAATGCTTCTGGAAAGAATTAGAAGCAACTTCTGAAACATCCCATATGTCTGGAAAAAGATGCAGCTGCTTTCACAGGTTAAATGAGATACTTCATGTGTCATGAACATCTCTCACAGAAATTATTTCTTCATTATGATCCTTATAATTCAGCAGTGTCAAACTCAATTTCATTGAGGACCGCATCAGGGATATGTTTGACCTCCCGGGGTTGGGTGGGTATGGCCAGGGTGGGTGTGGCCAGCTTGATGTAAATCATGTTGGCCCCTGTGGTGGCCGCCTATTGTCCTCCCAAACTCTTGTTTTCACTGGCAGAGGCACCGAGGGCCAGTCTTCACTGTTTTCTCACAACAGCCCCATGGGCCAGATCTTAGCACCCCTCAGCAGTGGTGGGATTCAAATTTTTTTTACTACCAGTTCTGTGGGCGTGGCTTGGTGGACATGGCAGGGGAAGGAGACTGTAAAATCTCCAGTCAGAAGTGACGGTCAGAATTTGATGGTTCTCTGATCTAGTCATAATTTCCGCTACCGATTCTCCAGAACTGGTCAGAACCTGCTGAATATCACCTCTGCCTCACAGGCCGGATGTGCTCCTCCGGGTCTTGAGTTTGACACCCCTTGCTAACACTCATAACTCATAAAAATAAGATTGTTGCCATTTAATTCATATTCTCTATCAGTTTATTTCCTATTTTTGTATCAGGGAGGCAAAACTATAGCTTCAGGGCTCTTCAAAATGTCAGATGCGGCTGCTGGATACAGTTGTTATTTGTAAACATTTTACATAATATTAAACATAATTTTGCCCTAACTCCATAAACATTTTGAAGTGCAGTCCTCATCATAGCTCAACGATCCCGTTCACTTTCCTGCTTAATAAAATGTAACCCACTTCAACATCTGTATTTCCTCTGCTGTAGGTCCAAATGTATTCAGCTCAATTTTATGCAATATGTCATTTTTATAGTAATCCGGGGTGCATTTCGTCTTTCTCCAGGCAGGAAAAACTGAAGAATTGTTGAGTGCTCTTGATTGCCAAGGTTTCCCTCCAACTTCAGACTCTGATGATCTGCTGATTGAATTTTTGGAGATAGACGACAGCGAAGATCAGCAGCTAATGCCAAATCATGGAAAGTGTCACCCCAACAAACATATACGGCCGGAAATAGACTCCGATTCAGGAAGAGGAAGCTGTGAGAGCCCATCTCTCCTGCAAGAGAAATATAAGGAAGCCAAAAAATTGCCCCCTGCAGCAGAACTACCAGATCCTGATGAGGTTCAAAGGAACACTGATAGAACAAAACTCTCAGAAACATTAAAAGTAGACCCTGAAAGGCATCTCCCACAGTTGGCCAGTAGGAGCCCAAAGTCATCTACATGGCCTGGAGACCACTCCCACACTCCAAAGTATTCCTCTCACGATGCCATACGGATCTGCAAAAGGGTACTCAAAGCCACAAATGTAAAAAGGTCACCCATTTTGGGGAGGAGTGAAGGAAAATGTTGTTCTCAACCTCCCGAACCCATTGAGACTATCAGTAAAGTAAGAACAGGGCAACTGGAGGATGAAGCCAATTTGTCTCTAAACTCTCAGCGTAATCAAGGGGCATCATTCTGGTTAGCTTCTCCAGAGCAGTTGCCTTTTACATCTATAAAGCCAATGGATTATGTAGAGATTCACAAGGTCAGCAGCGACGGAGTGCTGGCTATGCTACCCAAACAGAAAGAAAGTGTTGAGAAAATTGAAAAGGCTCCTCCGCCTACAGATGCAAAAGAATACTCCAAGGTTTCAACTGTTGTAGCTAATCATATTCTGGTACTATTACCAGAGGCCAAAACAGAGGTCTTGCCTTCTTTTCAGGAACCCCCAAAGGAGTCCAATCTGGAAAGCCAGGCAGAGAAAAACATGATCTATTGCCTCCCCGTTCCCAACCCGTGCAAAATACAGATTGGTGGTTTAGATTACATGGATCCAAGTAACTTTATGCCAGCCTTTCATTAATAAACAAATTGAAATTCCCCAGGTGACACAAGGAAAATAAACATTCTTGGCACAAAATTGCTCAGCTGTAGCTCACACCTGTTTATGTTTTGTATTCGGTCATTAAGAGCAGACACGGGGGGTGGGTGGGAGGAATCTATCTTGCTGTCTGTGATTAAGAGAATTGTTTTGGTGAAGTCTGACTTTAGGGGAAGTATGCGTCATGATTTTTATTTCAAACCACAACCTATTTGATTTATTTCTGACATGTCTTATCAAAAATGATGAAGTATCAATAATTTCTGGTTAAGCAGCAGTTGCGCACCCTGGGGTGAAGGCTACAATATATATGCAACCCACCATTTTTATTTGATTGAGCCATGACGTCCGACACCATGTAGAAGAAATAGACAAGAGCGTAGGCCTGTGATGGCGAACCTATGGCACACGAACCTATTGCGATCCTGTGGGGGAAAGCGAGCCGTCGCCCCAGCTCAGCTCCACCGTGCATGTGTGCAGGACTCCTGCCAGCAGCTCATCTTCGGGTCTCTGCCGTGCACCCACAAGGGGTAGGGTGCATGCATAGGGGATGCACGCCCATTGCATTTTGGGAATGCGTGTGCACATGCGCACTTTGCGACTCAGTGCCGAAAAGATTAACCCTCACTGGCATAGGCCCGGCATTTAAAAGTGTTCCTCTTTCAAGCACCACAGATTTCTGGTGACTCTTTTCTACATTTTCTACATTTCACCATTTGAGAGAAAGGTTTTCCTGCCTGGTCTCCTTTATTCCCACGAGATGCAAAAGACTGATGACATGACAGTAAAGAACCTTGAGTAGCTGCCATTTTTATTTAAAAAAAGGAGAATATTTGTAGCTCAGAGCTGAAATGAGGATCGTTGGTCTTCTGTGAGCGTGGTGGTTTTCTTCAGATGTTTCATTACCCAAATGAGCTAGTCTGGCACTAATGATGTTACCCACTTTGGATAATGAAATGTCCACAACTTCAGAGAACACCAATGACCCCTGAACCCTGAGCTACAAATATTCTCCTTTTTTAGCATCATTTAGTATTGATTATGCTACCTAGTTTGGGTAATGAAATGTCTGCAAGAAAACAACCAAACCCAGAGAACACCAAGGACTCCGCCATTTATATTTCCCACAATGATCTAGATCTGTGCTTATATTGCTCTGCTGAGATATAGGCAACTTTGGCTGGGTGGCATAGGCAGGGGTGGGATTCAACCGGGGTTACTACCGGTTCAGTGACTATGTTTTGTGTGCACTTCACGTGCATATGCGCGTGTAAAAAAACCTTAAGCTGTGCCGCCCGGACAACTGAAAAGTCCTGCACGCAGGTGCGCAGCTGTGCTGCGCAAAGTAGCTGCGGTTGAAAAAGCAGGAAATAAAGGACAGGTAAGAGCCCAGGCAGGCAGGTGGGCCAAACAGCAGCAGACATAGAGCCGGTTCTGTGTCTGCTATTCTTCAGAGCTACCAGTTCTATAGAACTGGGCAGAACCGGTAGAATCCCACCCCTGGGCATAGGTATATTTGCCCATAGCTCAATAGAGCAATATAAGCACAGATCTTGATCAAGTAGGAAATATAAGCAGTGGGGTCCTTGGTACTCTGAGTTTGGTTGTTTTCCTGCGGACTTCCGTTGCCCAGTGAAGTGCTCGGTGAAAGCATTAAACCATCTGAAGGAACCGTTTGAGTACAGGTAGTCTTTGAGTTATGATCGCAATGGAGCCCAATATCTGTGTCGCAGAGTGAAATGTTTGTTAAGTGATTTTTGCCCCACTTTACAACTTTACTTGCCACGGTTGTTAAGTGAATCACAGCAGTTGCCAAGGTAGCAACACAGTTGTTCAGCCTTTATCCTCTCTTCTTAATTTTAACATTTTTTAAAAGTGAGTTATAAGATAAAATAAGATACAAAACAAGAAAGTAAATTGGAAAACAGTGGGGGGGGGAGTGAGGAAGAGAACTTTGACACTATATATGTTGACAGCAGCAAGATTATTATACGCACAAAAATGGAAGGGACGCTTTGGTTCCTACCATGGATGAAATGGT
Organism: Bungarus multicinctus; assembly: GCA_023653725.1. NCBI lineage: Eukaryota > Metazoa > Chordata > Lepidosauria > Squamata > Elapidae > Bungarus > Bungarus multicinctus. The sequence continues at coordinate 258,383,277 of CM042834.1, forward strand.
TGCAGAAGCTGATGAAATGGCAAAATGGACTCTTTTGATTAAAGAAAAGGATATCAGTACTTTTTTTTTCCCACATGGAAACCACTTCTGAACTTTGCGCTTGAAGTGGAAAAGAATGAAACTTTGATTTTGGGTTTTACCAATTAGATCCTTATAGAAACAGCTAGTTTATATTATTATGAAAACACAAAAACAAAAGTTGTGATTTGATGTTATTGCCTTATTTTACTGCAACAGAGAGAGAGTCAGAAGTCAACGCTTCTTTTTCATTTTCCTCACGGTTGTTAAGTGAATCTGGATGCCCCATTGACTTTGCTTGTCGGAAGGTTGCAAAAGGCGATCATGTGACTCCGGGATGCAGCAACCGTCATAAATACGGTCGCCAAGCAACTGAATGTTGATCATGTGATGCTGCAACGGTCGTAAGTGTGAAAAACGGCCATAAGTCACTTTTTTCAGTGCTGTTGTAAGTTTGGTCACTAAATGAACCATTGTAAGTCAAGGACTACCTGTAAAAGGAGGCCCATGGCACTGTGCAGGGAATTCATTGTTGATGCCTAAGTTGGGTCATTCTTTGGCCAGCCAGAAACAGGATACTTTCCTGTTGCTTCAGTAGAATAAATATAACACTTAACAACCAAACTAAATCTCTGGATTCCATGACAGAAAATTGACACCCTTTACACGTTGCACAATTGCATTCTGCTGTTACTCATGCGGGTTCTATGATATGCTGCTAGTGAAAATTTGCAAATTTATGTCACATGCTGCTATATTCCTTAGCACATTTTAGAAGCTCCGAAAAGGCTTGTTATTATGTTGTTATTTCTCTGATTTTTTTTTCCTATTTAAAAAAAGTCCTATTTTTATAAATGTTTAAAAACTTACCTCATTCTAAGCTATTAAAATATACCTAACTAGGGAGAGGGGAAAATTTTGTGCCTCTTGTATGGCTTTGGTGTGTGCTAGGTTTTCAAATTCTTTTTTTGGTTGAGCTCATTCCAAAGATCTCCCTTGGTACTTACAAAATAAATGATTTTCAAATTCAAACCTTTGGAGGAAAGAGGAGATTTAAACTAGCCCACTTCTTTGTCACTCTAACTTCAGAGTTCAATTCAATTTCATATGCTGCCTTATTGTACATAATAAAGAAAGCTACTTTAATATAGCTCCTGTAGATTATTTTTCTATACTAAATATTTATTTTCTAACTTCCCAAAGCTGTATTTAGCTAGAGTTTTATTGTCTTTTTTTTTTCCTTCTGCAAGCAAAGCAGAAGGAAAAAACAAAAAAAACAGAGGACGTTACAACTTTTTATAATAAAAGGCGGCTGTTAGAATAGAGCTGAATTTGCACCCGGTTATATTTATTAGGCCTTTGACTTTTGTGGTTCACTGCGTGGGCTGGCAATTCCCAGCTTTATCGGGGTGGGAAAAGCTTCCAGCGATGGTGTTGAATTCTGAACCCATTTGTGAATGCATTTGAATTCTGAACCCATTTGTGAATGCACACAAGCCTGAAGGAAGGGGATAATAAACAGTGCCTCTTATTTGTGAGGGACTGACTCTTTGTGCCAAGAAGCATGTATTCTCAATGGGAGTCAGAAATTCAAAAGAGTAAGGTTCTAGCTATAAACATGCCAGCATTTTTGTAATGTTGAATAGAATAAATAAATAATGTCGAATAGAATAAAGAATTCTATTGTAATTCAATTAATTATTTTGCCCTGAAGAGAAGGTATTGGAAAAGTTTATGAATAAGAGATGATGGGAGTAGGTGGGGTTTTGGTGTAGTCCTGCATTGTTTCTTTATCTTATTATGCACACTGGTAGGACTCAGCTCTTGGCAGAAAAGGAAGAAGTGTTCCCAGCCTGATTTGTCTCCTGATATACAGTATTCCAAGACTGCAATTATCTAAGTTCCCAGTCAGCTGGGGTCTGGCAGTTGCTTGTGTAGGCTACCTCTCTCCAAGCTGTGGGCCCAGTGTTTCTGGAAAGTACCAGTTTGGGAAGACTGCTATACATTAACTAGCCATGGTTTATCAAGGCCCAAATGCAATTTACAGATGTTCTATCCAGGGATGGGATTCAAATTTTTTAACAACTGATTCTGTGGGTGTGGCTTAGTTGGTGGTCGTGGCTTGGTGGTCATATAACTGGCTGGGTGTGACCAACTCAACATCACATCAAGACACGCATCTTCTTGCCTGGTCTCTCATGACTATGAGGATGCTGCAACAGTCGTAAGTGTGAAAAATGGTCATAAGTCACTTTTTTCAGTGCCATTGTACCTTTGAGTGGTCACTCCACACAAGCAAAGTACCAGCAAAGGAGAGAAAAAACTCCAGAGAGGTGCCTGAGACAAGAAGTCCAATCCTGCCAAGAATGTAATAAGGGTTAATGGAGAGGCAGTTTCTGTAAGCAACACCAGAATGTTTCCTTCCTGCCTTCCTTACAGGATTAAGCCAGTAATTTCTTCTAACAACCGGTTCTCTGAACTGCTTAGAATGTTAACAACCGGTTCTAGCGGATAGGTATGAATCTGTAGAATCCCACCCCTGTTCCTATCCTAATGTACTCTCTTTTTCCTGCCAGTTCTGATTCAATGTGACAAAAGAAAGTTTGTTTTGGACATTAATTCCAAGGGGAATTTTGGAGAAATTCTCATGGTTGGAAGGTGGTATCTTTGCCTTGAATTTGGTCAGAGACAACCTATCTTGCATTGCACAATCCTGTTGTGGTTCTCCGGCAGCCGGTGCAGACTGCGGAGGTATCGGACAGTGAGGATGAAAGGGAACCAGCCAGGAAGTCTGGTGAGGACTTGATTGCATCCAATGCAGGGATGGGGCCAGGACCTTCTGAGAGTAGGGTGCTGCCTTCAGAGCCTTCAGAGTTTGGCAGCAGTGAAGCTAGGACCCCGGAGAGCCTGTTCCCCGTGCGCATGTGCGCAGAGCTGCTAGAAGCAACTGAAGCAGAGGGAGTGACGGGAGTACGGCTGGGAGGTGATTGCCCCTCCCATCAGGGATAAAAGTCAGTCCTCAATGACGAAGAGCTTTGCAGGAAGCAAAGCAGTTCAGTAATCTCTGAGTCCTTCGTGAAGCTCTGTACTCTGGTTGGTTTTTTCTGGATTTTTTGGTTGGTTTATGTTAGCCTTAATTGGACTTCTGTTTCTTGGCAGCATTCTACAGCACTGAAAAGCATGCTCTTATCTGGAGGAACTGTGTCTAATTAGTTTTGGCTGGGAATTCAAGTAATTCCCAGTGTCACATTAAAAAAGGTTTTACTTTTAAATTCAGTTTGTGTTTTATTAAGTTTGACAAAGCTTGGGTCAGAACAAATCCCTCCCTGCGTAGCCTCTCTGGCTAGCCATAATTTAATTAAGCCTAAAAGCAACACGTTATGAAAGAACATTAGACTTTTCTGCTTACTGATATTGTCACCGCTAAAAGAGAGTCTGTCCATCAAGAAATTGTTGAAGGATGCCTCTTCCCCTTGGAGATGTTCAGAAAAACCACCTACTTACCTACCTTCTCTGCTGATGTGCTTAATGGAGAATTTCAAAAGGTCATTTGTGTCCAATTGTAATTCCTGCATTAATATGAGCTATTATGTGGTGTGTATTAAAAAAGGTTATAAAAATATGCATTTGACCCTTTTTTTTACCATTTCACAAGATTGTACATGTTTTCAAGTACAAAGAAAACTCTATTTAATATATGGTGAGATTCTGTTAAGTCCACCATATCCATCAAAGCTAAATTTATGTCACTTTTTGTTAATTTATATCATTTGCATCATTCAATAATAGTTATAAATGGAAAAAGAGTCTGAAGAAAAATTTGTATCCAAAGTCCACTGAATTGAGAATCATTATATTTGCTATATATAAATAAATAACATGTAAGACTTTAAAACGTAATAATGGACAAAGTTACTTTGTTTAATATTTTACATAATTTATATATTGAGTAGGTTTTTCTGTACACAGTTCTATTGTTTATCAAATATTTCCCTTTTGGCTAAAATTTTACTTTTTTTGCATGTCCGATTTCAGTCAAGTTTGCACTTTCATATTTTTAATTCAATCAGAGTAGAGCTGGATGGGACCTTTGAGGTCTTCTAGTCCAACCCCTTGCTCAAGCAGGAGATTCTATACCATTTCAGACAAGTGACCTTTCCAGTGTCTTCTTAAAACCCCTAATGATGAAGCACCCACAATTTCTGAAGGAAAGTTGTTCCACTAGTTAATTGCTTTCATTGTGAGGAAATTTCTCCTTAACTGCTTCTCTGCTTGATCACTTGCCATCCATTGTTTCTTGTCCTGCCCTCTGATGCTTTGAAAAATAAGTTGACCCCTTTTTTGTGGCAACCTGTCAGATACTGGAATACTGTTATCATGTCTCCCCTAGTCCTTTTCTCTAGACTAGCCAAATCCAAATCCTGCAACCATTCTTCATTTTAGTGCTAAAGATTTAGTAAACCTTCAGTTTTAGTACAGCTGGCTTGTAACAGATATGTATTGTGAAACCTATTGTAACCTATTCAATACCAGATAAGAAGAGGACAAAGAGACAACTTGAGATTGCCCATAAGTGCTCCGTGCAAATGCTCCTTGCGTGGAGACCTCAAGACAGCACTCTGGTGGGCTTAAGGCTCTGGGAGACCAGGGAATGACCATCTTGCTGAAATCACAGTCGGCACCTTCAAAAAGAATATTGGGTTTGCATACTTCTTTTTCTAATCACTTTTGGACGATGCCGGCTGGCAGCCCCGAGGGTGTGGGCCTTCTCTGCAGGGGCTCCCTCCCTTTGGAATGACTTACCCCCCGGAGATACAGACCATCACCAACATTCAGACCTTCTAGCGCGCAGTAAAGACCCACTTTTTCCAACAGGCCGGCCTGGCCCAGTAACAATTGTGAGGGTTTTAAATCGGTATTTTAATTTTTATCTGTTTTATATGTTTTTGATACAATTTTTATCTTTTAGCCACAAATTTAATTATTTTAAATTGTTTTTAACTCTATAATTTCTATAGCTTGTTCTGTTTTATCTGGCTGTACACCGCCCCGAGTCCCGCTTTTGGGAGAGGGGCGGTATAAAAACCCAAAAATAAATAAATAAATAAATAAAATAAATACTGTTTGTTAACTGCTTTTCAGCCACAACAGTATATTAGAAAACTTTGGATTTATAGCACCTAGTGAGTTTCCTTTAATTCTCAATAAAAAGCTTTTAAATACAAATTTAAGGACTTTAAAAAATCTTTTAGAATAAATAGCAAAAGGGTGATTTGAACTTTGATTTTGGAAAGTTTCAAATAGACTAATGATCCAGATGAATTTAAAATAAACTTTTGGAAACAATTGGAAGAATCATTCCAGCAGGAAAACTTATTATTATTTTTGATTCTCTTAAAAAAAATAAGATAAGACTTGGAAGGTTATACATTAGAGAGGGCTAGAAGGAACTAAATATTATAAATAAAGAAGTACACTTAAATTTGACTCTCTAATATAGAATGAAGCAATATGTTTCAATATTGGATTTATTAAACAATATTTTTGAAACTGAACACAGTAGTTAATTTTTAAAGTATCTTTCCCTATAAATAAACTGCTTAAAGGACGTTATGAAAGAGAAAAAGTTATGTCTGACAAAATTGAAATTGACATAAAAGTGGATTTAAAAATATCAGGCTATAAGGATGATATGGAAAAAGATGCTACATTGCACACACAAAAGAAGCTGATTGATGTCTTAATAATGAAAAGCAGCATACAAATAACAAACCAAGTGAATGTCTTGGAGAATTTTCCTACCCTGGATTTACAAAAGAGGTCTGTAAACTTTTGATGAATGTTGTGAGAAGAGACAAGAAAAAATTAAAAGAAATTAAGTTCTAGAAGTTTATTTGAAGTAATTCAAGATTATTAAAAGTAAAAAGGAAGGGATATAAAGTTGGTTTGTTTAATGAAGGTTAAAATAATTGTATTGTAATCTCCAGTAATCCTTAATTGACTTTTGCTGATCAGAATTGGGGAAAAAAGGCTTTGAGGATTTGTTTATAAATAAGTGATAGGATATGGGAAGAAGAGGTTATTTAAACAGAAGGTTTTAACTTTTTTATTTTTAAATTTATATTAGTTTTTATCTTTTTAATTATACTATGTACTACTAAAGCTTTCTTTCCTGTAACCTTTAACTGGGTAAAATGGTGCACCACAGGGCAAAACATTTTGAACCAAGTTACACCAATAATTTACAGAATGCACCCATGTCTCTTGTTGAATTGAAATTTTGTTCATTTTATATAATATTTTATGACATAAAAATATCATAAAGCAGCTTATGACATAATACGAAGTATCCTGAAACATTTCCTGTGCTGATATTTAAATGTGCTATATAATTCAGCATGAATTATTTTCAAAGCAGATAACATTTCTGGATGTATCCCAAGTTTTCCAGTGAAGACAGTAACATTTCAAGCTCTATCATTGTTGAAGGCATTGAAGAATCTAGTAAGGAATAAGTCCCCCAGTGGGACTTATTTCTTATTTGCAAATGGTTAAATATGCATGACGCTACATTTACATGAGTTTATGTTATATGCAAAGTGGAGTCCGATGTCAGACTCCACTCATTGGTCCAGCCACTGGCGGAAAGATTGGATCCCCATCAGTGGCTGAAGTGTTGGACAGCATCGGCTATAAAGCTGGCACCGGCCACGTTGCTTCAGCTTTTTGATTCTGGTTTTAAAATAAGAGTTTCTTCGCACTCCTGAGTTCTGCTCCTTCCTTATATGCGCCCATCTAACACAAATGTTGATAGCCATGATAATTTTTTGGTCGGCTTAAGAAGATATGTTGACCATTGTCTGGGAAATACAAAATAAGCTAAGCCAGCTAGACAGATAGATGATGGCAAGCCATAAAATTGTAAATATTTTCACCGGCATAATAGAACACTTTTTTTTCCTGAACAAATACTACCACCTGCTTTCTTATCCCTCTAAAAGCCAACCAAACAAAAGAATTGTATTTGCTTTATTTAGTGGTGAATAAGGCTGTGCGCAAGAAGATAAAAGAGTATGGTTTCTAACTGCTGAATATTTCAAAAGGAACGAATTGAATCTTTTGTAATTGCTTAGATATTTTTCTGAATCACAGAAGCATAATTATGTAAGTCAAGGAAGCTGTAAATAGTTCACATTATGTGCCAAGATGAACTGTGTTTATTTTTTAAGAGCAATCTTCAGCCCTTGGAGGCCTGAAAGAACTTTTGCCAATAGCTATTTATAGGCAGAGACTGTTTTTCCCCCATTCCAGTAAGAAGTGAATGTGCACATAGATCAAGAAATTGTTTAAGCTTCATAATGGGCCTAAATTAGCTTTGACTATTGACTATTAAATTATGTCTGGCCAATGGCAATCTTATTACCGTACAAACAAAAGATGTAGAAATAGTAACAAATATCACACATAATCCATCAAAATTTGCTGCTTCTACCTATTCTTTCAATAGGTTTATCTTTTAGGGTTTCTCTTAGACAGCTGTGTTCAATCCATCCTGTTGTAGAACAAAGAATATGGAATAAAGGAGTTGGAAGGGACTTTGGATGTTTTCTAGTCCACCCCCTTGCCCATGGCAGGAGATTCTGCTGGATTTCATCATCAGATCTTTCTGATCAGGTGGTATAAAAATTCTGCAGGACAACAAATTATAAATTCAGGAATCAAAAACTTTGTGCAAACAGTTTGAAGAAAAGATTTGTAATCAATAAAATGAACGAGCCCTTTCTGCATGCAGTTAGTTCCTTAATTATCAAAAATAAAATAATAATTTCTTATTCTTTTATTCTTTTAAGAAAGATGATGCACTGATAGTTCTCAAAAAGGTGTTTAGCATATTCAATACCAATTCTTCTCATAATAATATGGAAACAATTATGCTCATATTGATTTTAGGTAGCCTTATACCTTATAATTATCCTGATATTGATTTTAGATGTCCTGTACAATTTTAACCCACTAAGTCAAATTTAGCTCACTCGTATGCGCCATAGGGGACTGGAGACTAAGGCATATGAAGAACGGTTACAGGAACTGGGCATGGCTAGTCTAGTGAAGAGAAGGACCTTGGGAGACATGATAGCAGAGGTCCAATATTTGAGGGGCTGCCACAGAGAAGAGGAGGTCAAGCTATTTTCTAAAGCGCCTGTAGGCCAGACAAGGAACAATGGATGGAAACTGAACAAGGAGAGATTTAACCTGGAAATAAGGAGAAACTTTCTGACAGTGAGAACAATCAACCAATGGAACAGAAGTTGCCCTCGGAAGTTGTGGGAGTGCCATCACTTGAGATCTTCAAGAAGAAATTGGACTGCCATTTGTCAGAAATGGTGTAGGATCTCCTGCTTGGGCGGGAGCGGGGTGGGACTAGATGACCTATAAGGTCCCTTCCAACTCTGATTATCTGTTACCTACTTTTAATATCGTTTTGGGGCTGCAAAAATGGGACAGAAATTGTCAACCTAAATTAGCAAGCTATTGTAGATGGGTGAATTGACTCGATTTAACTCTGTAGGGGTCAGTCCCACTAGATAGACCAGGCCAAGAAACCAACTCCACAAGAGGGCTAAAATTACTTTTATTGAGTTTGGTTATACAGAAATAACATACACTGGCAATTCTGGTTATGTTGTACCTACTCTTCCTTCTTAAAATTCAGTGAATAGAGAGACATTTGCCAAATGTAATCTCATTATTTGGACTTAAAGCAATATGTGAGATCTTTGGCCTATGACTCCTGTATATTTCTGATAAAGTCTGTTCTCTCCATAATAGATCATTGGAACGGGTTATAACTGGTCATTGGATCATAATGTTCTTGTGATATCCTCTTGACATTTATCCTTCAAAGTGCTACAACATTTCCTTTATCTTGTTCCCATGTTATGAATGAGAAAGGCCTAGATCAGTGATAGCTAACCTTTGGGTCATTGTGTGCTGAAAGTGCCTGTGTACATGCACACATGTGCCTGCATCCATAATGCAATGCACGTATGACCCCCCATGCTATCCCCACTCCTGTACATGTGCATGCGACCCCCCCACCCATGCATGCACTGCCCCTGCGCCCCTGTGCATGTACGTGCAACTGCCCACGCTCCCCCCCCCGGTGCATGCATGGCAGATACCTGAAAATCAGTTGGCTGGCGGGAGGCGCGTGCATGCACAGTGAAACTAAGCTGGGGCGATGGCTCATGTGCTGGCAAAGATGGCTCTGTGTGCCACTTCCGGCATGGGTGCCATAGGTTCACCATCACAGGCCTAGATCATTCTTTACTGTACTTAAAGTAGTACTTCCTTCTGAATAGTAACATTGTTGGAAATGAATCCAAATGACAAAAAACTTGGATCGGTGAAAACACAGAAACATATTCACCTATGCAAAGTAAAAGTCTGGTAAACTTAAGCAGATGCTTTGTTGATAACTTATAATGGATCTTAGCCAAAATCAACTTCCAAACTATTTGCAGTCAGAATCATTCTTTTATTGTAGAAAAATCAAACCAATTCACGTCCATGCTCTCCCCCAGATACCACTCCTCCAGGAGGTAAACAAGAGAGAGTTCAAAACCAAAACTGAGCATCCTTTATAACTGGTGGGAGGGGAATATGCAGTGATGCATTATGGGACTTGTATGCTTAACCAGTTCGACATTTTACCTTAACATGCTTTGAAAAACAAAATCAAACTTCAGTTGATTAAAAAGTAGGGCAATGGCTTATCTCTTCTCCTATTGTCCTCCTAATCCTGGAGAAAATAGGGGTGGCATTACTTGATACAGAAGGGTGTCTATAGAGAACTGTCTTAATGCTATAATGTACTATTCTCTTTATCTACATTTTATTTTTGAATTTTCTTATTTCTAATAACATCATCTTAGGGTACCCTTATCCTTACTCTCAGACTGCGTCAGCCTTTCCTTGTTGTGAAGTTGGAATTGGCAGCAATAAAGGGAACAGCAATAAAGACAACTAGTTTCATGCCATGTAGTTTTTGAGGACAGATGGAGAGACCAAGTCAACAGTGGAAAAATACCCATAAAGAACCAGTGTAGCATACTGGTTAATAGATTAAAACTTTGAACTTGTATTGTTGAGGCCCACATTCATGTCTGTGTCAATCATCAATCTCACAAGGTGGCTTTGGGACTGTAATTCTGAGTCCTCCTCTTCTCCAGGCTGGCAATAAAATTAAATGTCCCCTGACAATGCCATGAAACTCCCGTGGAGAGATAAAATATAAATTCAGAAAATAGGAAGACAGATAGATGCAGTAGATAGGCCAAATATCAAGAAGAAACTGTCAAAGAAAATCTCTGGACAAGCCTTTTCAAATAATGTTAGGAAGACAAAAACCTAAAATAAACATGAACTGTTATTGCAAGTCTCCAAAAATAATAAACTGAAAGCAGTTTCAAAGCCTGCTTTTTTACAAAAGGTGTTTTGATGAGTATATGGATTTATTTAACTGACAAGATCATGATCAGTTACTCACTGAAGGCTTTTGTCTCCTAATCTAATTTAGCACATTCCAGCTATTGAAAGACCAGTTTCTCTGAACCTGGAAAAAGTAGTTACAATACATGGAGGCCTAAGGTATAAGATTTTGTTTAGTTTTGGGCTTTCTTTGCAGTTTTTCACTGTAATTTTTGTAGTTGGTGCCAAAAAAGTAAAAAAGTGTGTCTTCCAAATAAATAAATAAAACTTGATGTACAATTTAAAAAAATTAATTGCCTTGGAAAACATAATGTTCCATCCTTGCAAAATACATTTTGCATTTTTATTGTTGCCAGAAATTTCCTTACTGAGAATTTATATTCTAAGAACCACCAGTGATGTGTATTTGAGATATGACCAAAAATTTTGCAGCTTTTTCTTGCTTATTTTTGTAATACAGTCGGATATCAAAGATGTATATTTCCTTAAGTATCTTGTAAATTCACAAAAAAAATTGTCTGAAAATTTCTGAGTAAGCCCCCTTTAATAATTCATTCAATGTATATACAACTCAGAGGTCTCCAAACTTGACAACTTTAAGACTTGTGAACTTCAACTCCCAGAATTTTCCAGCCAGCATAACTATAGTTGAATATAGTTATAGGGATTTGAAGTTCACAAGTCTTAAAGTTGTCAAGTTTGGAGACCTCTGGTATAACCGAACGTTCTGAATCACACACACATCCCAGGTGAAAAAAGGTAAATTTATAGTCACTGGTATGATCATATTACATGCAAATCACAAGCCTATTCACTTTTAGAATAGCTATTTTAATTTATATATTTAAGAGATAGAGAGAGAGAGAGTTGGTTATTGTTTCACAAACATAGCAACATTACCAATGATTTATATAATGTATGCCCAGTTGCATGGACTAAATTAAAATATAGGTACAGAGATTGGCAATAATCTGCATTTAATAATATTTGGAGTACACTAGTAAAAAAAAAATACAAAACTCAGAAAAATGTCATTGTTCATTAAATATGTTTGGAACAGTGGTGGGATTCAAATTTTTTTACTACCGGTTCTGTGGGCGTGGCTTGGTGGGTGTGGTGTAGTGTACTGTGGCTTGGTGGGTGTGGCTTGGTGGATGTGGCAGGGGAAGTATACTATATAATCCCCATTCTCTCCCCAACCCACTAACCTGCTTTCCAGCTCCGTTCTCCTTTGCAGGGTAACAAAAGAAGATCCAGCCGATCAGGAGGCAGAGAATAGATGGGAGCAGGGCCAGTCAGAAGTGGTATTCTGAACTATTCAAAATTTCTGCTACCGGTTCTCCAGAACTGATCAGAACCTGCTGAATACCACCTCTGGTTTGGAAGATGAACTGTGTAGATGAAAGTAACAGGGTAATTTCAACTTTGATTAGCTACTATTTCTTTAAACAAGATTTTACTTCCATGATCAATAATAGTTACTGTGGATTGTATTCTTTTCTAACATGTCCATTTTTAAAAAAGCTATATTGACTTTTGTTAATGTATATGGGGAAGTCCTTGTTATTTTACCATTGAATTAAATGATTTCTGGTGTTCTATTTACTAAATTTGTATATTTACTAAATATAAAGATTTAGAATGAGGGAGTGCATGATTTAGACCAGGGGTGTCAAACTTAAAGCCCGTGGGTTGGATCCGACACATGGGGTGCTTAGATCTGGCCCATAGGGCTGCGAAGGACCAGCCCACGATGCCTCTGCCTACGGCCCTCCTGAACCCCGTTTTCGCTGGCAGAAGGTTGCAGGAGGACATTACAAGTGAAAAGCAGATCTCGGGAGCCCATTTGGGCTGGCAGGCAACCCCGACATGAGTGACATTGAGCTGGCCATGCCCCCCCCCCAGCCCTCTTGAGGTCAGATACATGATGCGGCCCTCAATGAAATCAAGTTTGACACCCCTGATTTAGACCATTCAGCATAAACTTTCATCTCTTCCTACAATCCAGTTGATCCACACAATCCCGGTTCAACAATGGCAGAATTCCAAAGGTGTTTTTCCAAGAGGCAACTGGACTTTCTTGTTTTACTTTAAAGACATTTCATTTCTCATCCAAAGAGCTTCTTTAGCTCCGACTGGTGGGAAATGGCAGGATTTATACTCCTTGCAGACAGCTGGTCATTTGCATCCTTTTAGAGAGTCGTTGAGGACACTTGGAGGTTTGTCAGTGTCCTCAGATAAAAATCCTTCTATGTTAAGGTGAAATCTACCTCCTTAATAATCCTTAGTCAAATTAGAAAGGCTTAGGCTATTTTAATCAGTTGTAATGTCTAAATGGTGTAACAAGGGAGAGACACTTGAATTCCATTTATTCTGCCCTCTCAGCATAGAATCAATCTGCCAGAGGTTTTAAAAATACACTATAATGCTGTATTTAAACTTCATAATTTTCAAACTTTCAGCAGCCAACTGATTTATTTATTTATTATTTATTTCATAATTTTATATACCGCCCTTCTCCCGAAGGACTCAGGGCGGTGAACAGCCAACTAAAATGCATACAAACAAAGATAAATATGATTAAAAAAGAATTAAATTAAAGGCTGCCCCAATAAAAATCTAAAACCCCCAATTAAAATAAATTAAAACTTTGTACCCTACCCCAACTACTCTAAACCCCATTTAAAAATCCCATTTGAGTCAGCTCAGGCCGGCCTGCTCAAAGAGCCAGGTCTTCAGGTCACGTCTGAACGCCCTCAGGTCAGTGGTCATTCGTAGCCCCGGGGGCATCCCGTTCCAAAGGGCGGGGGCCCCCACAGAGAAGGCCCTATTCCTCGGGGTCACCAGGCGGCACCTAGAAGGCGTCGGGACCTGGAGGAGACCCTCTCTGTGGGAGCGCACCGGTCGGTGGGAGACTACTGGCAGAATGCGGTCTTGTAAGTATCCTGGTCCGATGCCATGGAGCGCTTTAAAGACTAAAACCAATACTTTAAAGCGAACCCGGAAGGCCACCGGCAACCAATGCAGCTCGCGCAGGAGGGGCGTCACGTGGGAGTATCTCGACGCCCCCATAACCACCCGCGCGGCCACATTTTGTACCAGTTGAAGCCTCCGGGTGCTCCCCACAGGGAGCCCCATATAGAGGGCATTACAGTAGTCCAGACAGGGAGGTGACCAGGGCATGAGTGACCGTGCGTAAGGCGTCCCGATCCAGAAAGGGCCGCATCTGGCGTATCAGGCGAACTTGATAAAAAGCCCCCCTGGAGACGGCCGTGATATGCTCTTCCAAAGACAGCCATACATCCAGGGGGACACCAATATTGCGAGCCCCTTCTGTGGGGGTCAAGATCTCATCCCCAATAGCCAGCGACGGAGTCAGCTGACTATATCGGGCCGCCGGAAACCACAGCCACTCAGTCTTGGAAGGGTTGAGTCGAAGCCTGTTCCCACCCATCCAGTTCCGCACAGCCTCCAGGCAACGGGCCATAACCTGCACAGCATCGTTGGGGTGGTTTGGGGTGGAGATGTAAAGCTGCGTATCGTCAGCATAAAGATGACATTTCACCCCAAAACCACGGATGATCTCTCCCAGCGGCTTCACATAAATGTTGAACAGAAGAGGGGAGAGGACCGACCCCTGAGGCACCCCACAAATGAGGGGCCTAGGGGTGGACCTCTCCCCCCCCGTCAACACAAATTGCGAGCGGTCCGAGAGGAAGGAAGAGAACCACCGCAAAACGGTGCCCCCAATTCCCAACCCCTCCAACCGCTGCAATAGGATACTATGGTCGATAGTATCAAAAGCCGCTGATAGATCTAATAGGACCAGGACAGAGGAATAACCTCTGTCATGGGCCCTCCAGAGATCATCTACCAACGCGACCAATGCTGTTTCAGTACTGTGCCCGGGCCTGAAGCCCGATTGGAACGGATCTAAATAGAATGCTTCCTCCAGGTACTGAGGGAGTGACGTGCCACCACACTCTCAACAACCTTCGCCACAAAGGGAAGGTTGGAGACAGGACGATAGTTATTTAAAAGAGCCGGATCCAGGGAAGGCTTCTTGAGGAGGGGGCGCACCACTGCCATTTTCAGGGCGGTAGGAAGAGCCCCCTCCATCAATGAAGCGTTGACAATCCCCTGGAGCCAGCCTCGTGTCACCTCTCTGGAGGTAGAAACCAACCAGGAAGGGCACGGGTCCAGTAAACATGTGGTGGCATTCAGCCCTCCCAGTAATCTGTCCACACCCTCGGCGGTCACAGGATCGAACTCCTCCCAGATAACCGTCTCAAGACTTGCCCCGGACACCTCCCCCGGGACCACCCAACTGGAGTCCAGCCCATCCCGAATCTGAGCGATTTTATCATGCAGAAATCGGGAAAACTCTTCTGCTCTACCCTGCAAGAGGTCCTCCCGCGCTCTCGGCTCAAGCAGAGAGCGGGTCACTCTAAACAGAGTGGCAGGCTGATTTTCTGCCGATGCAATAAGGGCAGAGAAGTGCGAACGCTTCGCCACCTCTATCGCCACTAGGTAGGTCCTAATATAGGACCTCACCTGTGTCTGGTCAGACTCGGCACGACTGGTCCTCCAGATGCCCTCCAGATGTCTTTTCCGGCACTTCATCCCCCTCAGCTCCTCCGTGAACCACGGAGCCAAATGGGATCTGTTTCCTTCCTTCCTTCCTCTCTCCCTCCCTCCCTCCCTCTTTCTTTCCTTTCTTCTCCATACACGTAATTGCACATAAAACCGTGCTCTTTGCTAAAATATTGCCAATATATTTAAATTGAAGCACAGTTGTTCGTTAAAAACAATCCTCTGTCAGCCACTTCTCTCTCAATGCTATTTTCCTTCCCTTTAATACCCAAGGAGCCAGTCTGGTGTAGTGGTTAAGACATCAGGATAGAAACTGGGAGAACGTGAGTTCCAATCCTGCCCTGGGCATAAAGCCAGCTGAATGACCAAGGATCAGAACCTCTTGCTCAGAGGGCCTGATCCTTGGAGACTGGCCACTGCTGAAAAACCTTGCCAAGAAAACTGCAGGGACTTGCAATATTGTACCATGTATTTACCATTAATAATTGATGTATTGAAAGGCAAGGTCATGACAGGGTTCCTGCCCTCTGGAACATCCAACCGCCTGAGCTGAGATGGGGTCCCACCCTCCTATTTTTCCATAAGAAACTTTAGTCCTGGTTCTGCCAGATGGCTTGGGCATCCAATGGGGGAGCTTCACACTGGAGGTGGTTGCCTAATCAAAACCTATTCCCACCTCCTCACCCATTCCGTGGATCCAGCTCTACCATGTTGTGTTAATGTTTTTATCTACTGTGTTGTGCCTATGGCCTCGTCTAAGAAGGCATCCAGGAGTAACTTGAAATCACCTTTAGGTCTGGTGCGACCCCTGGGAATAAACCTACATTTACAGTATGTAATTTTGTTTCCATCAGCAGGACAATTAGGCAGATCTGTCCAGCTCTTTAGAGCAGGGGTCTCCAACTCCCAGCTGGCTGAGGAATTCTGGGAGTTGAAGCAGGGGCGGGATTCTACCAGTTCGCACCTATTCACAACCTAGAACCGATTGTTAACATTCTAAGCAGTTTGGAGAACCGGTTGTTAGAAGAAATTACTGGCCTAATCCTATAAGGAAGGCAGGAAGGAAACATTCTGGCGTTGCTTACAGAAATTGCCTCTCCGTTAACCCTTATTATAGTCTTGGCAGGACTAGACTTCTTGTCTCAGGAACATCTCTGGAGTTTTTTCCCCTTCTTTGCTGGTACTTTGATGTGTGGAGTGACCATTCAAAGTTACAATGGCACTGAAAAAAGTGAGTTATGACCATTTTTCACACTTATGACTGTTGCAGCATCCCCACAGTCATGAGAAGCCAGGCAAGGAGATGCATGCCTCGATGTGAATGATATAGAGTTGGCCATGCCCAGCCAATAACATGACCACCAAGCCATATCCACCCAGTCACATGACCACCAAGCCACACCTACCACTTAAGCCACGCCCACAGAACCGGTTGTTAAAAATTTTGAATCCCACCCCTGAGTTGAAGTCCACAAGTCTTACAGTTGCCAAGGTTGGAGACCTCTGTTTTAGAGAGCAAGATGGAGGCAACATGGCAGGGTAAGAGGACCTGAGTAGAACAGACAGGATCAGGGATGGGCCGCTACGGGTTCGCCCGGGTTCCCCATTGACTTTGCTTGTCAGGAGGTTGCAAAAGGGGAATCACATGACCTTGGGACCCAGCAACGGTCATTAAGTATGAATCCATTGCCAACCATCTGAATTTTGATCACAGGATCACGGGGATCCTTCAAAGCTCGTGACTGTGAAAAATGATCATAAGTCACTTTTTTTCAGTGCTGTTGAAACTTTGAATGGTTACTAAATGAACTGTTGTTAAGCCGAGGACTGCCTGTACTTTCCTTCTGGCCCAGCAGAGGACAGAAGAAGGGACAACATTTATTTATTTGGAAATTTTATTGATTTATTTATTTGGAAATTTTATTGATTTATTTATTTGGAAATTTTATTGATTTATTTGAAAATTTTATTGATTTATTTGAAAATTTTATTTATTTATTTGAAAATTTTATTGATTTATTTGGAAATTTTATTGATTTATTTGGAAATTTTATTGATTTATTTGGAAAATTTATATTGCCGCCTATTCGCACACGGCAACTCAAGGTGGCTTGCACGAATATAAAAACAGCATATATTTCAAAAAATGAATAGAACAAAATAATCAAATAATAAATTAATAAAATTTAATTTTATTAAATTTTTAATAAAATTAAACACCCCTCCATCCCAACAATAATACACAAGCCATTTAACGGGCTCCACCCCACTCTGGATTCCCCAGGCCCGCTGACAGAACCAGGTCTTCAGCGCCTTCTGGAAGAGAGTTAGAGTGAGGGCCATTCTAATCTCTGAGGGAATGATATTCCAGAGAGAGGGAGCCACCACGGAGAAGGCCCTTCTTCTGGGTCCCACCAGGTGTATCTCCTTAGGAGATGGGACCGAAACATTCCCTGTCTCATCACTCTAGTGGGCTGGGTAGATGTGATCGGCAAGAGACGGTTCCTCAGGTAACCTGGTCCCAAGCTATGAAGTTTGGCAACCAGCACTTTGAATTGCATCTGGAAGCAAATCGGCAACCAACGCAGCTCCCTCAGGAATTGTGCTGTGCTGATGAGCATCTAGCCAGCATTTCTTGATTGGTGGTGCTCAGAAGTGGCCCAAAGGAGGAAACTTCTGTGAGAATCATGGTGCTGACAAAAGCAGCTGAATTTAAATAGTTTTTCGCTAGTATTGGGTTGTTTTTTTCTCCCCCAGAAGAGCAAAGGGAGGGGTTAGAATAGAATTCTTTATTGGCCAAGTGTGACTGGACACACAAGGAATTTGTCTTGGTGCAAATGCTCTCAGTGTACATAAAAAATAAAGATACATTCATCAAGAATCATAAGGTACAACACTTAATGATACTTATAGAGACAATAAGCAGTCAAATCATACTAGGAAACAGTCAGTAAAAATCGTAAGGTTACAAGCGATAAAGTTACAGTCATACAATCACAAGTGGGAGGGGATGGATGATAAGGAGTGATGAGAAGATTAATAGTAATAGTGCAGACTTTGTAAATAGTTGAACAGTGTTGAGCGAATTATTTGTTTAGCAGAGTGATGGCATTTGGGGAAAAAACTGTCCTTGTATCTAGTTGTTCTGGTGTGCAGTGCCCTATAGCGTCGTTTTGAGGGAAGGAGTTGAAACAGTTTATGTCCGGAATGTGAAGAGTCTGTAAATATTTTCACAGCCCTCTTTTTGACTCGTGCAGTATACAGGTCCCTGCTGGAAGGTAGATTGGCAGTAATAGTTTTTTTTCTGCAGTCCTAATTACTCTCTGAAGTCTGTGTCTGTCCTGTTGGGTTGCAGAACCAGACAGTTATAGAGGTGCAGATGATAGACTCAATAATTCCTCTGTAGAACTGGATCAGCAGCTCCTTGGGCAGTTTGAGCTTTCTGAGTTGGCGCAGAAAGAACATTCTTTGTTGTGCTTTTTTGATGACCTTTTTGATGGCGTTCCAAGTTTTTCTGCTTCAGGGGGAAAAACTAGCACAACAGGTTGTATGAAAGGCTGTCTTCAGACTGGTTTAAAAAAAAAATCAAAAGGATGGCTTGAAGGAGTGATCCAAGCTCCCTCTATTTTTTTTTTTGTCAAGACGTTACTCCTTCATAATTCCCATCTTGACTTCCCAACTTTGGCAACATTAATATGTGTGAACTTCAATTACCAAAATTACCCAGCCAACCAAAAGTTTTATAAAGTTGCCAGGGTTGGGAGAGTGATGTTGTGGGCCGCACTGGCTGGATTCAACTTGGTTGGACAGCCAGCCTCATATATGCATCAGCCTTGTCTCTCGGGTTCTGTCTGAAAAATTGGCCGAGTCCTTAAAACACCATTTTACCCATCTTCCAATACCTCAGGTCAAAGGGACCGTATGAATGGAGGAATCCGGTTTTAATCAGAACCAGCCCAGTAAAAGTCTATGGAGATTCTCAGTCATCCTAGTCAGGGTTGTCCCAAAGGTCCTTTTTCAGCAATCAACTGGAGTTTCTTATTTTTTTTCTTCTTTGAAAACGTTTCACTTCTCATCCGAGAAACTTCTTCAGCTCTGACTGGATGATGGGGAATGGAAGGAATTCCATTCATCCTTCCATTTCCCCCCACCATCCAGTCAGAGCTGAAGAAGCTTCTTGGATGAGAAGTGAAATGTCTCCAAGGGAAAACCAGGAAGTCCAGTTGCCTCTTGAAAAAAAAAAAAAACACTTTTGGGACAGCCCAGTGTAAGAAAGAAGAGATAAGAAGGCTGCTGGTTGGAAAGACAAAGAAAGAGTTGAGGAGGAGAAGGCTACAGGAAGGCAATTGAAAGCCTCCATTAGGGAAGATTAACAGATTAGGAGTTGGAAGAGGCTTTGTAGGTCATCTAGTCCAACCCCCCCCACATCCCCAAGCAGGAGACCCTACACCTACACCATTTCTGACAGGTGGCAGTCCAGCCTCTTCTTGAAAGCTTCCAGTGATGAAGTTCCCACAACTTCTGAAGGCAACTTCTGTTCCATTGGCTGATTGTTATTTATTTATTTATTTATTTATTTTGTTTGTTTGTCAAGCATGTATGAGAAAACAAGTATAAGTATGAACATAACATAAACATATAAGTATAAACAGGTGTAAAGTATATAAACAGATATAAGTATAAAGTATAAACAGGATAAGTATAAATAGTATTAACAGGTTGTCATTGTCAGAAGGGAAGAAGGGTGGAAGGAGCGCCCTCTCAGGGGATTGGGACGCTTTGCACATGCACAGAGACTGTCTTGGATGCCCGGGCTTCTCCCACCGAGAGACATCACGCTCCTCCCCTCGGCCCCACTTGACCCCTCGGTCACACTCGGGGCTTGCAGGAGATCCCAGGAGCGGCTGGTCCAAGAGGCGGTGACGGCAGCTCCGTTGCCATTGGTGGGCCGCGCCGGTCTTAAAGTCCACGCCACTCGCTTGGGCTGCTGAAGCGGCGGAAAGATGGTTTGCTCAGCGCGACTCCCCGTCGCCCGTTTGTCCCGGTTCTTGGCCGGGAAGAGGACTGGCCCGGCGCGGGCTCTCCCGGGGAGAGGTAAGTGGAGGCAGCCGGGAAGGAGCCCCCTGGAGACGCTCGGCAAGAGGAGCGTCAGCCTTTCCCCGGGGATGGTGACCGCCGTGCCTCTGAGCATGTCCAGAGTGCATTCGCAGTCGCAAAGAGCAGGATGCTCTCCCACATCCTGTCCAGAGGGGCGGGTGTTGTCGCGATCCACTCCCCTTTCATTCAAAGAGGAGAAGTCACGAAAGTGCTTTCTGAAAGTGCGGTGGCACCTCCAAACCGCAGCCCGTTAGACTTTCTTTCTTTCTTTCTTTTTCTTTCTTTCTTTCCTTCCATCTTTCTTTCCTTCCTTCTTTCTTTCTCTCCTTTTTTCTTCCTTCCTTTTTCTCTTTCTTTTTCTCCTTCCTTCCATCTTTCTCTCCTTCCTTCCTTTCTGTTTCCCTCCTTCCTTCTTTCTCTCTCTCTTTCTTTCCTTCCTTCGTTCCATCCATCCATCTTCCTTCCTTTCTTTCTCTCCTTCCTTCCTTCTTTCTTTCATTCTCTTTCTCTCTCCTTCTTTCTCTCCTTCCTTCCCTCCTTTTTCCTTCCCCTTTTCCTCTCTTTCTCTCTCTCTCCTTCCTTCCTTCGTCCCTCCCTCCTATAACCACAAGCATTAAGTACATACAGTATGTATATACAATACAGTATATACATATGCAGTATTATTAGCATAATATTGCATGCAATTATAACGTATAACGTCAGAGTGAAAGATCTGGCGGAGGCTGCGGGAGTGGGGCCAGAACGAGAAGGGCTGGGGGTACTCACTCCCTCCCTCCTCCTGCGTTCTGCCCGGGTCAGGAGTGTCGCGGGAAGGCGAGAACGCGCGCGAGAGTTTGCGCTCGTGACTTGGGAATCCAGCACGGGCAAAATTATACGGTAGTCACCCACTCCTGTTCGCGTTGCGCTTTTCCTAATTGGCACCTCAGAATCAACTCATTGCTGTAGCTGGGGGCTGTGTGTCCGATCTTCCAGAAGTTGTGAATGCTCCAACACTGGAAGTATTTAAGAAGAGACTGGATAACCATTTATCTGAAGTAGTGTAGGGTTTCCTGCTTAGGCAGGGGGTAGGACTAGAAGAGGACCTCCAAGGTCCATTCTAATTCTGTTATTCTGTTCTGTTCTGTTCTGTTCTATTCTATTCTATTCCTATGTTCACTCGGAAATCAATACGTTAGGATGCAATTCAATGTCTGCCCCAATCCCGGAAGCGCGATCTTTTGCATGAGATTAGATCTAGCAAGGGATAAATGCAGGGTTTTCCTTCTAAGTACCAGAGCGAGATGAGAGATTCGAGACTTGGAGGATAGGTAAGGCTTGAATTCCCCCAAGCTCCCTTACTAGGACCGTGGGGGAAAAAGTGGATTCACTCGCAAGCCACTGATTTAATGCAATCCGGTGCGTTTAAGTTAGAGGTCTTCAAACTTGACAGCTTTAAGACTTGTGGACTTCAACTCCCAGAATTCCTCCTCCAGTCATATTAGCTCAGGAATCCTGGGAGTTGAAGTCCACAAGTCTTAAAGCTGTCAAGTTTGAAGTCCCCTGTCCTAAACGCACCAGGTTGGCAACTTAAAAGAGGGGTGGACTTCATGCCGGCTGAGAAATTCTGGGAGTTGAAGTCCATCCCAGCTTCAAGTTGCCAAATTTGAAAAACTCTTGACCTCCCTTATAACCCCAGGCCACGCTGGAGATGACCGAGGAAGTTAATCCTTCATCTGATAGTCCTCCCAAACAACTGTCATTGGTAGCCCTGATGACTGAGGGTTCTATGCAGCAGGGGTCTCCAACCTTGGCAACTTTAAGCCTGGAGGACTTCAACTCCCAGAATTCCCATTTTTGGGGAGGAAACTGGACTTTCTTGTTTTGTTTTCTTTTTTTCTGAAGACCTTTCGCTTCTCATCCAAGAAGCTTCTTCAGCTCTGACTGGATGGTGGGGAATGCAGGCATATGAATGACCAGGTGTCTGCAAGAAATATAAACCTTTCCACTCCCCACTGTACAGTCGGAGCTGAAGAAGCTTCTGGGAGGAGAAGCGAAAGGTCTTCAAAAACAAAAATAAGGAAGTCCAGTTGCCCCCTGGAAAAAGCACCTTTGAGACAATCGAGATCAGAGTTTTTCAAACTTGGCAACTTGAAGATGAAATTGAAAATGGCATGCTGGCAAAGGAATTCTGGGAGTTGAAGTCCATCTCCCGTTCTCAGAGGGGAGGCTGCCAGCACCCGTAGTTCGAGCCAGAGCTGATCTCTCCAGCCAGGACGATGCACGAGCAAGAACCCAGCCAAGGCAGCCACGGGCCAAATGTTGCTGAACTCTTGGTGAACTGCCCCTCCCCCAGGGGTTTCCCCATTGGCGTCGCCTGTGGGTGTTTGCAGTGCTCCTCCCTTGGGCTACACCTTGGACTTCGAGCCCCAAACGGGTGGAATCGAGGTCAGCCTCCTAAACTTGCTGACCTGCAATTGGAAGAAGAAGAACAGCTCCAAACCATTACATTATTTTACTTGAATGAGCTCTGGAATGTGTTGGGCAGCCTTGGGCTTCAGGATTTAATGACCAAGGTCTAGCAAACACGTTTCCGAATGTTTTGCCAGCAATTAACATCTTCAGAAACGAAGGGAGCTGCTATGCAGATCACAGGCAATGGAGCAGGCAGGCACTGGCTTTATACTCAGGGAACCTGACTTCTGATTGGTCTTTACCCAAGCTGGTTTCTGATTGGGGAATGTTGGTACGGGCTGGGGTCTCCCATTGAAATATCAAGTAATCTGTTCTCTATACCAGCCTTGAAAACCTGGAGCAACATTGGAATCTGATTGGCTTTCCCTTTCCTTGGGAAATAACACAGCCCAGGATAGGGTAGGGCAGAGTAGGGTAGGGTAAGGGAGGAGAGGAGAGGAGAGCAGTAACTGGACAACCAGCTAAATAGGAGCCAGCAGTGTGCAGCAGCAGCCAAAAAAGCTAATGTAATCCTAAATTGCATTAACAGAGGGATACGATCGAGATCAAGGGAGATACTAATACCACTCTATAAAGCCTTAGTAAGACCGCACCTAGAGTACTGCATCCAGTTTTGGTCACCACACTATAAAAAAGATGTTGAGACTTTAGAAAAAGTACAGAGAAGAGCAACCAGGATGATTAGGGGACTGGAGACTAAAACATACGAAGAACGGTTACAGGACTTCCTTTGTCTATATTCCACAAAACCCAGAGCTCAGATTTGTTTAAGAATTCTGTTCAATTTCCCCTCCTGACCCATGAAGTGCAATTTCAACTCCATTCACAAAGTTTGAGGTGACATTTCATCCATTACGGGCAATGTCTTTGGATAGTATTTGCTGTGAATTTGAATTACATTCCAGACAGACGTCTATTGGGATGAGCTTTGATAAGTGTATTAATCTGCATTTCCTTTTGTTAGAGGTGCATCAGTATCAAGAACTGAAAAACTCTTCCTGCCTCCAACCAAAAATGCCTCCGTGTGACTTTGTGCCTGAGAAGTATGATGTAAGCATATGGTAGTCTTGGTTATTGTGGATGATTGATATCATTGATGCCAGTGGAAACTAAAATGCAGTGGATCAAATCAAACAAATGTCCACTGTGAATGAGGCCTGGTGGCAAAGTGGTTAGAATGTAGTATTGCAGGCTAACTCTTCCCACAGTCAGGAGTTTGATTCTGACTGGCTCAAGATTGACACAGCTTTCCATCCTTCCGAGCTCAGTAAAATGAGGAGCCAGATTTTGGGGGGCAATAGGCTGACATTGTAAAACGCTCAGAGAGTGCTGTAAAGCACTATGGGGTGGTATGTAAGTCTAAGTACTATTGCTATTATCATACAGAAACTTGGGTAAGATTGTAGCTCAGGGATTGGGCACATGTGATAACTAGCAGAACTTGGGTCTTACCTGTGCCATCTTGAAGAAGAGATGGGGATATTCCTGCCAGAAATTCTAAACCATTACTGCCACTTAATGTTCATCAGGCTAGAGTCGAGGGGTCGGCAACCTTAAACACTCAAAGAGACATTTGGACCCGTTTCCCATACAAAAGAAAACACCGGGAGCCTCAAAACCTGGGTGGGCATGGCCAACTCAACATCACTCCCACTCAATCACATAACACACCATCGCGCCTACCCATGTTTTGTGGCTCCCGGTGTTTTCTCTGGAAAATGGGTCTCTCTCCTCCCCTCTCTCCTCCTCCTCCTCCCTCCCTCCCTCTCATTTCTGTTTTTTGTGTTTTACCTTCTCAAGCCAGGTGAGGAGTGACTGGGAGGGGAGGGCGAGTGGCAGGGCCAGCCAGTGGTGGGATCACCCAACAGGGAGCCACAGCAGAGGCCCTAAAGAGCCACATGTGGCTCCAGAGCCACAGGTTGCTGACACCCAGCCTAGACCAACAATGTGTCTTAACCCTGGCTTCTTTAAGATGTGTGGACTTCAACTCCCATAATTCTTCAGCCAACATGTTTTCCTTTACACATGTTTTAATTTATCCATGTCTGTCCTAAAATAGAAGCCTTCTGTGCAGTCTGACAGATTTAGAATGGAAAGGAAGAATAGCTTTTATCTTCTTCTGAATGCAGAAGGGGCTGGGTTTTCACACATCAGGCATAGCCACCAAAAAGAAAACAAAAAAAGAAAATCCAAGATTAAAATGAAACAATCTTAATACATTGTTTGAATGTAGCTGCTTGGTCTTTATGTGATTTGATGTTATGCTGAGATTCACCACACGTATATATATATATATATATATATATATATATATATATATATATGTGTGTGTATTTTAACATTTTGCAACCCGTAGTCCTATTCTTACAAACAAATGCTGAAGATTCGTCAAGAAAACGTGTTCCCATCCCTGTACACTTATTATAAGAAACCACTCTTGATCCATCAAGGACACATGCAGTGGCTGTTTGACTTTGAAGGACGAAGATACCTTGATTTTTTTGCTGGAATCGTTACTGTCAGTGTTGGTCACTGCCATCCGTAAGTAAGCTTTTGACAGCCGAGTTGGTATGCAAGGATTGGCATGGTTGAATTCAGGGGTGGGGTTCAAAAATCCCAGCAACTGGTTCGCTGCCCGGTTGCTGGGTGGGTGTGGCTATGGTAGGCGTGGCCTACCGGAACTTCCAGGAGGGGCATTTTTCGCCTTCCCCAGAGTCTGGTGGCTTCCCTCGGGCCTTTGGGAGGGGGGAAACGGCCTCCCCTGGGCTCCAGAAGCTGGAAATAGGCCAGTTTCTGGACTTCCGAAACTTCAGGTTCTGCTGTTTTTCACCTTCCCCAGAGTCTTCCTTCGGGCCTCTGGGAGGGCTAAAACACCCTTCCCTGGGCTCTGGAGGGCTTCTGGAACTTCAGGTTCTGCTGTTTTTCACCTTCCCCAGAGTCCAGAGTCTTCCTTCAGGCCTCTGTTAGGGCAAAAACGGCTTCCCACAGGCTCCGGAGGGCCTCTGAACAGGCAGGCCCATTTCTGGACTCTCAGAAGGCCCATTTTCGCCCTCCCAGTGCCTCCACATGGACCCTGCACTTACCTGCACCCAAAACAAGCCACATGGAGACTCCGGGGAGGGGAGGGGTGGGTGAGCCCAGCCGGGTGGTTCAACTACCGGTTTGGCAAACCAGACGTAAATTTAACATCCAGTTCGCCCAAACCAGCCTAAACCCCTGGCTGAATTCCATTAGCAGTGTGCGCCAGTTGCAAAGATCCAGGAAACATTCTTTTCTTTAGTTGCTATTGGCTTACCATGGTCATAACCATGTTTATACTTATACCTGTTATCTAATACTTGCTTGAAAAATAATAAATAAATAAATAAATAAATAAATAAATAAATAAATAAATAAATAAATAAATAAATAAATAAATAAATAAAAAAAAAACCTTGAGCAATGTGGGCTCCCAGAGAAGGAGGTTCAAAGCCAGAGCACCACAATGAAGTCCCTGATGGGCTTTTTCCCCAGCTATTCAGGGGTGGGATTCAAAAATTTTTACTACTGGTTTTGTGGGCGTGGCTTAGGGGGCATGGCAGGGGAAGGTTACTGCAAAATCCCCATTCCCTTCCCACCCCACTAACCTGCTTTCCAGCTCCGTTCTCCTGGGCACGGCAACAAAAGAAGACCCAGCCGATCAGCTGGGACTCAATGGGAGGCAGTGAATAGATGGGGGCAGGGCCAGTCAGAGATGGTATTTGCCGGTTCTCTGAACTACTAAAACTTTCCGCTGCTGGTTCTCCAGAACTGATCAGAACCTGCTGAATACCACCTCTGCAGCTATGGGATGATACCATCAGTTCCCCAGACCTTAATCTTCAAGAAGCAGACATACAGTACAGGGAGAGATATTTTTTCAAGTCTTAGCATCCTAATTAAGAACCAACATTGCCACAAATCAGATTGGAAGTGCCATTTTTCCCCCCCTCATGAATCCAGGAAAGTAACAGCAGCAGCTCAGAAACAGTTCGGCCGCCTGGGACACACAAGCAACATCTATTTGCATCCAGGAATCCAAGAATATACCGAGAAACTGACTTCGCTGCTTCCTGGCTCTTTAAAGGTGTGTCAGGTTGGGCATCTTCAGGACTGCTTCTCGGGTGGGTGCAGGTTGTGAATGTTATTTATGTAGTGGGAAAAGGAACTGGGCTCTAATATCAAAATTAGATAACTTAGTTTTATGAGTTAGGGTGACAATCAGAGAGTTGGAGCTGTGGAAAATTCAAAATGTATATTAGAAACAATAGAAAATATTATTTCTAGTTCGGGTAGTACATGTTGTTGTTGGTTTGTTTTCCAAGATTGCTGTTTAGCTTCCAAATGTTTTATCACCCGGCTAGGTGATATCCTTAGCAGGACCTTGGTTGAAGCATCTTATATCAGGGCTCCAGCAGTTACCCCCCAATTAAATAATGAGTCTCGAGCCAAACTTCCAAAATTTCAAAGAATTTATTAGGAGTTAACATGTCCGGCACTGCCTGGATGTAGCCGACTCTGAGACACATAATTCATTGTCACCCTTGACCCTGTTTTCCCCCCTACCCTCTGGGTGTATCATAATTCATATTCTCCAATGGGACACATCCATAGCCAAGAGTCGTCAATCATGCTCTCCAGTTAGAATTTTGCACAGCGGAACCTTCAGTCACCTAGTTACTATCTTTAAAAGCATTTATGGAATGCAGTTTCGGTTTTGCAAGCTGCTACGATGTTCCCCCTTCCCTTTCTGTTGGCAATTCTAAAAAGACCATAGCATTATTTTATGAGTTGACATCTTATTTCTGTTCTCTACTTTGATTGATCTCATGTGGTTAGTGGGTCATGTGACTGACTGATCATGCCATGTGACTGGATGGTCATTATGTGTGAAGGTTACCAAGTGAAGAGGTGGTCTGGTCGCTTGATTGATACAGATATCTTAGGCTATATCAATCTTAGGCTTCCTCAAAGTTGACGTATTTGTTGATAGATCCGTCAATGCCAGGCTTCAATGAATTCATGCATGTGGCATGTGGTAGCATGGCCAATGATTTCTGTTCCAGACCTTCACACATAATGACCAGCCAGTCACACAGCATGTCACATAGCATGACCAGCTAGTCACACAACCCACTGACCTCATGAGGTCCATAAAAGCAGAGAACTGAAACAAGACTCTTCAACCGAAGTCCCCCTCAGGATATCATCCAGCCTGATGACAAAACATTTGGAAGCTTAACAGGAAGCCCAGAGAACAAACCACTACCAACAACACAAAGTATATTTTGAAAGGTAGATTCAGGTAATCCTTAACTTACTGTACAACCATTCATTTAATAACCATTTAAAGTTACAATAGTGCTGAAAAAGTGACTTATGACTGTTTTTCAGACTTATAACCATTGTAGTATTCCCAGGGTCACCTGATCAAAATTCAGACGCTTGGCCACTGGCTCATATTTAAGATGGTTGCAGTGTCCTGGGATCATGTGATCATATTTTGCGACCTTCTAACAAGCAAAGTTAATGTGAAGCCAATTTCGCTTTGCAACCACATTACTAAAGCTTAACAACTGTGAATGAAATGGGACAAAATTCAGTTAACAACTGTCTCGTTTAGCAGCAGATATTTCGGGTCAATTGTGGTTGTAAGTTGAGGACTACCTGTATAATAACTTTGCATTGCCCTAGGTTGGGTTGGTAATTGTGCATGAATTTAGATACGTGGCAGCTTCGGTCTCTTCTCTAACGATGTATTTTCATCACAATCTTTGCCATAGGTAGCTTATCTGACTAACAGTGGTACTGAAGCCAATGACCTGGCAGTGTTAATAGCAAGAGTTTTCACCCGCAACGTTGACGTCATTTGTTTGAGGTAATTCTCTTCTGTGCATTGTGATTTGTTCTCTTCAGTTGATTTCTGTGTTTTCGCTAAGGATTAACAGAGCTCCCATGAATGGCTTGCAGATATTCATGCCAAAGAATTTCTATTGCACAACCTTCTTCTGATCAAAACCTTCCCCTGAGCTGCTACAATATCATTAATATTAAATGTTATTTGATTTTGCATTATTTTTCTATTAGTTGGCCTTTTTTACACTAGGCAGATCATTGGTTAATAATTCAAATTTATTTGTTTAGCGTATCGCAATAGTATATTAGCCAGGAGAATATAGTGTTTATACAGAATAGTTCAGTGGAGGGATTCAGCTGGTTTGTATCGGTTTGGGCAAACTGGTTGTTAAATTACATACAACCCCCTCTCCCCCCTCTATCAAAGTGGATTTTGGGTGCTGTGCTATAATGGAGAAACAGGCAATGGAATGGCGAGTGCGAGGGAAGGAGAAGTCTGCTTTCCTTTTTTCTTCTCCCTGCTCCTCCTCCTTCCCTCATGCCAGCCACTCCGTTATTCATTTCTCCATTACAGCATAGTGCAGTGTTCAGGATCCACTTTGATAGTATGTGTGTGGGGGATAATTTTAATAACCGGTTCACCCAGGGTCAGGTTGGCCATAACAAGAGTCTCGTCCCGCATGTGCAGCAGAGTTGAAGGGCGCGGATGGGCCATGCCTCCCACGACAGCCAACCTGACCCTGGGCAAACTGGTTGTTAAATTATTTGAATCTCACCACTGGAATAGTTGCTTTGCTGCCCAAGACTGGTCGTTTGTTCAGTTCATCCGCCCGCACTATCCAGAAATGCACCATAGGGGATGAACTAGTTCCACACTCGGAATGGCTAATGGTATTCTTTGGTGTCATATGGGGCTTTTTCCCTGCACTGACGTCACCTTGCATTCAGTCATTGCATTTGGGCACATCCAGCACCAATTGGATTCATACTTCTGCATGGAGCACCTTATTTTTCCCACTAACGTGGTAACTATTTATCTTCTTGCATGTAACATGCTTTTGAACTGCTAGGTTGATGGAAGCAGAAGCAAGTGATGGGAGCTCGCCCCATCACGTGGTGCTAGGATTCAAACCACCAGAGCACAGATCTTCTCCTGTGTCTTTAAGCCACGGAACCACCACGCCTCTCGATAATTCAAAATATATAGTCTAATAATGAAAGCTAAAAATTAGGAAATATATGAAATGGCTTTATCAGTTCAAATATTCATATTTTCTTAAGACCAATGTTGGGAATAAAGGCTGCAACCATACCAGACCTTCCCCTAAACATATGAGATCAATAAATCTGGTACAATTTTAGCAATATCACCCATAAACCTTATAACCTATCAGCATTCTCATGAAAAATATGAGAAAACCTAGTGCAATATTACCATCTGTAATTTTATATCAGCTCTGGAAAACTGGGGTCAGCGTATATGGGTGCTGAATTGTCAACTCCTGCTCTAGACCACTCATGTTTAAAAAGAACTGGTGATGATGTGGTCTTCCATCAAAGATACAAAAAGAAGCCACTATACAGGTGTGCAGTTTAAACAGAGAGTGTCTGTCATGCACAGAGCAAATCCTATGAAGTTTCATTGAATCAACTAACTGGTCCTCAAACTGGATACTCAAAATGAATTAGGAAAACTTTCATGAATTCAACCTGCTATTAGGAACTTGTATCCTTACAATTTATATTGACTGTTTCCTAGTATGATTGATTGCTTATTGTACCCTATGACTATCATTAAGTGTCGTACCTTATGATTCTCGACTCCTGACGAATGTATCTTTTCCTTTATGTATACTGAGAATATTTACACCAAGACAAATTCCTTGTGTGTCCAATCACACTTTATTCTATTCAAACTTTTACTAGGAAATAGTAACTTCCTTTCCTTATATTGTTCTTGAAAGTCCATTCTAATCCACTTCCAGAAGATTCCCTAGCCTTCCTGAAACACATTTGATTGATTTGGAGGCACATATTTGATATGCCAATTGATCTGTCCACCAACACAAGGAAACCATTGGATACAGTCTCAAGAAGAGAGGAACTTTTAATAGAGAAGAGCTGCCAAGAGCAGGCAACTTGACAAAAACATAGTCCACTGAACGAGAGTTCTTTGAGTTTCAGAAATGTGTCGTTTTTCTTTGCAATTAACACAACTTCTGAGACTCTAAATATATAAAAAGATTAGTAGACAAATTAACCACCCTAAGGTTGAAAATATGATGGCTTTCTTTCTGCAGAGGCGGATACCATGGGGGCAGTACCTATGCTATGGGCATCACAGCCATTGGAAAGTACAAATATGGTGTTGGCAACGGAGCCAACTGCCACTCGGTCAGTATCTTGCTTTGTTTTTGGGGGGAAGGACATGTTTTTGGAGCATGTTGGACATATTCCTGACTGGTTGTTGGTACTGCTGGTACAGATATTCTCAACTTACGACCACAACTGAGCCTGACATTTCTGTTGCTAAGCAAGTTTATTGTTAACTGAGTTTTGCTCCCATTTTACAACCTTACATCGAACCTTACACATTGATTTCGTGACTTGGGGTCATTGTACCCATCATAAATATGAGCCGGTTGCCAAGCTTCTGAATTTTGATCACGTAACCATGGGGACGTTGCAATGGTTGTAAGAGGGAAAAACAGTCATAAGTTACTTTTTTCAGAGCCATTGTACATTTGGTCACTAAACTCACTGTTGTAAGTCAAGGACTATCTGTATTAGACCTTATCTGCTTTGATGTTACTTCTTAATCGTGAAGAATGGAAAAACAGTCCAGTTTTCAAGGAGTTATGCAGGTTGATGCTAAATGCAAGCGTCTTCTTGTCACTTGGTGGGCTATTCACTATTGCCACTTGGAGCAAAATAACTATGTTGGAAATGAATTGAGCCAGTGGCGGGATTCAAAATTTTTTATTACCAGTTCTGTGGGCGTGGCTTGGTAGGTGTGGCAGGGGAAGGATATTGCAAAATCTCCATTCCCTCTCCAGTCCTGGGGGAAGGTTGCTGCAAAATCCCCTTTCCCTCCCCACTTCACTAACCTGCTTTCCAGCTTCATTCTCCTGTGCAGAGCAACAAAAGAAGACCCAGCCAATCAGCTGGGACTCAGGAGGCAGAGAATAGATGGGGGCGGGGCCAGTCAGAGGTGGTATTTGCTGGTTCTCTGAACTACTCAAAATTTCCACTACCAGTTCTCCAGAACTGGTCAGAACCTGCTGAACACCACCTCTGAACTGAGCCAAACATTTTATTGATTCATGAGCCAGATCAAAATCTTCCCTTTTAAAAAAGGGCTATAGGAAAGTGTTTTAATAGAATTCTGTCCTTGACTTGGATGAAATAGTGGGGTCTCCATCAGCCTCAGTAGCCTTATTTATCTTCTTCTTGAGATACCATTGTATAACCTTCCATTTTATTCATCTCGCCAGTCAATCATGTCTTGTGATCCCAAGCTGTTTTGTGTTAAGGCTCCAACTCTAATGGGTATGAACCGCAGCAGCTCCTATTGTCAACTGCTTCTTTTCATGGTCCATCAAACATGATTAGATGTCCTGCATAAACTATCCACATTTTAAGATGCTGTGCATCAGGGTGGGTGTTATTTTTCACGAAGCATGTCAGAAGCAAAATATGAATGGGCCCAGGAGAAAAAGTAGATATAGTCAGGATTATAGGTGGGCCAATTTAACTTAAAAACTCTTTTGAGACTTTTAAAAAGTATTTGAAAATTCTTATTATGTACTTTGATTTTTTCATTTAAGGGTAGCAATTGTGCCTCCAATGTGGTACCTGGGAGCTATATAATGTCATTAGCACCCACCAAACTCCCTACTCTAATTTTACACTCTCGATTCCTTAAATGAAAGAAAGGAAAATAATCTAGCATACTACAAAGGTAAGCATCAAGTGGAAGCATAATTATATTTCCAACTGTACTGTTGGGCCCAGTAGCATCCATAAAAACAAAATGATAGATAGCAAAATCCCATAGTTTATGTGTCTTCTGATAGATTTTATGGATGTTACGCATTTGGCTACACCAACGAAGGTTGAAGTTGGCCAGGTGGCCCTCTCTGATTTTCATGCCGAGAAAACTTGGTTTATAAACAAGGGATTAAACGGTGAGATCTCCAGTGTATGGGTTCATCTTTATCTCTCTTTGTTATTTTAATTCTGTCTTTTCTCTATGAATGTACTTCTTAAAAATCTAGCACACTCAATTGTGCCGTTGGTGGAGCAATGAACATCATTGGGTCTGTTGTTCCTTTAGACAATGTTGCCTGACGTTTTCCGTGGTCCCTGGGGAGGAAGCCACTGTCGCGATTCTCCGGTGCAAACAATTCGAAAGTGCTCCTGTTCCTCAGGTTGGTTAGTAAGGAAAATCCTCTTGATTTTCACAGTTCCACATTTATGGCTTTTTGCAGGATCCCACAATCATGTGACCACTGTCAACTCATAAAATATTTCTCTGGTCTTTTAGAGTTGCCAACAGAAAGGGAGGGAGGAGCAGTGTAGCAGCTTGCAAAACCGAAACTGCATTCTATGGATGTTTTCATAGATAGTTTCCAGGTGACCGAAGTTTCTGCCACACAAAATTCTAACTGGAAAGTACGATTGAGGACTCTTGGCTAGGGGTGTGTCCCATTGGAGAATATGAATTATGATTATACCCAGGGGGCGGGGGGAAATCAGGATCAAGGGTGACAATGAATGATGTGTCTCAGAGTCAGCTACACCCACATAGCACCGGCATGTCTTCTCCTAATAAATCTTCTTTGAGCTTTGAAAATCCAGCTTAGAGACTCATGATTTAAATGGGGGTAACTACCGGAGCCCTGACAACCACAATTTAAAACATTTTTTTTTTTTTGCCTGAAACACCATTTACTTCTAGTTTCTGGCAAAAAAAAAAAAAATGCCCACTGCAGACAAACGGATTGGCTTAACTGCAGTGTTCACTTAACAATCACCTCATTCACTTTACAACTACCACAACAAAGGTTGTAAAATCGGATATGGTTGCATGCTGATCCGCTTGACAATCAAGGCAACTGAACAACTGTAATTCCAGACCCAATTACAGCCATTACACGAGTGTCAGGATGTATTTAATTAGCCCTCCATCGTAGAATCCCTTCATAACATTGTGTTGGTGCTGTCTACCCACCCTTATTCAGCAGAAATTCACTAGGATAAAATTTGTTTCCCCCATGATCGGTCGCTCTCCTGCTTCTGCTGCCTCTGTTCCCAATCCCTACCTAGATAGCAATAGCACTTCACGGTGCTTTACAGTCCTCTTTAAGCGGTTTACAGAGTCTGCCTATTACCCCCAACAATCTGGGTCCTCATTTTTACTGACCTTGGAAGGATGGAAGGTTGAGCTAACTTTGAGCCGGTCAGGATCGAATTGCCAAACTGCAGGCAGCTGGCAGGCAGCAGAAATAGCTTGCAGTACTGCATTCTAACCACTGCGCCACCACACAGTAGTGAATGCAACATCATTTGATTTGGCCCAAAAAAGGATGTAGCACAGTTAAGTTCATGCTACAGTGAGCCAACTGGGGAAAAGCCTTTTGGCATTTTAGATGATAAACAGGACTGTGATGTTTCTTTCATGAATAATAGCCTTAAAATAATAAACATGTTTCTTCCCATCTCCCCGATACAGGAACCTGCCACGCTAAAGACCAGTACATTGAGCAATTCAAGGACACACTCCAAACTTGTGTTCCAAACAAAGTCGCTGCATTTATTGCTGAGCCAATTCAAGTAAGTGGTTTTTTTAGGTCAAGGACCTAAAACTTTTCAGTGCTCTTTCCAACACAGATTAGTTCATACTATGCTTGATTCTTAATGGGTACAATGGCTCAGTGGTTAAAGATGTTCAGCCTGTCAGCTGGAAAGCTGACAGCCCAGGTTTGAGACCCAAATGCTACCCAATGAGGTGAACTCCCAGTGCTTGTCC
The DNA here is from genome assembly GCA_023653725.1 of Bungarus multicinctus. Lineage (NCBI taxonomy): Eukaryota > Metazoa > Chordata > Lepidosauria > Squamata > Elapidae > Bungarus > Bungarus multicinctus. Next base: position 258,417,835 of record CM042834.1, read on the forward strand.
CAGCTGCTGCAGTTTGAATGCATGCAAATGTGAGTAGTAGTTAAATAGGTACCATTTTGGTTGGAGAGTAGAAGTGTTCTGTGTTCCTTGGCATGTAGTCATGGCAGTCACATGACCACAAAAATATCTTTGGACAATGCTGGTTCCTTCGGATAAGAAACAAAGATGAGCACCACTAGAGTCAGAGATGACGGGAAACTACCTTTATGTTTTGATTCCTAAAATAACATCTTCCTCATTATAAAACATAATGTCATCTTAAAGATGTAATCAGAGGACCTTGCTGCTTCTGTAGATATATTTAGGATTATAGTTGCTATCGTATATACATTTAACCAGGTATTTATTTGTTTGTTTGATTATTTATTATTTGTCAAACAAATATTAGATAACAGGTATAAGTATAAGCATGGTTATGAATACATGAAATGGATACAAATAAGAAAGTAACAATAGGACAGGGACGGTAGGCATGTTGGTGCACTTATGCATGGAATCACACTATAAAATATGCTTTGTTTTCATTTGAGAAACAGATTCTCACAGCATCACCTAGAAGATTTGCTTATTATAAATTTAGTTCAAGAAAATAGTTACAGTATATGAAGCTGTGATTTCGTTATAATTAAGACAAAATTGATGAGGAAGAGGAGGCACAACCAGAAAGAAAGAAAAAGAAAATGTCAGTGGGATCATCAACCAATTTAATCAAAAATTGCAGAAACCAGCAAGACATCAGATATTTCAGATCCCTGTGCAACCTCTCTGGTGATTGGTTCCGAGTCCTGATTTCTTGGACATCTTAACTCTTTCCTTTGATCTGCAGCAGATCAGAAGGGATTTCCTTTCAGGATTTAAACTGAGGACTTTTAATTCCCCCATGTACCGGTACAAACTATGTTGTAAAAGTTTTGGATGAACTAGGATAGTGTTGGCGAACCTTTTTGGCACCGAGTGCCGAAATGGGAGTGCATGTGTAAGAGAGCGCCACAAACTGGAAGAGCAGCTCCCCAGCGCACATACGTGCACTGGGAAACTGAGCTTCCAGTTTCCAGTGTACACATGTGCGACGGCCACCTGGTCTTCCAGTTTCTGGTACACATGCGCTCGTGAAGACCAGCTGGCCAGCATGCATGTGCGCACATGCATTCCAGGTAGGTGCTCTTCCAGTTTCCAGCACTCCCGCACATCCAAAGACCAGCTGGTCCTTCTCCTATCCAGATAATCCCCTAATAAAGGAGAATATTTGTAGCTCAAGGTTGAACAGAGGGGTCTTTGGTGCTCTCTGAACTTGTTTATTTTCTTGCAGACATTTCATTTCCCAAGCTAGGTAACATCATCAGGACTAGTAACTGATGATGTTACCTTGTTTGTGTAATGAAACAACTGCAAAAAAAAAAGAAGAAGCAAGATCAGAGAGCACCAAGACCCTTCAGATTATCTGTTCCTCCTGGGCTGAGATCTCCTGCTATTAATGGACTCCTTTTGTTTAGGCCCAAAGGGCCATCATGTAATCTTACATGATGAATGTAATGTGTAGTATGACTGAGCCCTACAGTGAAAATTTGGAGGTTTCATACCTCCAAGAGCACACAATATATACAAATTCAAGGCTAACTGCACCAAACTTGACTGCAGAAAATACGACTTCAGCAACAGAATGGTCAATGTCTGGAATATTCTACCTGACTCTGTGGTTTCCTCCCCAAACCCCAAAAACTTTAACCTTAGACTGTCTACTATTGACCTCACCCCTTTCCTAAAAGGCCTGTAGGGGGCGTGCATAAGCGCACCAATGTGCCTACTGTCCCTGTCCTATTGTTTCTTTTTATTTTTCTTATAAGTATCTATCTCATGTATTCAAAACTATATTTATTCTTATACCTGTATCTTGTAAGCGATTGACAAATCAAATAAATACTAAAATACTTTTCCACTGCTACCACCACATACTTTCCATGGGTGTCACTTCACCAGGTATTATAATTCCAGCATGTGAAAGAAGTAGGGCTCAGCCAATCTCCTTACTACCGGTAGCAAAGAAAAGGTAAAACAAGTAATGGAATAAAAGGGAAATAAATTCAACAGTGCCATCTCCTGGTTGTGTGGATTGAAGTGCATCACTAGGACTACAGCTATTATTTATTTATTTAATTTATTTGATTTGTCAATCATTTACAACAGAATAGGTATAAACATGAGTAAGAATACAGGAAATAGATATGAATAAATGGGGACAATAAGACAGGGACGGTAGGCACGATTGTGCACTTAATGCACATCCCTTACAGACCTCTTAGGAATGGGGTGAGGTCAAGTTTAAGGTTAAAGGAGAGAGGGTTAGAGGATGTAACAGCAGAGTCAGATAGTGCATTCCAGGCATTGACCACTCTGTTGCTGAAGTTGTGCTTTCTGCAATCAAGTTTGAAGCAGTTTACATTGAGTTTGTATCTTATATTGAGTTTGTATATTACATAATATATATTACATAAGGTGTAAATGGTGACCACATGATCCCGGATACTAGTGAAACCACAATTGCAATACTGCATCCAATTCTGATCATCATGATACAAAAAAGACAATGAGAACTTGGAAAGTGTGCATAGAAGAGCAAAAGGATGATAATGGGCCTGGAAGTTTTAATTCAGGAGTGGGATTCTACCAGTTCGAACCTATTTGCTAGAACCGGTTAATATTCTAAGCAGTTCAGAGAACCAGTTGTTAGAAGAAATTACTGGTCTAATCCTACAAGGAAGGCAGGAAGAAAACATTCTGGTGCTGCTTACCGAAACTGCCTCTCTGTTAACCCTTATTACATTCTTGGCAGGACTAGACTTCCTGTCTCAGGAACTTCTCTGGAGTTTTTTTCCCCTCCTTTGCTGGTACTTTGCTTGTGTGGAGTGACCATTCAAAGTTACAATGGCACTGAAAAAAGTGACATGACCATTTTTCACACTTACGACTGTTGCAGCATCTCCACAGTCACAAGAGGCCAGAGGAGGAGATGCGTGCTTCGATGTGAGTGATATTGAGTTGGCCACGCCCAGCCAATAACATGACCACCAAGCCATGTCCACCCAGTCACATGACCACCAAGCCACGCCCACCCCCTAAGCCACGTCCACAGAACTGGTTGTTAAAAATTTGAATCCCACCTGTTTTAATTGTATGATGAACACTTGAGGCAGCTAGGTATGTCTAGCCTACCGAGGAGAAGGATTAGGGAGGACATGATACCTGTCTTCCAGTATTTGGGGGGCTGTCGAGAGAGGATTGACTTATTGTCTAGGGCAGGGGTGTCAAACTGAAGGGCTGATTAGATCTGGCCCATGGGGCTGCCCTGGAAACAGTGAAAGACTAGCCTGCAGTGCCTCTGCCAGCAAAAACAGAGCTCAGGAAGGCCACGGGCGGCCTTCCCCAGCTCCATTTTTGCTGGCAGAGGGTTGCAGGAGGCCATCACAGGTGAAAACAGAACTTGGGAGCCCGTTTTTGCATGGCAGAGGATTGCAGGAGGCCGTTGCAGGCAAAAACTGAGTTCGGGAGCCCATTTTTGCTGGCAGAGTGCTCGGGCCACCACAGGCACACCCAACATGAGTGATGTTGAGCTGGCTTGCAGGAAATACGACTTCAGCAACAGAGTGGTCAGTGTCTGGAATACTCTACCTGACTCTGTGGTTTCTTCCCCAAACCCCAAAAACTTTAACCTTAGACTGTCTACTATTGACCTCACCCCTTTCCTAAGAGGTCTGTAGGGGGCGTGCATAAGCGCACCAACGTGCCTACCGTCCCTGTCCTATTGTTTCTTTTTATTTTTCTTATATGTATCCATTTCATGTATTCATAACTATGTTTATACTTATACCTGTTATCTTATAATAGCTTGACTAATAAAATAAATAAAACAAATAAAACCCTGATGCGGCCCTCAACGAAATGGAATTTGACACCTCTGGTCTAAGGCATCAAAAGTCAGGACAAGAAATAATGCATGGAAGCTTGTCAAAAAGAGATCTAACACAGAAGTAAGGATAAATTGTTTTTTGACAGTGAGAGCAATTAATCAATGGAATAGGTTGCCTTGAGTTATGGGTGCTCCATCACTGGAGGTTTTCAAAAATAGACTGGATGACCATTTGACTGGGGTGTAATGAGTCTCCTGTGTTGAGCAGGGAGTTGGACCAGAAAACCTCCGAGATTCCTTCCAGCGCTATGATTCTGTGTGGAATTTTCTTCCATGAAAGGAAGGTCACTATTTCCTTTGATCCTGTCTGTCTGCTTTCTCCAGGGCGTAAATGGAGCAGTTCAGTTTCCCAAAGGATTCCTAAAGGAGGCTTATCAGCTGGTGCGGGAAAGGGGAGGCCTCTGCATTGCAGACGAGGTGAATATCTGAATGTGACTCATGTCTCCAAATTATACGTGCAGAGTTTCTACAAGGACAGCTATTTGTGATATTTGGGACTCTACAAAGCATTTGAAGAGGACTTTGCAAAACAAGTTAGCCTGAGGGAACTACCCACTCCTACCAGTGGTGGGATTCAAATTTTTTTTACTGTGGGCGTGGCTTGGCGTGCATGGCAGGGGAAGATTACTGCAAAATCCCCATTCCCTCCCCACCCCACCAACCTGCTTTCCAGCTCCTTTCTCCTGTGCAGGGCTATAAAAGAAGACCCAGCCAATCAGCTAGGACTCGGGAGGCAGAGAATAGATGGGGGTGGGGCCCAGGGGTGGGTTTCTACCGGTGCTGTCCACCTCTGTAGAACTGGTAGCTCTCAAGAGCAGCAGACAAAGAACCGGTTCTATGTCTGCTGATGTTTTTGCCCACTTGCCCACCTGGGCTCTTACCTGACCTTTATTTCCTGATTTTTTCAACTTCACCTGCCATGCGGGGCACAGCTGCAGTTTAAAAAGCAGGAAAAAAGGGCTTTTTCAAAGGCTGCTTCTCTGCACGCAGCGTGCTGATGACGATTTACAGGCGCACGCCGGCAGCGTGCAGGGAAGCACATCGTAAATCACCGAACCTCGTAAATCACCGAAATGGTAGTTACCCTGTCAGATCCCACCCCTGGTGGGGCCAGTCAGAGGTGGTATTTGCTGGTTCTCCAAACTACTCAAAATTTCCTCTACCGGTTCTCCAGAACCTGTCAGAACCTGCTGAATACCACCTCTGCCTCCTACAAGCAAGGCAGTTGGTGTGTCTTCTAGAAAGGAAAACAAACACAGAATAAAATTTAAATTGAATCCTGAACTTGGGAGAAGTGGGTGCTGTTTTCTCCAAGGACTTTACCATACACAGATTTCAGTTTGGAAGTCACTTCAGTGTAAGAACAGCTGATGAAATACTGGCATGCGTGTAGTATATCTGACAGTGAACCCAAAGGTGCTTTTTTCAAAAGGCAACTGGACTTTCTTGGTTTTTTTTTTTCTTTGAAAAGATTTTGTTTCACTTCCAAAAAGCTTCTTCTGAACTTCTTCTTCAGAAGAAAAAGCTTCTGCAATGAGAAGTGAAACATTTTTAAAGGAAAAAAAAAAACAAGTTGCCTTTGGGGAAAAAAAAATAACCATGACCTGGATGATTGAGAATCTCTATCAAACCCGACAGCAGGGGTGGGCTGCTGGTGGTTCGCAGGGGTTCGGGAGAGCTCCTAGCTAAGATTCTGTGCAGTTCGGAGAACCCCCAAATCCCACTCCTGGATGGCCCTGCCCACCCCGCTCCACCCCTCCCAGGAGTCCCCACATGACCCATTTTGGATGCAGGTAAGTATAGGGCTGTGATGACGAACCTATGGCATGTGTGCCACAGGTGGTACGCAGAGCCATTTGTGCCAGCACGCGAGCTGCAGGCAAACTTACCTCATTGTGCATGTGCGCACCTCACAGCTGATTTTCGGCATCCCAAAGGCTTGAGGAAGGCTTCTGAGGCTTCTACAAGCTTTGTAGGCCAAAATCTAGCCCCGTTTCATCACTTCCGGTATTTTCTGAAAAACAGGAAGTGACGAAACGGGGCTAGATTTCAGCCTACAAAGCTTGTAGAAGCCTACAGAAGCCTTCCTCAAGCCTTTGGAAGGCCGGAAAAGGCCCCAAACGGGCCGAAAATCAGCTGTGAGGTGCAGTGCATGTAAGGGGGAGTGGGGAGGTGGGGGAGATTGTGCGCGCATGCGTAAGGGACATGGGGGGCGTGCATTGCCTTCTGGGTGCTGGCACATGAGCGTAAGCATGCAAGCATGTGCACAATTTTTGGCACAGGAGCCCCAAAAGGTTAGCCACCACTGGTATAGGGCGTGCACGGAGGCTGGAAGTTTGGGAAGGTCAGAAATGGGCCCCGTTTCCAGCTTTCAGAAAGCTTCCGGAGCCCAGAGAGGTTGTTTTCATCCTCCAGGAAGCTCAAGGAAAGCCTCCAGAGCCCGAGGAGGGCAAAAATGCCCCCTCCCCACTGTGGTGCAGAGGCTGACTAGGCCACGCCCACCATGGCCATGCCCACCCAAGAACCGGGCAGAGAAAGAACCCTTTGTTAAAATTTTTGAAGTCCACCCCTGCCTGACAGTGAAACATAGGCAATTTCCTATTAGAAAACAATTGCCTTAAAATACAGGTGCTATTTATAAAGAGAAACTCTATAGTAGGGTGTCCCACCTTGGCAACTTTAAGATCCGTGGACTTCCACGCCTACAATTCCCTAGCCAGCCATGCTCTAAACCTTTTTAAAGCACCTTTTCTTTGCTCCCTGTGAAGGTTCAGACTGGATTTGGTCGAATGGGCAGTCATTTCTGGGGATTTCAAGGGCACGATGTTGTTCCAGACATAGTTACCATGGCCAAAGGAATTGGTAATGGCTTTCCCATGGCAGCAGTTGTGACTACACCAGGTGAGAACTGCTTTCGCGGTTGGAGGGTTTCAGAGTGAACAACCCTTTCATGCACAGGGTCTGGGGGTGCAGGTGAGACCACATAGGGGGTGCAGTCACATCAACATGAAAGAAAGGTCAGGTAATTCTCTGTTGCTTTTCTGGATTTGAGAAGAATTTTGGGATTTTCTTCCCCAACAATATCATACGTTCCTTAAGGTTATAGTACTAACTAATAAAAATGCTTGAAAATGGCAGGAGGCTATTCCACAGTTTCCAAAAATCATTTTCCCAGAATTCTGGAGAGCTATGAAAAAGAATTTTCGTTGCATGTTTATCAGGGGTGGGATTCAAATTTTTAACAACCGGTTCTATGGGTTAGGTGGTGGGCGTGGTTTGGTGGTCATGTATCTGGATGGACATGGCTTGGTGGTCATGTGACTTGCTGGGCATGGCCAACTCAATATCACTCAAATCAAGGCACGCATCTCCTTGCCTGGCCTCTCATGACCGTGGGTATGCTGCAACAGTCATAAGTGTGAAAAATGGTCATAAGTCACTTTTTTCAGTGCCATTGTAACTTTGAATGGTCACTCCACACAAGCAAAGTACCAGCAAAGGAGGGGAAAAAAACTCCAGAGAGGTTCCAGAGACAGAAAGTCTAATCCTGCCAAGAATGTAATAAGGGTTAACGGAGAGACAGTTTATGTGAGCAACACCAGAATGTTTCCTTCCTGCCTTCCTTACAGGATTAGGCTAGTAATTTTTTCTAACAACTGATTCTCCGAACTGCTTAGAATGTTAACAACCGGTTCTAGCAAATAGGTGCGAATTGGTAGAATCCCACCCCTGCATGTTATCCTTTACCTTAGCTTTACATTCATTATTTCCAAACATGCATGAGAGAATAAATTTTGCTGGATCAGTAGGATTTTATCTCATATTGAGAAAAATCACAAGATGAATGGACTTTATAATTGGTCACTAACTCTAATTCTTATTCTCTCTCTCTCTCTCTCTCTCTCTCTCATGTTTTTCTCCTTTCCTGCCCTTGTCTCAGCTGGGGCTTATAAAAATGCTGGCACCACAATGTTCTGTTAATAGGACCAAACTGTGATTCATGTATGCTTATGAAATAATTGTGTATTTCTTTAAGAGTTCCCCTAACATAACAGATGTAATCTCCAGCTAACAGCAGGTGGCCCACAAAATAATCTTACACTTTTCTTCCATTATGTTCCATCTGCCTACTTTAAATTAAAATAAATGTTTCAAAGATGCTATCAGTTTTTATTCCACTCTCAGTCAACAGAAACTAAACCCCAAAGCCCCTGTTCTATTAAATTTTCATATTTCTAGGAAGCAGCCAGTCGTAAATTTTATAATCATAAGTTTAAAATACAAAGATTAGGCAAATATAGTTCAGTGACTAAGAATCTCCACAGACATGGTTGAATGAGATTATTTAGATCTTCTTCCTTTTTTTTTGCCGTTCCATCAAGTCAGTGGTTTGAAAATGAACTAGTAGAATCACAGTGATTGATTGTCGAATAATAATGCTATATTGTAGGGTTTTTTTTGATACCTTGACAGGATAAAATAAATGAATTACTTTTTAATACTTTTTAATCTGGCTTGCTTCTGGTTTTGCTGTGTAAAAAAATCCAGTTCAAATGCATAATTCAGCCCATTAATTTAGGTGAACTGAATGAATGAATGAATGAATATCTGCACCTGGTATTTGCATAAACCAAAGAAACCTTTAGAAAAAAAATATTTTAAATGGAAAGGGCTTTGACTGCATACAAACAAACTCTCAATCTGATCCACTGAATATTGAGAGCACAGGTTCACAAAAGATCTGAGTCACTATGGTAACACTGAGGTTCCAAATTCAACTTACAACTATAATTGGGACCAGAATTTCCATGGCGAAACAAACAGGTTGTTAACCAAATTGCATCCAATTTTACAACCTTTCTTGACACAGTTGTTAAGAAGATCACTGCAGTTGTTAAATGAATTGTACAGTCTTTAAGCAAATCTGGTTTCCCACTGTTGGCTTTGCTTGTTGGAAGCAAGCTGAGAAAATTGCAGCCAATTACATGACCCCCGGGACACTGCAATCATCATCCTATGGTCTTGTCCTGACCCGGCTCCCCAAACACGACAAACCCTCTGAAGTTAACTCAATGATTCCTTTATTAGGAACACCAGCAGCTTCGGCAAAAAAATTATCTCTTACAACAGGCTAACAAGTCCATCCATTGTGTGCCAAATCTATTCATCTCCACCCCCTGCCTTTTATCCTTAGAACTAGAGTTGGGCTTCGCTAGCAGCACTGCTAGCAGCTAGCAGTGGCTCTTCTGTCCTAAAGATCGGCCCACAGATTTTTGATCACATGAGTCTGTCATCTACATCTCTGTAACTGTCTGGTTTGGTTCTGCAACTCAACAGAACAGACAGAGACTATTGTGAGAGAGTAATTAGGTCTGCAGAAAAAACAATGACTACCAACCTGCCTTCCATCGAGGACATGTATACTGCACTAGTCAAAAAGAGGGCTGTGAAAATATTTACAGACCCCTCACATCCCAGACATAAACTGTTTCAACTCCTTCCCTCAAAATGACGCTATAGAGCACTATACACTAGAACAACTAGACACAAGAACAGTTTTTTTCCTGAACACCATCACTCTGCTAAACAAATAATTCCCTCAACACTGTCAAACTATTTTCAAAGTCTGCACTACTATTACTGTTAATCTTCCCATCCTTCCTTTCACCCATCTCCTCTCACTTACAACTGTAACTTTGTCGCTTGTACCCTGACTGTTTCCTAGTATGATTTGATTGCTTATTGTACCTGTGACTGTTATTAAGTGTTGTACCTTTTGATTCTTGACGAATGTATCTTTTATGTATACTGAGAGCATTTGCACCAAAACAAATCCCTTGTGTGTCCAATCACACTTGGCCAATAAAGAATTCTGTCTCTCCCTCTCCCTCTCTCTCTCTTCCTCCCTCTCTCTCCCCCCCTCTCTGTCTCTCTCCCATACCCCCTCCTCATCTTATTCGGCTGCTGGACGGGTCAGCAGCCGACAGGCCACAACGTCTGACCATTAATATGCATCTCAACATTTGCAATACCAGTAAATGCATGCCAATCACCCAAATTTTGATCACATGATTGTGAGAAAGCTGCCGTGTTTGTAATTGTGAGGATCTCTTGTAAGTCACGAATGGTTGTAAGTCAAGGAGTACCTGCATTGTAAATGGAGGTATCTCTTTTTATGTTTCTTCCAGCTGCTGATCTCTTTAATGAATGACTTTACAGCTTCATTTGTTAATACTGGTATGTTTTGGTTTTAGAAATTGCACGTAGTTTGACAGAGAATCTCCATTTCAACACTTTTGGAGGCAATCCTGTGGCTTGTGCAGTTGGATCTGCAGTCCTGGATGTAAGAAAATGTTTTCATTGGTTTTTAGTTATATTATTATTTATGAGCTTTGACAAAATTGCTTTTCTCCCCCCCCTCCTTAAATTAAAGGACTTTTGGTTCCCAAAAGGATGGCTTGATGTGCCTTAATGCATGCACGTTTAATCAACTTGGCTAGAGATTCTTAATTCATTTCTAGTAAAATAATCTGGAATATTTTATGTTTTTGAAACATAACATCCTCCTCTGCTTAAATGCAGGGAAAGCAAGGGCAATGCAAACTATTCATCTATTGCAATTTCCAGTGAAATTAATGAGATGTTATGTATATGTAGAGAGTCAGTTTGATGTGATGATTAAGGCATCAGGCCAGAAACTGGGAGACAGTGAGTTCTAGTATTACCTTGGAAATGAAGCCAATTCTCTCAGCCTGGGAACAGAAGTGGTATTGGAGAACTGGTAGTGGAAATTTTGAGTAGTTCGGAGAACTGGCAAATACCACTTCTGACTGGGCGCACCCCATCTATTCTCTGCCTCCCATTGAGTCCCAGCTGATTGGCTGGGTCTTCTTTTGTTGCCATGCACAGAAGAACGGAGCTGGAAAGCAGGTTAGTGGGGTGGGGAGGGAATGGGGATTTTATAGTATCCTTTCCTTGCCACGCCCACCAAGCCACGCCCACCAAGCCACATCATGCCCACCAAGCAACGCCCATAGAACCAGTAGTAAAAAATTTTGAATCCCACCACTGCCTGGGAAGGAAGCGAAGGCAAACCACTTCTGAAAAACCTTAGCAAGAAAACTGCAGGGATTTGCCCAGTTTCCAAGAATCGAACACAGTGGAACAGGAGCAAAAATATATATATACATGTCTAATTTCCACTATACTTGACAGCAAGAAAGTTACATATTTTCCATATTGCCAGAGATATATGCAAAATATTGGGGCCAGTACTTTGGGTGGTTGAAGCACTATCCCCTTTTTAATGTGGGGTGCAAGTATTGCATGCAATAAATTTGGATGCAATAATTGAACGTTGAAAAAATAATTGGGGCCGAACTTCGTCTCAGCTGTACCCACTATTTTAACGGTGGATCCCCCTCCCCCCCAAAGCCCCTCAATACAAGTAGTCCTCAACTTATGACCACAATTGAGCTCAAACTCAAACTGTTGATAAGTGAGAATTTGTTAAGTGAATTTTGCCCCATCTCTTGCCACCGTTGTTAAGTGAATCGCTGCAGTTGATAAGTTAGTAACCTGGTTGTTAAGTGAATCTGATTTCCCCATTGATTTTGCTTGTTAGAAGGTTGCAAAAAGTGATCACATGACTTGGAGACAGTGCAACAGTCATAGTATGAACCAGTTGCCAAGCGTCTGAATTTTGATCACAGGATCATAGGGTTGCTACAAAGGTTATAACTGTGAAAAACTGTATAAGTCACTTTGTTCAGCGCTGTTGTAACTTTGAACAGTCATTAAATGAACTGTTGTAAGTCAAGGACTACTTGTATTAAATCCAACGAACTTCAATAGTTTTCCATGTAATGAAGTTAATTTGATATTTTAATCTTTTTTGCCTGGCTATGATCTTATCAAAGTTTTTTTTCTGTCTAGTTTTTAAGGCCCCTTGTAGAACTAAATGCACTGGCAATGCTTGATGGTTTCCTTCTCTGGTTTTTGTGTGTCCAGGCAATAGAAGAAGATGGCTTGCAGAAAAATTGCCAAGAGATTGGAACTCACTTGCTCTTAGAGTTTGCAAAGCTGCGGGATATGTTTGAAAGTGTTGGAGATGTTCGTGGCAAAGGACTGATGATTGGGATAGAGATGGTCAAGAATAAGGTAGGAAGTGCACTTGGGGGGTGGCGGCTATAGTGCTTGTAAGGTACTTGCATTGAACTGGAAAGGACAACAATAGCCATCTAGTCCAGTGGTCGCGAGAAAATTTTGGTGGTCTGCAGAGAAATGTCACCCCCAAAGCACCCCCAAAGCAATTAATCCAGGCTGTGCGGGAACACAAGGCTGCACCGCCCACATGGCCCACGGAAAAACAAGGCTTGCATTGCTTGTACTGCAAACAACACGAGGTAGTGAGGGAGGGGGGAAAGGGTGGTGGTGGGGACTAGCTCCACTCTCCCCACAGGCCTGGCCTGGCCACCAGGCTGCTTCTTTCCGCTTCTTTCTTCTTCTGTTTTTGGCTGCATGCAAGGAAAGCAGCAAAAGTCTTTCTTTCTCTCCTCCGAACTCTGCCAGAAATGAGTTTTTGGGACCCTGCCAGGCATCCTGCTCCAAGAAGCTGCACCAGCGTGACAAGTCTCACAAAGACTCGTTCCTGGCGGAGTTTGGGGGACAGAAAGAAAGACTTCTGCTGCTTCTGCTGCTTTCCTTGCATGAAGCCAAAAGTCTCTCTCACTCTCATTCTCTCTCTCTCTCTCTGCCGCTGAGAATGGAGCTGGAGACAATATCCTGTGATCCCAAATGAAGAATGATCGATCAGTAGGAAGATGGGATGGGGAATTTTCCTGCAGACTTTTTTTGGGATTTTCTCAGGGTCTCTGGTCCAGGGGATTTAAAATTATGAGTTTGGTGGTCCCTGAAGTCCAAAAGGTTGGCGACCCCTGATCTGGTCCAACCCAGTGCAATATGCTGGAAAACCAATTTGACGACCATGACAAATGGTTATCTTTTAAAAACACAGAAAAGGAAAACCTATAACCTTTGGATTCTCACTGGAGCGTTCATTATTGTTCACTATTCACTGAGGTATAAATGCTATTGATGGGAAGATTTTCCTTTAAAATCTAATAAATTTGAAACACATGGTTGCTATTACTATCCCTAATTTTTGGGGCCAGGTAAAACAATTTCTAACTAACTATCTTCTCGGTAGCTTTCCGTTATGTAACTCGCCATGGCTAACATATCATGTTTCCCTTCAGTTTCTTTGCTGTAGACCAGGAGTGTCAAACTCACGTCGTCACGGCACCGTCACATGATGAATCGTGACTTTTTCCCCTTTGCTAAACCGGACGTGGGCGTGGCCAGCCCTTGACGAATGAGGCCTTTGGGCCGTGAGTTTGACAGCTCTGCTCTAGATCGGGATTTCCAATTTTGACAACTTTAACAGGTGTGGACTTCAACTCCCAGAATTCCCCAAACAGCATGACTGCCTGAGAATTCTGGGAGTTGAAATCCACACATCTTAAGAATTGCCAAGATTGAGAAATACTACTTGAAACTGAAGAGTCCAACTTCTTTCTCTCTATCCTCACAGGACATGCTTTGAAGGCCTTGTATTATTTTTGTTGGCCTCACCAAACTGTCTCTAAAATATTAATAGACTTCTGGAACTCTAATGCTCAGAATGGTACACAGCAGTGGTGGGACTCAAATTTTTTAACTACCGGTTCTGTGAATGTGGTGTGGTGGGCGTGGTGTGGCTTGGTAGGCGTGGCTTGGTGGGCATGTCAGGGGAAGGATACTGCACAATCCCCATTTCCTTCCCACCCCACTAACCTTCTTTCCAGCTCCGTTCTCCTGTGCAGGGCAACGAAAGAAGACCCAGTCAATCAGCTGGGACTCAGGAGGCAGAGAATAGATGAGGGTGGGGCCAGTCAGAGGTGGTATTTGCTGGTTCTCCTAACTACTCAAAATTTCCGCAAACAATTCTCCAGAACTGGTCAGAACCTGCTGAATACCACCTCTGGTACACAGTACTCCAGGTGTGGTCTCACCAGGCCTGAGCAGAGAAAGATCATTTTCACCATTTATTTTGGTCACTGATCAACAAAATTTAAATTCAACGCTAACATTGAAACCATCCTGTTTTGCAAGTCTAATTTACATACTATAAAAATAACTCCATAATAAGGCACTAGTGCAATATATTATATTAGCACCATTAAGATTATACATATAATTAGGGTTATTAAATCCACCAGGAGTTTAGAGCTATAGATCTATGTAATTGGTATACTATTATATAAAATTATACATAATGCTAAAGTGACTAAACAACCAATGATATCAATGCCTACTGCAGAATCAGCAAAATCTATAGGTGTTTCAGAATGGAATATTAGCTGTGTAATTCTAAAACCACGGTGCAAAAAATAATAATAAGATGAGCACATAATTACACATTGAAGCTTGTTTGTAGATTCAACTTCATTCTGGCATTATTGAAATTACAGATATTCCTTGACTTATGACCAGTCGCTTAGCAACCATTCAAAGTTATGACTGACCTGCAAAAGGAACCTACAACGCAGGTTCAAACTTTTGATGGTTGGACCCCCTCCGCAGAGTGACGGGACCTAACACTGGGCGCTCAGCAATAAGGCTGAATATATGGCCCTTTGCAGTATCCTGCAAACATGACCATGTTTTACTCTGGTTTTGCTGAAAACTGGCACTTCCATTAGTTCACTTAATGACCATGGGCGGCCACTTTATGACCTCCACCAAAAAAGATAGAAAGATCCACCAACCTGTTTTACAACCGCTACGACATATGGTCATAACAGGCAACTTCCATTAGTCATGTGTCAAGAACTTCCTTGACGTGGTGAAGGGATCAGGTGGCTCAGTGGCTAGGAAGCTGAGCTTGTCGATCAGAAAGGTTGGCAGTTTGGCGGTTTGGATCCCTAGCACCGCATAACGGAGTGAGCTCCTATTATTTGTCCCAGCTTCTACCAACCTAGCAAATGCAAATAGAAAAATAGGGCCCACTTTGGTGGGAAGGTAGCGGCGTTCAGTGCGCCTTTGGCATTTATTCATGCCGGCCACATGACCTCGGAGACGTCTTCGGACAGCGCTGGCTCTTTGACTTTGTAACGGAGATGAGCACTGCCCCCTAGAGCCGGAAATGATTAGCAAGTATGGGCGAGAGGAATCTTTACCTTTAAGAACTTCCTATGGAGTCTTCTTACAAACACTACTAACTCACTGTGGCAATTACTGAAAAATTAAACTTTGTGTCTTTGTGCACGCGCAGACATTCAAAAGCTATTTTGAATTCTTAATGGCAGAGTATGCATTCAATCAATATATCAGTAAAATACAAAATGTAATATTGGGTATGTCAACATGCAATTCTAAAACCTGTGAAAGTACATGTTAACATAGCCAACATTACATCTTGATGGATTAATTGATTAAATCAAGACTCTGCCGTTAAAAAATCAAAATATGTTTTGAATGTCTGCACATGCGTAGACTCACAACACAAAAGTGAACTTTTTTGTGATTAATGGATATGTATTGTTTTCTTTCATGCTTTCCTATTTTTTTAAAAAAGGTGGTTAAACTGAAGTCTAAATTTTCTTCCTAGGAAACTCGTGAGCCACTTCCAGCTGACGAGATGGACCAGATTTGGGAAGACTGTAAGGATATGGGGTTGCTGATTGGCAAAGGAGGGATGTATTTACAGGTATTGTAAATGTTGAGAAGCATATTAAGCCTGTGACCATAGCCAGTTCTTTAGTAGACAGAAGGATGCTCCATGCTGAAGAAAAATTAATGATATGCATATAATAAAAATACAGTCCTTGACTTACAACCATTCATTTAGTGACTTCTCAAAGCTATAATGGCACTGAAAAAAGTGACTTATGGCTGTTTTTCACACTTACGACCATTACAGCATCCCTGTCAGGACTCCTTCAGTTACCCCCATTTAAATCATTAGTCTCGAGCCAGACTTCCAAAGTTTAAAGATTTATTAGAAGTAAACATGCCAGCACTGCCTGGGTGTAGCCTACTCTGAGACACATAATTCATTTTCACCCTTGACCCTGGTTTCCACCCCCCCCTGGGTGTATTGTAATTCATATTCTCCAATGGGACACATCCATAGCTAAGAGTCATCAATCATGCTCTCCAGTTAGAATTTTGCGTGACAGAAACTTTGGTCACCTAGAAACTATCTTTGAAAACATGCAAGCGGCAGCTTGCATTCCATACATGTTTTCAAAGATAGTTTCTAGGTGACCAAAGTTTCTGTCACGCAAAATATTTCTATTGTCTTTTTAGAGTTGCCAACAGAAAGGGCCCCTTCCCTTTCTGTTGGCAACTCTAAAAAGGCCATAGAAATATTTTATGTGTTGACAATCCCCATGATCATGTGATCAAAATTTGGACTCTTGAAAATTGGCATGTATTTGTGATGGTTGCAGTGTCCTGGGGAGGTCACACAATTAACTTTTGACAAGCAAAGTCAATGGGGAAGCTAGATTCACTGAGCAATTAACAATTGCAGTGTTTTCCTTAACAACGGTGGCAAGAAAGTTCATAAAATGGGGCACACAATTCATTTAACAACTGCCTTGCTTAGCTGTGAAAATTTTGGGCTTGACTGTTGTCAGTCAAGGATTACCTTGTAAGGCAGTTAAGTATTCCTCTGTAGGTATTTCAAAAGGCTGAATTTGCCAGGTCGACGGGTGACACCAAGTAACATTTAGGATGGTAAAGAGCGATTTCAGTCTCACCCCAGCTCCAGTGACATCACCCTGTCATTATCATGGTGAGGTCACTGGAGCCAAGGTGAGGTTGAAATTGCTTTTCATCATCCTCATCTTAATGACTTAGATGAGGGAATAGAAGGGGAACTTACCAAATTTGCAGATGATACTAAGCTGGCAGGAATAGCTAACACCCAAGAAGATAGGCTCAAGATCCAGATGGATCTTGACAGACTAGAACACTGGGCCGTATCTAACAAAATGAAATTCAATGTAGAGAAAAGTAAAGTCCTACATTTAGGCAAGAAAACCCAAAAGTACACATACAGACTGGGTGAAACCAGGCTCAATAGCAGTAACTGTGAGAGGGATCTTGGAGTCTTAGTGGACAACCAGCTAAATATGAGCCAGCAGTGTGCAGCAGCAGCAAAAAAGCTAATGCAATCCTAAGTTGCATTAACAGAGGGATATAATCAAGATCATGTGAGGTACTAATTCCACTCTATAAACCCTTAGTAAGACCACACCAGAATACTGCATCCAGTTTTGTTCACCACACTATAAAAAGATGTTAAGACTCTAGAAAAAGTGCAGAGAAGAGCAACCAGGATGATTAGGGGAGTGAAGACTATAACATATGAAGAATGATTACAGGAACTGGGCTTGGCTAGTCTAGTAAAGAGAAAGACCAGGGGAGACATGATAGCAGTCTTCCAATATTTGAGGGGCTGCCACAGAAAGGAAGAGGTCAACCTATTTTCCAAATCACCTGTAGGCTAGACAAGGAATAATGGATGGAAACTGAACAAGAAGAGATTTAATCTGGAAATAAAGAGAAACTTTCTGACAGTGAGAACAATCAACCAATGGAACAGCTCATCTTCGGAAGTTGTGGGAGTGCCATCACTTGAGACCTTCAAGAAGAGATTGGACTTCCATCTCTCAGAAATGGTGTAGGGTCTCCTGCTTGGGCAGGGGGTTGGACTAGATGACCTACAAGGTCCCTTCCAACTCTGATTATCCGTTATCTGTGTATCTGTTAAATTACCCATCCAGACCTCAAAATAATAAGAAAGGTTTCGCCCAGAGAGGAAAAAGCTTAGCCAGCCCTGATAGAAACAATCAATGCATTACTGTCAAAAAAGGAACACATACAATTCATTGTCTGTGCATGAAACTGCATCTGATATTTGTTTCCAAACCTGCTTGTTTCAGGTATATTAGCCTGTGCATGGTAACATGGGGGAGAAATATAGGCAGTTCTCAACTTATAATCATAATTGAGCCTAGAAGTACTGTCATATGTCATGCTGGTCATTGTCATAATGGGCTTTTTTTTTTTTTTTGCAGGAAACCAGAAATACCAATTTCTGGCAAAAAAATATTGTTAATCAGCCTTGCAACCACATGACGCTGTAAATGTGAGCTGGTTGCCCAGCACTATAAAATGATCGCATGAGAAAGGAAGGGGCTGGCTGTACCTATCTTTTTTTTTAATTGTACAGCTTGCAAAATAAACTGTAGAGCAGGAACATACAGATGGACCAATAAATTTAGCATGTGGTAGCCTGGAATTGTTTTAGCTTGGTCCATCCCCATCCTTTGCCCCTTAAGCAGCGACTGTATAGTAAGTTGCTTTGTGATTATATCTACGGCCAAAACATCTCTACTACTAAATAAGTTTCTTCTCTGTATAACATTTTCCCTCTTTTTTTTCTCTTCCCCAAGACATTTAGAATTAAACCTCCGATGTGCATTACTAAGGAAGATGCAGATTTTGCAGTCGCCGTCTTCCAGGAAGCCTTAATAAGACATGTGGAAAGAACAGCTGAAAAGTAGAACACACACAACACACACACACACACACACAAATACAAACACACACACACCTGAAATGCACTGGACTCACTGTGAATAAATCCATGAACCAAAACTCATTGCCTGAAGCGTTAATTTGTTGGAAGAATTATCCTTCTGGGTTCAGTTCCAAGTGGGGAAAAAGGCACTTGAAACATGGAGGCTGTTTGGAAAGATGGTTTAATGGTGGCCAGGACTACATGGCTTGGAGCTCCAAAGAAGGAAGGGATGATCACATGCTTCAAGGTGAAGGAAAAGAAAAGGAAGGGCCAAGATGCTGAAAGACCCTTATATACCCTCTGTTGGGCCCCACCTTAGTGTTTCCTGTTCCTGTGCAAGAAATGTATCCCATTGGCTGTCCGATTCCCAGGGGCGGGGGGGGGGGGTTCTTAGCTAATTTTGTAGGCTTTGTCTGGACCATATGGCTTCACCTGAGTGCCAGGCTTGGTTGAACCTTGCTGGATGATGGTGTAATGAAAAGGGCTTTGGGCCAATTCCTATAGCTCTACCTGGAGATCTTTGTTATGTAAAATACTCTGGTCCAGGCCTTAATGGTCCACCCATTAACAAAGGTGGGGGTGAGCTTTTGCTTCTGAGGTGAGTTTCTGCTTCTGAGTTTCTACTTTTTTTAGGGGAAATATTCTGCCTTTATAATATTTCCTAGGATATTTCATTTTTCTAGGAGAAAAATTAATTTCCTACAGATTCATAATAGTCCATTTTTTTTGAGATTAATCCAGATAAGATTACATGTAGAAAGAAGCAGGTTTCTCAGCCCGCAACACCATTTGGCTGTTTTATAACTTGTGCAGCAGCTGGACATAGTGCTTGTAGGTTATTTAGAAAAGCCCAGCTGAGCACACGGGAGCCATCTTTTCTTCCTCTCTCCACAACGGGATTTTAAGATTTGAGTGCTGAGGATAAGCTTCTGCTGGGGAAAATTGCTAGAAATAGGTTTGAAACTCAGCTGGGCAGCAGAATATAAATTCTTTCCAATCCTCTGCCATAAGGGCACATGCTAATTCTGTTGCCGTTTCGCTTTGAATTACAGGTGGGAAAGCACATATCCCAAATCTTTTCATGTTTTGACAGAATGCAATTTCATAAAGCAAAAAGTAGAACATGAAACACTGTGTTACGTTGAACATTCAGAAAGCCTACTACAAATTTCTGAGGGGCATCCGCACTAGCTAGAACAGAGTGAAGGTTTCATGCTGATAAGTGCTTTAACAAATAGACTTAGCATATATTAAGAGAAAGGAATATTAACTCAATTCTTAGTTCTTGGATCAGGGATGAGGAAACAAAAGCCGAATGGACACTTGCAAATCTTGCTGTCCAGGCTGAGATGTCTCTGGACATAAAAGTCAGATGAAGTTCCTGTGTTTCCCCAAGTAGATAATTTACACAAGTCTCTTGTTGAAGAACAGAATACAGCAAGAACAAGAGAGGTACAATTTCCCAAATATATTCTACAGCAATGGTTTTCAATTAGTGGTTGAATGGAGATTCTCAATCATCCAAGTCATGGTTGTCTCAAAGGTGCTTTTTTCAAGAGGCAACTGGACTTTCTGGATTTTTTTTCTTTAAAGACATTTCGCTTGTCAATCCAAGAAGCTTCTACATCTCTTGACTGGATGGTGGGGAATTTACACCATTCAAGTGACCCTGAAGACACAGCTAAACCTCCAGGTGACCTTAACGACCAGCAAAAAGGATGCAAATGACCAGCTGTCTGCACGGAGTATAAATCCTACCATTCCCCACCATCCAGTCAGAGCTGAAGAAGCTTCTTGGATGAGAAGTGAAATGTCTTCCAAAAACAACAACAACAACAACAACCCAGAAAGTCCAGTTGCCTCCTTAAAAAAGCACCTTTGGGTCAGTGATTGAATGTATACCACAGGTGGGACTTTTAAATTTCATACACGGCATTGGGAAGATATTGGAAGTTTAAACATACAGTAACAGAATACCTTTGAAGCACGGGTGTCAAACTCAAGGCCCATGGGCCAAATCCAGCCTACAGGGTACTTAGATCTGGTCCACAGGGCTGTCCTGGAAACAGTGAAGGACCGGCCCGTGGAGCCTCTGCCAGTGAAAACAGAGCTCTGAAGGGTTGCATACGGCCTTCCAGAGCTCCGTTTTCACCGGCAGAGGGTTGCAGGAGGCCGTCGCAGCCAAAAACAGCTCGGGAGCCCGTTTTTGTTGGTAGAGTGCTTGGGCTACCACAGGTGCCTCCTGACATGAGTTATGTCAAGCTGGCCATGCCCACCCTGGCCACGCTCACCTCAAACCCCCCACCTCCAGGTGAAACACAACTCTGATGCAGCCCTCAATAAATCCTGTGTTGGGCTCCGTTAGGGATGATAGATGATCTGAGCCCGTCAGCACATTTGAAGGAGCCATCACACCCTGCCAATGATAGAAGTTTCCAGGTAATTGCAACAGCTGCAGCGTCGGAGAATTATGACATGCAAGGGGATCCTCAGTCGTCCATAATTTGAAGGGAAACTCTTATCTGTGTTTGATGGATTGTTGGACGTTAATTAGATGATTCTGCCGAAGCCAGAGAGAGATAATAGCTGGTGCAGCTGTTGAATCAACTGTGCTGAAGAAACAGGTGATGAGATAGGAAGCATGAGCGATGGATAGGCGATAGGGAAGGAAATAATGGACTTGTTAGGTAAACCGGATGATGGGAATAAGGGGTGATTAAGGGAATAATTAGGGGTGTGGATAGGAGATAGAAGCGTTTAGGTGGGTGAGTTTATACCTTTAAATAGCATTGTAAGGCAGAAGCTTCCAGTGCTAACCCTAGACCTGTTAGGATACCATTCTTGTCAGATGGAAAATTTGTTGTTTGACATTAAAAACCATTGAAACCTGCTTTCTGCTCTGCATGGTGGTTTGTGTGCAAATCTGCAAGTTTTCAAAGACCCAGCTGAGATCAAGTTTGACACCCCTCCTTTAAAGTTATGGTTTTGTCTAATGTTTGTTTCTATTGTGGTTGGAGCAAGTCCTCTTTCATAGAGGGAGGGACGGTGCCTGTGATCTTCTGGCTGACAGCCATTGCCTTGTGACAGCCAACCCAGGCTTGGGCTAAATGAATGTAGGCAGGTTGGTAACAAAAAAGGTACCTTTAATGTAAAGAGGACATGGCTAGATGAAGTGCATAGTGCAATTTTTGAAAACAAACAGAAATGTACAGTAAAATAATTTATTTCCTTTGCCTGTACAGGTAAGTTTTTACAAATCTAAGGAGCAAGCAGGCTCTCTTTATGGACAGTCTGGAGGCTTTAGCCCAATTTATGAAACAAAATACAGACACAAACAGATACTGTACCCAGTGGCTGCACAGGTTTAAATGTGTTTCTGCTCTGTTTATTGCTGGGCCTAGCAAGTCTCCATCCCGGTTAAGTCACGCAGGAAAGGCCTGTCTCTCTCTTTGGGCCAACAAGGTGCCTATGGATGTGACCGTAACCCCACAGTTCTTGAGGCTTTCCAGAAGCCCTATCTGTTTCTCCGCTTTTCTTTCTTGCTTCTGCTGCTGACGGCTGTGTTGGCGGTGCAGGGGGCTAACGCTTTGGCATGCCCCGTGGTTTTCAGATGTTCAAACAATTTGTTCCGTGACTGAAATTCACAGCTGCAGGTAACACACTGCAGGGGGGCCTCAGGCTGTAAAGGAGAAAGCAGAAGAAACGAAGGCAGGAGGAACGTTATTAGCATGAATGTATAATAGAGGAGAATCTCCATATAGACATTTACCATTACCATAGCATTTCTTTGATGGCAGCAAAAATGTAATAAAAGAATTACTTGATTGGAGTAGACTAAAGCCTGGTTAGTCCTACATTGGCTTCAAAACTTATTTATACAAGCTTGCAAGCAGGCAGAAAAAGGAAGCAGCCACCCATTGATTATTAACATTCTCAACTGTATGATAATGATTTATTACTATTGTTGTATGTACATGGTGGCACAGTGGTTAGAGTGCAGTACTGCAGGCTACTTCTGCTGGCTGCCAGCTGACTGCAATTTGGCAGTTCAAATCTCACCAGGCTCAAGGTTGGCTCAGCCTTCCATCCTTCCGAGGGAGGTAAAATGAGGAGCCACATTGTTGGGGGCCATATGCTGATTCTGTAAACCGCTTAGAGAGAGCTGTAAAGCACTGTGAAGCGGTATATAAGTCTGAGAAGATGAAACTGGCATAGTCACAAATATATGTTTTTTGATACAGTGTCATTTTCATTTAAGGCAAATGCAGTAAAACTGGCATTTTTTAAGAAATGTCTTTGGGTAATGAATAGAATAGGAATAGGTCCGATCTAAGCATGGTACACAAAACTGCTACAACATCTTGCCTGTCAATGATTTCTTCAGCTTCAACTACAGTAATACACGGGCAAACCATCGATACAAATTCAAGGTAAACTGCTTCAAATTCGGTTGCAGAAAATACGATTTCAGCATCAGAGTGGTCAACGCCTGGAATGCCCTACCTGACTCCGTTGTTACAGCCTCAAATCCTCACAGCTTCAATCTCAAACTGTCTACCGTGGACCTCACCCCATTCTTAAAGGGGGCGTGCATAAGCGCACCAGCATGCCTAACGTCCCTGTCCTACTGTTCCCATTTATCTGTATTTACTTCCTGTGTTTATGTTCATAGCTACACTTGTTATCCTGTACATGTTTGACAAATAATAAAATTAGAATAGAATAGAAAATAGCAGAATTGGAAGCGACCTTACAGGTCTTCTAGTCCAGGGCTCTCCAACCTTGGCAACTTTAAGCCTGGAGGACTTCAACTCCCAGAATTCTGGGAACTGAAGTCAACTAGGCTTAAAGTTGCCAAGGTTGGAGACCCCTGTTCTAGTCCAAGCCCCTGCGTGGGCAGGAAACCAGACACCATTTCAGACAAATGGTTATCCAATCTCTTCCCTTAAAAACATCCAGGGTTGGAGCATTTACAACTTCTGGAGTCAAGTTGTTCCACTGATTAATTGTTCTAATTGTCTAAATGCTAGGTGACACCCATGTTGTAGTCCAAAGAATGACATGGCCAGATGTAGGAAATCACAGGGTGGGGGTGGAGGAGAAGTCAACCTGAAGGACATTTTCATTAAACACATACACACACACACAAAGAAAAGATACAGCCTTTAGATACAGTTAGGACTCGATGCCAAAAACAGTAACTTGTTTTATCACAGTTCGTCTCTTGTATATACCTTTACCTGGTCCTCTGAAGAAACTTTTGCAGATGTTTTCTTGGTCTCTTTTGCTTTCTTTCCTTTACCTTTAGGATTGCTAAAATAAAAAAGACATTTTTAGTCTCCGAGCAGGTGCTACAGACTACACCCATGATGGCAAACATATGGCACGCGTGCCACAGGTGGCATACAGAACCATTTGTGCGGGCACGCGAGCCCCAGCCAAAATTACCTGCACTGTGCATGCGCATGCCTCCCAGCTGATTTTTGGCCTCCTAGGGGCTCGAGGGAAGCTTCTGCAGCCTTTGGAGGCCGAAAAGCAGGCCCGTTTCATCACATCCTGTATTTCCGGAAATACCGGAAATGACAAAAAACGGGCCCATTTTTCAGCCTCCATAGGTTGCAGAGACTTCCCTCGAGTCTCTGGGAGGCCGAAAAAGGCTCAAACGGCCCAAAAATCAGCTGGGAGCTGCGCAGTGCAAGTAAGGGGGCGGTGGTGGCTTGGGTGGGATTGTGCGCATGTGGTGTCGCACGGATTGCCTTCCGGGAGCTAGCATGCAAGTGCCGGCACGCAAGCACACGTGCGCACAATTTTCTGCACAGGAGCCCAAAAAGGTTAGCCACCACTGGATATATAAAACAAGTGAAAACCTTCATGTTTCGTTAGCAACAAGTCCCTTTGGTGTTATGTTTACCTTTTCACCTCAGTTTTGGATTCTACTGTAGGCGCTGAATTTTCAGCATCATCTGAATTGTTACTTTTGCTGGCATTTTCTGATTCTGGAGATATCCTCTCTGGATCACTGCTAACTGGCCTTGGCTCTTCGACTTGCTGCTCAGGGCTGCTGTCCTTGGATGGATCCTCTTGGACCTGTTGGAAGAATAAGAGGGCCTGTTCAGAGGAACGATGGGAGAGAATGGCCAAATCAGAGATCTCCAAACTTGGCAACTTTAAGACTTGTGGACTTCAACTCACAGAATTCTGGGAATTGAAGTCCACAAGTCTTAAAGTTGCCACGTTTGGGGACCCCTGGCCTAGAAACAGGTAGTCCTCAACTTAGGATCACAGTTGAGCTTAAAATTTCTGTTGTTAAGTGAGACATTTTTGTTCGATGAGTTTTGCCCCATTCTACGATCTTTTTTGCCACAGTTAAGTGAATCACTGTAGTTGATAAGTTAGTACCCCGGTTGTTAAGTGAATCTGGCTTCCCCATGGACTTTGATTGTCAGAAGGTCACAAAAGGGGATGACCCTGGGACCCTGCAACGGTCATAAATATGAACCCATGGCCAAGCATCTGAATTTTGATCGCCAAGGTGATCCTGGGGAGGCTGCCAAGGTTGTAACTGTGAAAAACGGCCGTACGCCATGTTTTTCAGTGGTGTTGTAACTTTGAACGGTTGCTAAATGAAATGTTGTAAACCGAGGACTATAACTGAACACCCTTCACGATCGCAACAAGATCTGCAAAGTCTGTTTGCAAGATGAAGAAAATCACGCTTAGAATATCACGTCTGAACAACTGCAAACCAATCTTTGCAAACCAATCTTCCCCAACCTGGTGCCCTCCAGGTTCTACAAATTAGACTAGAACTGGAAAAAAAACCCGACCACTTTGGGGGAACATCTTTATGTATTTCCAACATGGGCACCGTTAAATCTGTTCCCATTCAAGGAAGCCTTCAGCTCCAGCACAGAAATCATGAAGTAGGTTGGGGAACAAAAGTTTTACATGCTCAGACTTTCTGAGGAAGCATCTGCCCCCAGGGGTGGGCTTCAAAAATTTTAGCAAAGGGTTCTCTGCCCGGTTGCTGTTGAGCGTGATCACGGTGGGCGTGGCCTAGTTGGCCTCCTGCACCACGGCGGGGGTGGAAAGGCGGCCATTTTTGCCCTCCATGGGCTCCAGAGGCTTTCCTTGAGCCTCCAAGAGGGCAAAAACAGCCTCCAAGGGCTACAGAGGCTCTCTGGAAGTGCAAACAGGCCTATTTTTGGCCTTTCCAAATTTCTGGGAGGCCCGTTTTTGCCCTCCCCAGGCCTCCACGCACGCCCTGCACTTACCTGCATCCAAAACAGGCCACCTGGGGACTCCTGGGAAGGGGTGGGCAGGGGTCAGCCAGGAGTGGGATTTGGGGATTCTCTGAACAGCAGCCCACCTCTGTCTGCCCCAACTGAAAACCTTTTCAGCTTCCGAAGCTGGGGAACCAAGCAACCTTCTCCTGTAAGCCATATTACACTTCGCAGACAATGGTCTAGTTATGGGGTCCTTGGTGCTGAGCTTGGCTGTTTTCTTGCAAACGTTTCGTTCCCAAACTAGGTAATATCAGAGTACTGATGATGTTACCTAGTTTGGTCATGAAACGTCTGCAAAAACGATAAACCATCAAAGCTCAGAGTTCCAAGAACTCCAAAATTCAATCCCAAGCTACAAATATTCAAGCCTTCTGCCTTTTGAAAAGATCTGAACCAGGGTTAAGGTGCTCTACAAAGAGAAGGTTGCCATCTCTATTTCCAAAAATAAAATAAAATAAAATATGAAGCTATGTAGGGGGAGGCAAAGTTGCAACTAGCCTTGAAAACTTAGCTAGCTCTCATCATAAAATGCCACAATATTTCAGCAGATGTATTCAGACAGGGCATCGTCAGCAATCAATGCCACATTCAAACGGAAACAGAAATAATTCCAAAATAGTGCCATCATTGGGTTTTGTAGATCAGAACATGAAAACATGCAAAGGGAAATCTGCTTTAAAAAAAAAAAAAAAACTTACACCTGCTGTTCGTTGCTTCCTTCGCTGTTTCTTTGACAGCCTGTTAGGGACAGAAAAGAAACCCGTAATGTCAGGACCACCTAGTTCAACCTCCTTTGCTTGTTAAATCCCTTCTGAAGCTCTAAAGCAGTGTTTCCTAACCTTGGCAGCTTTAAGGTGGGTGGACTTCAACTCCCAGAATTCCACAGCCTGCAAAGCAAAGCTGGCTATGGAATTCTGGATGTTGAAGTCCATTCATCTTAAAGCTGCCAAGGTTCGGAAACACGGCCCTAGACAAATGTTGGGTACAATTTGAAATCTCTTCTATATATAAAGGTAAAAGTAAAGGTTCCCCTAGCACATATGTGCTAGTTGTTTCTGGCTCTAGGGGGCGGTGCTCATCTCCGTTACAAAACCGAAGAGCCAGCGCTGTCTGAAGACGCCTCTGCGGTCATGTGGCCGGCATGATTAAATACCAAAGATGCACGGAACGCTGTTACCTTCCCACCAAAGTGGGCCCTATTTTTCTACTTGCATTTCTACATGCTTTCGAACTGCTAGGTTGGCAGAAGCTGGGACAAGTAACGGGAGCTCACTCCGTTATGCGGCGCTACGGATTCGAACCACCGACCTTTCTGATCGACAAGCTCAGCTTCTTAGCCACTGAGCTACTGCATCAGTGGAAGTCCTTGACACATGATTAATGGAAGTTGCCTGTTATGACCATATGTCGTAACGGTTGTAAAACAGGTTGATTGATTTTACTACCTTTTTCAGTAGTGGTCATAAAGTGGCCACCTCTAGTCATTAAGTGAACTAACGGAAGTGCCAGTTTTCAGCAAAACCAGAGTAAAACATGGTCATGTGACTGCAAGACACTGCAAAGGGTCATACATTCAGCCATGTAGCTGAGCGCCCAGTGTTAGGTCACGTCATTCTGCGGAGGGGGTCCAACCATCAGATGTTTGAACCTGAGTTAAAGGTCCCTTTTTGTAGGTCAGTCATAACTTTGAATGGAAGCAGGGACCAGTAACGGGAGCTCACTCTGTTATGCAGCGCTAGGGATTCGAACCACCGAACTGTCGACAAGCTCAGCGTCTTTAGTTACTGAACCACCACATCCCTCTCTTCTATATATACCCAGGGAAAATATGGAGTTTGTCGTGACCAACTGGTTGTTTTAACCATGCCCATCAAGTAGTAGTTAACAGATTATTGCTAAGCATTCCTGCTGTAGTAGTCCTACATGATGGATTCTTATAGAACAGGAGTGTCAAACTCAAGGCCCAAAGGAAAGATTTGCTCCGTGGGGTGCTTAGATCTGGCCTGCAGGGTCGGCCTGGAAATAGCAAAGGACCAGCCCATGGTGCCTCTGCTGGCTCAATGCCCTCAATGCACTCCTGCCAGAGTGCTGCAGGAGCCACACGCGCCTCCTCCACGCCCTATTTTGGCTGGCAGAAGGCTATCAACACTAAAAACAAAATGAGAAATGTTTCCCCTTTTGCATTTGAGCATGCAAGAAGGGGCAGGAAAGGAGAAAGGGAAAGAGGAAAGGCAAAGAAAAAGAATGGAAGATGGGAAGAAAGCAAGGAAGGAAAAATAAGGAAAGAAGGGAAGAAAGAAGAAATTAGAATAAAGAGGGAAGGAAA
The DNA here is from genome assembly GCA_023653725.1 of Bungarus multicinctus. NCBI lineage: Eukaryota > Metazoa > Chordata > Lepidosauria > Squamata > Elapidae > Bungarus > Bungarus multicinctus. Next base: position 258,446,046 of record CM042834.1, read on the forward strand.
AAGAGGAAGGAAGGAAGGAAGGAAGGAAGGAAGGAAGGAAGGAAGGAAGGAAGGAAGGAAGGAAGGAAGGAAGGAAGATTATGAGAGTGAGGGAGGGTCTCAGGGAAGTCCTTAGCACTTGACCACCACAGGTGCCTCTTGACACAAGTCCTGTGTCACGTCCACACCAGCCACGCCCCCCCCCCAAAGCTAGTCCCCGTCCCAGCCCTCTGAGGTCAAACACAACCCTGACGCATCCCTCAATGAAATCGAGTTTGACACCCTTGTTATAAAGGAAGGGGGATCCATGTATCCAGGCAGAGAAAGGAAAGATCAACGAACTCAGAGAAACCATGAAGGTTAAAGAAAAGAGAGAGGAGAGAGGAATAAATACAAAACAGCTCAATTCAAACAGATTGTTAGCTGTCTCTCCAGGGCTGGGGAAAAGGAGCATGGAATGGTACATCCTGAAATAGGGCACCTGGCCATCTCCCTCATGAAGCTTTGGAAACCAGAAATAATTTAGGCTCTTTGGTAATCTGAATTTCTACATATTTTCCATAAAGTACTTTTGTTTGGGCACTGGTTCTTCTGCCTCCTCTTCGCTGTTCCACCCGTTCTCATCAACCGTGGAGACAGAAAATGCTTCTTCCTCTTCTTCTAATTGCTGTCGGAGCAAAGCCACTATCTCCCGGTGCTTCTTGGACTTCTCGTGGTTCTTCATCCTGAAGAGAGAGAGATCAAGAGGGATGTTACTGCGAAGAACAAGATCTGGGCCAGAAAGAACGGTTGCCTTTTATTAAAGGAAAATCCAGCAGAAGTTTGCTTGGGAAAGGAAGCCTGCAAGGAACCAAGGAGGAGTTTGAATAAATCAGGGCAAGATGGCAGATGAAGCCTGTGCCGATCCATTTTAGTTTGCATATAAAGAAAAACTTACGCTTTCTCCGTCTTAAAGGATTTGTCACAAGCGGGACAGTAGAGCTCATCAAAAAGGCTGGCAGCATCGTGTTCTTCACTTAATTTGTCTGAAACACATACATATATTTCTTCACTTAATGCTTGATGATCTGACCATCTTTTCTTCTATTGCAGGGGTGTCAAACTCAAGGATCCGGTCTGCAGGGCACTTAAATCTGGCCCATGGGGCAGGCCTGGAAATATCAAAGGACTGGCTCGCAGTGCCTCGGCTGGCCAAAATGGGTGCAAAATGCACACAGCTCCCCCATGGCCCATTTTCAGCCTCCACAGCCTTCTGTAGCACTCTGCTGGCCGAAAACGGGCTCATGGAGGCCCCGTAAGATCCCCATGTGGCCCATTTTCAGCTGGCAGAATGCTGCAGGAGACCATGGAGGCCGAAAACGAGCCACAGGGCGGGGGCACATGCAGCCTCCGAGGCCCATTTTGGCCAGCAGGGTGTTGCAGGAGGCATCTGTCCCATCTCCTTTGCCCCCCTTTGCCGGCCCGTGGAGAACCACAATGCTGATCCAGCCCTCGAAGAAATCTAGTTTGACACCCCTGTTCTATTGTCAATATCCAGCTATGAATTTAAGTGCTTAAGTAACCAAAGCAGTAGATCTACGCAGGAGAGGAAGGAATCAGCAAAGTTGAAGGGAGTTTCAACAACTGGAAGAGTACAATCTCCGGGAATCACATGGAGAGAACTGTACCACTCAGGACTGATCTGGTCCAGGGATCACAGAATACCAATTGGGAAAAATCAACCTCTTGGTAAAAGGGAGGAATAGCTACCAATATTGTGGTCTGCCAGTGGTCTGTGGAGCTGGCAGCAAAGTCGGACAGTGGAGTGGAACATGGGCCAGTTCTGGAATCTGGGGAGGGCTCGGATGAGGGATCTGTGTCTGACACAAAGATGGGGCCAAGGCCATCTGGGAATTATGTGCTGACACCAGAGCCTCCGAATCTGACATCAGTGAGGCAGAGGAACAGGGGAAGCCGGTTCCCAGTGCGCGCTTGCGCAGAGCTGCCAGAAGGCAAGAACAGCTAAGACAAAAGGAGCGACTTGGCAGTAAGGCTTGGAGATAATTGGCCCCTCTCATAAAACATAAAGCAAAGGGACATGAGCCTTTGCAGGAAGCAACTTTGTTCATTCTGGTCGGTTTAAACTCTGAAATTCCATGTGAACTTTTGCTCTGTTTGGCCTTGTACAGCTAATTGGCAATTTAGTTATTGGCACCATTTCAAGGGAGATAAGGTGGATGCTTATCAGCCTTATCCTGAAAGACTGTGGCAGACTTCTGTTGGACTATTCATAAACTGTTTGGGACTCATTACGGGCTGTGAATGCATATAATTCACAGCCGCTGAAATAAAACAAAAGGTTTTTGGGAACAGCGTGTGATTGTTACTGTCTCAGGAAGCCTTGGTCAGAACAACCAAATTGCAACAGTGAGAATGAAAACTCCACAAGTTTGCATTAATGTTTACTTAAGTTATGAAGTTCTTAATTCTGGAAACCAGTAGAGGAAATTAGGCTACCTAGCAAGCTATTCCCAGAAAAACAATTCACACTTGTTCTCTAAGAGCAAACTAACTGTGTGCCAGCTGGTCCTCACCCTCTTCCTGGTTCTCTTTCCTCTCTTCTTTTTCTTCCTCTTCTTCCTCGCCAGACCCATCTCCAAACTCCTTTTCATACCGAGCTTCCATCTGCTGCAGTTCTCGCTCTAGGTCAGACATGGTAATCCAGCTCTGCTCTTTGTACTGCTCTGCCAGCCTTTCAAGAGAAGAGGGAGGCAAAAGGTGAGGATTCTCCCAAGCTGGTTTTGCGTAATACCCTAAACAATAAACATGGTTAATGAAAGAAAAGAAATTGGTCCATGTGCTGAAGTCGAGATCCAAGCTCAGCTACTCATAACCTAGTAGTGATGGACATCAAATTTCCTCACCAACAAAAACCAAAGTGGTATCTTTTTTTCAAGCTTTTTGGCTAATCTACAGCCCTGACCTTTTCAAATAATCTCCTTTTCTACCTGGTGTCTAGACAAGGTTGGTCAGATGCTGCCACCTGGTGAAGCTTACAACATTGATTCCAAACAAACAAAGCACTTCATGATTTAATGTCTACGCAGGCTAAAAATCATAGGATTTTCAAAAGCATTGGCAACTGCCTGACTGAAGAAGAATGAGCTTACACTGTGGACGTATTTATTGTCCTACACAAGTTGAAGCAAGAACACTTCTTTTGGGCAGACAGCTTCATGCTGACCTAGTGTTATGAAACAGAGACCCAGTTCCTGGATGCTACCAATCAAAGCTAGATAAGCCTTTTATCAGAACATAAGTATTATCTATATATATAAACGCGAAATACCACTCACGCATCACAAAAACTCGAGAACTGTAAAGCCTACAAATTTGAAACGTGGCACATATGTTCCTCTTGACTTCTAGGGGCTCACTAAGAAATGATTTTTCAAAATAACCATTAGAACATTAGTATTTCGTATATTATTATTATTAACACGCTCTGATGCTAAGGAGTTCTACTCCCCCTCCCCACCGGAAAAAACTCTGTTCCAAATGCAAAACACAAGCAGTGGAGAGGAGTTTCAATTTCAGTTTTAGTTTCAAAGCAGTAAGCCGCTTTAGTACAGAGCTTCAATTGAGCTAAGCCATGCCCAGGGTCTTTGCTGTCTCCTTCTTGCTCACACAGCAAATACTCTTTTCACTTTCCAAATAGCTCTCAACTCTCTCACACACTGACAGAACGCAAGCCAGATAAATACCGATGGAGGCTGGTAGGCAGAGGCAGAATTTCCCCGTTATTTTCCTTCCCAAAAAACTAAGCCCGATCATATACTTTCGTAGTGAAAGTATCCAGCTAGTAATCAATATTTCACTCTTTATTCTTGACTATTGCAAGGTTCTGTCTAAATATACAGAATTCTTATCAATAAGGAAGAAGAATCAGTATGCCGATGGCGTTACCTAGTTTGGGTAATGAAACGTCTGCGAGAAAACAACCAAGGTCAGAGAGCATGTTTCTTTCAGGCTGCCCAGCCTTTACAAGAAGTAGTCCTCACGTTTATAAGGTTAACTTCTTAGCATGAGTTTTAGAGGCTGTACTGCAACAACTGTGAAGGCAGGTGGAAACTTAAGAACATCAACTTCTCCTTCTATCACCAATGCAGGAAGAACAGTTATGAACCTTCATGCATAGAAGTAATGTGATGTAATGTGCATTTGGAGAAGGAATAGGGGGTAATCGTAGTGGAAACTCTGTGGTTTCCCAGGGAGGTGGCAGCACATTCCAGAGAAGCCCAAAACAACCAAATTGCAGGTCCAAATTGGATGGAGAGGGAAGAAGAGCTTTAAGGTAGACACACCCTAGAATCTCTCAGGATATATCTATTAGGTTAGAAGGTTGTAGCTTTAATATGACAAGATTCTGTCTATTAGGTATATACAATAAGGAATTGGACTAGATTGGATTTCACCATGTGGCCTTTGAGCCTCGACCAGATAGAAGCATCAGTTAGACCAGAATTGGTCTAAGCATCAGTTAGACCAGCTAGTATGGTTACTACCTACAAATTCTGGAAAGCACATGGCTTGGAAAAAGGTTGTGTCAGTTCCTGTTTTTAATGACTGTGTTGCCTTTTGAGGTCTGCACCATATAAAGATGGTGTCCATGCAGCATACTGCCTAGGGAATTTTGGAAATTCTGGAAAACTACCAAGGCTGAGTTGAATTTATATTTACCGGCAAAGAAATAAAGGGAGACTACTATAGATCTATTTCACGCTATTTAGCTCTCATCAGCTAGCCATATCTTCTGGGATTCGAACCCATACCAAAGGGTATGGCTAGCTGATGAGAGCTAAATAGCTTGAAATAGATCTACGCTAGTCTCCCTTTATTTCTTTGTCGGTAAATATAAATTCAACATAAAAATAGTTTGTCGTGAAAGCAACCGCTTGTGACGGCTCCTGGATTGGGGATGAAAGGTGAAAGTGGAAGCAGTATTGCTCCGTCCCATATTTGGGTAGACCAGGTTGCCCTGATTTAAAAAAAAAACAAAAAAACACGTTACCAAGGCTGAGAATCATTGGTCTAAATCCTCATACTTGGCCTGCTTTAGTTTCTGCTGCCTCCGGAGCTCTTCTGACTTCTTAGCCTTCTCTGCGTTCTGCTCTTCCAAGAGCTTCCGGTGGGCCTGCACTCGCTTGTCTCTTTTCCGCACAAAGGCCACTAGTTCACGGACCAGTTCGTTCCTCTCCTTCCTTGCTTTGTCTCGGGTTTTCTTGTTCTCCTTTTCCATGGCCCGTTTCTCCCAGCGGTTGGACGCCTGCCGAGTGTCGTACTCTTCCTTCCATGCAAAATTCTTCTGTGTGCAGAAACTCTGCCAGTACGCATAAAAACAATGGACCACCTGATTGGGAAGAGAGGGCGAAAAGAGAAATATACATTGATCAATAATCAGAGGAGGCCCATCACAAGGCAGTGATTTTGTTAAGATCATTTATTAAAACCGAGTCTGCATATTTAACATGGCAGCAGATAAAACTATTTATGAGGTGGGGCCAACATTATGGATATTTTTTTTCCTGTATTGACTTACATTTTTTGAAAAGTAGAGGCAACAGCCAAATTGGAGTGCCACGTTGCATAAGAAGGATGATGGTGGGGAGATGGATTATTTTTTTTTGCATTTTCACTAAGTGTTCTGTCCTAGGCCTCCCCCAAAACACTAAGTCAATTCTGAGTCCTGATGAAAACCTCTTTTATTACATTAATGTGAATTTATTTCATTCACAGTCAGCCAGTGGCTTGACAAACAGTCTTGTGAAGGTATACTAATTAGCTCAGACCTTTATCAATCCTAGAACGCTGCCTGGTAAAATTCCACACTCAGTGCTGACAAGGAAGGCTGGATTATACAGACAAATCTTCACGCAGGAACGAACGAGCAAGTTGTTTCCTGCAAAAGGCCCCTCCCCTTTTGCTTCTCTTTTAATCCTGATGGGAAGGGCCATTCATCATCCACCTGTGGCCTTACTCCCACATCGATCCTGAGTTCTTAATTGTGCCTTCCTTTTGGCAGCTCTGCGCATGCGCAGACTGGGAACCAGTTCCAGAAGCTCCCCCGCTTCACTGCTGTCCGAGTCTGAAAGCAGCTAGTAGGATCTGAAAGTGCAGCACTCCACAAGAAAAGATATAAGTGGAAGGAATGTGCAACTTCTGACTCAGGCTGAAATGCTGGTTTCTCTCCACTATAACAACATTCTTCCTTTCCCTTTAATTAAGGAAAAGTTCTGGTGACCTCAAAAATTTATAGATTATTTGGTGCCATGTGAACTGACCCTAACAAGGCAACTGCCCAGCTATGAATTTCAGAGTTGTTACCGTATCATAGTCACTCTGAGAGTCTCCAAAGTTTGGAAATCCTTCAAAATCTTCATCTACTATGGATTCCTCTTCTTCCTTTGCAATCATTTCGAAGATGTGCCGATAGACTGCATAGAACCCCTGAAACAAACAATATGATCATTCAGAGAGGAAATGAGGCTTGTTAATCGCAGAAGACAATCAAAAACCTCAGCATGTCTTCGGGAATAATGGCTTCATTTTCTGAGCCATCAACAGCGAGATCTCCAGCCAGGTTCCTATCTTGAGAGCCAATGTTGCTTTGAGGTGAATCAGACAGGTGTTTATGTTTGAAAACAGAGCTGTAGACTTAAAAGGTTCATTCCTCACATAAGAGTCACGGTGGTGCAGTGGTTAGAGTGCAGTACACAGAAGGATGGAAGGCTGAGTCAACCTTGAGCCTGGAGAGATCTGAACTGCCAAATTGCAGGCAGCTGTTTTAATGAGTCAGCATATGCAACTTTTAAATCAACCACATGGTTATCAGCTCAAATTTGGGCATAGGACAGTGATGCAATGAGGCACTTCATCCAGTGATGGGAATCAATCAATCAAATCTTTATTAGAATCATATGCCAGCATAAATGATGGGAGTTTTCTAAGAGCTGTGGTGGCATAGTGGTTAAAATGCAGTACTGCAGGCTGCTTCTGCTGACTGCTGGCTACTTGCAATTTGGCAGTTCCACTCTCACTGGGCTCTAGATTGACTCAGCCATCCATCCTTTCGAGGTGGGTAAAATGAGGATCCAAAATTGTTGGGCGCAATAGGCTGACTCTGTAAAACTGCTTAGAGAGGGCTGTAAAGCACTATAAAGCAGTATATAAATCTAAGTGCTATTGCTATTTGTAATCACATACAATTGTTGCATCTCCTTCCACAACTAAATGACTACTCTCTAGTTGAATCATCAGAATAACAAGAGTTAGAAGGGATCTTGGAGTCTTCTAGTCCAACCCCCCCCACAACCACTCAGGCAGGAAACTATACCATTTCAGACAAATGGCAGCCCAAACTCTTCTGAAAAATTCCAGGGTTGGAACACCCACAACTTCTGGAATCAAGTTGTTCCACTAATTGTTCTTGTCATGGCCTCTTCAGAGCCCAGTTCAGAGGAGGAGAAGTTGGAATTTGGGTTGTCCACAGGGGTGGAATTCAAAAATCCCAGCAACCAGTTTGCTGCCCAGGTGCTGGGTGGGCGTGGCCATGGTGGGTGTGGCCCACCGGAACTTCTGGGAAGGCCATTTTTCGCCTTCCCAAGAGTCCAGAGGCTTCCCTCAGGCCTCCCCAGCGCTCTGGAGGCCCACCGGAAGCTGGAAACAAATCAGTTTCCAGACTTCCGGAAAGCCTATTTTTCCCTCTCCCACAGCCTCGCTGCAGACCCTGCACTTACTTGCATCAAAAATGCACCGCGTGGAGACTCTTGGGAGGGGTGTGGTGTGGTGGGCGGGGCCAGCCAGCCGCTTCAAATACCAGTTTGGCGAACCAGATGCAAATTTAACATCCAGTTCGACCAAACCGGTCTGAACCGGTCAAATCCTACCCCTGGTTGTCCAACAGGGAAGACATGCCAGGGGCTGAGGATGATGGTTTCCCGGGACCCTCAGGCATTAGGGGAGGTGGTCGACCAGACGAGAGAGCTGCCTGCCTGCCCAGACACAGGGGAGGATCGGCTGCTGACCAACAGCGATGCTGACAGGCAGCTAATCTCCTCTGACGAGGAACAGCTGTCTGCTCCACTCCATCCAAGGTCAAAGACAGTGGAGCATAGGCAAGCCCAGAGAAAGGCTGCAAGGCTACTTGGGAGAAGGTCACCCACCCCCTCACAAGGAACATCTGGAGGGGAGTAACTTAAGGAGAAGCCTTAGACTTTGCCAGGAACAATTGCTTTGGCTTACATCCCCCCCCTCCCCCCCAGCTTCGACACATGTCTGTTTGCCCTTTGCCTTGCCTTGCTTGGAAGACTGCTCTTCGCAATCTTTTGGTTTGGACCTAGCCCTTCTCTTGTGGCCTCTGTGTTTGGCCTCTGCTTCCCTGGAGCTTTGGAAGTGCTTTTCTGTGACCCTGTTTTTTGTCCTGAGGACTGCCTTTGTATCGTGCCTCAACTCTGCCGTGTGGGTTGGACTGGGAAACCTGGACCTTGCCCTGGGAGTGTGCTCCTACTCTGTCGGCTTTCTTTGTACTATGGAGGTTCTTTTGGGGAGCCTGAGAGTGGTTGCCCGAAGGGTAGCGTGGAGGTGGAGCCTTATTGGTTGTTGGAGGGCCTTTGGCTGGAGCATTTGGTAAAGAGTAATAAAGAACTCTCTAAAGGCCTGCCTTGTCTTGACCACCTGGGTCATAACAGTGCTGTCAGGACATTTCTCCTTAGTTCCAAGTTGCTTTTCTCCTTGATTCGTTTCCACCCATTGCTTATTGTCCTGCCTTCAGGTGCTTTAGAGCAGGGGTCTCCAACCCTAGCAACTTTAAGACTTGTGGACTTCAACTCCCAGAATTCCTCAGCTGAGGAATTCTGGGAGTTGAAGTCCACAAGTCTTAAAGTTGCCAAGGTTGGAGACCCCTGCTTTGGAGAACAGCTTGACCCCCTCTTCTTTGGGGCAGCTAAGGGCCTTGGTGGTGCAGGCTGTTAATCATTTAGCACTTAGCTCAATTGCCTGCAATTAGTGCAGGTTCGAATCCCACCAGGCTCAAGGTTGACTCAGCCTTCCATCCTCTCGGAGTAGGTAAATTGAGGACCCAAGATTGTTGGGGGCAATAAGCTGACTTTGTAAAAATGCCGCTGGCGAGGCCAAAAAGCCCTAGTAATAAGCAGGCATATACAATGGAATGAAGGCTATTGCCGAGCACTTAACATGGTGCTCTAAAGACTGTAAGCTGCCCTGAGTCTCCAGAGAAGGGGGGAATATAAATGTAAATAAATAAATAAAATAAATAAGTTTCTTAGACATTGGAACACTGCTATCATGCCACCCCTAGTCCTTCTTTTCATTAGACTAGACCAGTGATGGCTAACCTTTTTCTCATTGTGTGCCAAAAGTGTGTGCACGTGCCTGCACCCATAATGCAATGAGTGTACGACTCCCCTCCCCTGCGTATGCGTGCGGGACCCCCCCACGCTGTGCGCCTGTGCATGCATGTGAGACCACCCCACACTGTGCGCCTCTGCACATGCACGAGAGACCCCCGCACCATGCCTTCCTGGCATGCGCACACGTCTCCTGCGTGTGTGTCTTCCCCGTTGTTATAAGTAAAAAAATTTGTTATTACAACTGAGAATATAAAGAGCCATTTTGTGTTCGCAGTCTGAACTTTTAAAGCTCAGAATAGTTATAAAATGTGTTTTTGCGAGACAATTATACAGATTGCAAAACTATGTACTTGGCATAAGTTAGAGGTATGTGTTGGGGTGCTCTGACATTATAAATCACATTAAGAGATACTAATGTTTTCTTATAATCTTCTGGAATATGAATAACAGGAAATCTGACTATAATGAGAATGTTGGAAGTTTTCCATGGAAGGTTGGAACTCTCTTATGAAAACATTATACTGTATAATGTCCATATATGGGAAACCATGTGATTTGATAAACCTATATAAGCTGTATTCACTAAATGGGAGCGTCTCCTTCCTTCTAGAAAATGTTCTTTTTCTGGAGTAGAGGGGTCCATACTGCAGTATTTTCCCTAATAAAGCATCCTATGGATCAGGTTATCAAAAGTCTGTTGATTCATTTTTATATACTTCTCACACCCGTGCATGCGCAAGATACCTGACAATCAGCTGGCTGGTGGGGAGCGCGCGCACATGCACAGGTTTGTTCTGGGCAACCTCTTGCATGCTGACAGAAATGGCTCTGTGTGCCACTTCCGGCACGTGTGCCATAGGTTCGCCATCACGGGACTAGACATACCCAATTCCTGCAACCATTCTTCATATGTTTTAGCCTCCAGTCCCCTAATCATCTTTGTTGCTCTTCTCTGCACCCTTTTTTTAAGGGTCTCAACATCCTTTTTATATCGTGGCGACCAAAAGTGGATGCAGGATTCGAGCCTGCCCATTACAGTTAAGCCATGACAGTTGTAAAATGGGTCATTGCGTGACTGACACGATTTTCTGACTCTTTGCAGGGGTTAAGCAAATTACCGTGATCATTAAATGAATTCATGGTCATTAAGGAAAAGCTGCAATCATTAAACGAACCTATGTATGCGCATATTGGGAACAGGCTCCAGCTGTTCTTCTGCCCCACTGATCTCTGACTCTGAAGGCAGCTGATAACTGTCAGACGGCCCTGGGCCATCTCTGCCTCCAACACAGAGCAGTCATCAGAGCCTTCCCCAGACTCCAGGACTGGCCTATGTTCCTCCCCAACCTCCTCATTGTCCGAGTCTGCCACCAGCTCTGCTGGCCGCTGGCGGTGGGGAAGGGCACAGTCCGGCTGGGCAGGCCTACTCCCTCTTCATCCTAGGGCATGCAGGGAGGAAGGGATAAGGGAACAACGTGGGTTACGGGGGAGAAAAAGGCCCTGATTCCCTTCATTAGCTGCAGCTGGGAAAACAGGATAAAGAGGGTGTTCAACGCACAGCTCCTTGCAGTGAATTATTTTGGGTTCTCAAGTCTTACCTGAGTTCTGGCATCCTCCCAACTGTGTGTGATTTGTTATCTTTTGGAAGACTTCAATTCCTTATCATGCCCTATATCATTAATTGCTGCAGTGTGGTTTGTGTTGGTTTTTATTTGTAATTTATATGTACTTTGGGTTCGGGCAGAATTTCTTCCCTTTAAAAACTGTTCTTGGGGGAGTTTTTTCTCCAGCCGATGATAAAAATTGGACATTGGGGGCCAAGTTGGAGGTGTTAAAGGGACTTTACCTATTTTTGTGACTTTGTTGCTTTTGTGCCACGCCCCGGGTCATCACACTGTTGGTTCACCACCAGTAGCAAGAAGCTGTCTGGTCTCAAGGGTCACCCAAAGGTAAATGTTATTTGCTCAGCGTTTAAGCCTGACCTTTTTATCATCGTCATAGCCGGAATAACACGTAACGGTGAAGTACTGGAGCAAATCCAGACTGTCATCTTGGTAGCCTCCATCAATGCCTCCTTTCAAAAGAGCTTCCCTGTGATTGTCATACCTACAAAAAAAAAAAGAGAGAGAGAGAGAGAGAACAAATTAATTCGGAGTCCTTGAAGCTTTCTACTGCAGAATAAACAAGGCATGGTATCTCTTAGCAGGAAAACCAATTTAGTTTTCTGAATCGCAGCTAAAAGGTAGGCTGTTTTCAGGTCTTGCTATAACAGGGTTTCCCAACCTTAGCCACGTTAAGATGGAAGGACTTCAACTCCCAGAATACCCCAGTCAGCTCAGGGTCTGATGGACTCAGGTGCAACTCTGCTTAAACTCTTTAAATCAAAGAGAAGAACATCCTGAGTTTTGTTTCTACTTGGAAACAGTTTCTGGATGTTTTGCTCGAAACTGGGGAAAAAAATGAAACTTTGATTTTAGATTTTGGTGATGGGAATGATTTTATTACTATAGAAATAGCTTGAAATATTGTGAAATGTAAAGCAAAAGTTGTGCTTGTGTATTTTAATGCACTGAAAAAAGCCAGAGTCACCACTTTTACTTTCTTTTTCTACTTTTCTCTTTCTTTTAGTTTTACTGCATTTTTTCCTGTATTTTTATTTTATAATGAAATTTAACTAAAAACTATGGCCAAAAAAAAAAAAAATCTGGTTAACTCTGTGCTGCCACCTAGTGGCAGCACCTCTAACCATTGTCAAGCTTTTATCCCAAGTGAAAAAGATTTGAAATGGAAGGCAAAACTTACCATGCTCTCTCCTGTGCATCGCTCAGCACATCATATGCAGCCTGGATCAATTTGAATTGTTCTGCTGCTTCCTCTCCATTGTCTAGATTTTTATCTGCAATGTCAATGAAGCAGAGTCTAATCAATTCATCCCAAAACAGAACAACCCCACCACCACGAGTCTTGAGGAATCCATTTGTGATTATCAGATGTTAAGAAGCCAATATAAAAACACAATTTCTGGTTCACATTTCCAACCTACGTGGCTCTAGCACATCCCATTAGACTTCAGTTGAGTACCACATGTGAGGGTTCCTATCAAATTTATTTGGAAATAAACTCTGTTAATTCCAATAGAATCTAATTCCAAAAAGGAATGCTCAAAATCAGAATGAAACAATAACTATAATAGGTACAACAATATGTTCCAGTATCCTGTTGATCAGGAGTTTAGCCAGCCATGCTCTTTTCAAGATATTCCACTTCTTCTCCTGCTAAGGTTTGGGTTTTTAAACAAACCAACCAGTATTCCCTGCTTACTGGGCAAGCTCTGTTTTCAGTAGACTGATTTTTCCCCCCTTCAAAAGAGTTTTGGATCTTATTCATATTTTGGTAGACATAAGGCTAAAATAACATTTATATACTAAAATAAATAAATAAATAAATATTTTAAGTAAATGAATGACTGACTGAATAAAAAATGTTCAAATCTATTGTATTATTAAGACAAGAGTCTAATATGCATTTGCATCCCTAAAAATGATACTAATTGGTTTGCCATTCATTTGCTGCAATATATTTAACTGCACACAAAAAGGAGACATCCAAGGCATTAGGATAATTGTCTAGACCTGATTGGTATTTGAGGATTTAAAAAAAATCAATGCATTCAGGATTAATGCATGCTAAATAGTACTATGAATACGATGAAATACATACTGTACGCAGAAGACAATAAAAGGTAATGTGGTATTAAGGCATGACATACAATTAATTTATATTTCAATAAAAGAGTTGCAGGGAAGGCTGCAATTGAACTGCTGTTACAAACCTTATTATTTTCACTACCTTTAGGCTGTAATTTTAAGATTACTTATCAGGGATTTATTTTTGAATAATCATATAAAGGACTTTCTGTGGTCAGGTGGGTATTAAATTGAAATTATATTTAAGAAGCATCTTAACAAAGCCTTGCTGCCAGACACACCTATTACGACCTCATGAAAATGATTCATTACCAAACTATGTATGGATATCTGGCTGGGATTTAATTAATAAAAGCACCAGTACAAACAAATCAGGCTGTTGATTTACTAGCTTACCTCCAACAGAATTTGCATACTAATATAGTAATAAATCCCAGTTTTATTATATATTTATTTATTCATGGGCTAAATTGGGAAGCCAAAAAAAAAAAAAAAACATTCCAGAAAATATTAATAGGAAGCTACTTCCATTCCATGGCATATGGATGGCTCCATATGAACACCAGGAATCAAGATTGATTGAGCTGCCTTGTTGCCTTGAGAAGTAATTAAAGGCAGAATACACCTAAAATCATAAAGTGTGTGTGTGTGTATGTGTGTGTGTGTATATAGCAATAGCACTTAGACTTATATACCACTTCACAGTGCTTTACAGCCCTCTCTAAGCGGTTTACAGAGTCAACCTATGGCCCCGAACAATTTGGGTCCACATTTTACCGACCTCGGAAGGATGGAAGGCTGAATCAACCTTGAGCATGGTGAGATTTGAATTGCCAAATTGCAGGCAGCCAGTAGTCAGCAGAAGTAGCCAGCAGTACTGCATTCTAACCACTATGCCACTGTGGCTCATATACATGAATGTTGAATGTACATACATACACATATATGATATAATATTCTCTTATATTGGTCAATATAATAGAAAAATCCAAATACTATACTAAATTTCATTTTAAAAGCTTAGCATAGTGAGAGGTAGCGAGTGGTTAAAGTATTGGACTAGCACTGGGCTGGATATACGGCTAGCAACCAATACATATTATAAAATATTGTTTCTGAACTCTGAGCACCAAGACGATAGTTTGTTGGATGAGAAGTGAAATGTTTTCAAAGGAAAAAAAAACCAAGAAAGTCCAGTAGTCTTTTTGGAAAGTAAGGACAGGAAGGAAGGAAGGAAGGAAGGAAGACAGGAAGGAAGGACAGGAAGGAAGGAAGGAAGGAAGGAAGGAAGGAAGGAAGGAAGGAAGGAAGGAAAGAGAAAGAAGGAAAGAAAGAAAGAAAGAAAGAAAGAAAGAAAGAAAGAAAGAAAGAAAGAAAGAAAGAAAGAAAGAAAGAAAGAAAGAAAGAAAGAAAGGAAAGATAGATAGATCTTTGGAGCAGCCCTGACCTATATGGCTGAGAATCTCCTCAGACAAACTGCTCTTAATCAAATCAGGGAAACAAACTTTTAATTGTTTTCAGCTGCACTAATTCACAGGTAAGGAGGGGAAAAGAAGTGAGAGGATTTCAGTCTTTTTGAAGTTCTCTTTCTCTTATAACCAAGTAATTTTTTCCAGCTGTGTGCCTTCCAAATATCTATAAAGGTAACCCTCAATTTACAACAGTTCATTTCTACAATGACCATGAAACAAGCAACTAAGTACTGATTTTCACATTTATGACCATTGCAGTATCCCCACAGTCAATGGGGAAACCAGATTTACCTTGTGGTGTAGGCTGTTAATCATCTAGCACTTAGTGCAAGCTGCCTGCAATTAGTGCAGGTTTGAATCCCACCAGGCTCAAGGTTGACTCAGCCTTCCATCCTCTGGGGTAGGTAAATTGAGGACCCAAGATTGTTGGGGGCAATAAGCTGACTTTGTAAAAATGCAGCTTGGGGGAGCCAAAAAGCCCTACTAATAAGCAGGCATATACAATGGAATGAAGGCTATTGCTGAGCACTTAGCATGGTGCTCCATAGACTGTAAGCCACCCTGAGTCTCCGGAGAAGGGCGGCATATAAATGTAATTAAAAAAAAAAAAACTTAACAACCGTGTTACCAATTTAACAACTGCAGTGATTCAGTTAACAAATGTGGCAAGGAAAGCCGTAAAATGGGGCAAAACTCACTTAACAAATTTCTCACTTAGCAACAATATATTTTGGGCTCAATTGTTGTCATAAGTAAGGAATTACCTAACAGTATTTGTTATCTTTATCACACATAAGTATGTTGTTGTGAGTCACCCAGAGTCATTGAGCTAGAATAGCATACCAGTTTAACTTATTACAGGTAGTCCTCAAGTTCATTTAGTGACCATTCAGAATTACAACGGCACTGAAAAAAGTGACATGACATGACCATTTTTCACACTTATGACCCGTTACAGCACCCTCCCCCATAGTCATGTGATCAAAATTCAGAAGCTTGGCAACTGGTTCACATTTATGACGGTTGCTGTGTCCCAGAGTCATACGATCCCCTTTTGGGACCTTCTGACAAACAAATGGGGAAACCAGATTCACTTAACAACCTGGTTAACTAACTTAACAACTGTAGGGATTCACTTAACAACCGTGGCAAGAAAAGCCGTAAAATGGGGCAAAACTCCCTTAAACAAATGTCTCAACTTAGCAACATAAATTTTGGGCTCAATTGCAGTTGTAAGACAAGGACTACCTGTACTTTTTTTTTTTTTTTGCTCAGGCGCTCAAGGTAGCATGGAAACACCTTCTCCTATTTTTCCATACCACCCAACGGTCACCCTGTAAGGTAGGCTGGGCTAAGGAAGAGAGTGACCGGTCAAGGGGTTTGTTTCCATGGCTGGCGGTGGCTTGAGCTGCCCCCAAATCCCAACACCTGGATCACTGACATCACCCTGCCGGACTCCAGTTCCCATCCTGCCCAACATCCAGCTGGTGCCCGTGGTTTTATTCCACCCACTTGGGTGAAATATTTCGAGAATATTGCCCTTAGAAAGGCAGGTCGGAGGAGGCCTCGGGCGGCGTGGAAAAATACCCGCCTTCGGGCTCCGGCCGGGGGAATGAATACCTGGATGCCAGCGGAGGGCCAGCTTCCGATAGGCTCGCTTGAGGTCTTCATCGGACGCGTCGCGTTTCACCCCCAGCACTTCGTAGTGACACTTCATGCTCGGCGTCCCTAGGCGCTCACTCAGCCCAGAGACCGACCACCTTCCCGCCGGCCGGCTCCGGCACGCGAGGACCGCAGGGAGGTCAGCCGGCGGAGGAAAGGGGGAAGGACCGGAAGAAATAGGCCGGATCCAGGCCGAGCCTCCTCCTCCTCGCTGCCGGGCTGGGAGGCGGAACTGACGGCAGACGCGGGAAGGGCGTCCGTGGGGAAAGGATGGAACGCAGCGGCAGGAGGAGGTTTCGATGGCGTGGAACGTCGGGACGGGAACGTTCCGAGGCCGCCGAGCTACTTTTGAGGGCGTGGAACATCGGGGGGGAACCGAACGTTCCCGGGGTCGCTTTGGCCTGGGAAGGGGCGGCGTTTGGAGCCGGTTCATTCGAAGCCGCCTCTGCCTCTTGATCAGAACGAGGGTGGGCCGGATCGGAATTGCCACGCGGATACGTGACCGCAGGTAGCCCGCGACTTACAACCGCTCATTTAATGACCGTTCGAAGTTGCAACGCCACTGAAAAGAAAGCCACTTGGGACCGTTTTCCACACTTTCGACCGTTGAGGCACAGTGATCAAAATTTGGATGCTCGGCAATCGATTCATTCATGAGGGTTGCGTGTCCCCGGGTCATGTGAAGCCTCCCCCCCCCCCCCCCCCCCCCTTGCGATCTTCTGACAAGCAAAGTCAGTTGGGACACCAAATTCACTTAATAACTGGTTACTAATAAGTACAATATGATTCGCTTAACTATGGCAAGAAAGGTTATAAATGGAGTAAAACTCATTTGACGCGTCCCACTTAGCAACATAAATTTTGGTCTGAATTGTGATTTGTAAGTCAACGACTGCCTGTATTTCTGTAGTGTGGACAAGGACATTGGATACTGAGCGCTCATTTTGTACACAAAATTAATTTCACTGAAAGCAAGGCCATCTTTCTAGCTGTAAATGTTATGTATGTGGCAGCAAGCAACAAAAACATAAAAAAATAAGCCAACATCAGTGATCCCTCCAACCCCACGCCCCCAACATCTGTTCTTAAGATTCTGGAGATGAAACACCTTGTGCAGAAATTGAATCACTAATTCTTTCTGACTAGTCTACCGTAATCTATTTGACTGTTAGAAATTGAGCAATTTCATCACCTGCTTTACAATGTATTTAGCAGAAGGGCAAGAAATACTGAACACATGCACCTATTTCCGCTTATAGGATACATGATTAGTGTTATTTTGTAATTATTCAGTTGATTGACAAATAATACAACTTAACAGGAATTAAAAGCGTTTTACTATTTGCAGCTTGGAAGTTACTGGACTATTCTTTGTGCTTTTGACACTTAAGAAAAATCTAGTCCCTCTAATATTTCAAAAATTCTGCAATGCCAATGCTGAGAAAACTGTTGTAACACAAGAAATTATATCCTTGCATTTAAATTGCTTGGCAGTGGCTATTCAACCAACAAATTAGTTGTTGGTTAAAGCAGTAAAGGATTGTGCATAGCTCAAATTATTTGAATAAGCAAAGGAGTACACTACTTTAAAGCAAGTTTGTATTTTCTCAATTCTCATTCAAACATTTGCATTTTTTCATGCAGAAAAAAAAGAACTGCTTTGAAGTGCTGTGCTCCTGTGCATTTCAAAGCAGCTATTTATAATGACTTCTAAAGCAAGCCAACCCCAACTGTATACACTTAGCCTGTACTTTTTGTCCTTTTTTTTTAATAAGAAAGCAATTGGGGTGCAGTATATCCAAAACTGTAAATGATATGGAATACAAGGAAAACATTCCAGAGATTGAAGAATCTTACTTGAATATATGTATATATGAAATTTTACCTACAGCTGTTAATAACAAAAATATTTTCCCTCAGTGATAAGAAGTAAATCTCTATAATACACGATTAAAAATTATCATGAATCTTCAGGTAGGAATTACTGTAGGACATCTACAGCAAAAAATGCAGGAAAACATACCAGTTTCATAAACTATTAGTCTTCCGACTGAGAAGGCATTTCAGTCATTAAACTATTAGAAACTGAGTGGGTGATTTCTGTGCTCAGTTGATTTGAGTTTATTTTTCCAAACAGTAGAGGTTTTGTTTGTTCCAGTGGGCTATTTTTTCCCCAAAGCAAATCTGAGAGATGTTGCTAGAGCCACTGGCTCTCTGTAACCCTGTTATACCCATCACCAACTTCCGTTTTTAAGTAAAAAAAAGCAAGAAAATCCAATTATTTTTGTAAAAATATTTAAGACCAGCCAATAAGTGATTACGGGTGATGCTACAGTAGATAACTTGATTAGAAAAGTAGCATAGTAACTGCTTTAGACTCCCGCACTATAAAGTTCAGTTAATCGCCATCTTTTTTTCAAAGTTCTAATTCTGTACTCCATTTCTGCCAAGCTTTTTCTTCCACTTCCTCTGTCGTTGGTGCACTTTCTTCTTTTTCTTTTTCAAACTCATTTTTGGTTCTGGCCTCACCAGTTCGATCTCCATTGGCTTTTCTTCAGCTGGCGTTTCAAAAACTTCCTCAGTGGGATCTTTAGGAATGAGTGCTGGGTCTTCCTTACTCTTCAATTTCTGTAACTGTTTCATGTTTTGTTTTTCTCTAAATTTAGCAACTAGGGCCAGTCTTAATTCCCGACGATGCTATAATAATAAAAGCAAATTAGCATGCATATTTTAAGTCATCAAAAAATTGCATATATCAAGTTAGACCCCTAGTCTAGCCAGTTCTTGCTTTTTTTTAATGGCAACTGAAAAAGCTCTGCAAGAGCCTTCAGATAGTTTTGTGCAACTGAAGCAGAATGTTCCAGGGGTAGAATCAGAGCCTCCAATGTGCAAAGAACATCTGCCATCAATTTCTCCCTCTTACCAGTTTCAGGTTCCAGAAATTTTAATGATTAACTTGCATTGATCGATATTTCATTGTTTGTCTCGGAACTTAGATATTTTACTAAGTTCTTTTTCTCCACAGTAGTGATCCTGAGATAAGGCTGAGCTAAGAGATGCATTGGTTGTCTCAAATCTACCCAATGGATTCCATAGTTGAGGATAAATTTGAACTTGGATCTCCAGTTCTAATATCTAAAGGAATTGTATTACATCACTTTCGGGCATATTACATAAAACCATGTAATTATGCAACTTAGTAGTATTATGCTCTCTGCTATATCAAATAATGAAGATGAATGTCCATCAAAGGCCTAGACATTGAAATTACATCACAAAGTGCAACAAGATACTAAAGACTGAGCACTGTTCCTAATTAGTAATGGGGGTCAATCTAAACCAGGGGTCGCCAACCTTTTGGACCTCAGGGACCACCAAACTCATAATTTTAAATCCCAGGGACCACTAACCAGTTCTGTGGGCATGGCCTAATTTGTGGGTATGGCTTGGTGATATCACTGGCTGGGCATGGCTTGTATGTAAATATTATAAATATTTATATAAATATTTATTTTTTTATAAAAAAGAGCAACTTTTACCCAAAATCAGGCAAAACAGACAGGCAGATTGAGTTGCTCACAGAATCACAGATTCATTCAGAGATCTATCTATCTGCCATTGGCTAGCTCAGTCTGTCACATAAAATTTGCTAGCAAGCAAACTCATAAAATTTGCTAGCAAGCAAACTCACAAAATTAACCCAATACACCATGTATGTAAATATTGAATTTTTTATAAAAAAGAGCAACTTTTCCCAAAATCAGGCAAAGCAGGCAGGCAGATTGAGTTGCTCACAGAATCATTCAGTGATCTATCTATCTGCCATCGGCTACCTGAGTCTGTCACATAAAATTTGCTTGCCGTGAGTCTGCATTGAATAATAGAACCTTCAGTCCTAAGGGAGGTTCGGCTGTGCTTAAAAGCAGAGCTGAAGATCTATTCTAAAGACTAGCTAGAAAGCAAGAAATCCAACCATTTCCTGCTTCCTAGCTAATCTAAATCTACCGACACAGCAGAACAACTGATGGTCGGAAAAAGGAAATATAGCAATTATGCAGGCAAGTTTGTTGGGTAAG
This sequence comes from Bungarus multicinctus, assembly GCA_023653725.1. NCBI lineage: Eukaryota > Metazoa > Chordata > Lepidosauria > Squamata > Elapidae > Bungarus > Bungarus multicinctus. The sequence continues at coordinate 258,466,349 of CM042834.1, forward strand.
GAGTGAATGGGCAGGGAGGGTTCCTATGCAGCCTTGTGTTTCTGCGCAGCCTGGATTAATTGCTTTGGGGGGGTGCTCTGGGGGTGAGATTTCTCTGCGGCCCACCAAAATTTTCTCACGGCCCACTGGTTGGTGACCGCTGAGCTAAACTTATAATTTTATCGAGCCATCATATAGTTTTGCAAATAAACTTGTACAAATGTACACATTTCTAGTCCATGCAAAGCATATTTGCACAAACATTTCTGTGCAGAGTACTCTAAGTGCACAGAATATCAAATGTTTAAAGAAAAATGTAACAAGCTAGTCCGATAAGATCAATAATCAACAGAATTCTTGTTTCAAGTATCCTGAGATTGACTCGAAGTAACTGTGAGCCAATAGCCAGCAGTTTACAAGATTTTACTGAAGTTGATGCAGCAGCTTCCATATATATTTTGGATATATATAGCATGCAAAGGAATTAAATAAAGACCAAAGAAACTACCTAAGATGAACTATTGGGCAAGTGCAGTAGTCATTAAGAGACAACCCAGCATAATAGAATATTGGGGAAAATAACAAAATAGGGATATTTTTATTAATGGTTTGAGATGGTGCAGTCACAGCCACCAGGGTAACCAGCCAGGTTGCAGTAAGTGTGAGACAGAATGACACTAAGTGTGAAGGCCCAGTTCGAGTCCAGCATCAGCCAGGAAAGCTTGCTGGAAGACAACTGAACCAATTACTCTCTCAACCCAACCTTTTTAATACAGCATTTTATGCTGGAGAAGGCAGTTGTCTTCCCTTCTCCTTCAGCATAAACCACTTCAGGTACCTAAAAAAAAAGGCCCGAGTTATCTAACCAGTAATGAAAACAAGAACGTAGTATTACCATATTTGGAGACTGGTAATGAGGGTTTTCGTACAGGGTTTGTCCTCCAAAGCTGCCCTGGAAGATTTTGATAAGGTTCAGGACAAAACGAGGCCCAATTTCAACAAGAGCTCCATTGTCCTCTATGATCTGCAACAGAACAAAAAACAGGGATGTTTTGGCATTTGGAATCAAAGTACTTAGTACCATTTGATCCAATATGTTAACGTTTTATTCTGATTAGAACTTTGAAGCACCGTGTATATGCTTAATGCAGATCAGGGGTGTCAAACTCATATCACTGTGGTGTCACGTGACATATCTGGACTTTCCTCCCTTCGGGTGTGGGCGTGGCCAGTGCGAGACGCATCCTGCCCGCAAGTCGGAAGTTTGACAGCCTTGATGTAGGTGCTTAAATGCCCTTTTTTATCGCCTATTTTTTCCAGAACCTTCAACCTCAGTGTACCCAAATCTTCCTGGAGTTTAAGGACTTTTATAACCTGAGCACCTGAGCTTTAATCCATTTCTTCTTGACCCAGGAAAAAAACCCCCCAGAAAACTAGGAGGTCAGTGGAAAATTATCACTGGAAGAGAAAGCCATTGCTTGCAGCATGACATTGAAATATGATTCAGTGGCTATGTAACCATTATATATGGCCCATTGTTATACAAATCAGCTTGAGCAAGCTTTAAGTTCAAACTTTGTGTTCTCCCTTTTAACACTGCCATGTCAACAATTAAGTTTGTGTAAATGGACTTTCCCATTATATATTGAGATTAGACAGCATACAAATTTGATAAACAAAATAAATAAATTCCAAGCTCTAGTTAATTACTGTATCTTTGAAAAAGAAATCATGGAATTCTTATTTAATTTTCATTAAACTTCAATTAAATTTCACAATTTGTATAGAATGACAAACTGGAAAAAACTTAAACAATTCTTCCAGTTCTGTTGGAAAAATGAGGATCATAAGCAGCTGCATAAAATCTACTCCTACTTGCTAGCTCCCCGTCTTGAGCTACATTGCACCACCAGCTCTACAAAGGCAGGAAGCCATAGTGAAGGAATACAACAAAAGTATGAGAAACCCACGTCTTCATGTGCACGCTGATCTTCCACATCTATCAATTGGCAGGCTTAAATCCAGGAAGTCCTCTCTGGCACTTGCTCAACAGCTGTCTAACAACTTTGACATCAATACACAGTAGAAAGCCAAATGGGCTGCTGAATGCCCAGATATAGGCAGTTACATAGATGACCCTACACAAAACGTGCCAGATTTTGACTTTCCTTGTCAGCATTGGTCAACCCTGAACAAGATCCGTACCCAACATGGTGTCTGCCCGGACTCATTGTTTAAGTAGGGTCTTGTCTCTACCCATCAATGTGACTGGTGCTCCTCGACAAACATATCCATCACATTGTGTCTGAATGCCCATCAAGAGCCCATACCAGCCCAATGTCTGATTTTTTTCAACATAGACTACCCTGTCCTTGAATGGCGTCAATGTATTTGCCATACGCTAAATAAATAAATGGGCAAAAAAACAACAACCTGAAAAGCAGGCAAATTCAGAGCTTGCCTAGGATGGTTTTCACAATTGTTACTGTAACACTATGCACCATTGTTACATATATCACTACCAAATTCAGATTCCTGGCTTTGATGTTGACATCACCTGATCAATTTTAATGAAGGGTTTTAAAAATATATATAAATCATCCAAAGCTAATCTAGTGAAAGAAAAAATAACTTGAAAAAAATAACCATTTAATCTCTTCTGGGTTGGAACCCTATGGTCCTGTTTTTTCTCAGAGGGCAAACTTCGGAGACTTCCTGTTGCTATTGTTGACTAGCACCCATAAGTAAAACGGGAACCAACCTGATAATTTCGAAACCAGATCCTCTCGTCTGTGATGGAGAAGGTGAAAACGTGATCTACAAAAGGCTGGCTCCTGGGATGATATTGTGGAGTACTAAAGATCTGGTCAAAAGAAATGAGAGCGCTGAATGATTAATGCAATCATAGTCCCAAATGGGTATCACAAAGATCACATTCTATTCCAGTCTGGTCGATTTGTTGCTATTAAAATAGTTTGAACACACAAATTGCTTATCATGAAGTCAGGCTATATTTTTTTTTCTGTTTTCATAATACAAAGACTGTCTAGTTTCTGAATATTTGTTGAAGGTAACTGCAACATAACCTCTGTCCAGGCCATTCTTGGTTTCTACAGCGCATGATGTCAACGTTTCTACATTACGGAGACACTGAAGAAATGAATTACAGCACACTTAGTTCAAATATGCTCGCAGAAGTGGAGGTAAAATACGGAAAACAAAAATCTCAGCTGAATTCTTCAGGTCTTACTACTGTACTTCCTTGTGGACAGAGTCTTACAGAGACTAATAGTAATGTATAATGTGCCGTTCCTACTGAAGTAGGAGCAAGAGATCTTGGCAACCTATACTTACTACAAGTCTAACAAAACTTGGTTCCTTAAATATGTATCTAAACTCCCGATCAAAGGATTCCAAATCAAAACACATCATTATAGATGAAAGAGTGCCCCTTAGGAATAATAAATAAATATATACAAACCTGAATAAATAGCTCTTTCAGCAAAGCATAATGCGGTTTCTGGTCAAAAACCTAGGAAAGAAACAATAAAGTTTAGGAATAAGGAGAAAAGTATAAGAATTATAGACCATAAAGGAAAGTAGCCCCACAATTACAAATTTATTCTTACTGGATCAAAAGAAAGAACAGGTCGGGAGCCTCTCAAACAATTCCCAGTCATCTTCAACTCAGCCAATGTGTGAACTGTAATGATATTAAGAACAATTGAGAATGTACTGTCTGCTATGTGGATAAGAAGTTTAAAAAAACAGAACAGTATAGCAGCAGCTCAGTCTACAAGACTAATTTTTGCAAATGCCTGACATAATTACCACAAGCATATTTTTGTGGATTGTTTGGAGGCAGTTAAAACATAACGATTGTATTAAAAGGTATTTTATTGGGTGGCTGTACTTACTGTTCTGGACTAAAAACTTGGCTGATGGTCCATGGGGGACGTTTGAAAGCCTAAAAGAATTATGGAAGATGGTTAGAAAAAATATTAGCATTTCTTTGATAATTGCATTTTCTTAGTAACTGGCTTATGGTATGTATTGAATGTATGAAAGAGACAATACTTTTGACAAGAAATGTCTGAAAGTGCCCCAAATTTGAAGTTTTGCCAAGTTCCAAATTGACACTAGAGCAGTGATGTTTTGGCTTGTTTTTTGGAGTAGGAACATCCAAACCTCAAGGCAACTATGGCAACTTTACAAACTGTGGACTTCAACTCCCAGAATTCCAGAATTAGCATGCAAGTTAAAATGCACAGGTTACAGTGTCTAGATATCAATAATTGGAATATATAGGCAGAAGTTTTCCTCACCAAATGTAAAGATCTTGTTTCTTTTTGGCTTCAAAAAATATGCACTTATTGCAATTCTTCATTTCACAGACCTATATAAAGTAAGAAAAACAATATTCAGATCAAAGAAAAGTACTTCATTGTTTTTATCTAATAACTAGAATAAAAAAGGATTTTATGAGTGCAGATGAAGCTCACTTACGTTGTTTTAGATAATCTTCAAGTTTGTAATTTATAATACAGCACAGTGGAAAGTTTTAGGCACAGGAAAAGCTAGAATTAAATTCCCATTCTAGAACAATCAATAACTTGGAAAAAGCAGAAAAATTACATAACTTACCTCATTAATGATAAATAGCTTGTCTTTCCTGTCCATTTTTGTATCTATAACACAAATAGAAAGCATACTTTAAGCTTATAAACTTCAACAATATAGAATTTATTTTACAGATACTGAAGATTCCCTCAAAAATTAATATTCAGAATAACTGCTTTGACACATTTAGTTTATAGGCGAATTTTTCCATGTGTTTATTTCTTAATACCTCTGTCTGCAAAAGTGGGACATGTTTTGTATTCATATGTTGTTTAGCATACCATCTGCTACTTACTTTTGTAAGGGCAGGAAAAATCATAAACTACCTGGCTTTTAAGAGGAGGCAACAATAGGTATAATTATATAACTACTGATTCACTCAGTTTTGTTCCAATTCCAATATCTTTTCAAAAACTAATCATTCCTAGTGTACAGATTTGTGCAGGCTTTCATAAATTAAAATAATAATCACCTAACTAAAAAGACAGAGAGGTAATACAAGTAGAATCATAAACTACCTGCTTTAGAATGAGGCATTAATGTACGCAAATCCTTCATTAGATGCCTTGTCCTAAAATTTATTCCTCTGGAAGAAAAAATGAGGACCCTCTCTTTGTTCTTCCATTTACCCTGGAAAACAGAAGTATTAGCATTAGCAGTTAAGAAGAAACCAAATTAAAACTATTTAACCAAAGCAGTAGTTAAATACGCTAATAAATTATTTCATGTATAAGAAAATAGTGCAATATGACAAAGTATCTGGCAAAGGCTTAAATATCTCAAACCGATGTCCACAATTTTAGATTAAAAACCCCCCAGCAATAATTACATACAATCATGCCCTAACCTTGGCATCTCTATAGGTGGAGTTCATGCTGACTGGGGAATTCTGGGAGTTGAAATCCACTCATCTTAAAGTTGAGAAACACTGCTCTAACCTTAGAAATACTTTTCAAAATTACTTTTCCTCCTTAAGGAAGCCTCCAATCATATGAAAATGTACAATTGCTACTGAAGGAGGATACTCACCAATCAATCCCTCCACACAGTTTCCCAAGTCATATAGGCAGAACTATTTTGGTCTAAGACACTGTCCCAAAAGGTAGGATATAGGAGCATTAAAGCCTTTCATTATACAGGTGGTCCTCAAGTTACGACTACAATTGAGCCCCAAATTTATGTCGCTAAGTGAAACATTTGTTAAGCGAGCTTGCCCCATTTTACGACTTTTCTTGCCACAGTTAAGTGAAGCACTGCAAGTTGTTAAGTTAGTAACCTGGTTAAGTGAATCTGGATTCCCCATTGACTTTGTTTGTCAAGAGGTTGCAAAAGTTGATCACACGATCCCAGGATGCTGCAACCATCATAAATATGAACCACTTCAGATGCCAAGCACCTGGGTTTTGATCATCTGACCATAGGGAATGCTGCAATGGTCATAAATGTAAAAAACAATCATAAATCACTTTCTTCAGAGCCGTTATAATTTTGAACCATCACTAAAAGGTTGAGGATTACCTGTACAGCCATGAAATTATCAACTCGAATTATCAGCCCTCAGCTCACTTCCAAAGTTACAGCCTTGATAAAATTCATTCAAAGCTCAATTTTTTCCCAATATTCTTCAATGACAAATATGAGACATCAACATCAGATGGATGGATCCGTAGCTGACTGACAAAGGAGTACTCAAGTAGTCCTTCAATGTACTACATCCACATGGAGAGAAGTAAGTAGTGGGGGGGGGGTCTCATCTTAGGCCCAGTACTCTTCAACATCTTCATCAATGACTTAGATGAGGGGACAGAAGGGGAACTCATCAAATTTGCAGAAGGGGATCAAATATTTCTCCAAAGCACAGGTGAGCAGGACAAGAAACAATGGATGGAAACTAATTAAGGAGAAAAGCAACCTGGAACTAAGGAGAAACTTCCCAACAGTGAGGACAATTAACCAGTGGAACAGCTTTGCCTTCAGAGGTTGTGGGTGCTCCATCACTGGCGGTTTTAGAGTCTAGAGACAGTCACTTATCTAAAAATGGTATAGGTTCTCCTGCTTGAGGAGAGGGCTGGACTAGAAGACCTCCAAGGTCCCTTCCGGCTCATTCTATTCTATTCTATTCTGTTTAAAACAGAGGTCCCCAAACTTGGCAACTTTAAGACTTGTGGACTTCAACTCCCAGAATTCTCCAGCCAGCTATGTAAGTTATATAGCTTCCCCCAGAAACACTTTGCACATGCTCAGAGGAACAGCGACATTACCCGGCCAAGACAGACTCGGCTGGTTAAACCTCCGGAAGAAAAGGACTCAGACTCAGAGGCATCCCCACCTTAACCCTCTCAGAATCCACACCTGCGAGACCGGGGGAGGGATATGGAATTCTTCCTGGCCCGCTACGGAGGACGGACTTTTCTCGGCCTCCTCGCTCTCCTTCTTTTCCAAAGCTCCCTTCGCGCGTTTTGTCTTCGGCCCGGCGGTTGCCTTGCCGGATCCACGCCGCCTCTTGGTCGCCGCCATTTGCCTTCTCACAGACTGCCTCCCTTTCGACCGCTCTAGGATCCTCGGGAGCGGCTGAAAGAACGATAGAGTTTTCTCGCGGCCGCGCTAGGAATTCTGGGAAAGCCCGGCTGGTTTCCTGTGCCTGTAAAGAACGTGGTAGAAAGTGCCGTGTGTTTTATTGATTACCTAATAAACTTACCGTTATAACGGGCTTAACCCGTATTACCTTTTTTAAAAAGAATAGTTTCTTTTATTAAACTTTAAAACCGTCACAATATTTCTTTTTAAAAAAGAATGGCTTCTGGTGCTGTATATAACTATAATCAATATAACTATGCATTATATGAAAGCTATGTTTTTTAAAAACCTAATTGGTTGTGTAAAAAGAGTTACATAGTGAAAACTACTGAACAATCTAGAAATCATACCATGTCAACATAGTATCAACATAGTATGATAGACTTGGGGGGCCAGCGCGTTGTGCTCACATGGTGCAATAAGTTCACATGGTGCAATAAGATAGTGTGTTTGTTAGTAGGATTCACTGGGTTAGGGATTTTTTCTTTTTTGTCTTCACTGTGAGTTGTGTTGGAGGGGGATGCACGAAGGGAGGCTCAGCCAATCTCGTACACATGTTGTACCCTGACAAAAAGGTTGATTTTGATTTTTTTTTATTTTTGAAATCAAAAATCAAATTAAAATGGAGGAAAAGAAGGAGGTGTTCGTTGTGCATGCATTCTGCAGGGTTAAGGAGCAAAAAACAAAGTACTGTAACTGCAGTACAGGTTTTTGGACTGGCAGCCCTTCTAGCCTCCCGTAATTGTTGAACGTAAAAATGCAGGCACCTGAGCTCCTCTGGAGCTGGAAAAACCCTTGTCCCTGAATTTGAGAGAGAAACATCCCATATCTTAGCAAAGTGGCTCATCCCCACTTCAGGCAAAGTGAATAGGATAGGGTGGGATGGGATAGGGTAGGTTTTTTTATTGGCCAAGTGTGATTGGACACACAAGTAATTTGTCTTTGGTGCATATGCTCTCAGTGTGCATAAAAATAGAATCATAAGATACAACACTTAGTGATGGCCATAGGATACTAAATAAGCAATCAAAATCATATTAAGAAAGTAAAGACATTTATTAAGGAGGAGTCAAATCTATACAGAGTCTTAGAATACAGTATAATTGCTGAATAAAAAGAATCTTAGGACAATATAATTGTTGCTTAAAAAGAATTGTGCTGCGTAGAGTCATGTCTGTTTCAGCTAACCGTGTTTGGTTTTTTACAGGTTCATTCTTTCAGAATTTGCGGATTCTTTCTTTGGCTCTTCAAGGAGGGCTTTAAGAGAGCCTTGAAGCCATGCCCTTCTCAACCCAACCTGAAACAGGCAAAGAACAGAATGTTCTGGTAGCAACTCTTGATAATGTCAGAAACCTCTCCAATATATTGAAAGCCATTCATTTCAAAGACCATGCTACTTGCTTCGCTACATCAAATGGACTTAAAGTCACCGTGGAAAATGCAAAGTCTTTGCAAGCCAACGCTTTTATTCAGGTTAGACCACAGGATTTCTTTTCTGTGAACTTACAAGGAATTTTAGTTCGACTAAAAAAAAATATGCGAATGTATGTGACAGCTAATATAAGACTTCCAAAAGAAATGATGTGTTCTAATAAATGAAAACAATCCTGCTGTAATTTCTCACCATATCTTATTTCCAGCAGAGGGAACTCTAAGCTGCTTTGAGGTGGTTGAGTCATGGAGTCTGGTGTAATGTTATCCCAGCACTATTTCTTGATATACATTTAATAATAAATATTGTAATTTAAAATAGATTTTGTATTTATGGAATAGAAGATACTTTGAAAATACAGAAATGGTTGTTCCAGCCCTGCTGTGCATAGCAGGGTTTCTATTAGACTTTCTTTAATCATCCCAGCCTTGCCCTTGTGTCTGTTATTGCAAACTATCAGTTCCATGTGCTGTTTTGTAAAACACTTTTTTGCTTGATCTATCTCTTGCTAAACACCACCGAATTGCAGTTTGAAAGTAAGAGTGGCATTTTTATATTACTTCGCCTGATGGTTTCTGGAATTGTTAATTTATAGGCTGGAATTTTCCAAGAATTTGTAGTGCGGGAAGAATCTGTGATGTTCAGAATCAATCTGTCTGTACTTTTGGATTGTTTGACCATCTTTGGAACAAATTCTTTGCCAGGTATTGCATGAGTTTATGTTGTACCGAATGATGCCAACTTATTTTTTATGACTGTATGAAAATTATCCTGAATTGTGAATTGAATTTAAAAATGGCTCATATTTGCCCATATCAATATGCCTAATATCTGCTTCCATAGTTCTACTGATGGATTGATCAGGAAGGACCATGGCCAATTTGCAGAATAGCTCATGCCCTTTTATCGCCTTAGGCATGAAACCAACAGGGCGACTTTGGACCAGTCACACACTCTCAGCTCTAAGAAGTGGGCAGTGGCAAGCCATTTCTGAAAAAATCTTGCCAAGAAAATTGTGGAGATCTAGTCCAGGCATCCTGTAATAGTCAACAATGACTTGAAGGCACAGAAGCTTGTAAAAGAATGACCATTATGGGGGGCTTCACAGTTGAAGGCAGAAAGGTGTTTCGAAGGACTTATGGCCCACTTGTACAGCTGTTGGCAAGCCCCGAATTGCATATTATTCCAGGCTCACGCTGCAGTTATGAAGAACAGCCATACAATCCTGGCAACAGATCCAAGTACTTTCTAGAGTTTTGTTAGAAGCTACATGGGTACCCCTTTCCATTCAAAACCTCTTTTTTTGCTTTAAATCCAAACACTGCCCAGCTTTACTGAATAGGCATAGTTAGAATTGCAATATTATAATAGGTTTTTTTTTTTTCTATTTCAGGAACTCAGACAGCCCTTCGGATGTGTTACCAGGGATATGGCTACCCCCTAACCCTCTACCTGGAGGAAGGAGGGGTGGTGACTGAATGTAAAATCAACACTCAGGAACCTGAAGAAATTCTCGATTTTGACTTCTGCAGTACTAATGTTGTAAATAAAATTATCCTGCAGTCAGAGGGACTCCGAGAGGCGTTTTCCGAACTAGATATGACCAGCGAAGTGCTGCAGATTACAATGTCTCCAGACAAACCTTATTTCAGGTAGTAGAAATAATTGTCCTAGTCTGATCATCATGACTCAAAATCGGGTAACTGTGATCCTGAGCGTGTGGCATGAAAATGAGTAAATGGAAAGTAAAGCTAAATGTATTTTTGCATATTTAAAACTCAATCTTGGTTATACTCTAGCACAGCGGTCCTTCCCTTATCTAAACGTAAGTCCTATCGAATTCCAGGGCTCCCCCACCACCACCCCGCCAATTATGTAGGTGGAAAATGGTAGCTGAAAAAGACCTCTGATTAGCCAGTAGTAAAGCTACAGCTTGAGATTTTGGAGAGCTGCCAAAAGTCAGAGTAGCTCAGCCATGAGCGACCTTTTTTTTGCAGCCGGTCTTGCCGATGTTGATGTTTTCGAGGCCTTCAGAGAATGTAGTGCTGAGGTTCATGACGTGAGCAGAGGCACCGGGAAGGAACCTGTTTTCCATTTTGGAATGTGATTGAGAGGAACCAGAGATTTAACATAACTTCCTTTAGTGATAAAGGGAAAGCAGTGCAAACATGTTATAATGGCAGAAGAAGTAGCATGAAACAGAAATTACTAAAGTTGATGAAATTATATGCCGGCATGGTTCAGGAGCAAGAATCCTTGAACATTTGAAAACTCTTCTTGCTACTTAAAAGGTAGAAATTAGCTTTTTTTACTGTTTGCTTGTTTGCTTGTTTTTTAATGCATGTCACATGACTCTGTAAGTTCTGACTTAAGTTCATTTTGCTCCTTAAATCCTACTAATCCCAAAATGAAAATGAGGTCTAGCGGTAGTCAGCCATCGTCTTCCTTTCTCTTAGACAAAAATATTTAATATTTTCAAGTCTTCGGCGCTAGGCATAATTTTCCAGTAATTTAGAGTGTTAATGACACATTCTAAATTAAATTTGCTCAATTTTGTCATATACTGTGTTTGCATATGCGATGTTGCTATTTTTGTTATTCAGTCTGGTACTTCTTTTCTTCTTAAGATTATCTACTTTTGGGAATGCTGGAAGCACTCACCTGGATTACCCCAAAGATTCTGATCTTATTGAAGCCTTTCATTGCAATGAAACACAAACAAACAGGTGAGCTACACCAATGCATTTACCTTCAAAGCATCATAGTGACCACTTGTATCATGCAACTCTTACTATTTATCCTAGACTGCATATCCCTGGCCAGAAAGGTGATCAATATTGCTTAACTGGAATTTTTGTAGCAGGATTGGCAATGGTTTTTAGTTTTGAATGCCATACATGTCATCCTGCACAGTCAAAAAAAATTTTAAGCCCCAAATCAGAAATGATATTGAGAAATCTAGCAAGGATGTCCAATACTGTGAGATTTTGGATATTTTTGAAAAAGAAAAAATGGAATATATGCACCTCAGGATTGATCTGTGGAGTCCTTGGTGCTTTCTGAACATTTCATTATCCAACTAGGATAATGTGTGAGTGATGTGGGGTTTGCTGTTTACATATTCCCTACATATACAATACATATACAGTATACATATACAGTATATACATATACTACTATACAGTACATATACAGTAAATATACAAACTACATATACAGTAGTTTGTCCAGCCAGTTTTGGTTGGGAGCATGGTTTTCTGTGGGAGTTGGATTACATTCCCCATGCTGGCTGGGGAATTCTGGGAGTTGAAGTCCACACTTTCGAGTTGCTGAGATTGAGAAACGCTGTTTTACGGGAAAGCCACAAAACCAGATAGGTGTGTCCTTCCATGGTGAAGTTGTGTGAATGTGCTAATCATATCGGGCTCATTTTAAATGCTGAGCAAATTGTGCTTGGACTGAAAACAAAGCATGAGGAGAAAGGATAGCATTCCACTTTTCCCACCTAGTAATGCTGTTTGTGTAGGATTGTGGGTTTTTGAACTCAGACAGTGGCAGCTGCTTATACCTATGTCATACTTGACATTATGTTTTTCCTTTTTACAGATACAAGATATCATTACTCAAGCCATCAATTAAAGCACTAGCTCTGTCTTGCAAGGTATCCATTCGGACAGACAACCGAGGTTTTCTTTCGTTGCAATATATGATAAGGAACGAAGACGGAGAGATATGCTTTGTGGAATATTACTGCTGTCCCGATGAAGACGTGGCAGAAGCAGAACTGTAGCTATAATGAAAATGTGACTGAATTAATGCCCGAGAAAACTGTTCGGTTCAAGCCAGTCTTGGCCCATTCCCATCCTCTAGCTCAGCCGCACATGCGGGATGAGCCTCCTACGATGGCCAACCTGACCTTGGGCGAACCAGTTGTTAAATTACCCTTCACCCCCAGCTATCAAAGTGGATCCGGGGTGCTGCACTGTAATGGAGAAAGGGGAAATGGAGCAGCTGATATGAGGGAAGGAGGAAGAAAGAGAGAAAGTGGCCTTCTCCTTCCCTTGCGCCGGCCATTCCGTTGCCCATTTCTCCATTGCAACGCAGCACCCAGGATCCACTTTGAAAGGGGGGAACAATTTAATATCCATTTCGCTTGAACCGGTGCAAACCGGCTGAATCTCACCCCATCTCAGTTGTAACTACATTTGGGAGGGAACATCCCTTCAAGCTGATTATTATTGTTGGCTGTGAGGGCCTCTGTCCTTCCCTGCAGCTTTTGCATAGCCAAAAGTTACACAGCTGTATCCCAGCAGATATGTGATTACCTTTCTTTTTCCAACAAATCCAAGCCACTTGCCACTTTAAGAGCATTGATTGCCTGAGGATGGTCCATTCCTAATGCTTCCTTGTAGGCTACCAAGCTCTTGTTGAAATACCTTTCAGCAGCCTCTAGAAAAACAAGTGCGGTGTATTTTGCATGAAATATATTTTGAAAAACAAATCAGTATAAGGACGTTGTATGGATTGGTTAATTTCACTTTCCTTCTTTTATTTGATGTCATTTTGTTGTACCAAAAGAAGTACAAATTTTTCAAATCATTCGGCTTATGTAGTTGCCTGTCTCACTTTTACATGACTACTTTACAATAAAATACACAAGACAAAAAAATTTTAAATACATAGCAGCCAATCATTGTCCAACCAATCTTCCACACAGCCAGGGGAAAGGAGAAGAAAGGAGTATTATGTATTAGCTGTAACCCTTGGCAGGTCTGTTAGCCCAGTGTGCCTCACCCATACAGACTCCAAACCAAAAAGGTAGATTAATTTTTATTTTGTATTTATGTATATAAGTAGAGAGGATGCCTCACTGGCCACTCAGCCAAAAGAAGAACAACTTAAGAAGGTGGAGAAATACATACTCTATATACAGTTCAAACATTTTGGGTTTGGAGTGAGTCAGTTTCATTGGTAACAGTCATTCTGACACATCTCTGATGTTATGTATACGCACAGTAGCTTTAGCATGTAACACGGAACATCCTATAATTTCTTAGTATGATCTTGTTAATGCTCATTGAAATATTCAAGAAGTGTGGTTTTCTTATTATAACAAGTTTGGCAATCATTAAAAGTTTATTTTATTTTATTTATTTATTTGATTTGTCAATCGCTTACAAGATAATAGGAAGTGTATACATAGTTATGAATATATGAAATGGGTACATATAAGAAAAATAAAAGAAACAATAGGATAGGGATGGTAGGCACGATTGGTGCGCTTATGCACGTCCCCTATAGACCTCTTAGGAAAGGGGTGAGGTCAATAGTAGACAGTCTAAGGTTAAAGTTTTTGGGGTTTGGGGAAGAAACCACAGAGTTAGGTAGAGTATTCCAGACATTGACCACTCTGTTGCTAAAGTCATATTTCCTGCAATCAAGTTTGGTGTGGTTAACCTTGAGTTTGTATCTGTTGTGTGCTCTTTTGTTGTTATGGTTGAAGCTGAAGTATTCATTGACAGGTAAGTCATTGCAATGTATGATTTTATATACCATACTTAGATCAGACTGAAGACGGCATAATTCAAGGTTTTCTAGGTCTAGAATTTCAAGTCTGGTGTCAGTTGAAGTCAGTGTCCTTGGCAGCTTTGAACCAGTACTTATTGGGCTGTATATTTCTCATTCATAGTTTCTTTTCTTCTTAATCTACTAGAAACATTAATCGAAGAACTTCCTGGTTACTGAAAATATTAACCAGAGATGTCCTCCTTTACTACTGTCATCATGTGTTTGCCACCTTGAGTTATTTTTAAAAAGATAGGGATTATAAATCAATATTTATCTGAGGATTTGACTTCATAATTACCAGTGTGCTTTTCTTCTGCTGTGGCAGCATAAGCCTTTCCCAGGAATAATGCTGAAGATCCAACTTCAGGACTGAATTTCTGGTAGAGAGCTAATGACACAAAATGAGCCTAAAGGAAAGATGGATATTTCCAATTCACAAACCAAGAACTATCACATGATATCTGGCAGTCCATACCCTCAAATAGTAATAGCACTTAGACTTATATACCCCTTTTCAGTACTTTACAACTCTCTCTAAGCGGTTTACACAGTCAGCATATTGCCCTCAAAAATCTCGTAAGGATGGAAGGCTGAGTCAACCTTGAGCCGGTCAGAATTGAACTCCTGGCAGTGTACTGCAGAGTTAGCCTGCAATACTGCCTTCTAACCACTGTGCCACCATGGCTCTCAAAACTTTTTTCATCATCCTAAAATTAGAATCCTAGTCTAATCCCCAATATGAAGGCTTCCCACAGAATCACAGCTTCAGGAAAGGATTTTATATCAGCACATATTCTGTGGTGGTGGGGTGGGGGAGTTTAATATCGGTAGCAATCAGTGGTGAGATTCAATTGTTTTTATACTGCTTTTTGTGGGCATGGCTTGGTGGGCGTGCCAGGGGAAGGATACTGTAATATCTCCAGTCAGAGGTGATATTTGCTGGTTCTCCGAACTACATAAAATTTCTGCTACCAGTTCTCCAGAACTGGTCAGAACCTGCTGAATACCACCTCTGGTAGCAATGGTGAAAAAAATCAAATGCAAAAAAATGCTTTGTTATTGGCCAACCTTATTTCATACATATAATCCCATTTCATATAGGATTTTAAAGGTCAAAACCACACCTTAAATTGACCCAGGAAAAAAACCTAGCAACCAATACAGCTGGGAGAGCACAGGTGTAATATATGATCTAGAGTAGGAGTGGCAAAATAGATTTCATTGAAGGCCACATCAGGGTTGTGTTTGACCTCAGGGGGCCGTGGTGGCCGTGGGTGTGTCTGAAGTGGGCATGGCCAGCTCAACGTCTCTTGTGTCGGGACGCCTGTGGCAGGCTGAGTGCTCTGCCAGTGAAAACAGGCTGCCAACTCCATTTTCGACTGCAACGGCTTCCTGCAACCCTCTGCCAATGAAAACCAAGCTCGAGAGGACTGCCTGCGACTTTCCCGAGCTCCATTTTCATTGGCACAAGCACCACGGGTCGGTCCTTTGCTGTTTCCAGGGTGGCCTCAGGGGCCAGATCCGGCCCACAGGCCTTGAGTTTGACGCCCCTGATTCTAGAGGAACTCACATAACTCTCGTTTGCACCAGTTAAATTTTCCCATTATTCTTCAATTAAGTAAAAAAAAAAAGTCCCTTACCTGTAATGCATATGAAATGCTTTTTTCATATATTTTTTTTCATTTGTTTGATTTTGGCTATTTCTTGATAAAGAGCTATCAGTTCTGGAGCCACATCTCCTTCTGCTGAAATGAGATAATCAACGGCCTTCTCAAAATACTTGGATGCCAAATCTAATTCGTTTTTCTGAAAACTTGCCCTAGGGACAAAAAAACAAAAAACAGCAGCTGGATTGTTCAGTGGCAGGATTCAAAAAAATTTACTACCCGTTCTGTGGGCGTGGCTTGGTGGGCGTGGCTTGGTGGGCATGGCAGGGGAAGGATACTTAAAATCCCCATTCCCTCCTCTCTTCTGGGGGAAAGTTACTGCAAAATCCCCATTCCCTCCCCACCCCGCTAACCTGCTTTCCAGCTCTGTTCTCCTGGGCAGGGCAACCAAAGAAGATCCAGCCGATTAGCTGGGACTCAGGAGGTAGAAAATAGATGGGGTTGGCGAGGCCAGTCAGAGGTGGTATTGGCCGGGTCTCCGAACCACTCAAAATTTCCGCTACCGGTTCTCCAGAACTGGTCAGAACCTGTTGAATACCACCTCTCATATCCAATCTTATTACCGGTGTTCTTTCGTGCCTCGGGCTGCACTAGAGCCATACGTAAGGATGGAAAAAGAAAAGAAACTTGGTTTCTTTTTTCACATCTGTATCTCGGCCTCGGAGTGGAAGAGGACAATGTGCTTAATCAAATATTTTGATCTGCGCATTCTTGCCAAATTTCTAAAGTCCACGTAAACAGTTTGCCGCACAGAGTGGAAGCTATGGCAATGATCGGAGTGCTAGCAAGCCTTTTGATACTACAGCTTTCTTACAGTAAGAGCCTGGACGATGGAGCAAAAGGTAAACAGGACTTTAGGTATCTTTTTCATTTAAACCTCGAGTTACATGAGTAAAATTTCATGTAATAAATTAAGTCTAGATGGACAAGCAGATTACAGGTAGAGAGTGGGGGAAGAAGGCCTGGTTGGTGCAAATGGAGAAGACCATTGCTGGTAATGTGAATATGAATGGATAAATTTGATTCATATCAGCGAAACTAGGCAATTAAAATATATATAATCACAAGTATAGTCAGCTTCTTTTTGTGTTTCCATTTATTTGTCAACTAATTCAATAGAGGAAGATAACATATTAATATACTGTAAGATTCATTGAGAAAAAGGTTGGGGAGGGGTTTTTAGTCTTAGGATAGTCTTTTAAAATGGTGTATGAAATGGCCATTGATTTTTGTTCCAACTGGTAAAACAAATCTGTTGGGTTTAACTTGACTCCCATTCTGTTAGATTTGCTGCATTATAGAACGTGCAACATCTGGGTCATTGCTTCTGAAACAAATATCAAAACTTGCATGAAGGGATTTGACTGCCATCAGTGTTGGGTCAAACTGTTTTTAGTGAACTAAATCCAAATGGTATCAACTTCCCATCCAAATTCATAGATTATATTCCATTTTTCATCAATCATTTTCCCACTTTCTCTGCTACTATCTCCTATTCTGCCACCCCATGAGGCCACCTAATTTTTTTTTTTGCTTAACAATCCAGCAGAGCAAGTTTAAACTCTGGACCAAATGCTTCTAAAATCCCATCCTTTTTAGAAGCTAATCTGAACTATTCTTCTTCCTTCAACTGATCAGCATAATCTGACTGGCAGTGATACCGTTAAGTTCTTGAGCAGCAAAGAAGCAGAGCAAAATATGCCATAACTTTTGATAAGACCAGTTGCCTTAGATAGATCACAGCCATCAGAATGGCAGAATCATGTGATTTAACCTGTTTGCAGCATTACTGGAGATGTATACTATTTTTTTAGATCCGAGGCTTGAAAATCCCTTTTTGTTTATACTTAATTTCTCCTGGATTGTAAATCTGAAACCCAGGAATTACTGTTCATCGTATGTCCTGATTTGACTAAGATGATCCCAGTTTCCGTCTCCAGTACAAGCACCTTAACCAGGTGTGCAAAAAAACATCCTGGAAAGTAGAACTGTAGAGACCCGCAAAGTCAGATTTAACCATCTACAGGTAGTCCTCAACTTACAAACCACCATTTAGCTCGAAATGTTGTTTAAGTGAAAAAAAAAATCTGTTAAGTGAGTTTTGTCCCATTTTATGACCTTTCTTGCTACAGTTGTTAAGTGAATCAATACAATTGCTCAGTTAGCAACACGGTACTTAAGTGAACCTGGCTTCCCCATTGACTTCGCTTGTGAGAAGTGATCACATGAGCCAGGGAGATACTGCACCCGTCATAAATAGGAGTCAGATGCTAAGCACCTTTTTTCACGTGGCCGTGGGAATGCTGCAACAGTCAATGTGACAAATGGTCGTGTCATTTTTTTATCAGCGCCGTTGTAACCTTGAACAGTCGCTAAATGAACTGGGGTAAGTCGAGAACTACCTGTATTAAGAACTAGTTCGCCACTGTGCAGGGGAACTGTGTGAAAAGGACTAAACACCTGTTCTGACCCAAACCTGGTTCCAAGAAAGCAAACACAAGACAAAGGCAGCAGTATAATCTGTTGAAGTTTCAGCTAAGAATCCTGTTTCTTCACAGATAAAAGGCTGCTTCTAACTAATTAGCTCTGACAAGAAAGTGCCTTGTCAAGTTTTTTTCAAGTCTGACAAAAAAACAACAGATAAGAAATAGTTTATAAGAGTCTTCAAATACCAACTGTAATGTCCACGAGGCTGAGTTCAAAACATCTTTGCCTTCTGCAAAGAAGGTTAATTTCATAGCTGGCTTTTATCTTCTTGAAGGAGGGGTCATTACCTTGCAGCCTTAGTCCCGAGTCGCCCGTGCTGTTGTAGCTGCTCTTTCCTATAAGCAATCCTGTGCGTGTGCTCACTTGGCACAGGCTCCTAGGGAACCTCCTCATCGCTGCTGCCAGCCCCCACAATCTCTGAAGGCAGCAGTCCATTCCGTAATGGTCCTGCCCCCTCATCTGAGTCTCGCTCTCCTCAGCTGTCTGCACCTGCTGCCGGCTAACCACAACAACACCTCTCTCCAGCTTTGCTTGTTCAAGCTTGCAGATTATGGCCTTTATTCAGCAGCTTGAAGATGTGCGGAGTTCAATTCTCAGAATTCACCATGCTCTGCCGGGGAATTGTGGGAATTGAAGTCCACGCATGTCCAAGTTGCCAAGGTTGAAAAACAACGATTTAATTGGTTGAAAGTACAATAAGCTCATTGATATTGCTGTTTATAAGGAGCTTCCACAGTTCCAGCAGCAAGACACTGCTTTAAATAACTATATGATCCCAGAATGAGAATTCTGGGGTTATTAAAAATCTCTATTTCACTTCCAGTTGCCAAAGTTGAGAAATGCTGATCTAAATGGTTTTTTTGGCCTAATATGTCACTTTTGCTCTTCATTTGATGTAGAGTCTGCATATGATGATGAAATCCAACAAAGCAGCTGGGGCAACAGTACAGTAAACACCACTCTCACAGGTAGAGCTCCTAATTTCACTCATACACCTTGAATTATATCGTCTTGTGATTTATTTAAGTTTAGTATAGTCTAGTGTAAAGAGGAGAGGTTAGAATGCAGTACTGCAGGCTGCTTTTGCAGGATGCCAGCTGCCTGCAATTAGGCAATTCGAATCCCACCAGGCTCAAGGTTGACTCAGCCTTCCATCCTTCTGAGGTGGGTAAAATGAGGACCCAGATAGTTGGGGGCAATTATGCTGACTTTGTAAACTACTTAGAGAGTGTTGTAAAGCACTGTGAAGCAGTATATAAGTCTATATACCACACACACACACACACACACACATACACATCACTTAATAATTTACAGATAGTTTACCTATAGAGGTGTAGGCATGTATATGATTTGCAAATAATCCATTTTATTCAACAAATTTGATGCTGTGTGTCTCACAGTCTTCTGGGCCCCTCCAAAATTGCTGTACTGATAGAAACACTACTAATAAAAGTGATTCTGTTCGACTCCACCAGCCAAACAGTGAATCTTCTTGGTTTCTTTGCAGAAACAGTCGTTATTCAACTGATAATGGGAGGATCTGAATGTTACAAAAGCAAACATCCTTTCCTTGTATACTTGTATAACTCTGCAGGGTTTTTCTGCTCAGGGACCTTGCTCAACCACGAATGGGTGCTCACCGCTGCACACTGCAATAGGTGAGGGCATTACAGAAGGTGGAAGGGTTGAGGGAGATTGTGCTTAAATATCCAGAGATTTTTATAATGTTTCTGCTAGTTTGTAGTGACTTCTCTATGCATTTTGAATGTGTGTTCTGCTGCTACTGCTCCTCACAATCATATCTTGAGCAATGGTGTTTATATTTATGATACAATTTCCTTCTACTTCACCATAGTATTTCCTTTTTTACTGGGATACAATAACAACAAACACAACAATATCTGGATCATTACCTGAACACCATCAGCATTGACAAAATCACCACAGTCAATTGCAAAAGGCAGCTTTACTTGGAACAGCTTACATCCTGTGACAATCTACCTACACCAGATCCTTAGGAAGGACTCGATAGGTGGCAAATCCAGTCTAAACATCTGACTGACTGTGCAACCAACCAGAATAGATTAACTATATGCTGCCTGACTCTGAGGGTTTGCAATAAGAAAATGAATTTCAAAAAAATAAATTAAAAAAGCTTAAAAGATAAAAACATCTGAGGGGCTTCTCTCTCCCTTGTCAAAGGCCTGGGCGAGGCACCACACCTGACTCTGTGGTTTCTTCCCCAAACCTCCAAAACTTTAACCTTAGACTGTCTACTGTTGACCTCACCTCATTCCTAAGAGGTCTGTAAGGGGGAGTGCATAAGCGCACCCAGCGTGCCTACCGTCCCTGTCCAAATGTTCCCTTTTATTTATATCCATTTCAGGTATTAATAACCATGTTTATACTGATATCTGTTATCTAATACATACTTGATAAATAAATAAATAAATAAATAAATAAATAAATAAATAAATAAATAAATAAATAAATAAAATCTTCATAGCTCTTCAAAACAAGAGCAGAGTGGTCAAAATCCAGATCTTGTGTTCGTCTTTATCTATCCTACGATCCTTCGAGATAGGTTGGGTTGACAGAGGATGTGCTCAATACGAAATCATAAGATTAATATCAGAAACCACATGGACTCCTTAACTTTTCATTGTTTTTCTTACAGGGATGATATCCAGCTAAAGCTTGGTGTGCATAATGTACATGTACACTATGAGGATGAGCAGATAAGAGTCCCGAAGCAGAAGTTGTGTTGTCTCAGCACCAAGAACTGTACCCAATGGAGCCAAGATATCATGTTGATCAGGCTGAACAGTTCTGTTAACAATAGTAAACACATTGAGCCTCTCAGCTTGCCCTCCAGGCCTCCCAGTATGGGCTCAGATTGCACTGTTATGGGCTGGGGCACAATCACATCTCCTAAAGGTAGGGATCTCTGACTATACTCTCAGACCAAGCTATTGATGTAACATCAAACATCAAAAGCAGTAAGAGCTGCGATGGCGCAGTGGTTAGAATTCAGTACTGCAGGCTACTTCTGCTGGCTGCCAGCTGACTGCAATTTGGCAGTTTGAATCTCACCAGGCTCAAGGTTCACTCAGCCTTCCATCCTTCCGAGGTGGGTAAAATGAGGACCCAAATTGTTGGGGACAATATGCTGACCCTGTAAACTGCTTAGAAAGGGCTGCAAAGCACCGTAAAGTAGTATATAAGTCTAAGTGCTATTGCTATTTGTTGATTAGCTGGGATTGAGTTTATTCCGTGTT
Source organism: Bungarus multicinctus (assembly GCA_023653725.1). Taxonomy (NCBI): domain Eukaryota; kingdom Metazoa; phylum Chordata; class Lepidosauria; order Squamata; family Elapidae; genus Bungarus; species Bungarus multicinctus. Next base: position 258,487,960 of record CM042834.1, read on the forward strand.
CTCAGACTCAGCTTTCTTTGTCTGGTTCAGATGACATTTTTCCTTTGTTTCCTTAAGACTTATATCTATCTTATCTACCCTCCTTGGGGAGGGTAGATAATCTTTTAGACACGATTCCTGCCTTTTTGTTCTTGTTCACAATACAAGCTTATGCGCTGTGTCATCTTCAGATGTGGAAGTTTCAGTATGCTGCCTGAGAAATTTTGAGAAATGAAGTCTGTGCTGTCCCAGCCAGTCTATGGGAATTGGTTAGTTACTTAGGAATTGTGAGCTGTCCCCTTAAGGGAATGCATCTTGGGAAATGTAGTTAAAGATATCATGGGAAATGTAGTTCAGGTCATGTGGCCACATCTGTAATCCTGATTGGTCACTAAATTGACCCTCGAGGAGTTGAGGGAGGTTGCCCTCCATTCTTGCCTGCACTCATGGACTGATAACAGCTTCCTTTCTATCGCTACGTGATGGGTTAGGAAAAGAACCATTTCTTACCTGCATGCTGATATACAAAGGATTGGTCATTATAGAAGAGCTTCATCATAAATGTGAGTCATGAAGATACCTGATGTACCAATAAATGTACTTTGTTATGGATATTTTGTGGAATTTTCTATCTGCATCTGCACAGTCACAAATCCACCTATGTGCATGAGACAGACAGAAAAGTAAAAAATGGTTCTTTTCCTAACCCATCACGTAGCAATAGAAAGGAAGCTGTTATCAGTCCATGAATGCAAGCAAGAATGGAGGGCAACCTCCCTCAACCCCTCAAGGGTCAATTTAGTGACCAATCAGGATTACAGATGTGGCCACGTGAACATGAACTACATTTCCCAGGATACCTTTAACTACATTTCCCATGATGCATTCCTTTAAGGGGACATTCCTTTAATTCCTAAGTAACTAACGAATTCCCATTGACTGGCTGGGACAGCACAAAGTCCACAAGTCTTAAAGCTGCCAAATGTAGAGAGCCCTGTTCTAGATCTTCTCCAGAAGATGCAAGATCAATTCTATGACCTTTGAACTAGCAAAAGTTCTACTTTGCCCACAAAGCAATCTTTGCACAGAGTGCTGGAGGAAGTTGAGAAGCCTTCAAATGCCCTCACCTATTAATATCTTGACAAAAACCACCCTTTGCAAACATTTAACTAAATATGGTTTTTCCAGATGTCCCCTTTGGACAACTTGAAAGACAATACTTTCTATTCTGAGGCAATGAGATAAGCTCTATTGGTTGGAAACAATGGAAGTTATAGTTTTATGTATCTGGGAGGTACATTGTGAAAGGTGGATCTGTGTAACTTCACCTATTTTTTTTTTCAGTGACTTATCCCAAAGTCCCTCATTGTGTTGACATTAAAATACTCCATAATCCGGTGTGTCAAGCAGCTTACCCAACAATGTCAAGAAAGAACATATTGTGTGCAGGTGTCCTGGAAGGAGGCAAAGATTCATGTAAGGTAAGATGATCCCTTCTAAGACAGACTCCTAAAGAAACAGGGCCAGTTTTCAAAGCTATGATAAGAGATTGAATCTTGAAGGCATCTTGTAGAAAGATACATACCAAGTCACAGCTTTTTCTAACTCCAGTGCCTTCTAGGTGTCTGGATTTCCAGAGTTTAAAAAAAGCTTACTGCCTGGGAATATATATACTGTATGTATGTATGTATGTATGTATGTATGTATGTATGTATGTATGTATGTATGTATGTATATACATATATACATACATATACACAGTGTGTATATATATATATGTGGATCTTTGGTTCTTCGGGTTTTCTTCCACGTAGAATTGGAAGTATCTAGGCGACGTTTCGATGAAGTCTCATTCATCATCTTCAGGCTTGTGTCTTCGGCCTTGTGCTTCTCGGAGTAATGTGAGTTTGCAGCTGCTTCTTCTTTTTAACTGCTAGTGGGGGTGTGACTTGATTGGGTGGGGGCTTGGCTGTGTTCTGATTGGGTGGGGGTGTGTTCTCATTGGTTGGGGGTTTGGCTGTGTTTTGATTGATTGGGGGGTTGGCTGTGTTCTGATTGGCTGGAGGTGTGCTCTGTTCTGGTGGGGGTTTGGTTGTACTCAGGTTAGTCTTAGTTTCTGGGGGATTTGAGCTGGTGAGCTGTGATCTTGTTGTTTGGCTTCGCGTTCGTGGTCGTGCTACATCTTCATGGTGGGTGTCAGTTCACTTCATGTATGGGTTGGGGGGTTTGAAGTAAGTAGTGATGCAGCTGTGGTGCAGCTTCTGGTTCGTGGTCGTGTCTCATCTTCTGTGTGAGTATGAGTCTGCTTTTTATGTGGAAGTGTGGTGGTAGCTTCTTGTGTGGCCCTCGTGGGTGTGGGTCTGGGGTCCTTCTTTATGTTAGGTACTCATTTGTTAATGAGAGCAGGTTTCCAAATGGCTGGTAGGCGGGAGGTGTCATCTCGTTTATTCATGCTGTGTGGGCATTTTTCTATCTCTATGGTTTCTCTGATTATTCTGTTATTGAAATGTTCGGTTTTGGCGATAGTTGTGGTATTTTTAAAGTCAATCTTATGTCCTGTGGCTTTGAGGTGTTGGACCAGGGAAGAGGTTGGTTCTTCTTTTTTGATTGAGTTCTTGTGTTCTTCAATGCATGCACTTATTCTTCTGTTAGTTTGTCCGATGTATGTGGTGGGGCAGGAGGTGCACGGGATTTCGTATATACTCCTTGGTTTTCTAACTCAGTTTTGTCTTTAGGGTTTCTTAGGATGGTGGATATTTTTCTGTTTGTGCAGAATGCTGTTTTAATGTTGTGTTTTTGGAGAAACTTGCTGATTTTATCTGTAGTGCCTTTTATATATGGGAGGAGGGCTTTGCCGTTTTCTTGTTCTCTGTCTTGGATTTTGGTTGGAGTTTCTTTTTGGATTAGGTGAGTAATCTTCTTTCTTTGGAATCCATTGGCTGTTAGTACGTTAGTGAGAGTGTGTAGTTCGGTTTTTAGGTGTTGTTTGTCGGCTAAGCATTTTGTTCTGGAGATGAGTGTCTCGGCTACAGAATTGATCTGTGCTGGGTGTGAGAGTGCATGTAGATAGCGGTTTGTATGTGTTTTCTTTTGGTAGATGGTGTGTCCTAGGGAGCCATTGGATTTTTTGTATACTAAGACATCTAGGAAGGGAAGTTGATTGTTAGCCTCTGTTTCCATGGTGAATTGTATTTTGGGGTGTAGGCTATTGAGGTGTGTGAGGAAGTTGTTCAGTTTTTCTTTCCCGTGTGGCCAGATTATGAAGGTGTCATCTACGTATCTGAGCCAGAGTTTGGGTTTGTGATCATATTTTTCTAGAGCTTGTGTTTCAAAGTGTTCCATGTAGAGGTTTGCGATGACAGGTGAGAGGGGTGATCCCATGGGTGCTCCTTCTATTTGTTTGTATTTTTGTCCGTTGTAGGTGAAGTATGTATTGGATAGGCAGTGGTTGGTCAGATCTAGGATGTGCTTGGGGGGTTGTATTTGTTTTGGATGGCTGTCAAGGCTTCTTTTATAGGCACTTGGGTGAAGAGGGATATGACATCGAAGCTCACTAATAGGTCTCTGGGTTGTAAGTTTTGTTTCTTTATGATCTCGATGAACTGGAATGAGTTTCTTACATGTGAGTTGATGGATTCTGCATAGGGCTGCAGTTGTTTGGCGAGAAATTTGGCTAGGTTTTGTAGAGGTGAGCCTATGGAGCTGACTATTGGTCTAAGTGGGGTTCCTTCTTTGTGTATCTTGGGGAGGCCATAAAGCTTAGGGCATCTGGATGATTTCTATCTGGGTATGATTCTTTGCTGGATTTCTTCACTGATGGGGGAGGCTTTTATTTTGGATCTGGTGGTTTTTTCTAGGTAGGTGGTGGGGTCTGTGTTTAGGGGTTTGTATATGGGGTCTTGGAGTAGGTTGGTTAACTTGGTTTGGTAGTCAGATGCACAAGGCTGAAGACACAAGCCTGAAGATGATGAATGAGACTTCATCGAAACGTCACCTAGATACTTCCAATTCTACACGGGAGAAAACCCGAAGAACCAAAGATCCATAGGTATGTATGTATGTATGTATGTATGTATGTATGTATATATATAGTATATATATGTATGTATGTATGTATGTATGTATGTATATACATACATACATACATTTATTTTTGTCAATTGCTTACAAGATAATAGATATTAGTAAAAACATAGTTATGAATACATGGATACATATAAGAAAAATAAGAAAAAATAAAAGAAACAATAGGACAGGGACGGTAGGCACGTTGGTGTACTTATGCATGCCCTCCGTTGATGTTAGTGGAGGAAACTCTAGGAGTTAAATTGTACAAGGATCCTGGATTGGGGAACACCGAAGTGAAAACATTTGGGGTTATATGGAAATGGACAATAGAAGGGAACCATTTGCTCCACTTCATTCATAGATAGTAATGTGATGTCCCATGTTTGATTTTTCTCAAAAGGGTGATTCTGGAGGACCCCTCATCTGTGATGGACAAATCCAAGGCATTGTATCTTGGGGGCGCTTTCCTTGTGCCCAACTTCTTGAACCTGGCGTCTACACCAAGGTCTTTGATTATATTGACTGGATCAAGGGTATTATTGCAGGAAATACAAGCGTAATCTGCCCCTAGTGACAATTTTTGAAAAAGATAAAAAGGAGAAAATATAATGTATTACTACATCTCTTCTCTATTCCCCAATCTTATCTAACTACTTTGGAATATATTCCCAGGCAGTAAGCATTTTTGAGACTCAATGAGACTGCCTTTGGAATAAGAAATATTCAAAATAGTGCTGCAGGGATTATGTCCAAGTTCAATCTCAATATACAATAAACTCAATAAGATGGAGGCCTGTTTTAAGATGAGGTGCAAAACATTGACTCTAAAATGGACCATTCCAAATATTTTAATCTCTGAACATCTTTCAATTTCTGTCCACTTCTGGGATAGTGGGGTTCTTGATGCTCGTTTTCTTGCAGACGTTTCATTACCCAGCTAGGTAACATTATCAGTACTATAGTTTTCTCTTCTATTGGTACTTCTGTGACATTTATAATACGCTCATATGGAGTCATGAATATGTCCATATATACCCGAGTCCCACTGTTGCCTAAAAAACATCCCAGATTAACCCCCCACTCCCCAACCACGAAATAGATTTTTCAGAATCATGTTTTCATGTAAATTCTCAGGTATCAACAATAATAAAATCTTATAAATCATCTTTCATTTGTGTTATGATATGTACAGAATAACCTCTGAGTAACAACGATATGCATATGGAAACGTTTATGAGACTAGTTATGAATAATTATTGAGCCACACACAGATACACTAAATTGATTTAAAGTTTACTTTAAGAAATAGCACAGTCCAATAAACGGTCCAGGTCATATACGTTTAACAGTCCAAAGAATATCCAATTACCGGGTCTTCTTACCGGTTGCCTTTGTCATTTACAGTAAGCAAAGATATCAAAGTATAAGCACAGCATAAATACAACAGAGAACCTTAGATAGCAACAGAATGTCAGAGAGAGCAAGCTATGATCTCTAGCTCCCTCTTATGGTAATTTGCAATATAATCAGCCAGTCAGAATATAGTATAAATCAATACAGTGATTTTGTCTTAAAGCTACAAACATGCACTGTTGGTTTATATATTGCCAACCCAACTAATTGGTATATAGATTCCTAACAACTTGTTTTCTGAGTCTTCGTTTTTTACACTCGTAGTAAAGAAACAGCCTGGCAACTGGCAGCATCCGGCCAACTAGGCTTAAAAGCTGAAAATGCTCTGACCTGAGTAGGATGTGGATAGGATACTACAGACTGAGCAACTGGAAAAAAAAATTCTGAGAAATGGCGATGAAGCTCACAAATTGCTTGGGTTCATGTAGGTCAGGAAGCCATCACCAAACCAACCTGCTTAATGGCCTGATGCAATGTGTACGATAAAGCCAATTGAGCCTTGCTCCTACCATTTATGGATGGATGCAATGGCAGAGATCAGATTTTACATAACCTCCACTGAGCTAGGTTTGGTTTTGCTATGATGGAAAACTGGGCTTCCATCTTAGGTAGTCCTCCCTAGGCAGTCCTTTAATAGGACTCATTCTCGAATAAGTCTAACTGCTGTAATAACATAGGGATTTCCCCCACCACCACACAGACAAATTGATCAACTGAGTTTGGGTTGCTTTTATAAGGTCTAACTCCCCTGGTTTTTTGAGGCTTAAAATATTCCCAGCTAGGAAAAAAAAATCTGTTTTCCTTCTATCTGTAGGAAGTTAGCACCCACCCCTCTCCTAGAAAAATGAAATATTTTAGGATATATTAAAAGAATATTTCCCCTAAAAGAGCAGTAGAAACTCAGAGAGGCAAAAACTGAGCCCCCTTACTTGTTAATGGGCCATTAAGGCCTGCACCTATCTATTCTACATAACAAAGATCTACTTCCTTCAGGCAGAGCCATTTCATTGCCCTTAATTGCATCACCCAGCAAGGTTCAACCAAGCCTGGGACTCAGGACAACCTACAAAGTTACCCCTGCATGGCCCCATGGGAGTCTGACAACCAATCAGGACACATTTCTTGCCACAAGAACAGGAAGCAAGTTCAAAACCCAACAGAGGGTAAAATATATCTCACTCTCCATGTGGTCAGCTACCCAGAATTACGCGTGCTTGGTGGTTTGGCTTCACCATTAAACCATCTTTCCAAGCAGTCCCCATGTTTCCAGTGTCTTTCTTCCCACTTGTAACTGAACCCAGATGGACATTTCTTCCAACGTATCCTAAAGGTGAAGTGAATTCTGTACCAATATCTCATATGGACAGCATTAATCGCATCTTAGGCTTTTTTGCTTTCCAGAAGAGTCTGTTTTTATTGAGATATATATCCAGCAGTGGTTGGATTCAAATGTTTTTACTACCAGTTCTGTGGGCGTGGCTTGGTGGGTGTGTCAGGGGAAGGATACTGCAAAATCCCCATTCCCTCCTCACTCCTGGGGGAAGGTTACTGCAAAATCCCATTCCTTCCCCATCCCACTAACCTGCTTTCCAGCTCCATTCTCCTGGACAGGGCAACCAAAGAAGACCCAGCCGATCAGCTGGGACTCGGGAGGCAGAGAATAGATGGGGCATGGCTAGTCAGAGGTGGTATTGGCTGGTTCTCTGAATCATTCAAAATTTCTGCTACGCTTCTCCAGAACTGGTCAGAACCTGATGAATACCACCTCTGGTACAGTTGCCAAATTGTTTACTGGAGAGAATCTGGTTCAAGTCTAATGTCACTGAGAGAAGTTCCCTGACTTTGGTCCAGGCTCAAACCAAATTATCTAACACAGCAGTTGTGGAAGAAGAATGCAAGGAAAAAATGCTAGTTATGGGGCCTTCAGCCTCTGGAGGAAATATGGGACATAAATCTAGAAAAAACATGTTTTTTAAAAGATTCAGAAATGCTTCTAACTATACTTTGTTTGGATTGGCACATCACAATCAACAGGAGTCATTTTAAAGATACAGAATTTCAAAACTCAGAAAGGGGTCATTTCCTGGTCAGCTTAAGTCCTAATTAACCTTAAACGACCCCAGGTAAGTTTTGAGTTTTACCTGAAGCAAGTCAATTTAGGTAAGGCAAACCATGGGAATGTGGCAGTGATTGTAAGTGTGAAAAATGGTCATAATTTTCAATGCCATTGTAACTTTGAATGGTCACTAAACAAGTTGTTGTAAGCCAAGGACATATAGTACCTGTATATGTGACCCATCGGTCACCTCTCTCCTTAATCTGTTCAAATAATGCATCTCTGTCATTATTAATCAGTTCACTTTTAAACATTTTTTTTGCTTACCTGCCAAGTGCCACAATGATGTCTTTGGGGCATACTTTTAAGTTTGGCAACTCTTTTCCAATCTAACCCCTGCAATTCTTCCAGGCATTTTTCAGCCTTCTGCAGGTTGCAGTAACATTCTTTGGTAGTAGAAAAGTCAAGGAAAAATCAATAATGGACGTTCATTTAAGGCCTGATGCTTCAAGCAGGCATCTTCCCTACCCTGAACCAATTTGTCAGGCTCTAAAAAAGCAAGAAAGACACGCTGAGTATCTTCTAAGCAGTTGCCTTGATTATTTCTCACTTATAGACAGAAATCTTGCTAAACTAAAGCAAACCCTTTGCATTATTAAACAGAGTGGTCAATGTCTGGAATATTCTACCTGACTCTGTGGTTTCTTCCCCAAACCCCAAAAACTTTAACCTTAAGACTGTCTCCTATTGACCTCACCCCTTTCCTAAGAGGTCTGTAGGGGGCGTGCATAAGCGCACCAACGTGCCTACCGTCCCTGTCCTATTGTTTCTTTTATTTTTCTTATATGAATCCATGTATTCATAACTATGTTTTTACTTATACCGATTATCTTGTAAGCAATTGACAAACCAAATAAAATAAAATAAATAAATACTGTGGGGACACCTAAGGAGAAGCAGCTTAACCAAGCTGCCTCTTGATGCTCTAAAATGCTCTTCAGACTACATTCCACCCAGTATGTATTTATTTGGTTAATTGTTTATATTTTTATATTGTTAAACCATCAACCTTATGTGGGAAGAAATATCCATCTGGTACAGTTCCAAGCCAGGAGAAAGACAGTGGAAAATGGAGGCTGAATGGAAAGAGGGTTTACTGATGAAGCAGAACCAGCAAGCACATGCTTCTAGTGCAGCTGACCACATGGAGTGGAGAGTGAGGGGTTTTTATACCTTCTCTTGGGCTTTGCACTTGAGCTTCCTGTTCTGTGCAAGGACATTATTCTATTGGTTGTTGTCAGACTCCCATGGGGCCATGTGGGAGTCATAGCTGGCTCTATAGGCAAAGTACAAATCCTAGGTGTTTGTCTGAGGTCCCAAGTTTGGTTGAAGTTTGCTGGGGTTGATGCAACTGAGATGATGCAACAAAAGGGTTTGTGTTCTTAAAGGATGTTGGGCAATTCCTATTATGGCTTAATGACTTTGTCCTAGTTTGGATCTTGAGTGAGGGCTGATCCTACCATTCTTCCTAATTCTACCTTTGTTTCATAATACTCTATTTTGAATGGATTACCAAATCTGCATTTCTAAAAGCTGGCCTCAGCATTTGCTGAGGCTATTAAGTAAGACTTAGAGTATGTTTTCTGTCTTAAAAAAACCATGTTTCTCCATTTCTCATCTAGGGAAATATAATATTCTGCCTTTTTTAATATCCCCCAAAATATTTCATTCTTCTAGGAGAGGGGTGGGTGCTAACTTTTTACACTTATATTCCAGCACTGGTTTACTCCACTGATGGAAAGACCCCGAGCTATCTAGTGAAGTACTCAGCTGTGCAAAAGAATTTTGTTTGTGCTTCCCATATTCAACTCCTTTGCTCTGGCCACTGGCAAGGATATTATTCTTTCTGCATCAGATTTGCCATGCCCAAGGTGTAGTAGATTGTCACAAAAGTGCTCAAAATAGTGCCTTTTTCCTCTGAGGATGCCGGAGGAGTATCACCCCTTAGGGAAAGAAGGATATATTTCGCTGAATTTCCGGAAAAAGATGGCGGACGGCTGCTTTCGCCGGAGCTCTCTCCGGCCCGGGTGCTCTTTGCTGCGGGTCCCCATGCCCCCTGGCCCCCCTCGCCGGTGGCAGAGGTGGGGGAGGGCCCGGGGAGACCAGCGGTTATCAACGAGAGCTGGTTGGGGGCTCGCCGGAGCTAGGGGAGCCGATGGGAGCGACGGCGTTGGCGGCGGCGATCCTGGCGGCCCCGGAGTTGGCGCGGCGGCCCTGGCGGCCCCGGAGTGGTCTCGGGATGGTCTTGCTGGCTTTGGCGGCCTCGGAGGCCTCGGAGGCCTCGGAGCGGCCTCGGAGGGGCTTCGGAGGCTCCGTTCTGGATATAGCAGTCCCGGAGCGGTTTTCCAGCTCGCCGGAGCCGCGGCGTCGAGAGAGGAGACAGCGTTGCCGCGGCAGTCCTGGCGGCCTCGGAGCGGCCTCGGGGTGGCCTCGTCGGCCTCGGAGTGGCCTCGGAGTGGCGTCGGAGGCCGCGCTCCAGGTGCGGCGGCCCCGGAGCGGTTTCTGAGCGGCCTCGGAGGCCTTGGCAGTGGTGTGGAGCGGCTTCGGTGGATTTGTGGCGATGGATCCAGTGCGTGTGATGCGGAGCTCCGCCGCGGACCTCTCCGGCCTGGACGGCCTCAGCGGTGGCCCCCCTTGTTCCCTGGGCCCCCCCGCCGGTGGCAGAGGCGGGGGAGGATCGAGGGAGACCAGCTGAGTCACCTGGAAGCTGGTCGGGGGTCGGCTGGAGCCGCGGGACCGATGTGGAGGGCGGCGTGGTCACGGCGGCCCCGGCGGCCTTGGGTCGATTGCGGAGGCTTCCTCCAGCGGTCGACGGAGCGAGGCGGCTGCGGACGGACAGCGAGCGGACTTGGGGCATTTTTGATAGCCCCGAAGACGACGCGGCGGCTGGGAGATCCACGGAAGGGCTCGGCTGGGGAGCGGTGGTGCCGATGCCCCCGTGGGCCGCTTAGGTGGAGCTGTGGTGTCCCTTCCTTCCCTGGGGCCCCCACCGGTGGCAGAGGTGGTGGGCCTGGGGGGGGGACTGGCTCTACCTGTGACTCTTCCCCCCCCGGGGGTCTCACCGGTGGCAGAGGTGGGACGACCGGGGGGAGGCGGAATATACCCCAGCTGGACTGGATTCCATTTTCCATGGCCGGAGGACAGCAGGCGTTGCGGACACTCTGGGACTGCCGAGATAGGACGTCTGGGTCCACGGAAGTACCTAAGGACAGAGCTTTGGGCCTTGAGGGATGCCCCCCTCTCCCTTAGGTGGCCTTCGAAGCTCTCTAAGACCTTCCGCAATGAGGGATCCTGGGATCCGGAGCGATGGTGGGGTCGGGGAAACCGGGGAGGGCGTGGTAAATCCGGGCTTAAAAAATTTTTAAGGGGATTTTTTAAAGGGGAAAAGTCCAGGGCGGGCGGGGGAGACAGCCCGCATGGAATTGGGGGCAGCCGGGCCGGCGAGCGCGCCTGTGGGGCCTCGGGGGTTCCCGTGTCGGGGTGGCAGACAGGGGGTGGGCAGCCGGGGGCCAGTTTTATCGGCACGGTAACTGGGAGAGGTAGGTATGCTAGGGGTGGAGGGCCATATCCGGTTAGGGGATCGCGCTCCCGATGTTTACAGGCGGTAGCGCGCTCCGACCCTCCTTACCCATCCTGCAGTCCTGGTTGTCCGGAATCTCAGGCCCTGAATACCCGGCTGCTGTTGTGCAATGCCAGGTCCGTGGTTAATAAGGCTCCCCTGATCTGGGAGTTGGCTCAGGAGGAGGCCGCGGACCTGGTAGGTGTCACCGAAACCTGGTTGGGCCCAGAGGGAGGGGTCCCTCTGGTTGAGATGTGCCCACCAGGTTTCCTTGCATTTCACCAGCCTAGGGCTCAGGGAAGGGGTGGTGGGGTGGCGGTGCTTATAAAGGAAGTCCTTTGTCCTAGGGAGGCCACTGTCCCTCAGACGGCTGGCTGTGAATCTCTTTTTGTGAAGTGGGGGCAAGGGGTTCAGATGGGTCTTTTGTTGACGTACCTGGCTCCCTGCCACGTCTCATCGGCCCTACCCGGACTCCTAGAGGTAATAGCCGGGCTGGCGGTTGAGACCCCAAGGCTTTTAGTCATGGGGGATTTCAACCTGCCATCGCTCGGTGAAACCTCGGGGTTGGTCCGGGAGTTCTTGGCTTCCATGACGGCCATGGACCTGACCCAGTTAGTTTCTGCCCCCACTCACATGGGAGGTCACATGCTGGACCTGATTTTTGTCTCTGGGCAGTGGTTGAATGACTGTAATTGGGGGGACTTAGTTATTACACCCTTGTCATGGACAGATCATTCCCTCCTGAGGCTGGATTTCTGTTCCGCTACCCCCCACCGCAGGGAGGCGGAGCCACTTAGATGGTTCCGCCCCAGGCGCCTAATGGATCCAGATCGGTTCCAGAGGGAGCTTGGGCCATTTCCTGAATCTCTGGCTCTCAGCTCGCCTGGGGACCTGGTGGCCACCTGGGAGGGGTTGGCCGCCGGGGCCCTAGAGCGAGTTGTGCCTATGCGACCTCTGACTCGGCACAGATCCCATTTGGCTCCGTGGTATACGGAGGAGCTACGGGAGATGAAGTGCCGAAAAAGACGTCTTGAGGGCATTTGGAGGGCGAGCCGTTCTGAGTCTGACCGAACACAGGTGAGATCTCATATTAAGACTTACCTTGTGGCGATAGGGGCGGCGAAATCTTCGTATTTCTCCGCTCTTATTGCATCAGCAGAAAATCGGCCTGCCGCCCTGTTTAGAGTGACCCGCTCTCTACTTGAGCCGAGAGCGCGGGATGACCTCTTGCAGGGTAGAGCAGAGGAGTTTTCCCGATTTCTGCATGATAAAATCGCTCAGATTCGGGAAGGGCTCGACTCCAATTGGGTGGTCCCGGGGGAGGTGTCCGGGGCAGGTCTTGAGAGTGTTATCTGGGGGGAGTTCGATCCTGTGACCGCTGAGGGTGTGGACAGGTTGCTGGGGGGTCTGAATGCCACCACCTGTTTATTGGACCCGTGTCCTTCCTGGTTGGTTTCGGCTGCCAGGGAGACGACACGAGGCTGGCTCCAGGGGATTGTCAACGCTTCTTTGAGAGAGGGGGTGCTCCCTACCGCCCTGAAGGCGGCGGTGGTGCGCCCCCTCCTCAAGAAGCCTTCCCTGGACCCAGCTATTTTAAATAACTATCGTCCAGTCTCCAACCTTCCCTTCGTGGCGAAGGTTGTTGAGAGTGTGGTGGCACGTCAGCTCCCCCAGTACCTGGAGGAAGCAACTTACCTCGATCCGTTCCAATCGGGCTTCAGGCCTGGACATAGCACTGAGACGGCATTGGTCGCGTTGGTTGATGATCTCTGGAGGGCTCGTGACAGAGGGTTCTCCTCTGTCCTGGTCCTATTAGATCTCTCGGCGGCTTTTGATACTATCGACCATAGTATCTTATTGCGACGGTTGGAGGGGTTGGGGATTGGTGGAACCGTCCTCCGATGGTTCTCCTCCTTCCTCTCTGACCGTTCGCAATTTGTGTTGGCGGGGGGGGAGAGGTCCACCTCTAGGCCCCTGGTTTGTGGGGTGCCTCAGGGGTCGGTCCTTTCTCCCCTCCTGTTCAACATTTACATGAAGCCGTTGGGCGAGATCATCCGTGGTCTTGGAGTGAGATGTCATCTGTATGCAGATGACACCCAGCTGTACATCTCCACTCCGGACCACCCCAACGATGCTGTGGGGACTATGTCTAGGTGCCTGGAGGCCGTGCGGGACTGGATGGGCGGGAACAGGCTTCGGCTCAACCCATCCAAGACCGAGTGGCTGTGGTTTCCGGCGCCCCGATATAGCCGGCTGACACCTACGCTGGCTATTGGGGGGGAGGTTCTGCCCCCCACAGAGAGGGCTCGCAACCTGGGAGTCCTCCTGGATGTACGGCTGTCGTTTGACCATCACATCGCGGCCGTCTCCAGGGGGGCGTTTCATCAGATCCGTCGGATCTACCGGTTGCGGCCCTTCCTGGATCGGGACGCCCTGCGCACGGTCACTCAGGCCCTTGTCACCTCTCGCCTGGACTATTGTAATGCCCTCTACATGGGGCTCCCTGCGGGGAGCATCCGGAGACTCCAGTTGGTGCAAAATGCAGCCGCGAGGGTGATTATGGGGGCGTCGCGTAGCGCCCATGTGACGCCTCTCCTGCGCGAGCTGCATTGGTTGCCGATGGCTCTCCAGGTTCGCTTTAAGGTTCTAGTTTTGACCTTTAAGGCGACCCATGGCATGGGACCAGGTTACCTTCAGGATTGCATTCTACCAACGTTCTCCAACAGGCCGGTGCGTTCCCACAGGGAGGGACTGCTCCGGGTGCCGTCGGCCGCTATGTGTCGTCTGGCGGCGCCAAGGGGTAGGGCCTTCTCTGTGGGTGCCCCCGCCCTCTGGAATACTCTGCCACCGGAACTTCGTACCGGCACGGACCTGAGGGCCTTCAGGCGCGCGTTAAAGACCTGGCTCTTTGAGCAGGCCGGCCTGGGCTGAAAGAATGATTTTAAATTTTGATCCCCATTTTAATTTAAATTGGGTTTTAAGGGTGGGGGGGGGTTTTTCTAATTGCAGCTAATTCTAATATTTAATTATTTTTTAACTTTTATATTTGTGGGGTTTTTAGATGAGCTGTTCACCGCCCTGAGTCCCTCGGGAGAAGGGCGGTATATAAATGTAATAAATAAATAAATAAAATAAATAAATGGTGCATAGCTTGACACGGAAGACCTAGAATAATTAATAAAATGACTGAACAAAAATAGAAAGAAGCATAGAGTAGTTTGTCCTATCAATACGTTCAATGAATTGGCTTGGGTTTTAGTACTGCATGCCTTTTATATGGGTTTTAGTACTGTATGCCAGTGTATACTGCATAAGTCAAAAAGACAGCTGTGAAATTATCTACAAACCCCTCACATCCTGGACATAAATTGTTTCAACTTCTACCCTCAAAATGATGTTATAGGGCACTACACACCAGAAGAATTAGACACAAGGATAGTTTTTTTCCCAAATGCCACCACTCTGCTAAACAACTAATTCCCACAACATTGTCAAACTATTTACTAAAACTGTATTACTATTATTCTTCTCATCCTTCCTAGTACCTATCTCTTCCCACTTATAATTATAATCGTGTTGCTTGTATCTTTATAATTTATATTGTTTTATTTGTTTCCTGGTTGATTGCTTATTAGTAACCTATGACTATCACTAAGTGTTGTATCTTATGATTCTTGATGAATGTATTTTATTTTTTTCTTATGTACACTGAGAGCATGTGCACCAAAGGCAAATTCCTTGTGTGTCCAATCACACTTGGCCAATAAAGAATTCTATCCTATCCTATCCTATCCTATCCTATCCTATTCCAATTCTTTGATGAAATTATAAAATAGTCACTAGATGGCAGGATTTCAACAGTCAAGCATTTCTTTCCAACTCCAGCAATAAACCCCTGGAATGATCACTGCTAAATGATCACTGCTATGCATTTGGAAACATGCACCCCAATCATCAGTCTAGTAACTTTCTCTCTTGGTTCAGGTGCAGTTATTTAGATTTCAGGATCTGGGTTGCTGACTAGTATTTTCCCTTCCCTGTTTTTTTCCCTTCTCAATGTCTATTCCTGGAGCTTCTTGCACCTTTCTTCTTCTTCTTCTTCTTCTTCTTCTTCTTCTTCTTCTTCTTCTTCTTCTTCTTCTTCTTCTTCTTCTTCTTCTTCTTCTTCTTCTTCTTCTTCTTCTTCTTCTCCTTCTCCTCCTCCTCCTCCTCCTCCTCCTCCTCCTCCTCCTCCTCCTCCTCCTCCTCCTCCTCCATTGCTCTTGGGAGTGACTCATCGTTGTTGATGTTTGCTAATTTAAAATACTTCTTCTCTTAACATCTGGGGATTGTTGTTTTCTTCTACTGCTATCCTTGCAAAATGTCACCATTCCTCATAAGGGGGTGAAAGGAGAGTCACGATGTTATTCAACTCGGATTCTGGGTGAGATTTGAGAAAACTGGAATCAAAGTTGTCCACTCCCTACAGTCTGCAGATCTTCTGCCATTGGCTATTGATAAATGGCAAATCTGATATTTGCCTGAATGGTAATGTGCATTTGTTTTTGTGTGTCATTTGGTTTATTAAACTAAATATATTTAGTTCTCATACCTGTTAGAGCAGAGGTCTCCAAACTTGGCAAATTTAAGACTTGTGGACTTCAACTCCCAGAATTCTCCAGCATAGCATAGCTGTCTGGAGAATTCTGGGAGTTGAAGTCCATAAGTTTTAAAGTTGCCAAGTTTGGGAACCCCTGTATTAGAGTCTCAGGCTAAAGACCATAGCTAATGGGCATTAGATATTAATTTCCCTGATTGATTAATTATGTACCATTAAGTCATTTTAAATGAAAGTCCAGTTGCCTCTTGAAAAAATCACCTTTGGGATTAAGTCATTTTCAACTCAACCAGTGGCCACATAGAGTCAGTTTGGTCCAGGGATGGGATCCAACAGGATTAACTATCAGTTCAGTCATTTACACAGGGTTATTATTATGGTGAAAAGAGTAGGAAGGCGTATTTGGAAAGTTCATTACCTTGAGTTATTTATAAAAATAATAAAGTAGGGATAAAAATAAAATAAAAATAGACCCACCATTATTTGCTGTGAGTTAAAGCAGGGGTGTCAAACTCAATTTCATTGAGGGCCTTATCAGGGTTGCGTTTGACCTGGGGGGGGGGCAGGATGGGTGTGGCCAGCTTGATGTCACTCTTGTCGGGGGTCCCTGTGGTGACTCGAGTGCTCTGCCAGCAAGCACCGGCTCCCGAGTTCTGTTTCTGGCTGCGACGGCCTCCTGCAACCCTCTGCCAGTGAAAATGAAGCTCACGAGAGCCATACGTGGCCCTCCCAAGCTCCATTTTTGCTGGCAGAAGCACCACGGGCCGGTCCTTCGCTGTTTGGCCCCGTGAGGCAAATCTTAGCACCCTGTAAGTTTGACTCCCCTGTGTTAAAGGCAAGATAACGTTGCCCGGATAGGAGGAAAATGGCATTTCTTCTTGAAATATATCAGAAAGGGGATGCTGTTCTTGGTGATTCAGTGGGTTATTCCGATAGAAAGTATTAATAGTTACTATTTGGTATAAGTAAATATACTAGTAGTTACTATTTGGTATAAGTAAATATACTATACTATTTTGGTATAAGTAAATATACACATACATACATACACACACACACACACATACACACATACATACATACACACACACACATATATATATACATATACCTACACACACACACATACACGTATATATACATATACATACCTACATACATATATATATATTGCAACTTTATTAGGTAGGTTACTGCACAAAAAATATGGGAAATTACTGTTTTTGTTTTCCTCATTTTAATCTGACGTATTTTTTCCTTCCTTTTTTTCATTGTCTTTATTTGTATTTGCATTTTATATTAAGTTTTCTTTAAATATATATATTTTTTTAAAAAAAGAAAGGGGATGCTGTAACAGACATTAAAAGGAATATCAGGAGTCTGGTAGCCCTTTTTGGATAGACAGAAATGGTTATGCTTATTAAAAGGCATAAGCTTTTGTGATACTCATGAAAGCTTGTACCTTTTAATAAAATGCATTGCTTGGGGAAGGGGCTACTAGGTCTCTGATATTTTGCCAGTAATAACTACCATACTGTGTCTCTCTTCCTGTGAGTAAGAGGAATTGCTGTAGCTTCAAGGGTTTGGAGTCAGTCTCTTTCATCCTGGAACTCTTCAAAAAAGTTAGACTACCACTCCAGTTATTCCCAACGAAATGAAAGAAAACGAAAGCACGTAAATCACATGGCTAGGGCCTGGCCTTAGGAACAGAGCATCTATAGCATTTTTGATCTCCTTTTTTTCTGGAGGTATCATGGCAAAAAATGCCTTACCTTGTAGAGTAAGGTAGCCATGCGTGAGATTGGCAAGAGCTTTTGCTAGTTTCCAATGTTGGTTTCCCTAGATAATTCTAGTGAGGACTGTGCATTGCATCAGCTCCTTGCATGCTTTATGTATCTGGAGAAGAACATTTATGTGGCTAATTTGTTATTTGAACTATAAGTACCTGGTAGACACACCCATACTCAGTTTTCAGCTGAAACACAAACATTCTGATTCCGGTTATTTTCAAGGTATGAATGTAGTGGTGAGATTCTACTGGTTCGGCCTGGTTCATATGAACCGGTAGTAAAAAAAAATGCTACCGTTCGGCTGAACTGGTAGTAAAAAAACCAGCTACCAGTTCAGCCGAACCAGTATTTATTTTTCTTTTTTCTTCCTGAAAATCAGCTGTTCTGATGATCAGCTGTGCTGGGATACCCCTCATTGTTTTCACCCAGAAGGCCAGGAGGAAAAAAACGGTGGTGATGGTGCTGCTACACGGCCTCTCCCATGCTCCATTTTTTGCCTTCCTGGGCCTTAGGGAAACTTCCTGGGAGCAAAAACGCCCCCAGGAGGCCTCCCTTAGGCCCAAGAATGTAAAAAATGGAGCATGGTGGGGACTGCTGCACAAAAAGAGGAAGAAGAAGCAGCCATGCCTACCCTCTCACATGGCCATGCCCACCTAGCTACACCCACCTAGCCATGCCCACAGAACTGGCAGTAAAAATATTTGCATGCCAGCCCTGTGACAATTGCATTCCTTTCTCACTTTTACTGAAACCAAGACTGCAGCTTGCTTGGGTCAGTTTAAATCTGCTCCTGTAAAAGGAACAGGATTTAGGACCAGCTGGGCTAAGATTTGGACTCCTTTGACTGCTCCCTCACATACCATGGTCAATCCTGTAAGGGCTGAATGACAAAAAAATCTTTGGTGCACCTTCATTCCACTCTCATTAATGTAGAAATACCAATTTGGAAGGGACTCTTTATTATAATACATAGTCCAGACCAGCGTTTTTCAACCCTGGCAATTCTAAGACGTGTGGACTTCAACTCCCACAATTCCTTAGCTAGTATTCCCACAATTCCCTAGCAAATATTGAGTCGGCTGGGGAATTCTGAGAGTTGAAGTCCACTTATCTTAGAGTTGCCAGGGTTGAAAAACTCTGGTCTAGGCACTAAACTCCTATTCACAAATGCCCTGAGAATACAGTTGTTCCTTCTTGATGATAAGATGCTGGTTTTCTCTTGGTCCAGTCTTCTTTCACTACATTGCAGTGTATGTTAAAAATGGTTTTTCTTGTGGAATCTGACAGTATCCCACTACAGCAGAGGTGTCAAACTCAAGACCCGTGGGCTGGATCTGGCCCACGGGGTGCTTAGATCTGGCCAGCGGGGCTGCCCTGGGAACAGTGAAGGACTGGCCCACAGTGGCTCTGCCAGCAAAAAGGGAGCTTTGGGAGGGCCTCATGTGGCCCTCTCCAGCTCCATTTTTGGCTGCAATCACCTCACACAGCCCCCCCGAGCTTCGTTTTTACTGGCAGAGCACTTGGGCCACCACAGGCGCCAACATGAGTGATGTCGAGCTGGCCACACCCACCCCGGCCACACCCACCCCAGCCCTTCGAGGTCAAACACAATCCTGATGCGGCCCTCAATGAAATCAACTTTGATACCCCTGCACTACAGCAATAAGATTGTGACATGTATGCTGCCTTGCAGACTTTTTAGAGCAAATACTGTAGATTAGATAGCCGCCTTCTGGATGTTGCCTGAGATTTGATTATACCCAAGGTGTAAGTTGGTGACAGTAACAAAAGGGAAGGCAGCCAACATCAGAGGGGCTGGGAACTGGGGTGTCCTTTAACACAACCACCAGTACCTTGGCACCGAACCACCATAAACACTACAGAATCAGGTTGGAGTTTATGACTTGGATGAAGAAATTGACGAAGGCCATCCCTTTTGCTGATACAAGGGAAGTGGTTGGCTTATCCTTTAAATTAATAGTGGGGAAATGACCAAGTAGGGTCTTCAAAACTGGAAGCTTAAAAAATATAAACTGGAGGCTAAAAATACGAAGTACAGTTGCAAGATTTGGGTATGTCAAGTTTAACGAGAAGAAGGACTAGGGATGACACGATAGCAGTGTTCCAATATCTGAGGGGCTGCCACTAAGAAGTGGGGGGGGCAACCTATTCTCCAAAGCACCTGAGGACAGGACAAGAAGCAATGGATAGAAACTAATCCAAGAAAGAACCAACTTAGAACTAAAGAGAAATTTCCTGAAGAACAATTAATCAGTGCTTCCAGAAGTTGTGAGTGCTCCAACATTGGAGGTTTTTAAGAAGAGTTGGACAACCACCTGTCTGAAATGGTATAGGTTTCCTGGCTGAGCAGGGCTTGGACTAGAAGACCTCCACGGTCACTTCCAACTCTGTTATTCTGTTACAGGAGCAAATACGATGTGTATACAGAGTTCCAATTAAGAAGGTTTTCCTCCATCTTGATAACCATCATGAGTGTTTGTATTATCTTGGGGGCATTTCTGACCCAGAGGAAATTTGAACTCAGTAGGGAGAAGTCCTAGAGAGATCTGAGACCAGGTGCTATATTTTAAAGAATTTATATACTGCATTTCTTGGCAGAGTCTGAGCATATGTTGAAAGTGTAATACCTTAAGGCAGGGATTGCCAACCTTTTGGACCTCAGGGACCACCAAACTCATAATATTAAATCCCGCGGACCAGAGACCCTGGGAAAATCCCTAAAAAAGTATGCAGGAAAATTCCCCACCCCATTTTCCTACCAATCAATCATTCTTTATTTGGGATCGCAGGATACTGTCTCCAGCACCGTTCTCAGGGAGAGGGAGAGAGAAAGAAAGAGAGACTTTTGGCTTCATGCAAGGAAAGCAGCAGAAGCAGCAGAAGCCTTTCTTTCTCTCCCCCAAACTCCACCAGAAATGAGTCTTTGTGAGACTTGTCGCGCTGGTGCAGCCTCTTGGAGCAGGATGCCTTGCAGGGTCCCAAAGACTCATTTCCGGCAGAGTTTGGCGGAGAGAAAGAAAGACTTTTGCTGTTTTCCTTGCATGCAGCCATAAGCAGAAGAAGGAAGAATTGGAAAGAACCAGCCTGGTGGCCTGGCGAGGCGCTTCCCCCTTCTCCTCACTACCTCGTGTTGTTCGCAATGCAAGCAATGCAAGCCTTGTGTTCCCACAGGCCATATGTGTTCCCACGCAGCCTGGAGTAATTGCTTTGGGGGTTCTTTGGGGGTGACATTTCTCTGCGGGCCACCAAAATTTTCTCGTGGACCACTAGTGGTCCCTGGCCCACTGGTTGGTGACCACTGCCTTAAGGTGTTTCTCTTGTACCACCATTACATTTATATCAACCCATTACTTTGCCTTTGCACAGAGCTATGGAAGCAAATGCACCATCGTACCTCTTTTTCTTCAGCAAACATTTCTGCTCTTTTCTGTGCTTCCATCAGCTTAGCTGCTGGAGGGGCCATCAGCTGGGCCCACATTTCTTGATCTTCCCCATTGGTATCCATTATATCCATTTGCTCAGATCCAGAGTCTCCTTTGATCCTTCAGTAAATACGAAGCTTTCGAAACTCACCTTGGGAAAGGTCTGAGAAGGCTGTTCATGAGGAAAGGAAGAGCAGGCATCAAGGAGGAACTTTGAGAAGTGATTGCAAAGTCTTGAAATAGCCCCACCTTGATTTTCTTCAGTATAAAACAGGACAGAAATTTGGACAGGATTTCAATATTCCAATAATACCCTGTACATTAATAAAATAGCATTTCTGAACCCTTCCAATATCCCTTTACCTGGCCTATCTACAAGGGTTGATGATAGGAAAAACAGTGGTAGACATTTATTGATGGATCAATTTGGGATGAAAGGGAAACAGTTGGGGGAATGAGGCGGGGTAGCCTTAGCCTTTTCAGCTATGTCTTTGCTTCTCCAAAAAGCTTTTGATAATACCAGCTGCTTAAGCAGATTAGTATTATTTGAAAAAACCCTTGGCTAATATTAGACCAATTGAGGATGAATTGTTGCTGGCTGAACATTCTCTTTTCTTTTCTGTATGTGTTTATTAAAAGTTGCTCATGTTAATATTATGTTTATAATTTGCCAATAAACAGGGTTGTCAGATAGCACGGTCTTTGAAGGCAACTTATGAAGCTGAAAACACTAGAGCTGTTCCCAACCTATTTTGAGATTGTAGGTATGTACACTGAGACAGACCAGTTATTACACATCAGTTGCCAAAAGGATCCTACCGCATCCTCAAACTTTCCAAGATGCTCTGTAATAGCAGACGGTCCTCTTCTACCACCAAATGGGCACACTTCCAAAGAAAGCAATTATTTGCCATCAAATTGGTATTGATCTTGGCAACCTCATAGATATTCCCTATGAACTCTCCCTGATCTAATCTTACCGCTCTCCCAACTCATTGTTACTGTGACTGAGTCTACTTACTTTGCTGTTGGACATCTCTTTTTTTCTACCTTTCCCAGCATTAGCGGTTTCAGAGAACTGGGCCTTTGCATAAGTATCCAAAATGTGATAAGTTATCTAAAGTATGTTAATTTGAACCCAGTCATTTGTGCAAGTGAGAAATCTTGTGTGATTTGTTCAATGATTCATTAGTTTGTTTTCTTGGCTGTCCATCATATTATCAGTAATCTTTATTTTTTATTTATTTTATTTTTATTTTATCTTCTCCAACATCAAAGTTGACAAGTGGTCAATACTCTTCCTGTCAACTTGTACTTAGAATAGAATAACAGAGTTGGGAGGGACCTTGTAGGTCATCTAGTCCAACCCCTTGATCAAGCAGAAGATCCTATATCATTTCTGGAAGATTGCAGTCCATCCCTTCTTGAAAGTCTCCTGTGGTGAAGCTCCCACAACTTCTGAAGGCAAGTTGTTCCATTGGTTGATTGTTCTCACTGTCAGAAAATTTCCTCTTATTTCTAGGTTGAAACTCTCCTGATCAGTTTCCATCCATTATTCCTTGTCTGGCCTTCGGGTGCTTTAGAAAATAGCTTGACCCCTTCCTCTCTGTGGCAGCCCCTCAAATATTGGAAGACTGCTATCGTGTCTCCCCTGTCCTTCTCTTCACTAGATTAGCCATGCCCAGTTCCTCTAACCGTTCTTCATATGTTTTGGTCTCCAGTCCCCTAATCATTCTGGTTGCTCTTCTCTGCACTCTTTCTAGAATCTCAACATCATTTTTATAGTGTGGTAACTGAAACTGGATGTAGCATTCTAGGGGTGGTCTTATTAAAGCTTTATAGAGTGGTATTAGTAGAATGCCACAGGGAATACTGTTGTTTGCACTATTCTGCTCTTTGTAGGTCTAGACACATCACATGCTCTGAATATCCTTTTCATAGCTTTCATGGATGCTGTATCAAGAGCAAGTCTGTGGTGTATTTCTTGACTGCTTGTTTCTTTTCTGTTGATGGTTGACCTTAAAAGACAGAAGCTGCCCACCATTTTGATACCTTCATTCTAATTATAAAGAAAGTATAGGACTGTATCTTATATTCAATAAAAGCCTCTGAGGTTTAAATAGGATCCATTGCTCTGCTTGCGGTATACTATTTCTGGATCTGTTTTAACGGAAAGAATTGGGGGACAAGCAGGTGGAACAAGTAGCCTAGACAACTGAGACATGAAGTGCTGGACAAAGCAGTGTTCCCCTTAAATGCTAGCAAGAGTATGTACCTACTATCAATGCTACTTAATTGCATGGGGAAAACCTGCTAGAGTAGAGGTCGCCGACCTTTTGGACCTCAGGGACCACCAAATTCATAATTTTAGTTCCCAGGGACCACTAACTGGTTCTGTGGGCATGGCCTAATTTTTGGGTGTGGCTTGATGGTCATGTGACTGGCTGGGCATGGCTTGTATGTAAATATTATATTTATATAAATATTGACTTTTTTATAAAAAAAGAGCAACTTTTATCCCAAATCAGGCAAAGCAGGCAGATTGAGTTCCTCACAGAATCATTTAGTGATCTATCTATCTGCCATCGGCTAGCTCAGTCTCTCAAATTTGCTTGCGGTGAGTCTGCACTGAATTTGCTTGCAAGCAAACCTTCAGTCCTAAGGGAGGTTGGGCTGTGCTTAGCTAGAAAGCAAGAAATCCAACCATTTCCTGCTTCCTAGCTAATCTAAATCTCCCGGCGCAGCAGAACAGATGATGGTTGGAAAAAGGAAAAATAGCAACTTAGCAGACAAGTTTGCCAGGTAAGGAGTGAGTGGGGGGGCAGGGTTCCTGCAGGCCATGTGGGCTGAGCAGCCTTGTGTTTCTTCGCAGCCTGGATTAATTGCTTTGGGGAGGTGCTCTGGGGGTGAGATTTCTTTGCGGCCCACCAAAATTTTCTCACGGCCCAGTGCGTTGCGGCCCACCAGTTGGTGACCACTGTGCTAGAATATTCTCAAGTCTCACTGAAGAGCTAAATAATTTTTAATTACCTGTTATAAGAACTAAATAAATATTATTTTGTATTACAGCGATCATCTAGAAGTTGGTAGGAGCGGTGCGTTGGCCTAGAGGTGGAGCTCTCACTTCACAATCAGGAGGCTGTGAGTTCGATCCTAATTAGAGGCAGATATTTCTCTCTCTGGGCACCCTGAGAATATATTTGCTGAACAAAACTCCACATCGGTAACAGGAAGGGCATGTTGTGGATGTTGCTGAAGAGAAGGCTTAAGTTTTCTGAGTGAAGAGTTATAGGAAAGATAATTTGGGTGTCACACAGCTTGGGTTTAATGCCTGGACAAAGGAAGAGAGGGAGGGAGGGAGGAAGGAAGGAAGGAATTGAGAAAGACTTGTACCTGAGAACTATTAAAGCTGTTACAAAGTAAGCAATGATCCAATACTGTAGTTCACTTCAATTGCTCAAGTCCAAAATATACAGCTCCAACTTTCCAATGCAATTGGTATTTGACAGAGCAAGATGATTTGATTCTGCTTTATATATTCAATCAGTTTAGTATTTGCAAGCTTTAAACCAGTGTTACTACGTAGCAAAGAAAAACTGGAGGAGGGCTGCAATATAGAAGCAATTAAAAATACATCCAGGGTTGATTTAAGTTCTCTTGCATGCAGGTATTTATTTACACACCACAATCTTGGTGCAAATGATCTGGAACAGTTTCAAAAGTGGCTGGATGGAGGCCATCCATCTGGATCAAAATACAAATAGATTCCTCACATAAATCATGCAAATAATGATTATTGCATAGACAAAGAGTAGTTTTTAGAATGGGAATTTAACATGCATTTTCAGCTACAGAGCCCAGACATTCTATAAGGGATTTCAGCAGGCAGTACTTGTTGCATGTATGGGCTTGATCTTATCAAAGAGTCACATGCAAACTTCTCACAATAGGCAAAAGATTTCCAGCCTCAAAAACAAATACACAAGCAAACAAAAAGCATCATACCTTTCTTAGTTTACAGCCATAAAGTCAGGAGTGAGATTCTACCAGTTTGCACCTATTTGCTAGAACCGGTTGTTAACATTCTAAGCAGTTCAGAGAACCGGTTGTTAGAAGGAATTATTGGCCTAATCCTGTAAGGAAGGCAGGAGGAAACATTCCGGTGTTGCTTACAGAAACTGCCTCTCTGTTAACCCTTATTACATTCTTGGCAGGACTAGACTTCCTGTCTCAGGAACTTCTCTGGAGTTTTTTTCTCCTCCTTTGCTGGTACTCTGGTGTGTGGAGTGACCATTCAAAGTTACTATGGCACTGAAAAAAATGACTTATGACCATTTTTCACACTTAAAGACTGTTGCAGCATCCCCACAGTCATGAGAGGCCAGGGGAGAAGATGCGTGCCTCGATGTGAATGATATTGAGTTTGGCCACACCCAGCCAATAACATGACCACCAAGCCATGCCCACCCAGTCACATGATCACCAAGCCACGCCCACCAACTAAGCCACGCCCACAGAACCGGTTGCTAAAAATTTTGAATACCACCCCTGCATATAGTGTTAATATATACCCTGTACACACCCATGGCTTCCTCCTGTAGAAATTGTACATAACACAGTTTGATTCAGGACCAGAAATTCTAAGGATTCTTAAGGATAACAGATTATTATTAGAGCAAATCGGTGTAAGACTTGAAATACATCCTTAAGAAAGGATGTTCACTACTGAATATACTTCCACTGATAAAGGCCTGAAGTAGCCCAGCAGCCAGTTATTCATAACAGTCCCATATTTTTGTCCCAAAGACTCTGAAAAATGCCCCATTTCTGTCACCCACCAAGGATTCCCAAGTCTTTTGAAAAACCTTTTAAAAACATTTGGCAGTGTGTGCAATGGTTCCTCCTATTGCTCTGTCTGATTGTAGTAAAGTGAAGCTTCATTTGAAAAATCAATGGTTTACAACTAGTCCTCGATTTACAATCATTCATTTAGTGACCACTCAGTTACAGCAGCCCTGAAAAAAAGTAACTTATGCCCGTTTTTCATGCTTATCACTGTCGCAGCAATCCCACAGTCGTGTGATCAAAATTTGGATGCTTAACAATGGGTTCATATTGATGATGATTGCAGTATCTTGGGGTCGTGTGATCACCTTTTGCAACTTTGTGACAAGCAAAGTCACAAGTACAGAATTGGAAGGAACCTTGAAGGTCTTCTAGTCCAACCTCTGCTTGAGCAGAAGACATTATACCATTCCAGATAATGGTTGTCCTATTTCCTTCTAAAAACTCCAGGGATGGAGCACCACAACTTCTGGAGTCAAGCTGTTCTACTGATCGTTTTCAATGATGGGAAATTTCTCCCTAAGTTGGATGTATCCTCTTTGATAAGCTTCATCTATTACTTCTTGTCTTGTCCTCAGGTGCTTTGGAACTATAATACCTATTAACTTTTATGTATTTATTATTTAATTAACTTTAAATTCATTTAACTATAATGTCAACTAAAAAGATACTCCTTTGGTCTTTTTAGCTTCCAGAAAATGGGAGTGGGGGAAAACAAGGCATTCTTGAAATGCCTAGATAATCACCCCGGCAGCCCAAAGTTGTCGGAGCATAAGAACGTTATTGGAGAGCATGATGGATGACTCTTGGAGATGGATGTGTCCCATTGGAGAAGTCATATCCAGGGGGTGGGGGAAAGATCAGGGTCAAGGGGAAATGTATGATGTAATTTAGTATTGCGCCAACATGGCAACCTCTAATAAATCAATTTTCTTTTCTCTGAGATGTGGTTAGACTTTTGATCTGAATGAGGATGGATTTGTTGAAGCCCTGACATATAACATGTCACAGCTACATTGACAGTAGCCCTCTAAAGGAAATCAGGATTATTATTTACGTTACTTGCTGACAGTAGTGGGATTCAAATTTTTTTACTACCGGTTCTATGGGCGTGGCTTGGTGAGCGTGGTGTGGCTTGGTGGGCGTGGGCATGGCAGGGGAAGGATACTGTAAAATCTCCATTCTCTCCCCACTCCTGGGGGAAGGTTACTGCAAAATCTCCATTCCCTCCCCACCCCACTAACCTGCTTTCCAGCTCCTTTCTCCTGTGCAGGGCAACAAAAGAAGACCCAACCAATCAGCTGGGACTCGGGAGGCAGAGAATAGATGGGGGCAGGGCCAGTCAAAGGTGGTATTGGCTGGTTCTCCAAACTACTCAAAATTTCTGCTACCGGTTCTCCAGAACTGGTCTGAACCTGCTGAATACCACCTGTTTGGAACTATTAACTTTATGTATTTATTACTTAACTTTAACTTCAAATTTATTTAACTATAACATTTGTCACAGCTACACTTACAGTAGCCCTCTAAAGGAAATCAGGATTATTTACATGTTACCTGCTGAAGAAAAAATAATAATGGCTGACATTATCATACATTATCAAGCCATTATTGTGGTGAAATCAATGGGGAAGCCAGATTCACTAGACAATTTTGTGATACTAACTTAATTACAGTGATTCATTTAACAACTGTGACAAGAAAAATTGTAAAATGGGCCAAAACTCACTTAAAAACAGTCTCACTTCGCAACAGAAATTTGGGCCTCAATTGTTGTAAATCAAGGACTACCTGTACTGCTAACTTAGCAACTTTGAAAAATCGAAGCAATAGATTTAGGTTTTATAATATAGAACTCTGACAGATATAATCACCTTTGTGCATAGAAGCAAAGAGTGTAAGCCACAGGACCACATCTTACCTTAACCTTTTGTCCAGGAACCAGTGTCCTTTCAGGAATCAACCCTGTTGTCGGGCACATTCACCTCACATTTATATCTAAAGAAACCTGGGTGGATCACTTTTGATCAAGCAAAGGCCACACCCCCAAGCTGTCCAGTAGCCATGGTCACAAGCGTTGTTCTTACTGCCTTGGTGACAAGGACACCCTTCCTGCAGTCCCTCCTTTTCAACTACAAGCAGAGCTCCAACCAAATAATTCCTATAATCAGGACAAAATTCTGCATCTTTATTTCCCTCCTCTAGCCCATCTCCAAGTCCCAGGTCTATGTAATATTTCCACATGGATTAGGCAGAAATTGGAAGGTAGACATCTGAGTGACTTTAAAGCTGAGGACAAGCCAGAGTAGATTATTGCTGGGATTCCAGCATTCTTCATGTATACAATGGATTATGGGAAGGGCAGAACCAGAGCATCCGGAGCAATGTTTGTCAACCTTACAACTTAAAGATGTGTGGACTTCAACTTCAAGAATTCCCCAGCCAGCAAGGTTGAGAAACGCTGATCTGGAGGGCACTGTATTTAAGAAAAACCATTCTCTTTGTTGCCTGCACATTGGTTCTTTGCATTCAATAGTTGGCTTTTGTACCAAAGTAATATATGACACCAATTTCCCCTCCTCCCACACCATCTCATCCATACAGCAGGTCTAGTGATGTGTGTTTTCGAAGAATGAAAAGCCAAGTTAAAAGTTCCCCAAACTAGTACGGCTATTGTGAAAAATTAGATCCTTCAAAACTGGGATGATCTGCTGAATGAATATTAGCTTCCAGATTACTAAAGGCAACTTGACAAAGTTGACAGAATGAGTTTTGTTCTCCTGCTTCTACCTTTGCCTTCAGGAAGAAAAGGTCACGTTTCCTTCTTTTGCAATTGATCAATATTGCCATTTGGGTTGACAGCTTATTGAATCTGCCTTGCAGAATAAATGCTATGCCTCCTTATAGACAACCCGATGCAATTTCTTCTGTTACTCGCCATCTTGGCAGGCCTTTAGGCTTCAGGCAGAGCAAAATGCCCCACCTGCCTTATTTTTAGAACATTTTGCAGCTGCAAGAGTCATGCTGTACTATGTAATTACATATACAATAAAGGGACAACAGATAAATCAGAGTGCGTCTAAACCATGCTTTAAAAAAATGGAGCTTCACCAAGTCTTTAAAAAGATCAAGCCAAGATAAGTCGAATTTCATGGATAGTAAAATTTAGATGCCACACTGATGTACCTACAATGCCAACGCTGAAAAGTACAGGGGAAGTACAAGCTTGGGGAGGTCTTCAGAAGTATCACCATGGCACCACAGCATGCCTTGGTTGAAGTGGCACTAAGGCATCTTCGTGTGCTTAAATTCAGTTGTGTAATCTAGCTACCTTCAGCACCTTGGCTGATCATAAAAAGCTAAGCCAAATTAGATTTCCACTGGGAAGGCGGCATTCCCACCAATAAATTCCTAGTCTGTAGGATAGACTGTCAAGTTGAAAAAACAACCCCCTGCCAAAGATGACAGTATCAAACCACTTCAATATTGTTACCAAAAAATACTATAGTATGTTATTGAAATCACCAGGTGTTTGGTTTGTATTTGAGACTTGAACTTTACCATAGAAATTTCATTGATCCCCATTAGTGTCACACCTGTGAATTATTTGGTTTAGTCCTTTTTAGGAGGGAGTTAATATTCAAGAAAAACTTCAAAAAAACCTGTGTATTTTGGGAAACTGTATAAATAAATAAAAGCCTAAGTCCATTGCCAGGAAATAGGAAACCACGTTTGATTTTATATTTTGATTTTGTAATATTTTTAGCTAAAACTGCAATTCATTCCAATTTAATCCCCGGGATCTGTTTTAAGTAATTATAAGCAAAGATAAATTGTAGAATGAGGATGGCAATGCCAAGAAATTGTAGCCAGACCAGGTCAAGACCTCAGAAGGGCAAGCAGGACTGAATCTAGTTTGCAGTTGGATAGAATGGGAATCCCAGTTCCATGGGCTAGACTGGAAAATTAATTTAAAATTTTTTTTGAGAGCATCAGTAGTTGAGCCCTTCTACACAACAGACAAGAAAACCACATGGATGTGTCTATGAAATAACCAGGCCAAACTGACTGAAATAAAATTTGATTTTTATCTAATTAATCTGGCTACCAAACTAAGTCCTATATAGTTCCTTGGCTTGCCAGTATGAGTGTAGGTGTGGTTTTATTCCTCCGTGGTAGTTCCTTGATTAGTGTATTGTTTACTGCTTGACTGTTTGACTCCTTAGTTTCTTGTATATACATAGGGAGTAATCCCACACTCATTTGCACTGACATTACCTATGAAGTGGTATGTACATCAGGTATGACATTACCCAATTAAGTAATGTCATGCCTGATGTACATACCACTTCATAGTGCTTTACAGCCCTCTCTAAGCAGTTTACAGAGTCAGCATATTGCCCCCAACAATCTGGGTCCTCATTTTACCAATCTCAGAAGGATGAAAGGCTGAATCAACCTTCAGCTGGTCAGAATTGAACTGCTGGCTCTGTAGGCATAGTTAGCCTGTAATACTGCATTCTAACCACTGTGCAATCAGGGCTCCTAATGAAATGTCTGTAAGAAAACAACCAAGGATTCCACAGTTCAACCCTGAGTTACTCTATATTCTCTTCTTTTGGGGCCTATCAGTTGTGTTGGCAGCAGAAACATAGTTGTAAACAATAGTGGGATTCAAATTTTTTTACTATCGGTTCTGTGGGCATGGCTTGGTGGGCATGGCAGGGGAAGGATCGTGTAAAATCTCCAGTCAGAGGTGGTATTTGCCGGTTCTCTGAACTACTCAAAATTTCCGCTACCGGTTCTCCAGAACTGGTCAGAACCTACTGAATATTACCTCTGGTTGTGGATTAAGGAGATCAGGGCCTTTGCAAATCCTCCTAATATCTCCATGTGTTCCTTGAAGAACCTTTTCCTTGGTTCTTCTAAAGCATATTAATATAAACCATTACACAAAAGATCTAGAAATGAAAACACGGACAAAAAAACCCTTTTATTAGCTGAATAAGGAAACTTCTGTAAATGTACAAAGGACTATTACTATACTATAGAATACAATTTCCAATGTGTCCACAAGGATAATCATAATAAATACATGTAACAAAATAAAAATGTTAGGCAAACCTACAAAACCGTTCCTCAAGTGTTACACCTGGCAGTGTTTATTGGCCTCTGTTAAGAGTTACCATGTTTTGTTTGTTTTGCTGGTAAATGCTGCAAAGTTTTTCCACCCCCTTGAAATATTAAAACAGGTGCTATGTGAAGAAATATTATCTCAATTATTCAAATACTGAGAAAGGCAGAAGAAAGAATGAGACAGAAGGAAAAGATTCAGTTCAAAATTCCACTCACTGTTAAAAATACAACAACAGAAAAATAAAAAGTAAATGAGAGAATTATGTAAGTGCCTGGTGAATGTTGTAGCCCTGAGACACTGAACAATTACTTGCCACTTATATTACAGGCCTCTGAGGATCTTTGTAGGGGTAAGGTTATTTATAATTAAGTCCAGGGGTGGGATACGACAAGGTTAACTACCGGTTTGGGATTTACGAGCTTCCCTGCACTCGGTGAGCCGTGTGCCTGTAACTCATCATCAGCATGCTGTGTGCAGAGACGCAGCCTTTGAAACAGCCCTGTTTTCCTGCTTTTTAAACTACAGCTGTGCTTCGTTCGGCAGCTGAAGTTGAAAAATCAGGAAATAAAGATCAGGTAAGAGCCCAGGTGGGCAGCTGAGCAAAAAAATCAGCAGACATAGAACTGGTTCTATGTCTGCTGCTCTTCAGAGCTATGGGTTCTACAGAGGTGGACAGAACCGGTAGAAACCCACCCCTGATTAAGTCATTCCATACACTAAAGACACAAAATGGTTCTTTGTTTTAGGGAAAATAGACATTGTTTAGATTTGGGGCTTTATTTTTAACCTAGGGACAGCTGGAGTGATTCGTTTATTCATTTTACAAATTCTGTTTAAAAACTTCAATCAGTGAGGTCTAGTTTTCAAAAATGTGGTGTCCGTCTCTGAAATATGAGTGCTCATGAAAATACATGTTTACACTAGATGTGTAAATTTGTTTAATCAATTTAATTCTGCAAGTTATACCTTTCATCAATTAAATACTGGGAATCCTATATTTATGTAATATTCTTCCATAAAATAATTGACATCCTTGGCAAGCTCATACTAGTTTGAAATTGATTCCAGAAACCAATTAACAGTATAAACATGTCCTTAAAATAGAAGATAAAGCATAACATATTCCTTCTTGCTATCCCAAAATGATATTCTAATACAGTGTTTCTCAACCATGGCAACTTGAAGATGTGTAGGCTTCAACTCCCAGAATTCCTCAGT
Organism: Bungarus multicinctus; assembly: GCA_023653725.1. Classification (NCBI taxonomy): domain Eukaryota; kingdom Metazoa; phylum Chordata; class Lepidosauria; order Squamata; family Elapidae; genus Bungarus; species Bungarus multicinctus. The sequence continues at coordinate 258,520,125 of CM042834.1, forward strand.
TGCAAATTCTGGGAGTTGAAGTCCACACATCTTCAAAAGTTGCCAATGCTGAGAAACACTGCTCTAATACTATTGGTTATCATCATTCATGTTGCTACTATCAACCTGGATTATCTGTTACAACTATTATTCATTTTTACTAAAATTTAGCAGCCAAACGATTTTTAGGCACCATTGCAATTTGTAGAACCATCCCTAACCATATTCATTTAATGCGACAAACATTTCTGGGAAACAGCTTTTCTCTGCTTTAATTGTTACAGCATTTTGGAAAAGAAAACAACAACATATCTAAAATACAAGGACAGTTCTACTTCAGCACAAGTTTTCTAGAGAGAGTGGACTACTTCCACCAATTTTATTACAGAGTGCATGTTAAGGGAAAAAACCAAGAAAGCAATTGCGTAAATTCTTATTAAAGTCTATTGCAAAAAAGTATTACATAGCAAACACATTTCATTATAAAGGCTCTTCTAAATTTGAGGGCCAGTAAAAATATATCATAGAGAAGATTTTTATTTTCTTTACAAAAGTGAGGTTTGGAACTGTGAGATAAGATAACTCACTGTAAACATCATGAATTCAATCAGATCCCTTGCCTGCAATTTGAAATACCCTTTTCCCTCTTTTAAGTTCTATTCCCAATAGAACTGCAAAATTTTGCATAGATAGTTTGATTTCCTGCCTGATAATAAAACTGAGGTTTTAGCAATTAGCTGTTTCAGAAGTAGTTACTTGTTTTAGTACAGGGGTGGGGAACTATGGCCCATTTACGACTTGTGGACTTCAACTTCCAGAATTCTAGGAGTGCAGTCCACAAGTCATAAAAGGACTATGGTTTCCCACCCGTTTAGTACATGGCTATATTTTATGTTACCTATTTAATACATATGACAAATCTGGTGCTTTCGCAGTCCATAAATTACTTGATAAATAAAAAGAAAACACTGCAGCTGGCTTTGCTCAACAAGGTGAAGTTGTCTTCCTTACGATTAGCTTCTAGGTTATATTGGACATCTGAAGGCCTAAAAATATAAAGAAGGTAATTTTATCCATTTAAAAATAACCAGGAATTGAACAATTTCTGCCTTTAACTTCAAATGGTGTAGCTGCTTATAACTAAAATGGTGAACGTTTACCTCAACTCATCATAATTCAAGAAAACACACAACCACGTTTTAATACTGAAGGTCAGAGGTTGATGATCCCTGATTTATAGTAAACTGTAATCTCTGGAGAATTCTGCATTTATGTCCAAGATGCAAAATTAGCACTTTGGAAAACTTTCTAAGGTGAGCTTCAAATTCTGCAGCAGCACAATCAGGGATCCATAAAAACCATTTCACCTTTTTTTTGTGATGGGTTTTTACACATTGTTAAAATCTGTTTCAGCACTTTCTGGACATCTTCATCCATCTGGCCCTAGAGAGGAGGAAAAAAACAGTAAAGACAAACCAATTAATAATATTTGAGCAAAGAGCACTGAGCCAAATTCTTAATTACTGTCTTATACTATTACAATCATTACTATACTGTTATAATAAAACAAGTACTCATTTTATATTATGATCATCAGGCTCTAAACGATAAATATTTGTTACTCTGTTACAGTGTGTCCAAATGTTCTCCTTTGTAAGCACATGAATTGTGATGGCAATCTTTACTCAATCATTCCAGTTAAAATGATTGTGTGTGTTTTTTTTAGTCAAATTAGTTACCCCTCATTTACAATGATTTGGCCAGACCAACCGAGAAGAGGCATTTGTTCTCATACAACAGTTGTGTGCAATGTGTTTTCCTGAAACATTTATTAGTATTAATAAACCTTAGTAGCGCCACACCTGGAATACTGCATCCAGTTTTGCTGGTCACATTACAAAAAAGATGTTGAGACTTTGGAAAAAGTGCAGAGAAGAGCAACTAGGATGATTAAAGGCCTGGTGGCTAAAATATATGAAGAACGGTTGCAGGAACTGGGGACAGCTAGTCTGGAGACTAGGAGTGACATGGTAACAGTGTTCCAGAATTTGAGGGGCTGTCACAAAGAAGAGGGGATCAACTTATTTTCCAAAGCACCAGAAGGCAAGACAAAAAACAATGGATGGAAACTAATCTAGGAGAGAGGCAACCTGGAATTAAAGAGAAACTTCTAACAGTGAGAACAATTCTATCAGTGGAACAGTTTTGCCTTCAGATGTTGTGGGTGCTTCATCACTGGACGTTTTAAGAAAAGAGTAGCTATCTGAAATGGTATAGGGCAAGGGTCTTCAAACTTGGCAACTTTAAGACTTATGGACTTCAAGTCCCAGAATTCCTGAGCCAACAGAACTGGAGGAGGAATTCTGGGAGTTGAAGTCCACAAATCTTAAAGCTGTGAAGTTTGAAGACCCCAAGGTCCCTTCCAGTTCTATTCTGATTGATTTCCATTTCTTGTACCATACATTGTTAACAATAGTGCACAAATATAATCAACACAAGAGAATAACTCAGGGTTGAACTGTGGAGTTCTGGGTGCTCTGTGAGCTTGGTTGTTTTCTTGGCAGGTGCTTCACTACCCAACTAGGTAACGGCTTCAGTGCAACAGGGCTGCAGGGCTTGCTGTTGTAGGCATTCATGCAGAAACAATACCTGTACCTTGATGGAGGTTTGCCTACATAAACTGAAGATGTTGCCTAGTTGGGTAATGAAATGTCTTTAAAAAACCCACCAACTAAACTTACAGATCACCAATAACTTTACAAATACAAATCCACTGCTTTCTTTCACCAATTGATGAAGGGGTGGGATTCTACCAGTTCGGACCTATTCACTAGAACCGGTTGTTAACATTGTAAGCAGTTTGGAGAACTGGTTGTTAGAAGAAATTACTGGCCTAATCCTGTAAGGAAGGCAGGAAGGAAACATTCTGGTGTTGCTTACAGAAACTGCCTCTCCGTTAACCCTTATTACATTCTTGGCAGGACTACACATCCTATCTCAGGAAATTCTCTGGAGTTTTTTCCCCCTCCTTTGCTGGTACTTTGCTTGTGTGGAGTGACCATTCAAAGTTACAATGGCACTGAAAAAAGTGACTTAGGACCATTTTTCACACTTACGACTGTTGCAGCATCCCCACAGTCATGAAAGGCCAGGCGAGGAGATGCGTGCCTCGATGTGAATGATGTTGAGTTGGCCTCACCCAGCCAACATGACCACCAAGCCATGTCCACCCAGTCACATGACCACCAAGCCACACCCACCAACTAAGCCACGCCCATAGAACCGGTTGTTAAAAAAATTGAATCCCACCCCTGAATTGATGGCCTTGACAGAAATACAAGGGCAACTGAAGGAAAAAGCCTCTCACCTGCACAGCGTAAAGCAGGTGTGTTCTGTAAACAGAAACAATCTCCTGATGTTGCTTCTTTGTTTCCTGTAAAGAAAGACGATCAATCAGCAAAGGGACAAGCATGCACTAGAATTCTAACGGAACATGGATGTAGTTTTCCAACAAGATAATGTAGAACAAAAAGTGATATTAATTCACACAAGCCATAATCTGCCACATGTACATTGGAGATTGCAATGCAAGGGCAGAGTTGCGTCCGTCCATCCCAGATATTCCCAATTCTACCCTGGGGAAAGAATCCCAGACGTGTGTGAGCAAAATAGAAAATAGTGGTTTCCTGGTTTGGATTGGAGCAGGAGCGTAACAAAATCTAAAATGTAAATTAAATGTCCTTTAATGCCTCCAACTTGGCCCCACTGTTCAATAATTCTCAGTTGGAGATAAAACGTACTCAAAAATAGTCTTCAAAAGAAAGCCATACAGTCTGAACTTAATGAGCGGATAGAGATGAAAATAAAAACCAAACTAACTACAATGATGAAATTTCCACAAGGGAACAGAAGAAGTATTTATCAAATTCAAGGAGATAACAAGTTACAGTCTGTTGGAAGGACGCCAATCAAGATAACCTCAAACCAAAATAAAACACGCTTTGTCTCCAGCGTTTGCCAGAACGCAGGTCCAAACTCTTATTCAGTTGTCACACCTGCAGCCCATGAAGAGGGTCAAGGCCCTCTCCTCCCGAGTAGACCACGTCTCTCCCTTATCCTCTCCTCCCTAGGATGGAGAGGGGATGGGCCTCCTCTGACTACTCAGCCGGCCTCTGCCCTTCCCCAGCCTCCTCCACAACCTCCGGAGCCACCCTTCCACTCCCTGTCGGCTGTTCCTCCTCTCCCTCAGAGTCAGTCTCCACCAGGGGCATGACAAGAGGGCTATAAAACACTGTGAAGCGGTATGTAAGTGCTATTGCTAATTAGCTCTGAAATGGCACCTATTTTCTCCTGAAGCACATGTTCCTCTAGAAAGCAGGCACAAGTGTATTGTTGGACAAAAAATAGCATAGTTCAAAAAAATATAATCAATGACAACAAGGGGATGCAAAAGCCTTTCTGGGCATCATAAAGGAAGAAAAAGATATTGAAATCTCATGAGGTTCTGAGATTCTTTGCCAAACATCTTAAATGACCTCAGCAATTGACTTCTCTGGAGTTTTGATGGGAGTTCTGATTCTCTTTAGTGCCATACTGCCAATTTCTTAATTGAAAGCATTCATACCGATGGCTCATTTTGCTGAATCAAGGCAAACGCCTTTGTGCTAAAGTAACCGATGACCACTCAACCTCTGTAAACTGCTGGGCGTTCTTATGCCTGCCCTACAGAACCTGGCATTGGTACAAAGCACAATCAGCAGAGACAAAAAGAATTGGTGCACTTAGACTTAATGTTATGTTGCTTCAACTCGTTTGCCATTTCGGAAATCCTATAATTCTACAGGCAAGCTCCCACACTGATTTGAAAGAACTAAAAAAAGATCTTTTCTTGTAAGAAAACAAGAACTGGCATGGTGGAAGCTAATGGATCTCTCACTGCTCTTAATTAGAAAAAAATAAATCAATGGACAAACCAAGGCTATTTAGCTCAGGGGTCGCCAACCTTTTGGACCTCAGGGACTACCAAATTCATAATTTTAAATCCTGCGGACTACTAATATGAATTTTGACTGATGGTGGCTTGCTGACCTTGGTGGGAAAGTCGGTCCCATATTCCAGAGCTGCAGTAGTCACAGGACTGGCCCTTTGGTCATCCCGGACCAGCTGTTCCTCCACCCGGGTGCACCAGTCTGCCATGGACTGGAGGAGCTGCTCTGGGAGGACCAAAGGGCCAGTCCTGTGACTACTGCAGTTCTGGAATATGGGACCGACTTTCCCACCAATGTCAGCAAGCCACCCTGGGGCAGATTTCCCTCCCCTGCCGTTGGTCTTACCTTCCAGTTCCAGCTCGCGTGGCTCTATTCAAGGTAAGGTTTGCGCTCAGCCGAAGAGTGGGGGCCAGCTAGTGGGCGGGCCATGTGGGCGGCGCAGCCTTGTGTTCCCGTGCAGCCTGGATTAATTGCTTTGGGGGGAGACATTTCTCTACGGACCACCAAAATTTTCTCGCGGACCATTAGTAGTCCCCGGCCCACTGGTTGGCGACCACTGATTTAGCTTACTGAGATTGTCCCTGATATCAGAAGATATTTTGATACAAGTAGTCCTCAACTTATGACGGTTGCTTAGCAAATATTCAAAGTTACGACAAACCTCTCCAGGGCTACTTACAACTCAGCTTCAAAGTTACGATGCCCCCGCTCCATGACATAATTGCATTTAGGGCACACCGCAACCAGCCCAGTCTTACATCAAACTAAAATGTTCCATGATTGCATGACTGTGACTTAGGACGTTTTTTTTGTCAGAAACTAGTAAAAACTCCAGCAAAAAAGTCCACTGTGGACAATGGATTCACTTAATGACTATGCTGTTCATTTAACAACCACTGAACAATCACAGTGATTGTCCCAAAGGTGCTTTTTCAGGAGACAACTGTACGTTCTTTCTTTTTTCTTTGAAGATGTTTCACTTCTCATCCAAGAAGCTTCTTCAACTCTGGCAGGGTAGTGGAGAAGGGAAGGATTTGTATTCATTGCAGACAGCTGGCCATTTGCATCCTTTTAGAGAGTCGTTGAGGCCACGTGAATGATTGTGTCTTCAGGGTCACCTGAGTGGTGTTCCTGGTTCCTGTAGCCTGCAATTTTCTTTTCCTCTGGAAACCCATTCCTACCCCCACACCATTCAAAGGGTGTCCTTTGGGGCAACCATGACCTGAATGACTGAGAATCTCTACAGACTTTTAGCTATACAATTTGGGATGAACACCCTTTGAATGGTGTGGGTGTAGGAATGGGTTTCCAGAGGAAAAGAAAATTGCAGGCTACAGGAACCAAGGGCGCCCTGAGGACACAGATCAACCTCCAAGTACTTCAACGACTCTCTAAAACAGGGCTGTCAAACTCACGTAGTCACGGCTGCATCACACGATATATTGGGACTCCCTCCTCCCTTTGCTAAAATGGCCATGGGCATGGCCAGCACATGACACATCTGGCCCATGGGCCGGAAGTTTGACAGCCCTGCTCTAAAATGATGCAATTGACCAGCTATCTGCAAGGAAGATAAATTCTTCCATTCCCCACCATGCAGTCAGAGCTGAAGAAGCTTCTTGGATGAGAAGTGAAACATCTTCAAAGAAAAAACAAAGAAGTCCAGTTGCCTCCTGAAAATGCACCTTTGGGACAACCATGAGCTGGATGACTGAGAATCTCTACAATCACAGCGATTCACTTAATGACTGCTGCAAGAAAAGTCAGACCTGCTTAACAACTGACACAGCTTACGACTGTAATTCCAGACTCAATTACAGTCAAAAAAATCAAGGAGTTCTTGTATCCAGTTTCATCCCAAGGAGAATCCTTGTCTCCAACTACAAAAATAAGCAATTTTACATGAGGAAATTATAAACTTACAGCCAGTTGGTTTTGTAACTGCTTCACTTGCTGCTGCAACAGCTCCAGCTGCTGACTTTGTCGTTTAGGTGTACCAGTTGAGTAAGACAGCTGGGAAAGACTGTTCAATGCTTCCTTTAACTTGGTAACTTCCTTAGACATGTCTGTTATCTATACAAGGGTAAAAGGAAAAAAAAACCTTCATTATTCCAGAGTACATCAAAGTCCTGGCACTGGTGAGTTCTGCTTTAAAGGTAGGAAAACAGCCTTCATCATCGTCATCATGCAGATGGTATGTTTAATCATAATGTAAAGGAAGCCGTCAACTTACAATTATTTGTTTAATGACTGTCTGAAGTTACAGCAGCAATGAAAAAAGTGGCAACTGATTCCTCATGCTTACAAACATCATAGCAACCCCCACTCTGATCATATGATAAAAAAATTAGGTGCTTGGCAACTAGCATGTATTTATGATGATTGCACCAATCACCTTTTACAACCTGGTTTTTCTGCAAAAACACACCCGTGGATGAGCGTCTATTTCAGAGGTCTCCAAACTTGGCAACTTTAAGACGTGTGGACTTCAACTCCCAGAATTGGCTGAGGAATTCTGGGAGTTGAAGTCCACACGTCTTAAAGTTGCCAAGTTTGGGGACCCCTGATCTATTTCTTTAAACTCCCTGAAACAAGTTCATGCAAGAGATACTGTACAAAACCATCTCGGAGCATAGGAAACCATTTCTGGATTTACATCATGATTCTGTTATTGGTAACAGATAAAAAAGCCAAAGGAATTGAGCTTAGACCAGGATTCTGCAGTGACCACAAAGAACTTAGCACAGCAACATCTTTTGAGAAATCAGTGGGTGAAGATGCTTTTGGGGGCGCATTTGAACCACGGGAAACTCAGCCAATGCTGAGAGGGATATCAGAACAACTAACCTTTTTATCTTTGTCTTCATCGATTTTTAAGGCACTCTCAGAAGCTTTTTTCATTTTGAGGAGTTCTTCTTGAGACTTATGATACTGATGAACCAGTCCTTTGATTTCTTCTTCCTTGGCTTGGAGAAGAGTTTGCAGGTTCTCCTTCTCCCCTTTCACTTGGGAGATCTCCTTCCTCAACTGTGCAAGATCGGCAGACAAAGTCTCCTTTTCTTTCATCAGATCCTTCAGCTTGGATGACAAGGAGTTGACTTCATTTTCTGAAGAAGTCCGAAGCTCTTCATACAATACTCTAGGCACCATGGCTTCACACACTGCAGCTTCTTCTTCTAACAACTCCTTCTGCAGACGTTGCACTTCACTTTCTTTCTGAAGAATCTGCTCTTTGAGAGCATTTATTTCTTCTTCCATTTCCTTCACTGAGGTCTGGAGAGCAGTAACTACTTGAAGATGTTCTGTGATGGAGACTGAATTCTTCTTTTGAGTATCAACCAAGTTTTGGAGTTGGGTCATTTCACTTAACACTTTTGTGTACTGTGTCTTCATTTCCAACAAAGCATGCTCAGCTTGCTCTCTCTGTGAGACGGTGGCCTCCATTAGCTTCTCACATTCCTCCAGAGGTATGTATCCTGAACTCAGATCTTCTGGAGTGCTTTTCTTCCTGCAATCTTCAAGTTCTGCCTGGGCTTCTTTGTACATTTGAGAAAGTTCACTAACCTGCCTGTTGAGTTCATTTATCATTTGGTTCTTTGCATCCGTCACCTCTTCAGCTTCATCACTCTGCCCTAATTCCATCTGAGTCTTCAGTCTGTCTTGAAGCTTTCTGATTTCTTCCTGTCCTTCCTTGTATTTCTCAATTAGGAACACCTTCTCTTGGTTGATGTTTTCAATAACTGAACAGTAAGATTTTTTCATCTCCTCACATTCCTCCACAGACATTACACTAGCTGCATTTCTCTCCCTTTTTTCCAGCTTTATTTCTAGTTCCTTCACCTTCACTTTCAGCATTTCATCATCTTCTTGAGCTTTCTTCAGCTTTTCCTTCAGCAGCTCCACTTCTTCACAGGTTGTTTGGGCCTCCTGCAGGTCAGGCTCTTTGCTTTCTGAAGTTACCAGCTCCGGTTTCATTTGTCTCTGGACATGCAACATCTCCTTCACTGCTTCTTCATATTTGAGTTGAGTTTCTTTGAGTTTCTGACTCAGGTCAGAGCCATTCTCTGAAATTTCTGAGCTGTTTAACAAAGGACCCTCCTCCAGCACACTAGACTGAAGCTGTGACTCCAAGTGCAACCTCTTTGCTTCTGAACTATCTAGTCTCTTCTGTACTTCATCTAAGCTTTCTTGTAACTGTTTAATTTGTAATTCATTAAGGCTTGCTTCTTCTCGAGCTTGTGCCAGAATCGGGGAAGATGGGATTATCTCCTTGACTGCTACCGTTGAGCCTTCACTCAAAGCACCAAATTCTGTGTGGGTGGAAGGAGAAGACTCCATTGTGGTGTCTGTGTCTTCTGTTTTGAAGGCTCTAGCCTGCAGAGACAGCAGAGGGCAGTATTCAACAATTATGTCTAATTCTAATGGTATCCAAGAATTCCTTCCCCATCTAGAAAACAAGGAGTTAGATTTTTCTCCACTCTTTGATCAATACTGGGCCAACATTTGATTTCCACTCAACCAGCAAACCTCTCCCTCCACCCCTCCGCTTCTGCCAGAAGGATGATGTTGTGGTGTGGCTGGTCCCAAGAGTTCCCATTTCCACAATGTGGTCCTGGATTGTATTTCTGATTTCAGAATACTGAAGATAATGATACTGACTGCATAAACCACAAACATGAGGACACAGAAGAGGGGATAGAAACCTGAATGTCTTCCAGGTGATGTCATGGCGGGCTTTTAGCAAAGCTAAGTTGCATATCCCAAGACACAAAAACACATATATCCGCCCCTGTGTTTCTCTATGAAGGAGTAGAGAGAAGCAATGTATCTGCTAGTGCATAGAAAGAAAACAAATGTGCAGATGTCAAAGCAGAGGACTAAGTTTCTCTCACTGGATCTTGCATGGAGCATTTTACTCCACATTGCTAAAAGGGAAGAGATGTTGCTTCTGGTTGGTTTAACACAGTAAAGTGTTTTTCCCTTTTCAGGGCAAGCAAAGATGATTTTCAAGCTACTACTCTACAGGAGTATGTAAGCCCACATTTGCTCTCCACTTGTAGCTGCACAGAGAATGGCAGTTGTGCCAATGTGGGTAGTAGTGAAGATGTCAATATGGACTGGAGAGATCCAAGTTCAAGCCCAACCTCAGCCAAGCAAGCTCACTGGATGATTTTTGAGCCAAACAGTCTCTCTCTCTTTCTCTCAGTTCTTTGTTGTTGTAAGGGCAATATGAAGGGAGATTCTCGTCTAAGCTACTTTCTGCTTTTCAGAAAGAAAAGGGTGACATGAATCATATACACAAATAAGCCATAATCGTGGGTTATTTGTCAGGGAAGGAATGGGGGCTTTACTAGAGGAACTCTGATTTGGCTTCCATTTATGGTATGGATGGACAACTGATAGATCAGAAATTTCCAATCCCATATAATTTCTTGAATCTGCAGCAAACTTGTTTTGTATCCTTCAGATTTCAGTTTAATGTCTTTCCATTGCAGCATTGACATCCTTTGTCAAAGTTACCAGTACTGTTTTGTGCTAGAAGCTATTCCTAAATACATACCTGAAGCTTTTCTTGCAATTTCTTATTTTGTAATGTTAAAGAAGCAACTTTTCCTTGCAACATCAAGAGCAAATCTTGCTGTTCTGTTTCTGAGCTCACATCCAATAAACTATTAGCACCTTTAAAAAAGAAAAGGGAAAGAGTAAGAAAAAAATAAGATTTGAATATTCAATGCCGCTACAATTCTGTAACTTCTACGTAGCAAACCTTCAAAATGAAAATAGACAATTATCTTTTACTAGCTAGCCAATTTTGGCAAAGCTTCATGAAAATCTGACTTATAAAACTGTTTTGCAGCCAGAGCTTTTGGAAAGTATTTTAATGAACTTATGTGAATCTGAAAATCTAGGAACACTTATCACTACCAAAAAATTCTAGAAAAGCAAACTCAGATAAAACAACAGGTTGTTGGTGGATTTGCAGCTAAGCTAAGAGAGGGAATGCTAGATTGGAATTTAGATTTAGTGCCAAATTATAACATAAAATTACGACAGGAGCAAATTATGAATGCACAGGGAGGGATCATATTAATGGCATTTAGTCTGCTTAATTTTAAACTAAACGATACAAATTAAAAATCAAATCAATTTTTGTTTTAGTATTTTGATTCCAGGATCTCTACTAATTTTTTTTACAAACTCAAGTGTTTAACAGTCCTGTGAGGTTGGTTGGGAGGCCGCAATCAGTGACATTTAGGAATTCAAACAGGGGAGTGTCCAAGAACCAAACCAACTTAAAGCAATAAACTAAGCATAGGGGGAAATAATGGAATCCCTTCCATAGAGTTGTCATGAACAAAAGGAGTCCACACAAACAGTACCTTCTTGCAGAGAAGTGGCAAACTTTAATTCTACTATGGCCGTAGTACATGATGTACAGTAACAATATTAGGAGTTCGGTTTTGAGAAGGAAACATTTACGATAGAAAGAGACGGAGAAAACCATCCTCACACTTTTCCCTCATCTTACCTGCAGTACTCTCACTTAACCCATCTTTGTAATCAGAGTGAATAGCACTGGTGTCTTCCTGTTGAAAGACAAATATAAACCATGATTGGATTAAAAACAAGACTCAAGTCCCACCCAACTACTCATTAATAAGCTCAAACATCTTTCAAGTGGAATGCTCCTCTTGAAATAAACAACCATAACTTTAAAACCATCTTTCAACAATAATTGGTTAAGTGGCAGATGTTTGACTGACTACATGTACACATGTCTGCATACCATAAACTGTTCACTATAATTTAGTTGCTGGTTTTATTTACTTAAAGGTTATGTATCGCTTCAGTCTTAGACGTCTCTAAGCAGCTTACATTCCGATATCATAAGGAAAGATTAAATAAGTATAAATTGACTCAAAACAAACAATTATTACAACAGTAATCACTTTTACATTTTTCATCATCATGCTAAGTAACAATTCTCAGTTAATAACCAATTGCCTACTACAGGGTGAGGATTCACCATTCTACTACCCCTAAATTTTCCAAAATAGTCAGGTCTTAGAAATTTAGCAGGCGCTCAGCAGGGTTGATGCTAATCTGACGTTGGCAGAAGCAACAGTTCCAAAGGAGGGAGACAGCAGTGCAAAACTATATATAGTATCTTGGTGGTCTCTGATGCTAAGACTTTGCAGAGATGAGGTTCCAAGAACAACTTCCCTACTAGATCTTATTGGTCCTTATCCTGGTCCTGAGCCATTTATAGGTTTAAAGATGACAACTAGCACTCCAATTTACATCTAGAAGCAAAGCAAACCACTGTTACATTGATGAATAGGGTAGGTTGGGCCATTCTTATGTACCTGAGCTGCTGTGTTCCGATTTTGACAAGTTACCTTGGGTATTTGGTACTGAAAGTTGGGATAGAAGTGCCTTCAATAAATAACGTCAAAAATTGGCAAGGAAAAGTGTCGAAGAAAATGAAGAAAACGTAAAATTCATTGCTTAATAAGCAACATTATTTAGGCAAAATGTCCCTTTTAACAATTTTTATTTTCACTCCCGGAGGAAATATGCTAGCCAAAGTAATCTTAAAAGCCAGATGATTAAAACACTAAGATGCTCCTTGCTCTTAGCTAAGTCACGTGTTGCGAAGTCACTTGGATTTGTGTAGTGGATGTTATCATTAGTGCCCCTTTGAAGGAAATTCCATTAGGCCATTTGATGTGTGGCCATCCTCCCACAAGCAATCTCCCATTGCAGCCTTAAGTGATTCATTTAACTTCATGGACAGGTTACATTTCAGAGACGACTACAAGCTGGAATTCTCCAGTTTTATCTATTTCTGCCCGTGCACCTTGCACAATAATGAACTTCTCCCTAACTTGAGCTAATTAAATACTCTTGTCACATTGCTCAACTCTCTACAACAGCGTTCCATAATCAGGTGCCCCTCAAATATGCTGAGCATGCAACTCATTCCTAGGGTAAAACCAATATATCTGGAAAGCCCAACAGGAGAGAGGCTGTCCTGCAAACAGGGCAATATTTGGATTTCTATTTCAAGCAAGACTGGGGGGGAAAAAACCCAGTATACCTTGGATCCTCGTAGGGCGAAGAGCTGGCTTTTCCCAGATGCTGGGGTTGAAGTTGTTGCCTGAGATGAAGAACTGTCAGCAAGCTGGAAGAGATGGATGCATTTTAGGGACACAAATTTCCTCTTGCTCACAGAAGTCATCGTTGTCTGTTAGTTGGAGACAAGCAGGACTACACAGCTCTCATTGTTTGTCGGCAGCAGGCATGCAGTCAAACAATCGCCGGAGCAACCACTCGGTTTAATATTAAACTTTTTGTTAAAATGCCATGGGCTCCCATGTGCAAAGCTGCTTATGCATGCCTAAGAACAAACTTCAGCTGATGGTTAAAAGGCAACCCAACAGCCTCGGAGGTCACTCTTATAAGCTCCCGTAGTCTAAACTTAGGTTTCTGTCCCATTTCAACAACTCTCTCTGCACACTGGCAATTAATATGTGATATTTTTCCCCCCAACAACAGGCCGTCCCTATTTCTATTCTGATGAGAATTCACTCATGATACATGAGACTCACATATTTAAAAATGAGAGAGAGGGATTTGCACCAAGCAAATTTAACCAGATCAATTCCCAACAGGACATTCCTCCACCACCCCTCCCTCTCTATACATAGCAACCCATTCAAGCTGGACTTGGTTGTTTACCTGGATAGGGCTGATGGGAGGAGGTGGAGGGGCTTTGCGTTTTTTTGGCGTTCCACTTCTTTCTGAACTTAATTTAGAGGCTTGATCATGCTGGAAGTTTCACAGGCCAGAAAAGGGAGGTCTGTTAGTTTGTTAGTAAGGATTGTGTTAACAAGTTATTCAAACGACATTAAAAACGCACACACATTCACGCCTTGCCTTACTGCTGCGAGGATGTGACACATGCTTAAGCATGAGCTCATCCGGCTTCCTTTTTTAATTCAGGCCTCTGTACTTTTTGATGAAGTCAATAAAGGCACGCCCCTCCCTACCGAGCCATGTTTTCAGAGGCTATTCACAGCCTCGAGCCATTTGTCAAACCTCCTGATCCTTGCCTTGTCTGTCCCAGGACCGACAGAAAGAGACAGACTATATCCTCTGAGTCCTGTTCCTGAGCCATTTTTTTTGAGTCTCTTGGATCATTCCACGTGTGTGCGTATGTATCTGTGCAAAATATTTACCTACCTACCTACCTACCAACCAACCAACCAACCTCTATCCCCAAATATCTCTCTCTACCTATCCAGGGGTGGGGTTCAAAATTTTTTAACAACCGTTCTGTGGGCGTGGCTTAGTTGGTGGGCATGGCTTGGTGGTCATATTATTGGCTGGGCGTGGCCAACTCAATATCACTCACATCGAGGCACGCATCTCCTCGCCTGGCCTCTCATGACTGTGGGGATGCTGCAACAGTCGCAAATGTGAAAAATGATCATAAGTCACTTTTTTCAGTGCCATTGTAACTTTGAATGGTCATTCCACACAAGCAAAGTACCAGCAAAGGAGGGGAAAAAAACTCTAGAGACGTTCCAGAGACAGGAAGTCTAGTCCTGCCAAGAATGTAATAGGAGTTAATGGCAAGGCAGTTTCTGTAAGGAACACCAGAATGTTTCCTTCCTGCCTTCCTTACAGAATTAGGCCAGTAATTTCTTCTAACAACCGGTTCTCCAAACTGCTTAAAATGTTAACAACTGGTTCTAGCGAATAGGTGAGAACTGGTAGAATCCCACCCCTGTACCTATCTATCTCCAAATATCTATCTATCTGTCTGTCTGTCTGTCCATCCATCCCTACCTATCACTATCTCCAAATCTCTCTCTCTCTCTCTCTAATTTTGTCTCTCTCTCTCTCCAAATCGCTCTCTCTCTCTCTCTCATCTGTCTCTGTCTCTGTCTGCAAAATATATAACTGAACATTCTGCAGGCCAAATCCTCAGTACCACCCACAATCTTCTTCCATCTCTGCCTACCTGACTTCCAAACCTTTTGTAAATTTGGAATCCACAAAATAGGAACTCAACATAGCAAACCAATAATTCATAACTGCGACCAATTGGATGTAACTGATACCAGCCCTACTTTAGAAGCTGTACATGACTTTCAAAGGAAACAGGACCATTTTTGGCAACTTCTTACATTTGGCCAAACACGTCCCTGAAAGCCAATAAAGCTTGAGCAGCTACTTCAGAATTTGGCTTGTTACATTAAAATGGTTCCTAAGCATCATTAAGCCAAGTAGATTATAGTTTGTTATGTGAATAAGTATACAACTCCCATTCTGTTTCCTCTTCCAGATTGACTGCAAGGTGATTAGAACATGTTTTTTTCCAACTTTATTACAAGGAGGTCCACACACGACTCGGTTGAGGGCTTGGTCGCCACCTGGGATAGGGTGGCTGCTGGGGCCCTCGACCGAGTCGTGCCCTTGCGGCCTCTGACCCGATGCCGATCCCAAGTGGCTCCTTGGTTTTCTGAGGAGCTAAGGGAGATGAAGCGTCGGAAAAGACGCCTAGAGAGCAGTTGGAGGGCCAGCCGCTCTGGGTCCGACCGAACACTATTACGATCTTATATTAAGACGTATTTAGTGGCGATAAGGATGGCGAGGAGATCTTACCTCTCCACCCTTATTGCGTCCGCGGAAAACCGCCCAGCCGCCCTGTTTAGGGTGACCCGCTCTCTACTGGAGGTAGGAGCGCGGGAGGACCCCTTGCAGGGACGGGCTGAGGAGTTTTCTAGGTTTCTGCAGGACAAAATCGCTCAGATCCGGGACGAGCTGGACTCCGACTGGGCATCTCCGGGCGGGGGGGCGGGGGTGGATATCGGTGCGGTCAATTGGGTTGAGTTCGATCCTGTTACTGTGGAGGACGTGGACAGGATACTGGGGGGACTGAATGCCACCACCTGTTTGCTGGACCCGTGCCCCTCCTGGCTGGTCTTGGCCACTCGGGAGGTGACACGAGGCTGGTTCCAGGGTATTATAAACGCTTCCTTGAGAGAGGGGCTGTTACCTGCCGCCTTGAAAGAGGCGGTGGTGCGGCCCCTCCTCAAGAAACCGTCCCTGGACCCAGCATTGTTATCTAACTATCGTCCTGTCTCCAACCTTCGCTTTGTTGCGAAGGTTGTTGAGAGTGTGGTGGCACGTCAGTTCCCGCAGTACCTGGATGAAGCGAGTTATCTTGACCCCCTCCAATCGGGCTTCAGGCCCGGGCACAGCACGGAGACGGCGTTGGTCGCGTTGGTGGATGACCTCTGGAGGGCCCGGGACAGGGGTTGTTCCTCTGTCCTGGTCCTGTTAGATCTCTCAGCGGCTTTTGATACTGTCGACCACAGTATCCTATTGCAGCGGTTGGAGGGGTTGGGGGTGGGAGGCACCGTGTTGCGGTGGTTCGCCTCCTTCCTCTCCGACCGCTCGCAATTTGTGTTGACGGGGGGGCAGAGATCGGCCCCGAGGCCCCTACGATGTGGGGTGCCTCAGGGGTCGGTGCTCTCGCCCCTGCTGTTCAACATTTATGTAAAGCCGCTGGGTGAGGTCATCCGTGGCTTCGGGGTGGAGTTCCATCAGTACGCTGACGATACTCAGCTGTACATCTCCACCCCGGGCCACCCCAACGAAGCCGTCGAAGTGATGTCCCGATGCCTGGAGGCCGTGCGGAGTTGGATGGGTCGTAACAGGCTTCGTCTCAACCCGACCAAAACCGAGTGGCTGTGGTTTCCTGCGCCCAGATACAGTCAGCTGGTTCCTTCGCTGGCCGTGGGGGGAGAGGTCTTGACCCCCGTGGAAAGGGCGCGCAACTTGGGTGTCCTCCTGGACGTACGGCTGTCTTTAGAAGAACATATTGCAGCCGTCGCCAGGGGGGCTTTCTATCAGATTCGTCTGATTTACCAGTTGCGGCCCTTTCTGGATCTGGGCGCACTTCGCACAGTCACTTCCGCCCTCGTCATCTCCCGCCTGGATTATTGCAATGCTCTCTACATGGGGCTCCCCTTGAAGAGTCTCCGGAGGCTGCAGCTGGTCCAGAATGCAGCCGCGCGGGTGATCGTGGGTGCTCCTCGGAGCTCCCACGTTACACCGCTTCTCCGCAGGCTGCACTGGCTTCCTGTAGCCTTCCGGATTCGATTCAAGGTGGTACTGACAGTATTTAAAGTGCTCCATGGCTCGGGACCTGGGTACTTACGGGACCGCCTGCTGCCATCATCAACCTCCCGCCGCCCAGTACGCTCCCACAGGGTTGCCCTCCTCGGGGTACCGCCGCCCGGCCGTTGTCGGTTGACGGCCCCGAGGGTTCGGGCTTTCTCTGTGGGAGCCCCCTCCCTTTGGAATGATCTCCCCCCGGAGATACGGGCTATGACGGATATTCTGACCTTCCGGCGCGCAGTGAAAACGCTATTTTTTCAACAGGCTGGCCTGGCCCAGTAACTGTATTTTTAGTTTTTTAACTTAATTTTAATCGGGGTTTTATTAGTTTTTAATTTTTAACTCTATTTTTGGGTTAGACAGCCGGATCAATTTGGTTTAATTTATTTTAATTGTATTTATTGAGTATTTATTATGTGTTTTTAGTAGGCTGTACACCGCCCCGAGTCCCTTTTTGGGAGAGGGAGCGGTATAAAAGTTTAATTAAATAAATAAATAAATAAAAATGTTCAAATGGGTTAAAACAGCCTTCTTCAACAGGATGCCTTCTATATAACTTTCACAGTGTGGAAAATCTGCAATAAGAATCTTCCAGCTGCAAAAGATGGCTAAATGCATAGACTGCTTCTTTTAGCTGTTCCAATGAAACTGTCCCAGTTTGAATCAGAGATGGGACACTCACACAATTGTTTAACACACACGTTGGATAAATTTCCAAAAGCTCTATAAAACTAAAAATAATTTTTCATCGTGATTTTACTTCTTAGGCATTTGCTTACGCTAAATGTAAAATTTATCTTTATTAAGCCACTCTCTCTCTTTTTCTTTCTCTTTTACCTGCTTTGACTTGATTGGTGATTTGGCATCTGCAGAAAAGAAAAGACTGCATTTAAGTTGACCGAGATCACTAAGACACATAAATCAAGATCCTAAGCTTAGTATTATTTTAGACAATTCCCTGATTTCAGTATAACCTGAGGCACAAATGGATGCATTCGGAGTTGGGGTCCACAGGATATGTTCAAAAAAGTCAAGATGGAAGCTACCGAGGTGCAATGCAGATATAAAACAGGCAGAACTTCAGCTTTATTGTTTCTCCTTTACTATTTTTTAACCATATCATATAGACCAGGAGTTGCCAATCTTTTGGACCTCAGGGACCACCAAACTCATAATTTTAAATCCCGCGGACCACTAATATGAATTTTGAGTGACGGTGGCTTGCTGACGTTTTCCCAGGGTTTCTGCAGAAAGCAGCAGAGACCCTGGAAAAATCCCCCCAAAAGTCTGCAGGAAAATTCCCCACCCCATTTTCCTACCAATCAATCATTCTTTATTTCGGATCACAGGATACTGTCTCCAGCTCTATTTTCAGGGGGAGAGAGAGATTTTGGCTTCATGCAAGGAAAGCAACAGAAGTCTTTCTTAATTGTGGGGTGCTTTGGGGGTGACATTTCTCTGCGGACCACCAAAATTTTCTCATGGACCACCAGTGGTCCCCGGCCCACTGGTTGGCAACCACTGATATAGACGCCTGTTTGGAATCATATCATTAATTTACAGCAGATAAATAATCCTACTTATATTTTCAAGCCTTCACTATTTTATCATGCAGACTGAAAGTATGAAGGAAGAAGCAATCCAAGTATAACTCCAAACACACACCATACTCCATGGCACTCAATTACCCTGCTGTACACAAAGAAGATTTATGTATATACATAAGATGGCTGAGTCAGCATCTTTTCTTCTTCAGACAGACTAACAAGGTTGTTTCTTTTTTTTTTTAAAAAAAAAGAGCTTAAATTTATCTGCAGATGCAGAGCGACGCAGCTCAAACAGACTTTAAAAGCACAGTACAAAAAAGAAAACTTAACAAGGGACATCCTCAATTGGCCTATTAACTATTCAAAACGTTGAATTATTTTGAGGGAGAGGGAGAAGAGCCCACCTGTCTCCAACTGGAAGGAGGAGGAATGGGTCAGAAGAATTAGAAAAGGGTGGAAGGAAGGAAGAGGCAGACAGATTAAAAGCTGAAAGAGCCACCTTTTAGAGCAGGGGCCTCCAAACTTGGCAACTTTAAGACTTGTGGACTTCAATTCCCAGAATTATGGGAGTTGAAGTCCGCAAGTCTTAAAGTTGCCAAGTTTGGGGACCCCTGTTTTAGAGAGAGGGGAGGGGCAGGAGGTACATAACAAAGCATGTCTTCACCAAGACATAAAATCTTCATAGTTCTAACCATTGTTTTCACAGTCTTTGGATTACAATTTGGGTGCTTGGCAACTGGTTTGCGATTATAACATTGCAAGCAGCAACCTGTGGTCAAGGGTTTGCCATTTGTGACCTTCAATGCTGGTCTTTTGACTAGTGGTCAATGGGGAAGCCAACAGAAGTTCATAAGTGGCGATCACAAGAACGTGGGACAATGTGACTGCATACACTACCTATATGGCATCGTCTGTGTATATTTTAGGAACTGTTTTAAGAAGCATGCACATACCAGCATGTTGAACCATTTTGGATTGAAGGAGACTCTGAATTCCTGTATTTTCAGAAAGCATGGAGTAACGTAGGGCATTGTGTCCAAGTGCATCTGCCAAATGTATATCTGCCCCTTTTTGGATCAGAATTTCTGCAATGTTCAGGTTTCCAGCTTCACAGGCCAGCATCAAGGCAGTTCTACAGAAATTAAGAAGACTAACCATGACGGGGAGCATGAGCCTATGGCAAGGTAATATAGCCCCAGAGTAACTTAAGGTACGTGATATCACCCCAGATCTGCCTAAGATATGTATAGGCTGATATGATATCATATTCCTGTATTTTCTGATGAAAGATCATTCAGAAATCTCATGGCTGCTATAGGGTAAACTGGACAACCAAAATGAGCAAACAAACTCTTTTTCAGAAGGAGAACATGACAAACCATTTCTGTTGTGTTGCCCAAAAAAATGATTGGATGAAAAATGTGCAGTGCCAGTATTGCCTTCCTCATGTAATTCTTTTCCAACTTGGAGCCCTTTTGTTGGATTACAACTCCTATAACATGCTGGGTACAGTTAATGAAAACTGTAGTTCAAAACCTCTACACAGGGAAAGGTTTCATGCCCACATCAGTTCCAAGCTGGACAAGATATCTCTAAAGGACAGGATCCCATACCAATCATATGTAATATCACACAACATTTTTTTGACATTGGCCTACTAAATCAGTCCTGTCTATCTACCATTTTCTTCCCACAATGGCCAATGAGATGTCTTTCAGAAACCCAGAGGAGAGCAAGTGAAAACCAACATGTCTCAACAGCTACTGTCTAGAACAGGGTCCCCAAACTTGGCAACTTTAAGACTTGTGGACTTCAACTCTCAGAATTCTCCTGGCTGGAGAATTCTGGGAGTTGAAGTCCACAAGTCTTAAAGTTGCCAAGTTGGGAGACCTCTGGTCTAGAAGCATGCTAGTACAGAGGATTGTGCTGTATATGCCATGATTATCAGCAATTAGCAACCTTTATCCTCTGTCTATAGATTTTTGGCACTGCTACCTTTGCTTACTTTGCCTCTGATGATAGAAACTATAGAGAAAGGACACGGTTAGTTACAAGCTGAAACATTTTCCATACACAGACTAAGAGAAAATGTTTCTTGCTTATTTCATTAGGGAAGTTGTGCCTTATATAAAACACGATGTACTACTTCATGTATCTTTAATAAATATAAATATAAGTTGTTTAATTACATTGAAGCCTCAGGAGAAGCTTCAGTGGAAGAACTGAGGGAATATCAGTATTTGCCTCACAGCAAAAGAGTAAGATCCCCTTCCTTCTTGATTAAAGACATCAGCAAATATTTGGAAAAATACAAATTTATCTCTTAGGGTTGATTCTCATTTAATCTGATACATACTATTTGTCTTTTGATTTCAATCCTACTTTACAAAAAAAATATTCTAGATGCGACAGAGTGCTAGTTACTGCTAGAGAAGATGGGGAACATGCCATTTAATCCTACCTTCTATTTTTGTCCCGGGAGTTGACATCTGCTCCATGGTCTAGAAGGTATTTGCATACTTCAGGGTGGCCATTTTGTACTGCCAGGAAGAAAGGTGTATTTCCATCCTGGAGAAAAGATTGAAACAAATTATACCCTATTAATTATTCAATTGAACTCAAAGAATTCAACACATTTATAATAAGATGTGTACCATGGAAATTGGAAACATCCAGAAACTGGAAACAATGGGATATAATGAGCCACGGTGGTGCAGTGGTCAGAGTGCAGTACTGCAGGCTACTTCTGCTGACTGTCAGCTGCCTGCAATTTGGCAGTTCAAGTCTTACCAGGCTCAAGGTTGATTCAGCCTTCCATTCTTCTGAGGTGGGTAAAATGGGGACCCAAATTGTTGGGGGCAATATGCTGACTGTGTAGACCACTAAGAGAGGACTGTAAAGCACTGAAAAGCGGTATATAAGTCTAAGTGCTGGTGCTATTTCTGTATCCTTATTTAGCTGTAGAAACTCTACACACTTCATCAGTTATCAAAAGTCTAGTGTAGAAGTGGTCTTGCTGCCACGTGCCATGTGCAACCGTCAGCTCTAGGATTATATATATTCCTGAACGCTTCATTTGCTATCTTCAGAAAGCCTCTTAACTGCAGAAAAAAATGGCATGTTTTTTTTTTGTCATTTTGCATATATATCACAACTGTAGCCTAACTCTAACCCCTAAAATAGATGTATTACTTTAAAAAACAAACCAACAAGAAGCATTCCAATAAAAAACCCAGAGCAAAATGAAAAATCTTGTCCATGATATACAGCTCCATACCTTTAAAATCTTATCTCAGTTACCTTTTGTACCCAATTCATTCCAGAGAGAGGGTGCCCCCGCAGAGAAGGCCCGCACCCTTGGGGTCACCCAAGGAGGCCCACCCTGTGGGAGCGCACTGGCCGGTGGGAGGCCGATGGTGGTAGCAAGCGGTCCCGTAAGTACCCGGGTCCTAAGCCATGGAGCACTTTAAAGGTGACCACCAACACTTTGAATCGCACCCGGAAGGCCACTGGAAACCAATGCAGCTAGCGCCAGTCCCATTGTATATATTTATTGTTATTTTTGGAGACCATGCGGGGAGGGAAGAGTGTAACTCCATAGTCTAATTTTTAGCCTGGTCTTTCTCCTGCTTATTGTCAAACCAGACAAGTTGACCAAGTGTCATCTACTAAACCTAAGCATAACCTCCAAGCAGCTCCTGCTGGTCTCATGCTCATGGGACTGATGTATATAACTTGAAACTCAACAAAACCACCTTCCAGTTACTGGATTGAAAGGTGGCGCTAAAGAAAAAGTTGTGTGAGAGTGTCACTATTATTGTTCTTTATGCATAAAGATATTGTTGAAAGAACTGGCAGTCCAGCTTTTCTTGAAAGCTAATTTCAACCTTCTTTCTCTGAATGGAGTTAAACGGATTGCTTTATATAAAACAAGTAAGAAAATGTAAAAGTGAACCACGAAGTTTAATGAAGTTAGATAGCTCGGACATGGAATAAGAATACCATAAATAAAAGAGATTATAATGGCAATAGTCATTAGATGGAAATAAATATGACCCACGACTGCTATATATAGCATCAAACTTGCCTGTTATATAGCATCAAACTTGCCTCTCATTATGAAACTATTGCAATGTTATCTTTTTAATACTTAAGATGAACATTTCTCGTTAATGCATTCTGAATTTCTGATCCTGATACAGAGCCAGATATCAAAGTAAAAACTAGCTGATACTTTATATAGCTGATGGCTTTTTTTACTGCATGCTTTCTTGTTAATAACAGCACTTCTGAAAGTGAAATGAGTGGATATAAATATCTATGTTGGGATATCTTCAACTGGACATGCCTCTTTGGCTCCTTTGCTGCAAAAAATAGTAGAATAAAGAACACGAAACAAAAATTGCTGACTAGGTTTTAATAATATTTCAGGAGCTGAAAGACATTAGAAGCTTAAAAGGATACAAGAATTGGCAATGAAATCATAATTACATACCGCATCTTTGATGTTAATTGGACACTTGTGTTCACACAGGTGCTGAGTTATTTGAAGGCAGCCAGAGGCAGCTTAAGGGGGGGGGGGGGGGGAAGAATTGTAAAATTAGAAGACTTGCAGTATATACTCTTAAAACTCTCCTTTTTGTCAGTTTGTAACCTTTAACTGAGCAAAACAGTGTGTCATAGGGCAACGATTTTTGAAACAATGCACCTCAAGCAGGCTAACCTAAAGAATGTGTCCAAAATCTGGGACCTATAATCCTGTAAAATTAAAAATTGGTGAAGTTGTGGTTTTTCAGCGCTGTTACATTCCTGCTATCAGTCACATCCCCATGACCATCATTTTCAATGCTCCCTGTCAGCTTCTCACAAGGTAATTCAATGGGGAAGCCAGCAAAAATTTGTAAGTCACTCCCATTTCCACTGCTATTTTGCCCATCTGTTGTCATTCTGCTTGTCTATTTAGGTAGAGAAGTATCTCTGGAACAATGACCCAATGGATCATCTCGTTCTTTTTAAAGCCCTTTTAGAAGGTTGCTTCACTGTGGAGCTGCACCAGTTGACTATATTTATCACATTTTCATGGTCTAACCCAGGGGTCTCCAACCTTGACAACTTTAAGCCTGGTGGACTTCAACTCCAAGAATTCCCTCACCACCTAGCTGGGGAATTCTGGGAATTGAAGTCTGCCAGGCTTCAAGTTGCCAAGGTTGGAGACCTCTGGGCTAGACCATAATTTGTCACTAGAGCTATGCAGTGCTTCAGATTTGAAGTCAAAAGGATGCTCCAGAGCATACAGCACATTAATGTAGTAGCCTCATGTTTTACCAGGATAGTGCAACTATAATGACAATCGTGTGATTGAAGGACACAGCAAACGTTGTAAGTGGATCACAAAGGCCAATACATTTAATTAATAAATAACATTATCTTTTCATCACCCACTGTTATTTCAGTCCTTCACAAATGATCAGTAAGTGAGGACTACCTCCAGGGGTGGGACTCAAAAATCCCAGCGAACTGGTTGCTGGCTGGGTGTGGCCTACCGGAACTTCCAGGACAGCCATTTTTTACCTTTCCCCAGAGTCTGGAGGCTTCCCTCAGGCCTCTGGGAGGGCGAAAACGGGTCTGGAGGCCCTCCGGAAGCCGGAAATAGGCCTGATTCCGGACTTCCACAAGGCCAGTTTTTTGCCTTCCTAGAGCCTCTGTGTAGATCCTGCACTTACCTGCATGCAAAACATGTTGCATAGAGACTCCTGGGAGAGGCAGGGCAGGGTAGCTAGGGCCAGCTGGTTGATTCAAGTACCAGTTCGGGAAACCAGATATAAATTTAACATCCGGTTCGCTCGAACCAGTCCGAACCAGTAGAATCCCACCCCTAACTACCTCTATCAGGTTTCATTGGAAATTTACTCAGCAAACCTCATTCAACCCTATATTTACTATGGGAATATAATGAAAGCAATTAAGATAATTAGTGACCCTATGTAGTCAATTCAGTCTTACTTTTCCTGTTTGTCAAAGTTCTTACTGAACTTTTAAGCAGAAGGCTCAAATTATACTAGATTTATGTTAATGGGTGGAAGCAAGATGATTATGTAATACCTGCATAATGTAAAGCGGTTTTTCCCGAACTATCTGTGTTCTCTGCTGGACATTTGGACTGTAGAATGAGAAAAAAGAAGACTTGGTAAAATAAGAACACGAAGGATTTTGAAACTTAGATTGCAACACTGTATGGGAATAAAGTTTTTGGTGTGAATATCAAACTATTTTTGAGATTTATCTAGAATTACCTAGATGTTCAGGACAAATTAATCTGAATGTTTTGAGAAAGGGATTAAATCCATTTTGCAAACGTGATCATCTAACACCGCTTCGTTGCAAGACTGCAAGAAGTGAAGCAATTTGTTTTTGACTGGTTGAAACTTAGAAAGAACATGTCAAAAACAGATGTGAGCAATTAAGATATTAATACATGTTTAATAAAACAAAAAGGCCTATCTTTGACTGAAAAATCCATTTAGATTTTCAGCAAAAGAAAAATGGATAAATGGTGCTATCAGAGATTTTGGTTCTCTTAGGAAGTCTGCAGTGTTTCTAATGTAATGGGTTTGTTCCAGCATGCTTTCAGATTGGACTGGCTACAGTGCTGGAACTTCCTGAAGATTTCTTATCTGAGTGTTAACCAAGTTCATGCCTGCTTAACCTCTGAGCACAATGTCAGTTCTGAACTTAGTAGGTGGTTTTATACCTCCTGTACATCAGTCTTACTCAAAAATGTTGACTAAAGACTATGGTTAGGATACTGAATTAGAAAGGAGGGTAGATATTACAACATTAGACAGAAAACTGAACTCTATTCACAGAAGACAATATATTGGATCTCATTTGGTAGTGGACCACATTGGGAAAAGTAGAAAACTATAGAAATCTGATATCAACATCTAATTGCATGGGTCTATGCTGGAATCCAGCCAAGAAGATTTTCCCACCCCATTGTAAAAATAAAGAGTTTGATTCATGGCTTAAAGCTTTGCTATCAGATGTGGTTATGAAGAAACTGGACGACCACTATTTTCAACTAACAAATCTAGCACTTTCCACATCAAACAATTTATTTGGGAAATTGCAGCTCTTCTTATTTTCTAGCCTGACATGAAATAATTCTTGTCAGATGTTAAAAGTTAACATTTACCACTTCCAGTACATGCAATTATATGGCATTTTATGTGAATTGTACCCACTAGATCATACAAGCAAGAAGAAACCGTAGAGCAGGCATCTTAGTGAAGCACCATTAAACTGTGGTGCAAAAAAAAAGCAGCAAACATCCATATAATCTAAGGATCTCCTACTCACAAGCCCAGGACTTACAATAATCCAGTGATTTAGATGGATCCTGTTGCAAACATTTAAATTCATTTAACTGGCTACTTACAGAGAGAAGCTTAACATAGGCTGGCATTTAGTCAGAAAACCAGACATGTTGGGGGTAGGAATAGAATAAAGCACCTCACCTGAAGAAGTCTCTTGACGCAGTCAACATGGTTATTCTTGGCCGCAAGATGCAATGCATTGTGCCCTATGTAAATATTTCATAATTATTTCAGGCTTACTGAAAACAGCACTAAAAATGAAATGAATATTGTTTAAACCTTAGCTTGAAATACCAAGTGGGTATGTCTTTAGATTCAAAAATCTGAAGCATGCTGATGAAATATAATCTACTTATCTACTTATCTATTTACCCACCCATCTATCCATCCATCCATTTCACTTACTTTAAACAGCCCATCTCTCTCACAGAATTACAAGAGGAAGCAAACCTGGACATAATCAACAAACGTACTGATATTCTCTTCCCTACCTCCAAGATTAAGTACATATTACCATGAAATGAGAACAAAAAATATCTGACTTCATCAATTTGTACTTTAAACCTTGCTTAAATGCTACATATACATCTTACAGAAAGAGGTGGGCTTCAGAGAATCTCAAGGAGTGAAACCAAAGAGCAGGCTATAATTTGGCTGCAGTAAATCTGCCCTCAGATTTCAGTATTTGTAGAATGTGGGTTGGGTAACAGATATGTTGATTCCAGTCATTGTAATCATAAGCTACATTTAGTTTGTTCATTAAATGTATATGGCCGTCCATCTCAACCACATGATTCTTGGTGGCTCGCAATATTAAAAATAATAAAGCCACATTTAAAAAATCACATAAAGTATATAGCCTGCCAAGAAAAAACTACAAAAACATCATATAATCGACATAACCAGAAACATCATATAATCAACACAACTAGATGATGGGCTCCATCAGAAATCCAGGGCCCTGGGTTCAAGCACAAAACCAAGTCATCAACGCTTTGGGACCAATCTAATCTTTAAAGTTGGGATCAATCTAAGATGGACAGGTGTCATGGCACAAATAGTTCTCCTCCTGGGCCCTACCAAATTATACTTCCTAGCAGGTTGGACCTGGAGCAAGCCCCTCCTGGCATACCAAATAGTACTGAAAGAATCAACCAAGGAGAGATAAATTGGTCCAAAGCCCTAAAAATTATGGTACATCCCAAACAAAACAAGGTTGTGGGGTAGAGCAGAATACAGTTGTAGAACTTATGAGCAGGATGCTTTAATAACCAAATATAGTTCATGCCATTTCTGGTTAAGTCAACTGGGGAGCTTAACTTAAGATACTGGAAAGCTGCTATTAATCAGAATACAAATATTTACCAGAAACAGAATAATGATTTAGCACAATGCAGCCTTTCTCATTCTTGCTTTCTCCAGAAGTGTTGGCTGCAGCTCAAATGTTCAATTAACTGCAAATGTGAACTCTAGTCTAACATACCTGTGCAGCACTAGATATGGGAATGTTAAACTTATCTCCATGCATCCAGGGGTGGGATTCAAATTTTTAACAACCGGTTCTGTGGGCGTGGCTTAGTTGGTGGGCATGGCTTGGTGGTAATGTGACTGGCTGGGCGTGGCCAACTCAACATCACTCACATCCTCACCTGGCCTCTCAAAACTGTGGGGATGCTGCAACAGTCGTAAGTGTGAAAAATCGTTACAAGTCACTTTTTTCAGTGCCATTGTAACTTTGAATAGTCACTCCACACAAGCAAAATACCAGCAAAGGAGGGGAAAAAACCTCCAGAGAATTTCCTGAGATAGGAAGTCTAGTCCTGCCAAAAATGTAATAAGGGTTAACAGAGAGGCAGTTTCTGTAAGCAACACCAGAGTGTTTCCTTCCTGCCTTCCTTACAGGATTAGGCCAATAATTTCTTCTAACAATCAGTTCTCCAAACTGCTTAGAATGTTAACAACCGGTTCTAGCGAATAAGTGCGAACTGGTAGAATCCCACACCTGCATACATCCTTATATATATCCAAAACCCATGCGTCAATTCAACCATACCCACAGACTTGCTTAACTTTGGAGTATTCAGATGTATTTAAGTAACATGGGATGGGTTGGCTGGAAATGAATGTACCTGGAGGGAACTAGACTAAAAAAGATAGAGGTCCACCCTTCAAGGTAGACCAGACTAAGGAACCTAAGGAACGAAACAAAGTCTAATACTACTTTTATTGTAAATTTATAGTAAATTTTATTGTACATTTATGGTACTAAAATCTTGCAAGTCAAAATGTGCCTCTCTCTCCTTCTTTGTGTGAACTCAGAGAAGCTTGTCTGAGATGTTTGTATACATAACTGTTCAACCTGGGCTCAGGTTTAACACACAGCAGATAATCAGAGTTGGAAGGGACCTTATAGGTCATCTAGTCCAACCCTCCGCCCAAGCAGGAGACCCTACACCATTTTTAACAAATAGCAGTCCAATCTTGGTGTGCATAAGCGCACCAAAACATGCCTAGCGTCCCTGTTCTATTGTTTCTTTTTTTCTTATTCATATGCATTTCATGTATTTATAACCATGTTTATACTTATACCTGTTATCTAATAATTGTTTGACAAAATAAATAAATAAAAATCTCTTCTTGAAAGTCTCAAGTAATGGTGCTCCCACAAATTCCGAGGGCAAGATGTTCCATTGGTTGATAGTTCTCACTGTCAGAAAGTTTCTCCTTATTTCCAGGTTGAAACTTGTTCAGTTTCTATCCATTATTCCTTGTCTGGCCTACAGGCACTTTAGAAAATAGATTTGACTCCTTCCTCTCTGTGGTAGCCCCTCAAATATTGGAAGACTGCTATCATGTCTCCCCTGGTCCTTCTCTTCACTAGATTAGCCATGCTCAATTCCTGTAACCGTTCTTCATATGTTTTGGTCTCCAGTACCCTAATCATCTTGGTTGCTCTTCTCTGCACTTTTTCTAGAGTCTCAACATCTTTTTTATAATGTGGTGACCAAAACTGGATGCAGTACTCCAGGCGTTGTCTTACTAGGGCTTTATAGAGTG
Organism: Bungarus multicinctus; assembly: GCA_023653725.1. Taxonomy (NCBI): domain Eukaryota; kingdom Metazoa; phylum Chordata; class Lepidosauria; order Squamata; family Elapidae; genus Bungarus; species Bungarus multicinctus. The sequence continues at coordinate 258,549,267 of CM042834.1, forward strand.
GAATTAGTATTTCACTTGATCTTGATTGTATCCCTGTTAATGCAATTTAGGATTGCATTAGCTTTTTTGGCTGCTGCTGCATACTGCTGGCTCATATTTAGCTGGTTGTCCTCTAAGATTCCAAGATCCCTCTCACAGTTACTGCTATTGAGCCTGGTTTCACCCAGTCTATATGGGTAGTTTTGGTTTTTCTTGCCTAAGTGTAGGACTTTACTTTTCTCCACACTGGATTTCATTTTGTTTCCTTCATCCAACTGTTTCCTTGGCACTGATTCTTCCTTCTGTTCCTCAAAGCCATTCCCTTTGCTTCTACAATAGCTATGTCCCACAAAAGCAAAGACTGACTATGCCCATCCGTGCACATGCATGCAAACAACTATCATATCTTTTCACATTAAACAGATAATTTGAGTACCTGTTCCATCCAGAATTGTAACTTCTGCGCCATGTGTAATCATAAGCCTGAGACATTCACTGTATCCTTTAGAGGCAGCAAGATGGAAGCTGAAAGAAAGAATTATGTCTTCAGCCAGTTTCATAATAAGAAAATGTTGTTGGTGGATCACATTAATCTTTGCCTTAGAAAGAGTTTGCTTGAATAATATATGTATCTTCTGTGATTCTAAGAACTCAAAGGAAATATGTTCCCAGTAACATGGAAATTAAATTGAAAGACATTACTGAATGCCTCAGGGTCACCCAACACAATTCAGAGCCAAGAAGGGACATTAATTTAGGTTTCCCCAGGTCCGGTTTGACCCACTTTTATGATGCTCATAAAAAAATCATAATTAAAAAGCTTAGAGCAGATGCCTCTCAAAAACATTCTTAGTACCCTATAATAAGCACTTTTGGAAGCTTTTAGGTATAATGACTAGCAGCTAAATATTTAATAAAATCAGTAAAAAATAAATAAGTTAGTAATTTTCAGTATAATGAAGACCTGAAACTTAACTCTGATGATCTATTAAGACCACCAACTTTGTAGGGAGAGAAATTAACTCTAGGGGTGAGTTAAAAGTCTTCTACATTGAAACATTTCAAACAGGGAAGAAAAAAGATTATATTCCTACAAAAGTCTAAGGGGGAGGGGAAGCCTTCGGAATAACTTATTGTTAAAACTTTTATAAAAACCAGGATGTTTAGGATTGTGAAACGCCTGCTCTGACCCTAGTTATAACTGCAGATTAAATAATACTTGACATTTCAACATTACAAAAACTCACAATTGAAAAGATTGAAAAGATCCATTGATTATAGACTTCTGGAACCTTTAGGGGTCTCTTTCCTAAAGAAATACACAATTCTCGGCAGAATTTTGATACATCAGAAATAAAATGTTCATATAACCAGAACACCTCCTCGACTGGCAACCAATACCCAGATAAGCAAGGGTTAGCTCGAAGATTAACACCAGACAAACAATCAAGCAGTAAACATTACATTAATCAAGGAACTATCAACTCAGATAAACAAAAGCCTAATCAAGGGACTATCAAAGAGAAAACATCACTCCCACCAATACTGGCAGGTCAAGCTACTGTATATAAAACAGAGTAAGCCCCACTTTCTCCCCACTTCCTTGCAGATGTCTTCAGTGCAAACACAGCACTGACGATATCTGGAAGGAAATAACCAAGTTAGAGAGCACCACTGATGTATATACGAAGATAACCAGGATGCTGAAACTGTGTGACACTACATACTTAGTTCTGATGAAACCTATCATTCTGAATATCATAATCATCATTTAACGACCCCATAATCCCTTGCGGGGTGGAGTCTGGGCAACTGAATGGGACTAGCAGCGTGTTTTAATGGCCGGTTGCCCTTCCTGTCGCCAATGCGGAGTTTTGTTCAGCAGATATATTCTCAGGGTACCCAGAGAGAGAAATATCTGCCTCTATCTAGGATCGAACTCACAGCCTCCTGATTGTGAGGCGAGAGCTCCACCTCTAAACCACCGCACCACTCCAAACCTATCATTCTGAATATCCTGTTGTCAAACCAATTCTTTTCTCCAAACAGATATCATTATGATTTCTAAACTATCTTATGTGCCAAAGCTCTCCCAAAATAGTTTTATGTTGACAAAATAAATAAAAATTAAAACGTTTAACTCCAATAAAATGTCAAGCTAAAATCTGGTTTATTTTAAAATACTGTATACGCTTCTGCAAGTAGTCCTGATTTTGTGATCATTCGCAGTTATGAAAGTGATGAAAACATAATTTTGCAGCCAATCCTTGCATTTACAGGCCTGTAAAGCAAAGGGAAGCTGAATGTTTGATAGAATAAAATATTTGTAGCTCAGGGTTGATCTGCGGGATCTTTGGCACCATCTGAGCTTGCTTATTTTCTTTAGAAATGTTTCATCAACTTTATGGTGTCAACTCTGGTCGCTAAAGGAGATCTTGCTGAATCCAGTTTCCAAATGGCTATGTTAATTTAATTTGTGGTAGAAAGAATAGAAACTCTCAGTGTTTTAACCTGTATGTCTCACAAACATTTTCCACCTCTTCAAATTCATAGAATGTTGTCTTCAGTCACAGGCATTTCATCAGCCTCTCAGAGAGAGTGAGTATTATATAATGACAGCAGTTTTGGCACCTGTTACTCCATGGGAAATGGAAGGGGGTTTTATGTCTATGGAGATTCTCAGTCATCTAAGTCATGGTTGTCTCAAAGGTGCTTTTTCAAACAGCAACCGGACTAGGTTTTTTTCCCCTTAAGGAAGAAGAAGACCTTTCGTTTCTCATCCAAGAAGCTTCATCAGTTCTTGCTGGCTTGTGGGATTTAGGGTGGGGGAGGAATGGAAGGATTAGTTCTGACAGGATGTTGGAGGGTGATGGTAGAAGGGTTATATTTCTTTGCAGTTATCTGGTCATTAGTACTCTCTCTGAGAGCCATTGAGGCCACTTGGGGGTAATGGTTCTCAAGGAGTGCTAACATGACTGCAAAAAATATATAATCTCCCTCTCCACCCCAAAATCCTGTTAGAATTTATCCTTCCATCCGTCCTCCTTCCCATTCAGCCAGAACTGATGAAAGTTTCTTAAATGAAAAGCAAAACATCTTTTTCATCCTCAAGGGAAAAAAACATAGTCCAGTTGCCTTTTGAAAAAGCACCTTCAAGGAAGAGGGTTTTGTTATAGAGAAATAATTTATCATAATGCTTCTTCATGTCTAACTAATAGTCTGGTTTCCAGCACACACGACATGGACTTGTGAGAACCTTGTTTTTTAGTAGTGTGTTTTCAAACATGAACAAAATTCACCCAAGCAACTTTGTGCTATAAACAGGTCTGCACACAAACAAAGGAATTTATGAAATAAATTAGAACGCATTGAAAAAAATGCTTTATACTGTTTATGAGAAATAATGACCAAGAACACAAACTTGTTTACCACGATACCAACAGGAAGAATTTTTAAAACAGTTTGTTCCCATGAAATGTTCCCTGAACTATTTGAATATGGATGGTTAGGGAAAAGACCATGTCCTCACCAACAGCCCAGCTTCTAACTTTGCTAAGACAGAACACAATATAAATTTCCAAACAAAATAAAATATATTAGACTCAAAAGACAGATGCAAGATAGAGATATCTTGTCGTAGAAATGTGCAAACCACACTTCAGGAGAGTTTATATTTCAGCAGCATCTGCCTTAATTAAAATACTTGCATAGCAACAGTTTGGCTAAAGCAGTGACAGATTTAATCTTCATGCCAATTTCTCTGTTTGTGAAAGAAACTGTGCCAACTGTAACACATTTCACTGTAATGAATTTTAGAGACAAACAAAAAGGCTGCTGGTAAAATGTGCATAATATACATGAACTTCCCTTTCTGGAATTTAAAGACCAGGTAAAAGGTTCATAATGCAAAAATTATTTGGAAAGCCACATAATGAATAATGAAAACTATTTTCGCATCATAGAGTAGGTGGTCTAAAGACCTCCTAACCAGATTTATCAGTGGAGTCAAATTACTGATGAGAGCTGCCAGAGATTGAGCCGCAGAATGCTTTGCTGCAGATGCTGGGAAGTGCAACCTCCTAATAAAATATTAAAATAAAATCTCACATCATCACCAAATCTTATTCCTCAAATAAGAATTTTAATTTATTTTTTTTACATAAGATTTCAGTCTCAGGATGAGACTCTCAAACTCTATGAGATTTTAGTATTTGAGGGGTCCCTGGTGTTATCTCAACCTGGTTGTTTTTTGGCACATGTTTCATTACCCAAACTAGGAAACATCATCAGTGCTGATTACTTAGTTTGGGTAATGAAATGCCTGAAAGAAAACAACCAAGCTCAGAGATACCAAGGAGCCCTTATTTCAACCCTGAGCCACAAATATTTTTCTTTATTGGTGTTTTAGGAACTATTTTACCTCATGAATGACACTAATTCTTCCGACAGCAGAGAAGGTGATCAAAATTCACCAAATCAGTTGATTTCCTTGGCAAATGAACTTTTGTGGCCAGAACCCTGTTATGTAGATGGAAAACAGACAGCAGTTGCTACAAGTACCCTCAAAAGGCTATTCCAAGCTACCAAGCATCCCACTTGCTTCACATTAACTACTGATTAAAATATATTTATTTGCAATAGCATCATATGAAAATTATGGTAAACTAACACATTAACTATAGCAGTTTAGTTTCTCTGAGAGAAAACAGTATTATTTCTTCCCTCTTCTTTGATTTTTCCTGATGCAATGCTTCAGACTCTTTCAAGAAATCAGGATTAATTTGCCAACAATTTCTTCCTTGTCACTGTGTTTGTTTTGGGTTTGTCTGAGGAGCTTCCACAGAAGTTTACAGAATGAGCTGGACTGGTTATCAAGTTTCCATAGTAACAAGATATGAGTGTCTTATGAAGGTCTGTTTTACTGCGCATGTGTGCAGGGGAGGAGTTTTACTTCCACTTCATCTTTCATTGTAGTTTCTTTTGCTTGCTTAGTAGATGGTACTGTTGTTTCTTTTGTGTCTTAGTTATTTTGTAAATAAAGTATGCTGGCAACAGAAAAACAAGATTCATTTCCTCTAATCTATAAAACTGAATGAGTTCGTTTTGACATTCCTGATGTACCTTTCCTTGCACAGACAAATGAAATTGCAGAAATAAAGATGCAATGATGTCAGCGCCTCTGCAGCAGCAGTGATAAAACTAGAGAGACCAAGACCCCACAAACATTTCTTTACATGGCTTATCGCTCCTAAAACCATAACAAACTATTTATCAAAGCAGAGGCCCTTTGACAGCTGCCATGGAGACGGATCTGCTTTATGTGCTGGTGTCATTTCAAGAGAGGTGAATGCCTTTCGCTTCCTCTCTCACTTAAAGTCCCCATTTCTCCCATAACTTCAGAAAAGTCAACAGATTCTGCTAGACTTCTAATGCAGTTATGACTCAACCAGGGGATGCAATAACATGGAACGGATCTTTCTTAGGATCAGTTTACATAAGTATCTTCCCCAGTAGTGGTATTCAGCCGGTTCGCACCGCATCAGTCAAACCGATACCAAGAATTTGGCGTGGGTCGCCGAACCGGTAGTAAGTTCTGGCTGGCCACACCCCCCACCCGATGCTCTCTCACCCCGCCTGCCTGACATTTGCCTAAGGTATTTCTTTCTTTTTTTCCCTTCCTGATAATCAGCTGTAGATAAGATCAGCTGTGCCGGGATTCCCCTTGGTGAGGCCCAGGAAGGCAAAAAATGGAGGAAGGAGCTCAGCCCCCCCACACCATTTTTTGCCTTCCAGAGCCCCAGAGGAGCCTTCTATTCTACTTCCTTTATAGACACAAGTAAGACATCAGAATGTCTCCTTTTTCCCTAATCATCATTGTCTACATTTCAGTAAATCATGATTGCCTATTAACAGAAATACTGTATTTCATGAAAACCTCAGGCTCCCCCCTTCCTTCAATACACCTGACAAGTTCAAAATGTTTTACTACCAATTGCCTTGTGATTTATGGGAAAGAAGGAAAGGAAAAAATGGAGGGAGGAGCTTTCGACAGGCTTCGAAATTAAGATATACCTTTCCCCAGAAGAAGGAGCAGGGAGGAAAAACATACATTTGTCTACTTCCAAATAATACATTCTCTGTTAATATATTAGCAAATTAATTCACTCTCTTAAAGATAAATTATTGGGGGTAGGAGGAAGGAGAGCATTTAAATAAAAGCAAAGCTCTCTGTGCAGCCACATGAACTTCAGTATGTATTGTTTTAGTTATGAGACACACAACTAACCTGAGAACATGTTCCACTTTTACTTTAAGAAAAGATTAAAAAAAATAAATCAGGATAATGAGCAGGTGGAACATCTCCAGAAACTTGATTCCTAACTACAGGCTTAAAACAAAAAAGAGAGGCAACAATTAGCACTAATCCTGACAGATCCTGACAAACAGGTAGGGATGCTGCCCAGCTAATCCTATGTAGTTTTCTCTAATTTACTTTTCCTTTTAACCTGAACATGTGGAACTGTTTTTTTTCACTAATGACCTGGGAGGCAGCCAACTATTTTCTAAAAGGACCCATGGAGCTCAGAGACATTCTTAGAAATAAAGGATGTTCCAGAGATTGGTGTTTTGTTATGTACCCTGCCAACTTCCAATACACTTTTTATTAAGTTTATTACATTTATAAATATATAGGAGTCTCTTGGATACCACATGAGATGCAAATGGAGACATTGCTGCCCTATGAGTTAAAGAGTTTCAGTATTATCAGTACATGGGAATAAGCTATTTCTTGTTCCTGGAATAACTGGAAATTTTAAGAAAGAGATGCTTTGCATTGCCATATCTAAGACTGACAAAAGCTGCAATGATTATGGTGCTTTGCAAATATCTTTCCTTTCAGAGGAATTGCAGGGTTCCAATTCTGTCAGCCCTACAAGGTAGACCAGGCCAAGAAACAGACACAACTTAAGCCTAAATCTTTTATGAGAGTGGCTACCATAAGATAATTTTTCAAGTCTGAATGTGTGTGCTTCCTCTCTTTTTGCGAATGAGATGTTTGTCTGCGATATTTTCAAATATATATAAATAAATATATATATTGCCTTGGCAATGGATCTTCCCTCTCTTCATCAAGACCATCCTCCAGGTTCATCTTCCTTAACTTTCAAATATTTTGACAACCCTGAAATGGATTCTAATTGCAGAATACATAAAACCTGAGTCTAATTTTTAATTAGACTACAACGTGAGACTTCAAGTGTTGGCCTTCATGCTGGGTGAATTTGGTAGTTTAGGAATCAGTGGTGATTACAGATAGTCCTCAACTTATGACCTGTCACTTAATGATTGTTTGAAATTACGATGGAGTTTTAAAAAGCTACTTATGACCCATTGTCAAAATTATGTCTGTTGCATCCTTTGTAGCGCAGTTATATAATTGCATTTCAGGCCCTTGGCAACAGGCATTTAAGGACTGGTTGCAGCATCCTGAGGCCACATGGGTGCCACAGAAAACACCCACTGAATATGTTGGATTTACTTACTGACCACATGAGTCACTTTACAACCATGGAGACTTGCTTTACAATTGTTATAAGAACAGCTGTGGTATGTCAACTTATATCTAAAACAACTTACAACTGAAATTCAGGGCTATACTATGGCTGAAAATTGGACTGTGGGTATCCAATCACAGAAACTCACTTGGTAACTCTGAGTCAAATATTTTCATCCTAACTTTTCTCACAGGCTGTTGTTGGGGAAAATTGAAGGAGAAGTGCCATATATGCTATTCTCACATTCTGGAGCAAAGGAGGGATATAAATCTAAGAAATAAATCATTAACTCAATAAATCAAGAAATAAATCATTAAATCAATAAATCCATTCAATGCATTCCACACTGAATTCTCTTCCAGCTTCCAATGAAGCATTTTTTAATACATGGTAGATGATATACAATTAGTCCTTTTACAATAGTTTCAGGCAATAATTTAAAAAACACTTGAAGATACTCAACTTCCTAGAAAGAGCCAAATTTGGTCTTCACCTACAAAAAGTTCAACAATGTTCAAACCCTAACCCTATTTTAAATTACTTTAAAAAGTACACGTAAAGGGATAATTCACATATGGTTAACCATAATTTCATTTTACATGGAGCAAGAACATTCCTCTGAATAATATGAATTACAATAGTTTCTGCCCATTTTTCATAGAAGCCGGACAGCTTAGTTTAGTTAAGCATACTTGAAACTGTTATTACATGTTAGCAACAATTTACAATAAACTGAAATCAAACCAGAAAAAGCACAGGGTTTGAACCTTGTTTGTTTAGACATTGGGTGAAGTTTTTTTTAAAAAAATGTGATCTGTGGTTCATATATAACAAGCTAGGAATCCACTAACTAAATCTAAACTCTGATTTATGTTTTGTAAAGTAACCTTAATGCCATTTCTAATTTGTAGAGTAGCTGTGCTGCTCTGTACACCAAAGGAGAGAAATGGATTAATCAGCTTACAGCCTAACAAAACGTTATAGATTTGATTATTGTTGGTTTAACAAAAATTATATTAGAACATGAACCTGTAGTCTCAAATTGCCTTAGGAAATGAAAAAAATTGACTTGTTTCTCTTCCAGTTTAACTATCAGGCAACTAATTTACAGCTTGGTTTTTTTCCCCAAACATTTGCCAAAAAAAGGACAAGGGCAAATGAAAGTCCCCTAACAAATATTTCGTGCTTTAAAAGTAACTCAATAATAGAATGAAAAAAGAATACCCCATAAGGTATTCTGAAGCTTAATACAATTTTTCCAAGGTGCAATTTAAACCATGTGCTGTGTTATATCTCCACCATCCATCCAGCATGTTTGATGCCAAGATTGGCTGGAGCTTAAAAACACCATGTTGAAGAAGGCTGGGTTAATTTAGAGCTACAATATATACCAAGACATTCTTTGTATAATTTTTAGAGGTAGATCTTGGATGAAGTAGGAAGATCAGTATTACCTGATGTTTGGTCCTAGAAACACTTCTAAAAAAACCCTCTCTTGGTGACATCTGTTTACATATAACTAGTCTTCAGAAAGATTCAGAAATGATTCACAGATTTGCTGGAGTTCTGAATCGCTCTGAAGTTCAGGAGAAAGTGAGAAGCTAAGTGCTTCATCTCTCTTCCTTTTCAATTCTTGGTACATATCAGAGAATTGGGGAAACAAATGGTCTCAAAACACACATATACAAAAAGCTGCTGAGAACTGAGCTTAACCATAACAGACAAGCTTCTTGTAAATCATCTCCATAAGTACAAAGCTAGGAAAGAGGATAGTACACTGCACAAAGTTTTCCAGCATCCACATGAGGAGGAGTCACATCAGACTCAATATGGCTTCTACTGGACAACCCTGACTGAGACCAATTATTCTTCACATTAAAAATCCACTTCTACAACAATTTCCTGAATAACTGGGGGAAAAAAAAATCTTACTGACATCAGATAACTATGCTGTACATCACTGAATGGACTATTATTATCAAGTAAATTTATTGCTCACTTTTTGCCAAGAAATTTAAGGCAATGTATTCAGTTTCTCTGAATTTTCCCTCACCTGTGTAGCTCGGGTCTTGAATAAACCTATCTGCAATGAATGCTGTTTATTAGAGGGAAAATATTTCTTGCTGTAAATTGGATGGTTTGTATTGTCTGATTCAGCAACTTCCCTTCCAAAACTTCCCAACTCAGGGACCTTGCAAATGTACTGGAACTAGACACAGAATTCATAGCCAGTTTTTTGCCTGGCACTAGCATCTGTATAAAAAGATTCAGCCCCTGAGATTGTGATGATTTTATGGGCAACTTTTCTGCAGAATTCAGTCAGATAAAAGCAGCATTTCTGCAGTACTAGTAATTTATGAATTAACCTTATTTAACCTGTTTAAGTCCAAGAGAGAGGGACTTTGATCCATGTAATCCCAAAGCAGCATAGCTATGCTGGCTGGGAATAATGGAACTGAAATCCAATACATTTGAAAACTTGTAGACTGAAGAAAGCTGTATTAATACTTCTCTCTCTGTAACTCCAGAGAGAGTTACACAACCATTGAACAAATTATGGAACACCCATCTCATCCTATAGATAATATACAGTATTATAGAAAGGAAAAAATAATTTTAAAAAATATACACAAAGGTATCTATGCAAATGACCATTCATCCTTCTCAGTCCCATTCCAGTGGAGAATGAATGTGATAAAAAGCAGATTAAAATCACTTTATAGGTAGTCCTTCAATATGACCGTAATAGAGCCTGTTTATTATGGTCATATGTCATAATGGTTGTAAAATCAGTCTGTCATGTGACCGATCCGATTCTACCACCTTTTTTTGCGGTGGTAGTTAAGCCATTCACCACAGTCATTAAGTAAATCCATGGTCATTAAGTGAACACTGCAGTCATTAAGCAAACTAATGGTTCACTATGGGTGCGGTTTTCCAAAACTTGGAAGTGCTGGTTTTTGGGAAAACTATGATAAAAAACACAGTCACATAAGTGTGAAATGCTGCAAATGGCCATAAATGTAGCGGTGCTACTCAGCATCCAAAGTTGGTCACATGACCACAAGGTGGCCTGATTGTCAAAACTTTGAATCTAGGTCCTAAATTCCCTTGCTGCTAAAAATAGAGGAGCAAATGGAAGAACTCTTCCACCTGAAACAAGATTTATAACAAACAGCATAACTGCTTTGGAACATGAGTCATAAAATCACATACATTATGTAACTCAAGAACCTGCTGTGTTTTCATGACAACCAAGATCTATTGTCTAAGATGGTTGCTTCACTCTGCCGATGGTTAATAACAACACCCACTGTCTTCAAAAAGCTTTCACCTTAACCCTGCAGATATTTGGGACTATCACTCCCATCATTCCCAACCTGAGGTCTAATACATGACCCGGATACATTTAAAGGTAGTTGTTACAGGGTAAAGGACAGGGTTCCCCAAACTTGGCAACTTTAAGACTTGTGGATTTCAACTTCCCAGAATTCATAGCTGGCTGGAGAATTCTGGGAGTTGAAGTCCACAAGTCTTAAAGTTGCCAAATTTGGAGACTTCTGGTCTGGGACAACTCGCAACAGCCAACTAGCCATGGTCAAATCACTGTGGGATTGCCTTGGATTGCCAAGTTTCCTTCGGTCAACTTGCCACCAGACAAGAGTTACACTAAATATCAAATATAGACTAAATATCAAAGAAATGGCAGAACAGAATCATTAAAGAAAGGATGCAAAAGGGAGGACAAAATGAAATGTGAATGACAAAAATTAAAATAATGTTTAAATTAGCTTAAATAATTAAACTGAATTGTTGGAGTTGTCCTGTAGCAAATTGGCCATGGCAAGTAGGACAGGGTTAGTTTAGTTGGTTGTGACGAGTTGTTCCATTCTGGCTGTTATAGACACTCAATCCATTTCCCATTTTCTCTCCTCTTAAACATAACAAAAGGATAAAAGTAGGTCCTGTAATGCCATATTATGATGTGGAGGAAGCCTTATTTGGGAAATTTGAAGCTACATTAGAGCTTTCAAGTTCAGGTCACTCAAAGATGTAATTTCATTTCTTCATCCAAACAGAAACTGGACAATGCAGCAAAAGCAAATCCAGAGCAAGCGAGAATTAGCCAAGAACATGGTTCTGTAAACAAAGTGAGCACGCTCGGATTTTCAGCCTCAGACTTTGCCATAAATTGCCCAGAGTCATCTCGTCTTGGCTGCTTCCTCCTTTCCAACCCACTCATATAATTCAGAGGGCTTTTCTTTTATCAAGGGACTTGAAACTGTAAGCTATTTTTGAAGTGTCCAGTGGAATCAATTATTTCTGTAGCTTTCAGCATTAGAACTATTTATATTATTTTAGTCTTTAAAAAAAGAAGAAAGAAAAACACCACACACTCTGCATGAGCTATCAGAATTCAAGCTGGAACACAGCTATCAGGATGATGAAGACGAAGCTCCAGATTGACACAAGTACTTTTTTTTTTTTTAAAAAAAAGCAAAATTAATTTTAATGTTATTCAATGGAGACACATTCCACATTCTACACATATCTAAAAGTGAATTAGCCTCAAGGCAAAAAGAGTGGGCTCTATTTATTAAGGCAGTGCAGAGATCCAGATCTGAAGGGAAAACATGATTTGGAAGATACTTGTTGAAAATATCTTAAATCAAATACATTCCTAGGCCTGTGTGTCAGCTGCAGAGGGAGCTGTGGGAGCCCAGGAATAAACACATCTGTTGAAGATGTTCCTGGGAGGTGCTTCATGTGCTCCTAGGCATGCTCCATATCAGGAGTCTCCAAACTTGGCAACTTTTAAGACCTGTGGCCTTCAACTCCCAGAATTCCTCAGCCAGCAAAGCTGGTTGAGGAATTCTGGGAGTTGAAGTACACAAGTCTTAAAAGTTGCCAAGGTTGGAGACCCCTGCTCCATATCACTTATGTTTATTAAATTAGAAAATTAAATTCTGCACTTATGCTTATTAAATTAGAACTTTTGCATGAGGCTAGTTTGAATGCATAAAAGAGGAAATGCTAATGGAAGAACACTCCCCTAACCATCAAGCCTTCATTTCTATGTCTCTCTAGCTCAGTGTTTCTCAACCTTAGCAACTTTAAGATGAGTGGACTTCAACTTCCAGAATTCCCCAGCCAATCATGCTAGGTATGCGGATGTAGGCTCCACATATCTTAAAAAGGTGCCAAAGGTTGAGAAACATTGCTCTAGCTACTTATCTCCGTGGCTCCACTGTGTTATTGGGTAAATAAGGAGAAAGGTAACATTGGAAAATATCCTGGAGGTAGGAATGGAACAAAAAAAATGGCAGAAGATCATCTCATCTCATTTGAAAACATGTGTTTCATTTGTTCTTTCAACGATACTCCTTTTCACTTTACAAGCTATTGTTCCAACTAACTTTTTGCAGAATCCAATCTAAGGAGGATCTATCCAGTTTGGGCCACCAAAAACTCAAGCTAAATATAAACAGGATCCAATCTGGCTCCGTCACTGGGACTAGAGGTTTTGGAGTCATCCTGGAGCCCATCCTCAGGGAACTTCTGTCTCACCAGAGAAGTTTCCCGACAATGGGCTCCAGCACGAGTCCAAAAGCACAGAAGACTAAATCTGTGGTCCCAATGACTGATCCAGATTGCATCCTGTAACATTATCCTGGGACATGTATACGCGCCTTCATTCATAAATATAAATGATCTGTTCAAATATAAGTAGGTCATCTTTTGATGGCCAAGTACTCTAATGCAATTAGGGGGAGAGTTAAGGACTGTAGCAGTTGCATCATTGCTCAAAGGGGTTGATGCTAATTCCAACTTCTAATTCCAAGATTTTCATCCCCACTCCTACACAAACTTTTCCCCACCAGCAGGGATCTGTTTTTTGGTTGCAGTTGCTGTTTTTAATTGTCCTATGATTATTTCTCCTCACATCTCAAGTTGCAAAGTGATGGGAAATGAAGATACCCAATTTTCATCATTTTGGTCTCATAAAAGTTAGTAGCACTAAAGTAGAGAATCTGGAGGTTCAACCAAATATCCTTCCCTGGATTCAAGCATACAAATGATATAAATTCAACTGAGAAGGTTAAGTCAACTTACGCAGTCTTGCCCTCACTGTCATGCTTGGTTGCATTGGCTCCCTTTTTGCTCAAAAGGGAAGCCACTTTCTCCAGATCTGCATTCTCCACAGCTTGGAGGAGTCGGTCATCATTCTTATTCCACTCATGGGTCTGTAAAAGAAAAAAAAAGTTTCAGGGGATTAAGAAGGTGAATGAAGTATTCCTTAAATTGTACTTAGGTTACTTGTTGGCTTCACCCTAACCCTAAATAATCCTGGACTGCACATGTCCTTGCATGGGACAAAATTCTCAAGAGAATGACGTCCCTCTTTCATATTTATCTCTGGTTATGCTAATCACAATGGTTAGAAGTTTATTATAATGAATCTTGGTTTGATTAATAAAGCTTGGCTTTGGGGACCCTTTGCTTAATCTTCCTCTTCATGTCCTTAACAGGATACCTTAGTATAAAGGTACTTACTTTAATCTGTAGGAGTTTTTATTGGGGTTTAATCTGTAGGAGTTTTTTATTGGGATTGTCCTGGATGACTAAGTATGCAATCTAAGCATTGATTTTTCTCTTTCTTTAAATCCATTTCTTTTTTAAACTTTCTAGACTGGCGATAGCAATGGGACATCAACTTAATTTTGATATCATCTTCTTGGGTAATTGCTAAAAATTGCGCCACAGTTATTGTTAGCTGAGCACTGAATTTCAATGTAGCAATTTGGGGAATCATCAAGGACCATAAAAAAACGTTTTCAAGCTAATTAGCTATACATCCCTATCTTAAGGTTACACAGAACTAAATCATAATAAAGAAAATTATTTCCCCACAATTTGTTTACAGGCAGTATTTGGGAAGTCGTGGTACTGCATTTTTGAAAGCTGAATCTTGCAACAAATCTGATATTTTTTTTATCTTTTGACCCAGAAGAATCCACGGGAAGTAGATTGCCAAAACATGTTAGAAAAGAAACTTCTCATGTACTCTGGCCTTTCACAAGTTGGTCCACATGGAAAAGTTAAGGGTGGAGATGCCTTTGTTTGAAAGCATCTTCAGTTCACAAAAACAAACACGAAGCCTACATTAAGCTCAACCTTCAGAAAGAAATGCGCCCTTTGGTGCCTTGATCCAAGTTGGGTTTTCTATAAACAGAAGGCAATGCCAATCTTTCATATGCAGAGACGTTGTAAATATTTATACTAATATTTCCACCATCACAGCATTCAGTGAGACAATGTTGTTTGACAGCTTGGCTTGACTTTAATCCATAAGGGAGTTTCCATCACTACTAATGAACTACAGATTCTGTTGCAGTTGCAACAGAAATGAACTACAGATTCTATTGCCAATCCTGTGGCTTAAATACGAAAGCCAAAACCTGAAAATGAGAACACTTTTTGGAACAAGATACTATGACCCAGCTGCTGAGGTTCAACTTGGTCGTTAGCTCCAACTATTAAAATGTAGAGCAATTAATGAGCTTTTTGCTGGAATTTGGGTACCTGTGTGTGGAAGTCAATCCAGCAGAATATTCTGTGACTCTTCAACCTGCTTCATTCATTAACTTATCCGCTGCAAGACTACCTAAGTCCACATAGTTTATTGAGCACTTTTGCAGCCCCTCAACCTCCATCAAGTGCCAGTTCTAAAACATGTTCTATATTCTGCAACAACTTGCCACTTGGAGTTAAAGTTGGCCCTCTTTTTTTACAACCAATTTAAAATAAATCTTTTTGCTCCAAGTTTCCCCCCCTAAATGCTCACAGAATTCGTACGCTATTTTCAAATGTGTTAAACAAGAGCTTTGCTTTTAGACTATCTAAGACACTGGGATTAGGGGGCACATAAATTTGCCACATATATTAATCCTGAGATCGTTGTTTTCTTTTATTATAAGGGATTCACATATCCTCTCCAAAAATGAACCAAGGAACATATTTGCTATTATTAGTTTGGTGACCAGAACATCACAGGTATTGGTTATAACGGAAAGATTCTCGTTTTAAATGAGAACAGAGAATTGTTTTCCTACCGTTTGAACATCCTCATGTCTGATGCAAAACTCCACAGCACTTTTGTGCAGCTGTTGATAAAAATAGGATTGCCAACATGATCGCCAACGTCCGATGAAGGATATGGCACAAGAAGAAAAAGTCTGATGCAAAGCAAGAATTTGTGCTCTTAAGCTTTCAAAAGCCAAGGAAGTTTTCAATCAACTCTGATGCCAGAAAGAAAGAAAAAGGACCCAAGAGGAATTTGCTAATGCTTGCATTTGCTCTCAATCCTGTACTCGGGCAACATTAAAAGCTCAATTGATGCTTCCAAACTACCACTTTGCTAGTACATTCCTTCACATCTCTACAACTCTGTTTCTAATTGCTAATTAGACAAAACAGTGCATCTTAGAGCAACAACATTTGAATCAAGGTTCTGTACCTCAAACGGGTCAAGTCAGAGGTGTCAAACTTGCAGGGGAAAAAGTTGTGACACATCAGGTATCATCGAGGGTTTGACGCCCCTGGGTGCAGTTAAACAAGCAAACAAAATCCAGGACTTGTTACTCCCCTGGAATTGAAGTGAATTGAAATTTCAAGGATCTTCAGACCAGTTGTATTTGCAAACTTGTGGTTGCTGAAGGGACCACTGTGGTCAATGGCAATCGTGTGATCTTGATTTCTGGCTTTCCCTGTCATTTTCCTACAAGCAAAGTTATTGGAGAAGCAGCAGGAAGTCAGACATCACTCCTGCTCCCTGTTTCCTTTTTGGCTGACCATGGTCCATCTGTTTATCTCTTCAGGTAAATAAATATGGACAAAGAATGATCCAGCAGGTTGTAGGTTCTCTAGTGTAGGGTGTGTGTGGACTTCTATTTACATTTAAATAAATAAAATTGGAAATTTCCTCTTTGGAAGATCTTCCCAATTCCCACAAAATCCCAGCAGATTGAATCTGTTCGGTTTTCAAGAGCTGGTGGAATGTCACGGCTGTGATGGTGAAAAGGTCACGCAGACATTGTGCATGCGCTTGTCGGGGCCGTGCTCCAGAAAAACAGAGCTTCTGGGTTCTAGAGTGCATGCGCACCCGATGATTGGCTGGCCGGTGCGCATACGCAGGCCGGTTTTCAGCATGCCAGAAACCCAGAAGACAAACAGGCAAGGCCACCCGTGCCAGGCGACATGGCTTCACATACCACTTTGAGCATGCGTGCCACACATTCACTATCACGGACCTACAGAATCTTCAAGGAATGATCCTCTAAATATCTTCAAGATTCTAGATAGGTTAGGTAACCTATTTGGGTATATTTTAGTTAGCAACATGTAGTTTTGATTTACAACTAACCATTTCTGACCAGATACTATAATAAATGTACTAAACTGGAAATTGGAGTTGATTTTCCCAGCCTAGGGTGTAGCCTTATTCATATACCAGTCTGCCAAGTATATCGCCTTATCATTTTTTCAAGGAAAAAAAAATGAAAAGGACTCAAGCAGAGCCTTGTCCTCAAGAGAGAAGCACAGAATCAGAGTAGAATGAATTCACGCCAAAGTTTAGTCATTGTAACTGACTCACCTTGGAAATGCGTAACAAAGGGTTGACTTACTTACTTCTGTCTTACTTCTTACTTCTGTCTTACTTCTGTGTCAGTACTTTCAGTCTTGTGACCTTCCCCAGCTAACCTTTCGTCTAGCACAGGGGTCTCCAACCTGGGGCCACTTTAAGACTGGTGGACTTCAATTCCCAGAATTCCCCAAGCCAGCTATGCAGGAAGTTGAAGTCCACCAGTCTTAAAGTGGCCAAGGCTGGAGACCGCTGTGCCAATAGTTCCATATTTAATCATTCTTTCTTCTATAGAATATCTTGAAATTAAAATTATGAAGCAACTTATTGACCAAGATGGCAACTTGTGGCCTGAGGATTGTATGGACCACCCTCTGTTTATTTTTTTTTTTGGAAAATGGTGGAAGTTTTAAAACTTTTTAAAATACAAAATATATGAAAAGGCATGGTAAACCTTACAAGGATGCATTGTACATAATCCTCGACTTATTACCATAATTGGGATCAGAATTTCCATTACTAAGCAAGGCCATGGTTGTTAAGTGAAAGTCACTACCAACTTCATTTGTTAAAAGCTGGCTGAGGTCGCAAATACTCTGGAAAACAGCGACAATTGTAAATACAAGGCGGTTGTCAAACACCTGAATTTTGATAATGTGAACTTTGATGCTGCAATGGTCATAAGTGCGAGGACCAGTCATAAGTCATTTTTTTTCAGTGCCGTTGTAACTTTGAATGGTTGCTAAACAAATAAATTGTAAGTGGAGGACTAGCTGTACTTGTTTTTAGAAAAGCACAAACAAAACTACTCATTTCACACCAACTGTACTTCCCTTCCCATTCCAGCAACAAAATATTGATTATCTCTCAGACATTAAAAAGGTCTTGATTTAAAGGACAGCCTCCTATTTTCATGGCCTTTTGAATCCTGATAAAATATTATTAACCAAATAATCATTTGAGTGTCTAGCTGAAGACTAGTAGTTCCACTTTTCCATGTTTCAGCAAGAAGAAAAATCAAGAATTTAAAAACTGGAGGTTATAAAGATTTTAGACAGATATCACAAGCCAGGGCTATTTACTGAACCAGCAGGTTGCATTATTTTAGTTCACAGTCAAGTTATCATTTGATAAGCACTTATCAATGGACTTTGCTCTCTTTCTTGTTAATTGTCTTCAAGAATTTCAAGAACGCAACAGTTGTAAATGCCAGCTTTCCAAACTTGATTAGTAATGCCTCCTGGAAGTTAGCAAGGGTCAACAAACTTGTGGGTGTGCGTGCGTGCGTGCGTGCGCGCCTGTGTTCACTATGAACATAGGTGCCCATTCACCTATGAACTTGTAAAACCTCCTACAAATTCACCAAGGCCTTATGGAATTTATCTACACTATGGATATTTTATTTCATTCTTGTTTAATGGATATCAATAACCACTTTTTAAAGGTTCAGGTTTAGAAGATACCAAGTTGAAGAATCTTGCTATAAATAAACAGGTATTATATCTAATGAATCACTCATACTTCAAACAGCAGTGACAAGGCCATTATCATTTTACATTATCACTTTACAGGACAGGTTGACTTCATGATGGGAAAAGTTCATAAACATTCAATTATCTGCTGGCATTACTGAACAAGCAATTTGGTAAACTGACAGCCCATATTTAAAAAAAAAACCTTCACAGAAGTATCAGTAACTTAGCAAAACACAAGACACACTCAAAACCCCCACAATTTGGCCCCAATAACCAATATCCAATGACTGCACATCAGTTGAACCAATCATTCCTATATCCAAATTAGTGACCAGGATTTTATATGAGTCTATTTAGTGTGCAATATGCTTATTATTTGCCCCTAGAGTTGGTTTATAAATCAGTAAAATGTGGACAGGAATAATGACCACGATACTCATGGGCAGCCAGTATAAGTAGTTCTCAATGTATGACTGTAATGGAGTTTGCCCATTACGGTCATATGTCATTAACAGTCATAAAATAGGTTGGTCATGTGATCAATCCAATCTTATGATACACTTTTTTGTGTGGCAGTTGTAAAACAAATCAGCGGTTCACTATACGTGTAGTTTTGTCAAAAACGTGGAAGAAAGTTCTGGTTTCCAGCAAACCATAATAAGAACGCAGGAGTGGGATTCTACCAATTCGGCCTGATTCTGGCAAACTGGTAGCTCATAAGATCAGCTGTAAGCGAACCAGTTTGCTCCAATGATCAGCTGTTAGGCCCACCCGCCCGCAGTCTGTGCTTTATTTCCAGGTTTCCCAGCTCAGCTGACTCATGCAGCACAGCAGATTGCCATACATCAGCTGTTTTACACACAGGGCTTGCAGCAGAAGGTGAGTTGTAAATGCTGCGCATGCGCGCAAAGCACTCACTCACCGAACCAGTTATTACACCAGTTGAATCACATCCCTGTAAGAATGTAGTCACATGACCGTGGAATACTGCAAATGGCCATAAACATGGCAATGTTGCCAAGTGTCCGAAGTTTAGTAACTTGATTGTGGAGAACTTTATTTTGAATTCAGGTCCCTTTTTTGGGTTGGTTGTAACTTTGACAGGTTGTAAGTTGAGAATTACCTTAAAGGTACCATTTATATCAGAGACTACCCAAAATCATACTATATTTCTGTTTTAAAGAGGTGGCCCCTGCCTGGATCTGACCTCTCTCATCAGCAACATGAATGTCTGTATTGTTCTGGAATGGGAGACCCGTAGTGTCCTTGTGTCCCATTTGTTCGCCTTTCAAGATTTTTGGTCACTTGGAAATTTGCATACACACACACACACACACTGTCAAACATGTTGATAACTTTTCAAGGCAGTGTTTCTCAACCTTGGCCACTTGAAGATGTGTGAACTTCAACTCCTCAAATTCCCCAGTCATGTCTCCAAATGGCCAAGGGTGAGAAATCCTGTTTCAAGGTGTCGTAACCCACAGTTTGACAACCCCATTTGTAAAACATATGGGACCTGATCAGCCTTCCGCACATGGGCTGAGAATTCTGAGGTTTTTCAGATAGAACATGACTTCTGGATGCCCTGCAAGAGCATATCCCATTCTCTCGTAGCCTCCGCGATCTCCCAAAATTGAGCAAGGATGGGGCATGCATTCTAGAATAGTTATTACATGTTGAATACTGGCACGTCACCAAAACCACGGCGTGGCATCTTTGACATGTGTGTCATAGGATCACAATCACTGGTTTAAAGACACCCTTCAAGTCTGACAATGAGTATTGCAAAAAGAGACAGCAATTACCCTAGCTAGCAAAACTTGCTTTGGTACGTGCCAATTATTTAGTTTGCTCTTTCCTGTTTTAGATTTGATTTATTGAATGATGGTTTTAATCCTAAAGGATTTACACTGAGATTTCTGATTCAGTATGTTTTTATAGTTTTCTGCTTACCATTATTCTCGTTCACTCATTGAGATTTCTATTTTTTGCTATGCTTGTAACACTATGTACATAATAATTATACAAGGCTCAGAGATTTATTTTATAAGGCATTAATTTTATTTATCAAATCTCTTAAAGAATTAAACATAATAAACCATGCAAGATTCCCCACCTGCTGTACAATTCATCTTAAGAGGGATACTGCAAATGCTTTATTCTCTTACATCCTGAAAGACTGAGATGAGAAGGAATGTGTTTATAAAATAAGACTTCCTCCAAAGTTGAATTATGGAAGCTGAATTACACTAAAACAAACAATTTGGCATGTACTCCAAGTTCTCCTCAAGCTGCTTTTGAGAGTTATGTTTGTGGAGGCTCATTATAAAAGCTTAAGTTATATCTTTAGAAGGTGCTATAGACATTAACTTAGCAACATGGAAAATGTCAGAACATTCTATGAATAATTAACTGTTGTCAACAAAGCGACTGGGAAATATTTATCTCTTCCAGTTGCCCCAAAGCCAAAAATTATTTGTATATAAATATACATAAAATACCATTCTTCTTAGTATCTAGTAGATGGTCTAGAAATCTAATTCTCCATTTTAAAATTCAATCTATCAACATAAAAATCAAATGTCAGGATTAATAATTATTAGATGACTTGTGAGCCATGGGGTTGTTTCAGAGATATTTCATTACCTAAACAAGGGAAACAGAATGACCAAGGGCAAAAATGCAGTAGGAGTAACCTCCAACTCTCCCTGCCAACTTGTTGTAACTAACGGTGTGACTATTGTAAACTGGCTTGTAAAAGGACTACGTTGGGACCAGTCAATCTGATCTCTGGGGGGGAGGGGGGAGCGGGGGGCTGAAGGATGGGCCAGTCTACCTAGGGCTAGGGCAGGATTGGTCTACTGAACCTTCAGATGGTTCATGGCAGCACTGAAGCAGCCACAAATTTGCAAATTTCAAGCCCATGAAAGCCTCAGATTTTAGATACACCATCTCGCTCAACTGAAGGTTACAGATGAGAACTAGAGTTTTAGAAGCATAAAGATAGATATGTCAAGCAATGGAATATATAAATGAGAGTTGCCCAGGATACTGGAAGATCTCATGGAGATGGCATTCTGGTTAAAATCAGGAAGACTTAGTTTTAAAGAAGATGCTCCTAAATGTCATAATGACAAGTGTAATTAATACCTCTTATCAGAGTACAACGGAACAATACTGTATATTATGCTAAAGTCAGATTATGGCAGCCTGAGGTTCTTTGCTCAATTCAAAGGTCTTGCTATGACCAATCTGCCCCTTACTTGGGAAAAAGAGAGGCACTGGGAGAATCCTCCTGCCCTGAGTTGTTGCTTTCTTTAGGTGCACTCCCATTGAAAGGACAGGGCTTCTAATATTTGCAGTCTTATGACCCTCCAAAGTGATTAATGAATTGGAGTGACTGCTGAAAAGCTTTTTATATTGAGTATGGAAAGGCTATTAAGAAATCTAAAAATACCCAATTTACTTTAAAAAAAATCCTATTCCTGTTCAGTTCCTGGCCTAGTTCTTCATCCACCAGTAAGTAATTTTGGTGAATAAAGAAAGGAAGATGAGTATGTTACTTTCACATACTCTATATAAATGAGAGGAAAAAAATACTATCTTCAGAATGTGGTTTACATCACTGAGCAAAACCCTTTCCTATCTAATACAATTTAGAAGTTTTCAGTAGGGTTTGAGAAAGGGAACCCTAACCGATAAAACGGTAGAATAGAATAGAATAACAAAGTTGGAAGGGACCTTGGAGGTCTTCTAGTCCAACCCACTGCTTAGGCAGGAAACCCTATAACAATTCAGACAAATGGTTATCCAATCTCTACTTTAAAACTTACAGCGTGGGAATATTCACAATTTCTGGAGGCAAGTTGTTCCACTGATTAATTGTCCTGTTAGGAAATTTCTCCTTAGTTCTAGGTTGCTTTTCTCCTTGATTAGTTTCCATCCATTTTCTTGTCTTGATAGCAGTATATTATTTTTATCGTTGAAAATGAGAGCAAAGTTATGGAAGCTGATTGGATCTAGGAATCTAGTAAGAGATTTTCCACCTGTACTATAACGGAAATGAGCGAACCACGATTATGCCATTTTAAAAAATGCATAAAGAAAAAGACATCCACAAAAAAGATAAGGTGAGCTCTTTATTGGCTTTCCCACACCCTAAAGTTAAGAGAGCTTAGTTGATTTGTGAAGGGACCCATGATTCTATGATTATTGTAAATATGAACAATTAAGACAATGCTTTTTTGTAACACGGTTTTCAGTTTCCAAACTATTCTTGCTGGTTAGAACTTGTTCCCTTCAAGGGAAAATCAGATGCCTCAGACATTTATGTGACAACTTCTCCATGTTCCCACATGTACACAGCAGAAAAGATCCTACAAAGGTTAAAAAAAAACAACACTAGAAACTGCAGCCCAAATCGTAGGCTGTACGCAACTTGAAGATTGCAGAAGCAGCTAGACAGGTTGCCGAAATTGCAAGTCAGCAACAAAATGATTGGTGATTTATCTCCAATGCTTCTCAAGAAAGGACAGGCGCAATTACTGTCATCACATACAATTTATCTTTCCCAGCGTGTTGGGAGGTAATTAACCTCCCCTGTTTTATTACTTAATGTATGGCATATCATACAAGGACTAGCAATATATATTAACATTTCACTTAGATTAGTAAAACGTAATAAAATATAAATGTTAAAAAAGATCTATGTTCAAATACCAGTGTCTAGGCCATCTAATCAATGAAGCACAGCATCATTTAAAATTAAAAAAAATCAGATACTGCCCTCAACTTTAGAGCCAGTCACGATGTGATCTACAATTTATGTGGACTCTGCAATCACACTGAGCCGAGGATATTATGCCCCATTTAGAATACGATACGATACGATATAATGGAATACAGTATAATGGAATGGAATGGTCCAAAACAGAACAGGACAGAATTCTTTATTGGCCAAGTTTGATTGGACACACAAGGAATTTGTCTTGGTGCAAATGCTCTCAGTGTACATAAAAGAAAAGATACATTTGTCAAGAGTCAACAATCATAAGATACAACACTTAATAACAGTCACAGGGTACAATAAGCAATCAAATCATACTAGGAAACAGTCAATAAAAATCAGAAGGATACAAGCAACAAAGTTATAGTCAAACAGTCACAAGTGGGAGGGAATGAGTGATAAGGAGTGATGAGAAGATTAATAGTTATAGTAGTGCAGACTTTGTAAATAGTTGGACAGTGTTGAGGGAATTATTTGTTTAGCAGAGTGATGGCATTTGGGGAAAAACTGTTCTTGTGTCTAGTTGTTCTGTGTGCAGTGTTCTATAGCATTGTTTTGAGGGAAGGAGTTTATACAGAGAATCCCAGCAGCTGCCGAGTGAGGTGTGAATACTCTCACATGGTAAAGCTAGTCCTCGACTTATGACCAAGTGTTAAGTGAGATGTTTTTAAGTGAGTTCTGCCCCATTTTACGACCTTTCTTGCCACCGCTGTTAAGGGAATCACTGCAGATGATAAGTTAGTCACCCGGTGGTTAAGTAAATCTGGCCTTCCCATTGACATTACCTGTCAGAAGGTCACAGGAGGGGATCACATGACCCTGGGACACAGCAACAGTCATAAATATGAGTTCCCAAGCACCCAAATTCTGATCACGTAATCATGAGGACGCTGCAAAGGTGGTAACTTTGAAAAATGGTCATAAGTCACATTGTTTCAGCGCCGTTGTTAACTTTGAACGGTCACTAAATGAACTGTTGTAAATCAAAGACTTACAGTGTAGTTCAAAGCTTGGCATCTTTTTTGTGCGGTTATTTATATGTCCATTTGGCATACGAGCAACCCGTTTGGGTTTCCATTGGGAATCAATGTCAAATTTGTTGTGCAGCTGTTGTGCAAGTGCCAATGGGAGAGTCCTGGATTCGAATCTTCTGGCTGATAAATAAATGAATTTTGGCATGCACAAACTCCCCCCCAATACATGTACAGGTAGTCCTCGACTTACAACAGTTTACTTAGTGACCGTTCAAAGTTACATCACAGAAAAAGTGACTTATGACCATTTTTCACATGCCCATTTCACCATTCCCATAGTCTGTTTGGCACCTGGTTTACATTTATGATGGTTGCAATGTCCCCAGGTCACTTTCTGTAACCTTCTGACAAGCAAAGTCATTGGGGAATCCAGATTCACTTAACAACCATGTTAGTAATTTAACAACTGCAGGGATTCATTTAACAAGTGTGGCAATAAAGGTCATAAAATGGGGCAGAACTCACTTAACAAACGTTTCACTTCACAATGAAAAATTTCTCACTTAACATAAATTTTTGGCTCCATTGTAGTCGTAAGTTGAGGACTACCTGTACTTTCATAAAACGCTATTCAAACAGACCTGTTTGTATTCTATTTTATAGGGGCTCAACAATAATCAGTTCCCAAACTTCTTAATCTATTCTATGTCCTCCCAATGTATGCCTTTATTCTCTCTACAAATCTTTGGACAAGATACTGAAAATTTAACAATCTGTTTAGTAAATGCTGTTTAAAGTTAGCACAATTTTTTGCAGCTAAACAGGAAATACAGAAGAAACTGGAATTGTGCCACAGGCTTGGCAAGACATCCTCTAATTTTAATAACATAAAATAAAACTTGTCAGTTCTTCAGTATTCCGACAATACTGCTTAAATCTTACTCTGGATTTTTGTAGCTATGTGCTTCCTCATTGCAAAAACAAACAATCACATATTTGCAGCAAATCCTACCCAATTAGCCTCTCACTAGGAGTGGGAAATTGCTGGTTTGAACAAAAGGAAGGAAGGAAGGAAGGAAGGAAGGAAGGAAGGAAGGAAGGAAGGAAGGAAGGAAGGAAGGAAGGAAGGAAGGAAGGAAGGAAGGAAGGAAGGAAGGAAGGAAGAAAGAAAGGCAAAAAGCATCACATTGGACCACCACATGACTTTCTAAAAGCTGAATTTTTCATCATCCAATTCCACTGGCAAGACTTCAAAACCACAAATATTTACATGTTTGTTTCTTTATCCCTCTCTGGACTTCAGAATGGGATATTTGGTTTAAGTGATTTTGCAGACCATACAGCTAGCCTTGGCAGAAGATGCCAAAGATCACATTTAAATTATATCATCAGTCTCACTGCTTTGATATACTCTGGTTATAAAAAAGACCACCAAAGTATTACAAGGTCAACAAATTAAAAATATACAGATCACAGTTATTAAGGCTTAACTGTATTAAGTACAGTTCAACATTATGACCTGTAAGTAAACTTATAGAAATTTTGAAGCAAGAATCATAAATTATTACTTACTGCGAGTAGCTTTGAAATGAGGTAGATGACAAATAAATTTAATAAATAAAAAAAAATAAATCTGCTTCCAAAAATAACTGAAGTCTACAAATCTCCTTCATAAAATGACCGTACAGGCCCTTTTAGTAGTCCCTAGTCTACAACCTCAGTGTGAGAATAAATTGATTTTTTTCTGCTAAGGATAGGTAGTCCATTAACAGCCCACCATTTCCAATTAGATTCACAGAGTCTCCCACTTTAATCTTAATACGGGTCGTCCTCCACTTACGACCACAATGAAGCCCGAAATGTCTGTTGCTGAGACATTTGTTAAATAGGTTTTGCCCCATTTTATTATCTTTCTTACCACAGTTGTTAAGCGAATCACTACAACTGATAAGTTAGTAACCAGGTTGTTAAGTGAATCTGGTTTCCCCACTGACTTCGTTTGTCAGAAGGCCACAAAAGTTGATCACATGAGCTTGGGACACAGCAACTGTCATAAATGTTAACTAGTTGCCAAGTATCTGAATTTTAATCACATGGTTATGAGGATGCTGCAAAGGTCATAACTTTGAAAAACGTTCATAAGTCACATTTTTCAGTGCCATTGTAACTTTGAACGGTCACTAAATGAACTGTTGTAAGTTGAGCACTACTTGTAGTTCAAAGCCTGGCAAATTTTTATTGGGTTTATATGTCTGCCTGACCCACAATTCAATGGTATAGTGTTATGTTTTGCATATTGAAGATCTCAGATCCAATTCCTGAAAATTGGAAAGACTGAGTAGCAATTCAGAGAAAAGCCCTCTGCTTTAGAATCTATTGGTTAAAATTGATACTGCTGGCTAGTAAATGGATAAATAGCCAGCAATTATATCTCTTCCACTTTTTAATTCATTATGGATATAAGGTATGCTTATGATGGTATTAGAGGTCTATTCGTTGGAAATGTGATGGTGCCGTTGATGATTTGCAAAAAATCATAGATGGATGGCATAAGAAGTCTATGTAGTCAAACAAAAAGATATTCTCAGGATTATGTTGATGTGGCTTTGTCATAAAAAATGGGATGAATGAGATCTGAATTACAGAACAGGTTGAATTTAGAGGAAGAAGACTGAAAAGTTATAGTTGAAGTTGATGAGATCTTCAAAAGAGAAGGGTAAGAATTTAAAGAACAAAAGCCATTCTATGATTAAAAGCAAAGCACAGTGTGCTCTATGCACAACACGCTTATAATGAAGAATTCTCTATGCATACTTATTCTGCTCCCCAAAGCTACTGCAAACCTCATTGAGATACCTATTAGTAGTTCCTTCTCAAAGCAACTAAAACTATTTAATCAGGGATGCAAAAACACTGATTTAAAAATTGAAGCTATGATAATATATTATAATGCAGACATGATACAACTACCTTGAAAGTTATGAAAGCATGTGTGCCTCCATGAGTTTAAAAACTGGTGTCACAGATAGCAACTTTGCATTGTACACTCATCCAAACACAATAAACTAAGGGCCTCTTTGAGTTGGAAGAAGCAGAAATACCAAAGGGTGGAGTGTGATAGGGTGTGGAGGAGCACACAAGAAAAGCAGCAAAAATCAAGACAATTCCCTCAAAAAAAGACAGAAAGCTTTCTAAACACTACACTATCCAAGCAGGGTAACAATAATAATAAGCAAGCAAAGGTTGTACCAGTAGTAATAGACACCTTGGGTCCCAAAACAACTGGAACACCACTTGAATACCATCAGCATTGACAAAATAATAATAATAATAATAATAATAATAATAATAATAATAATAATAATAATAATAATAATAATTTATTTATATACTGCTCCTCTCCCAAAGGACTCGGAGCAGTGCACAGCCCTACAATTAAAACAATAAATATGTGAAAAATCAACATCAATCAATTGCAAAAGGCAGCTTTGCTCAGAGCAGCTTATATCCTGTGGATGATAACTTTAAAACCACCAAAAAGCCACATCTGCCTGTCCTAGGACCTTAGGAAAGACTTGACAGATGGATAAAAATGCCAAATCCAGTTTGAACATCTCAGTGACTGTGTGACGAGCCATAATAACAACAAAGAAACATGAAAAATGCTACTACATAAGATGAAAGGTCTCCCAATCTTGTGTCCCTTCTAGTTAGAACATTTATAAAATGAAACAGCTAGAAAATAGGAACAATTTCCTTCATGAGATAGAGAAGATGTTCTCCTAAAATAGCAACAAGGATGAAGAGTCATAGAACGGCTTATTGCACATGATTGCCCATTAAATGCTAACAGCGATGAGCTTAAAACTTCCTAATCCAATATTCTCCATTGGTAGAACCAGCTAATTTGTTTCCTCACATCTACTGAGATTTAATGATAAAAGCAGCCTGAAGCCACAACAAAACTTAAGTCACCTATTTTTATCCTTAAGCTCTTTCACTGGGAAAGAAATATAAAGCTGGATGCAGAGCTTGCCATAAAAGAGACCAATCAATCTATTTGGGAAAACCTTCCTACAACTATCTTCTCCAATCCAGTGCTCGTTGTATTGCAAGCGTTGATATAGGATGTTGTGAATGTATTTGGAATACAACCTTCCATAGTGCACCTCACAACTCAAGTCTATCTTCCATGAGCAAGATTGTTCTCTACTTTCAGATTCAGTTTAATGCAGAAAGAATAAGGGACCATTTGTAAACTAGGGACAAAACAACTGCTTTGGGTAGAGGAAATAAGTCACAATATATAATTTGAACTATGAAAAAATAACACTTCCACTGGGCATAAAAAAAAAAGTAATTTTCACAAAGATTAAATTCCCTGGTTTTGGAATTTGTGGTATTCTCCAGAGCAACCATTCAGCAATATAACCACTCCAATTTAGTAATTACTTCTCAGTTAATTCAGTTAATCCCCATTGCTCCAAATTTCTAAAAAAAAAAAAAATGTGTATCATGTGAGATTCTTTTTAAACCAGAACTCGAAATACAGTTAATTTTACCATGTCCGTATTAGCTGAAGACAGTATGACAGTCTGATTAATGCAAAAGTTTAGACTCCTTTGTGCTCTAAGGATTTCCTTTCCTACTCCCACCCCAACTGTTTCATAACCATTGGAAGGTTCCACATATAATCCTCCCAAAACCAGGGCCGGAGCAGATGACTCAGCCATATGGCACAGATCCACTTAAAAGCTCCACTCCAATCATAAAATATGCAATGTAGTGTGGCCTCAGGAGACAAGAAAGGCGTCAGATATATGTGACATGGACAAGTATTCCTGGAAGCCAGCTGCTTAGCTATTTTTATAAAAAATGTTGCAAAAGACATATACTACATTATAAAGTCATGCTAAACCCAAAACAAACATTTTCAAGGCTGTTCTTGGAGTATATATAAATAGCTTTTCTTTAAAGCAAAATTAAAAACAATTCTGCCTCAAATGAAAATATTACAAATGAATTACTTAGCTTTGTATACAACATCTGTCATTGTACTGTTCTTTGGCAGCATTCTGCCCGTATTAAGAGAAGGTACGTTCCCCAAAGTGCCTCACAACAGTCAAAATGTTGCCTCAAAATGCATTAGAATCTGCAGGAGGAAATTTTTTTTAAATTGCACACAAAAGTCCTTCCACACAAGCATTTCCTGCCCTTGGCCAACAATTATACGCACTCTCAAAAGGGCACTGTGGGAAGATGGAGTATACCTTAGAACAGGGGTCACCAACCTTTTGGACCACAGGGACCACCAAACTCATAATTTTAAATCCCATGGACCAGAGACCCTGGGAAAATCCCCCAAAAAAAGTTTGCAGGAAAATTCTCCAACCCATTTTCCTACCAATTGATCATTCTTTATTTGGGATCGCAGGGTACTGTCTCCAGCTCCGTTCTCAGGGGGAGGGAGAGAGAGAAAAAAAGAGACTTTTGGCTTCATGCAAGGAAAGCAGCAGAAGTAGCAGAATTCTTTTTTTTCTCTCCCCCAAACTCCGCTAGAAATGAGTCTTTGTGAGACTTGTCGCGCTGGCGCAGCCTCTTGAAGCAGAATGCCTTGCAGAGTCCCAAAGACTCATTTCTGGTGGAGTTTGGGGGAGAGAAAGACTTTTGCTGCTTTCCTTGTATGCAGCCAAAAGCAGAAGAAGAAAGAAGCGGAAAGAAGCAGCCCGGTGGCCAGGTGAGGCAAGTGGGGCAAGTTACCCCCCTCCACCCTTTCCCCCCTCCCCTCACTACTTCGTGTTATTCACAGCGCAAGGGACATAAGCCTTGTGTTCCCGTGGGCCAAGTGGGCAGTGCAGCTTTGTGTTCCCAGGCAGCCTGGAGTAATTGCTTTGGGGGCGTGCTTTGGGGGTGACATTTCTCTGTGGACCACCAAAATTTTCTCGTGGAAGTGGTCCCCGGCCCACTGGTTAGAAAAAAAAATGCTAAGTTACTCTAAAAATGCTAGTGCTACAATTCATTCCTTGTTTTGCCCAACCTATATATTAACTCTAAGGTGAAAATGATTTCAAGAATGAAAGAGTAGGATACCTGAAATGCTCCTTTGACTTTCCTAACAATGTGGGTGAAAAATTCTGAGCTGCTATTCTAATTGGGCAAAAATATGCCAGTTTTTTAATCAGGAAAAGCTGCAATGAAATGTTTTCTGATCAATGACATACATTTCTTTTAGCTATTTGCTTGAAATAGCCACCTAAAACCATTAACAATTCAAGAGCTGTGAAATTTGTCTAATATTTTATTTACAACTCATTGATCCACTACTACTAGTGATTTTATGAAAGAGGAGACTTTCCATACGGAAAAATCAATTTTTCTCCCCTTGAATTTTTTGATATGGATAACTTTCTACCATACACTGATCTTTTTCTATGTATATGTTCCATGTAGCTACATTAATAATCTCAGCTAGTAGTATCCAACATGAAAGTAAACAATATTTTCTATTTATCCTTTTTTACAACATTATCTAAAATTCTAAATCATTATTTGGATTGTGCTTAAAATTAGGCACAAAGGCCCAATACTGATGGGAAATCACAGCATTAGTTAAATCTTAGTAAGCAACACAGTTACTGTAATTAAATTCTGATTGTTCCATAATCTAATACAGAGTACAAAGTACAAGACTGAGCAGCAGAGAGCATAACATGTTCCTCACGCAATACTTTTGATCTAATTGTAGTCCCAATCAGATTGGAGAAATTAATAAAACTTTTTGCTGGTTTCCTTGAAAAGTAGAACCATTGCAAGTGCAAAGGGACACCTTAGTCCAGTGTTTATTGACCTTTGCATCTTTAAAATATATGAGCTTTGCTGGCTGGGGAATTCTGAGAGTTGAAGTCCACACATCTTAAAATTGCTAAGGTTGAAAAATACTACCTTCATTTTGTTTTGACTACCATTTCCCATCATCTTCAGTCAGTGCAGCCATTGGCCTGCAGATTATAATAGGAAGTCCAACCCATTCAAAATATGCCAACTCAAGCTATCGGCAGATGAATGCTGACAGCTACACGTGCCCTGAGATTAACATAACTGGCATGGAAAAATGCATGATGTGATTGTAAGGCTAACGATAATCAGTTTGAACATCCTTAACAAGAAGATGTACAAGACAGAGAGGCATTCTTATCTGGGCACACATAATTTTGAGACAGGAATAAATGTCACATTCTCAACATTTCTTGCTTTAAAGTACACCTACCAGGGGAACGCCACTGCAAAACAGGGACATGTGTCTAGACATTAAGCATGACTACAATTCTGGGTTGGATCCAGAATTAACCGTACATTAAGCATGACTGCAATTCTGGGTTGAATCCAGATGTCAACATGCTTTAAAACTGATCTACTGATGATTGTCAGGTATAAGTAGGCTCATTCAAAGCAAAGGAGCAACTACTGTCTAATGTAAATCACATTAATTTCACTGGTCTGCTCTGCGCATGAGCAAGTGTGATAGCAAGCCAGAATTTAAATAGTAAAATGAAAACTTTATCTTAAGTGAGAATGCAATGCCATAAGATCCAGTGCATAATTTTCTGTTCAGTATGTGATACTGTGACTTTTAAATAGAATAGCAATATTGTACTACAGCTATAACCCACAACACAACCCTGTCCTGTCTTATCCGGGGTGGGCTGTTGGGGGTTCGCGGGGGTTCGGGAGAACCGCTAGCTAAGATTCTGCACAGTTCAGAGGACCCCCAAATCTCACACCTGGCTGGCCCCACCCCTCCCAGGAGTCCCCACGCGGCCCGTTTTGGATGTAGGTAACTGCAGGGTGCACACAGCAGCTCAGGGAGGTCAAAAAACAGGCCTCCCAGAAGTTCAGGAAGGCTGGAAATGAGCCTGTTTCCGGCTTCCAGAGAGCCTCCAGAAGCCGGGGAGGCCATTTTTGCCCTCCTGGAGGCTTGAGGAAAGCCTCCAGAGTCTGGGGAGAGCAAAAATGCCCGCCCCTCGCACTGTGGTGCAGAAGGCCAACTAGGCCACACCCACCATGGCCAAGCCCACCCAGCAACCGGGCAGAGAACCCCTTGCTAAAATTTTTGAAGCCCACCCCTGGTCTTATCTGTCTTAGTAATAAGCCATCTCTCCTTAATTCACTCCAGCTTGGTACACCATCCAAAAATAAAACCCAAGGAAGGGAGAAACCAACATTCAGGAAAGGAGAAAGAAACAGAAGACTATACAAGAGCTACAGTTTAGAGATCACATTTGTTAATGGATTCCAGTTACATTGTTTCCTGCCCTTACCGACACTTGAATCTTTCCTTTTTAACACCTAATAACCACAAGGTTGGAATTAGAACAGTCAAGAATATTGAAATATTTTGCAGCTGATTCCTCCATGTTCTCATAATTGAGATTCAATTTGTACCCATCTCTTCTACAGGCAGAGGCTGTTCCACCATATGAAGGTAAATTACGCCTATGTACCGTATTTCTCACAAAATAAGGCAGGGCCTTATTTTTTTTGGAACCCCGAAAAAACGGCTAGGCGGAGGAGGCTTCCGCATGTTCCTGCCGCTGCTCGAGTGTGTGCGGAAGAGGAGGCTTCCACACACACCCGAGCAGTGGAAGTATTCCTGCCACTGCTTGAATGTGTGAGCGTTCCTGCCGCTGCTCGAGTGTGTGCGGAAGAGGAGGCTTCTGCACGTTCCTGCCGCTGCTTGAGTGTGTGAGCGTTCCGAGCAGTGGAAGCGTTCCTGCCTGAGCAGCGGCAGGAACGCTCACACACTCAAGCAGCGGCAGGAACCCTTTCACTACTAGGGTGTGCGCGGAAGCCTCCTCTTCCGCACACACTCGAACAGCGGCAGGAACGCTCACACACTCGAGCAGCGGCAGGAATGCTTCCATGTTTCCGCCGGCGCTGCTGCTGTTCTCATGCCGGCAGGAACTGTGGAAGCCATGGAGGCAGCTCCCCCGCCCGAGAAGCAGCAGAAACGCTTCTACACTTCCTGCTGGCACGCGAACAGCGGCAGTGCCGCGCAGGGCACTGTTAAAGGCAAGTTTCCCTCCCCCCCAGTATGTTTTAACCCCCGGCCTACCCCCACAGCATGTTTTAAACTAGGCCTAAATTTGGGGGGAGAGGCTTAATTTCATTTCATGCCTAGAAAACATGCTGGGTCTTCCTATTGATGGAGGCCGTATTGTTGGAGAAACACGATAGTGAGAGAACCAGTAACTCCAAAGTATATCTGGCAGCCAGCATTTTCCACATGTATTGAATGAAAACTTTCATAATGCCAAGACACACCACCTGCTTTTGCACAATGCTCAAGCAAATATTGCCTAGTGCATAAATCACATATGCATAAACCCTGCTTTAGCTAATAAACCACAAGCGGTTGGGCTTGTTCTCTAGGAGGTTAACCGCAAACTGGTTTTTAGCCACAATGATTTAGTTCACACATCACATTAAGTGGAACCAAACAAACCACATCATGACTTGAATTGATGTGTGAAGCCAGCCACTTAAATGAAAAGTTCCATCA
Source organism: Bungarus multicinctus (assembly GCA_023653725.1). Classification (NCBI taxonomy): domain Eukaryota; kingdom Metazoa; phylum Chordata; class Lepidosauria; order Squamata; family Elapidae; genus Bungarus; species Bungarus multicinctus. The sequence goes on from CM042834.1 coordinate 258,583,239, forward strand.
ATGTTTATTTACCCTTGAGTAAGTGTGGGTGACAAATGTACCACATCATTAATAACCACCTCTACACATAGCCACTACTAAGTGTAAGCACAGCCAAGAATTTTTAAAAAGTTTACCTACTGAAAGGGATAAAGCATCTCACTAGCAGAACAGATCTGGTTTATGTTATCTGTTCACAAGTTGTCCTGAGGATATTCCAGAAGATATCAACACCGTGGATATACTAATAACTGAAATACAGTGACATATTATCTTGCAGATGTCTATGCAAACTTCTGCCTTCAAATAAAATCTTTAACTTGGAAAAAAAGAGCTACCAGACTCCTTAATTTTTGCTACCATGCCACTAATTTAGTTCTAGTAGTACACTCTGTAGTAGCCATTTTAGCTTGGTCTAATGGTTGAGGCATCAGGCTAAAAACTGGGAGACTGTGAGTTCTAGAGCCACCATAGCATGAAAACTATCTAAGTGACTTTGGGTCATTCTCTCTCAGCCCAACTTACCTCACTGTACCAGGTTGTTATTGTGGGGAAAACAAGACTACTAAGTGAACTGTCATAAGATATGTTTGCCAGCTGGAGCTGAAGTTCAAGTTCAGCTTCAAGTACATTGACCTAGGGCAGTGGTGGCTAACCTTTTTGGGCTCCAGTTCCAAAAATTGTGCGTGCGGTGGTATGCGCGCACTCGCGTGCCAACACCCAGAAGGCAATGTGTCCCCCCATGCCCCCTGCGCACACAATCCCTCCCTGCCGCCCCCTTACCTTCCCTGCGCCTCACAGCTGATTTTCGGCCAGTTTGAGGCCTTTTTTGGCCTCCCAGAGGCTTCAAAAAAGCCTCTACAGGCTTTGCAGGCCAAATAATAGGCCCGTTTCGTCACTTCCAGTAATACTGGAAGTGACGATACAGGCCTCTTTGGCCTGCAAAGCCTGCAGAGGCTTTTTTCAAGCCTATGGGAGGCCGAAAAAGGCCTCAAACCAGCCGAAAATCAGCTGTGAGGTTCACGCATGTGCAATGAGGTAAGTTTGCTGCAGCTCGCGTGCCGGCACAAATTGCTCTGTGTGCCACCTGTGGCACACGTGCCATAGGTTCGCCATCATGGGCATAGGGGTTTGTATTCCCATATTGAACTGGGAATTCATTACCATAAAACTTTGCAGAGAGAGTGTTCAGACATTCTCCACAGTAGTACCTCCAACTGTGTTTCCCTGGCAGGTGACAAAATGCCGGATTACTGCAAAACATTGCTTCCCATATACCATTTTTTTAAAAAAAGAAGGAATAGGATACAGGTAGTCCTCATTTTACAGCCCCAATTGAACCCAAAATTTATGTTGTTAAGAGAGAAATTTGTTAAGTGAGTTTTGCCCCATTTTACGACTTTTCTTGCCACTTAAGTGAATCACTACAATTGTTAAGTTAGTGACACGGTTGTTAAATGAATCTGGCTTCCTGCTTGTCAGAAGGACCCAAAAGGCCCCAGGGAACCTGCAAACGTCATAAATATGAGTCAGCTGTCAAGCATCCGAATGTAAATCATGTGACCATGGGGTTACTGCAATGGTCATAAAGTCACTTTTTTCAGTGCTGTTGTAACTTTGAACGGTCACTAAACGAACTGTTATAAGTCGAGGTCTATTTGTATATGATTATTTTCTAACATGTCTTTGCCCATTTTTTGACCCTTTATCTATCTCAAGTGTGCCATGCAGCGGAAAGATGCCACAATCTGTCAAATGTTTCTAAATAAACTTAAAATTGAAAAGGAAAAAAAAGAGTTCAGCAAAGTTATAAATAAGCAATGTTTTCTGGGAACCAGATAGCTCATTAACAACTTCTTTTAGTTTTCTTTTATATTCTAAACACACACTTGCATACTCCTTTGAAGATGATTTTTTTTTCCTAAACAGCTAATGTCAAAACAGGAAGATTCAAGTGGAAGATGGATGCGAGCCAGTCTAAGGGGGTTTTATCAACACTCAGCATACATCCTGACATTATGCAAGATGATATTCCTGAAAATATCAAAAGAACAAGCAAAGTCAATGACAGCTAGATGTTTAAGTGAGCAGAATGTAAGGGGGAATGGTGTTCCAGATCAAATAAATCACAGAGTTTAAATAATGGTCTTGAAAACAACATCTGGGATACGAAGACGTTCAAGGAAAGCATCAAATAACCCCACTTCATAAATTCAAACAGGCCTACAGGCTGCTTTTCCTTCACCAGAGAGTGACAATTTTGTTTTGTGTTTGCAACTAGACCACAAGTAGTCCTTGACTTACGACCACAATTTCTGTTGCTAAGTAAGACAGTTGATAAGTGAGTTTTGCCCCATTTTATGATCTTTCTTGCCACGATTTTTAAGTGCAGTTAGTAACATGGTTGTTGAGTGAATCTGGCTTCCCCATTAACTTAGCTTGTCACCAAAAGGTGACCACACATGACCTCAGGACATTGCAACTGTCATAAATATGAGTCAGTTACCAATGTTAGAATTTTGATCACATGACCATGGGGATGCTACAATGGTCAGGTGAAAAATGGTCAGAAGTCCCTTATTTCATTGCAGTTGTAACTTTGTACAATCGGTAAGCAAACTGTTATAAATCGAGGACTACTAGATATTTCTCCCTAAACAAGTTGAAAAGTGTCATACGGATTAGACATTAGACATGTTATTAGTTCATGGGGACTTGTTCAAAAAGTAAAAAAAAAATTAACACATCACTATGAAGCTATACAAGTTTAATAAGAGCTTATTTTCCTACCAGACAAAAATAAAAGAAATGAGATTTAAAATGTTATTTTATTGTAATGAGCAATAGGTCCATAATTCTTCTGGCTTGATTAAGTGTTTATAATGAGCAGAATGAATAATCTTAAAGAGGAGCCGGCAAAAAAGACATCAATCAGATATAAAAGATAGCTGAGTCTGGGTCAGAATTGTAACCTGAGAAAGCTTTTCAGATAATACTCTCCTTAGTTCTCAGGAAGAGAAAGGGAGAGAAGTGGGAAACAACATTCAGATTTGCAACATTCTGTTACTATAACCTAATAATAAAAGAAGTATTAACATACGTGACTTTGATTTCCTAGTCTACTTTACCTTGAAAAGCTGGAACTGTTTAAGACTATTTCTTCCTTGTTGGAATCTCCTTTGGGTAGTTTTGGAGCAGAAGTCAACATGTTAGAATATGTGCATAAATTAATATTCAAACAGAGCTGCGGGAACTTAAATACAACTTGCTTCTTAGTAAGAACTTCTTCACACTCCCATTAGAGACATAATAGCTACAGGACAAAATCAGTTATGGATTTTTTTACAGGAGTAAATTGTTCCTACCTCCTAAAATTTAAGCCCATGTGTGTCACTCGGCTTTCATGTATTCAAAAAACCTCAAATTATTAGAGAAAATTTAATAAAACACTCATACGTTAAGGGAAATCGTATGGAATTGCTGCATTACCAGGGAAAATTACAGATGAAATGGATACAAGTTTCTATTAAAACTCTTTTTAAAAAAATTAAAAAACCCAATAGAACTTCAGCTTCTTTAATTCACACATTAATCCAGAATGAATTTATAATGAGCTTCCACAGCCCTGATTACAATAAGCTAAAGAAGTCAATTAATATGAACTTCTGTTATTGGAAGAATAAAACAACAAAGTTGTTGGAAGTCTTCTAGTCCACCCTATATCATTTCAGACAAAAGGCTGTCCACTCTTTTTCTTAAAAACCTCCAGTGATGGAGAATTCACAACTTCTGCAGGTAAGCCATTCCTGATTAATTATTCCCACTATCAGGAAATTTATTCTTAGTTCTAGGTTGATTCTTTCCTTGAGTAATTTCCAACCATTGTTTCTTGTCCTGCCTTCAAATGCTTTTGAGAATGAGTTGACCTCTTCTTCTTTATGGCAGCCCTTCAAATATTAGAACACAGCTATCACATCACCTCTTCTTTTCACTTTACCAAACATACCCAATCCTGCAACTGTTCTTCACGTTTTAGCCTCCAGTCCCCTAAATATCTTTGTTGCTCTTCTCTGCACACTTTCTAGACCAAGAGTCTTCAAACTTGGCAAGTTTAAGACTTATGGACTTCAACTCCCAGAATTCCTGAGCTAACATGACTGGAGGAAGAATTCTGGGAGTTGAAGTCCACAAGTCTTAAAGCTGTCAAGTTTGAAGACCCCTGTTCTAGACCAGGGGTCTCCAACCTTGGCAACTTTAAGACTGGTGGACTTTAACTTCTAGAATGGCTGAGGAATTCTAGGAGTTAAAGTCCACCAGTCTTAAAGTTGCCAAGGTTGGAGACCTCTGTTCTAGACAATACCAGTAGACAGTATTTATTTTTTTAAAAAAATTAATCCACAGCATTTTTCAACTTGGGAGTATTCTCTGAGTAGCTTACATGATAATAACAGGAAACCTGTCAACAAAACTAAAAAAATCATCAAGGACTGAAAAGATACTTTGAGAAAATACTGCCCAAAAGTCAAATTTCCGGGTGGACATCATTAGCTTAATCTGACATGTTTAATTTTTTCCAAGAAAATTTCTACCTTCTGTCAAGGAGAGAAGGAAGGTTATGAGAATAAATTCCAATTGAATTTGGGATGGGAGAGAAGAAGAAAAAATAAAACAGGCATGCTTTTTTTGACACATAACCCATTTTATCCACAATAATATTATAAGAACAGAAATGGTCATGTTCTTCGTACAAGAAGAAAATTCTGAATTGCGGCAAAAACCAAAAATGAAAACTCATTTATTCTTCCATCCCTCAAAGAAGGGAGGACTGGAACATTTAGATCCACCAGGGAGTATATAGACAAACTCAGAAATGTGCTGTTGAAAATTCTCTTGGGGGCAAGTAACATAAATCTCGACCAGTGGTCGTAAATCCTTCCATTCCCCAGTTGAGGATCAATAAGCCAGAGGTCATGAGGTCATGAAGAGCTAAATGGTGCTCTTCATGAAAGGTCACATATGTACTTCATTCCACTTGGATAAACAACGAACGGTGCAAAGATAAGAGCCAAGGGCATCAGACCAATGCTGGCTGGTTTATAAAGCAAGTATTAATTTCAGGGTTCTTGCTTTCCACAGGCTATAATGGGGCTTTCTTAGACATGTCACTGGATTATGGCCAAAGTACTTAATGCTTTTCAATTAAATGACAAACATCGTTACTGAAAATTGCATACAGATAATAGTAAAACAGGGGTCATTTGTCATTATATGGACAATTACAGATTCTTATTAGAACCATACCAAATGTGTCTAAGATTTTTTGTAATGGAATCTATGCCATCAGTTCATACTTCCTGCCAGAAGCACATTCCTGCATAGAAGGAATTCAAGACAAGACTTGACCACAATATATACTCAGCACTATAATGCATTACTTAAGGGCTCGACTTTCCCCACCACAAATCCCCCAAGATTTCCTTTAGTGAAACAAAAGTCCATTCAAAGTGCTCCAGACAACTGGAAACATCAGACATTTGTGTTTGATCAAACCCTTGGAAGTCTGAATGGAAGCAATGGATGGAAACTTCAAGGAGAGAGCCAACCTAGAACTAAGGAGAAATTTCCCAGTATTTCGAAAAATTAATCGGTGAAATGGTTTGTCTTCAGAAGTTATGGATGCGCCATCACTGGAAGTTTTTAAGAAGAGATTGGACAACCATTTGTCTGAAATGGTATATAGGGCAGGGGTGTCAAACTCAAGACTGGGGGGCCATATCCGGCCCACAGTGCTTAGATCTGGCCTACACGACCACCTTGGAAACAGCAAAGGATTGGCTTGTTGTACCTCTGCCAGCGAAAACGGAGTTCCCTCTTTGCTGGCAGAAGGTTGCAGGAGACCTTCCCAACCTCAAACGAAGGCCACGTGTCCATCCCGAGCTCCATTTTCACTGGGGCCAACACAGGAGTCCCCTGACATGAGTGATGTCATGCTGGCTATGCACCCCCAGCCACCCCCCCCGAGGTCAAACACCACCTTGATGTGGCCCTCAATGAAATTGAATTTGACATCCCAGTATAGTGTTTCCTGCTTGAGTAGGGGGTTGGACTAGACAACCTCCAAGATCCTTTCCAACTCTGTTATACTATGTGGGGGCAGGAATCTTGCCCTGCCCAAGTTTCTTATACATTTGTTGTTAAAGACTAGCTAAGGGTGGTGTTGAGATGCCAAACAGACGTTATTATCACTAGTTGCAAAACTTCTAAATTTTACATGGAGTTGAAAGAGGGCTATTTAAGCTGTCAAGTCCAACTTCTTGCTCAGTTGATGAATCCAAATTACATTTATGGTTCCAATTATTCAGTGTAGAACTAAACTTACAAAGTTTCTTCTAATATTCATTTGAATATTTCCTGTATCTTAACTCCATTATTTTCTGGAACAAAAGAGAACAGGCCCTGAACCTCTGTATTATATCATTTCGGTATTTTAAGAGTGTGATATTATCTATCAATCTTATCTTCTTAGTGTTAAATATTCTAAGCATCTTCAATCTGTCTTGCTTGGTCTTAGTTTCTAATCCCCTGCTCATCCTTGATCTCTTCCATGAACCCATTTTAGTTTTTCTGAATCCTTCTTAAAATATAACATTCCAGACTGACTCAATACTCATGGTGGAATTGACTAAATAGTCCTCGAGTTACGACCACAATTGGCCCAAAATTTCTGTTGCTAAGCAAGGCAATTGTTAAGTTTTGCCCCTTTTATGAGCTTTTTTGCCACAGTTGTTAATTGAGCCATTGCAATTGTTATAAGTGAATCATGTGGTCACTAAGCGAATCTGGCTACTCCCATTGACTTTGCTTGTCAGAAGCTGATTGGGAAGGTTACAAATAATGTAAACAGGGCAGTGCAACTACATGCCAGTTGTCAAGTGCTAGAATTTTAATCTCATGACTGTGATGACCCAGAGTCTATCAGAAATATAACAAAATCCAAAACGTAAATAAAGGTCCTTTAATGTCTTCAACTTGGCTTCGCTGTTTAATTGTTCACAGTAGAGGAGTAAACTATTTTCAAAATAACATTTCAAAGGAAAGAAACATAGTTCACATTCAAAGAGCTGACAACGAAGCAAAAACCCAAAAAAAAAAAAACACCCCACACTGAATAAAGTTCCTCAACAGACCAGGATAGATAATTCCCAGCTTCAGGAAGATAACCAGGGACAGATCATTGGAAGAACTCTAACCAAGATAAACCTTCTTTAGAAATAAAACACTAATTTGTCTCCAGCGTCTGTTAGCAGGCAGGTCCAAACTCTTATGCAGATCTCACACCTACAATCCATGAAGAGGATCATGGCCCTCTCCTCCCGAGTAGACCACGTTTTGCCCTGATCCTTTCCTCCCCGCGTGCCCTAGGATGGATAGGGGATGGGCCTGGGTCCTCCTCTGACTGCTCAGCCGGCCTCTGCCCTTCCCCAGCCTCCTCCACCATCTCTGGACCCACACTTTCACTCCCTATTGGCTGTTCCTCCTCTTCCTCAGGTCAGTCTCCACCAGAGGCATGACATATGACTATGGGGATGCTTCAACAGTCTTAAAGTGTGAAAAACGGTCATTTTTTGCAATGCCGCTGTAACTTCAAATGGTTGTAACTCGAGGACTACCCGTGTCACAGAATAAAGTGGAAGCATGACATGTTATGATTTGGAAATTGTATTTCTACCGAGAAGCCTAAAATGCAGCCACTTTAAAAACTGAATTCAACAGTGTAATCACTTACTAATCCAAGACTTTATTTTACCCAATATAATTACCAGGGTCATTCCATACTTGTTTACTTTATATGTGTACAATTGCTTATACAGATTAGATCCGACTGCTTAACCAATAGATCACTAAGCCTTCAGCATCAATGTTTTCTTTTGTTCTCTTAGAACAAAAGCCATGTTGTGGCTTTTGGAACAATGAAAAACCCCTCAACTGTTCATAAAACACCCATCTGTATTTTCACTCACCATAGCAAATAGAGGTAGTCTCAAACATTTGTTTAGTCATTGTTTGAAGTTACAATCGCACTGAAAAAAGTGAGTTATGACTATTGTGCACACTTCTGTTTGTTGCAGCATCCCCATGATCATATAATCAAAATTCAGACACTTGGAAACTGACTCATATTTATGACTGCTGCAGTATATCCTCATCCACCTTTTTGTGACCTTCTGTCAAGCAAAGTTCATGGGGAAACCAGTTCACTTAACAGTCATGTTACCAACTTAACAACTGCATTTATTAACAACAGTTGTGGCAAGAAAGATCATGAGATGGGGCAAAACACACTTAGCAATATAAATTTTGGGCTCAATTGTGGTCATAAGTGAAGTGGAAGACTAACTGTATATTACTACATTTCAGTGACTATGAGAAGCCAAAGTCATTCTTGTGTTATAATTGCAAAGATAAATAACTTACAGTTAACAGTAACAGAGTTGGAAGAGATCTTGGAGGTCATCTAGTCCAACCCCCTGCTTATGCAGGAGAACTGTACTATTTCTGAAAAATGGCTGTCCAGTCTTTTCTTAAAAACCTTCAGTGATGGGACTTGGCACAGGATTAGAATACTGATCTCTAATCTCTCCATTCCAAGCCTAGGAAAAGTTTCTAGAATTTGTTCAACTGATGATCTGCCTCTCCAGCTAACAAGTAGCAGAAAAATAGGGACACATTTATTTCAATGAAAAACTTTTTATTCTGGTAGTCTGTGAAGTTGAATGCATCAAATGTGTGTGACAATTCCCATTCTAGTGATGGGATGTTCTGGTTTTCTCTTGGATCATGCCAATCCAAATTTAAATCATTTGGAACCGAAAGCGTTGTGTAACATTGTGGACTTGAAATTTCTTGCATTTGTAATGCGCTAAAGAATCTGCAGAACTATTCTGCAAAATTCCAAAAGATCATATTCATTAATTGCTTCTTCTAACAAAAGGGCTGCTGTCTGAACTGCCAGTGATTTCTGACACGCACAAAAGCTCAGTTTTGGAAATAAAGCAGTTTCCACCTGCACAGAAGGCCATTTACGAAAATCTAAAGCCTTCCAAGCTTGCAGCAAACAGTCCCAATTTTTGGCTCCTGGCCAGAGTCCCACTGCCAAAGTTTTTTTTGCAAATTTGAAAGCAAATGGAGCAATTATTGGATTGTCCTCAAATTGCCTATCTCCTGCCATGACCCTCAAGTTCTTCCTTCCCAGTCAATCCCTGTAAAATAGTCCTGAATTCTTCCAGCCGCCTTCTTCTCATCTCATCTTTTCTCAATTAGTAATATTAAAACAATTTAAGGTTCCATGATGTCATGAAGGAAGCATCTCAATTGCAGTCTCCCCAAAGTATAACATGATACTAAACGCCAAGCAATCTTGAGTGCTTTAAATATTGGATTTCAAGTTTCCCCCTACCCATAATTTCTATATCCAAGCTCTTTTTTCTGTAAACACATTTGTTTGACTTGTTCAATGCTCTCCCCCATCCCATTTCCCCCTCAAATACTAGAAACAAATAGCGGCAAAGCTGTTCCCAAGACTAAATATTAAGTATTTTAGTTCTCACAATGTAACCTACATCACTGTCAATGCTTCACAGTATTTCTTTAGATACTGGCCAGATTCCTACCCTCATGCTGAGCTATAATGCAGTTAGCCTGGTTTGGGCCTTAAGAGTGCTGTATTCAAAGTATTGATAAATAAAACGTTTTATAGCAGTAAAGCACAGTTGGAAACCATGACTGATTGTTGGTTTATTAACTGCCATTGGGGCACAGAATGATATAGAAATGCATGCATATTGATAGTCATATTACTTAGTGTGTTTGTAATTTGCTTTCTGTGCCCCAAACTAATTTATAAAGATGCAAAATAAGGATAATAAACACCCAAAGAAATCAGAATTTGTCTAAACTAACCATGCCTACTTTGCTTGTTTATAAGTTTAACTCTGGTTTTGCTCAATAATTAAAACAAGAAATTATCATTATTTAGGAAGTTTCTCATCTCTCTGCTGTACTTTTTTCAGATGAGGTTAAAATCAGACCATGTTTCATATGTTCAGATCATGAAATGAGATTCAGAGTGATCTATAATCAGTTTGCAAATCTTTGAAATGTTGAGTTTTTTTAGTTTTAGAACCTTTGCCACATGTGAGACTTTAGATCAGGGGTAGTCAATCTTTTTATACCTACCGCCCACTTTTGTATCTCTGTTAGTAGTAAAGTTTTCTCTAACCGCCCATCGGTTCCACAGTAATGGTGATTTATAAACTAGTGGGCGGTAGGGACCAGGTTGACTACCACTGCTTTAGATCATGGGTGTCAAACCAGCGGCATCACGCTGCTGTTACGTGACGTCTTGCAACGTTTTTCCCTTCACGGAACTGGGGTGGGTGTGGCCTGTGTGTGATGCATCTGGCCCGCGGGCCGCCAATTTGACACCCTGTTTAGATCCTGAATTGGCTGAAATAACACTTGATCACTGACCTGAGGGCGTTCAGACGTGATCTGAAAACCTGACTCTTTGAGCAGGCCGGCCTGAGCTGACTTCAAATGGGATTTTAAATAATAGGTTTTAGAACTGATTGGTTGGGGTATGAAAATTTTAGCTTATTTTTAATCGGGGGTTTTAAATTTTTAAATGGCAGCCTATAATTTAATTCTCTTTTAATTGTATTTGTATTTGTAATTTATATATATTTTAGTTGGCTGTTCACCGCTCTGAGTCCTTCGGGAGAAGGGCAGTATATAAAACTATTTAATAGATAAATAAATTTAATAAAAACAATATAACGTATCTTCTTTTTCTTATGTTTTAAGCTCACCTTCTTAAGTCAAATGACTCACCAAATAATCTTGGAGACCTAAGTAAAGATTCCTCTAAGGAACTCAAGGACCAAATGCAACTGACTATTCATTGCTAAGGATCAAATATTCATGAATTGGTCTTATTCAAGAATTCCTAGCCTTTGTAGCCAAAAGCTATACTAATCAGGATTTTATGATGTGACACATCTTGAAGGCAACCTGTTAGGGAAGACTTAGAGGTATTCCTTCCTTAATAACAGATTGCTTAAAAGGTAAAGGTTCCCCTCACACATACGTACTAGTTGTTTCTGGCTCTAGGGGGCAGTGCTCATCTTCGTTACAAAGCAGAAAAGCCAGTGCTGTCCAAAGACAACTTCGTGGTCATGTGGCCAGCATGACTAAACGCCGAAGGCACACGGAATGCTGTTACCTTCCCACCAAAGTGGTCCCTATTTTTCTACTTGCATTTTCACATGATTTCAAACTGCTAGGTTGGCAGAAGCTGGGGCAGGTAACGGGAGCTCACTCTGTTACATGGTGCTAGGGATTCAAACCACCAAACTGCCGACCTTTCTGATCGACAAACTAAGCGTCTTAGCCATTGAACCACTGCGTTGCTTAGCCACTGTTAGCAAACCCCCCAGAGTAACTTAGGCCCTATTTTCAGAGTTTCAGCAGCCATACTCATGCACCGCATATAATCTTTTGGATACCTAGCAAATAGCTCAGATTTACAACTGTTTGCAGCATTCTGGGCTTATGTGATTGCAATTTTCCAGTTTCCAGTGTTAATTTACAGTTTATGGCAAAAAAAGGCCTAAAAGGAAAATGGACCGATTTAACATCATGATGTTTGCTTAAATAGGTTCACCTGTGGTGAACCTATTTAACAAATGCCATGACTTTTGACTGTAACTCTGGCTTCAATTACAGTTGTAAGTTGAGGACCGCTTGTATCCTAAAAGGTTGGCAAAGCAAAAAATCAGAGGCCCAATTCAATAGACTCCTACAGAACAGGTTTGTTGTAGGAAGCTAGAAGACATGAACGATAGAATATCTTGGTGCTGCCACTTTGAGGGCAGAATTTTTGAAGAAACATAAGTGCCTTCTTACCAGAAACCAAACTGTAACAGTTCACAGATAATAATAATAATAATAATAATAATAATAATAATAATAATAATAATAATAATAATAATAATAATAATTTATATACCACTCCTCTCCCCAAGGACTCGGAGCGGTGCACAGCCATACAATTAAAACATTAAATATATAAAAGTTAAAACTAAATTAAATTAAAGGCCCTGGCTGGAAACAATTAAAACTCCTCCCTAAAACCCTAAAAATTAAAATACCCAAATCTAAAATCAGCCCAAGCCGGCCTGGTTAAAGAGCCAGGTTTTCAAGGCACGCCTGAAGGTCCCCAGGTCTGTGGCTGTACGTAACTCCGGAGGCAACCCATTCCAGAGGGCAGACGCCCCCACAGAGAAGGCCCTATTCCTCGGGGTCACCAGCCGGCACATAGATGCTGACGGGACCCGCAAGAGACTCTCCCTGTGGGAGCGCACCGGACGGTGAGAGGAAAATGGCAGAATGCGGTCTTGTAAATATCCTGGTCCGATGCCATGGAGCGCTTTAAAATTTAACACTAAAATCTTAAAGCGCACCCGAGAGGCCACTGGCAACCAATGCAGCTCGTGCAGGAGGGGCGTTACATGAGAGAACCTTGATGCCCCCATAACCACCTGCGCGGCCGCATTCTGTACCAGTTGAAGCCTCCGGATGCTCCCATTCGGGAGCCCCATGTAGAGGGCGTTACAACAGTCCAGTCAGGAGGTGACCAGGGCATGAGTGACCGTGCATAAGACACGATCCAGAAAGGGCCGCCTCTGGCGGATCAGGCAAACCTGATGAAACACCCCCCTGGAGACGGCCGTAATGTGATCTTCCAAGGACAGCCGTACATCCAGGAGGACACCCAGATTGCGAGCCTTCTCTGAAGGGGCCAAAATCTCACCCCCAATAGCTAGCGAAGGAACTACCTGGCTATATCGGGACGTCGGAAACCATAGCCACTCAGTCTTGGAAGGGTTGAGTCGGAGCCTGTTCCCGCCCATCCAGTTCTGCACAGCCTCCAGACAACGGGACATGACCTTCATGGCATCGTTGGGGTGGCTTGGGGTGGAGATGTACAGCTGAGTATCATCAGCGTACAGATGACACTTCACCCCAAAGCCACTGATCTCCCCCAGCGGCTTCACATAAATGTTGAACAAGACAGGAGAGAGGACCGACCCCTGAGGCACCCCACAATCGAGGGGCCTAGAGGTGGACCTCTCCCCCCCGCCAACACAAATTGCAGACAGTCGGAGAGGAAGGAACAACTGCAACACGGTGCCCCCAACCCCCTCAACCGTCGCAATAGGATACTATGGTCGATAGTATCAAAAGCTGCTGATAGGTCTAATAGGACCAGGACAGAGGAATAACCCCTGTCACGGGCCCTCCAGAGATCATCAACCAAGGCGACCAATGCCGTTTCAGTACTATGTCCGGGCCTGAAGCCCGATTGGAAGGGATCCAGGTATATATCTTCATCCAGGTACTGGGAAAGCTGACCTGCCACCACACTCTCAACAACCTTCGCCCTTCGCCACGAAGGGAAGGTTGGAGACAGGACGATAGTAGTTCAAAAGAGTTGGGTCCAGGGAGGGCTTCTTAAGGAGGGGTTGCACCACTGCCATTTTCAAGGCAGTGGGCAGCGAGCCCTTCATCAAAGAGGCATTAACAATTCCCTGGAGCCAACTCCGTGTCACCTCTCTGGTGGTAGAAACCAGCCAGGAGGGGCAAGGGTCCAATAAACATGTGGTGGCATTCAGCAGCCCCAGCAACCTGTCTATACCCTCGGCGGTCACAGGGTCGAACTCGTCCCAGATAACCATCTCAAGACTCGCCGCAGTCACCTCCCCCAGGACCTCCCAACTAGAGTCCAACCTGGCCCGAATCTGAGTAATTTTATTGTGCAGAAATCGAGAAAACTCCTCCGCCCTTCCCTGTAAGAGATCTTCCCGCCGGAAGCAGGTTACTCTAAACAGGGCGGCGGGTCAATTTTCTGCCGATGCAATAAGGGCGGAGAAGTGAGAACGCTTCGCCGCCTCTATCGCCACTAGATAGGTCCTAATATAGGACCTAACCTGTGTTTGGTCGGACTCGGCACGACTGGCCCTCCGGACGCCCTCCAGACGTCTTTTCCGGCATTTCATCTCCCCCAGCTCCTCCGTAAACCATGGAGCCGAGTGAGATCTCTGCTGGGTCAGAGGTCACAAAGGCACAACTCGGTCCAGAGCCTTGGCAGCCAGCCTATCCCAGGCGGCTACCAAGTCTGTGGCCGAGTTATGAGCCAGAGTTTCAGATAATGGCCCAAGCTCCGCCTGGAACCGTTCAGGATCCATCAGGCGCCTGGGGCGGACCCATCTCTTCGGCTCTGCCTCCCTGCAGTGCGGATTGGCGGTACAGAAGTCTAGTCTAAGGAGAGAATGATCAGACCATGACAAAGGTTTAACAGCTATATCCCCTAGCCGATCATTCAACCACTGTCCAAAGACGAAAATCAGGTCCAGCGTATGTCCTCCCATGTGAGTGGGTCCAGAAACTAAGTGGGTCAGGTCCAAGGCCATCATGGAGGCCAAGAACTCTCGGGCTACCCCAGAGGATTCACCGAGTGAAGGCAGGTTGAAGTCACCCATAACTAACAGTCTGGGTGTCTCCACCGCCAGCTCGGCTATTACCCCGAGGAGCCCGGGCAGGGCCGATGATACGTAGCAGAGAGCCAGATACGTTATCAAGAGACCCATCTGCTCACCCTGATCCTACTTCACAAAGAGGGACTCACAGCCAGCCATCTGACGTACAGTGGCCTCCCTAGGATAGAGATCTTCCCTAATAATTACCGCCACACCACCACCCCTACCCTGAGCCCTCGGCCGATGAAATGCCTGGAAACCTGGTGGGCACATCGTTACCAGGGGGAGACCCCCCTCTGGGCCCAACTAGGTTTCGGTGACCCCTGCCAGGTCCACGCCCTCATCCTGAATCAGATCAAAAATCAGGGGGGCCTTATTTATAACGGACCTGGCATTGCATAATAGATCCTATCCACCTACAAGCTCCAGGTGCAGCCTTAGACCAACTATGCATTTACCCTGGAAAATCTGTATTACTTTTTCATGCCAGATCTATTCATAGTTCATATTTGAGCTCCGACAGCGACAGTCAGGATTTCAAAATTCTTGAATTTGGATAACTTTTTTCCACAAGAATGTTTCCTTTCATGACATTTGGAAATCCTGAGGAAAAACCATAATACTGGACCATGGGCAGTATATTAATAGAATCCTGACATTGCACCAAAATATTTTAATTTAAAACACACCCTGTAAACCAAAACCTGTTACACAATTCCTGTAATTTTTAGCTTCTCAGATTTGGCATGCAAATGTGCAAGCAGCTTTTCAAATTCCCAGAATATATTAGTTTCCCTTTTGTGTTAGAAGGATCTCCCCTTTTGTACAAATTTTCTGGTTATTCTTTGAAAAGGCCCATCGCATTTACTTTTAAAAAGGCAGAAAAAAAATGAAACAAACACAAACTACTGGCTCTGCTATATAAACTGTGACTCCAGGAAATGTGTTAAAATAAATACGGATTAATTCTAAATTCTGATTAATAATTTCTCTGGTTAATACCATGTTCTACTAATAAATTAGGAACAAAACAAAACAAAAAAAACTTAAAATTATTTCTTGTTCACAGCACTGGTCTGTTCACACAATTATTTTGAAAAGTCACTCAAAATTTTCCCTGAAAGTGGAGTTCACAAAGTCATTGCTGCAATGTTTTTGCTTTGTCAAGCAACACCTTTAAGTCCCCACAGTATTAAAGATGGCCGATTCCTGCTATGCATACTAGAGTATTTTCAGGACTAAGTGGGCCAGAATACTTGATATACAGATAGTCCTCAACTTAAGACCCCAGCTGGGACCAGAATTTCCATTATTAAGCAAGGCAGATATTAAGTGAGCCATGCCCAATTTGATCACCTTTTTGCCCTGTTTCTTAAGCAAATCACTGATGTTAAGTGAATCATGTACTTGTTAAGAGAATTTGGCTTCCCCCATTAATTTTGTGAGAGGCCAGCTGGGATGGCTGCAAATGATGCTGGTTGCCAAGCACATGAATTTTGATCACGTAACCATGGGGATGCTGCGATAAGGACCAGTGGTAAGTCCTTTTTTTCAGTGCCGCTGTAACTCTGAACAGCACTAAATGAATGGTTCTAAGTCTGACAACTTTGTATATACACAGTTAGGTGCATATTTCAATGTTTGCCTTTTTACTTAAGAGGAAGAAAAAAGAGCGCTAATTCTAGTGGATAATTCCACTACTCTACTATTACTGAGATGCACATTAAAAACAAATAAACCTAAAACCACACTCCTAACTCACTGACTTACTGCCCTGAGTGTCTGAATGAAAGACAGGATATAAAATCAAATAAATAAGGATTGCTTTAAAAATCTTGCATAACTGCATAATTTAGAAATTATGCTGAATAATTTCTAAACTTCCCATTGAGAATTTCAGGTCCATTTGTTTGTTTATAAGATGCAGTTCACTTCTGCTGCTGTGGGCATACTAACTACAGACGGTATCTTACATCTTGACTTTTTTTTTCACTCCAAGGGGACTGATCTTGAGGTGAAGAGGGGGAGTTAATAGAAGTTTTAATTTCCCCCCAGAGACCAGGTCACAGACTAGGTCATTTCCTGTCTGCGGTAAGGCTATACACATCTGTAGACATGTGTCTTCTGAAAAAGAATTGATTCCTCTCAAAGATAGGGTCACCGCAATTGCTACACCACAGCCAGACAACATACTTCCCCATCCATTTTGGATCTGATTGTTACAATATTGATTATTTAGAAAATTTATCTTCTGAAGGAGAGTTTTCAGCTGCTGAGGACTTACTCCTATCAGATGCTGAAAAGACTACTTTTACAAGTTTGGGCCAGCTCTGACGATGCAGCAACGGAAAGTAAATTTCAGCATTCCGAATTGCTTTGAAGACATTATGTGCTTTTCTACACAAAGAACCAAGATGTGTTCATCTTGCATCACTGAATAATGTAAGCAAGTTATTGCAAGGACAAAACACATTCCTTGAATATGAAAGATGGTAGGCCACAGGAATTTCTACTCTAGTGTGCCAGTTTCATTCTGAAGACAACCTCTGAGTAGCAAGATGTACAGAAAGCCCTAAAAGTAGCTATTTAAGGAAGGCTCATATTGAGCAGTTAATATTTTATGTACATGAATTCCTTATTGGAGAAAACGAAGATCACTCCCAGGGCAATTGCTGTAAGGCAATTCCTACTTCTCAACAGAGGAAGCCTTGCTGGGATGTAGGGCAACAAAATCTGAACAATATCTTGCTGTTGATCTCTTGAAGCAGGGAGCAGGAAGTACCTGATTACTAAGTGTGTAGAGCTACTTGGGCTACCTCTTTTTCAAAATCTCTCTCAACCTCACAGATGATCAGCCAGAGATTTCAGGAAGCTTATAAACACAGCAAGTTCAATACTCGACAAATTTCAGATTAGACCTTTATTCTCAGGCCAATAATGCTACCTGCAATATTGAAACTTTTTAAAAATTTCAACACTAAAATTTAGTTAAATGTTACAAAGGAATATACTTTGCAGGTGCTCATATATATCCTGGAAGCATTTACAGACCTATTTGGAAGTGTTATACATGTGTAATCCTCAAACTTATGACCATAATTGGGACCAGAATCTCTGTTGTTAAGCAAGGTGGTTGTTAAATGAGTCGTGCCTGATTTTAAAACTTTTTGCCATGGTTGTTAAGTAAATCATGTGGTCATTAAGTAAATCCAGATCCCCCCCCAAATGAGTTTGCTTGTCAGAAGTCAGGTTGCAAATAGTGATCACATGACCCTAGGATGCTACAACCACTATAAATAGATGCTGGTAGCCAAGTGTTCAAATTTTGATTATGTCATCATGGCGTGCTGGTATAGTCCTAAGTGCAAGGATTGGTTGTAAGTCACTTTTGTTCTGTGCTGTTGTAAATTTTGAACAGTTGCTAAACAAATGATTATAATTTGAAGATTTGCCATACTTGAATACTAAATTTCTAATCTAATTGGAGGGCAGGACTATAAAAATGAATGTATAAAATGGAAACTGAGATTGAAAAAGTGAAAGATGCAGTTGAGAATTAGGAAAACAAACAAGTTCTATACAGAGAAGGGCTGTATTTGTATATTTCATTAGCTGTTATTAGTTAACATATGGTTTACTAAATAAATACGACTGGCTAAGTTCTCCACTGTGCTACACATTAAACCAAATGGCTGGGCCCAAATAATAGGTATTTTTGCAACTATGCAAAAAATCCTAATTGTATATTGCGGTGTATAAAGCCAATCTATTTAAAAAACCCTATTTTTTAAACAGGCTGGCCTGGCCCAGTAACTGTATTTTAGTTTTAACTTAATTTTAATCGGGGTTTTATTAGCTTTTAATTTTTAACTGAATTTTTGGGATAGACAGCCGGATCAATTTGGTTTAATTTATTTTAATTATATTTATTGGGTATTTATTGTATGTTTTTAGTAGGCTGTACACCGCCCCGAGTCCCTTTTTGGGAGAGGGAGCGGTATAGAAGTTTAATAAATAAATAAATAAATAAATAAATAAATAAATAAATCTATTTCACCTCCTTTTATATACGGACTGGGCAAAGATGATTCTTACCAACAACTGCTAAAACTTACATGTATGCAACATTTTATAATCTGCTCCCAAATCAGAATTTTATTAAGAATATTCCAAGTTTTAGTCTAGTTGTTATTAAATAACTGGGAGCTTACATAAAAAAAATACAGGACAGGATAAAAAGTGTGGAACGCTCATTCTGGCTTTTAGAAAATTGAACGAATATTGCATTGCATGGCAATTGAGAAAAGTGCCATAGAAGATCTTTCATAAAACACAGTAACCGTTAGAACCCATTTTCAACCTTTGAATGGAAACTCAACAGTTTATCTAGAGTTCACTGAAGAAGTTTCCGATAGAAGTAAATCAGCCTCTAAGTAAGAAACACAATACTCAGCTGTCGCTTCCAAAGACAAAATTTGAAGAAGAATCTTTCTGAAGACAATGTTTTGTTTTGTTTTTTTTTTTTGGGGGGGGGGGGAGGGGGGGTCAGACAATTAATGCTTCAAGGATAACCATAAGGCAAGGTCAAGTAGTATGATTCATTGTTAAGGCTGAGACACACACAGAGATGCAATATGAAACTATTCTTAAGCTTCATTCCATGGAAATTGCCTGGTATGCAGAGGAAAAATACATAATGGCTGAACAATTGCATTCCTGTGTTACAAAAAAAAGGGGAGTGGGGGGGCAGGAGACAAATGCCAAAATTTCCAGCCCAACCTAACTTTAAAAAAAAAAAAAAAAAGCTGAAACCTTTGTGTATATGTATGGCTACCAGTGACTGCAAAATGATGTTTTGTTCAGAAATGTCTCCAGCCTGAGTAAAAAAAGGCAGAGATAAGTTAAAGCGACAGGGGGCTAGAAGGTATGATCAAGAAATATTTTCTTACCAAGAGGCTAAACTGGTATGTTGTGATTACTTGTGTCCACAATGGCAGCAATTGTCACCTCTTGCCTGGACTATTGTAACGCTCTCAACATGGGGCTCCCTGCGGGGAGAACCCGGAGACTTCAACTGGTACAAAATGCAGCCACGCGGGTGATTATGGGGGCGTCACGAAATGTGACGCCTCTCCTGCGCGAGATGCATTGGTTGCCGGTGGTTTTCCGGGTTCGCTTTAAGGTTCTGGTTTTGACCTTTAAAGCGATCCATGGCATTGGACCAGGTTATCTGCATGACCGCGTTCTCCCACCGACCTGTGCGTTCCCACAGAGGGG
Source organism: Bungarus multicinctus (assembly GCA_023653725.1). Lineage (NCBI taxonomy): Eukaryota > Metazoa > Chordata > Lepidosauria > Squamata > Elapidae > Bungarus > Bungarus multicinctus. The sequence goes on from CM042834.1 coordinate 258,603,092, forward strand.
GCCTTCTTCGGGTGCCGACGGCTTCCATGTGCCGTCTGGCGACTCTTAGAGGTAGGGCCTTCTCTGTGGGGGCTCCCGCCCTCTGGAATGGTCTGCTTCCGGAGTTATGCAATAACACCGACCTGAGAGCTTTCAGACGTGCATTAAAAACCTGGCTCTTTGAGCAGGCCGGCCTAGGCTGAAATGGGATTTTTAATGTAATTTAGTATTCGAGTTTTAAATTGGGATTTTAAAATTTGGGGTTTTATTAATTTATTGGGGGAGGGTATAATTTTAGGCAGCCTTAAGATATTTAATTCTTTTTTAACTTTTATAATTATAAAAAGTTTTATGGTTGGCTGTACACCGCCCTGAGTTCTTTGGGAGAAGGGCGGTATATAAATATATTAAATAAATAAATAAATAAATTGCTATCTAGGCCTTCAATTCCATCCCTCTTGTGATTGCATTCAGAACAATTGCTTCCATTAGATCTCTAAGAAATGTTCTTGGGATAGATCACATGCTAGCTGGGCAATTCTGGAAGTTTTCATATCCTAAAGTTGCCAGGTTTGAAAAAACAGAGATACTGTAGATGGTAGCAAGATATTTTTAAATAGGAAGTAGTACACAAGACAGACAAAATGAGTGTAGTTGAGGAGCATAACTGGAATGAATATTCCAGTCTCTTCAATTTACAGTTCTCCAGATGTTTTGGATTACAATTTTCAGCACCCCCAACCCAATAGAACAGGGGTCTTCAAACTTGTCAGCTTTAAGACTTGTGGACTTCAACTCCCAGAATTCCTCCTCCAGTCATATTAGCTCAGGAATTCTGGGAGTTGAAGTCCACAAGTCTTAAACTTGCCACGTTTGAAGACCCTTGCAATAGAAGATGTTAAAAGTGTCTGTTCAAATACATCTGGAAGGAAAAGTTTGGGGAGACGGAATTGTACCCAGGAAAAGAAAGGAAGATCAATCAGGAGTGATGACTAAGATTTGAAATTACTTAAAGCTATTTCTCCTGGCATTGTCCTTCAAACCAAGATCCACTTAGAATGGAGCTGTATGATAAAGATATGAGGAAATTTAGTGTAAATCTCTCCTTTGGAATAAAATTTATTCAACCAGAACAAGCCCCCACCCATTTAGTCCAGCTTTTCCCCAACCAGTTGTTTCCAGATATATTGGACTGAATTTGGGAAACATGTCTAATGACTATGTTGATTGAAGCTGCGTGGTCCAAATAAACTGGAGAATAATTACGTATGGAAGGCTCAGTCACTGCAGCATTTGAAGTTAGAGTTCTGAACCAGGAACTAAGAATAAGCTAAAGGCTCTATTTCCCTTAAATCATCCTCTAAGTCTTATGGCAAACTGCTTTTGAAATGAAAGGGTCTTCCAAAGCTATTTCAGATACAGTATGAAGCAACAGCTCAATCCCAGCTTTTTACTACATTACTCCAAGTCCCAGGAGTAAGTCCCAAGTGAGTCAAGAATTTTACCCATTAAATACTGACACAGGAATCTGAAATAGAAATCTCCTGCTTAGATATTTCGGCATCAAACTACAACATCTGAAGCATTACTGCTCTCCCTTGGTATGAACAGATCAGTAAAGACATATGTAGGAATAGAAAAAAGTAACTGAACATTAAAGTGAAGCAATTACATAATTCTGCAAATCTTTTTAATTCTGCTGGTAAATAGCACCTTATCCCTTTTTGAAAAACAGATTTATGAATGGTTTCTTCTTTGTTGAAACAAGGTACATGGAAAATAGAGGGTTAGAGATAGAACATATTTATTTCTAATAAGTAGTAGCATGAATTATTCAAAATAGTAGCAAAGTACATTGCTGCTATTCATAAAACAAACAGGTTGCAGGGATATGAAATAAGCCATTGGCCATCGCATCAGGTTGCTGAAATGACTGTGCAGGATCCAAACAATATCTTCTCAATTATTTTTTCTCAACTTTGGCAGCTTTAAAATGGGTGGACTTCAATGCTTAGAATTCTCTGGCCCACATGGAGAATTCTGGGACTTGAAGTCCACGCAGCTTAAACTTGCCAATGTTAAGAAATACTGTTTAAGTGTCAGAATTAAAACACTGATACTCCCAACTAAATTCTTTCAAGAGATCTCATTTCTATTGTCTCATTTCTGATTCCCATTGAAAAAAGGATTTGTAAATTTCTAATCTAAAACCCATTTCAAATATTGGCTGCTTCCTTCTAGTAACTGCTTACAGCAGTTACTAATTGATACCACCAACTCCTAGAGTTTGCGCCACCAGGGAAAAGCATATTGGAAAATGTGTTGCTGATATACAGCATATTTTTAGACAAAGACCGACAATATTTCACATCTGTGAGCTGTGTTCAGACTGCTTTATCTCTAAGTAATAGACTTGTGAATGAGTCAGCACATAGCTGTAGACAAAGATAATAATGCTTCAATAGATATTCTCCTTGGACTTTACGCTGCTGACTATCATTTGATTTAGAAGTGAAAACTTTACAGCATTTCATCAATCTCAACTACAAATGATGCCAACTGTTGGCCTAACACAGGCACTCCTCATCTTATAACAGTTCATTTAGTGACCGTTCAAAGTTACAACAGCACTGAAAAAAGTGACTGATTACTGTTTTTCACACTTACAACCATGGTCAAAATTTGGATGCTTGGCAACTGACTCATATGTAAGATGGTTGCAGTGTCTCAGGGTCATAAGATCACCTTTTGCGACTTTCTGACTAAGTCAAAGGGGAAGCCTGATTCCCTTAACAATTGTGCAAGAAACATGGGCTCAATTGTGGTTAAAGGTCTGTAGAGATTCTCAGTCATGCAGGTCATGGTTGTCCCAAAGATGCTTTTTCAGGCGGCAATTGGACTTTCTTGTTTTTTCTTTGAAGACGTTTCGTTTCTCGTCCCAGAAGCTTCTTCAGCTCTGACAGGATAATAGAGAATGGAAGGATTTATATTCCTTGCAGACAGCTAGTTATTTGCATCCTTTTAGAATAGTTGAAGCACTTGAATGACTGTGTCTTCAGGGTCCCCTGAGTGGTGCTCCTGGTTCCTGTAGTCTGCAGTTTTTTCCTCTGGAAATCCATTCCTACTCCCTGTCATGCCCTTGTTGAAGTCTGATTCTGAGGGGGAGATTGAGCAGCTGACAGGGAGTGGGAGTGTGGCTCCGGTGGCTGTGAAGGAAACTGGGGAAGGGCACAGTCCGGCTGGGCATTCAGAGGAAGACCCAGGGCCACCCCCTCTTCATCCTAGAGCACGTTGCAGGGAGGAACGGAGAAGGGAGCAACATGGCTTACAGGAGAGAAAAAGGCTTGATTCCCTTAACAATTATGCAAGAATTCATTAGTTTCATTAGTTGCGGCTGGGAGAACAGGATATAAGAAGGGCGTCTGCATACAGCACCTTGCTGGAAGCAAAGCGTGCATTATCTTTGTCGAGGTTTATCTGGGTTTTGGCAGTCCTCCCAACTGTGTGTGCTATGTTATCTTTTGGAAGTCTGCAATTTATTATCCTGGCCTGTCTTGTTAATTACTTCAGCGTGGTTTGTGTTGGTTTTTTTTATTTCTAATTTATCTGTACTTTGGTTTCGGACTGCATTTCTTCCCTTTGTAGGCTGTTTGTGGAAGAGTTTGATCTCCAGCCGTGGATAACTGAACATTGGGGACCAAGTCATCACACTCCCACACCATTCAAAGGGCGTTCGTCCCAAATTGTAAAGCTAAAAGTCTGTAGAGATTCTCAGTCATCCAGGTCATGGTTGCCCCAAAGGTGCTTTTTCAGGAGGCAACTGGACTCATGCCCCCACTCCCACGAGCTCCGTTTTCACTGGCAGAAGGCTGCAGAAGGCCGTCGCTGCGAAAAATGTGTGCGGGAGCCATGTGCAGCCCCTCCCAGGCTCCATTTTCTCTAGCAGAGGGCTATCAAAACAAACTAAAAACAAAACAAAAGGATGTTTTCCCTTTTGCATTTGAGCATGCAAGAAGGGACAAAAAAGGAGAAAGGGAAAGAGGGAAGACAAAGAAAAGATGGGAAGAGAGCAAGGAAGGAAAGAGGGGAAGGAAGAAGAAGGGAGAAGGAAGAGGGAAGGAAAAAGAAGAAAAGGAAGGAAGATTATAATGAAAGTGAGGGAGGGTCTCAGGAAAGTCCTGTCTTAGCACTTGGCTACCACAGGTGCCCCCAACACAAGTCCTGTGTCACGCCCATCCTGCCCCCCCATCCCCCGAAATGCAACCCTGATGCGGTTCTCAATGAAATCAAGTTTGACATTCCTGAACTACACGAAGAAGTTGGGAATTGTTCAATTTCCTATCTATCCTTTGGACTCAAATCATGCCTTCGTAAAATTAAATCGGCAAAACCAGCTAGATATACATTTTAAGTGCTAAATAAGCTAACTTTAGTATGCAGAAGAAAAATTGATGGCACCTTGCTCTTCTAGATCAGGAAGCAAAATGCTTTGGGCTAACTCTGTGGTGAAGCTTTGAGCATTTAGCTTTCTAGTTTAAGGCCTGAATCCCAGCAGTACATTTTGGTTGGTCCCATGTCGCGAGCCTTTGCCTACATATTTATATGAATTCCACTGTATTTTTAGAAAGGAATTATGTTCCTTTTGCAAATTCATACACCAAGTTACAATAGCACTGGCTTTTAACTTGTTTCTGGAGGAGTTTTTATAAGACTGCTTAGATGCTGCAGTAGCAGCCTTGAAGAGAGAAATGATGAATGCAAGGTTGCCCCAACGCAACCTTTTGTACGTGAGCCACGATGTGGAATACATGTATAAAACAGGAGGACCTTGCATCCAGATGCTTCTTTCATCAAGTTCATGGAAATAATGGTTCCTGCTTCTGCTCAGATACCTTTGAAGTGAGATATCACAAAATAGATCCAGGAGACCTGAAATTTTAATAGCAGCCCCATTTCATATGCCTCTTCTACCAACCTGGTTGCTGTCCCTCTTGAGAGACATCAGAAGACACTGATGTGACCAGAAAAGTAATGTCATTGCCCAGAGTCCCTCTCCAAGGGTGGCAGGTAGTTCAGAAATGTGAAATATAAATAAATAATAAAAGATTAGCCATATCCCCATCAGTATTTTCACTCTTGGTTTCATTTGTTTTTTTCTATCTCACCTAACCATCACCTATATGAAGCTATGTGCAAAATGAGTTGCTTCCAAACTACAATATTAACCATGATCATTCTAATCCAACATTACAAAGCACAGCAAAAAGGACAGTATGAATTGCTAGTTATTTTTGGAGGGAAAGGCTCCTTTGAATGCTTAAAAGATCCAAACACAACTATGACGGCTATACTATTTTGCATCAATTCATCTACACCAGGGGTCAAATTTGTTGCGTCAAGGCATCGTCACATAACGTATTGGGACTTTTTCCCTTTTGCTAAACTGGGCAGGGTGGGGCCAGCACAGGACGCATCTGGCCCGTGGGCCATGAGTTTGACACCTCTGACCTACATCAATATGATGGTATGGAATTTGCTTACTATTAATGTATTTCCTTTACTATCATATATATTTATCTTTCTGCAGACTTCATGGTCAGACTAATTGCTTAATTAGATCTTCAGAGGCCACCAGGTCTCCTGCCACCACTTCTAAGACAATTAGATCATTCGGGTCAAGTTTATAGTAGAAAATATAGGGTAAGGAGACTCAGGTTCGCAAGCAATGACTCGAAGATGACCTGTCTGTCTCCAACTTTTGAGTAACTAGCTCTTAAGAGCCATTAAGAGAACCTACTTCCCAGGTTGAGTTTTCTAATAGTTTTGACAGAAGGGATTGGTTTGTTGTCCCTGAACTATTCCACATGATTCCAACTGGAATTCCCATACTTCATGTATCTACCACTCGTAAAGTATTATAGCATGTTCTATGGTAATATGATACAGCAGTATAACATTCAAAAGATTCTCAAAAATAATAACAATCCCAATTTTGGGGGAAACTCTGTACTTTAAAATGTGACTTATGCTTAGGGCAACTGAGCTGAAAACTCTACACTGCATGTTTCAATGAAAGCTTTTTACAATCCAATTTGAATCACTTGACTAATGACTTGCTTTCCTTATATTCTCTCATTTTCCTTCCACCACCAGAAAGTTGTATTTCTCAAGCATAATCAACTTCCTTTCTATACCAGATTGGGGGACTATAGATTTATTTCGCCTCCACAACATTGGAATCTTTTAAGGCCAGGAGCTGTTTTAATAAATCAAGTCCAATCTTCAGTAAATAAAACCCAAGAAATTTATTCTGGCTGGATTAAAAGGAAGTCTTTTATAAGAGGTGACGATAAGATCAGAGCCAGCTGTCCTTCAGACTCTTGCTCTCAAATCAAGCGGGGTGGGAGGGGAGATTTGTTTCTCCTATTAAACAAAGAACATTTTTCTTCCTTTTTTTCTCTCTCCTACTCTTCAGTTAAGACTGCTCATTGAAAATTACATACTAGAAACAGATTTCCATGTTCTTGGCCTGAGCATGGTTTTTTTCTCTATTTTTCTGAAAGTTTCCTGTAGAACAAAATAGGCTCTGTGATTACATTTGGCCATCCAAATGTAGTACTTACTTCAAAAGGATATGAGAATGATGTGTGAAATAAAAATAACCACTAAAACTGGATTCAACATGTAAGTATCTTTTGCTAGTCCTCTATTTATAATCACAACTGGAATGGGAATTTCCATTGTAAGTCACTGCAGTTGTTAAGTTGAACCTGATTTTGCAACGATTATGGTGGTTGCTAAGCAAATCTTTCCCAATGTGCATGTTTTGGAAATCAGCAAAAAATGTAGCAAACTGTAATTAGGTGACTGCAGATGCTTTAACCAGTTGTAAATGCAAGCCAGTTGTCAAGCATTTGAATTAGATCACATGACCAAGAGATTGGTGTGACAGTCATAAATGTGAATAGAGGATGTAAGTTATTTTTTTTCAAGGTTGTCATAACTTTGAACTGTAATTAAATCAATGGTTGTATATCAAGGACTACCTTGTTCATTGCTCACACAGTAGAGCAAGATAAGACTATTTTTCTCTGAACCGCACAGGTGCCATATAACTGGCTATGTTCACCCATAATATTTAACATACTATCAGTATATGGTAAAGCAGCATGTATATTTCTGACTTGATCTTGAAGTGAAGAACTGGAGTAGCTCACTAGACAGAGTAGTTCATAGTCTTTCTCCAACCATATTTATTAATATTCAGAAAATGCAGAGCCATGCAATTAACCTAACAATCTTTGCTCTTGCCCAATTTCCAGCTTTATATTCATATTTTTCAGGAAAAGATTGGAATCATTTACTTCACAGTCATCTAATCCCAATACCATCCATTGCAGGATCTGCTACAATAGCTTGAATGGATAGTTATCCAGTCTCTCTTCATGAGTTCCAATGAAGAAGAATGTACTAAAGCAGGCTATTCCACTGGTTGGCAGCTTCTACTATCAGGAAATTCCTCCTAATACCTATCTTGAATGTACTTCCCAATGGTTTGGGTCTATTAGTTCTGGCTCTGCCCTTCTGCCCATCAGAGTACAAGTTCAATTCCTCATTTAAATAACAATCCTTGCCATAACAATAAACAATTTGCTAGTCAAGAACATTCATCAATGTAAGTCTCCTGAATACAAAGGGACTAGAAGAAATTGGATCTCCTGTTCAACCGAATTCCAATTTTTTAATATTCATAATTGTACTTCCTACTCAGAGTTTTCCTTTGGTGTTGCCTGTGTAAAAGTATATACTTCTACTTGTACAATGGTATGTCGGAATAATCTTAGAAGACTAGCTCCAGAGATGCTTTGTAGGGAACATGTCAGCCTCACTAGGTAGACTAGACAGGTTCAAGAAATTAGAGGGTCCCTTACCTCACACATTATCCAGCTGCAAACTATGTTGTCTCTTATATGACCATTCTTTAAGCAGCCTCTTTGGTCAGCATCCCAAGGTCATTCCTGCATACCATTACAACTTAGCAAAGTTTGTGGCCTCAAAGTTGCTAACAGCATCTGATATTTGTTCATAAATGTTTTCAGAATTTTAGTAACCCACCCACACTGTATAATCAAATGTATGCGTCATGATTTATTTTCCTGAACCATTACAAACAATTGCAGGTTTTCTTCTGCCCAGCTGATAGATATGAGAAAGAGGGGGAGTTGAGTTGTTGAATGATTTTGTCCAGCCAGATCATACATTTGGGTAGGAGGGAGAAATGAGCAGATCATTTAGATGATGCAGGTAGAGAGACTGCAGCAGACCGCATGGTGGTCTCAAATCACAGTGTGACTATCGCTGCTGTAGAGCAACCAATTATGGTAGCTCAATTCCAAATGCAAAACTCTTCTGTTTTTATTCTCAAATTAATGGATAAGAAAGACCACACATATGGATGACTCAATCTCTCCCTGAGCTAGAAAAATTGTGAAACTCCAGAAAAGACCTAACAGTTATAACTATTTTTATCACTCCCCAGACTTATATGTCTGACTACCTCCATTCAGAAGAATGATTTTGTCTAGCAGAGACAGATGACACCCTCCAACAGAAGAAAAACAACCTTTATATAGAAATATGACTAGAACACAAGAAAATTTCACAAGTCAATATCTATTAAAACAATATTTGAACCCTTGGGATTCTCCCAAAGACGAAGCAACCAAGCTTCTATAAATTCATCACCCAGAATGAACTTAGCAGAATTTGAATCAACACGTTTATGACAAAACAGTAGATTGTGAATGAAATATATAAAAGTTTTACCACTGCTTAAAGCAATACTACCTCCATTCAAAGGTAGCTGAAAGAAGCTCAAATATTTGCTATGGGCATTATTCCAAGTCTACAATATATCTCAGAATTTAAAAGCCAATGATAATAAGTTAGTCACTATTATCTAAGTTCAAAAGTGTCTTAAGTATTTAAAAAACAGAGTTTGGACTAGCTTCAGAGTCTGCTTGGATAGCTCTGTGTTTAACCTCAAAGATATGAAGCTTTCTCTGGCTATTCCTTGGAACAATGTCAGGATGTTTATGCAAAAACACAATCTTGCGCTTTTAGATAATACCACTAAAGAGGGGACAAATGAGTGCAAGGAAAAATCAGCCTAAATGTTCATCAGTATAAATTTTGCCTTCTCTGTCCTATTTCTTATCAGTACTTATATCATTAACTCTAGTGCAAGAGGCAGCATGACATATTGAGGGTAGATATAGAGTGGTTGTTTGGTTACCTGAAGCATCTGGTTGGATATAGATGGAATAAAATGCTAGATAAGGTATTATTCTCCAAGCTGTCGACTTTAAGATGAATTAAGGCCACTATTCCAAGCTTCTTCTATGTTAGCCTGGAATTTGGAAAATTATAGTCCTAACGTATGTTGAGGGCACTGTTGTGTACTCATTGAAGAGGGTTAAAATAGGACTCTTTACCTGATCTGTTACTCCTAATTTCTATCTCATTGGGTTCCTATGTAGCACTAAGTCATCATTTGCCTAAGTACCATTACTAAATTAATCACAACAGGCTGTGGTCCCAAACAAGTCAATTTTATTATGATTTAAAAGCAATATATGAGCTCAGTCTTTCCCACTCCTCTCAATTTCAGTCCAAATGATTTTCAATGAAATTAATCCTGCTGTTTCATGCCAATCCAAGTAAACAATAAGAACTCAACTAGACAGAATAGAATAGAATACTTTATTGGCCAACTGTGATTGGACAAGGAATTTGTCTTGGTGTAAATAGTCTCAGTATACATAAAAGAAAAAATACATTCATCAGGAGTCGAGAATCATAAGGTACAACACTTAATGATAGTCATAGGATACAATAAGCAATCAATCATACTAGGAAACAGTCAATATAAATCGTAAGTATACAAGCGACAAAGTTACAGTTATACAGTCACAAGTGGGAGGGAATGAGTGATAAGGAATGATGACAAGATTTAACAGTTGTAGTAGTGCAGATTTTGTAATAGTTGAACAGGATTGAGAGAATTATTTGTTTAGCAGAATGATGGCTTTCGGGAAAAAAACTGTTCTTGTGTTTAGTTGTTCTGGTGTGCAGTGCTCTATAGCTTTGTTTTGAGGGAAGGAGTTGAAACAGTTTATGTCCGGGATAGTATGTCCTGATAATGCCACTGCAGTTACTTATGTAGAAATGTAGAAATTTGCAACACTGACTTCATTTTATTTAAGTCTTTCACTCAAAGGGGTAAATGTAACCAACAACAGGTTCCTTCTCAAAAAGCTTGCTGATAAGCCACAACTGGATTTGCCTTTACCGATGTGTATAACATTTCCACTAAACTTCATTTGCAAAGATTCCTTTTAAATGAAAATGTCAAGGAATGAGAGATTGCATTGTTTTTTTCCCCAAGATGTTTTTACATAGAGTAGGCAAACTTATGAATGATAGTAGATTTGGAATTTTGTTAGCCTGTTGAGAGCACAGTCACAAATGGTTGTCATGGAGATGGGCTACTCACAAAATGGGAGGCATTATAAGCATGTGTTTGAGAAAGCATGTGGACATGTATGAGGAAATGATTTTGGGAGACAGAGAGAAGAGGCCAGATGCTGGACAACAACCATGTAAAAATATCTCCACCCACAGAAAAAGGGAAACTTTTCAAGAAGGGACTCTCTCTAGTTTTTTGGAAAGCAAAAGGAAAGGAGGAGATAAATATTTTCAGTCTTGCAAGAATGTGTTAATGGAACCTTACAAAAATGTTAGCATTCATGAGGATTTCTGGGGGAGGAAATATGAAGATTTAGAAGCCTTTAAATGAGCAGAGATGGCATTGAGGTAGCCACAGCAGCAGGTGACAAGACCCTCCGGATAAGAGAACTTCTGAAATGTTTCCCAAGGTCATTCTCACATACCATTACAGCATGGCCAGTCTTAAGGGAGAAGGTCACTTACCAGACTGACCATACATTATTCACCAGAAGGAAAATAGTCCTAGATGCTTTCTTTTATCCCAGGAAAAGCTCTGTGGAATCTTGAGGCATTTGGGCAAATAAAGTTGCTACAGATAGCCAGCATGCAACATGCTGCTATTCAACTCATTTTTTTTCTTTTAGTTTAGCTTTATTTAGTTTAAAGAAAGTAGAGGTGGAATAAGAATCCATTGAGATTTGGAAATTTGGGGGGGAACCCTGGTGTCTGGGTGCCAAGTTACTACCCTGACATGTGCTAATATTGTTCGTTTTTATAATGCATGTTATCTACTTTCTTTTTGGAGATAAGGAGAAAGAACTTTTGCAATCTTTACAATCTGAAGAGGAAAAACAATAGGGGGGGGGTAGGAAAGTGGAAGAAAGAATCAACTTGGAAACTATATGCAGATGTTTCAGTTTAGGCCAGATTACAAGCAAATATGAAAAGGAGCAGGTTATATGCCAAGGACTTCGGGAAAGTATCAACTAAGAAGAAGAATTAGAAAAAAGCTGGAAAAATAGCAACAGATAACTATGGGAGTAACTTTTATAGGACATTAAAATGCCTTATTTTTTAAAAAAAACAAGACTACATTGCCCAGACTAATATAATTCCCTATTTCTTTCCTTTTTAACTTAGAAACCGCAAAATTTTACAAATACCAGGCATGGGAACAGACCAGAAAATACCCTTTTTGTTTGTTAAAAACCTTCTTCTCCAGACATTTCAAAGAAAGCAAACAATCAATCAAGTTAATTTAACAGAATCAGCGAGTTTTGACTTTTCCTTCCACCAAGAAAATAGCATCCCAAAAATTATTTACAAAAAAACGGTGCCAGAACCTCATCCCAACCAGCCTGAGATACTTTGAAGAAGCAAATGTGCTTGGCTCCATGGTTTTATCATGAATATTACTTAGCAGGAAGAACAAACAATAGTGATCTCTATTCATCAGTTTTTAGCATTTCACCCAAGCTGGAATCACTGGATTACTGCTTTTTTAATAAGCCAACAACAACAACAAAAAAGCCTTTTGAAGAACTTTGGCTGATTCCTAGAGCTAGATAATGTTTGGCAGGGATGAATGCCAAAGATCCGCAAGGAAGCATCAATCTGTGACACAAGGGAAAAAACAGCCTGTATTATTACTAAACAGTCTTCCTGCAGACCCAAGATATTCTCTTTTGTCTTTAGCTATAAAAAAACTGTCATCCAGAGAGAGTCCACATGAATGAACGCAAAAGTGTTGCTCCTACTCAAAATAAAAAAGAAACTTAACAGTTATGGAACGCTCGAGATGCATAGCAACAATTTGGAAGGCAACTTTTGTCATAGCCCCAGTAGCACATACGGCTCATCAGTTTCCTTTTACAAAGGACCACCCAATTAACTACAGTTATAGCCATCTAAAGGAGCTTGAGGATCAAGTGAAATTTCAACACAACCCTCCTTTTGATCAATGCTTGATCTAAGACAGGGGTCTCCAACCTTGGCAACTTTAAGACTTGTGGACTTCAACTTCCAGAGTTCCTCAGCCAGCTGGCTGAGGATCTCTGGGAGTTGAAGTCCACAAGTCTTAAAGTTGCCAAGGTTGGAGACCCCTGATCTAAGAGGATGGCTGCTTCCTGACAAGCTTAGGCAGACGGCTAAAACCAAGGCATTAACGGGATAACGTGTTGAGGTACAATGTAGAGCAGGGGTCTCCAACCTTGGCAACTTTAAGACTTGTGGATTTCAACTCCCAGAATTCTTCAGCCAGCAAAGCAAAGCTGGCTGAGGAATTCTGGGAGTTGAAGTCCACAAGTCTTAATGTTGTCAAGGTTGGAGATACTTGCTGTAGAGGAATCAATATGCCCGGGCCTTCTTCAATAGTCTTAAGACATGCATAAATACCAGCAATTGTCAAAACCATCCAGATATGAAAGAGAGCCACTTGTGGACATTATCAGCTTCTGCAACAAGAATGGCTGATTCCCGCTCTTCATGTATGATAAGCCAGAGAAGTCTAATGGGAGTGGTCCAGACACAAATGAATTCAGAAACTAAGCTAAGCTATTGCATATTGCACTCGGATTGGACTGAGATCATCCATTATGATCTGTACACCATGAGTTAAGAGTAAGCAAGATGTGAAGACCCAATCAATTGTGGGCTGCTGAAATGCAGTGGTTTTTCAGGGGTTCAAGTAGAAGACATTCTCCCTGGTTAAAGGCATCACATTGAATCTAGCGCAGATGCATTATACACTATAGACTATATATAGGGAAGGACTATATATTCCTCAAACATGCAGTCCTCAATAGTTAAGACTATATCCTGGTGTAATGGGGTAGCAAAGTTCAGTTGAGCAATAGCAGCTTTTTTCAGATTAATTACTGAAGTGGATAAGTTTAAAGGGAAGTCCTAGTTTGCTGAGCTATTCAAGCCAACACAAATACATCTTTTTCACACCTCTAGATGAATGCAATTTATGCACTCTCCAATACAAGTCTCCTTCGTATCAACTTTAATTCTTGGTGGATACAGATTTTTTTTGGCAACAATCTAGAAATGGTTTACTGCTGCTTTCTTCCTGACTTCCTAATCTTGCTCAGCCATGTGTTTCTTTGGTTGCTTCCATGTCAGTTAAGTCTCCTGCTCAAGAATTAACTAGGCCTGATGTAACTAAACATTTTGAGATCAACTAAAGTTGGCTAGATAGCACATGATTTCATCCTAACAATTCATAATATTTGTCTAGAAAAGAAGCAATTTGTCATCCTATTACTCTTTCCAACCTTCTTTTACAAGCTTTGCCACTCCTGCCCTTGTAGTTTATTAACCTTTGTTTTTATCATCCTGGAAGCAAAAGAATGTGGAATGGAAGTGAAAACCGTTGAAAGTTAGCCAAACTGAGCCACTGAATACTTACATCACTCTTCCTGAACTTGGCTTTCAAGCTCTTCATGTTTTTTCCATTCAAATCCTACACACTTTCAGCAGCTATTTGGGAGAAAAAACAGAGGTGTAAAGAAAATATTATATTTCCAGCTACATTTGGTTGAAATTTAATGAACATCAGCTTCATTTTCTTAAATGCAGTATACAGTTAAGTTTAGGTAAAAATGATACCCTAATCTATTGTTCAATTTCACCTGCTATATTAAATGGCAAAGAAAATTACATGCACTGACTTTTCTGTGCAACAATGGAGAAAAGGATCTACTTTTACATGTGCATTTTCAAAGTACTTATAGCAAAGCTGAATAAATATGACATAATCTCCCACCTTTTGCTCTAGCCATTTTTTTTTTAATCCAGCAAGAAAAATGCACAATCTTCTTTTGTGATTACAAATCCTAGGCATTGTTCTCCAAAGCAATAAAGAATATATTGTCTGTGTAAAATAAGGAAACCTCTAAAAGAATGGTTTTCTATATCCCCATCAAAGTGTAATGCATTTAATAACATGCCTGGTAAAGTATTCATTGGTTTTATAGGCCACGCTATAGAGGGTTAGTTGCCTAGTGATTCAGCATTTTCTTATCTTGTTCAATTGAAGCAGAATGTACTGTACAACACCCAACTTGGCTGTTTCCTTGTCAGCTAAGTGTATATTATTTGCAGCTACAAGTTAGCATGGCCAAGGCTTTTCTCCTACAATAGCATCTTCCTGGGCACCACATCACATGAACATTATGAACCTTTCTTATTTAAACAAAACTTCCAGCACACTTTTGCTCTATCTAATGCCTTCTACAAATACTAGTACACCAGTTCCCAGAATTCCCCAGCAAGGCAATATATTCTGCATTCTAACTAACAGTTGCTGAGATTGCCAAGATGGGAAATCTATTCTAGTAAAGAAGGGAAAGTAAGAAGAGAAAGTCAATAGTAACTGTACTGTGTGTAACCGAAGAACATACTGTATGTCCACTTAGGCAGTTTCATCTATGACAGGGGTGTCAAACTCAAGGCCCAGGGGCTAGATCTGGCCTGTGAGGTGCTTAGATCTGGCCCGCATGGCTGCCCTGGAAACAGTGAAGGACTGGACCACAGTGCCTCTGCCACAGAAAATGCAGCACTCCCGAGCTCCGTTTTCTCTGGCAAATGGTTGCGGGAGGCCATTGCAGCCAAAAACGGAGCTCGGGAACCTATTTTCACTAGCAAAGCGCTCAGGCCACCACAGACGCCCCCAACACAAGTAACACTGAGATGACCACGTCCACACCAGCCCCCCAAGGTTAAACACAACCCTGATGGAACCCCTCAATGAAATCGAATTTGACACCCCTGATCTATGAATATGTCACCTGTGCTAGATGGAATTGCAATGCATTCAAGAGCTCTAGGCTGAAACAGATGAGATTTATGACTTGAGAAACATAAAAAGAGTATTTTATAGCAGTTCAGAATGTATCTGGTATTCTAAAGATAAGATTCCCAAAATGGAAACCTAGGCCCCCAGGTGCCCATTGAACAATAATTGTTGTTGAAAGGTTTGTTGCTCAGAAATGCATAGCTCTCAAGGAGTCCCTTTTCCCAAACATTTTTTATTTTAAAATATAGAGGAAATAACACAACATTTGTACCTTCAGAAATACTAACTTCTGCTTACATTGGCAGTTTAATTCATCTAAACACTTTATATTTGGGCTTTCTTAGCTGATTTTAATGTATTGGGACAGGACTTTACATGGCCTTTTTGAACCGAATGTCTCATTTTTAAATATACTAACTTGAAACCTCCCTTTGGGCCAAGGCAAGATCTTTAAATCTTTACAACTGCAGAGTTACAGATAATAACACAAAAGAATTAAGTATTGTATAGTTTCCCCCAACTTCTTTGATTAATAGGCTTTCTGTATTTGGGATAGGGTCCCATAATGCACAAAGCTAATCTTGCAATCTCTCTGAATATGCATGTCAACTTTGATTGTTTGCAGAGACACCTCTATCAAATAAAGTGTTACCAGAAGTAGGCAACCAAAAATTTCCTGATCTTGCCCTCCAATCTGCACTCCCCACCCCACCCCCCGGCAACATATGCAGTTCTTGGAACTCTCCTCTGCAAAATCAGAGCCCCTGCTTTCTTATGCAAGGCAGTGGTGGTATTCTACCGGTTCAGCCCGGTTCCGGCGTACCGGTAGCGCCAAAGATTATCCGAGATCGAATCGGTTCTTTCCGACGCTCTGCAATTGGGCCCACCTGCCTGGGATCCCATACTGACCTTTATTCCTTGCTTTTGAAGCGCAGCTGCTTTGCGTGGCACAGCAGATTGCTGCGCATCAGCTGCTGAAGCGACAGAGAGAATGCAGGATTGTAAGAGGTGAGTCAGAAAGCCTATGTGCATGCGCAAAGTGCATGTTTGCTGCACACGTGTGCAAAGCGCGCCCACTAAGCCACGCCCACCGAAGCAGTGGTAAACTCTTTTGAGACGGATCACTGATGCAAGGTATAAAATGTGTAAAACCATCCCAAAAATGGCAAAAAAAGTACTTTAAAAATCACTTTAAGATTGACTTACTAGCAACAATTTCCCCTGAACAATGGGCACGAACACTGAAATGTTATGGAATTTCAGTCAGGTTTTAGAAAATTTACATACAATCTGGCAGGTGCCATGTAGTGCTTTAAAGATTTAAGCTTTAGAAAGAAGAAAAATAATGTCCACCCCTGCAGAAGGGAGAAATATATCCAGGGAAATAATATGGGCTGTATTAATCATACAGGCAGTCCTGGACTTACAACCATTCATTTAATGACCATTCAGAGTTACAACACTGAAAAAGTAACTTATGACCATTTTTCACATCTACAACTGCTGCAGCATTCCCATGGTCATACAATCAGAATTCCGTCACTTGGCAACTGGCATGTATTTATGATAACTGCAGTGTCCTGAAGTCATGTGATCATCTTTTGTGACCTTTTGATAAGCAAAGACAACAGGGAAGCCAGATTCACTTAACAACCATGTTGCTAACTTAACAACTGCAGTGACTCAACTTAACAACTATGACAAGAAAGGTTGTAAAATGGTACAACTGAGAATCTGGAGATCACAGTGCACCTTTTGCAGAGCTGAATGTGTATAGGCAAGCTGCAAAAATTGCAAACAGAAGTAATATGACACAAGCTGTGTGTCAAAAGAACTGATTTGTTCATTGCACAATCATTGCAAATGCCTTTAGCCAGAGGTTAGTCCTGTTCCTCTCTCAAAAACAAAAAAATAAAATCCTGCATTGTTAAACACACCAAACCAGTCAAGTGCTACTTGGCAAGGAAAACATTTATTCATGAGTTGCAAAACCAACAGGGATAACTCAGTGAAACTAAAAACCTTGTAAGCTTTTTGTGTGTGGGCGCCAAGTGACCTCTAAGAGAAGGAAAGAGCACTTGGAAAGCGGTCCTGGAACTTTCTGGATTTTTAATACATCAAAAAATGAATATTTGCAAGCAGATTCAGCTGTTGAGCAAACAGATACTATATTCTCACATTTGTTTTTATATTTAAAACAGTCTGTACTTTATGAGTGGTACCTGAATACAGGTACTCCTTGACTTACAATCATAATGGAGCCTGCCCATCGTGGTTGTAAGTAATGATTGTTGTAAGGCGGGTCACCTACGCGACTAATCCAATTTATTATCTTTTTTTGTGGTAGTTAAATAAAGCAACAGCCATTAAGCCAACCAATGGTTTGCTATAGGCGGGGTTTGCTGAAAACCAGCAATGTGCTTTTCTCATTAAACTAGACATACCCAAATTCCTGCAAGCATTTTTTATATTTTAGCTTCCAGTCTCCTAATCATCCTTGCTGCTCTTCTCTGCACTCTTTCTAGAGTTTCAAGATCTTTTTTACATCGTGATGAATTCCAAGTGTGGCCTTACCAAGGCAGTATAGAGTGGTATTAACACTTCATGTGATCTTGATTCTATCCCTCTGTTAATGCAGCCTACAACTGTGTTGGTCTTTTTGGCAACTGCAGCACACCACTGGCTCATATTTAAATGCTGTCCACTAGGACTCCAAGATCCCTCTCATATTACTACTATTGAGCCACGTATACTATACCTGTACATTTTGTTTTTCTTGCCTAAATGTAGAACTTTACTTTTTTCATCATTGAATCAGTAGTGGGATTCAATTTTTTTTACTACCGGTTCTGTGGGCGTGGGTTGGTGGGCATGGCAGGGGAAGGATACTGTAAAATCTCCAGTCAGAGGTGGTATTTGCCAGTTCTCCAAACTACTCAAAATTTCCGCTATCGGTTCTCCAAAACTGGTCAGAACTTGCTGAATACCACCTCTGCATTGAATTTCACTTTTGTTAGATAGCACCCAATGTTCAAATCTGTCAAGATCCTTCTGTATCTTAAGCCTATCTTCTGGAGTGTTGGCTATTTCTGCCAGCTTGGTGTCCTCTGCAAATTTGATGAATTCCCAATCTACCCCCTCATTCAAATCAGCAAATGAAGATGTTGAAGAGTATTGGGCCTAAAACAGAGCCTTGGGGTATCCCAAGGAGTTGCACTCAGGGGTGGGATTCTACCAGTTCGCACCTATTCACTGGAACCGGTTGTTAACATTCTAAGCAGTTCAGAAAACCGGTTGTTAGAAGAAATCACTGGCCTAATCCTGTAAGGAAGGCAGGAAGGAAACATTCTGGTGTTGCTTACAGAAAGTGCCTCTCCGTTAACCCTTATTACATTCTTGGCAGGACTAGACTTCCCGTCTCTGGAACTTCTCTGGAGTTTTTTTCCCCTCCTTTGCTGGTACTTTGCTTGTGTGGAGTGACCATTTCAAGTTACAATGGCACTGAAAAAAGTGACTTATGACCATTTTTCACACTTACGACTGTTGCAGCATCCCCACAGTCATGAGAGGCCAGGCAAGGAGATGCATGCCTCGATGTGAGTGATACTGAGTTGGTCACATCCAGCCAATAACATGACCACCAAGCCATGTCCACCCAGTGACATGACCACCAAGCCACACACACCTACCACCTAAGCCACACCCATAGAACCGGTTGTTAAAAATTTTGAATCCCACCTAATTGCCTGTAACTTTGAATAGTTGCTAACTAAGCAAGGGCTATCTATTCTGTATGGAAAAAGTAATGATAGTGAAAGTAGTGGAATATCTGCAATGTTCAATTCTGCAGATCCTTATTAGCTGACATCAAGCAGTAAACATATGCCCAGTGTAGAACAGGGTATCTCAACCTTGGCCAGCAGAGGAATTCTGGGAGTTGAAGTCCATGCAAGTTGCCAAGACTGAGAAACACTGATCCAGTGACTTTCATGTGAAAACAGTAGTAGGGCAGATCTCTCTATACCTTCCATGAAGCTCCTCTTTGTTATCATGTTGGATGCCAGGAAGGAATCTGCCCTACAGCACACTTCTAATTATTTACCTATGTGGCCTGATATTGTACTTGGACAGACAGGACTCTCTAGAGCGGTGATGGCAAACTTACAGCACATGTGCCGGAAGTGGCATGCAGAGCCATTTCTGCCGGCACACGAGCCATCGCCCCAGATCAGGCCCACTGCACATGCACTCGCGCCTCCCACCAGCCAGCTGATTGTTGGGTGTCTGCCGTACATGCGCAGGGAGATGCCCACGCATGCGCAGAGGTGTGGGAGGAGATGCATGCACATGGGCAGAGGCACGGGAGATCGCGTGCACATTGCATTATGGGTGCAGGCATGCGCACTTTCGGCACGCAACGATGAAAAGGTTAGCCATCACTGCTCTAGATTTTTTTTTTTAACCTGTTCGTAGAGAGCTTTTCTAATCGAGAACAGTAGTGGACTCAGGAAGGCAAGCAGAAAAACATGTTCTGCAACTAAAACAACAGATTGTGGAACAACAGCCGAAACATGCCTTGCCTCCTTAGCAGAAGGGAAAAAGCAAAATGCTTCTTAATGGGTCTACTTGCAAAGTTAGACATGTGCATAGATCCTCATGTTTGGCCAATAGAAGGGGAAAAAATAAATCTGCCTGGAGATCTTTTGCTACTCATTGGATATTTGATTTAGCCATAGGCAAAAGCCTGTACTTAGCATTCACAGCTTCCATGAAGCAGGGTCCAATCATGAGCTATCCCCAAAAGAGTAACCAAGGGTGGAAGAAAAAGTTATCCTCAAGATTTTGAGGAAAGACATGGGGTTCTTCCAACGAGGAGCATGCAAAATGTTGAATTCTGCACTTTTTGACCAAGTTGCTTTGCTTTGAAATGAAAATCCAACTGTGCTGTAAGTGTTTTAAACTTCAACAGGCTATGCTGGAGTCAAAACATTTCCAAAACGCTGGAGGGAAGAAATTTAAAAGCAGTTGATGTTGCTATTTTAGGTGATGCAATTGTAGAGTATGCAAAAAAGGGGGCTTGGGAGCCACATTGTGAGCTGTTCCAGAAAAAAAATACTAATAATAAAGGCAGGAGCTTCTTAGTAGCTTAATAGCCCCAAGACATAGGAACCAGATTTACGCAACACCTCCTTCATCTTCTCCATACAAATTAATTGTTACTGTTCTGACAAGTAAAATGGAAATTTGAAAGATCTGCAGGAATGGTAAAATAAAAATCCAACAATATGTAATTGTCCAGGGAGGGCTTGCAGTCCTTTTCTGTATATAGGTCCTCAAGTTACAATCATAATGAAACCTGCCAGTTATAAGCCATAATTGTACAATTATAACAGAAACTTTTATATTTTTTGTGGTCATTAAATGAATACGTGGGCTGTAAGTGCAAACAGTGGGGCTTAGGTGAACCCATTGTTAATTATGACAATGTTTTACTGAAAACTGGAAGTGCCAGTTTTCAACAAAACCATTGTAAAATGCCATTACATGACTATGGGATGCTGTAAACAGCCTTAAGTGCAGCTGTGTTACTAAGCACCTGAAGTGTAGTCAGAGACGGCAGGGGTTGAGATGGTGAAACAACTGTCGGAACTTCAGATCCAGGTGGGAAGCCTCTTTTTTCAGGTAGGTTGTAAGTAAAGAGCTACCTATACAGATGGAGGACATACCCTGAGTGCGCACCCAAACCTGTGTTTTTGCAATGCATGTTACTTGCCCATTATAAGAAGGATTTCTTAATCAACTGGAAGAACACCAGATTTCCAAGCTGGTGGCCTGATACAGGTAGTCATTGACTTTGATTCAGTGACCATTCAAAATTACAACAGCATAGGAAAAAAGTGACTACTGACCAATGGTTGGATTCAAAAATTTTTTTACTACCAGTTCTGTGGGTGTGGCTTGATGGGCGTGGCAGGGAAAGGATACTACAAAATCTCCATTCCCTCCCCACCCCACTAACCTGCTTTCCAGCTCCGTTCTCCTGTGCAGGGCAACAAAAGAAGACCCAGCCAATCAGCTGGGACTCGGGAGGCAGAGAATAGATGGGAATGGGGCCAGTCAGAGGTGGTATTTGCCGGTTCTCCGAATGACTCAAAATTTCTGCTACCGGTTCTCCAGAACTGATCAGAACCTGTTGAATATCACCTCTGCTTCTGACCGTTCACACTTCTGACCATTGTAGCACCCTTATAGTCACATGGACAAAACTCATTTAATAACTGTTTTGCTTAGCAACAGAAATGTTGGCTCAATTGTGGCCATAAGTCGAAGATTACCTGTATAACCAAGACTGATCTGTACAATTGACCTCCCCACTGCAGAGACAAGAAAATTAGTGCTTCACAATTCCCATGACCCTCTTGTTATAGGAAAGGCTTTTCTAAAACAATAAGAGGATAGTTTTTCTGTGTACATTAGGGAGAGGCTTTTAAAGAATTCAATTCTGGCAGTATTAGTAGAGATGGGATCAGTCTGTGAGTTGTGCTGAAGCAGGGCAAATGTGCATTTGCCAACAGAAAATGAAATATTGTAATCTTTAGCATTCGAGAACAATCAAGCATGAAAAAACTGATTACATTAGAACAACTCATCAATGGGTATTTCTATAGACTTGAGCCCTTAAATACCTAGCACTAGTATCATTACAGTAGAGAAAATAAAAGACTTTTTTCAGTTAAAGAGAAAATATTGTTTTTGAAATGTGGCATACATGAATTAGCATAACAATAACAACAGCAACAATCCTGTAGCAGCACAACCAGTGGTCATGCCAGTTAAGAGCTTATCGGAGGTGAAAGTCCAAAATATTTAGAAAGCACCAAGTTGGAAACAGTCAGATTAAGACACTCACATCTCCAAACAATATTAGTTAATTCCTAAATGATCATACAGTTATTGTGCCTTTAGAAAGAAAATTCCTCCCACAGAAAAATCTATCAGCATCGCATATCATAATATCATCACACAACTGATAGGTTACAACTCATGCAAATGACATAATTCACATCATTTGAGCGATTATGTGACATCACTGTGACTCATTCCTGGATACCTATGTGCACTCACTCAGAAATCTATTAAACACACATCATAAAGTTGTTGCACAACATTCCTTCACAGAAATGCAAATGAGGCATAAGAAGCACATAAAGAAATTAGGGAAATGGGAATTTAGTAACAAACTTAACATTTTAAAATTCAGATCCAAAATATGAAACAGCCTTATGAACACTGGAAACGGAGAACTGGGAAAGATGTATAAAACTTAAAACATAACCACACAACCAGGTGCAAGAGAAAATATCCAGTGAAGCTCTGATACAGTTGTTCCTCTATCTATTTGAGGAAAGCACAGAGTCATAAAATCACATTTTTTAAAATTTCTCAGGGATTTACACAAAAATTCCACAGCATTATTTCTGAGGCCTGCAGAACAGGAGTTCAGGCTCCAATAATGCATTTGGTGTACATGGGGACATGCCATAACATTGTATTTTCTTAATTTCAGTATACCGGTAGTCCTTGACTTAAGACCACTTGTTTAACAAGTGTCTGAAGTTACAATAGCAATGAAAAAAATGACTTATGACCGTCCTGTGTTCAAAATTTACAACGTTTGCAGTGTCCCAGGATCACATGATCACCATTTGCAGACTTTCCAGCTCGCTTCCAACAAACAAAATCAATAGGGGAAGCTGGAGTCACTTAATGATTACATGATTCACTTAACAACAGCAATAATTCGCTTAATAAACATGGTAAAATTGGATACAACTCACTTAACAACCGCCTTGCTTAGCAATGGAAATTCTGGTCCCAACTGTGGTGGTAAGTCAAGAATGTATATCTGTATCAAGGCATTCTGTCTATAGGGTAGGACAAGAAGCAATGGATGGAAACTAATCAAGGAGAAAAGCAACTTAGAACTAAGAAGAAATTAGAACAATTAATCAGTGGAACAACTTGCGTCCAGAAGTTGTGAATGCTCCAACACTGGAAGTTTTTAAGAAGAGATTGATAACCATTTGTCTGAAGTGCTGTAGGATTTCCTGCCTAAGCAAGGGGTTGGACTAGAAGACCACCAAGGTCCCTTCCAACTCTGTTATTCTATTCCCTTATTCTATATTCCCTCCTGCAAATACTGACCATCAGGGGCTAAATAGCTTTGAAAGCTAATGCAGTTTTTTGTCATCTAAAATGCAACCATCTGTGAGTTCAAGTCCCAGGAGAGGGTTTGAATCCATAGAATAACATCTGGCTACTGACATCTGATGAATCCCAGAGAGGATGAACCTGGTCACACGATGCCTGCCTCCTGGTGTTCAATATAACATCTTCCCCTAATGTGATTAGATATTTTTTTGCTGCACACAGGGTAACCAGTGGCACTAAATTGAGGGAGGTTATTATTAAACATTTTTATCCTGCTCATCAGCCACAAAAAGAGGAAGAATTCCCAGAGCTTTACAAGGTCAACAACAAGTCTATAAACCCTAGAGTAGGGATTATCTAGAAGACAAAACACAAAAGGTAAAGAACTCAGTGGGAGGAAAAAGCAGATTAATTGCAGAGGTCTTATGATCTGCTGGAATATTCCAGAAGAGAAGGAGCTGAAATCTGATGATCTTGTAATAATAAATCACCCCAGTTTAACTATATATTTTTCTGCTTCATTACTGGAACTATATTTTGAAACTAGCAGGAAATGCTTTCCTGGCCATATCTAAACAGGGCCATTGGTTTACAAAAGTTACAGAATATTTGTTTAAATTCCAATTACAGCTAGCCCATTCAATATTATGTACAAGTCATGTGCTTTCTATCCATTATTGATGGAGGCAGCATCACAGCAGACCCATATTCAAATCCCCATCTCTCAGCCTAACTTTTCTCACAAGATTGTTGCAAAAATAAAGTGAATTGGGCAAAGCCACTTAACAGAACCACAGCTCCGGGTAGGTTCAAGGTACAGTAGATATGGTATCAGTCTAAGAAATATTCTGAACAAGCAACTTCACTCCATGTATATTACAAGCAAACACATCATGAGTGCCTGTATAAAAGATCAGAATATTTGTTGTTAGTTGCGAAGTCGTGTCCAACTCATCGTGACCCTATGGACAACATTCCTCCAGGCCTTCCTGTCCTCTACCATCTTCTGGAGTCCATTTAAGCTCACACCTACTGCTTCAGTGACTCCATCCAGTCACCTCATTCTCTGTCATCCCCTTCTTCTATTGCCCTCAATCGTTCCCAGCATTAGGCTCTTCTCCAGTGAGTCCTTCCTTCTCATCAGGTGGCCAAAGTATTTGAGTTTCATCTTCAGGATCTGGCCTTCTAAAGAGCAGTCAGAGTTGATCTCCTCTGGGACTGACCGGTTTGATCACCTTGCAGTCCGAGGAACTCGCAGGAGTCTTCTCCAGCATCATAGTTCAAAGGCCTCAATTCTTTGGTGCTCAGCCTTTCTTACAGTCCAACTTTCACAGTCATACATTGCAACTGGGAAAACCATAGCCTTAAATATATGCACTTTTGTTGGCAGGGTGATGCCTCTGCTTTTTAGTATGCTGTCTAGATTTGTCATAGCTTTCCTCCCCAAGAGCAAGCGTCTTTTAATTTCTTGGCTGCAGTCCCCATCTGTGGTGATCTACCTCCAACACTGCTTTCATTTTGAGTTGATATTAAAGGATAATTCTTGTAATGAGTCTTAAACCAGTTAAGATCTGTTGTTAGTGGGTGGTTCCATCAATTTGCCCTGGGCTTGTTCTTGCACTAACACAGCTATCTTGCCAACCTAAATTTCCAAGCTTGTCAAATATAACATGCAGCACCAAATTCTCTTCCACGCCTACTCTTTATGTGAGCCAGATAAGTTGGGTAGTGTTCATTTTCAATTACATCAGTTGGTTCCCTACTTAAGGGAAGGTAGGGAAGAGCTCTTTAAGCTAGAAATCTGTAACCTAGAAATGTACTGAATTTTAATTCCCAGCATGAAAGATGAACATCCAATCCTCTGGAATGCAGAATCTCATAGGAAGCAACTATGACCATTTCTACATTTTACTATATTCAGATATTGTTATTGTAAGAGCAAGTTTGGTGTAGTGGTTATCGTGTTTCTATAGCTAGAAACAAGGAGCCCTATAGACTAGAAACAAGGAGACAGTGAGTTCTAGTCCTGTCTTAGGCACACTCAGCTGGGTACCTTAAGCCAGCCTTAGGAAGGAGGCAATGGAAAGTCACTTCTGAAAAATCTTGCCAGGAAAACTGCTAGGATTTGTCGCTATGAATTCATCCAATCTATAATTAAATGCACACTTATATAATTTAGTGTAGTGTGATTATTTGATACTGTTAAGTTTTTAAGACCCCATGAATGATTGCCCACATGAAGGGGAGTAAAAAGTTAAATAAATCTGGTTCAACTCTGGCTATTATAAAGTATTATACAACAAATATGTTGACATTATACTGATACAGCCAAAGTTACCTTTTCTTGATTACTTATAATTCCTCCGTCCCCAATCTCGTTCTCCTGGAATGCCAGATTTCAACTCCTAGGATCACTAACCATTAGAATACAGTACTTTCAGAGGGCACAAGGTTGGGCTTACTGCAACCGTATAATAGTGAACAACTTAAAGTGCCCTAAATTGTTACAGATTCTTCATTCTAGAAACTTGATCACATGTTGCAAGCACATGCACAATTTTGTGGATGACTTGAATGTGTGGACTGGCTACAGAAAAACAGCTGTTGCCGGAAGATGACAATACAGTAATATTAATTGTAGACAAGCAATATCTGTAAGACAGATACAATCCTTGTTATTAATAATCCTTGTTATTTAGGCTTCTGATGCTCTTCTCAACTCACAGTATAAATACAAAGCTAATGAACAAACTTTAATTACTCTATACCTTGCCCAATGTATTAAAAAGCCTGCGAGGCCTATAGGTAAAGCTTCCACTGAGTGTAAGCCATCTCCAAAGAATACATGGATGTAGCCATATTGTATTCTTGATAATAAAACCACAATTTGCTGCTATCCTCTTCCAGAATGTATTTTCTCGTAATCTAATCTACACTTCTAGCTTGTCATCCAAGTACTAACAAGGTCTACTCCCGCTTAACATTTTGACATCATCTAAGTCTGATAAGTAAATAATTATAAATAAAAATACAGTAAAGATCACTAAAAAGCCAACTTCTACAGTTCTTTAAACAGGACAATTGGGACTAATGGCCTGGGAAAGGGAAATGATTCCAGCTAAGCAGGTTTCTTTGCTGTAAAAGTTACAGGCTGCTTTCTTTCAACCAGAGAAAAAGAAATATTAAAAGTCTGGAAATAAAAGAATTGTCCAAGGAATTTCTTCTACATCAGCACTGTCAAAATGAACAAAATTCTTTTGTAAAGTACAGAAGCTCCACTGACATCTACTCAACAACATTATAAGGGCCTTTGCTTTATGTAATTCAGAGAAATATGAAAATCAGTTTTATGGACGATCAGGTATTAAACTGGAACTAGGACATCCAGATCCCAGTTCATGTGACAGTGTAGCTAAGCCACAATTTTCAAAATTGTGATCTGATAAAATCACAATTTGTTACATTTACACACCATCCAAAGCCAAAACCAAAACCAAAGAAACCACACATTGGTTTAGACGCTATCTCTTGTACAACCTATCCTAAAAACTGTTATTGTGGGGAATAATATTAGAAGAGGCAACTATCCTCTTCTCTGGGAGGGAAAACAGGTTGTTTATCTAACGAATAAATGAAATATAACCAAATAAGATAAAGCTGCACCCACTTAAAATGGTTAGGTTTAACAGGTTCATGCACATACTATATTTCTATAATTTCTTTAGAATCAGTTTGCATTTGTTATAAAACCATAGATTTCAATTTTTGAATGAATTATTGGTTGACTCACAAGACAGCAATAAGAGAGTCATTTAAACTAACTCCTATAATTTCAGCCCTCTCTTAAAAAGACAATATTCCTGAATCTATTCATTTACAAATTTTGTATGCCAGACAGTATATAGGCAGTCCTCGCTTAATGACTGGTCGCTTAGTGATGTTCAAAGTTACAACATCCCTCCCCTAAAGTTACTGGTGGCATCCCATGTCACATGACTGCATTTTGGCCGGTTACAGCCTTTCACAGTCATATAATGTAAATTACATTGCTTTTGAACAGAAATGCCCATAGGAATGAACTGACTCAATAGTAATAGCACTTAAGACTTATATACCGCTTCATAGTGCTTTACAGCTCCCTCTAAGAGGTTTACAGAGTCAACATTTTGCCCCCAACAATCTTGATCCTCATTTTACTGAACTTGGAAGGATGGAAGGCTGAGTCAACCTTGAGCCGGTGAGTCATGACTATTGCAAAAATGTAGTCATGTAGGTGCCTTGACATGACCATCATGATTTATGTTGGAGAACCTGAGTTTCATTAGTGTTAAGTCAACAACTACCTGTACGGTTTCTAAAGCAATTAACATTGCTTTACCCATTACAGAGTAGCAGCAATATCAGAAAAGCTACTTTTTTATGCACAATGAATCATGTTTCCAACCACCTTTTTGCATTCATAGGGTAGATGTAAATTTTTTTAATCAAAAAACTTATTTTATTAGAAGGTGCAACACACATTAACTTTTAGATATTCCAGTCCTTTGAGGAATAATTCAATACAATAATTGGAAACGAAGTGCAAGCTAGCGAGAGAAGCATTCCTTCTACTCAAAATGAATAAAGCCTACTTTAAAGAAAAAAACAACTGAGAATAAATACAATCACCAATTGCCCTCTGGTCCACTATGGATGGGTGTGTTCCAACTTCAACAGTTACCATCAGACCTAGAAAACCTAGAACTATGCCGCCTTTGGTCCGATCTAAGTATAGTATATAAAATCATACATTGCAATGTCCTACCTGTCAATGAATACTTCAACTTCAACCATAACAATACAAGAGCAAACAATAGATACAAACTCAAGGTTAATCGCACCAAACTTGATTGCAGGAAATACGACTTCAGCAACAGAGTGATCAATGTCTGGAATACTTTATCTGACTCTGTGGTTTCTTCCCCAAACCCCAAAAACTTTAACCTTAGACTGTCTTCTATTGACCTCACCCCCTTCCCAAGAGGCCTGTAGGGGGTGTGCATAAGCGCACCAACGTGCCTCCTGTTCCTGTCATGTTGTTTCTTTTATTTTTCTTATATGTATCCATGTATTCATAACTATGTTTTTACTTATACCTATTATCTTGTAAGCAACTGACAAACCAAATAAAATAAAAAAATAAAGAAGCTCTGTATTTTGAATAACACTCTTCCAAACAAGTTCCCGTTTAGCTTTGCATGTCACTTTGAGCTACTGTATTTGCCAACCATGAAATGCAAATGAAAGGATGGTTGAAAGCGATGTGATTGTGTCCTCAATTAACACAGCAGCCTTCAAGAATTTGCTTTACAAAAACGTACTAGCAGCATCTCCACTGGCATTTAGTAGCAAAGGGGAAAAACTGGAGAGAATTTCTCCTGCCTCAATAGACTTGGAATCAAAGAAAATGGTTGGCTTTACACATCACTTCTAGTGTGGCTTCCAGGTTCTATGAATCCAGCTGTTGTGGTTTATTGCACAAACCAAAAGCTTAGCACTCTACATGTACCCAGGCTACAGCACATCTCAACTTAGGAATGGTCGCTTAGCAATCATTCAATATTCTGATCCCGCCCCCAAAAAGGGACTTAAGGCCTGGTTTCCAAGTTGCAACATTGCCTTCCCAGTCATGTGACTGGATTTTGAGTGCTCAACCTGCATTTATCATAATTGTTAATTGATCATAATTGATCATAATTGTTAGGCTCAATTACAACTGTAAGTCAAAGACTAACTATATATAACCACTTTATAGCTCCTTGTAAACATTTGGACCTAGCAAAGGAATGTAAAAAGTATTCTGAAAATATATATGCATATCATACAAAACATGATTAAATAGGTTACAACTCTCCTATTCACAAGCCAAGATTGCTTCTGTGTATGGTAAGAAAATAGGAACACCCCAAGATTAGTGTTTATGGAGATTCTCCGTCATCCAAGTCATGGTCCCCAAGATTTGAGATTACAGCTACTCTTAAAAGTCACCAAAGTCTTAATGAAATGAGGACTCATTTGAAAGCCTGAATCAGCACAAATCTCTCATGTAATCACTGTTGGCTTATAATAATATATCAGAGAGAGACAAAGCTATCTCCCCTCCACCAACAATTTGCACAAAGCCTGCATTTCTTATTTTAAGATCTCTAATGCTCAAGCACTAGAATCTAGGAAAGATGGGGGATTCTTCTGCCTTACTAGAATGATCCAGCAGGAAACTCTGTAGGGCTTACGGATATATATTTTCATCCTTGCAAATATTCCCTAGTTCCAATAAGCAGAATCAATTAAAAACCACAAACAGCAGCAAAAAAAAAAAAAACACCCTGGGAAAAAAAGTTTGCATACAAGTCATTAAAATGGCAGGAATTTAGAACCCAAGACTGATAAACCATCCACTTAGGCTGAGCAGACCTCTTCACTGGAATGGTTTGCCCCACACATTAAATCAAAGGTCTGAGGCTACCTTGGCCCACCCCAAGATGCTGAATCTCAGGATGATTAGATTAGATTAAATTTATTGTCATTGCACATGAACATAGGCAACGAAATGCATCTAACCAGAAGTGCAAAAGAGCAATGAATATAAATAATCTATGAATATACAGAGTATATATCTATGGAAGGAATATATACAACTGTACAAAGTGTTTGTGAACATATTGAATTTTGGTATAAACACTTTGTACAGTCGTATATATTCCTTCCATAGATATATACTCTGTATATTCATAGATTATTTATATTCATTGCTCTTTTGCACTTCTGGTTAGATGCTAACTGCATTTTGTTGCCTGTGTTCATGTGCAATGGCAATAAAGTTGAATCTAATCTAATCTAATCATCCTGAGATTCAGCATCTCGTTTTGGTCACCACATTACCAAAAAGATGTTGAGTCTTTGGAAAAAATGCAGAGAAGAGCAACTAGGGTGATTAAAAGCCTGGAGACAAAAAACATAAGAATGGTTGCAGGAACTGGGTATGGCTAGTTTAGAGAAAAGAAAGACTAAGGGCAGTATGATAGGCAGTCTTCCAGTATTTGAGGAGCTGCCACAAAGAAGAGGTTGTCAACTTATTTTCCAAAGCACCAGAAGGCAAGGCAAGAAACAATGGATGGAAACTAATCAAGGAAAGAAACAACCTGGAATTAAGGAGAAACTTCCTAATAGTGAGAACAATCAACCAGTGGAACAGCTTTTCCTTCAGAAGTTGGGGATGCTTCATCACTGGTGTTTTTTAAGAAGAGACTGGATAGTCACCTAAGTGAAATGGTAGAGCAGAAGTCTCCAAACTTGGCAACTTTAAGACTTGTGGACCAACTCCCAGAGCAGAGGTCTCCAACCTTGACAACTTTAAGACTTGTGGACTTCAACTCCCAGAATTCCTCAGCCAGCTTTGCTTTGCTGGCTGAGGAATTCTGAGAGTTGAAGTCCACAAGTCTTAAAGTAGCCAAGGTTGGAGACCCCTGTTCTACATTGTACCTCAACATATTATCCTGTTAATGCCTTGGTTTTAGCCATCTGCCTAAGCTTGTCAGGAAGCAGCCATCCTCTTAGATCAAGCATTGATCAAAAGGAGGGTTATGTTTAAATTTCACTTGATCATCAGACTCCTTTAGATGGCTATAACTGTAGTTTATTGGGTGGTCCTTTTGTAAAAGGAAACTGATGAGCCATATGTGCTGGCTATAACAAAAGTTGCCTTCCAAATTGTTGCTATGCATCTCGAGCATTCCGTAACTGTTAAGTTTCTTTTTTCTTTTGAGTAGGAGCAACACTTTTGCATTCATTCATGTGGACTCTCTCTGGATGATGGTTTTTTATAGCTAAAGACAAAAGAGAATATCTTGGGTCTGCAGGAAGACTGTTTAGTGATAATACAGGCTGTTTTTTTCCCTTGTGTCACAGATTGATGCTTCCTTGCGGATCTTTGGCATTCATCCCTGCCAAACAATTCTGGGAGTTGAAGTCCTCAAGTCTTAAAGTTGCCAAGTTTGGGGACCCCTGTGGTAGAGGGTCTCCTGTTCGAGCAGGGGGTTGGACTAGAAGACCTTCCAAGGTCCCGTCCAGCTCTATTCTGATCGATTTCAATTTCCCTGGAGCTTTCAAAGCTTCCCCGGGAATGATGATTCACGTAGGGAAGCGGCGGAGCTGTCAAACGTTTCCAAGAGACCCCTCCCGGCTCGCACTCGCCGGGGAAGGCCGGGCGGGAGAGGGTGGATTTTTTTTTTTGGGGGGGGGGGGTTCTTTTTAAAAACACTTCAAAGGTTGCCCCGGAGTCACCCGGGAGGCTTTCTGAGGCGAGGTTCCCACCTTGGGTGGGTCAGGGAGCAGAGCAGGGAGGTGGGAGCAGCGGCCAGCCCCTTCTTCCTCGCGACCCTCCCTTCCCGCGTGAGCAACTTTCCCCGCTCCCGCCGGACTCCCAAAAGGTTTTGTTGCCTCGGCCGCCTCAGAACAAAAGGGCGAGAGCGCGCGCCTTTCAAGCCAAAGCGCTGGCAGTGTGTGTGTGTGTGTGTGTGTGTCTCCTTCGCCCACCCAGACGTCGCCCCCTCCTGTTCAAACTGAAGGGACCCCCCTCTCCTCCTCCTCCTCCTCCTCCCCACCCTGCAAATGAAAGAAGCTCCCTCTCTGCGCACTCCCATTGCACTACCTTTCCCTATCCAAACACGGAGAGGAGTAGTATCCCCGTTCGCTCGCACTCTGCGCGCCTATCAATACGCGCCGGATCGACCGCAAATCCGCCATTCGTTGCTTTCCAGGATCCAGGCAGGGGATAATGGAAATTGTAGTCCAAGCGAAAGTCCAAGAGCATCTCCTGCTCCCCATCTCATATCCCCGGTCCAAAGCCAATGTCTGGAACCGGCCCCGCCTAATTGCACGAATGCACCGGCTTGGGCATCTTCCTCTCTTTTTTCTACCCCTCCGGGTTCCAGCCACCTTCAAGTCTTTCTCGAGGACTTGCGAGACAATGCAGCCATTCATAGGCTCGCTCGCTCCTTCTCGGGCCGTCAAGGTCCCCCCCACCTTCCTCCAAATAGATTCTCAACTACAAAAGAGGGGAGGGGGAGGACGAAGACTTGTAAAAATCCTCAAGCCAGCGAGAGGAAGCTCGTCCCAAAAAGTTCTGGCAAACCGCTACTCACCCCATAGAAGATTTGCTGCACCCTGTTGCTGCTTGATGCCGGTTCCGGCTGCAGCGCCCCGAGCTGCCGAGCGGCGCTTTTCGGACACAGGAGGCGGATTTGTCGCTTGCAAAATGTAGGAATCACGTCGCTTCTTCCTCCCCTCGGCGCTCGCTTTTGCTACGGGGCGGCTGCTACTCCTCGCTCGCTCGTTTGCTTACTTGCTCGCAAGCTGCTCGCTTGTCCGCTCCGAGCCACGCGCGCGCCCATATGCTGAGCCTCGAAAATTACTTCTCGGCGTTCTAAATGCCCCGGAGTGGGCGGGGGGATGACGTCGCGGCGGAACCACGTGACGCGGCGAAAGGCGCCGCCACCGCTGCTCCGTCTGGGGGCGAGGGGGGGGGGGGAGGAGTGACCCGCGTGGCACCGGGTCTGGGGCGCTCGCCTCACGGACGGGAGGTCAGTCCCGTGGTTCGTGCGGTCTTTTCAACCTCGCGCCCCACCCTCTCTCCCTCCTCCCCGCTTCTTCGGTCCTTGGTGAACTTCTGACGTGGGGGGGGGGGGTCGGGATTGGGATTTTAGCGCCTCCGGTGGGGATGGCGGCATGGTCTTGGGAATTCGTTTTTCCTGGTGGGAGAACCCCTTCAGAACCACGTTCTTCTGTTTTGGACCTCAGCCGATAAAAACGCCCAGGAGGAACGCCTGGGTTGGTGCCTCCTGAAAGGCTAGCGAAGCTGGTCTTCATGCACCGAAGTCTCCTTGAATCCCTGTGTGTCCTATCACACTTGGCCAATAAAGACTTCTATTTCGTTCTATTCCATTCCTCATATTCTGTTTTATTCTATCCCTAGCCCCATCCCATCCTATTCTATTCTGATGTCTATTCTATTCTATATTCTAATTCAATTCCCATTCCGTTCTGTTCTATCCTATCCTATTCCTACATATCCCATTTCATTCTATTATGATTTCTATATTCTATTCAATTCCCATTCTGTTCTGTTCTATCCTATTCTTGTTCCTACACATCCCGATCCCATTCTATTCTATTATGATTTCTATAGTCTATTCGATTCCCATTCCATTCTATATCCTATCCTATTCCTACATATTCCTATCCCATCCCATTCTGTTCTGTTCTGATTTTATATTGTATTCAATTCCCATTCTATAGTAGTCTATTCTTTTGCCTAATCCAATGCTGTTCAGATGATTGATTGATCATGTGTCATTAAATCATTTTCAACAGTGATCATACAGATTTTTTTCCTAAGATGATCTATCCTTAACATGTCCCTCAACAGCAGACCTGTCATCACTATAACTGAAGCCATCCACTATGAAGCTGGTCATTTTCTCTTTCCTTCCACTCTTCTCCAGAGAGCTGGGTCCATGGATGTTGTGTCTGAACTAGGATCATCTGAACTTGAGCATTTATGCTTCGAGTGAGAGCTTGGTCGGTTTGTTCAGTGATCTGTTGGTTTGTTTTCTTGGCTCTCTTGGGCATTCTTGGGAGTCTCCTCCAACATCATTGATCAAAAACATCAATACTTTTTCTATCCTGTTTCTTTAAACTCCACCTTTTACTTCTAAAAAAGTGTTAGCTTGCAGATTCTAAATTTTGTGGGGTCAGGGTTCAAAGCATTCAAATATCTTCTCCAATATCTTCATAGCTGCTCTACCTAGTGTTATCTATAAAGTATTTCTTAATTGCTTGTGCCTTTGTTGATGGTTTACCCTAAAAGGCAAAAAGGTACCCACTACTTTGATATTTTCATTATCATTTCTAAAGCTACTTATTCTTCCTGTTCAGGTGCGTTGGAATTAATTTTCAATTAGGTTTCTGCCCAAAGGTGGTATTCAGTAGGTTCTGACCAGTTCTGGAGAACCAGTAGTGGAAATTTTGAGTAGTTCAGAGAACTGGCAAATACCACCTCTGATGGAGATTTTACAGTATCCTTCCCCTGCCACGCCCACAGAACCGGTAGTAAAAAAAAAATTGAATCCCACCACTGCTTCTGCCTAATTCCTCTTCTGAATCTACCCTGGTTGATATATTTCACTTTGGATGAACTGGGCGCGATTGTATGAGACAACTAGTTCAGGTGCTGTACCAGAATCCTGGAGTTTCAGCTTCAAGTCCATTCTCAGTTGTGGAAACTCCCCAAATGAGTTAGATCAAGCACATCTTAGTTCTACTTACCTCACAGGATTGTTGTGAGAATAACATTCAATAGGGTACCCTATGCAATCTCCGGCTTTGAAGGAAAGCTGGGATTGAAGCTAATCAATGATTAAACCAGAATAATAAATGGCTGCAAATAAATTACAATCCTTCTTTGGTAGTACTTCCTATTTAAATCAGTAGAGATTAATTCTAAGTAAACATACATAAGACCAGTCTGCAGAAATAACAAAAGCAGCTGAGGCAGTAATAAACATTGAAATAAAGAGTTCTTTGGAATTGTTTGGAATGACATGCACAAGTGCTGATTCATCTGCAAAAATTTGTGTTTTAAATCTGATTTATACGTTACCTGGGAATTACGAGAGTTGCAGAAGACTGATAGATTTAGATCAGTGTACTAATAAAGGTGAATATTTGTAGCTCAGGGTTGAAATGAAAGGTGGGTCCTTGGTGTTCTCTGAGCTTGATTGTTTTCTTGCAGATCACTGATAGTGTTTCCTAGTTTGGATAATGAAATGTCTGCAAGAAAACAGTGCAACATGGACCCCTCAGATCAGTATTGTCAAACTTGGCAACTTTAAGATTTCAACTCCCAGAGTGCCTCAGTCAGAATGTATTTAGATTAACATGCTTGTGGGGTAGTCCTATTTGGCTGGACTCACACATTGTGCAAAGCTTCTTGTGAATATTCACAGTTCAAAACCCAAAAAAAATTCACGAACATTTCAGCTGAGCAGTTTTTGTGACTCCAGCCTATTTCTTTTTCAAAATTGTTGGGCAGTCATTGTTGACTCTGTGTGAAATTTGTTTTCATATTTGTGGTGTTAGTATCTTTGCATTCATGGTTGTTTATATAATGCTGCTACAGCTGGCCATTGGCCAAAAAATGCAGTTTATAAGCATTTAAATAGATATTTGATAAGTATTGGTCTGCATGGCCCAAATCTCTCTGAAATCAGTGTGTGGAATTAGGATAAACCATATGGAATTGTTTTTAGAAATTTTAGGATTAATGTTTCATTATATTGCCCTACATATACAATAGCTTCTATATTATTATATCCAGCCATTAAATTTATTTTTTTATATATGCTAATGGTATTCATTTTGTTATAGATGGAAAAGACTGAACCCTGTCATTCCTGATAATGTAATATTTTTCTATTTCATTTTAGAGCAAGTGACATTTTCTCAAGTAGTTCAGTCCACTAAATCTTCTTAAACCATTGTTTGCAAGTGAAAAGGTTTCCCAAATACTTAGTAAAATAAAATCTATAATTTATTTTTTAACCCAGTTCTTCTTCAAAGAAGATCATAAAGAAACAGGCTATTACAAGCTAACTACATAAGGTAGAAGAGATTAACATGACTCTGCTTTTACTTGATTGGAAAAAATGACTTGTTTGGGGGGGTTTTCTTTTCTTTTCCTCTCAAGAAAGATTCCTAAGGTTGGTTCACATGCTGTGCTGAGCCATCAATTAGCCAGCCACATCTTAGCTAATTTTTCTTCTTAGCAGGCAATTAAGAGACCAGATGGGTATTTGTAAGGCTTAATAGAGCTATCCCCCAACACCTGCTAAACATTTGGCCTCTCCCAATCTGATGACCTCATGGGCAAGCTTTCTGTAGTCCTCAGAGACCACATTGAAGAAGAAAGGGTGGGGCCCACAGCAAGAAAGTTACCCATTGCTTTAACTCAGCAGTAGCTGAGTCCACTCTGTTCCTTCAAGACAGAAATTCAAACCTACTGTGGAAAATCAGATGCAAACAGAAGAATGAAATTTAAATGCAAACTTTTTCATGTAGGAAACAGAAATCAAATGCTCATGTAGTTGAATGGTCAACTTGGTAATAGCAATAGCACTTAGATTTATATACCACTTCATAGTGTTTTAAAGCCCTCTCTAAGCCAGGGGTCTCCAACCTTGGCAACTTTAAGCCTGGCGGACGTCAACTCCAGCAGCTGGCTGGGGAATTCTAGGAGTTGAAGTTTGCCAGGCTTAAAGTTGCCAAGGTTGGAGACCCCTGCTCTAAGTGGTTTACAGAGTCAGCATGTTGCCCTCAACAATCTGGGTCCTCATTTTACCGACATCGGAAGGAGGGAAGGCTGAGACAACTTTGAGATGGTTAGAATCGAACTGCTGGCAGTTGGGAAAATTAGCCTGCAATACTGCATTCTAACCACTGTGCTACCACAGCTCTTCAATACAGATAGTCCTCAACTTTCAACAATCTGTTTAGTGACTGTTTGAAGTTACAATGGCACTGAAAAAAAGTGATTTATGACTTTGCAACTATTGTAGTAAGCCTGTGGTCACATGATCAAAATTCAGACACTTGGCAACTGACTCATATTTATGACGATCATGATGTGCTGGGGTCATGTCATCACCTTTTGTGCCCTTCTGACAAGCAAAACCAATGGGGAAGTTAGATTCACTCAACAATCGTGCTACTAATTTAACAACTGCAGTGATTTGCTTAACAATGGTGGCATGAAAGATTGTAAAATGGGGCAAAATTCACTTAACAAATATCTCAGCAACATACATTTTGGGCTTAATTGTGATCGTAAGTTAAGGACTACCTGTAATTCTTGTAAAAGAGGGTTTGGAATAGTGATTGCTGACTGTATAGGTATCTATAGTGTGATGTAGTTGCAAAGGTGGCAAATGCTACCTAAACAATAATAAATGTTCTGTCTTTAATTTTTCTGGCTGAATATAAAGACAGATAAACTCTACAAAGGCTTCCATACAAAGTTTCTTTATTGGATTGTAATAGGCATCCTCAAGGTATAACTCACAGGTTGAGAGTCATCCAATGTCCAATCTTTGCATAATCGTCTTCATAGTGTGAAAATATAGTTATCTTCATCTCATAACAATGGAGCAAAGAGAAAGACACCAGCACAATGCTGGGGTCCAAGCAAGAATAAAGAAAACTCCCCCAAACCCAACCAAGGGTCAATTCAGTGACCAATCAGGATTACAGATGTGATCACATGACAACATGAACTACATTTCCCATGAGGCA
Source organism: Bungarus multicinctus (assembly GCA_023653725.1). Classification (NCBI taxonomy): domain Eukaryota; kingdom Metazoa; phylum Chordata; class Lepidosauria; order Squamata; family Elapidae; genus Bungarus; species Bungarus multicinctus. Next base: position 258,640,977 of record CM042834.1, read on the forward strand.
TTAGCTACATTTACCATGAGGCATTCCCTTAAGGAGACAGCTCCCAATTCCCAATTAACTGTATACTGTCTGACCAGCACAATAAAGGTCATGGAAAGTAGTCAAATCTATTTTGCTGTGGTCAGACCCACCCTTGAATACTGTTTAGAAACCACACTTTAATAAGGATTTGGTGAAATAAGAATGGCTTCAGAGAAGAGTAGCAAAGATAACCAGGGGACTAAAAACAAAGGTCTATAAAAACTGAAGGAGAGGGATCTCTTTAGACTTGAGAAAGGCAACTGAGGAGGACTTATGAGATGGCGAACACCTCTGGAAGTTATCAGGTGGGGAAAAGTTGGCCCATACATACTATATCTTCCTCCTCATTTCAGAAAAGACAACAAGCCTTCCTTTATTCTTTGTTTACTTAGAAGCCCTAAGCTTGGCAACCCTTTGCTCCATGAGCCTTGATGCCTCTCCATTTACGTCCCTAATCTGTTTCAGCCTAATCAGAGGAAGAGAGAACTTCCTCCAGACACCCATGTGTCAATTAGAAAAACCACAGCCATTCCACAACTACCATCACACTGTAGTACAAGGGGAAATGCATCTACCTATGCATACAATTTTAGTATTGCAGAGCAACTTTTCTTCAAGATCACAGGAATGGCAGCTGCTAATTGAAGTCTGCCATTTTATGGTTGATGGGTGTGGGGTGTTCCTTTAAATAAAATCAACTTGTTTAATTTTTATTCTGATGCCTCAGCAGTACCAATGCCCCCATTATATTATTTTCTATCCATTAACACGTACAAGATCAGCCCAGCCAAGAAACAAATTAACAGGGTGGGGCTGATGTAATATTAAACAGTCATTAAGCAGCAGATGCTAGAAAATATTGGCAGAAAGAACTACTGGGTATGGCATATATCTTGTCCCACAGTTCCTAACTTGACTGTTGCCTTCATATTGAAGTAACATTAGAACAGACGGAAAAGTCATCAGTGAAGTTATGTACATGAAATCAGTGCTATCCCCAGGAGTTCTCCTGCTGGGGGTTCGCAGGGATTCAGGAGAGTCCCTAGCTAAGATTCTGTGCAGTTCGGAGAACCCACTCCTGGCTGGCTCCACCCCGCGCACCCTACCCCTCCCAGGAGTCCCCATGCGGCCCGTTTTGGATGCAGGTAAGTGCAGGGCGCGCACGGAGGCTCAGGCAGGGTGAAAAATGGATCTTCCGGAAGTTCAGGAAGGCCACAAATGGACCTGTGTGGCCTTATTTGCCCTCTTGGAAGCTCAAGGCATTCTGGAGAGAGCAAAAACACACCACCACCCCGCCATGGTGCAGGAGGCTGACTAGGCCACATCCACCATCACCACACCCACCCAGCAACCGGGCAGAGAACTCTTTGCTAAAATTTTTGAAGCCCAACCCTGGCTATCCCTCTATTCTTCCTGAAATATCAGACCAATCTGGGATTGCCATTTTATGCCCACTATTTAAGACCAACATCTCCACTTGTCTGCTTGTGAGAAGAAAGATATATGAGCAAGAAGACCAAGGATGAATCTTTCAGATCTTGCCTGGCACTATTTCTATTCTGATCATGGTCAGTGGGATCAAGTTTAATGGCATTGCTGTGGCTTTACCCAATGGTAAGTGTCCATTGGTAGAATGGTTTCCTCCTTATCTTGTTCCAAAATTCTTCTGTTGGTCCGCATTTAACCTTCTAGCTTTTTAGTCTGTTTCCCACATGCCTGGCATCAATTGTCCAGCTCGTTGTAATGTCTGCAACCATCCACACTGCTATTGTTCAGATGTCTAGGCAGATTTACCCATCAGTAACTGCTATGTTGAGTCTGAGCTCCTACTTATATCATCAATAATTGCATCTAACCCCCTGGTCTTCTCTTGGCTTCTTTTTCAGTTGCCTTGATTTTTTCCAAGCAATAGTGACCCTTACTGTCATTTTATGTGTTTAAAACATTCAAGATTTAGTTCTGCAAATTAGCAATTCTGGTGACTGTCCAGTTTTATTTCTCCAGGTTCGAGAGTCCCAGAGGTGGTATTCAGCAGGTTCTGACCAGTTCTGGAGAACCGGTAGTGGAAATTTTGAGTAGTTGGCAAATACCACCTCTGATTGGCCCTGCCCCCATCTATTCTCTGCCTCCCAAGTCCCAGCTGATTGGCTGGGTCTTCTTTTGTTGCCCTCCACAGGCGAATGGAGCTGGAAAGGAGATTAGTGAGGTGGGATGGGGAGGGAATGGGGATTTTGCAGTATCCTTCCCCTGCCACACTTAGCAAGCCATGCCAATCAAGCCATGCCATGCCCACCAAGACACACCCACAGAACTGGTAGTAAAAAATTTTGAATCCCACCACTGTTCGAGAGCTGAGCACTGCACAACAGAGTAAGCTCCTGTTCCTTGCCCCAGCTCCTGTCCACCTAGCAGTTCAAAAGCATGCAAATGCACATAGATTAATAAGTACCACATTGGTGGGAAGATAACATCATTTTTTATGTTTTTGGTGTATAGCCATGCTGGCCTCAGAAAATGTCTTTAAACAATGCTGGGTCCCTTGGTCAAGAAACAGATGATCACCACGCCCTAGAGTTGGACATGACTGGATAGGGAAACCTTATATTAGTATTAAACTATATTTGTTCTTCTGGTGACCTAAGAAAGTCTCAGCAAATCTATCCAGCAACACAATTAAAAGGCATCAAGTTTGCTTAATCCAGGCTTTCTCATAATCTAACTTTCTCAGTCAGATAACTGGGAAAACCATGGCCTTGACAATGTATATTTTTGTTGTCAGTCATCTAAGTTTCTCCCCCTATAGCAAATTAAATTCTGCCATCCTCTGATGCTTAGCCTGAGTTGAGCCTGATCTGAAGAAATCCCAAGATTCTCAGTAAGGTTCAGCCTCAACTGAAAAGTATAACTGCTAGGCGTCATCTAGCCAATAAAAACAGCTGAAAAATCATATTTTTTATGATTCATTAGCATCTCCTCCCATCAGCACTTCCTTTGAGCTAAAATAATCTGTGTTTGCATTTCTACAGGATGGTGAGTCAATTCCCTTTACCTTGATCTTGCTATGAAACAATGAGCTGTCTCTTGAATGGGAGTTCAGATCTGGTCTCCTAAGAGCAGGATTCTTCTTGATTTCATTTCCTGGATAATGCTAGTCAGATAAACATCCAGGACAGTTTTCTTGTATGTACATTCCAATAGCAGAAGGCAAGAAGACCTCCTCTGCATGTGAGATGGGCAGTCTCTCAATTTCATATATAAATACAATAATAAATACACAAATCCCATTGCTGCTGATTCAGTTCTACAGTGGAATTATTGAGTCTGTCATCTGCACCTCTATAACTCTGCTTTGGTTCTGCAACCCAACAAGACAGACACAGACTTTAGAGCATAATTAGGACTGCAGAAAAAACAATTACTACCAAAGTGCCTTCCATCGAAGACCTGTAAACTGCACGAATCAAAAAGAGGGCTGTGAAAATATTTACAGACCCCTCACATCCCGGACATAAACTGTTTCAACTCCTTCCCTCAAAACGACGCTATAGGGCACTGCACAGAAGAACAACTAGACACAAGGACAGTTTTTTCCCAAACGCCATCACTCTGCTAAATAAATAATTCCCTCAACACTGTCCAACTATTTACAAAGTCTGTACTACTACCGTGTTTCTCCAACAATACGCCCCCCATAGGAAGACCCAGCATGTTTTATAGGCATAAAATGAAATTAAGCCCCTTCCCCCAAATTTAGGCCTATTTTAAAACATGTGAAATGGGGGGAAGGGCGGGGGGATTTGCCGTTAGGAGTGCTCGCGGACAGCCATGCCTCGTCACCAGCTGCTCCTAATAGACGATCATGGCGGAGTGCAGAGTGCGGAGAGCCAAGCACCTTTGCTGCAGACCTGAAACCTTCGACGCCCGCCGCTGTTGCTTTCCCTTCTGCCCATGCCACCACTGTGTTTGGAGCTGCCACTTCTGTGTTTGAAGCACCACCACCATTTGGAGCGCGTTTGGAGTGCCGCCGTTTGGAGCACCACTGCCACGTTTGGAGCTGCCGCTTCTGCGTTTGGAGCACCGCTGCCGCGCTTGGAGCTGATGCTTCCATGTTTGGAGCACCGCCACCGCGTTTTTGGAGCACCGCCGCCTCTGCGTTTGGAGTGCCACCGACATTTGGAGCACCGCTGCTGCTACATTTGGAGCGTGTTTGGTGCGGTGGCAGTGCTCTAAATGGCAGTGGCGCTCCAAATGTGGAAGTGGCAGCTCCAAAATGGCAGCGGTTCTCCAAACGGTGGCGGTGCTCCAAATGGTGACAGCGCTCCAAACGCGCTCCAAACGATGGCAGTGCCCCAAATGCGGAAGTGGCAGCTCCAAACACGGCGGTGGTACTCCAAACGTGGAAGTGGCATCTCCAAACGCGGCGGCGGCATGGGCAGAAGGGAAAGCAACAGCGGTGGGCGCTGAATGTCTTGGGTCTGCAGCAAAGGTGCTTGGCGGGAGTAGGGAGCTCTCCGTTCTCCACCACAATTGCCTGTTAGGAGCGGCTGGTGGCGAGGCATGGCTGCCCGCAGGTGCTCTAGGCGGGGATGCAAGGGGGGGAATTAAGTCACCCCTGAAATGACGGCCTAGCCATTTTTTCAGGGCTCAAAAAAAAAAAAAGACCAGGCCTTATTTTGTGAGAAACACAGTATTACTCTTAATCTTCCCATCGCTCCTTATCACCCATCCCCTCCCACTTGTGACTGTATGACTGTAGCTTTGTCGCTTGTATCCTTACACTTTAAATTGACTGTTTCCTAGTATGATTTGATTGCTTATTATACCCTATGACTATCATTAAGTGTTGTACCTGATGATTCTTGACTCTTGGAGAATGTATCTTTTCTTTTATGTACACTGAGAGCATATGCACCAAGACAAATTCCTTGTGTGTCTAATCACACTTGGCCAATAAAGAATTCTATTCTATTCTATGAGCAGATTCCCATTTGGTATGTTCATCTCATCACTTCTCAAACGTTTAAACATGAAATATCATCCCTTGCCTCATTAACTTTTTCAGTAAGACTCTGCACAGAAGTCTAGAAATTTCCACCATTTAAATTTTGCCACAAATTCCACTTTAGCATCCTGGGATCTTAAGAATATAAGCAGTGCCTTGCTGGATCAGAGCCCTGGCCTATCTCACCCAAGCAGCCTGGTCTCACAGTGGTCAAGCAATGAGGGGCCTTGGTGCTTTCTAACCTTGGTTGTTTTTTTGCAGATATTTCATTATCCAAACTATGTAACATCATTAGTGCTCATTATGATGTTACCTAGTTTGAGTAATGAAATGCCTGCAAGAAAACAACCAAGCTCAGAGAGCGCCAAGGACCCTTCATTTCAACCCTGAGCTACAAATATTTTATTTTATTGGTCAGTCAATGGTTTGCAGAAGCCCACCAGTTTCCCAGCAGATGGCCCTCAAAGGTAGGGACACTGCCATTAAGACTGATAGCGGCTCATCCTCATGACTTGCATGAATTGGTCCAATCCTTTAAAAACAAAAAAAGCACCCAGTATCACATCTTGTAGCAAATTCCAAAGTTTAATTATACATTGTGCAAAAAAGAATAAAAAATATTTATTTTTTTTACGACTCACACAACAATTATAGCTCTACACTTTGGGTAGCAAAAAGAGTGCACGGGCCATGCTTTGCGAAAAAGAGGAAGCAGGATCCAAGCTGACAACAACACAATACATGGACCTTTTGTTCCCTTCCTACAATCATCAGAAGCAGGTTCAGCACCGTCCATTCCTGGGACTTCCTGGGAATCAAATGGGACTTATTTCTGCACAGAACCCAAAGATCACATTCCATGTTTTCATAAATGCACAGAATCAGCACATTTGTGAATATACGCTTTATTTGTACAATAGTCATACTTGGGTTGGAGGGTGACTATTGTAAGCATAGAATTTGGGTTACTCCAGTGCAGAATACTGGAATATATTTAGCTCTGACAGACCTGGCTATTACCCTCAGTGAAGAAAACAGTCCAGGATGCAGAAGAAACCATATGAATTTCTATGAAAAGAATTTGCTAACATCTACAATTTCTTTAAAATACCTTGTTCTGTATATAGGTTTTTCACAAACTCAGTTCATAGACTCTGATACCAACTGGCCAATTCATAAGATGAATAGGAATGTCAGAAAACAAATCAATTTACCCTTGGACTTCTTTGAGAAAAGAGAAACTTGATAGTTGGTTGAGATTCAAATATTGCATGGGGAAATGTCTTTGAATATTAGTAGCTTGGGTTGTTGGTTGCGCTCTTGGTTTGAACTCCGAGCTTGGCGATTTTGGTTGCAAAAGATGTCTCCTCAAATGGGGACTAAAGGTTTGCAACCAAATTGTCAAGATTGGTGCTCAAATCAACAACATAATTGCATGGGGAGGTTGAGTGGGAAAAGCTCCCAGGAAGATAGGAAATTAGGGGACAATGAACCCAGAATGAAAGAGACCAAAGTAAAACAGCAGAGAAAGAACTGGATCTAAATGAAAAAATAGGAAATGAGGCTTAAGGTATCTTAAGGTGTCAGAGGAGATGGGAAATGAAGTAAGGAAAGATTAATCAGACAGCATGCTCCTTAAGTATACTGGAGATCAAGAGATGGTTTTTGTGAGCCACCCAGAATCATATATGAAATAGATGACCAACTGAGGGGGGGAGGCAAGGAAAGAAGGGAGGGGGAGGGGGGAGTTTTAAGGGATTATCTGCAAACTCAAAACTCCAGAAAGGGGCTGAAAGCCATATTCAGGCATTTCCCAATATTTGGGAATGTGTTAAATAGTTAGGATTAAAAGCACAAGTATGTTGTGCTTTTTATCTTCCTTTCCTCCAAAAACTCATTGTTTCTTCCATTGTTCTCCACAATAAAAGCTTTATGAGGTAGATTGAGCTGAAAGAGAATGGCCCAGAAGTCATCTGGTTAGTGTTTGAGATGGACTTGAATTTGGTCTCTCCCCCATCCTTGTCTAATCCTTCAACCACTACAACACAATGCCTTCCTTAAGTCAGTAGGGTGCTAGAGGCAAGCCCCCTGTTTAATAATGTCAATTCTATATACACAGAAAGACATCATTTATCATAACCATCTCATATTAATGGAACTGAGAAACCACAACAATACCTTTCAATACACTTAGGCAGTTCCTTGAACAATTGCAGTTAGTGGAAGAAATTACTGTCCAATTGTCTCTTATGAGATCTGAACTAGTTCCCTCAAAGGATGGAAATTCCAGGGAAGAAAGTTTGGTGATTTTAGTCCATTCAAGCAGCAATGGAAAGGTTGAAATTGAGGCATCTTAAAACTTTTTAATCATTTCTTGTCTCTTAAAAAGCAAAACTTAAAAACAAAAGTACTTCACAATAAAGAGACAACAGCTTATTTCTGCATAAAAAACCACGTCAGACTATTTGTGTAAAAGTAGCAATTAAAGAGGACATTTAAAGAAAATGGATATTATTTTTAATCGATGGTATATTTGAACATTACAAATGTCAGGGTTATTCAAAGAATTGCTAGTGGATCCCTTTGAAAAAACAATACAATCTAATAATTCTTTTGTGTTGCTTTCTGGACATTCTGTACAAATGCTGGATAATTATTATTTTTCTTTTTTAATGAATAGGACCCGTTGCCAGCCTCAGATTTGCCTTCTTGCTCTTCTAGGATATAAGCCTTAATTAAGCTTTTTGACTGAGATTTTTGGCATGATAGCATCTTTACAACTGTGTCCTCAGAACAGTGGCTCAAACAAATATCTCACTGAGGTCAGTATGAATAAACAATATGCTTGACACTGTCATGTCCACTTGCTGTTTCATCCACTGTCATTTGGCTTTAACGTTGTTTTAAAAACAACATTTTTGAGTATTATTAACATGGTATTTATAATAAAAATTGTATACCTAAAGCGGGAAAGAACACAGGGAAAAGAAAAGAAAAACTATGAGGGGGACAAAACAATTGTGTAAATGTTGCTTTATTTTAAATTCACTTTATTTGTTCAAATTAAACTTAGATCATATGGAAAGTTATTTTCAGATCTTCCCTCACTTAAAACGAGTTAAAAGATCAAGAGATGACCATTTTAATTTAGCCAAAATTTGGTAATTGAACATTTTTATATAAGACTATCTTATCTCTATTTCCACAATGGTTTAAACACAACACTCTATAGGTAATCCTTGATTAACAACAATAATTGGATCTGCAATTTCCATCGCTAAGCTATGTAAATTGAAACATCACATGTCCATGCCGCATAGCAACAGAAATTCCATCACAAGTGAATCCCACGTCATCATTAAGTCATCATTAAAGTGGCCTCATATAGTTGTCATTTGCGACCTCCTGCCAGCTTTCCCATTGACTTTAATTGTCAGGAGCAATCACATGACCATGGGGATATTGTGACAGCTAGAATATCAAAAACCAGTCATAATTCTCATTCATTCAGAGTTGTTATAAGTTCAAACAGTCATTGAACAAGTGAAGGATAAGGGAGGGCTACTTGTACATCCAAATTTCTGTTTGGGAAATATGATTTAACAACATGTTCATAGGTTTAAGAGGGATGTGGTGGCTCAGTGGCTAAGAACTTGTCAATCTTGAACTACGCCGGCTAAGATTGGACTTAAGCATAGTACATAAAATCATACGTTTCAATGTCTTGCCAGTTAAAACCTGGCTCTTTGACCAGGCCGGCTTGGGCTGATTTTAGATTTGGGTGTTTTACTTTTTATATTAAATTTTAGGGTTTTAGGGAGGGGTTTTAATTGATTACAGCCAGGGCCTTAGTTTAATTTAGTTTTAACTTTTCACATATTTATTGTTTTAATTGTATGGCTGTGCACCGCTCCGAGTCCTTCGGGAGAGGAGCGGTATATAAATAAATATTTATTATTATTATTAATGAATATTTCAGCTTTAACCACAACAACACAAGAGCACACAACAGATATAAACTTAATGTAAACCACTCCAAATTTGATTGCAGGAAGTATAATTTCAGCAACAGAGTGGTCAATGTCTGGAACTCACTCCATGATTCTGTTGTCACCTGCTCAAACCCCCACTAACTTCTGTTGACCTCATCCCATTCCTAAGAGGTCTGTAAGGGGCTTGCATAAGCGCACAATCATGCCTACCATCCTTGTCCTATTGTTCCCAATTATTAGTTCCTATTTCTTATATTTAAACTTATGTTTATTCTTATTTCTATTGTATTATAAGCTTTTGACTAAATAAATAAATAAAATAAATAGAAAGGTCAGCAATTTGAATCCCTAGCACCACGTAACAGACTGAGCTCCTGTTACTTGTCCCAGCTTCTGCCAACCTAGCAGTTCGAAAGCATGTAAAAATGCAAGTAGAAAAATAGGGACCACTTTGGTGGGAAGGTAACAGCGTTCCATGCATCTTTAGCATTTAGTCATGCTGGCCACATGACCACAGAGATGTCTTCAGACAGCGCTAGCTCTTTGGCTTTGTAATGGAGATAAGCACCGCCCCCTAGAGTCGGAAACGACTAGCGTGTTTGTGCGAGGGGAACCTTTACCTTTACCTAATAGGTTTAAATCTTACATTCCTCTCACAAATTTGGTAGAGAATTATAACAATATCCCGTGAAAATGGAAGTATTAGCGGATATGACCTAAGCACTATAGTGGCGCAGTGGTTAAAATGTAGTGTTGCAGGCTACTTCTGCTGACTGCCGATTACTAGCAATTCGACAATTCGAGTCTCACTGGCTCAAGGTTGACTCAGCCTTCCATCCTTCCGAGGTCGGTAAAATGAGGACCCAGATTGTTGGGGACAATATGCTGCTCTGTAAACCACTTAGAGAGGGCTGTAAAGCACTGTGAAGTGGTATAAAAGTATAAGTGCTAAGTGCTATTGCTATTTGAAGTGGGGTTTGTTCAAATGTGGTACATTGCCAGCATACAAAGGTAACTAGCCCACCTTTCTTAAACATTTACTATGCAGTCTATTTACTATGCTGGGAAAAAAAATTGCTGAACGAATCTGACTTTTAAATCATAGGGGACATGCTGGACATTGTGTCCAATGATCTCACTGATTTTATATTATAGGATATTCCAAAATAGGCTATATAAGTGAAACAAAACTAAACTGTAAAACTAAAAGAAAAAACAATCAGGAAAAAAGGAAAGAAAAAAAATAGGATAATACGATATTTAATTATCTGTTGCAACTTTTTTTCTACATCATTCAAACCCATTTCTTATTTATTTTTAAATGGTTGAGAGTATTGAATTGTAAATTTTTCCTCTCTAAAAAGCTTCTCCAATACATTCAAAGCCACAGAGGTGGCTAAACGCATCCTGACCAAATGCAGAACATGTTTTTGAATTTCATCTACAGTTTAGTGTGGTTAACGAACTCCATGAAATGGTCGCTTTATTCAAATTTGTGCTGTTCAAAGTGAGATTTCTATGGGGAATAGAGTAATTGGTTCCATCTCAATGGGAATAGGCAATTAAAATTTTGAAGTGTAATTTTATACCTTTGTGTGTGAGACAGTAAAAGAGAGTAAATTCCTATCCAAAGCATACCTGCGATTTCCTATATTTTGCTGTAATTCTTCAAAATGAATCTCTTCTTTTCTGAACTTTTCTCAAGTAGAATCTTCCTCTTCTCCATTTTGCATGAATGATGACTAGTGCACACGCCACCTTTGCACTTCCTGTATTTTGAATTGCATTAAATGTGATCTACTATCAACTTATAAATCAGACTAAATCAAATTTCAGACTACAAGTAATCCTCAGATTATGACCACACATGGCACCGAAACTTCCCTTGCTAAGCGAGGATGGTTGTTAAGTAACATGCCTATGTTTCTTACCATGGTTGTTAAGTGAATAATTGCAATTGTTAAGTGATCGTTAAGCTTATCCGGCTTCCCTCCATTGACTTTGTTTGTTGGAAGTTGTCCGGGAAGGGCGCAAACAATGATCATGTGACCCCAGGATGCTGTAACTATCATACTACGTGCTAGTTACAAAGTATCTGAGTTTTGATCATATAATCGTGGGGCCATAAGTACCAATTGTAAGTCAGTTTTTGCTGTGCCCTAGTAACTTTGTGTGGCCACTAAACAAATGGTTTTAAGTCAAGGACTACCTGTATTTGAACTTGCAGTAATTGTGATGGACTTGGATTGCCTTTCAGCTTTCTGTAATTGTACTTCTTTTTTGTCTAAGAGGAAGAGTGATTGAATTTTTTAAATATCTACTTAAAGATATTACAAATACGTACAGATAGTAAATTTAGTCGACTTTTCTGATTATAAAACCAAGAATAGATATATTGTCTTGCTGTTATGATTGACACTGGGTTTTTGTTTTGTTTTTTGCAATTGCTCAGAAGACAGAAAAATGACCTTGATTAATATCCCCAAAGCATCACTCATAATTTGATTTTTTTCCCCCTCTGGAGTGTCTATCTAATTCTTGAGCCTCGGTAACCTAATATCCTTCCTTCGCAGCTGCTGACCTAATGATACATATTTCTAAGTATTTCATTCCTAAATTAGTTTCAGAGCAGATCCATCTGTAGGGAAATATAAGATAATAGCAGGCATTCTCCTAGAAATACCTTAAATCTAAATCATCATTAGATCCATCTTGAGAAAAGGAAAAAAAGGAAGTAAAAAGTATATATATCCCCTTATGTATTAAAAAAATGTCCTACATATTGGCTTCACGTACTGTAGTTATCAATACTTAGGGTAGTTCACTCAACAAGAGGCTACAAGATAAATCAAATATAGAAACATGTTATTACACTCTGGTATGTTAGGAACGTCTAGTCAAATATTTATATCTCAAATATTATTATCCCAAACAGAATTTAAAGCAGTAAAATGCTAATTTGGATACAGAAAATGAGATGAACTCTTCAGAACCATTGTGTAACTAACCATTAAGAATGATCACAGACTGTTGATAATGGAATAGTTTTATATATATATATATATATATATATATATATATATATATATATATATATGTGTGTGTGGATCTTTGGTTCTTCGGGTTTTCTCCCGCGTAGAATTGGAAATATCTAGGCGACGTTTCAATGAAGTCTCATTCATCATCTTCAGGCTTGTATCTTCAGCCTTGTGCTTCTCAGAGTGATATTTCCAATTCTACACGGGAGAAAACCCGAAGAACCAAAGATCCACATACAAATACCCGCGAAAATCTCCGAAAACAAATATATATATATATATATATATATACTTTGTATTACAACACCCTGTTAAGCCCCAATTAAGGGAGAAAGCATACTGCTTTCTTTTCTGTCTTTCGGCTCATCACCAGAGACCATACCGACAGAAAGCTATTTGTTTCGTTGCCTTTTGTTTACATGTGTGTAAGGTTTTTAAGCTGATAATTTTAAATAATAAATAAGGGAGACTAGTATAGATCTATTTCGAGCTAGTTAGCTCTCTTCAGCTAGCCATACCCTTACTGGGATTCGAACCAGGGAAGTATTACATGTGAGGCAGTTGTAATTGCCTCTACACCACTGGCTCTCTCCTTATCAGCTGTAATACAAAGTATATACTTATTCCCCTGCCTGAGCTGATAAGGAGAGAGCCAGTGGTGTAGAGGCAATTACAACTGCCTCACATGTAATACTTCCCTGGTTCGAATCCCAGTAAGGGTATGGCTAGCTGAAGAGAGCTAACTAGCTCGAAATAGATCTATACTAGTCTCCCTTATTTATTATTTAAAATTATCAGCTTAAAAACCTTACACACACATATATATATATATATATATATATATATATATATATATATATATATATATATATATATATATATATATTCCCTTCTTGTGTGTGTTGTGTATGTGTTTGTTTGTTGTTTTAGTTATTTATTTTAATCAATAAAGTTTATTATTAAAATAAAAAATTAAAAAAAAAGTATGATCTTCCCAACATGCAGCTCGTCTGCCTGGAACCCACACTGTATATTGGACATTAACACAATTGAGAGGGTTCAGAGCTATTTCTTGAGAAAAGTACTCCACTCCTCCACTCATAATAGAATTCCCTATGCCTCCAGCCTTGAAATTTCGAGCCTGGACAATCTGGAACTGCACCACATGCGGTCCAATATAAACATAGTTCACAAAATTGTCTGCTATAACATCTTGCCTATCAAAACTTCTTCAACTTCAATCACAATAATACATGGGCAAACAATCAATACAAACTCAAGGTAAACCAATACAAACTCGATTGCAGAAAATACGACTTCAGCAAGAGAGTGCTCAACTCTTGGAACGCCCTACCAGACTCCATTGCTACCATCTCAACCCCTCACAGCTTCACAGCTCAAACTCAGGGGTGGGATTCAAATTTTTTTAACAACCAGTTCTGTGGGCATGGCTTAGTTGGTGGGCGTTGCTTAGTGGTCATGTGACTAGGTGGACATGGCTTGATGGTCATGTTATTGGCTGGGCGTGGCCAACTCAATATCACTCACATCGAGGCACACATCTCCTCGCCTGGCCTCTCATGACTGTGGGGATGTTAAAACAGTCATAAGTTTGAAAAATGGTCATAAATCACTTTTTTCAGTGCCATTGTAACTTTGAATGGTCACTCCACACAAGCAAAGTATCAGCAAAGGAGGGAAAAATAATTCCAGAGAAATTCCTGAGATAGGAAATCTAGTCCTGCCAAGAATGTAATAAGGGTTAACAGAGAGCCAATTTCTGTAAGCAACACCAGAATGTTTCCTTCCTGCCTTCCTTACAGGATTAGGCTAGTAATTTCTTCTAACAACCGTTTCTCTGAACTGCTTAGAATGTTAACAACTGGTTCTAGCGAATAGGTGCGAACTGGTAGAATCCCACCCCTGCTCAAACTGTCTACCATGGACTTCATCCCATTCCTAAGAGGTCCTTATAGGGATTGTGCATAAATGCACCAGTGAACCTACCATCCCTGTCTTACTTTCTCAATTTATCTGTATTTACTTCCTTTGTTGTTGTTTATGTTCATACTTATACTTGTTATCTTGTACATGTTTGACAAACAAACAAATAAATAAAAAATATTTTTTTCTGTGATTGTAAAAGCGTGCCACACTCATTTCTACATATAGTCCTCAAGTTACAACAATTCATTTAGGGACCATTCAAAGTTACAATGGCAGTGCAAAAAGGGAATTATCTTATGATGTTTTTCATACTTACGACTGTTGGTCCCGGTGATCTGGCAAATGACTCATATTTACGACATTTACAGTGACCTGATGTAATGTGATAATCTTTTAGGACCTTCTGTCAAGCAGAATCAATGAGGGAAGCCAGATTCGCTTAACAAATATGTTACTAACTTAGCAATTGCAGTGATCCATTTAACAACTGTGGCAAGAAAGTTCATAAAATAGGGCAATATTCACCTAACAAATGTCTCCCTTAGCATCAGAAATATTGGGCTCAATTGTTATCGTAAGTTGACTGCCAGTATTGTTGTCAGGCTCCAGAAACCAAGAAAGACACATTGTGATTCTTGCAAGCAGATTTCTTTATAGTTGCTTGCCCATAGACAAAAATCTTGCCATAGTACCACCTCTATAAACTATATGCAAACTACCAGCCCTATAAAATACATACTCTGGGAACTATTAGGGAGGATCTGTCTTCACCTTCTTTCTCTCACACAAAGTATCTGAACTGAATTGCCTCTTGCTCCTCTGGAATGCTCTCCCTCCTTCCTGGGAAACCAGACTACATTCCATCACAATTGTCTTCCTCCATCTCCTCCTTTTTACTCTGTTGGTATCACATAAATATACACCAGACCCACCTTAGATATGAAACATTAATGTGAACATCCTGGGTCAAATTGCTTACAAGAGTCAAAGACATCATAATGTCCGGGAACATTTTTTGGAGGGTTATACTCAACCAGGAAGTTATGCCAGGTATAAAAATCCCACAAAAGCCAAGATGCCAATGATTTCATTGTAGTTACACCGTCTCTAGATCATATCCTCCACAACCATATGATTTCCCATGCATAGTTCATTCAGACAGCGTCAACAGAATATCACAATCAAATGAAACACTAATGGCTGTGATTGTGAGATTCTCCTGGCTCAAGCATTATGTAGAAATAGATTTATGATCCTGTTACAAATGCTCAGAAATAGATTCAACTTCTTTGGATTTCCCACATCATCCCCACAAATCCATATCCAGGCTGGATATAATCTTGATGAAAACCAAATCTACAAAAATGCAGACCAGTGGGGAAAAGGGGATCAAAAATAATAATGGTAATAATTAGAACATGCAATCAGAAGGAAGAATTGTTGGAAGAGTCTATCCCAATGAAGAAAGTTTTACTACCATGGTGTAAAAAAACCCACAACTATGAAACATATGGTAATATAAACTTGGAAAATGAAAAGGAGAACAAGAAATTTGAGGGGAGAGCCCATTACCTTCTCACATATTATGGTATATTAATCATACATTCAGTTTTATTTCCTGTGAGTTATCCAACTCACTGGAAAAGGATAAATGAATAGAACGGAACATCTAACAGACCATGGAATTTTCTTTCAGCTGTCTATATAACCAGAATTTTATAGATGACTTGTGGTGCAAGCATTTCCATATCTATTTCTTTTGAATTCTTAAGCAAAACGTTCCTCATCTTTTCTTTAAATCTCCCCCAAAATAAAGTTTTAAAAACCCGAATATGCCTTTTAAACTATTTCAGTATTTGCAATACCGGGATTTTGCATTTAAACGCTCCTTCCATACTTCAGCATTAACAGCTTATCCAAACAAGAATTTTTTTAAAAAAAAAACAGGTTTTCCCCACCTCCTCATTGTAGACCGTACTGCTTCTTTTCATTATAAGACAAAGAGATGTGAAGAAGCTGTTTTTTGTTTCAGCTGAACATTCTTTTTACTTTCTGGGAAGAGATAATGTATATCGCATGTCCCAAAGCATTAGATGGAATATCAAAGGGATGGAAAGCATGATGCTGTCCAAGATTTAGTTTTTGGGATTTAAAGTAGGACCTGGGGGATATCTGCACTTTGGGTGAGGACAGATATAAACCTTGTGTAATCCTTCTCTATCCAAGAGGCATTAGGATGGATGTAATTACATACAGTTGCACTGAAAGGAAAACAAAAGTTTTGGGTATGTTTCTCTTATAAACAGAGAATCTTGAGCAGAAACAATGCTGGGATCCCTTTTTAATGCATGCTAGGTTTCTAAAATGCAATTGTTGCTCAGTAGGCATGTGGCTATTCAGGTAGTCCTCAGTTTATGGCAACAGTTGGGACCTGAAGTTCTGTTGGTAAGCAAAGCAGTTGTTAAATGTGTCATGCCTGATTTTACGCTCTTTCTTGCTTTGGTTGTTAAGTGAATTATTGCAGTTTGTTGAATGACTCATGCAGTTGTTAAGCAAATTTGTCTTCTCCCATTGACCTTGACAGAAGCCAATTAGAAAGGTCACAAATGGCCATTAGAACCCTGCAATTGTTGTAAATATATACTGTTTTGAATTTTACTCATGCGACTGTGGGATGCTGGTCGTAAGTGCAAGGACTGGTTGTAAGTCACTTTTTTCAGTGCTGTTTTAACTTCAAATGGTTGCTAAGGCAATGATTGTAAGTCAGGGACCACCTGTAAGAGGTAATATCCTCTGAATTTATAATCTGAGTGCAAAATCTAGGTGCTAGAAAAACATACAAATGTTTTCAATAACTTTTTACAACTTTCAGTTGCTGATTCCAGCTACTGGCATGTTTATTTGGAGTTCATTTTTTTTGCCTGTAAATTATGCAGAAGTTGGAACCATAATACTTTCATTCCAGTGCTTTGAAGACATGTCTTTAAAAAATCAAAGTACCATACACAGACGCAATCTAGATAATTTCATAATTGGGTGCCTGTTTCACAAGGTCTATAGGAAACTTCTCATATTAATCTTCCTTGTTTTTAAAAGCAATATGTACCTCCCTCAAAACAATTAAACAGATTAATCTTCAAGATGGAAAATGAATATTTGGAAGTATATGTGAGACCAGCTAAGAAGGCAACCAGGGAAAGAATGCTTCCCCTCCCCAATTTTTCAGAAAATGTAAGATAAAGAAGATAAGATGGATCATGTGTTCAGTTTTCAAACTTTAGGAATCCAAAACTTAAGACTGTCTAAATGAGCTACCATTGGATGGTATTCTTCTTAGGAACAGAAAAAAGCTAGCTATGACCTCTAAGGATATTAGCTGGCATTACGACTTTGGAATGGATTTTGGTTTTTGCGTATCAATTCTAATTTTATGAACATCTGCTATATCGACAGAATTTAAATATTCTGAACTGGAGACATTGAGGATCCTAAATTAGAAGATTAGATTATAAGCACTGATGCTGTCTCTTCTCTTAAGATCTAGATTGCATATTGTTCCTCAATGGTCTCTGGGTTGGGTTGACCCAAGACTCCAGATGAAAGCAAAATACAGGTAGTCCTCAATTTATGATGATCATCGAGCCCAACATTGTCACTATTAAGTGAAACATTTGTTAAGTGAGATTTGCCCCATTTTACAATGTTTCTTGCTGCAGTTGTTAAGCAAATCACTGCAGTTGTTAAATAAGTAACATGGTTGTTAAGTGAATCTGGTTTCCCCATTGATTTTGCTTCTCAGAAGGTGTGATGAACCAGAGTGTAACACAAATGTAACAAAATCCAAAACGTAAATGAATGTCCTTTAATGCCTCCAACTTGGCCCCACTGTTCAATAATACTCACTTGGAGATTAAACATATGAGCAAATAGAGGTGAAATAAAAAAACCAAACAAACTACAATGACGAAATTACCACAACAGAACAAGAGAAGTATTTACCAAATTCAAGGAGATAACAAGGCACAGTCTGTTGGAAGGATGCCAACCAAGATAACTTCAGCCCAAATAAAACACGCTTTGTTTCCAGCGTTTGCCTATACGCAGGTCCAAATTCTTATTCAGTTGTCACACCTACAGCCCATGAAGAGGATCAAGGCTCTCTCCTCCCGAGGAGACCATGTCTCTCCCTTATCCTCTCCTCCTTGCGTGCCCTGGGATGGATAGGTGATGGGCCTGGGTCCTTCTCTGACTGCTCAGCCGGCCTCTGCCCTTCCCCAGCCTCCTCCACAACCTCTGGAGCCACACTTCCACTCCCTGTCGGCTGTTCCTCCTCTCCTTCAGAGTCAGTCTCCACCAGGGGCATGACAGAAGGTCTCAGAAGGTGATCATATGACCCCAGGGCACTGCAACCATCATGATATGAGTTAGTTGCCAAGCATCTGAATTTTGATCATGGGGGCGATGCTGCAATGGCTGTAAGTGTGAAAAATGGTCATAAGACCCTTTTTCAGTGCGGTTGCAACTTCAAATGGTCACTAAATGAACTGTTGTAAGTTGAGGACTACCTGTATGGCAGTGGATTTTAAAAACAGAGGTCATGCGTGTGGTATTGTTCTTACCCAAACCTTGTTCAAGGAAATAAACATGAAACAGAGGTAACAGAAAAACCTTTTAATGATTTTTACAAATTCCATTCCTTAAAAGGCTGTTTCAAATTAATTATCTCTGGTAAGAACGAGCCTTGCCAAGGTGGTGCAAGGCTGCCAAGAACACTAGATAAAGTGACTAAGAAATATTTCAAACACAAAGAGTCTCCAAACACCAATCAAGATATTCTGAATGTCCACAAGGCTTGAGTGCAAAAGCTTCTTTGCTTCCTGCAAAGAACTTTGGTTTCTCAGCCGGCTTTTATCTCTTAAGGGAGGGGCCATTACCTTGCAGCCTTACTCCCAAGTCACCCATGCTGCTGCAGCTGCTCTTTCCTTCAAGCAGCCCTGCGCGCACATGCGCTGGGCACGGGCTCCTTGGGGACCTCTTCATCACTGCTGCCAGCCTCCACAATCTCTGAAGGCAGCATTCCACTCCCTGATGGTCCTGGCCTCATCCCTGCATCACGCGCAGGCTCCTCAACTGAGTCCTCGCTCTCTGAGGCCACAGCCGTCCGCACCTGCAGTTGGCAAACCACAACAGGTATCATACTTTCACATTAAACTCATGGAGATATTGAATCACATGTATATTTATTTATTTATTTATTCAAATTTGTATACCATCCCCTCTCCCTAAGGACTCGGGGTGGTTCACAGCCAGATAAAAACATATAAATACAGATATAATAATTTTAAAATAAATTAAAAGAATTAAATAGATTGGCTTTAAGAGTTAAAAGTGGGGAATTAGAAAAATTAAAAACCATTTAAAAACCAAATTTATTACCATTTTATATAACTCTAGGCCAGACCGGCTAGATGGAATAGGTGGGTTTTTAGTGCGCGCCGGAAGGTCAACAAGTCGGGGATGGTCCTTATCTCCAGGGGCAATTCGTTCAGAGAGAAGGCCCGAACCCTCAGGGCCGTCAGCTGTCCAGCCAGTGGTACCCCAAGGAGGCCCGCTCTATGAGAGCGCACTGGTCGGCGAGAGACTGACGGTGGTAGCAGGCGGTCCCGTAAGTACCCAGGTCCCAAGCCATGGAGCACTTTAAAGGTGGTCACTAACACCTTGAATCGCACCCAGAAGGCCCCTGGGAGCCAATGCAGCTCGCGCAAAAGCGGTGTAACATGGGAGCTCAGAGGAGCCCCCAAGACGACCCGCGCAGCCGCATTTTGCACCAGCTGGAGCCTCCGGGTGCTCTTCAAGGGGAGCCCCATGTAGAGAGCATTGGCATAACCCAGCCGGGAGATGACGAGGGCGGATGTATAGCAGGCCAGCTACAAATTTGTCAGGTCAGAAAAGATAGATCTTGCAAGACATTGTGATCCTAGCAAAACAGAGGCAACCAGGGTTATAAAAAAAAATCCAGTGGATTTAGATAAGCATTGCTCTGCAGATGTGCCTATGTCTCATGTACTCACTTCTCCTGTGGGATCTGTAAATCTCATGTTTTTCTTGCTGGGTGTGATCAATCTTCATTGGCTTTAAGCTAACCTATAACAAGCTCCAAAAACACAGCAAAGATAGGGAAGAAACGATAAACACAGTTATAATTATTTTCCTCCAATGTTTCGAACTTGGGAACCTGAAGAAAGCTTTAAATGCCATCCCGAATATTTAAAATATTTGGCATTGGTCAGGAAATAACAGTTATAAATAGTTCTGCAAAACATTCATATGCTTTGGCTGCCTACTTAACTGGCAAGCGTTCACCTTCCTGAGAAGTTCCAAGACACAAAATAGCATTGTGTTGACAGTTCTTTTCACCCTGTTGCAATCATAGGCAGAGTAAGTTTGAGATGAAAAGGGGTGAGACATAAGGGGGGCTTTAGTCCTGTGGCAGAGATACCCTCCCAGCCAGTGGTGGTATTCAAATTTTTTTCATTACCAGTTCTGTGGGCATGGCTTGGTGGATGTGGCATGGCTTGGTGGGTGTGGCGTGGCTTGGTGGGCATGGCAGGGGAAGAATATTGCAAAATCCCCATTCCCTCCCTACCCCACTACCCTGCTTTCCAGCTCCGTTCTCCTGTGCAGAGCAACAAAAGAAGACCTAGTTGATCAGCTGGGACTCAGGAGGCAGAGAATAGGTGGAGGCAGGGCCAGTCAGAGGTGGTATTTGCCGGTTCTCCGAACAACTCAAAATTTCCACTACCGGTTCTCCAGAACCTGTCAGAACTGGCTGAATAACACCTCTGCTCCAGCCTACCTTTGTGGCAAATGGAAGTTGATCAAAAATGATTCTCCAGAGCATCATATAGGGGTTGGACTAGATGACCTCCAAGGTATCTTCCAACTATACAATACTATGATTCATGTACTGTAGGCAGCCTGGGATGTTTCCTCTGAGGTAATGGCTGCCACTTATTTTGTCTGAGCACAGCTGATAAATCAGATTAGGCAAGCCACACATTATGTTTATTCAAGATACTTAGCACTACAAAGTGTTATCTAAAGTTTTAGGCTTAATTATGTGCTCCAAACTCAAATTAGCCACCATCTTGAATCTCTTTAATGCTGATGCTGTGGCCAACATTTCCTAAAAGGAGGCAAGAAGGCAGCTGTTGTAAATTTGCAGGGCATGCTCTGCCTAAAAGCTTCTGGAAAATAAAGAGTGCCCGTGGGGGGGGGAGAAAATCATGGCACTTGCTAACTCATACCCTCTTAAGTCATTCTTTAGTTGAGATTCATTATAACATTTCATCATCTAAACCAGGGGTGGAAAATTATGGCCCCTTTAAGACCTGTGGACTTCAATTCCTAGACTTCCTGAGCCAGCTTGGCTGGCTAAAGAATTCTGGGAGTTGAAGTCCACAGTCCTAAAGAGAGGCCATAGTTCTTTACCCTTGGTCTAAACCCATGAAAAAGCATTTCTTCTATGATTTCAACAACTTCTACCTTGCCCTCAACCTATTATTGCATATCGGACATTAATACAATCAAAGGAGTCCAGATATATTTCACGAGAACAGTCCTCCACTCCTCTACTCGCAACAGAATACCTTATGTCACCAGACTTGAAATTTTAGGCTCAGACAACTTAGAACTACGTTACCTTCAGTCCAACCTAAGCATAATACATAAAATTATCTGTTGCAATGTCTAACCCGTCAATGACTACTTCAACTTCAATAACAACTATACACAAGCACACAATAGATAGAAACTCAAGGTAAACTGCACCAAACTCATTGCAGGAAATACAACTTCAGCAACAGAGTTGTCACTGCCTAGAATAGTCTACCTGACTGGTTTCTTCCCAAAACCCCAAAAACTTTAATTTTACACTGACTACTGTTGATCTCACCCCATTCCTAAGAGATCTCTAAGGGGCATGCATAAGTGCACCAATGTGCCTACCGTCCTGTCTTAATGTTTCCTTTTATTCTTACCCATTTCATGTATTAATAATCATGTCTATACTTATATCTATTATCAAATGCATGCTCGACTAAATAAATAAATAAAATAAAAATAAATAAATGACTGCAGGATGCAGCAAATGGTTATAAATGCTAATAAATTTTACAAACAAACAAATAAAAATAAAAAATGTGGGCTGGTTGCCAAGCACCCAAAATGTGGTCGTGAGGCCGTGACCCCACCTACTGTTGTAAGGTCAGAATCAGGTTGTAAGCACTTCCGGGTAAGTTCTCTGTAACTTCAACTGGTCACAAAGTGAGTGATCATAAATCAAGAACGACCTGTATTTTGTCATCTTCCAGCAATAGGATTCAGTACAGGAGAAATAGAACAAATTTTGCAGACACACAAAAATGATGGACTCTAGAACTCAAATTAAGAACCAAGTATAGCATTAGACCATTCCAGCTTTCAGGACATTCTATGGCAGACTTCAAAGTGATTGTTTTGGAAAAACAGGACTTCAAAAGCATCATCCAGGAGAAATGGATGAATCCACCCACATCAGTAGGTTTCAGGCAATGTCAGAAGGAGTCAACAAACACAATGGGTATTTTACACACTCCAATTGCTGACTGATGAGATACTTGTAATCTGTCTCATTGCATCTGCGTAGCCAATCAGTAGAGACCTTCAAATTTCTAGGTTCTATCAAATCACAAGACCTAAAATGGACACCTAACATCAAAAATGTGATCAAAAAAGCACAACAAAGAATGTTCTTTCTGTGCCAACTCAGAAAGCTCAAACTGACCAAGGAGCTTCTGATACAGTTCTACAGAGGAATTATTGAGTCTGTCATCTACACCTCTATAACTGTCTGGTTGGTTTGCAACCCAACAGGACAGACACAGACTTCAGAGAGTAATTAGGACTGCAGAAAAAACAATTATTACCAACCTGCCTTCCATCGAGGACCTGTATACTGCACAAGTCAAAAAGAGGGCTGTGAAAATATTTACAAACCCCTCACATCTTGGACATAAACTGTTTCAACTCCTTCTCTCAAAACTGACGCTATAGGGCACTGCACACCAGAACAACTAGATACAAGGACAGTTTTTCCCCGAATGCCAAAAAAATAATTCCCTCAGCACTGTCCAACTATTTACAAAGTCTGCACTATTACTGTTAATCTTCTCATCACTCCTTATCGCCCATCCCCTCCCACTGTATGACTAATTTTGTTGCTTGTATCCTTACAATTTATATTGACTGTTTCCTAGTATGATTTGATTGCTTATTATACCCTATGACTATCATTAAATGACGTACCTTATGATTCTTGATGAATGTATCTTTTCTTTTATGTATACTGAGAGCATTTGCACCAAGACAAATTCCTTGTGTGTCCAATCACACTCGGCCAATAAAGAATTCTATTATTATTATTGTTGTTGTTGATGATGATGATGATAATAATAATAATAAGTCTCCTCCTCTTCCCTCTCCATCCACCACTTGGTCATCCTATCCGAAATCCTACATCAGTCTATCAACCCAGTGTTTCTCAACCTTCACAACTTTAAGATGTGTGGACTTCAAATCCCAGAATTCCCCAGCCAGCATTTAAAGTAGCCTTGAGGCAGCGATTCTGAGGGTTGAAGTCTGCACATCCTGGTCTAACCACTTTGAGAGCTGTAATTCACAAAAGCTGATGGCTTTTAATAAAATTTGTGAGATAGAAAAAGTGTTCCTAGGCTCCTGTGATTTGTTTATTACCTCCTCCCACACACACATCTGGAGAAAAGAACAAAATGCTAACTGAAAGGAAGTAGAAAACCTAAGCATATTTTTCACTGAATGCAATGGGACCCAATAGTATATTTCCTTGGGGTTGTAAATCAGTGTCAAATGGAATAAGCAACTCAATACCCTTAAGATTTTTTCTCCAGGTTTCACCCTAGGTTACATTGTGAGAAATCCCCTGACAACATGGAGTAAGACATGCTGAACAGAATAACAATTTATGCACACAGATAGTCTTTGACTTACAACAGTTCATTTAATGACCGTTCAAAGTTACAAAAGTTACAAAAATTTTATGACTTATGACTATTTTCCACACTTATGATCATTGTAATATCCCCATGGTAATGTGATCAAAATTCAGATGTTGGCAACTCATATTTATGATGGTTGTAATGCCTTGGGATCATATGATTACTTTCTGCAACCTTGTCAATGAGGAAACCATCATGTTACTACATAACTTATTGTCATGCCCCTATCAGAATCTGACTCGGAGGAGGAAGCCGGACAGCTGACAGGGAGTGAGAGTGTGGCTCCGTTGGCTGTGGAAGAAACTGGGGAAGGGCAAAGTCCGGCTGGGCAGAGCAGGGGAGAAGTAGAGCAAGGGAGAGGGAATTCAGAGGAAGATCCAGGCCCATCTCCTCTTCATCCTAGGGCATGCAGGGAGGAACGGAAAAGAGAGCAATGTGGGTTGTGTGGCTTACAGGGGAGGAAAGGGCCCTGATTCCTTTCATTAGCTGCAGCTGGGAACACAGTGTATAAAAAAGGAAGCTGCACGCAGCAAGTTGTTGGGAGCAATTGTGAATTTATCTGGTATCGTCGTGGCTCATTTGTGATCCTGGCGTCTTCCCAACTATGTGAGTTTTGCCGTGCTTTCAAGTCTGAAATTCCTTCTCCTGCCCTGTCAAGCTAATTACTTCAGTTTGGTTTGTTTGGATTTTAAGTTACAGTTTGTGTGTACCTTATTTTGGACTGAATTTTCTATAGTTAAAGGTTGTTCCTGGGAGAGTTTTTTCCAGCCAAAGGTAACCTGGACATTGGGGGCAAAGTTGGAGATAATAAAGGGGATTCTTATTGCTTATTTGACTGTGTTGCCTTTGTGCCATGCCCCAGGTCATCACACTTATCAACTGCAGTGATTCACTTAACAACTGTGGCTAGGAAGGTCGAAAATGGAGCATAATTCACTGAATAAATGTTTCAATTAGCAACAGAAATGTTGGGCTCATAAGTTAAGGATTACCTGTACTTACCTGGAAGTGACTGATATGAATTCAGTGAGACTTACTACTTAATGTGGGCACCTGTAGCTTTATGTTTGTTGAGCCAGATACAATATTCAGTCTTTCTCTGTCTGTGCATGGTTGTGTGCACAAGGGAGCTTAATTTTTAAATTGTTAAAGAGGAGAATGTTTTGTTTACTTTATAGATGGGAGATCAATTAAGCTTGCAAATGAAATGACTTATTTTTACAGGTAATTAACTTTAATCAGTTTTCATTATTTCAGTTAATATTAATGCAATTTTTGTCCTACTCTTCCCTCCTTCCCTCTCTCTCTCTTTTAGAACATGGCCTCAGGCCAGGTAAATATTCATTTATATGTATATGAATATGTTCTAGGACTGGGCAACAACTTTGAAGCAGATGTTCCAGAATGTGTGGGAACATGAATGAAGCATTTCTTTTGGAAACAATAGAACAGCTTCTTGTTTTTCCAGGACAGCTTCCAAAGCAGCCAATAATTACAGAAGACACGGCTGCTTTAATTATTTGAGGAGAGGTGTTTTTGTTCATGCTGCAACACATCATAGAGAACCCTTTCTGGGAAGTTTTGTACAATCCCAAATATGTATGTTGTATGCACCGAATTGAGGCAAATGCAGACACTTATTTGAGAATGTCACAATCTCCAGGACTGAATTCAATATGAGTTGACAACTCTACTCAGCAAGCTGGTCGTGATAGATTGTTGGTTTGCATACAATATTTAGCAGACAAATATTGTAAATATATTTCAGAGGGCTGCCTTAAATTCAGGCTCCATCCTGAATTCAGATACCATCCTTTCAATTAAATGTGACTGCATCAATGCCATTACATGTATATTTTTCTGTAAATACCAGCTATAGTAAAGAGTTTAACTGTATACCTCCCCAGCCCTGATACCTCGTCCACTTTTATCCCCATTTATGGTTTATATAGTGAAGAAAAGTGGATGGTCAAATTTTATGGAGCTAGTTTCCATTGGAGAAGAAAGTATGTGTTTTCAATGTGATTCATTTACAAAGATCTGGTAAAGGCATGGCAGATGATCTAAAACAGGCATGCAAGTGGGTCACGGATCACCCCAGGGCTACATAAGCCCCTTTCCAATTGACTGCATGTCACTTTATGAAAGCAAATGCACCAATACACGCCAATGTGTAAGTTGCAACACATTAAGATGAAGACAACTGAATCAGCCCTCAGAAATAACCTTCTCGCCATTCCCTGCTGGCTCTTGTAATCCCAGGCTGTAAGCAAAATTAGGACATTTATTATCTTCCTAGCGAGCAATCACACATGGCAGATGTGCTCACTTGCAATTTATTTGGTAGCTGTACATTGTGCATGCTTGTTTTATTAGGTTGCGTGTTTTTTTTTTAAATTTGTCTTAAAGAAATGACTTCCCTCTCTGTTACGGTGAAAAGAAACAATCGTATGCGTGCAGAAGCATAGCTATTCTCTCTCAAATTCTTCAAGATCGTTTTTAATCAAAAACACCCTTCTTTTGTACTCCAGCAGACCTTCTGTAAAATAGGGATTAGACAAAGAATTCACAACATGACAACTGATAGTATAAGACAATCCCTAACAAAGCAGGAAGGAAGTCTCTAAAATCCATTTGTCGCAGACAGCCCTTTTGCCTTCATGCCCTCAAGGTTGTACATCTAATGGGATAGAAATCCATTTTAATGACAAATTAAATGAACCAGACTAAATTAGGCCGAAAGTTTGCTTCTCTGGTCCGACCATAACTGGGGTTATACCGCAGAAAAGATCCTTGAACTAAAGCTTCCCTTTCCAATCCAGATTGAATAAATTCATTTAATATATTCATTTGATGAGACGTGGGGAAAAGGAAGAATAATGGCTTTTTGCAGCATTTGAAATAATTGTCTTGTCCTCATTGTTATTCTGTGGTTTCTATTTTCCCTTCCCTTTCCTCGAGTTTACATATTTTTTTCTGGTAAAGGGGGAATTAGACTGGAGCAGCAAAAAACAGGACAGCTACTAGATAGCAGCAGTCAGATGCAGAAAATTAAGGCGCCGGGTTAGAAGTCAGGAGACAGTGAGTTCTAGTCCTATCTTAGGGATGAAAGCCGACTGGGTGACTTTGAGGCTGTCACTCTCTTTCTTAGCCCAATCCAGAGGTGGTATTCAGCAGGTTCTGACCAGTTCTGGAGAACCGGTAGCGGAAATTTTGAGTAGTTCGGAGAACTGGCAAATACCACCTCTGACTGGCCCCGCCCCCATCTGTTCTCTGCCTCCCGAGTCCCAGCTGATTGGCTGGGTCTTCTTCTATTGCCCTGCACAGGAGAACGGAGCTGGAAAGCAGGTTAGTGGGGTGGGGAGGGAATGGGGATTTTGCAGTATCCTTCCTCTGCCAGGCCTACCAAGCTACACCCACCAAACCAAGCCATGCTTACCAAGCCACACCCACAGAACCGGTAGTAAAAATTTTGAATCCCCCCACTGGCCCAACCCATTTCAGAAGGTTGCTGTTATTGTTGTAGGGAAAATAAGAGGAAGAAGGGTATTAGGTATGTTTCACCACCTTGAGTTATTTATAAAATAGGCTGGAAATAATTTTTAAAATGTAAAAAAGTCACTCTATTGTGCACTTTCAGCTTCTGTCTTTCATTTTCCACCTTTGTTTTCCTTCGTTCGTCTTTCTGAGGGGAGGAACATGCTGCTTTTCTCTGGTTAGCCCGAAAACATTACTCAATTAACTATGGTGATTAACTAGTTAATGATGAATTTAATCAATGTCCCTTTGTCTTCCTCTGACAAGTCCATTAATATCAGCCTGAGTCTTCTTTTTTTTCCTCCGGCTCTCCTTTTGGGCCTCAAAACACTAATCTTCGGCATAATTATGTAATGATTTTTCCAAGGGCTAAATTAAGCAAGTTAAAAATGATAATTGTATATTGGACAATGGCGCTGGTGGTCAGGTCAGTTCTGATGTTGAAAAGGCCCTCGTTTACTGCTATTGAGCCAGGTTTCACCTAATCTGTACCCAAACATTTGGTTTTTCTTGCCTCAGTGTAAAACTAGTTTTTTGCTGCACTGAATTTCATTTTGCTAAATAGGGCCCAGTGTTCAAGTCTGTCAGGATTCATCTGGATTTTGAGTCTATCTTCTAGAGCGTTGACTATTCCTGTCAGTTTAGTGTCATTTGTAAATTTGATGAGCTCCCCTTCTATTCCTTCATCTAAATTGTTTATGAAGATGTTGAAGAGTATTGGGCCTAAAAAGAAACATTGGGGTACCCCACTGCTTCCTTCCTTCCACGTAGATGTAGTTCCATTGAGAATCTACGTTTGAGTACATTTTGTCAACCAGTTATAAATCCATCTGGTGATCATGCCACTTTTTTTTTTTAAGCTTACCAAGAAGTTGGCTGCTGGTCCATTGGTTTACAATATGTGAAGCTATTTATTTATACATTTATAAATAATAACTTAGGGCTTAGCAGGTTGTGTGAACCCAAATACAGTTGTTCTATTAAGCATCATTGAATACACTGTGATTGTGTGACTTGTCTTTTTTTACAAGTTAGATTAAGCTATGATTTGCTTCAATAAGATCTGTTGAACAAACCATTTTGGTCTGGCTCAGATATATGTCTATCATGTCTTGGTTTTGGTTAAGGACACTAGAATAGCTCAGCTGTTTGTTGAAATTCCTTCTGAGTAAGCTTGCCTGGAATAGAGGTACAAGTAAGGAAGTCTTTAAGACTACTAAGAAGTAAGTCACATCTGAATACTATTTTAATTAAGGCTGTGCATCTTACTTGGAAAAACTTTCTTGTGCAATATTCAAAAGGCTTCGTTACACAAAATAAGATCAAAGGGAAATATAACTAGCTTGGCATTCAATTTTGTATCCTGAATTTCTTATATAACTAGTACACAAGGCTTTTATAGAATTACAATTTGGAGCATTCATTTATTTCGGCCAAATATATTCCTTTTGTCATGTGCTGGGATTAATATTCAAATGTTTACTTTTAAAAAAACTCTTAACCAAACAAGCCAGCAGAATTTTGAATTGTAATGTAAAAAGTGCAGAATGGCTTTTTAAAAATAGGTTTGTAAGGCATTGTTATGTCATTTCTAATTCTGTTGTAACCCTTGTACTAGCTTCATAAGGTTGTTTAGAAAAAATAATATATACAAAACAGTACCATTAAATATTCAGTCACCCTTCTTTTAGGATCCTGGAAAATCAATTGAGGGGGAGAGAGATTCATCATCTTTCCTTGTGGAGTTAATAAACCACCAGTCAAGAAATTCCTGTCCCATCTGCATCCTTCATAAACAATAAATCTACCAGGATAATGTTACATTTATGTACTTACTCTTTGAGTACCGAGGCTGATAAATAGAACCAATGACAAATTCAGCTGTTATTGTCATTGTTGCTTTCTGACATGCATAGAGATTCATGGTTTTAAATGCCCCTTTCTCCCTCTCTGTGCATTAGATAAATCCAGATCCAGGGATTATATTCATATATATGTATATATAAACAACAAAAACATACTTCTTTTATATCAGTTACTCATACTTCTTTTATATCAGTTACTTTTGTATTCCCACAACCTTTCTTAATTCCATCTCTTTGTGTGTTTACCATATACAATTCTTTTTTTCCTCAAATAATTATGAGTTTCAAAAGAATGATAAAATACAAAATAACATAAAGGGGGTAGAATGGTAGGGGGGAAGGTAAAAGAGGGAAAAATTTAAAAGATGATAAAATAAGTAAATAGAAAGAGCAACTTCCTGTTACTAAATAATAAGGAAGAGGGGGAATTTTTTACAATTTGGAATATATGGTACAAATGGTTGTATAAAAAGGAAGTAAAGATGTCTAGTGAAACTGATTAAACAAACAACAAGGGAAAATGGAAATAAGGATAAATGTATATATAGCTATGTATATATGTAAAATAATATAATTAAATAAATATTGTATTATAAGTGTAATAATAACATAAAAAGTAAGCATTTAGGAAACAAGTTATAGATTTACTTGTAACAAATGACTTTAATTGACACTAATAGAAATGTACACTGCTATGAAAACGTTGCAAAAATGTGAGAACATGTTTCTCTGTTTAAAAATATATTCTTTTTTTAAAAACTTTCAATAAACATTATTAAAAAAAAGAAGAAGACCCCGGTTAGGTCAACCCCATCCCCCACCCCAAAAAAAAAAGAAGAAGAAAGAGCAACTTCCTACTGTTTTCAGTACAGATATAAATATATAATACAGCAACCTCTTGCTCTAGGCTTAAGCAACCAATTCTAAAATACCTCATTCTTACAACGTGCAACCTATATTTATGTGACTGTGTTTCTACCCACTTTGTGGATAGAAACACAGTCACATAACACTTTTCATATATCCACTATCCTTCTGTCAGCATTTGTGCTTCTTAAAATCTCATCTATCCATTTTAATGAAAAGAAGGACTGGGGTGACATGACAGCAGTGTTCCAATATTTGAGGGGTTGCTACAAAGAAGGAGAGGGGTCAGGCTATTCTCCAAGACACCTGAAGAAGCAATGGATGGAAACTAATCAAGAAGAGAACCTACCTAAAACTAAGGGAAAATTTCCTGACAGAATAATTAATCCATAGAACAACTTGCCTCCAGAAGTTGTGGGTATTCCAACACTGGAAGATTAGATAACCATTTGTCTGAAATGATATAGGGTTTCCTTCCTGAGCAGAGGGTTAGACTAGAAGACCTCCAAGGTCCCTTCCAACTCTCTTATTCTGTTACTTGCCCTTCTTAAGTAAACATTCTACCAAAGTTCACAAATGCATCTGCCTGCTTTAGTTTTTCACCATTTCTGTATAAATGGATTGATACATTTTCCCTGTTAAACAAAATTATCTGGGTTTTGATATATTAATTAAAAGTCCAAGAGCACAGTGAAAAAATTGGTCTAAAGTTAACTATAAAGATGATTAACTAATGATAACAGGCAGTTTTAGGATTGACAATCAAGATATCAAAGTGATAGATTCGGCCTTTTAGGATCAATCACCTACAGTAAAGGAACATGCAGTCAAAAAATACTCTGCAGAAAGTACTCGGTAAAGCAGTTATGAAGGTCTTGAAGAAGATATTCAAATGTGATCTTTCTAAACCTACAAAGATCAGAATTTTGTAAGCCTTAGCTGTTTTCTTACAACTTTCTTACAACTAAGAAGTATTTCATTACCCGAACTAGGTAATATCAACACTGTTCAGGTAATAACACATCTGCAAGAAAACAACCAAGCTCAGAGAGCATCAAGGATCCCCTCATTTCAAATCTGAGCTACAAATATTTTCCTCTATCAGTAAGCCATGGTGACACTCCATGGAAAAGAAACCTGGAATTTAAAGAAGCAGGACAGGAAATGTATTGAGGCTTTGATCTTTGGTGCTGGAGAAGACTCCTGAGAATGGGAATGGTGGGAGGAAGGAAAAGATAAGGATGCCCAGGAGCGTGGTAGATGGATTCAGTTACAGTGGGGATGAATGCACCATTAGAATAATTAAAAGAACAGATTAGATAAAGATACATCATCTGTCAGAAATGCCAGAGAAGGTAGTTCCCGTACATCAGTTCATTCTATGAAAGCACTGGACACCTCTCACTTTTAGAACTTGTTAGGACCAACCAACATTTTCTTCCTAGTCGTTTAAATAAATTGTTTCTTGTCCTTTCTTCTGGAAAAGCTTTGAAAATTCTTTAAACAATTAATCAGTGGAACAACTTTACTCCAGTAGTTGTGGGTGCTCCAACACTGGAAGTTTTTAAGAAGAGATTGGGCAACCATTTGTCTGAAATGGCATATTGGTTTCCTGCCTGAGCAGGGGGTTGGACTAGGTGACCTCCAAGGTCCCTTCCAATTCTGTTAATTGCTTAAATATTTCATGGAGAAAACCTATCTATGTCGTCACTAAGAGTTGTAAATGACTTGATGGTACATAATCAATTAATATATTTTGAGACTCATGTTGACGGCATACCATTTCCCAGCT
This sequence comes from Bungarus multicinctus, assembly GCA_023653725.1. NCBI lineage: Eukaryota > Metazoa > Chordata > Lepidosauria > Squamata > Elapidae > Bungarus > Bungarus multicinctus. The sequence continues at coordinate 258,673,111 of CM042834.1, forward strand.
AACAACATAGTATCATCTAAGTACAAAAATACGTACTGTATACATTCATATTCCCAAACAACACACCTCTAATGTCACCACAAACATTCCTTATACATTTATCCATAAACACATCAAGCATCTTTGTATTACTTCCTACTCAATGCTGAACCATTCACTAAGCATTCATTTTACCCCCTTACTTCCATCATATATAAACATTTGGTATCCATATTAAATTTAACACTCATGTAAAACATCCCATAATTTAAAGAATGACAAGTAAGAGACACAAAGCAGCATTTGAATTGGGGCATTCCTTCCCAGTTTACCCTGTGAGTCTCTGCATTTATGACTGCCAATAAAGCTACCATGCAGGAACACTGGCTCAGCGGCGTCCTACTTTTATTACTCTTGAACTGTTTCTCAACCTTGGCAACTTTAAGATATATGGCAATACTTTAAAGCTGCACAGTTCTGCTAAATCAAATGTCTCCAATCCCTGAGCCACAGCCCACTACCGATCTGTGGACTGTTGAGAACCGGGCCACAGAAATGGCAGATGAGAGCAAAAGGATGCACAACTTCATTTGTGCAAGCAGTGTGTATGTATCTAACAATCAGAAGGGTTATAGAAGCATTTGGAAAAGCTACTAAATAAAGCTAGTTGTGCTGAGGAAAAGTAATAGAGTTTGAACTAAACAAACTCCAAACTAACCAAACAAGACGACCAGCTGTTTAAAAGGCTTGGTCTCTTGAACATAACACTTGCAGCATACTCATCTATTAAACTATGCTTTAAATTGCCATCTTTCTGGAGGTTTGGGGGCTGGTAGTACCCACAACAGTCATTTTGAAGTGACATCCATCACCTTCTCTCAGAATTTTAAATGTGCCCCTGAGCTGGAAAAAGGCTGGGAGTAAGGGAATGCATTAGTCAGTGTTTGCATCTCAGCATCTTTTGCTAATTGTTGATATGCCAAGTCATAATTGATTGAATGGCTGTGGGTCATCAAATCCGTGTCAACTCTTAATAATCACATAGATCAATTTTCTCCATGGCAACCTAACTTTTTTTTTTCAGGTCTTTTAATAGTGCTTTCTTCTAATGGTGCTCTCACTATAGAACTTAGTCTGTCCACCTTGCTGCTGGTTATCTTCTTCTTCTCTTTCCTTCCATCTTTCCCAACATTAGAGCCTTTTCCAGAGCGTGTGTGTGTCCGAGTAGGATAATTTGAACCTGGACATTTGTGCATCAAGTGAGAATTGTGGGCTGATTTGTTCAATGATCCATTTGTTTGTTTTCTTGGCTGGGCTTCTCCAACTCCAAGTTCAAAAGTGCCAGTGCTCTTCCTACCTTGCTTCTTCAAAGTCGAACTTTGAAAGTTGGACTTTGCATGAAGAGTTTTCAACATGCACGAAGAGTTTTCAAATTAATAGGGTTTTGTGGAGGAAAAGTTCCCTTGGATGAAGTCGGGGACATGCACAGAACATGCAAAAATACACATATTGCATTTCCAAAGCCTGGAAATGTTTGAAACCCTCTGCTCTACACTTTTCCAAGCAATTCTGGATGAATCTGGAAAGTATTGAAAATATTTGGCTGGAAAAGGGTAGTTCTGTAGACATAAACAATCAAGTTCAAAGGGGAGTCAGTTGGCAGCTTATCTTATAAATGGCAACGTAGCTCAAGCAACAAGAAACCTGCGAAGAACCATTTCCGATTATAAGAGACTCCGCCTTAATGAGTTCACGATAAATGAAGATTAGATATTCCTCGTGCAGTTTCCAAGACTTTGTATCTACCCTTTCCCATGACTAGTGTTAAAAATAACTGAAATCTGTGTAGTTTTTGCTTGCTTGATCTTGCCCTGTTGAGCTTGGCTTGACACTCTCTTACACAGCATGCTATGGCTTGTCAAGTAGAAGTCTCTCTTTCCCAACATCCTTTATGGAAGAACATAGTCTCTTAACTCATATTTGGCATTCATTTCCTTTGGCTACCTTGAAGTAAAGGGAGATTATTGTCCTAAACAAGGTCACACCTTCAGCAATTGCTTAGAATGCCTGTTTGGTCAAGTTAGCCTTATGCCCTAGAAAATTCTCTGGAATGTCACCAACTTTCTTAAGGCAACAATCACGTCCTGGACAGCCCTATCAGATTGAATCTGACCCAAATGAAACAACAAGGAAAACTAACTCCTGCCTGGAAGGAGGGGAAAAGATTTCATGGTTCAATCTAGTTGTGCTTAGATAAATTCTCTTCCCATACTAGGTATCATGAACTACTGGTGACCCTACACATTGGATGAACTTTGAAGGTTTGGGAGCTAAATTACCATTTCTTGCCTGACACTGCCTGCTTACCCAGCCTGTGAATAAATGGTTTGTTTTAGCTGTAGTTTATTGAACAAGCCATAAATTATTGGGCTTGAGGCTGGGTTGGGCTTCATGGCTTGGATTTGAGTTACCTGACAGATCATCTCCTTCCAGCTGTTTCTACTCACTCAATCTGGTCCAGCAAGATGAATAGGATTGATGTTCTTCTTTTCTGCATGTAAGCTTCCTATTTAATATTTTTATGAAAAGATTTTTAAAAGTCATGAGGGACAATAAGCTTAGTGGGCACCAATGGAATATCTAATGACACTGTGCCCACTTATCAACACAATCTCTAGATTTCTTTGATAGCTTCTGTACTGAAAGAGCTTAGGAACAGTTAGAAGTATCTCCTTTTTCTGCAAACATCGAGCACAGCTTTTCATGTAGGTGAAAGTAGCACTTAAAATTCAGGGTTCATGCCCAAGTCTTATTCAGAATTCACCACAAGATGCAGCTTAAAGTCTATCCCAAGCACAATCACTCTGAAATAAGAGCAAACATGTCAAAATTCAAGTCTTGTGCACCAGCCAACGCTGACAGCTCTTGTTAGTTACTTTATTTGGTCTCACCTTGGCTCCAACGCTTTATGTGGAATGACATTTATCAAACCCCGAGAAAGCAACCATATAGGGCTGGTCATTGGCTGCCTTTGCTCTTGAGATCACAAGTTGGACGAGCCAGATCTGGAAAGAGCTGCAGTTGTTAGCTTTTAGAAGGAAATTATCTTTTGTATCAGAGGTAATCCTCAATTTATGACCACTGTTGGCTTCAGAATTTCCATTGTTAATCAAGGTGATTGTTAAGTAAGTCAGGCCCAGTTTTTATCCTGGTTTTTTGCCATGCTTGTTAAGCAAATCACTGCAGTTATGTGAATTATCGGTATATGGTCATTAAGCAAATCCAGCTTCCCCCATTGACTTTGCCTGTTGGAAGTCAGCTGGGAAGTTTGCAAGTTGCAATCACATGACTGCAGGATGTGCAACCAATATAAATACATGTTGGTTGTCAATCACCCAAATATTGATCACATGACCAGGGGGATGCTCTGACAGCAGTTAAGTACGAGGGCTGGTCATACACCACTTTTTTCAACACCATTGTAATATTGAACAGTCACTAAACCAATGGCTGTAAGTCAAGGACTACCTTTATGAACTTGAGTTTGAGTTTCATTCAATCTGTGAATTTACCTGCTCTGGTTCTACATCATTAGTGCAAGGCAGCCTCTATTTAAACACCCCCAGAGAAGGTAGTTCCTGCACATCAGTTCATTCCATGACAGCATTGGACACCTCTCATTTTTAGAACTTGTTGAACTAACCAACATTTCCTTCCTAGTCATTTAAATAAATCGTTTCTTGTCCTTTCTTCTGGAACAGCTTTGAAAATTCTTTGAACAATTAATCAATGGAACAATTTGCCTCTAGTAGTTGTAAATGCTCCAAAGCTGGATGTTTTTAAAAGAGATTGGACAACCATTTGTCTGAAATGGCATATTGGTTTCCTGCCTGAGCAGGGGGTTGGAATAGAAGACCTCCAAGGTCCCTTCCAATTCTGTTTTTCTGCCTGTCTTTCAGAATCCGAAAAACCATTATATCTCCCCATAGCCTTCTCTTCCCTAGGCTAAATCTTCCCATCGCCTCTTGTCTATTCTCATATATTTTTTATTTAGCATCTTGCTCTTCTGGACAGGCTCCAATGTGTCAACATCCTTCCTACTGTGCTCAGTATTCTAAGTAAGTCTAACAAATGCAGAATGAAGAGGAATGATAATGCCTGTGACACTATAATTTTTTTGATGCAACCTAGAATTGTACCTGGTTTTGTTGCAAATTGTTGGCTTGTGATCAGCTTATGAGTACAATTCCTTTTTGCATGATTATTGCTTAGTTTAATTCTCCCCCTCCTATACTTGTGGCTTTGATTTTCCCCAAAAAATATTGGGTAGAAATTCAAGTTGCTAGTCTTGATGTTCAAGCTTCTTAGGATCTTTATGAATCTAGCCACAGCTATGTTTCCAGTAGGGTTTCCTGCCTAGGCAGGGGGTTGGACTAGAAAACTTCCAGGTCTCTTCCAACTCTATTATTGTATTCTATCCCCTGCCATCCTTGTGTTTTGCTGTAATATACCAATAGAATTTGATAATTCTATTTCCAAACCTGTTCTCCAAATCATTTATACATATTTTTGAAGAAGACAAGACCTAGGCAAAGCACTTATTTCCAAACTTTCCTTCCTCTTCACATGGGAACATTGACCCTTATATAGGCAATCCTTGATTTACGACCAATCACTTAATGACCATTGAAAGTTACAACTGATCTCCCCAGAGCGACTTAGGATCCGTTTTGGAGTTGCAATGGCCGCGCACGTATCTGTAGTCACGTAATTGCATATTGTGTGCTTGGCAATTGGCTCAAATTTATGGCCATTTGCAGCAGATTCTGTTCTTTACTTCTGGTTTCTGGCAAAAAAAAAAAGAATGTTCAAACTGTTTATTACTCAGGACATGAAAAACAGAAAGATCAGCGTTGCTTTCACAGACAGAAAGAATACAGTGCAATCAATGACTCGATTATTTCAGATTTTGTGGGATAATTGGTTTGTGTTTTTTATTTTGCTTTTTTAAATTATTAACTAAATATAAGAAAGCAATACCCAAACATAATAGCAGATGTTTATATATCAATAAATTGAGGCCATGTGATTCATTAGTGTCAACATTAGTTGATCTATGTTACTCAGTTCCACAAACAGTAGCTTCAAGTGTTGGTTCTCCTAGTACTTGAGGGGTTGTCACAGAGAAGTTGGTGTTGTTGACTTATTCTCCAAAGCACCTGAGGGCAGGTCAATAAGCAATGGGTGGAAGCTCATTAAAGAGAGAACCAATCTGGAACTAAGGAGAAATTTCCCAATATCAAGAACAATTAATCAGTGGAACAGTTTGACTCCTGGAGGCCTTCATGAAAAGATAGAATATCAATTTCTCCAGTATGCAATTAAAGTCTGCCTTCAGCAGGGAGTTTGACTAGAAGACTTTCTAGTCCAGGGGTTCTCAAACTTGGCAACTTTAAGACTTGTGGACTTCAACTCCCAAAGCTGGCTGAGGAATTCTGGGAGTTGAAGTCAAAGGTGGGATTCAAAAAATGTTACTACTGGTTCTGTGGGCATGGATTGGTGGGCGTGGCATGCTTAGTAGATGTGGCAGGGGAAGGATACTGTAAAATCCCCATTCCCCACCCTACTAACCTGCTTTCCAGCTCCATTCTCCTATGCAGGGCAACAAAAGAAGACCCAGCCAATCAGCTGGGACTCGGAGGCAGAGAATAGATGGCCAGTCAGAGGTGGTATTTGCCAGTTCTCTGAACTACTCAAAATTTCCACTACCGGTAATACCTATAAACTTTATGTGCTCCTTAGCTATAAAAAAGGAGCATATACAGTTTTCATTTAAGTTATAGTTACAGAGTATGTGAAGAAGTGTGGATGAGATAGCACTATACATTGAAAAAAATTAGTCTTGACTTGGAATAGATTGTTTTCCAAGAAGAAGAAATAACTGCATGGTTTCCATGAAAAACTACTCAGATTTCAGAGAAATGTATATCCCCCAATCCTTAGGGTAGATGTTACACATTCATAAAAGGATGGGGGAGGGGAAGAAGATAGTCTCCTCCCTTTCTTCCTCTTTCCCATTGCCCTAGATCAGCATCAGTCTTCAACTCTGTGCCAATATATAGACACTGAATCATTCCTTGGAAATCCCCCTAATGCACCGGAAAAACCATAATGCAAGCTGCACTGATTCCACAGAAGTGAGGAGAATCTGAAGCAACCACCATCGGAGTCTAGACCAGTGTTTCTAAACTTTAACAAACTTTAAACAACCCGACTGGGGAATTCTGAGAGTTGATACCTTATGCTACTAGGCTTGAAATTTTGGATCCGGACAACCTAGAACTATGCCATCTATGGTCTGATCTAAGCGTAGTACACAAAATTGTCTGCTACAATGTCCTACCTGTCAGTGACTATTTCAGCTTCAACCGCAATAATACACAGGCAAACAATAGATACAAACTCAAAATAAATTGCTCCAAACTCGATTGCAGAAAATACGACTTGAGCAACAGAGTGGTCAATGCCTGGAACTCACTACCTGACTCTGTTGTTACATCCTCAACCCCCCAAAACTTTAACCTTAAACTGTCTACCGTGGACCTCACTCCATTCCTAAGAGGTCTGTAAGGGGGCGTGCATAAGCCTATCATCCCTGTCCTACTGTTCCCATTTATCCATTCATTTGTACTCATTTATTATGTATATAGGTATACCTGGTCATACTTATATGTTTATATGTTATGTTCATACATGCTTGTTTTCTCATATATGCTTGACAAACAACAAACAAAATAAATACATAAAGTACGAAGTTCTTATGGTTGAACACTGATGGTTCAGAATCTTAGCCCTGGACTTAAAAAGGGACACAGAGAAGACAATTTCAAGAAGATTTCTCTTCTGTTGTTTTTGAAACAGAGCCTGTATTATTTATGCATACTTTGTATTACTCATTTGAGGTTTTAGGATCTCAGGAGGTAGCAGTTCCTGGCTGACCTAGTCAAGATTCAAGAGCTAAACCAGTTTGGACCTGGTGATTCTTGGACAGCAGATCACAGCCATCAGCTAGACTCAGAAATGCAACAGTCGTGAGTGTGAAAAATGGTCATAAGTAATTTTTTTCCAGGGCCATTGTAATTTCGAATAGTCACTAAACTGTTATAACTTGAGGACTATCTGAAATTTGATATTAAAGAGGGCTCATCACTTCACAGCAAGAATTCAGGAATCTGTTTTCATTCTAGGTTAAAAAAAAACCCACGCTTTACCCAGTGGTGGGATTCAAAAATTTTTACTACCGGTTCTGTGGGCGTGGCTTGATGGGCATGGCATGGCTTGGCGGGCATGGCAGGGGAAGGATACTATAAAATCTCCATTCCCACCCCACTCCTGGGGGAAAGTTACTGCAAAACCTCATTCCCTTTTCACCCCACTAACCTGCTTTCCAGCTCCCTTCTCCTGTGCAGGGCAACAAAAGAAGACCCAGCCGATCAGCTGGGACTCAGGAGGCAGAGAATAGATGGGGGTGGAGCCAGTCAGAGGTGGTATTTGCCAGTTCTCCAAACTACTCAAAATTTCTGCTACCGATTCTCCAGAACTGGTCAGAACCTGGTGAATACCACCTCTGGCTTTATCTGTTACCATAACTAGGTTCAGGCAACATCAAGGAAACTACTATGGCTTAATTTAATATGTGAAACTTATTGATTCGGTTACAAGATAGGTTTGGCTGCGTTTACTCCAGACTTAAATGAGCAGAGAAGCTGTTTAAGCGCTTGCATGCGAACCAGGTCTCTACAAGTTATGATATACCACTGTCTCCTGGGTTTCTTTTTTCCCCAAAGGCTTTCGGCAAGTTCTCTCCTAAATGGAGGCCTAGTTTCCACTTTGAGCAACCTTCTATTCGTGACAACATGCTGGTTCCATTAACAGGAAACAAATGGAGTCGAGAAGAAGGACTTGACAAAAACTACCTTCTGTGAACTCGAGTGTATTAGGGGCTATGAATTACATTCCATTCCCTTTCAGCTAAATACCTTATGATATACAATGTTCTCTCTACGGAGATACTGTATAGCTGCTTCAAAGTCCAGATTCCATCTGGAAGCGATCCAAGCTCTTGTTGGCCGGGAAAGAGTAATTTCTGGAGGTGAAATATGTCTGAGGCCTTCCCACTCTGCTCGCTTGGCAAAGGAAACTCATCTGAAAACAGATTTCTGCATGTAACTCTTCATAGGAAAACTGGGCTGTTTTTGCTTTGTTTTTATTACGCTGAAGCTCCCCCCCCCCCCCCCCCAATGAGTCAGACCAGCCATGCAAACTGCTTGCTTGTGGAAGTCCTTTTTAATTAAGAGTTCCACTAATTAGGCTTTCAGGACTGCAGATCTCTCCTTCCAATATGGCTCTACCTGGGAAAAGTCGTGGGTTGAATCGTTACACGCAGCCCTCTCCCGCTTTCCCTTTTGAAAGGATAACTTGATTAACTTAATTCAGAAGATTATTGATTTCAGGTGCTGCAGATTTCTCATTTCTGACATAATGCCGGAATGTTGGCTTTTGTTTATGTGAGGTTTAATGCAGCCATCTCTGCTATGCAACCTGAAGATCAAAGGCAACATACGTTTGCTGTAACTGGGATTTTGGGCTATGTTATTAGCAAATCAAGATGTAGAGGGATTTGTTTTCTTTCTTGGAAATAGTCCAAATAACAGGAATAGTATAGTGTACACTTTCCAAAGGACACATATGCAGAGGTGGGATTCAAATTTTTTAACAACCGGTTCTGTGGGCGTGGCTTAGTTGGTGGGCATGTCTTGGTGGTCATGTTATTGGCTGGGCGTGGCCAACTCAATATCACTCACATTGAGGCACGCATCTCCTCACCTGGCCTCTCATGATTATGGGGATGCTGCAGCAGTTGTAAGTGTGAAAAATGGTCATAAGTCACTTTTTTCAGTGCCATTGTAACCTTGAATGGTCACTCCACACAAGCAAAGTACCAGCAAAGGAGGAGAAAAAAACTCCAGAGACGTTCCAGAGACAGGAATTCTAGTCCTGCCAAGAATGTAATAAGGGTTAATGGAGAGGCAGTTTCTGTAAGCAACACCAGAATGTTTCCTCACTAGAACCGATTGTTAACATTCTAAGCAGTTTGGAGAACCGGGTGTTAGAAGACATTACTGGCCTAATCCTGTAAGGAAGGCGGGAAGGAAACATTCTGGTGTTGCTTATAGAAACTGCCCACAGTCATGAGAGGCCAGGCAAGGAGATGCATGCCTCGATGTGAGTGATATTGAGTTGGCCACACCCACCCAAGCCACGGCCACAGAACCAATTGTTAAAAATTTTGAATCCCACCCCTGATCATAAGGACTACCTGTGCTAATAAACTAGCTGTTGTAGTTTATTTAGTAAACTCTGGTTAAGCAAACCACAACTTGGTGCAATATGTAAGCCCTGAATCTTACTGCAGCATGCATAACATCAGACTTGCCATTTATGAATCACAGTTTGCTGAACAAGCTACAGTGGTTGGATTTGTCCAGAAACCATGTCATGTTGAGAAATACCATCCGATCAGCCACCCTGTCAGACATCGATTTCCTTCTTTTGCTTTGCATCTTTCGGCTGTCATAAGTAACGGGGATAGTAAGGGGGACATGGTTATGGGAAGCGAACTGGAGGTTTTACAAAACAGAACTGTATAAGTTGGGGGGAAAGTTTCTTGCTTATGTTTCTTTCCTATGCTATGCGCAAGCGCAACTCTTTATCAAAATATGTCAAGGTCAACGGACAGAGGCCTCATCACCACCTGGAGATGCCCACATGATGTTACACACAACTTTTTATTGGATGGACAGATTGAACTATTGTGGGTGGGAATATTGCCATCACTTTGTATATGTCATGTACGCGCTCATTTTCTCAGATTCAGAATTCCTTTGATGCTACCACTTGATTTCCAGTAAAATATATCTTTTCTCTAATTAGTGGAGTCTAAGTATTTCTTTCCTGGATTTTGAATGGAGCACCAACTGACATTATTCTGAATCTGAGAAAATGAGCGCGTAAATCACATATACAAATCGCTGTATGCAAACCAAATTATTGTCTTATCATCAAAGTCACTAAAGTCGTGTGACAGTGAGATGTCAACATATAAATCTAATAAATAGTAATAATAATAGTATTCATCCATTTTGACAAATGGTGGGTGAATACTGCTCCTTCATCTCTCTGCCTTGATGAATGACATATTGTGGGCAGGTAAAATTTTTCCCTGGCTACTTGGATGCATTTTTGCCATTTCAAAGTTTTTCATAATCTTGTTTGTTCTGTTCTTGCATACTATTTAAACTGGATTATCTCCATGGTGATAGCCCAAACCATCTGGAACCCCTTTTCTTGTTTTCATGGATTAATATAGAATTTGAAGATACATTCTAAATAAGATTTGAGCAAAGGTACCTTAAATAGACTTGGACTGGAGTATTGGATTATTCTTCCCACTTGTTTTCTCTTTTTCTCTCTTACTGAAGGAAAAACTGTAAAAGAAAATGAGAGAAAGAGAGAAAAATAAACAAACCCAAGATTAAAAAGATAACTGGAATTTGAATGTCTCTCATTAGGAAACAGTTTGATATCACTTCAATTCCCCTTTTTCCTCATGTAACCCTTTTCATAGTGTTTTCAAAATAAAGTATGATTTTCACCCATGACTTAAAAGCCAAAGCAGAGTCCTAATTCCAGATGTGGCATGAGATGAGCCTCTGTCCTAGCCACTAAATGATTCTGTATCCAGCTGTTGCCATAGATAGAGATTCTGATGTATTATTGGAAAGCAGAAAAAGCAGAAAAATAACTAAGAGTAGCCCAGGTCAGCCCAGAAATCTTTTGTTTCAGTGTACAGGCAGTTCCTGATTTACAACTATAATTGAACCTGCAATTATAATTTTAAGTTGTGCCAGACATTAAGCAGGTCACCACATGCTTAATTTTATTATCTTTTTTTGTGGTGCTTGTTAAGTGAAACACCATGGTCATTAAGCAAATGCAATGGTTGTTAAACGAATCCATTGTCCATAATGGGTTGGGGTTTTGTTTTTGTTTTTTGCCAGAAACCAAAAGTAAGTGCTGGTTTCTGCCCCCCAAAAAGTTGTAAATCACAGTCACTATGACTGTGGGATGCTAGCTGTAAATTTGGTGGGGGAAGGGAGGTTGCCAATCACCCAAATGTGATTGTATGACTGTGCGAGGGAGGGACAGCAGCTGTCAAAATTTTGAATCCAGGTTATAAATAGCCCTGGGGTGGTCCATCATAACTTCCAACAGCTACCTTACCAGACATACATCAAAGATTACTTATAATTTCTGGATCCCAATGAAAAGGAGTCAGCTGTGAGTTCTGTATACCATCATGTTTAATTCAATACATAAAGGGTCCTTAAACCAGTTTGGTATAATGGTTAAGATACCAGGCTAAAACGCAAGATACAATGAGTTCCAGTCCTACTTTAGGCACAAAGCCTGCTGAGAGAATTTGGGCCTATCATACTCTCTCCGCCCTAACAAGCAGTCAATGGCAAACCACTTCTGAAATCTTGCCAAGAAAATTGCAGAGGCTAGTCTAGCAGTCATCAGGACTCTATACTCAGTCAAATGCACAAATGAACTAACAAACAAACAAATAAAGCAAGCTTATTAGGCGCCTCAGTGGGGATTAGAGTGAAAAAAGTAAAAATGACAGAGACAACCATGCAATAGAAGCCCTACCCTTTTTACATGCATTGCTCGTATGACACATTTAAAAATGAAGTAATTGTATGATTAGGGTAGTCATCTTGATTTTTATTTTTAACAACACACCTCTTGCAAACATTACCATGATGATAGAAATTTACCACCATAGTGAATACAGAAGTAATGTGTAATTTTATATATGTATATGTATATACATATACATATATATATTGAGGAAGCAGAAGGGTTGTGTGATGACCCAGGGTGAGATACAAAAGCAACAAAGTCCCAAAAACAGGTGAAGTCCCTTTAATTCCTTCAACTTGGCTTTAAAGGTCCAATTATCATTGACTGGAGAAAAAACTCCCCCACAAACAGTTGCGAAAAGGAAAAACTTCTGTTCAAACTCAAAATATATATAAATTATAAATAGAAAAAAACAACAACACAAACCACACTGAAGCAATTAAGGAGATCAGGCAGGATAAGGGCTTGAATACATCCACAAATATCAAAATACAGACACTGTGAAGGACGCAAGAACTCAGATAAGAATGGACAGACTAGAAATATTTTCACGGTTTGCTTCCAGCACTGCCCTGTGCGCAGTTTGTCCTTGTAAACAGTCCTCACAGCTGCAGCCCATGAAAGGGATCAAGGCCCTTTCCTCCCCCCGTAGACCACGCCATTCACGTTTCTCCCTTATCTGCTCCTCCCTGCATGCCCTAGGATAAAGAGGGGATGGGCTTGGGTCTTCCTCTGAATGCCCAGCTGGCCTGTGCTATTCCCCAGTTTCCTCTGGAACCACACTCTCCCTGAGAGTCAGATTCTAACAGGGACATGACAGGTTGCATGTCCAAGAATACATGCATGGGGACATATGATTAGGGTGGTGACTGATTGGCTAACAGCCATTATTAGCTCTGATTGGATGGTGTTTTTATGTAACCTCCTCCACCGCTGTTTTTCAACCTTGGTAACTGGAAGCTGTGTGGACTTCAATTCCCACAATTCCCAAATCACCACGGTGGCTGGAGAATTCTGGGAGTTGAAGTCCAACAGCTTCTAGCTGCCAAGGTTGAGTCCCAGAGCCCCAGACTAAACAGCATGTGAACATATCTGCTCTGACTTGAGAGAAATCCAAAAAGAACAGTTGAAACATGAATAAAAAAGGACCAAAGGAAAATCTGATTGTCTGGAAGTTCTCTAAAACTTCCACCTTTACCCTTCATCTTGTTCCTTGGCATTTAAGATTCATTGCAAGACACTTATTAATTGCTTAATTACAAGCGGCTCCAGTCAGATGTGACTCTGACTGGCACACAATCCAATAATCAGATTAAAGCAGTTAAGTCTAACAAAGCAAAAGAAACTGAAACAGAACCCAAACCACCCAAAATAATCATTAATCAAATGTCCTAATTACCAACATTCCCTGGCACCTTCAGGAGGCATTTGAGAACTCCTGCCAAACAGGAGAGCCAGAAGTGCCAAGGACTCTCCCTTGGTGACATCTTGGGATTTAGCTGTGTGGATTGGCTGGTGGTTGGAAGGAACTAGGATAGCAAATCTTGATGTGACAGTGATGGACAGGCTGATACAGCTGGATTGATGAGAGTTGTTGCTGCAAAACCCTAGAGTCCACAGGGCAGGGGCTCAAGAGTGGACAGAATGTGCACAATTGGAAAAATGGAAGTATACCCACAGAGGAAATGGTAATAAAGAAAATATTAGAATGTGCCGAAATGGACAGGTTAACAATGGAAATTAAAGACATAGGAGAAACAGATATTACCTAATATGGGATCTATGGTACAATTGGCTAGACCCATGATGGTGATGCGCATGATGGTGATGCGCACGCACATGCGCAGTGAGGTAAGTTTGCCTGCGGCTTGCCTGCTGGCATGCAGATCCATTTGTGCCAGCAGGCGAACCACAGGCAAACTTACCTCACTGCGCATGTGCGTGCCCCACAGCTGATTTTCGGCTGGTTTGAGGCCTTTTTCGGCCTCCCAGAGGCTTGAAAAAAGCCTCTGCAGGCCAAATAATAGGCCCATTTCGTCGCTTCCTGTAATACTGGAAGTGACAAAATGGGCCTATTATTCAGCCTGCAAAGGCTGCAGAGGCTTTTTTCAAGCCTCTGGGAGGCCAAAAATCAGCTGTGAGGCACAGTGCAGGTAAGGGGGCAGAGTGTGTGTGGTCAATTGCACGCGCATGCGCAGGGAGTGTGAGGTGTGTGCATTGCCTTGTGGGTACTGCCACACACGTACGTGCATGCCAGCGTGTGCACAATTTTTGGCACAGGAGCCCAAAAAGGTTAGCCACCACTGGGCTACACAATGGATGCATAGGTTAGAAAACGGATGACAAAGGAGGATCAACAAGTTAGAAACAAATACAGGTATAAAGCTATATAGAAGGATACGTATTGTAAGCAATATTGGTACTAGATTCTACATAATTGCAAATCAAAATATATCGAGTGATAAATGTATAGAGAAGTATGTTATAACCATGGATACAATAGATATAAGTATGTTGTATAATATCAAGTTTTTATTCTTTTTTTTATGGACTGTACTGTGTGAAAAGAGAAAAATGGTCGTATCTAGGATAACATCATGTATATTTTAAAAAGGTGCTGATAGAACCAGCATATCATCATTGCAAAATGGAAATTGCAATGTAAAATGAAGGAAAATGCACAATAAATATTTTTTTTAAAAAAAACGAGTGAACCGAGTGATGAAAATAACATCTGTTAGTTTTGTGTAATGGTTAAGGTACTGACCTAGAAACCAGGAGGCTGAGAGTTCTAGTCCTGCTTTAAGCTTGAAAGCTGACTGGGTGATTTGGGGGCTTATCACTCTTTCTCAGCCCAACCCACTTCATAGGGTTGGGGGGGAAAGAGGAGGAGGTAGGAGTATTATGTATCGTTGCCACTTTGAGTTATTTATAAACATAATAAAAGCGGGATAAAAATCTATTAAATAAATAAATTGCAATGCCATGACATAAGCCTTACCACTTTTCTACATACAACTTGATGGCATGTTCCCAATAGATGTCAGGAAGAAGGTAATAATGCCTATCTCTAGGAAAAGTATCTCTAGTACAGGTGGTTTTCCTGATGTATAAATACAACGGTCAGGCCAAAGTACCAAGAATGTGAGGTTACTTAAAACTAGTTTACTTCATTGTTCTTCACCGGTAGACAGAATCTTGCCAGACTAAAGCAATTATTTGCATAACTACAGAGGTACTCTAGGAAAAAAGCTAGGGAGGAGCTGCCTTAACCTTCTTTCTGCTGACCAAACTTTCCAAGTTCTGCTGATTCTTTGCCCTCTGGAAATCAACCCCTCCCTTCTGGAAATCCAGACTACATTCCCACCACAGCCTATTTTATTTGCTTAAGCCTTTGAGCCACTGTCATTAAAAATACAAGCCCATTCCTAACAAACATAATCTATCCATAATGGGAGCTATAAAAATGTATTTCTCTGTACTCTTGTCTGGTTAATCCTCCACTAATGGCCAGCATTAGCAAGAGCCCTGGTGGCTCAGTGGTTAGAATTCGGTATTGTAGTCTAACATTGCCCACAGCAGGAGTTGGATCATGACCAACTCAAGGTTGATTCAGCCTTCCATCCTTCAGTAAAATGAGGATCCAGATTGAGGATAATATACTGACTCTGTAAATGGCCTAGAACAAAGATCTCCAAACCTGGCAACTAAGACTTTTGGACTTCAACTCCCAGAATTCTCCAGCCAACATAGCTAGCTGGTGAATTCTGGAAGTTGAAGTTTACAAGTCTTAAAGTTGCTAAGTTTGGGGACCCCTGGCTTAGAGAGTGCTGCAGTGGTGGGATTCAATTTTTTTTTACTACTGGTTCTGTGGGCGTGGCTTGATGGGCACGGAAGGGGAAGGATACTGTAAAACATCCATTCCCTCCCCACTCCAGGGGAAGGATACTGCAAAATCCCATTCCCTCCCCACCCCACTAACCTGTTTTCCAACTCCGTTCTCCTGTGCAGGGCAACAAAAGAAGACCCAGCCAATCAGCTGGGACTTGGGAGGCAGAGAATAGATGGGGGCAGGGCCAGTCAGAGGCGGTATTTGCCGGTTCTCCGAACTACTCAAAATTTCCACTACAGGTTCTCCAGAACTGGTCAGAACCTGCTGAATGCCACCTCTGGAGTGCTGTAAAGCACTATGAAGTGGTATATAAGCCTGAGTGCTATCGCTTATTTTAACAGCAGCTCATCATCAAAAAGCAAGGTAATTATAGGGTCTTCTTTTATTGAAAGAGACACAATCACTCACAAAGAGACTATATCAGTGATGGGATTCAAAAAATTTTACTACTGGTTCTGTGGGCATGGCTTGGTGGGCGTGGCTTGGTGGGCGTGGCTTGGTGGGCGTGGCAGGGGAAGGAGACTGTAAAATCTCCAGTTAGAGGCAGTATTTGCCGGTTCTCCGAACTACTCAAAATTTCCGCCACAGGTTCTCCAGAACTGGTCAGAACTTGTTGAATACCACCTCTGGACTATATGTATAGTATACTTGGCCCATGTTCCTTCTTTCCCTCACAACTAGTGATAAAAGGCAGTGCCCAAAGCGATTTTTGCTTGCCAAAGGGACACTATCAACAATCAGTGGACATAATTGATCGGTGCCAAACCTCTGTGGTGATTGCAGGTACAACAGTTCATTTAGTGACTGATTCAAAGTCACAACCGAAAAAAGTGTCTTATGACTGTTTTGCACACTTATGACCTTTGCAGCTCTCCCATGACCATGTGATCAACATTCAGATGCTTGGCAACTGGTTCATACTTATGACCGTTGCTGTGTCCCAGGGTTATGTGATCCTGTTTTGCGACCTTCTGACAAGCAAAGTCAATGGGGAAGCCAGATTCACTTAACAACCAGGTTGCTAACTTATTCACTGCAGTGATTCACTTAACAACTATGCCAAGAAAAGTCATAAAATGGGGCAAAAGTTACAACAAATGTTGTGACTTTTTAACATCATAAATTTGGGCTCAGTTGTGGTCATAAGTTGAGGACTACCTGTACAGCATTGGTACATAAATCCACAGGGATAAATTGTCAATCATTGATCAACATCACTAATCTTTAACCCATTTGGCAGGGGAAAAATTACAAGACAGATGAAGTAAGCACCAGTAACCAATTGATCCACTGGTGGTGGGTCAAGGAAGAATAAAAGGTATTTATTTTAACACCTTATTTATCTTTAAATGTGTTAGGATGGAGTTTACTGAGGCAGCGGGAAAATGGCTAACATTTTTAAGTAAATGGACCATGTACAGGCAATTCTCAACTTACAACAGTTCATTTAGTGACCATTCAAAGTTACAACAGCACTGAAAGAAGGGACTTGTGACCGTTTTTCACACTTACGACCATTGCAGCCATGGGTGGGATTCAAAAATTTCAACAACCGGTTCTCTACCCAGTTGTTGGGGGGGGGGAAGGTGTAGCCATGGTGGGCGTGGTCTACTCGGTCTCCTGTACCATGGCGGGGGGGGGGGCGTTTTCACCCTCCTCAGGTTCCGGAGGCTTTCACTGAGCAACTGGGAGGGTGAAAATGGCCTTCCCCAGGCTCCGGAAGCCCTCCAGAGGCCAAAACAGCCTTCCCCAGGCTCCGGAGGCCTTCCAGAGGCCAGAAATGGTTCCATTTTTGGACTTCCGGAACTTCCCGGATTCCAACCCCCCCCCCCTTCCCACCAGACTGTGGAGGCTTCCATCAAGCCTTTGGGAGGATGAAAACAGCCTCCCTCAGACTCCAAAGGCCCTCTGGAGGCCAGAAACAAGCCCATTCCCGAACTTCCAGAACTTTAGGGAGGCCCGTTTTTTGTCCTCCCAGGGCCTCCGCAAGGGCCCTGCACTTACCTTGCATCCAAAACGGGCTGTGTGGAGACTCCTGGGAGGGGTGAGGTTGGGTGGGAGGGGCCAGCCAGGGGTGGGATTTACCGGTTCAGCCGTGATATAGGAGGCTGAGTAGATGGGTGGGCGTAGCCCTCACCCAGCAACTGCGCGAACCAGATATAAAATTAGCACCCAGTTTCGTCTGAACCAGTCTGAACCAGCTGAATCCCACCCCCCTGATTGCAGCATTCCCATGGTCACATGATCAAAATTCAGGTGCTTAGCATGTGGCTGCAGTGTCCTGGGGTCCCAATTTGCAACCTTCCAACAAGCAATATCAATGGGAAATCCAGATTCACTTAACAACCATGTTACTAACTTAACCAATGCAATGATTTGCTTAACAAGTAGGTAGCAAGAAGAATCATAAAATGGGGCAAAACGCACTTGATAAATGTTTCACTTAGCAACATAAATTTGGGGCTCAGTTGTGATCATAACTTGAGGACTCCCTGTCCAGGTTTTCCGCAGTTGTAATTTTCTGTAAATCATCCTTCTCTTCCTCAGCCTCTGTGAAGCTCCAGCCCATTGCCTGTGGCTGACAGATTCTCTCTTCCTTCTGAGGGGCTGTGCAGCCACTCCTGCCAATATCAAAGCCAAAGATTTGAGGCTGAGCATCATTCTCAGCCCTCTGGCATTTCCCTTTCGTGTAAGCAGGCTGCTTCAGCTCTCCAAAGCTGTCTTGTTGATTCTGGACGTGGTTGCGGTTAGGCAGGAGACTAGAAACGATATTTCCTCTCCACTCCCTTCCTGCTGCATGCCAGATGCCAGAAATTAGACGTGCAGGCAATTCACTGCAATTTACTTGGATGCAAGGATCAGAATATTCAAATGATTTCTTGGAGACAATTAGAAAACAAAACCTACTAAGGCCGAGGCTCATGCATGTGCATAAGGAGGAATATAGGAAAGCTGTGTTTTAAATTACACTAAACAAATACAGAGCTAAGCATAATTAGGTGAGAAGACACTGAAAAAGAAAGCCAAAAGTAGATGTGTGCCCATTATCCTACTCTGTTTTATTTTATTTTATTTATTTTGTTTTATCAACAAGCCTCAGCAATATGTCCAGAAATATTTTACAATATTTCACAAGAAGAGTTCTTCACTCCTCTACTCGTTGCAGAATACCTTATGCCACCAGACTCGAAATTCTAGACCTAGAAAACCTAGAACTACGTCGCCTTTGGTTCGATCTAAATATAGTATATAAAATCATACATTGCAATGTCCTTCCTGTCAATGAATATTTCAGCTTCAACCATAACAACACAAGAGCAAACAATAGATACAAACTCAAGGTTAATTGCACCAAACTTGATTGCAGGAAATACGACTTCAGCAATAGAATGGTCAATGTCTGGAATACTCTACCTGACTCTGTGGTTTCTTCCCCAAACCCCAAAAACTTTAACCTTAGACTGTCTACTATTGACCTCACCCCTTTCCTAAGAAGCGGCGTGCATAAGCGCACCAATGTACCTACCGTCCCTGTCCTATTGTTTCTTTTATATTTTATTTTTCTTAAATGTGTCCATAACTATGTTTTACTTATACCTATTATCTTGTAAGCAATTGATAAATAAAATAATAATAATAATAATAACAACAACAACAACAACGATGATGATGATGATGATGTTTGGCTATAAAAATATTGTAAAGAATAAGGCGACTTACTTGCCTAAGTAGTGGTAATAGTGCCAATGATAAATTAGATGTGACTGCCCTCTACTGGTCTGTTGGATTTCTCAAAATATTCTTTCTCATATATACTAGGAATGCAAAAATGTATATATAATTAGGGTTCTGCCCTAGTTGGAAAATGATTCAGAAGAATTGCTCTGGTCTTTTCATGAGACACCACCTCCTTTGTTCTTCATTAAAGCAGCAGTCTTTCTTTAAGACTCCCTTTTGAAAGCCGCTGGGAGTGAGGTAGTATCATAATAAGATACTAATAGAGCTGCGAAAAAAGCAATTGCTACCAACTTGCCTTCCATTGCGGATCTGTCTACAGCACGAGTCAAAAAGAGAGCTGTGAAAATATCTACAGACCCCTCACATCCTGGACATAAACTGTTTCAACTTCTACCCTCAAAACGACACTATAGGGCACACTAGAACAACTAGACACAAGGACAGTTTTTCACCAAACGCCGTTACTCTGCTAAACAACTAACTCCCACAACACTGTCAAATTACTTAGTAAGACTATTACTATTCTTCTTATCCTTCCTACTACCTATCTCTTCCCATTTATGACTATAACCGTGTTGCTTGTATCTTTACAATTTATATTGTTTTATTTGTTTTCCTAGTATGTTTTGATTGTGTTTTAGTAACCTATGTATGATTTGATTGCTTAGTAGTAATCTATGACTATCACTAAACGTTGTATTTTATGATTACTGATTAATGTATTTTGTTTTTTCTTGTGTACACTGAGAGCTTATGCACCAAAGGCAAATTCCTTGTGTGTCCAATCACACTTGGCCAATAAAGAATTCTATTCTATTATTCTATTCTATATTGCTATTGTTAAAGGGTCCAAAGCAGTTCTTTTCAATAATTTTCAAACTGGGCTTAGTCCTGTTGTATATTGTATACAGTAGTGCTCGCTTAGTGGCCATTTGGTTAGCTATTTGGTTAGCAACCATTTGAAGATGTGATGATGGTGAACATGTGGTAATAACCCTTTCTTAAAGTTGCAGCTGTCGTCATATTCCCAAGATCATGTGATCACAACAGTGGTGGGATTAATTTTGTTTTACTACCAGTTCTGTGGACGTGGCTTGGTGGGCATGGCAGGGGAAGGATACTGCAAAATCTCCATTCATTCTCCACTCTGGGGGAAAGTTACTGCAAAATCCTCATTCCCTCCCCACCCTACTAACCTGCTTTCCAGCTTCGTTCTCCTATGCAGGGCAACAAAAGAAGACCCAGCCAATCAGC
This sequence comes from Bungarus multicinctus, assembly GCA_023653725.1. Taxonomy (NCBI): domain Eukaryota; kingdom Metazoa; phylum Chordata; class Lepidosauria; order Squamata; family Elapidae; genus Bungarus; species Bungarus multicinctus. The sequence continues at coordinate 258,693,743 of CM042834.1, forward strand.
TGGGACTCGGGAGGCAGAGAATAGATGGGGGCAGGGCCAGTCAGAGGTGGTATTGGCCGGTTCTCCGAACTACACAAAATATCTGCTACCGATTCTCCAGAACTGGTCAGAACCTGCTGAATACCACCTCTGGATCACAATTCAGGCATACAGCAACCAGTTCACACTTATGATAGTTGCAGCATCCCAAGGTCACATGATCACAATTTGAGACCTTTTCTGTCAGTTTCCCACAAGCAAAGTCAATGGCTCAACCATACTATGGTGTTTTGTTTTAATTTTGGAGGTGACATTGTGGACATACTTCAGAAAAGGGACTGCCGTAAGGAACAAATAAATTATGAACCACTATCATTCCTTCAACACGCCAACATTAATTGCATCCAACTATATTGCCAAAGAGGGGACCCATTCACTTTTGTTTTCTAATGATTTTTTCCCCGCCCCTAGTGTTTGTGTCTCTTGAAGATTTACTACAGAGTTGATGTTTTTGGGGTTGTTCCATGGAAAAGTTTTACAGAGGTATTGAAACATTGAGTTTGACTTCATCCTGGGCTGGTAGATTAGAGATGTATCTTAAATTAACAGAGGAACTGAACAGTGGTGATATTCAATTTTTTTTACTACTGCTTCTGTGGGCGTGGCTTGGTGGGCGTGGTGTGGCTTGGTGGGCATGGCTTAAGTGGGTGTGGCAGGGGAAGGATATTATAAAATCCCCATTTCCACCCCACTTTCTATACTGCAAAATCCTATTCTTTCCACATCCCACTAACCTGCTTTCCAGCTCTGGGGCAACAAAAGAAGACCCAGCTGATCACCTGAGACTCTGGAGGCAGCAGATAGATGGGAGCAGGGCCAACGAGAGGTGATATTTACCAGTTTTCTGAACTACTCAAAATTTCTGCTACCAGTTCTCCAGAACCAGTCAGAACCTGTTGAATACCTCTGGAGGAACTGGGAGGAAAATAACAGCTAGCAGCCATGAAGAACCTAGATTGGTCTGGCAATGTCAGCCCTTGAGGTATTCTAGGCAGAAAACCACGAGAAGCAAAAGGTCTTCAAGGAGATATACCTGGCACGACCCAGAAGAAGGGCCTTCTCTGTGGTGGCTCCTTCTCTCTGGAACATCATCCACCCCAGAGATTAGAATAGTCCCCACTCTAACAGTCTTTTGGAAGGCCCTGAAGATGTGGTTCTGATAGCAGGCCTGGGGAACCAAGAGCGGGATGGAGACCATTAAATGGTTAGTATGAATGTGTATTGTCGTTGGGGTGGGTGGCAGGTTATTATTTTAGTATTTTTCTTGTTATTCTTTTTATTTCTCTTACATGCTGTTTTTTATATCCTTGTAAGCCACCTTGAGTCACCGTGTGTGAGTAGGTTGCAATATTCATTTTCTAAATAAATAAACGAAGAAAGCAAGTCCAGTTGCCTTTTGAAAAAGCAGCTTTGAGGCACACATCTGGATAACTCTCAGGCTGAGAAAAGTTGGGCATTCCTGCCCCAGATGTGCAATGGGGGTTCTTCCAGGGACTATTAGATGTATCCATCATCCCTCAGCCCTAGGAATGCTTGATGGGGCCAAGTCCTTCAAGCACCAAGAAGGGCTCCAGACAGTCCATCTCTGATCTGTTGTGGAGATATGCAAGAGGACAGGAATACACACAACTGAACATTTTTTCCAGCCTTCTGCTGCTCTTTTGAAAGGAATTCTAGTTTTAAATCAACTCTTTTCCTCATCAAAATGCAACTAAATCAGTCTAAAAGCAGATGGCAACTAAGAAAACTGACACTACCGGGACATTCCCCAGATGCTGCCTTGTTCAAATGTGTGTCAAATGGTGTTCATAAAAAAAAAAGGAGGGGGGGTTTCTGATTCCATGAATTGTTTCATGGTTGCGACGCTGCAGGCCAAACGGCTTTCTCAACTCCTACCCTTGGGAAGATACCTTCATCTCCACGTTGACAAATTCTGACATGTTTTCTGGCTTGCATTCTTGTTTCTCCTTACTCAATTGCAGTAAGATACAAAAAGGCCGTTGTGTTAAAGATACAATGAATCCGTGGGAAAAAGTTGGCAGCCCTAGGAAAATCATGAGATCCTTTCTGCCAACATTTTATTCAGCTTTTTTTTTTTTTGCAAGAGAGCTAATTTGTTAGGAGCTACTATACCGTGATATTCTCAAGCTGGATCTTGAAAGCTAAATATCTCACCTACTTCAGCTTCAGAGTATGAGGCAACTTTTCCCAAACCAGAGCCCGCCCGCCCCCTCCAAATAACCAAAAATGCAACTTCCCACTCAGACCAAGCTAATTTAGAATACTAAGAACGAATTGCAAAGCGAATGTCAAACCAGAAATTGACATGTGTAGCCATTTTAGTTAGGCTTAGTATATATTCTTTTTCTTACTTTCTCTTTGGTGGTTATGGGGGAAGGGTTTCGGGTTTGCCACATTCCTAAGGAGGAAAGAGTGGAGATAGAGAGAGTTGTTTAGGGTAGGTGATTCTTCTTCCTGTGGGAACACGAGCTGACCATGCTGAGGCTTCTTGAGATGGAGATTTATGACATCAAGCAATGTTGAATTACTTCTATTGGAGAATGTGACTTTTGAGGGGTTGTTTCTAACTTCTAATATTGTGGGATAATTCCGGGTGGTGTCAGATCTGGAATTACAACGGACTTTGCCAGTTTGATACTTTCTTAAGTAAAAGAAATTGTTTTGAAAGATAGACTTTACTCTTTTCTTTTTAAATGGATTTCATCATTTGGAAACCTGACAGCGAAACATATCTGGGGGAGTGGGGTGCCTAGCTGGGGAAGGCTGGCGTACGTAAATTTACCTCTAAGTGGAGAGGTAAATTTATTTTCTGGTGTGTGTTTATATGATGACCAGATAGGACACCTATGAATTCTCTTAATGGCTTATGTATAAAAGTGCCACAAATGGTCTGAAATTGAGTATTGGTCTACAGCTCATCTGCCAGATGTTCAATAGCAACCATGACAGTGGTCGGATTCAAATTTTTTTTACTACCAGTTCTGTGGGCATGGCTTGATGTGTGTGGCAGGGGAAGGATATTGTAAAATCTCCATTCCCACTCCAGGGGAAGGATACTGCAAAATCCCCATTCCCTCCCCACCCCACTAATCTGCTTTCCAGCTCTGTTCTCCTGTGCAGGGCAACCAAAGAAGACCCATCCAATCAGCTGGGACTCGGGAGGCAGAGAATAGATGGGGGCAGGGCCAGTCAGAGGTGGGATTAGCCGGTTCTCTAAACTACTCAAAATTTCCATTACCAGTTCTCCAGAACTGGTCAGAACCGGCTGAATACCACCTCTGAACCATGATTGGCTGAGCTGTATTGGCTCAGTTATTCTAAGGGTGTAGCTGCTAAGCCTCATTTCAGGGAGGAAAAGAAAAAATGAAACTATCCTTATACTAGGATCTGGCTTTTTATAAAGTAGTTTTTTTGTTTATTCCTGGGGGGGGGGGGGGGAGGGGAAATGACACAAACCAATAACACTAAGCTATTTAAAAATTGAAGTTACTTATCTTCCCATAATATGGCAAATTAACTTTAATAACATATATAAGCCAAAATGGAGGATGGGGATGGAAAGAAATGGCGTAACTTTATTTTGGAAATGAGTAAATATTAATACCATTAAATATTTCAGAATTATAATGGATTTAACAGATAATCAGAGTTGGAAGGGACCTTGTAGGTCATCTAGTCCAATCCCCACCCCCCCGCCCAAGCGGGAGATTTGCCTGCTTTCCTCCTCTCTCTTTTCCTGGTTTAAGTCACATGCTTTCAAGAGCGCTCCACATACATTAAAAGGCAGTCCTTGGAATGGTTTAGAGCAGTGGTTCACAACCTGTGGTCTGCAGATCTCTGTGGGTGGTGAAGTTGTCACAGGGAGTCCATGAAGACTTGAAAAAAAAGTTATGATTTAAATCTCGAATTTAGTGTTGTATGGTCCATGGCCATAAAAAGAATTTAAAGGAGGTCCACGATGAAGAAAAGGTTGAGAACCATTGGTTTAGAGTGATGTTTGTCAATTTTGGCAACTTTAAGATATGTGGACTTCAACTCCCAGGGCATTCTGGGATTTGAAGTCCACACATCTTGAAATTACCAAGATCAAGAAACCTGATCTAAAGTGATGAAGGACAACCCATTGGTGTCAATCCCCTGGAGAACCACTGTAGTGCTGATGGGAAGATATTGATCTTTAACCCAGAGCCTCAAGTTTAAGTGATTGGCTAAAGCCACCCAGCCAGCTTTCATGCTTAAGGAAGGACTAGAATTCACCCTCTCCTGGGTTCTAGCTTTATGTCTTACCCATTAGACCAAGGGTCTTCAAACTTTGCAAGTTTAAGACATGTGGACTTCAACTCCTAGAATTCCTGAGCTAACATGACTGGAGGAGGAATTCTGTGAGATGAAGTCCATAAGTCTTAAAGCTGTCAAGTTTGAAGACCCCTGCATTAGACCAAACTAGCTCTGTCTGGCAGGTCAGAGAGCCATTCCAGGTTCTGAGGAGCTATAGATATACTGAAATAGCTGAAATAAGTAGCTGAAAAGAATAGGGTGCAGGTATGCTAGGGATATAGTGGGTAACTTAATTCAGAAGATTCTAATAGCAATAGTAATAGCACTTAGACTTACATACTGATTCATAGTCCTTTACAGCCCTCTCTAAGCAATTTACTGTGTTAGCATAGTGCCCCCAACAATCTGGGTCCTCATTTCACTGATCTCGGAAGGATGGAAGGATGGTCAGTATCAAACTCCTAGTAATGGGCAGAGTCAACCTGCAATATTGCATTCTAACCACTGTACAGTACTACCATGGCTCAGTAATATTGAGTTACTTTAGGCCTGATTAGGCGATGTGTCTTTGGCAATTTTTGATAGAAGCTAGAAACTGGTTTTGCAGACTCAGAATAGCTGCTAAACATCATATAATTTTCCTCTGTAAATCAAAACACCTGTTCATTCAGCAAAATGACCAGCAAATCAATCTGAAGCCAAATAATGAAATAAATATTGCAAAAAAAAAAAATTACTTCATTTAGTCATCTTATGTTCCATTTCCCATGCCATGGGAAAGAAGACTTGGCTCCAGTAGTTTTTAAAACGTGGTTGTTATCTCTTAATCAAATGTTATAGAACCAAAATGGTTAAATAATTGGAATGATGGTAGTCAAAGAAAGAACCCAGAGGGGATTTTCAATTGACAAATGTAATTAGAAGGCAGAAAAGATCAAAGTTTTGGAATAAAACCATGTTTATTTCAACTTTTGCTCAAGCAATAAAACCATGAAACCACACCTTCTTTGATTTTCCCCCTTGTCCTTTCCAATGTATGTCTGCTGTGAATGGGCATTAGTCATCTGGAAACATTTTGCACTTAATGTCACAGGAAACGGCAGAAAATCTCTACCACCAGCTGAAAACAGCAGGGCTGTCCTAGGATTTGCTGAATTAAACTGTAATGTGCCAAGCAGATTTTTTTTTTTTGAATTGTATCATCCAAATCCCACTATTAACCCATTTATCTACTAGGAAAATGTTGTTCCTATTTGTCTACTAGGAAAATGTTGTTCCTAGAAAACAAAAATATAGAAATGGGATAGCAGTCGTTCCATACAGGTAGCTCTAACACATTCACAGCTGGTCTGCAAAGATCTGTATATGCATTAGATGGCAATAGAATAGAATGGAATGGAACGGAATGGAACAGACTAGAATAAACAGAGTTGGATGAGATCTTAGGGGTCTTCTAGTCCAACCCCCTTCTCAGGTAGGAAATCCTACACCACTTCAGACAAATGGTTATCCAATCTGTTCTTAAAAGCTTCCAGTGTTGGAGCATCCACAACTTCTGGAGGCAAGTTGTTCCACTGGTTAATTGTTCTAACTTTCCGGAAATTTCTCCTTAGTTCTAGGTTGCTTCTCTCCTTGATTATGTATACATACTGTATTTATTCGAGTATAACGCACAAAATTTTCTACCAAAAAAAGAAATCAAAGTTTGGGAGCGCGTTATAAATGAGGGCTGGGGTGGGGTGGCAGTGGCAGTGGTGGCCGGTCCAATGAGGGCGCAGGCGAATTGTGAGTTCGCACTGCGTCTTTTCCGGGCTGCAGCTGCGCACTGTACGCGAGGGCGAAGAAAAAACAAACGTCCCCTCGTCGCGTACAGTGGGCGGCCCGAACTTTTATTTCGGTATTGTGTTTATACCAGTTTACGTTGTCAATAAATGATTTTTATCATGGCCGCACGTGTTCAACAACGTTTTTTTGTCAATTACAATGCTTGGTGTGAAACAAAATTTTATACCGATTTTTAATCGAAAATTAGGGGTGCGCGTTATACATGTGTGCGCGTTATACTCGAATAAATACGGTATATGAGAGAGAGAGAGATAAGGAGAGGGAAAGGGAGAGAGGGGGAGAAGGAAAGAGAGAGAGAGAGAGAGAGGGAGGGAGGGAGGGAGAGAGAGAGAGAGAGAGAGAGAAAGAGAGAGAGAGAGAAACCCCCCATATACAGTATATATATATTTTAAAAATTGGTATGTGTCTTTCTCAATCTCGGATCCTTGATTACAGACCTGGGAGTTTGAAGAATTTGTATGGACTTATGATCACAATTGTGCCCAAAATTTCTGTTGCTAATTGAGACAGTTGTTAAGTGATTCACTGCAGTTTTTAAGTTAGTAACATAGTTGTTACGTGTTTCCCATTGACTTTGCTTGTCAAAAAGTCACAAAAGGTGATGGCATTGCAACTGTCAAAAAACTGAACCAGTTGCCAAGCATCTGAATTTTGATCATGTGACTGTGAGGAAGCTACAATGGTTGCAAGTGTAAAAAATGGCCATAAGTTACTTTTTTCAGTGCTGTTGTAATTTTGAACAATCACTAAATGAACTGTTGTTAGTTGAGGACTACCTGTATCTTGGCTTATTTTGGTGCTGCACTCTTCTAGGCAGGTCTCATAAGTGTGAAAAGTAGTTGTAAGTAACTTCTTTTAGTGCCGTCATATCTTTGAATGGCAAACCAATGGCAAGCCATATGCATGAACCACTGGAAACTGGCTATTATTCCTTTTCTCTTTTATGTATTTTTAGGAATTGGAAGTGAGAGATTTGTTGCATCTGGATATACGTATATGTGTATCTGCTATGCTTGAGAGTTGATAGCTTCCTCCACCATGAAACTGTCTACATTTCCACATGGGTTTCAAAATTTTTTACTACCAGTTCTGTGGGCATGGCTTGGTGGGCGTGGTGTGGCTTGGTGGGCATGGCAGAGAAAGGATACTGTAAAATTTCCATTCCCTCCTCACTCCTGAGGGAAGGTTAATGCAAAATCCCACTCCCTCCTCACCCCACTAACCTGCTTTCCAGCTCCGTTCTCCTGTGCAGGGCAACAAAAGAAGACCCAGCTGAACAGCTGAGACTCGGGAGGCAGAGAATAGATGTGGGCGTGGCCAGTCAGAGATGGTATTCCAAACTACTCAAAATTTCCACTGCCGGTTCTCTAGAACTGGTCAGAACCTGCTGAATACCACCTCTATCCACATCTCATAATATATCAAAATATGGTGTATTGAATTAATTTGCTTACCTGTAATCACAGAACAGATTGAATTATATACTTCACTGGTTGGGTAGGTCTAACACTTTGATTCATAAACCAACCAAACACATCTCAGTTCCTTCTTTATGTCTGCTGTTTTCTAAGAGATTGGGGTCAAGCTATGAGCACATTCCTGTGGTAGTAAATTCTGTAATTTAGCTGTATCCCTGAATGAAAAACATATCTTTTTATCTGCCCTATTTTTTTTCCCTATTCTTCAATTTCATAACATGATCCCTTGGTTCTAGCTTTAGTAAAGTGTAGAAAGTTAGCACCCACCCTTCTCCTAGAAGAATGAAATATTCTAGGAAATATTTAAAAGGCAGAATAGTGTATTTTCCCTAAAGGAGAAACATGTTTCTAAAGATATAAACTCAGAGCCTCAGCTCCCTGTCCTCCCAGCAGATATGTTGGTGTCAATCTATCTACAAGACAAAAGGCTGAGCCAGCTTATCTAGAAAACAAAAGACCTTCACCCTCAGGACATAATAGGATTAGCCTTCTACTCATCTCATCACATGGCACCTGGGAAGATTGCATCACCCAACAAGGTTCAACCAAGCCTGGGACTCAAGACAACCTACAAAGTTACCCCTGCATGGCCCCATGGGAGTCTGACAACCAATCAGGATACATGCCCTTGCCACAGGAACAGGAAGCAAGTTCAAAGCCCAAGAGAGGGTATAAATTTATCTCTCTCACTCATGTGTTCAATTGCTCAGGACCTCAAATCATGTGACCCTGTCCACCATTAAACCATCTTTCAAACAGCCTCCATGTTTCTGGTGTCTTTCTTCCCACTTGGAATTGAACCCAGATGGACATTTCTTCCAACAAAAGGAAGTAAAAGGTGTCTCTTCCTCCACTTTTCTCATACTGAATCCTCTAGTAGTTCAAACTACCCCCCTTTTTTTTTTCTCTAAATATTGGCAGAGTTCACACATTATAGTAAACCTGGCTTCTTTTAAATTTATTTTTAATGTTAATTTTATATGCTGCCTGACTCCAATGACTCTTGGGGATCGATTTGACATGTAAGAATATTGTAAAAAAGAAACAAAGATACAACCAGTAATAAACTAAGGGGGGGGGAAGATAAAATAAAGAATAATTTGCTGGCTAAACCCTATAATCCACAGTTCATAATGGCTGATATGACAAATTTCACTAAACTAAAATTGATCAAAGCAGATTATGGCTTAACATGATGAATGAAACCAGTCACTGGGTTCCTTCCCCCCAGTCACTTTAGCAATTTTTTTTTTTTTACTGTATAGGATTCCCTCCTGTCCAATATATCTTCTTCTTTAAAATCATTCATTGGTATAAAAGCATTGTTTTTCTTTCAGTCTCTTTCTGAGATGATTTTCCAACAGGAAATACACATTTTTCACTTGGTCAATATTTTCATAGAATTGCAGAGTTGGAAGCAGTCAGATTTTTTTTCTGGGGGGGGAGATGAGGAGAAGGTCTGGATTTCTGCAAACTATACACAGATGTTTGTAATTTGGACTACATGATAGGAACTTAGCAATTCTGTGATTAGTTTATCAAAAGTTAACTGCAAAATTGGAGGATATTTTCTGAATCAGTGTATTGAGAGGGATATGATTTTTTCTTTAAATGTTTGTTTCCCCTCTTCTCTTTCTTACATCTATTGTATTTGGAGTCAGCAACACATTAGAGTTAGATGAGCAACATGTTAAGATACCTTTTATTAATAATTAATTAATTAATAAGCAATACCATTAGATAGTCTAGCTTGATATTTTCTATGCTGATTATCAGAAGCTTTTTTAGGTTTCAAACTAAAGTCTACCAAGAGTTGTGGTATATTTCATTACAACCCCTTCCAACTTCTCTCTCAGAAAATCTAATCTTGGGTTTTCCTTCTCAATTTGGTGAAGGAGACAAATCCTGTAAGATTTGCAGTTTATTTTTCACAGAGGTATTTCTACAGTTAATTAATATTTATGTCCTTTTTATCCATGGAAGGAAGATTTATTCTGAAAATGACTATCAACAGGGTGCCATGGTCAGAACAGAATTCCAAAATACCCTCTATCAAGCAATCTGTTGAATTCCTTAACAGAAGAGCAAGATCAAGGAAGCAAAATCATATGGACTTTCTTTAATGAATTATGTTCAGAGGGCTCTCAAAATCCTTGAAAATTGAGATAAAAGTCTCCCAGCCCTCCTTTATCACAGATATCATTAAGCTAGAATCTCTCTGAATCTTTTAAATCTTTTTCCCAAGCTGTTTATATAACAGGCTAAGAATCAATTTCTTCAATATGGCTGGAGTGAAGTATTACTTCTCCCATTTGTTAATCCTTTGTGTCTGGAAATCTTCTCTCCTTCCTTCTGAGCCTCAGAGCAATCTCTCACACACCCCATCAGATGTGCTGATTGGGAGGTTCATCTGGGACTCATCATCTGATAGAATTGGAGGGCACCAGCTTGGAGAAGTCGGTTCTTAAACATCTGGGACTAAACCAGAGGTGGTATTCAGCAGGTTCTGACCAGTTCTGGAGAACCGGTAGCGGAAATTTTGAGTAGTTCGGAGAACTGGCAAATACCACCTCTGACTGGCCCTGCCCCCATCTATTTTCTGCCTCCCGAGTCCCAGCTGATCCGCTGGGTCTTCTTTTGTTAACCTACACAGGAGAACGGAGCTGGAAAGCAGGTTAGTGGGGTGGGGAGGAATTTTGTAGTAACCTTCCCCTGCCACGCCTACCAAGCCATGCCACACACACCAGGCCACGCCCACAGAACCGGTAGTAAAATTTTTGAATCCCACCACTGGAGTACATGTCTCTCTTTTGCTCTATCTTAAGCATTCATGTATGCATATGATTATAAATGTGTGCATTTAATATATTTGGAACAGAAGGTAGTTATTTTCTTGGTTGCTGAGCTTCAAGACAGATGATGTCCTAAAGTAGAAGGGTGTAGATGATTGGTAAAACAGAGGACTGTAGATGTTCAGTGGAACTGTTCTGTTAGGATAAATTTCTTAAGATGGAAATATTGAGAGTGTGTCTGTTATATTTTTAGTGTCATAGGTATTCATTTATGGATAAAAGTTACAAATCCGAAGACCGGGATAATGTTATAGGGCAATATTATTTAAGAGATTCAACCACATTTTTAAAGTTCATGGTCATTTAACTTTATTTGGCAGGAAAACCAAATCTGGTTTGGCAATTGCCTTAAAGAAAACATTAGAAATTAGAAGAGCATACATGGAACCAAGATGGTTGTAAAATTGTTTTATACTGAGAACTGAGAATCAATTAATGCCTAAATCTAACTGTTTTTAGGTTGTTTTCCCAATATTCTCTGAAGTTGTTTAAACACAGTAAGAAATCTAGTTGATAAGTAAAAATCTCTCCCCCACCCATTCCTTTGTTTCTTAATTAGCAAATCAAATACACTTGGTTTGAGATTTGCCTGTAGCTAGTAAATAAATGCAGCATTGTTTCCAAACTCCAGATTATTTTTTAAAAATAGTCCGAGCAGCTAGCCTCTCTGTATCTAATCAAGAAGCCTAAAGCATTTGCCATATGGGCTTCATTTCATCACGCTAAAAGAAATCCAAAAAGCCCTCCCCCATTTAAAAAGAAGGAATAACATTTGTCACTTCCCCCCAACAGGAACCACAGCTGTCCATTAAATGTGGTGGACATTTCCAGCATGCAAATCAATTTTTCTGGTACTGGGGGATGTGGCGGATAATGACTGGGTTGTTTCTGAAAGCATGACTGATTTGGGATGAAGGTTTCAGCCTCGCTGACATTTTCACAGGGTAATTTATTACCCGCAGCCTATAAAGTGATGACCATCAGGTCTTGCTGGCAGACTCGGTAAAAGGAACCTTCTCCAAGGCTTCAATCACATCAACAGCAGGGTTTTATTCTCTCCCAGTAGAAGGGCCTCGCTCTAAAGAACTAGCAATGTTGTGTCACATAGCACCAAAGGACAACCACAACTGGAGTCTCCTGTTTTTGCTTCTGTTTCTTCATTTTTGCCTGGGCCAAGAAGAAAACATGGAGGTGAGCAGAAGAGATAATAATCCAGTGGCCAAAGTGTTGGAGAGCCACCACCAGACTAAAGATTCCAGCAGCAGGGAAAACTTGAGACAGCGGAGCCAACTATATAAGTGGACGGTTGAGGCAGTTGATGGTAATAGTCCTTCTACTGACCAAAATGCCTTGAAACCAGACGTAGATGATGAAGCACAGACTACCTCAGACAGAGTCCAGGTACTCTGAATTAATCTTCTAAGATACTATTAAGAAAGTACGCGAGCTTTTTATTAACATTAGCATTATTTTTCTCCAAAGCAACGGGTTCCTAATGATAGAGTGACCATGCTGTGCACAGATGTCTTTCAGGATAGGACTTTTCCTTTTTATGAGCTTAATTTTCCATACAGATGTTTTTTCCCTTTATGACATCAGCTAATTTACCAATAATCCTATCTTATGCATGTTTATTTAGAAGTAAGTCCCAGTGTGTATATGGATTTACATCTTAACGGGGCAATTGTTAAGCATTTCAGGTCATAATAAAAATTAGGGACTTAATTTTAACTTTCTACAGATTATGCCATAGTGATACATTAGAAATGTTATGAGAAAAGTATCTTGTGTTGGAACAAATTTTGTACAAGATGCCTGGGATCATAAGCCTTTGTGTTATGAAGATAACTTCATCAAACAGGCTGTCAGACATGAAGGCAAGACTGCACTCTTCAGTGGGATAACTCAGTGTCTGTATCTCAGTATTTTTCAATGTGTCTTCTATGTCAATTTGTATAGGATTATACTTTGCAGAAACATTTACTAGAGATGGTTCTTAATTGAAAGTAGAATTTATGCAAAGAATTCTGTTCATAAGAATGGCAAAAGCACACTTATTTTAAAAGTAGAGATTATAGAGATAATAGAAAGTAGAAAATGTATTTTATAAGTGATTAAATATACTGCCCTTTAATCCTTTCTCAGCTGAATAGATATTAGACACCAGAATTACTGTGCTTATTGTTGTTGTTATATTTTAAAAACCACTTAATTAAAACCAGCTTTACTGTATGGAATCTACTTCAAATAGAAATAAATAGTTCAAGCTGTTCTTTGCAAGAACAAAACTATTTTATAGAATAATTTTCAGTTAGTAGGTATTAGAGATGGGTCAGTGAGTGTGATCAATGCATACGTATTAATTTAGATATGATTGAAGAGACAAGCAAAGTACTTTTCTTGTACTGATTTTGAATTGTATCTGTGTTTAAACTAATGCTTTTCTCGGCAGAAAAGGGGTTTTCAATTGGAAGGTCATTGCACCTGTGGTAGTCGGTGTTCAGCACCTATTGTAGTCACCGTCACTGTCCGGTTGCTGGGTGGGTGTGGCTATGGTGGCTATGGCCCATCAGAACTTCTGGGAGGGCCATTTTTTTGCCTTTTCAAGGATTCAGGGGCTTCGCTCAAGCCTCTGGGAGGGCGAAAATGGCCTTGCCCAGGGTCCAGAGACCCTCCAGAAGCTGGAAACAGGCCTGTTTCTGGACTTCTGGAAGGCTCGTTTTTCGCTCTATCAGACCCTCCGTAGGGACTCTCCACTTACTTGCAACCAAAATGGGCTGTGTGGAGACTCCTGGGAGGGGAGGGGTGGGTGAGACCAGCGAACCAGATGTAAGTTTAACATCTGATTCGCCTGAACCAGTCCAAACTGGTAGAATCCCACCCCTGATTGTAGTGCTTTAAGTTCAGTGAATAATAGCCAAGCAGTGGCAAACCCCAACTTTAGAGGTACATTGGGGCCACTGTGGATTATACCCTATAGATACTCTGTGAAGTGTCCTAACCGTGAAAGTAATCGTGCCAGGACCATTCTTTAACTAGGGCTACCATATCTGGGCTACAAATAGACAGATGACCACATGCAGTCTCTCTGTTGCCATTTACAGATTGTCTATATTTTTGCAGCCCAAACATGGTAGCTGTCTATTTCACCTTGATGGATGGAGAATGGAGTTTGCTTGGGAATTTAGTCAATTTCTTCCTAAGAAGGAATAAGTTGCAGTCAACTGCACGTGCATATTGTTCTTGTTGTGGCCTGTGGGCTGCTGACCCCTCCAGCACCCGAAACAGAGGAGAAGGACGAGGCATGGGCGGCATGGGGTCAGCACCAGGGAAACCTGGGAACTCCAAGGGAGAAGAGGGAATGGAGTCGGCAGACAGAGAGAGACAGAGATGGAGCCTGGACCATCCATCAGCCCTCAGATGGAGAGTTAACATCCCCAGGTCTGGAGGCGGATGATGAGGAACAGCTGGGTCCAGTGCTTGACACGCGGCTGTGCAGAAGGCAAAGAAGGGGAGAGCAATGGAAAGCCGTGGGCCGATCCTGGGGAAGGAAGAGTCACCGCTACTAGCGAGGCCCCACCCTAGCTCTGAGGATAAAAGGCAGGGGTCGGAGATGAGTGGGTGTGGCAAACAACTATTTATCTCAGTGGTAGTATGCTACCGGTTCGGACCAGTTCGGCCAAACTGGTAATAAAAAAAAAAGCCTCCCACAATCAGCTGAGGAGGAAAAAAAGCCCCCGACTGTCAGCTGAGAGGAGAAAGAAGAGAAAAGTCTGGCCCTCCCACCTGTCTGTCCCTGCGCTTTTCTTTTCTTTATCCTCTCAGCTGATTGGTGCTGCAGGCCTCAGCTGGTGTGGGGAAAGCTGCGCATGCATGTTAGGTGCACGCACATTTATTTATTATTCAAATTTATATACCGCCCCCTCTCCCTAGGGACTCGGGGCGGTGCACAGCCAAATCAAAACATATAAATACATATACCATAATTTAAAATATATTAAAAGAATTAAATAGGTTGGCCAATTAAGAAATTAAAAAAGTAGGGAAATTTAAGAAAATTAAAACCATTTAAAACCGAATTTAAAACCATTACACATAACTCTAGGCCAGACCGGCTAGATGGAATAGGTGGGTTTTTAGTGCGCGCCGTGTGTACGATCACCGAACCGGTAGTGGAAACAGGTAGGATCCCACTGCTGATTCATCTCCCTGCCGGATGGACTTGTTAGCCTGTGAGAGAAATTGTTTGCCGGGGCTGCCAGCATTCTTAATAAAGGAATCTTTTGAGTTCACGTTAGAGGGTTTGTTGTGTTTGGGGAGTTGGGTAAGAACAGTTCTCTGAAGCATTCTGCTCTTGGCTGGAGCTGCCTTTATTAAAATGTGACAGCAGGTTTAACAAGTTTTTTTGTTTGATGCAATTTTTCCTTGCATCATTTTTTAGGTGCAAGCCACAAGCATGTCTCTCTAGAAGTGATTTAGAGACACCCTGATTTGTTATTGATGGCTCTAAAAGAAAGGCTTTTATTTATCAGTGGAGAGCAAGCTTATAGGAAAATGAGGCACTGCAGAGATGGAACCGTCTCTTAATGCAACAACGAAGGAATGAGGTCCCAAAAGTGCTCTTTCAAGAGGTCATTGGACTTTCTGGGGGTTTTTTTTTTGAAGATGTTTCGCTTCTCACCCAAGAAGCTTCTTCAGGAATGGGGTCTATTGTTGCAGATAATCTGTTACAGGTAGTCCTTGACTTACAATCGTTTGATTTAGTAACATTTTGTCATTCTTGTGTTAGAATCTGACTCCGAGGAAGAGGAGGAACAGCTGACAGGAAGTGGGAGTGTGGCTCCGGAGGTTGTGGAGGAAACTAGGGAAAGGCACAGGCCGGCTGGGCATTCAGAGGAAGGCCCAGGCCCAGGCCCTCTTCATCCTGGGGCATGCAGGGAGGAGAGGATAAGGGAGAAACATGAATGGCGTGGTCTATGGGGAGTAAAGGGCCTTGATCCCCTTCATGGGCTGCAGCTGTGAGGACTGTTTTAAAGGACAAATTGCGCATGGGCCAGTACTGGAAGCAAAGCGTGAAAATATTTCTAGTCTGTCAGTTCTTATCTGGGTTCTGGCATCCTTCCTGGTGTCTGTATTTTGATATCTGAGGGAAGCAGGATTCAGTTAATGATCACATGTTTCACTTAACAACTGCATGACAACTTAATGACTGTGGCAAAAAAAAGGCTGTAAAATCAGGCATGACTTGCTTAACAACCACCTTGCTTAGCAATGGAAATTCTGGTCCCAACTGTAGTTGTAAGTCAAGAACTATCTATATTAATATACTAGCTCGATACCCGTGCTTCTCTACGAAACAATGTGATTGAGTTTTAGGGGAGGAAAATAAGGGGGGGGGGGAATTCTGTCTCTGCCTACCAGCACCCCGATGTAATATTGATGTATTCATCTTGCTAGCGTCCTGTCAGTGTGTGAGAGAGTTGAGGGCTGTTTGGAAACTGAAGCAGCATTTGCTGTGTGAGCAAAAAGGAGACAGCAAGGAGCCTGGGCATAGCTTAACTCAACTGTTCTGTATTAAAGCTGCTTGGTGCTTTGAAACTAAAACTGAAACTCCTCTTCTCTGCTTGTGTTTTGCATTTGGAACAGATTTCTTTTCAGATGGGGAGAGGGAGTAGAACTCCTTAGCATCAGAATGTGTTAATAATAATATACGAAATACTAATGCTCTGATGGTCCTATTGAAAAATTCTTTCTTAGTGAGCACCTAGAAGCCAAGAGGAACATACGTGCCAAATTTCAAGTTTGTAGGCTTTATGGTTCTTGAGATTTTGTGATGATGCATGAATGGTATTTCGCTGTTGTATATATAGATAACATAACCATGATATCCTATAAATTTTTTTTGAACGATGTGTTTACAGACAACACAGAGTGGGCCTCAAAGCCTACCGGAATGCGGTTGCCGGGCAGATTTTGGATTTCGAGGTTATCAAGGCCCCCCTGGACTTCCAGGACCTGCTGGAATCCCAGGTAAATAATTAGAAAGCAATTGCATAATGATGAACACTTGAAGGGGTTGCTTGGTTTCTGTGGCAGTTTGCATAGCAGAGAAAATACATAGGACTTCCTGCTGCATCAAGTCTCAGGCTCTTGGGTTATTATTCTAAATGATGCACCACCCAGAACATCTGGAATAATGTAGCAGAATTCCTTATCCTGCTCTTTTCCTACATATTCTCTTGACTTATGCCTTCAGTCTCTTGAATCAAACGATATTTGATTCAGAGAAGAGAAGAGCAACCAAGATGGTGAACAGACTGGACGTTAAAACATATGATGAACAGTTGCAGGAACTGGGTATGTCTAGTCTAAAGAAAAGAAGGACTAGGAGTAACATGATAGCAGTGTTCCGATATTTCAGGGGCTGCCACAGAGAAGAGGGAGTGAAGTTATTCTCCAAAGCACTTGAGGGCAGGACAAGAAGCAATGGGTGGAAACTAATCAAGAAGAGAATGCAGAGGTGGTATTCAGCAGGTTCTGACCAGTTCTGGAGAACCAGTAGTGGAAATTTTGAGTAGTTTGGAATGCCACCTCTGACTGGCCCTGCCCCCATCTATTCTCTGCCTCCTGAATACCAGCTGATCAGCTGGGTCTTCTTTTGTTGCCCTGCACAGAAGAATGAGCTGGAAAGCTGGTTAGTAGGATGGGGGACAGAATGGGGTTTTTGCAGTAACCTTCCCCTGGAGTGGGGTGGGAATGGAGATTTTACAGTATCCCTCCCCTGCCACGCTCACCAAGCCATGCCCACAGAACCAGTAGTAAAAGTTTTTGAATCTCACCACTGGACAGAAGCAACCTAGAACTAAGGACAAAATTTGCTGACAGTTAGAACAATTAATCAGTGGAACAACTTGCCTCCAGAAGTTGTAAATGCTCCAACACTGGAAGTTTTCAAGAAGAGATTGGATAACCATTTGTCTGAAATGACATATGAGTAGGGGCTCAAACTAGAAGACCATCAAGTCCCTTCCAACCAATTACATGGTGGGAAAGGGATCAGAATGTTCTCCTAAGTGATGTCTTGATGTTAATATAGGCAGCCGTGACAGCTTTGCTTTTGCAATACCCTGTTTGTGTAAGAATCAGGGTTGCAAAGAAATCTTTGGATTGTGCCAGTTTTTTCTATTTTTTTTTTTTTAAATTGGTTACTGACAGCAGCAGCAGTTTTGATTCTTGCCACGCAGGGTTTTTTTTTTTTAGTTCATTATAGCCCGTATAATCATTTTTTTCTGAGCTGAATAAAATGTTTGTATAAGCAGCTTTGGAGGGCAACAGGTTCAAATAACTTGGTTCTTTTGGTGTGTATCCAAAGGGAAGACAATTTATTATATAGCTGAACTTCATTTTGCTTTAACCAAAATTCAGTATTAGATTTCATTTATATCAACAGCAATGCCCAATTTCTTGTTTCATATCATATATTCATAAATGACTGAAGGCATGAGGAAAAAGTATGTAGTATTTTAAGTGTATTAAGTTAAAAACATGAAAATGTCTTTCAGCAGATATTGATATAATCCATCAACTACAGTAATTAATTAGGTATTTTAATGAGACAGGCAAATGACAACTTAGTTCTGTTGTTACTATACAACTTTAAATAAGTTCCAACATATTTACTACATCACAAAGATGTAAGTTACAACAGCGCTGAAAAAAGTAACTTATGACTGCTACTCCCACTGTTGCAGTTTCCCCACAGTCATATTATCAAAAAGATAATCAGCATGTATTTTTAACAGTTGGAGTATCCCGGATTTACATGTCGATATTTGTGACTTTCAGACATGAAGAATGGGGACTTTATATTCCAATTAAGATGATTTTTTTGGCTCATGCATATACACAAGAATCAGTCAACTGATGGTCAGCCCTAAACTGATACTAGAGAAGAGTCAGCAGAATTCAAGAGGGGTTGGACTTAAACCTTTTGTGGGAATATAATGATTCTAGGCTGATTACTTCTTTTACTCTGCCCCCAGGCTCTGCCTGTTCCTCTCCTACATCTTCTCAGCTGACATACAAGAAGCAAAGTCAGTATATGTAGAAAAAAAAATCCTAGGACAAAAATGAAGGAAATTCCCCTATTGTCCAAGAAAGCCCTGGTTATTATTGGTTCATCAATACAGTTTTGCTTCTCAAAACACCCTTAATTTTGGGGTGGCCACTGTTTTTCAACAGTGTTTGCCAATGTTAAACTGTGGGAACTTTGATTCCCAGAATTCCCCAGCCAGTATGTTCAAAAATTCAGTTCCTACCAGGTTGCTTCGTATTCTATCTCTGCCCTTTTTCCTACTATTTTAGAAAGGATATCCGGATCTCAATACTTACTAGTATTCCAGAATGTTTTGAACTACATAATTTCCATTATCCCCGATTGTTGATGGTTAAGGAAGATGGGTGCTGTAGTAGAATATGCATCTAGAGGATACCAGAATGAGAAAGGTTACATCAGATTTTGCCCAAAAGAAGTCTAGGTTAAAAATGAAAACAGACTTGCATGGAGTCTTTTAAAACTTGCGTTTCACCGAGCAACCTATTGATTGACTGTCCAAAGGAAACCATGGGAACAATGGGAATAATGGATTACCTGGCACAGAAGGATCGAAAGGTGACAAAGGAGATAAGGGGGATTTGGGACCCAGAGGCGAGCGAGGCCCTCAAGGACATAAAGGAGAAAAAGGTTATCCTGGCATCCCGACGGAGCTTCAGGTAATTTCCCCTTAATTTTCATGACAGCATGATTTTTCCAAAAGTGATTGCCTATTGCAATTCAGTGGGTTGGTTTGTTTACCTGGCTATGTTCCAGAGGATTTGAGGGGTGGGTTGTGTCTTTTCTTTGAGGCAGTTCTGACAAGAAGCGCCAACCAGGAGTACTAACAGGTAGTCTTCAATTTACAGTGGCAGTTGTAACACTACATTAATGATAGTGTTACAATATTAACAGAACATTTGCAACTCTGAAAGTACCTCACCTTTACCACCCTGCAGTCATGTGATTGAGACTCTGGCCCTTGCCAACTGACTTGCACTCACGGTGGTTGCAGTGTCTCATGGTCACGTGATCACCATTTATGATTTTTCCTGCTGGCTTCCCACAAGCAAAGTCAAGAGGAAAGCTGGTAGGGAATGTCAGGAATCCCTCCCATAAGTTTATCCCGTTCTTTTTTCTCCTGAGGAGCCCATTGTGGGTTGTGACAGGGGTGTCAAACTTGATTTCATGGAGGGCTGCCTCAGGGTTGTGTTTGATCTTGGCAAGAGGGGTGGGTGTGGCCAGGATGGGTGTGGCCAGCTTGCCATCACTCATGTCAACTTCAAATCTCAACAAATAAATGCTCTGTCTTACATATTGGCAAAAAAAAAACAAGAAAGAAAATAAAATAAAATACAGGCTGAATAGTCAAGACCTTGTTGATGATCCAAACTCTGTCAAGGAACTTGGAGTACTCATCTCTAATGATTTAAGTGCTAGAGCTCACTGTAACTACATAGCCCAAAAGGCATTAAAAGTTGTTAACCTAATCTTACGTAGCTTTTTCTCTGGTAATATTACACTACTAACTAGAGCATACAAAACATTTGCTAGACCAATACTTGAATACAGCTCATCAGTCTGGAACCCACATTAGGTATCTGATATTAACACAGTTGAGAAAGTCCAGAAATATTTCACAAGAAGAGTTCTCCACTCCTTTACTCATTGCAGAATACTTTATGCCACCAGACTCGAAATTCTAGACCTAGAAAACTAGAACTACGCCGCCTTCGGTCCAATCTAAGTATAGTATATAAAATCATGCAGTTCAATGTCCTACCTGTCAATGAATACTTCAGCTTCAACCATAACAATAGAAGAGCAAACAATAGATACAAACTCAAGGTTAATCGCACCAAACTTGATTGCAGGAAATACAACTTCAGCAACAGAGTGGTCAATGTCTGGAATACTCTACCTGACTCTGTGGTTTCTTCCCCCAAAACTTTAACCTTAGACTGTCTACTATTGACCTCACCCCTTTCCTAAGAGGTCTGTAGGGGGTATGCATAAGTGCACCAACATGCCTACCGTCCCTGTCCTATTGTTTCTTTTCTTTTCTTTTTATTTTCTTATATGTATCCATGTATTCATAACTATATTTTTACTTATACCTATTATCTTGTAAGCAATTGACAAAATAAATAAATAGATATGTGCTGTCCCAGCCAGTCTATGGAATGGGTTAATTACTTAGGATTTGTGAGCTGTCCCCTTAAGGGAATGCATCATAGGAAATGTAGGCAAGGGTATCCTGGGAAACATAGTTCATATCATGTGGCCACATCTGTAATCCTGATTGGCCACTAAATTGACCTTCGAGGGGTTGAAGGAGGTTGCCCTCCATTCTTACTTGCACTCATTACTGATAACATCGTTTCCTTCTATTGACACGAGATGGGTTAGGAGATAACTATTTTCCACGTGCAAGGCAGATATACAAAGGATTGGACATTGAAAGAGGAACTTCGTCATAAATGTGAGTCATGAGGATACCTGATGTACCAATAAATGAACTTTGTTATGGAAGCTTTGTTGAGTTGTCAATCTGTATCTGCACACCTTTGTGCTTGAGACAGAACAAGATAGATAGCTAGATAGCTAGCTAGCTAGATAGATAGCTAGCTAGCTAGATAGATAGATAGATAGATAGATAGATAGATAGATAGATAGATAGATAGATAGATAGATAGATAAATAAATAAATGTTAGGGGCACCTGTGGTGGCCTGAGCCAGAGAAAATGGGTACCCAAGCTCCGGTTTTGGCAGTGACGGCTTGCAACCCATTGCCAATGAAAACGGAACTCGGGAGGGCTGTGTGTTTTTGCCACGGGCTGGTCCTTTGCTGTTTCCAGGGCAGCCCTGCAGACCAGAACTAAGCACCCCGCAGGTTGGATCCGCCCCCCAGGCCTTGAGTTTGAGTTGATCTCATAATCCAAGGAACTCATGGAACGTAGGATGTGCCCACTTAGAGCACCCCACCTACTACACTGTAGTGCCCGTATGTGACATTAAAGCATCCCTTCCCACATCTGGCCACCCTTACACCATGCTATACTACCCCCCTGCCCAGCAACACTCCATAGCACTCATCCTAAAGGGAATGTAGAACATTTTCACAACCTCATCAGCTTTAACACCAAATTGCCCAGCATGTCTACTTTGCTTAATAATCATGGCATTTGCTTAATGACCATTGCAAGAAAGGCTACAAAATTAAGGTTTACCCACTTTGCGACTGTCAAGACTTATGACTGCAATTGTAGGCTCCATTATGGTCATATGTCAGAATGTATCTGTACATTCTGGACACCCCTGAGATCACTGTTGGTGCACACCTTACTTTTATTTTGAAAGCCAAAATAAACCTGTAAGTAAGACTTCTTCTCTATTCCCTCCATCCTGGGGCCAATCTGACAAATATCACTAAAACTTCCTGTGGCTGAGATGGCATGAAGTGAAGTTCATCAACTCAACTGCTATGTTAAACTATACAATAATCTTAAATGGAGCTGTTTTTTTAGATTTACATCTACATCAGGGATGTCAAACCCAAGACCTGCGGGCCACATCCAGCCCACATGGTGCTTAGATCTGGCCCCTGGGGCCACCTTGGAAACAGCAAAGGACCAGCATGTGGTGCTTCTGCCAGAGAAAACAGAGCTCAGGACGGCCACATGTGGCCCTCCCGAGCTCTGTTTTTGGTGGCAAAGGGTTGCAGGAAGCCATAGCAGATGGAAATGGAGCTCAGAAGCCTGCTTTTGCTGGCAGAGTGCTCAGGTCACCACAGGAGCTCCTGACAGAGTGACGTTGAGTTGGCCATGCCCAGTTTGGCCACACCCACCTGGCCCCCTGAGGTCAAACACAACCCTGTGCAGCCCTCAATGAAATTGAGTTTGACACCCCTGATCTAGATGTTTTTCTTTCCTTCATATGAGTGGTTCTCTGTTCATGCGTTAATCGATGGCAGTGTTGTTAGTCAGGTTGGCTAAGTGCTGGCCCAGATCTTAGTGATGCATTTAGGAAATTAAAGTTTATCTCCCTTTCTCTCTCCCCTTTCCTCCTTCCCCAACCAAACCAGAAAAGAAGTTGATGCAGAATTGATTGCTTTCAACCATGTCTTCCAGTCTGCCTTTCTCCTGTTTTTCAAATGCTAACTCTATTTTGCTTAGGTTGCATTTATGGCTTCCATGGCCACCCACTTTAGTAATCAAAACAGCGGGATAATCTTCAGTAGCGTGGAAACCAACATTGGCAATTTCTTTGATGTAATGACTGGACGATTTGGAGCACCAGTGAATGGTGAGTATAGCAGATAATATATTCTGTGCACATTTTATGTAAAAGAAACAATTTGCCTTGGACATTCTTGATGCAATCAAGCAGAATTTTTCCCCCTTGAAACTTTAGACTGATGTTGTGTTTCACTTTGGATCAAACACAACGATAAACATTCTGATGTTTTTTAAAGATGTCTTCTTAATTGATTGAAACATAATGTCCATCGCTGATTATTATTTTTGCAGAACTGAAATGTAACATTTTAATTGTGATTGCTTGTTCAGAAAGAATGCATTCTGCCAAATTCTATAAAAACAACAATCAATTCTGTTTGGATCCTTTTTTTAAAAAATGGGAAGGTTTTTCTTGTATTGTTCTTGTGTAAGTTGCATGAATGTAACTTACAACTGAGAAATGTCCTTGTGTAACTTGCCTATAAAATTTCAACAGGAAATAACGGAAAGTATAATATAGGGAATAAAAAAGCCAATATTTGATTTTTGAAAATGTATTTATTTCTGTCCCTTTTATACTGCTGTACTCTGTATGGATTCCTAGCAGTTTACGATAAAGAAATAAAATAACATTGAATTAGGACAATACCATGGTAATACAGTGGAGTAATACAGATGGTATTCATGATTTCTTGAGTACATTCCGGAAAAGTTTTTATTTTTATACTTCTTTATAATAGAAGTAACTCAAATTTGCTGTACATATTCAATAGTCTGATTCTCCAGGCTTCAGCAGATCCGGAACAAGATATTGATCAGGTTCTTTGCATGTTGACAAAACCCCACTGGGATGCCTTGGAAAATAGCTGTAGAAAAACCTGATCAATACAAGAACCCAGCTGCTAAGTATATTGTTTTATTAGCTTCTCAGAACTAATAACAAGCTCAAGACAATATCAAAACAGAAGCTGTAAACAGTCCAAAAATTAGATTTTGAAAGCCCAGAAAATAATAATATTCTTCCTAAAACTTTTTAAAGGCAACCTAGTTAAGCTATTATTGCTTTGACTGCACAATAATAAATTAAACAGCGTGCCTTTATTAATCGCTGTTTTTTCAATATGTCCATATTCACTGGTAAACTTAATAGTAGACTGGAAATGAGATCTGTCAGTCACAAGAATATATCCACCTTTTTATACCTCTCCATTCCCCACATCTTCAATTTATGGAAAATTTGTGGCGCTTACAAGAGTTTAAAAATTGTGCCAAACTGGCATTAAAAAAATAATAATGATAGCTTTTTAAGGTTTCAAAATAGATTCTAAGCTTCAGGAGCAGTTTATATCACCTTGGATTGTTTCAAAGATGAAACAAAATACTGTATTTTGCAAGTGTGACCATTCATCTTGGACAAAAAGATGAAAGAATTCTTAACAATTGTGGCCAAAAGTGTGCACTCTTTAAGTTTGGAAGGATTTTTATTCTATTTGGTAAGGATTAGTTCTGAATATAGGTACAGGTAGTCCTTGACTTACAACAGTTCATTTAGTGGGCATTCGAAGTTACAGTGGAAAAAAGAGACTTATGACTGTTTTTCACATGTATGGCCCTTGCAGTATCCCAGTGGTCACATGATTCAGACGCTTGGCAACTGACTCGTATTTCTGATGGTTGCGCTGTCCCAGGTTCACATGATCCCCTTTTGTGAACTTCCGATGAGCAAAGTCAATGTGGAAGCCAGATTCATTTAACAACCATATAACATACTTAACAACTGTAGTGATTTGCTTAACAACTATGGCAAGAAAGGTCGCAAAATGGAGCAAAACTAGGGCTGTGCAACAACTTTGAACCTGATGTTCCAGTGTCAGCTTTGGAAGCCATATTGAGACCAGATGTTCCCACGCTGTCACATTTTGAGCCTGGGAAAGTGGGAGGGGGGAATTTCTTGGAGTGTATGTAGTTAGACATAATAATATTCTTTTTCTAATTCAAGGTCATGTTATTTTGCACATAAGTGAGGGGAAGTCTCAAGTTGGGTTGGATGGTGATTCGGGCGTGATGTGATGATGGGTGCAGGGAGTGGATTTGTAGTTTTTACTTATTGCAAGGAAGCCCAGAACTTTCAGATTCGGGATTCCCCAGTTGTGCCAGTTTACTATCCAAAATAAAAAGAACTTTTGAGAAATTGTCCGTCTCGGACTTATTGGTTGGAGTGGAGGTTTGCTGGAACGCTGACATCCAGAATGTGCGGGAACACGAATGAAGCATCTCTTTTGTGTAACTTATGACCACAATCGAACCCTAAATTTCTGCAGCTAAGTGAAACAGTGGTTAAGAGAATTTTGCCCCATTATGACTTTCCTTGCCACTGTTGTTAAGTGATTAAATTAAATCTGGTGATTAAATTAATAACACGGTTGTTAAGTAAATCTGGCTTCCCCATTGACTTTACTTGTCAGAAGATTCCCAAAAGGCGATCACATGATCCTGGGACACTGCAACCATCAAAAATATGAGCCAGTTGCCAAGCATCCAAATTTTGATCACATGGCCATGGGAATGCTGCAGTGATTGCACGTGTGAAAAACGGTCATAAGTCACTTTTTTCAGAGTCACTGTAACTTCAAATGATCCCTAAAGGAACTGTTGTAAGCCAAGGACTACCTGTACATCTGAATCAAGCTAAGGAGTATTCTTCTACTACAAGGGTCTTTAAACTTGGCAAGTTTAAGACTTGTGGACTTCAACTCCCAGAACTCTTGAGCTAACATGACTGGAGGAGGAATTCTGGGAGTTGAAGTGCATAAGTCTTAAAGCTGTCAAGTTTGAAGACCCCTGTTCTACTATAACAATCGACTTGATGGCAATATTGGTACAATCCCCATCCTAATACACAAATGAATCATTGATTTTAGCCAGAGGTTAGTTCAGGGGTGTCAAACTCAATTTCATTGAGAGCCTCATCAGGGTTGGGTTTGACAGGGTCTGGGGTAGGTTGGCCAGGGTGAGTGTGGCCAGTCAATCATGTTGGGGGGCACCTGTGGTGGCCTGAGCACTCTGTTGTTTTTGCTGGCAGAGGGTAGCAGGAGGCTGTCCCAGCTGAAAATAGAGCTCAGGCGGGCTATATGTGACCCTCCCGAGCTTCACTTTCACTGGCAGAGCCACCGCAGGCCAATCCTTTGTTGTTTCCAGGGTGGACCCACGGGCCAGATTTAAGCACCTGTGGGCTGGATCTGGCCCGGAGGCCTTGAGTTTGACACCCCTGGGTTAGTTGAACTATGTATGTTTCTTCAGAGATCTTTCACTTCCATTGAGTTGTGTTTCTGTGCGGGGGGAGGGGGAAGTTACAAGGGGGAGGGAATGGAGAAAGAGGAGGTTGTTGAAGCAGCTGCAAAGGAACAACCTGATTTATTTTGTACCGTGCCACTGAATTATTCAATTGTACTATATATTTTCTCTTCTCCCTTCTAGGAGTGTATTTCTTCTCCTTCAATATGATGAAGCATGAAGATGTCGAAGAAGTCTATGTGTACTTGATGCATAATGGCAACACGGTCTTCAGCTTATACAGGTGGGTGGGGTGTATTTGGGGCTTACAAATATGTGAAATAAATTTGGGAGAGGTACTGAAACACAGGGGTAGAGCACATGATCTGCCTTCCAAGGGTGTCAGCTTCAGTTCCTAAGACAGGAGTCCCCACTCCCGAGCCGCAGCCTGTTTGAAACCAGGTCACGCACAGTTCCGCTCATGTAAATGGTGGGCCCTTGCACTTGTTTACAAAGCTCCATTCATGCAAATGGAGTTTTGTATGTGAGCACCCTCCACTTAAGTGCCCCCCACTTGTGCAAATGGAAATTTGTGTGTGAATACAAGCACTTTCTGCTCACATGCGAACTTCCATTCGCACATGACTGCCAATAGAGTTATGCATCTATGTGAGTGCCTGCCATTCACACACACACACACACACACATGCCAGGCCACCAAGGTGGAAAGGTTAGGGACCGCTGCCCTAAGACTTCCAATTTTAAAAAGCAATAGGTTATGGGTATGGGGAAAGCTGCTATACCTTAGCATAGATTACCTGGCTAAGAATTAAAGCGCCGGTCTTCTGGTCGAGACTTCTTCGTTGAGGGACCGAAGACCGTGATTATGCACTGCTTCAATCTGTGCTCTCTCATCAGAGGTCTCCCAACATTTGTTTTTGGGGCCAGAACCACCCTGTAGGGGTGATGAAGAAGGGGGAGACTGACAGCTGGGTTGAGGGGAGATGCATCTCCTCTCCCTGGCTAGGCATACTCCCCTCCAAAGATGGGTTGTAAGCGGTGGTCAAATATGGCCACCCTGAAGAAGAAGAGCTAACTGGGACAAAGATTGTGCTGGAGCGGTGAAGAAGAGGACACTGTGAAAACCAGGCTAACCAGGTGCAACATCTGGAAATAAAGGTACCCTGGAATTAAGATCTTAAGAAACAAGACAGTTGCTAAATGAGGACTACCCACCCAGTAGTAGGATCCTACCTTAGTCGCTACTGGTTTGGTGGCACACACCCCTAACAAGCCAATCAGCTGAGAGAATGAAGAAACGAAAATCTAGGAGTGACCCTCACACCCTCCCATGCATTTTTTGGTCTTTTATCCTCTCAGCTGATCTTTGGAGGCTTGTTTTCCTCCTCTCAGCTGATCAGCGCCTCTTTGTTTTTTTTACTACCGGTTCGGGTGAACCGGTCCAAACTGGTAGCATACCACTACTGGGACTACCTCTAGGCATTGTAACAATGCTTGTAGAAGGTTTGTGAAGAACAAATCAGTTTACTTTTTTGTATCTCTGTTCTTAGCTTCGAATCCAAAGGAAAATCAGACTCGTCAAGCAACAGCGCAGTGCTTAAACTCGCCAAAGGAGACGAAGTGTGGCTGCGGATGGGCAATGGGGCCCTGCATGGAGATCACCAACGATTTTCCACTTTTGCCGGGTTCCTTCTTTTCGAAACCAAATAGATTTATTCCCTGGAAATGCAGTACAAAATTGCGACTCAGTTTCCCTGCTCTTTGGATCTACATAGGTAGCCCTCGACTTACAACAGTTTGTTTAGTGACTGTTTGGAGTTACAACATCAACAAAAAAGTGTCTTAAGTTTTTCATACTTATGACGCTTGGAGCATCTTCATGATCACGTGATCAAAATTCGACTAGTTGGCAGTTGACTTGTATTTATGACAGTTATGTCCTGGGGTCATGAGATCACCTTTTGAGACCTTCTGACAAGCAACATCAATGGGGAAGCCAGATTCACTTAACAACAGTTTCAGGAAAGGTCATAAAATGGGGCAAAACTCACTTAACAAATGTCTCACTTAGCAACATAAGTCTTGGGCTCAATTGTGGTCGTAAATCGAGGACTACCTGTAGTAAAATCCCAGGATCTTCCTTGACACCAGTATGTTGTGAATTGTGAAACGTGGTAAGAAGAGGTTAGGCCTGAATTTATATATGCCCTTTTAATGACATTTTGCATCCTATCACACATTCTTCCTTCCTTGCTAATGGATACTGAACAGTTATCAAACATCTATTCCTGGTAATGTAATAAAATGATGATTGTAATCTTTTCTTTTTCCATTCTAAACCAGCAATTTTTATCTGATCTTGGGCACTAATGGATGTTGCATGTTACAAAACATTCAAACAGCATGTCATTGTGTCTGTGAGTCATATGTGTATTTGGAAGCTCCTGTATTTTTAAATACAAAAGTATAGGTAGTTCTCGCCTACATCCATTCCTTTAGTGAGTGTTTGAAGTCACAAAAGGAGAGAAAAATGTGATTTATAACCAGTCCTGGCACTTATGACTGTGTCTTCAGTTATGTGATCAAAATGTGGGTGCCAAGGAAACCAGTATATCTTGTGTTTCTGCAAAAATAAGACCTATCCCGAAAATAAACCCTAGCTTGCTTTTTACACATGTGCCCAATATAATCCCTACCTCCAAAATAAGCCCTAGTTAAGTCCCCACCCCCTCCAGGGTGCACGGGTTGGGGCGAGCGCACAAAATCAAGCTAGGCTAGGGATGGAGGGGTAGAGCTGCCCTACCCATAGTTACCTTCAGACAGTTGTAGCCAGGCCTTGCGCACCCTGACATCTGCCTTACCTTGCCAGCCCACTTCTTCTGTGCTCGTGGATCAATCCGGAGCTCTTTTATTGGCTGCAGAGGCCTTTGCTGAAGGCCTCTGAGGGAAATGGAAGCCAGGGCTGATGCGTGCAAGCGGCGGAAAGTGGCCACAAAAGAAGTAGGCCGGCAATGGGTTCCTGCTTAGCAGGGCTGTTAGCGCTGCCACTGCGAGGTGAATCAGTGGAAGACATCCCCCGAAAATAAGACCTGGTGCTTTTTTGGGTGGCAAAAAAATATAAGACTGGGTCTTATTTTCAGGGAAATATGGGTGTTTATGATGATTGCAACATCCTGGAATCACATGATTGCCATTTGCAACCTTGCCTGCCAGTTCTGACAAGCAAAGTCAATGAGGGAAGCTGGATTTTCTTAACAACCGCACGATTCACTTAAAAACAGCAATGATTTGCTTAGCAACCATTGCAAAAAAGCTAATAAAATTGGGCATGACTCACTTAACAAACACCTTGCTCAGAAACAGAAATTCTGGCCCCAGTTGTCAGTTGAGTATAACATGAGGATATGCTTACACTATATATGCATACATATTGGTATATAAAAACAGAGAGAAACAAACATTGGAAGGAGAATAGCTGCACTTTTTCAGACAGCTTTATGAAAAAAAACACAAAAGCTTTCCAGATTAATCCAGTAAATCTTGATTATTGTTAGCAAACAACTCTTAAAATACCAAACAACTATAAGATGTTTAACTTTTGGTTTAAATAATGCATTTACATTTCTGAATGTGTTTAAACTAGGTAAAATTGAATTGTTGGCTTCAAACAGGCGCAACAATCTCAAAATGTGTGCATTTGTGTATTTGTGTGTGCGTATTCTGTGGCAAATGATGTGTATCCTGCTTTGGGCACATTTCGCTTTGGCTGAAGATTTGCAATGGATTTGCTAATGTCCACTTCTGCTCAATCTTTGAAAAATAAATCTATCAGTTTTAGGGCTGATTTTTATTTTCATCCTGTGTGAAAGTATATTTAGGAAACAAGCTGAGGAAACAAGATTCTGGTAAATTACCCATTGGAGAGCAGCAAAGTATAGTCTTTTTGAAGCTGGTAGGCTATATATTACAATACTTCATCTATTACAAACATTTAATATGTACATCGGTACATTGAATACTTTAGACTTAGCAGGAGTTGCAATCTGTAGTGAATGTCACTAAAAAAATGTAGCCTTGTTTAGAATGCACCAAAGAAGAATGTAAATTTTTAGAAGTATATTAGCAAGATGAAGGCATGCTTTCAAAACGTAGTTTTACTCTCATCTTCATTTACTAATAATCTATTCTGACCCCTGTTCTTAATATGAATGCTCTTTGCATTTAGTTATTAGAAATGTGTTTCAAGCATCTGGTTATTTTGTGCAAAAGACTAATTAATTAAAGACCATTTTGAATAAGTATTTTGTGCACAAAAAGAAAAATACACTAAAGTTCTGCACTTTATACTGTATTTTTAAAAAATGATCTTTAAAGGGGGGAGGGTGAAAACTTGGCTGAGGAAGAGGACTCAAAAAACAAATAAATAATAATGCAATTCATACAATATACTGTAGTAACAGTGAAATTTGGGCAATCATATAATTGATGTCTTATATGATTTTTTATCTCCTAGATGCAGGAGAAGCAGGATGGGGTGTTTTGACATGCCATATTTTGTTCAATAGCAAATATCTTTGTGATTATTGCCTGATTATTGGAGTCATTTTAAATCAGTGTCCTGAACCAGCTATCCATTGCAGTTGGCTGATGATCATAGGTTTTGATTGGGGTGCAGTGGCTCAGTAGTTAAAGATATTGACTTTGTCAGCTAGAATGCTAGCAGCCTGGGTTTGAGCTCTGCGTAATGGAGTGAGTTCCCATTCCTTACTCCAGCTCCTGTCCACCCAGCAGTTCGAAAACATGTAAATTGTGAGTAGATGAATAGGATGCCACTTCAGTGGGAAGGTAAAAGCATTCTGTGCATCTTTGGAGTATAAGCATGCTGGCCACATGACCACGGAAATTGTCTTAGTGTGTTAGCTCCCTCGGTCAAGAAAGAGATAAGCGTCATGCCCCAGAGTCAGAAATGACTGATAGGGACACCTTTATCTTTATGATAGATTTTGAGCTATTGCACATTTGGAATTGGGGAGTTTTATTCTACAAAAAAAAGATTATAAAACACATTTCACACAAATATGGAAACTGTAATTTCACTCATCAAAGGGAGTATTTTCTGCCTGTTGAAAGGATTCCTCCAAATTGCAATTCTACCTCCCTTTTCTATCTCTATCTGAATACAGGAATATATACAGTCCACCTTCTCTGAAGTTCTGAGAACAGAGACACAGATATTATATTGTGTCATGCCACCGTACACGGTGATTTCTTTAATTTTACCTAATATATAGCATATCCTATGTGGTGTTACTCTGACCACTAGGATGTTTCCTTCTCCATACTATTTTCTCACATTCTTCTTTCCCCACCCCAGGACTTCCAGCTTTCATCAATTTTAAAAGTTGCATGCTTATAAATTTACATTTGAATGTCCTGCTCATTCCATGATTCCTCTTGTTAATTCCCCATGGTGTGTGCAAAGTAGGAATAAAGGGAAAAGGAAAGGTTCCCCTCGCACAAACATGCTAGTCGTTTCCAGTTCTAGGGGGCGGTGCTCATCTCCGTTACAAAGCCGAAGAGCCAGCTCAGAATATAGGTAGTCCCCAACTTACAATTGGTCACTTAGTGACTGCTTAAAAGTTATGATGAACACCCCCCCAAAACAGATATTTACAACCTGTATTTGAAGTTTTAATAATGACCACCACTTTTACAATCACATGATCACATTTTGGGTTCTTGGCAACCAGCTTGCATTTACAGCTGTTCTGAGATCATCTGTCCATGATTTACATTTTTGGCCAGTATTTACTTCTGGGGAAAAAACAACAATTGCAGACAATGGGTTGGTCAAACAACCATTATGATTGCTTAACATTACTTAAACTGAAGGTTTGCTTTCATGACTGCTCCATAAAGTGTTATGAAATTAGGTCAGTCACATGAGGACCTGCTTAATGACCACAACAACTTATGACTGTAATTCTAGGCTCAATCATGGTCATAAGTTGAAGACGGTCTGTACACAATGATTTGAAATATGTTAAAAAAGATGTATCTTCAAATACCAATGTCTAAGGGCCATCTAACTATTGGATCAAAATACATGGCAACAAAAATGAGGAAAAAATGCTGTTTTCTGCCAAAGAAAGGGCACATCTACAGGCACATAAATATTCATATTGCTATAGCACGTTCTTTGTAAAAACAAATTTTGCTTGGCTTAAACCATATAAATATCAAGTATAGTATTTTACAGCAAGTAACGCTCCTCCAAAATATTTATTTGCCTGAGGACAAACAGCAAATATAAGTTGCAAATCCAGGCTACCCAATTAATTTTTTAAATCTAGAATCTTCTTCTGGAAATAAAAACTTTGCAAATATAAATTAAGATGGTGAATATTTTCTTGGGGGCATGCAGAATTGGTTTGGCTGAATGAAAGGGCTAGTTTTATAAAATAGTTGGCATTTATCGAAGCAGCATTTCTTTAATTATTTTTCCTCTCTGAACCCCTTCCCATTTTTAAAAATAGGAGGACCCCAAAGTGCTTTTATCTGTATAGGTCAGTGATGGTGAACCTTTTTGTTGTGGTGTTCCGAAAGCGCCTGCATGCTGGCACCCACAATGCAATGCGCCCCACCCCCCCTGCGCATGCGTATGCAACACCCCCTGCCCCCTTACTTGCACTGTGCATGTGCGCACCTCCCAGCTGATTTTCTGCCTGTTTGAGGCCGTTTTCATCCTCCCAGAGGCTTGAGAGAAGTCTCTGCAGCCTCAGGAGGCCGAAAAACTGCCTTCTGAAAATACAGGGAGTGTCCGTTTTCAGCCTCTGGAGGGCCTCTGGAGCCAGGGGGAGGCTGTTTTTGCCCTCCCAGAGGCTGAAAACGGCCCCATTTCGGCACTTCCAGTATTTCTGGAGGGCCCGTTTTTCGGCCTCCCGAGGCTGCAGACTTCCCTTGAGCCTCCGGGAGGGCGAAAATGGCCTCAAACAGGCTGAAAATCAGCTGTGAGGTGCGTGCATGCGCAGTGCAGGTAAGTTTGGCTGAGGCTCATGTGCCCGCACAAATGGCTCTGCGTGCCACCTGTGGCACGCTTGCCATAGGTTAGCCATCACGGGTATGTTATTTTTATCAATATAGGTAGTCCTCAATTTACAACAGTTCATTTAATGATCATTCAAAGTTACAACTGCACTGAAAAAAGTGAGATATTTTTCACTTATGACTGTTGCAGCATTTCCACGGTCATATGTTCAAAATTCAGACATTTGGCAAGTGACTCATATATATGACAGTTGCAGTGTCCTGGGATCACATGGTCACCTTTTGAGAATCTTCCCACAAGTAAAGTCAATGGAGAAGCCAGATTCACTTAACAATTGTGTCAGGAATTTAACAACTGCACTGATTCGTGTGGCAGGAAAGGTTGTAAAATAGGGAAAAATTCACTTAACAAATTATCACTTAGCAACAAAAAATTTGGGCTCTATCGTAAGCCCAAAGGACTACCTGTATTTATTGTATTAAAAATTGGCACATTTGCTTCCAAAACCGCTTGTCATGATTTTTTGATGAGATTTTAATATTGTGTTATTTTTTTCAACATAGGCTGAACTGATAATTTTGATTTTGCAGATCCCTGAAAGTGTCTTGGGAAAAACTCAGGGGTCCTTGGACCATGCTTTGAAAAATACTCATTAAAGTTAATTAATGGTGGTTAATTACAACACCTATTTCCCAGAAAGAAGAATGAAACAGTGGGCATGGAATAGGTGTACTTTTTAAAAAAATCAAAATGTTATTCCAAGCATGAGGTGTCTTCTGAATAACAACTTTTTTCCCTTATTATACATTTACATTATAAGAGCAAAATCTTTGGGCAAAGTAAGACAAATCAGTTTGTCCCCTTTTGAAACCAAAACATTATGGTGAATATGATGAAACTTGATGAGATGTCCAAACCGACCATCTTGATCAGAGGACAGACATGATCTACATTTCATGCTGACTGGAAATCCTTATAGATATTTTGAACAAAACAGGAAAAAATGGAATTATGATATATATCTTGATGATTAGAAAAAAATATGATTATAGAAAAAATGTAAGTTATACTATAACCATAGAAAAAGAGGCTAATTTACATGTGTACTTATAATGGCTGTAAATAAAATCAGAACTGTCTTTATATTTTCTTTTTTTATGCATTTTTATCTTTGTCTTCTTTCTTTTCCTTATTCTAAATCTTTTTTAAACCCCACCTTTTATTACGTTACTGGTGATA
Source organism: Bungarus multicinctus (assembly GCA_023653725.1). NCBI lineage: Eukaryota > Metazoa > Chordata > Lepidosauria > Squamata > Elapidae > Bungarus > Bungarus multicinctus. The sequence goes on from CM042834.1 coordinate 258,728,168, forward strand.
AAAGATGGAGAGCAAATAGTATTCCTTCCTCCTCCTATTTAAAATAAAAAAATTAAACTATTACATTGAAATATTTAAAATAAAAATAAAAATACATACATTCTAAATATTTGCTTGTTATTTTTTAATCTTAAGAAATCAATAAAGTTATTAAAACTTTAGTAAAAGTTTTTTTTTCTTTATTCAAGGAAAAAATGTTCAAATTAAATAGTTAAATAGTTCGGGGGGCGGGGGGGAATAAAAGTTCCAGGGGATCTCCAGCAGAACAAAGGTCGAGGCCAAACGCGCAATGATGCGGCCTCCAGTGTTCCGCATCTGCCCTGACCTCTGGAAGCCGAGCGCTCGCCAGGAGGCGGCGCCCGGCCTGGAGGCGGCGGCAGCAGCAGCGCCAACCCTCCGATTCCTCCCAGCCTGCCCGACCGTTTCTCCGTCCTGCGCCGTTTCCTCAGCTCAGGCCGCGATGCCGCTGCAGGGCGTGCGGGTGCTGGAGATGGCCGGCTTGGCGCCGGCGCCTCTCTGCGGCCTAATTCTGGCCGACTTCGGGGCGCAGGTGGTGCGGGTGGACCGCTGGCCCCGCCTGCCCTTCAACCCGGACGTGCAAGGCCGCGGCAAGCGCTCTATCGCGCTGGATCTGAAGCAGCCCCAGGGCGCCACCACGCTACGTAGGATGGCCCAGCAAGCGGACGTCCTGGTGGATTCCTTCCGACCAGGTACTTCTTCGCCAGGCGGGGAGCCGGGAGGTGGGCGGCTTTCGGGACCGAAAGAGGGAGAAAGCAGCGCTCCTGGGATTTCAGAGTTCTCTCTTCAGTATGGTCTGTGCAAGCGATCCATGCAAGTGCAGAGACCTTGCATGAATTCTGCTCTTTCAATCGGAGTGCGGTCTTGGAGGTCTTCTAGTCCAGTCCCCTGCTCAAGCAGGAGACCCTATACAATTTGAGACAGGAAGCTGCCCAGTCTCTTCTTAAAAACGTCTAGTGATGAAGCACCCACAACTTCTGAAGCTGAGCCATTCTACTGACCCAAAGGCTTTCTTTTTCAACGGGCAACTGGCCTTGCTTGTTTTTCTTTGAAGACGTTTCATTTCTTATCCAGCCAGAGTTGAAGGAGCTTCTTGGATGAGAAGCGAAACACCTTCAAAGAAAAACAAGAAAGGCCAGTTGCCTCCTGAAAAAGCATCTTTTGGGACAACTGTGACCTGGATGACTGAGAATCTCCATAGACATCAAGCTGTTCCATTGGTTGATTGTCCTCACTGTTAGGAAATGCCAGCTTAATTCCAGATTGTTTCCCTCGATTGGTTAGTTTCCATCCATTGTTTCTTGTCTTGCTTTCTGGTGCTTTGGAAAATAAGTTGACCCCCTCCTCTTTGTGGCAGCCCCTCAAATACTGGAATACTGTTATTCTGTCACCCGTAGTCTCTAGACTAGCCATATCCAGTTCCTGTAAATGTTCTTCATATATTTTAGCTTCCAGGCTTTTAATCATCCCAGTTGCTCTTTGCACTTTTCCCAAAGCCTCAACATCTTTTTAATAATGTTTAATAGTGACCAAAACTGGGTGCTGTATTCCAGATGTGGTGTTACCAAGCTTTTATAAAGCAGTACTAATACTTTCATGACTTAGATTCTTTGCCTCTGTTTATATAAGCAATGATTATGCATAAACAATCTTGCAATGTCTTCATTTTTTATTTTTAATCCTTTTATTTCAGAATTTTGCCTCACTCTTTCTAATAATATTTCTAATGATAATATGAAGAGGAGAGGGGACAGCGGACAACCTTGTCATACTCCTTTTTCTATATTTATAGTTTGAGTATTCTTTCCATTTACTATTATATTTGCTTTTTGTACTGAATTAATTGCCGTTATAATATTCTCAAATTTAGTGCCAAAATTCATATCATAAATCTGTTGAATCATAAATTGCCAATTGAGATTATCAAAAGCCTTTTGAGCCTCCAAAAATACAAGAGCTACCTGTTCCCCCGGATGGGCTTCATAATATTCCAGAACTTCCATGATTATTCTTAAGTTGTTTCTAATTTGTCTATTTGGGAGAAATCCATTTTGATCTGGGTGTATGTACTCATTCAAAATTATCTTTAATCTGGTAGCAATAATAGTAGTAAATATTTTATAGTCAACATTCAATAAAGAGATTGGTCTATAATTTTGTATCATCCTGGGATCTGAGTCCCCCTTCGGGATTAGCGAAATTAATGTTCTCCGTGGGGATGAAGGGAGAGTCCAGACTGGGTTATCTCTAGTCTTCTAGCTCTGCAGACCGAGTTGAAAAAACTGAGGCCACACCCCCTGGTCACCAGTTCTTCACTCGGTCTCAGCGTGTTCAGACCACTTCTTTGAGACTCTGAATAGCTAGAAGTTAGTAGAATTTCACCCCCTGGACTAGAGTATTTTCTGCAAGGTTCAGGTTTGTTAGCTAGCTGGTTTTTCCAGCTAGCCCTTTGAATTTCGTGTTTTTTTCCTTTTTTTCTTGAATTTAATTTTTCTATTTTTTATTTTTTTAAATAATTATTTTTCCTGGGGGACTGGGTTTTTTTGGAAATTTTGTGCCCTTTTGTAGGCTACCCTGTGAGCCCGGGTAGTCTGGGCTGGGGCCGGGAGTCTGCGGCTTCTCTGAACCGCTTTTCTCTTGCCTTTGCTTCACTTTCAGTTTCAGGAAGGAAGCACTTTGCCGCGAGGTGCCTTTTTTTGCCCTTTTTTTAACGGAGGCGGCCACGTTGGGGACAATCTTGCAGTTTAATGCCAGGATTGTCCCTTGGAAGGGGTTTTGGACCATCAGGAATTTATTCCTGGACCCCCTACCAGTCCCCAGGGCACCGAGGCAGCGGCGTTGCTACGTAAGCCTGCCAGGATTTAAGGTGCAGCCAGCTCCAGGCTCTCAAGCCTCTGTTCATTCAGGGCTTGTTTCGATTCTGGCAGTCAGCCATTTTTTCTTTTGGGCGGGCTTAGGTCCAGCCTAGAGTTTTTTTCTGACTCTGTTTTTTGGGGGGGATCGCAGAGCTGGGCTGAGCTTCCCATTTCGGGTCGTTTTTTACCTCCTGAAGTGCTGGACAGCGATTGTGGCTTAGCTAACAGCTCAAGCCGGGAATATAAAAACTTTTTTCCTTTCCTTTGTTTTATTTTTCTTTTCTGTTTTCTTGTCCCTTTTTGGGGACAGTTACTTTTGAAAATTCAAGATGGCTGACAGGGAAGCTGATTTAGATTTATCAGTTCCTCAGATGGGCACAGAGAAGGCTGCCAAAGTACAAAGTGTTGTCTACTACTACTGTTAATTTTCTCATCACTCCTTATCACCCATCCCCTTCCACTTGTGACTGTAACTTTGTTGCTTGTATCCTCTGTTTCCTAGTATGATTTGATATTGATTGCACCCTATGACTATCATTAAGTGTTGTACATTATGATTCTTGATTCTTAACGAATGTTCCTTCTTTATGTATACTGAGTATTTACACCAAGACAAATTCCTTGTGTGTCCAATCACACTCGGCCAATAAAGTATTCTATTCTATTCTGTTCTGTTCTGTTCTGTTCTGTTCTGTTCTGTTCTGTTCTGTTCTGTTCTGTTCTGTTCTGTTCTGTTCTGTTCTGTTCTGTTCTATTCTGTTCTATTCTATTCTATTCCAAGAGCTCCTCCAAGCCCAGATCTGCTAGTCTGGAGGCAGCAGCTAAGATCAGAACTAGGGTCTTAGCACCCAAAAGATCCTCCAGGGCTGAGGATAGGCAGGCCAGGCGTAGGCAGAAGGCCATAGACAAAGACTCAGCCTCCCAATTTTTGGCTTCATCAGAAGACAGGCAGCCAGAACAACGACCTAATAGGCAGCACTTGACTGCATGGTCTCCGGGGGGCTCAAGTGCTCAGGATTTGCAGGGCAACCTCCAAATTGAAGCTGAGGCATCTCATTCCTTTTCTGAGCCTTCCAAGGGGTTTTTGATGGGAGGGGTCTGCCTTTCAGACTACCAGCCGATCCAGACAGGTGCCTGCAGCTACCTTTACTCCTACAGCTGCGGGTTTACGGCCTGAGGAGACCCAGGTTCTAGAACTGCCATCTCTCATGAGGGCTTGGATTTCTCAAACTATAAGGCAAGAATTACAGGCAGAGGTCGGCCACCTTCGTCAGCTGGCTCGCCTTGAGGATGCCAGAAGTGATTTCCAAGACCAGGGACAGGCCACGATGGATCAGCCTTCCCGATTCAGGGAGCGCTCGACATCGCCTTCTGAGTACAGCCAATTTTATGGATCAGAGAGGGATCTTCCTCCAGACAGGGACTTTTCAGATGCTGAGTCGGAGGTTGTCGGTTCCTCTCCCTTTAAAGGTCTTTTCCAGCCAGCTTTTTTCAAGACTCTGCTGGTTAAGGCCAAGGCTACTGCTAATCTTCAAAAGGACACGGTAACTCAAGATCTTCCCGTGGAAGGGGATGATCAGGAGGACTTCCTATTTACGGAAAAGACATCTGTGGTGGATGCTGTACCTGTGCCCCAGATGTTTCTGGACTTGATAAAGAAGCAGTGGGAGAACCCGGGATTGTATATCCGCCCCACTGGATCTCAGACTACTTTATTTAATGTAGACAAGGTCCTTTTGGACACTATGGAGGTGCCAAAGGTAGATGGCCCAGTGGTAGCCTTAGCCTCATCTTCTGTTATCCCTCCTGATGAGGAAGACGTCTTGAAGGCAGAGGACCGGAAAGAGGAGCTGGCGCTCCGGAGAGCACATCAGGCCAATGCCTGGGCCATCAGAGCATCAACTACTGCCTCTTTCTTCACCCAGGCATCGTTGAGGTGGCTGAAACAGCTTCAGGGGAGGATCCCATCTGAGGATCTCAGACTGCATCAAGACCTGAATAAGATTATAGCTGCAGCTCAATTGACTGCTGATGCCACCTGTACCTCAGTCAAACTCGCGTCCCGAGCCATGGCTTCTTCCATTTCTGCTCGTTGGCTTCTCTGATTGAGAAATTGACAGATGGATGGCAGGACCAAATGGAAGCTGGCATCTGCTCCTTTTAAAGGAGGGAAGCATTTTGGAGAGGCTTTGGACCCCTTTTTAACGGAGACCAGGGACAAAAGAAAGATCCTTCCTTCTCAGGGAAGGCGCTTTGATTCCAGGGCTTCACCTTATTATAGGAAGCCCTCCTTCAGGCAGGGGAAAGCTGGGGCAGGCTTTTCCCATCAATCTAGGCCCTTTTTCCAGAGACCTTTCTCACAGGCCGATAGACAGGTCTCCTCAGCCAGAGGGAAACAGAGGCAGGAGGGCAGAAGGGCCTTTAGAGGTTCCAATAGACCCTTTAGACGCAACAAATGACGCCCAACCCACAGTTCCCATAGGGGGATGTCTGGGTCTGTTCTGGCAAAGGTGGGAACGGACCACAACAGACGCTTGGGTCCTGTCCACTTTAAGGTCAGGTCTCTCCCTAGAGTTCCTTTCCCCCCCCCCAAAGGTCTTTCTCTGCTATCCAGTTTCCAAGGTTCCGGCCAAGAGGGATCTCATGGAATCGGCAATCCGTCATCTTTTGGAGATTCGGGCCATACAGCCGGTTCCAATGGATCAGGAAGGACAGGGTTTCTATTCAATTTTATTCATGATTCCGAAGGCCTCGGGGGGATGGAGGGCAATTCTCAACCTCAAGGGGCTCAACAGACACCTAGTTTATCGTAGGTTCAAGATGCACTCCCTCCACTCCATTCTTCAGGGTCTGTGGGAGGGAGATTTTTTGGCCTCGATAGATTTAACAGAAGCCTACCTTCACGTGCCCATTCACCCCAACCACCGTCAGTTTCTGAGGTTTTGCTACGGCAGCCGTCATTTCCAGTACAGGGCTCTTCCCTTTGGCCTGTCATCGGCCCCTCGCACCTTTACCAAGCTTCTGGCGGCGGTAGCAGCTTCTCTCAGGGCCTTGCCCATAAGGATCCAGTGCTATTTGGACGATATCCTGATAGCATCCTCTTCCCGTCATTAGGCGGAGGAGGATCTGGTTTCAACTATCAGGATTCTTCAAGAGCACGGTTTCTCAATAAACCTGCAAAAGTGTCACCTAGTACCGTCGACTCGGCTTCTGCATTTGGGGGCGGTCATAGACACCTTGACAGGGCAGGTTTTCCTCTCTCAGGAACGTCGAGATCGTATCAGGGAAGTATCTTCTCTAATCCTGGCTACCAGAAAGGCACCGATCATCTTGCTGTCTCAGCTCCTCGGCAAAATGATTTCGTGCATCGGGATTGTTCCTTGGGCCAGATTCCATGCTCACCCTCTCCAGTGGTTTCTGCTACCTTATCAGAGGTTGAACAAGGACGACGCGTCAGAGAGAGTTCGCATTCCCCTGTGTGTCTATCATTCTCTACGTTGGTGGCGGTCCAAGGCCATGAATCAGGGTTGCCTGTTCAGGGAGCCTCAGAGGATTACCATAACAACAGATGCCAGTCTGTCTGGCTGGGGGGCTCACTTGGGAGTTCTGGTGACAGAAGTTCTGGGAGTTCTCGGGATGTGGTCCCGAGAGGAGCTTGCTCACAATATCAATTGGCTAGAGCTCAGGGCGGCCCGTCTAGCGCTAAAAGATCTAAGAGAGCAGGTGGTGGGGAAACATGTCCTCCTCACAGACAATGTGGCTACCAAGGCCCACATAAATCGACAGGGGGGCACTTGCTTCAGACCATTGATGCAGGAGGCGACTCGTTTGTGCAGCTGGGTGGAGAGGAACCTTTTGTCCCTGAAAGCGGAGCATATTTCAGGGGTATCCAATGTGAGGGCAGATTGGCTGAGCAGGGCTTGGGTGGACCAGGCGGAATGGCGTCTTCATCCCGGCCTGTTTCAGGAGATGATGAGATGATTCGGTCTTCCGCTCATGGACCTCTTTGTTTCCCCAGAGAACATTCAGCTTCCAAGGTTCTTGTCTCGGTTCCCAGCTCAGGGAGCAGAAGGGGTCGAAGCCCTCAGGTGCAGGTGGCCCCCGGGTCTGTTATAAGCCTTCCCTCCTCTTCCCCTGATTCCGGGGACAATCAGGAAAGTGTTGTTAGAGAGGGCGGAGGTGCTCTTGGTGGCCCCTTATTGGCCCAGGCAACCTTGGTTCGCCGATCTGGTGGGTCTGTCAATTGCCAGGCCTTGGAGGATTCCCCTGCACAGGATATCTCTCAGCCAGGGTCCAGTCGAACATCCAGACCCAGCCTGGTTTCGTCTAACCGTCTGGCACTTGAGCGGGGGATCTTGAGCCGGGAGAATTTTTCTCCTAAGGTCATTCAGACCATTCAGGCAGCCAAAAGACCTTCCACAGTCAAAATATACAATGCGACTTGGAAGGTTTTCTATCGGTGGTGCGCTCGTCATCAGCTGGATCCTACTGCGGTTTCTATCGCTGATGTTTTAGAATTTTTGCAGCATGGATTGGATAGAGGTCTCTCCCCTAATACCTTGAAGAGGCAGGTAGTAGCCTTGGCATCGGTGAGTTCGGTTAGGGGATGTGCTGCTCTGGCACAACATCCTAGAGTTAAGGCTTTTCTTAGAGGAGCCTCGAATTTGAGACCTCTGGTTGTCCATCGTTATCCCACCTGGGATTTACCTAAGGTTTTGCAGGCCCTGACTTCTTTTCCATTTGAACCCTTGCGTGAGGTCAGCCTTAGTTTGCTGTCTTACAAGGTGGCCTTTTTGGTAGCCATTACTTCAGCTAGACGCATCTCGGAGTTGGCGGCCCTATCCATTAGAAAGGATTTATGCATTTTCCACACAGACAGGGTGGTTTTGAGGTTGGACCCTTCCTTTCTGCCCAAGGTGAAATCCGTATTTCATCGTTCACAGGAGTTAATTTTGCCTAACTTCTGTCTGGGGCCTTCCCACGCATTAGAGAGAAAATGGCATACCTTGGATGTTAGGAGGGCCCTCCGTATTTACATCAAGAGAACTTCTTCCCATAGGAAGACTGAGGCCCTGTTTGTTTCCTTTCTGCCGTCATCTCTGGGACGCAGAGTAACATCTTATACCGTAGGTCGTTGGCTTCGGACTTGTATAGCCAAAGCTTATGAGGCGCAGAGTCTTCCGGTTCCCAGAAATATCACTGCACATTCGATCAGGAGTGCTGTGACCATGGCTGCCTGGGCTACTCAGGCTTCAATTCTGGACATTTGTAGGGCAGCGACTTGGTCGTCGCTAACCCCGTTTATTAGGCATTACAAGGTTGATTCCTTTGCCTCGGCTGAGGCTGCTTTTGGTAGGCGAGTCCTGCAGGGAGTTCATACAGCTGTGGGGACCTCCGACCTCTCCAGTTCCCTCCCATAGGACTTCCGTCAGCTAGCTTTGGTAGGTCCCAGTCTGGACTCTCCCTTCATCCCTATGGAGAAGAGGCGTTGGTCTTACCTGAACGCTTCTTCTCAGGGGGAATGAAGGGAGAGTCCAGTCCTGCCCGATAGTCTGTCAGGTCGGATGGGGGAAGGGATGTCGCCCCCTTTTTTTTCGCAGGAGCCGCCTTGATGTTTGTTTGAAGGCAAGAAGCAGCTGATTTCGCTTCAACGTCGTTCAGAACTGGTGACCAGGGAGTGTGGCCTCAGTTTTTTCAACTCGGTCTGCAGAGCTAGAAGAATAGAGATAACCCAGTCTGGACTCTCCCTTCATTCCCCCTGAGAAGAAGCGTTCAGGTAAGACCACCATCCCATTCCTTCCACGTGTCTGGCATTTTAGCAGATGTTAGTATCTCATTAAATAAATCCACCATTATTGGTTCTACCTGTTCTTCTATTACTTTATAAAATTCTGCTGGGAAGCCATCAGGGCCTGGAGTTTTGTTACTTTTCTGGATTCTAATTGCTTGTTTTAATTCTGTCTTAGATATATCCTTCATCAACAGTTCTTTCATCTCATCCTTAATTTCATGAGTACTTTTTTCTCTTAAATATTTCCTTATCTGATCTTCATCTACTCTCTCCTTTTTATACAGCTTCTCAAAATATTTGTGTACAATCTCTTTTTTCTTCTCTATTGTATGCTGATAATTTCCACTTTCATTTTGTAATTGGTAAATGATTCTTTTCTCTTTCTCTTTTTTGAGCTTATAAGAGAGCCATCTGCCAGGCTTATTTGCTTGTTCAAAGTATATTTGCTTAGTTATTTTCAAATTTCTAATCAATTCTTCCTGTTCCATTAAATTGAGTTTATGTTGATAAAAAATCAATTGTTCTTGAATTTTAACCTTTTGTGGTACTTCCTGTAATTCAGTTTCTAATTTCTTAATTGTTTGGTGTAGATTGTTATGCTGAGTGTGCTTTTCTTTATTTTTTGTACGGTATAAGATATTATAATTCCCCTTATAATGGCTTTCATTGCATCCCATAAATTTTGAATAATTGTATCTGAGTTATTATTTTCTTTAAGATAGAAATTTAATTCTTTCTTAAGTTTCTTTATAAATTCCTCATTTTTTAATAGTTGAGAGTCTAAAGTCCACCTTCTCCTTGGTTTTTTTTACCCTGCCAATTAATTTTAAGAGGGTTGTGGTCTGCCCAAGTGTTCGATATAATTTCTACTTCTGTCACATCTTGTATTAGCTCTCCACTCATCCATGCCATATCAATACGTGACCATGAATGATGGGGGTTTGAATAAAAAGAAAATTGTTTCTTGTCTGGGTTTAGTTTCCTCCATACGTCTATTAAATTTAATTCCTTAATCATTTCTATGCAAAATTCTCTTCCTTTTTTCCCTTTTCTTCTTATTTCCCCCATTATAATCTTTTTGATAATCTGCTACAGCATTGAAATCCCCAATAATACAAATATTTTTCCTTTCCAATTCAATAATTTTAGCATATAAAGCTTGATAAAATTCTTTTTAGTTAACAGTAGGAGCGTAAATTACTACCAATAAGATTTTTTACAAATTTATCTGTATTTCTATTGTCAGAACTCTTCCCTTGGGGTCTGCGAATAATAATGTTGCTTTTATCTCTTCTTTAATATACACTGCTATTCCATTTTTTTTTCATTATCTGCGGAAGCCATAAACACTGTCCCTAATTTGGAGCAGACTAAATAGTTTTCCTGTACTTTCAAAATGTGTGTTTCCTGTAAACAAACAATGTCTACATTTTGTTTTATCAACTTTGCCAGAATCCTTTGTCTTTTTATTTTTGAGTTTAAACCATTTATATTAATGTATAGGAGTTTCACCTCTTTTTCCATAGTTCTAATTTGTCTATATCTTTATCTCTTGATCACTTTCTCTCTAGTACTCTATGTTTATTAATCTAATATCTTCTCTTATTGTTATTGAATGATTTTTCTTTGCCTTGTAGTTATTCCAAATTCTACTTGTGATTGATACTGTACCTTATTTCCTTCTATTGCAAGCTTTTGCAGACGATATGGCCTTTATTATGGAAGATCTAATAGAAAAAGGACAAATATTAATTAAGGAACTAGAAAGATATGGAGCAGTAGCAGGATTAAAAATTAACAGACAGAAAATGAAATTTCTAGTAAAAAATCTAACAGATCTACAAATAATAGAATTAGAAAGGGTGCTGGGACTTCAAACAACAAGGAAAATTAAATTTTTGGGAATATGGCTGACAGCACACTGCAAGACGATAAAGGAAAACAATTATAATAAGCTATTACAACAAACACAAAAAGATTTAGAACTTTGGACGAAAATGCAATTGTCATTATTAGGAAGAATAGCAGCCATAAAGATGTCTATATTACCAAAATTTCTTTATTTATTCCAAACAATCCCAGTTAAATTAGATAAGACCTTTTTCGATAATCTCAATAGAATGACATTAAAATTCGTTCTGGCAGGATAAGAAACCCAGAATAAAAATGAAATTATTACAAGATATGAAGAGCAGAGGTGGTTTTGGATTGCCAAATTGGGAATTATACTATAGGGCAGTAGCATTAGTTTGGTTAAAAGATTGGATTAATTTCAAGAATAAAAGAATATTAGTTATAAAAGGTCATGACCTTCAAAGGGGGTGGCATGCATTTCTTTGGGAAATAGGACCTACCAAATAAAAATATTTTTATAGACATTTGATCAGAGATTCGCTGATATACAATTGGATCAAGGTTAAAAAGAAACATTATATAAAAATCCAAATTTGGCTATCTATAATGGGAGCAATGATTCACCCAAATAACCTAGACCTGAATAAAATGTTAAAATATAAAGATCTATTGGATATAAATGGAAATTTAAAAACAAAACAAGAGCTCCAAGAACAAGGGCTACGAATAGATTGGTGGACTTATCTTCAAATACAAAGCTGATACAATAAGGATATAAAGGACTATGGAATATATTTGAAACCACAACAATTAGATAAAATCTTATTAGGACCAGATAAAAAAATATTACTAAAATTTATAAGTATCTCTTAGAAGTAGAACTAGAAGAAGAAGTCATGAAAGGGTGGGCTCAAAACATTGGACATAATATAAAGCTAGCAGATTGGGAGACTATATGGAATAGAAATAATAAATTAACAAAATCAGTAACAAACAAAGAAAATGCATATAAAATGTTTTACAGGTGGCACTTACCCCCTTCGAGATTAGCGAAAATATACCCTAAACTGAATCCCACATGTTGGAAATGTAGAAAAAAAGAGGAAACATATTATCATATGTGGTGCTCTTGCTCAGAGGCTCAAAAATATTGGCTTAAAATCCAAAATTGGCTACAGGAAATTACCAGTGAACAATTAGATTTAGAACCAGAGCTCTTCCTATTGGGGATCTTCAAAAAAAAAAAAATGTAAAGATTACAAAATACTTATTACTACATATATTGATTGCGGCCAGGATTGCCTTTGCTCAGTGTTGAAAACAGTCATTCACACCTGTAGAAGAACTGGTTATACAAAAAGTTATGAATTGTGCTAAAATGGATACATTAACATTGAGTTTAAAAGGTAAGGAATCTTCAATATTTTATAAGGTATGGGAACAATGGTACAATTGGATAGATCAGAGACAGACTAAGGATAGATGATTATTAAATATAGAACATAGATAGAATAAGGATATAATTATGTATAAATTATTACTATCACACAAATGATTGTTATATGATAATGCACCACAAACAGCTTTTATTGAATTATATACTTTTTAATGTTTTTATGTAATAAAATTCAAGAAAGTTTTCTAAAAAAAAAAACAATCTTGGCAATGTCTGTTCTCAGTAGGCCAGGGGTCACCAACCTTTTGAGATCTCAGGGACCACCAAACTCATAATTTTAGATCCCAGGGACCACTAACTGGTTCTGTGGGTGTGACCTAATTTGTGGGTGTGGCTTGGTGGTCATGTGACTGGCTGGGCATGGCTTGTATGTAAATATTATAAATATGTATATAAATATTGAATTTTTTATAAAAAAAGAGCAACTTTTATCCAAAATCAGGCAAAGCAGGCAGGCAGATTGAGTTGCTCACAGAATCACAGATTCATTCAGAAATCAATCTATCTGCCATTGGCTAGCTCAGTTGAACTCATAAAATTTGCGAGCAAGCAAACTCACAAAATTAACTCACAACACACCATGTATGTAAATATTGAATTTTTTATTTTAAAAAAGCAACTTTTATCCAAAATCTGGCAAAGCAGGCAGATTGAGTTGCTCACAGAATCATTCAGTGATCTATCTATCTACCATCGGCTAACTCAGTCTCTCAAATTTGCTTGCCGTGAGTCTGCACTGAATTTGCTTGCAAACAAACCTTCAATCCTAAGGGAGGTTTGGCTGTGCTTAGCTAGAAAGCAAGAAATCCAACCATTTCCTGCTTCCTAACTAATCTAAATCTCCTGGTGCAGCAGAACAGATGATGGTGGGAAAAAGGAAAAATAGCAACTTAGCAGACAAGTTTGCCGGGTAAGGAGTGACTGGGCGGGGAGAAACCAGGAGAGTGTGAATTCCAGTCCTGCCTTAGGCATCAAAGCTGACCTGGTGACTCTGAGTCAGTCATTCTCCCTCAGTCCATGATGTAAGGCTTGGGTAACAAGTTGGTCAGTGAATTCCTGTTGCAACCAGTGAAACGATTGACTTTCAGTTGAGCTGAAAAAACCTGGACCCAGTACCTGCAAAAAAAATGTTAGGAAGGGGAAAAAAATCCTCTGAAGATAGCTCCATATGCTACATTTCATTTGGATGTTCCTTGTTTCTTTCCTCCCAACTCACTTCCTGGTTCTATTTTAATTTTCCTCCCTGACAAAATTAAAGTATTTTTTTGGCTGTCTGTTGGAAAGCCCATCCTATCACAGGAAAAATATCTTGAATTCCAGCTCGCCTCCTGGAGACTATGGTGCTTTATACATGTGATTTTCTTGGCAACGTTGTGAAAGCAGTTGGCCATTAAAAAAAAAAAACCCTTCCCAGTATAGCCAATAACTGTGGGGTTTCCTGGTAGTCTCCCATCTAAGCCAAGGTCATCTGTTTTAGGCAATGATGATAAAAGAAAAAGCTAACTTAGGGGCTGCAAAGTTGAAGCCATTGCATCTTCCTTGTGATCCAGTGGTCACAGACTGGATGCTGCGGATTATGACATCACAACAAGTTGCAGTCACATAATTTCCACTTGTGACCTTCCCTGCTGGCTTCCCATAATGGAGAAACAGACAGAGAAGTTCTCAAGTTCCTTCCAAAAGTTATTCCCATCACTTTCCATCCCCAAAGAGTTACACTACAGTGTATGGAAACCCAAATATCTTATACTGTATAGCATCCTGTGCCTGCCCATGTTCTAAAATGGCCTATATTGGGTTGCCTGAGCTAATTAGTACCAGTGTGTTGCATCCTCTTGCCTGCCCTATTCGGGAATGTCTGCTTGTGGCTCTTGCCAACACACACGTGGTATTCAGAGGTGGTATTCAGCAGGTTTTGACCAGTTCTGGAGACCCGATAATGGAAATTTTGAGTAGTTCAGAGAACCGGCAAATCCCACCTCTGACTGGAGATTTTACAGTATCCTTCCCCTACCACATCCACGAAGCCATACCCACAGAACCAGTAGTAAAAAAATTTGAATCCCACCACTGGTGGTATTCATCCATCCATTTGCAGTCATGTGAGGGCCTCTCTTACAGATCCATGCAGTCTCTGGGTTACCACAGCAAAAGATCACATGTTATGACTGCATTTCTTAGCGATGGAAATTCTGATCCCAACTGCTGTGGGATCAGCTTAAGTGGCAACTCTATCTTCATATTATTACACAAGGGTATAATATGTATACAATGTATTTGTCAATACAAAAGCTGCACCATAGAAAGTATCTTAACTTACTGCACCTCTGTATGGTTTGCACAGTGGCAGGTAGGAAAACACTTCAGAGGGTTAACATCATTGCCCAGAAGATTATTGATTGCCCTCTCCCTTCTTCGGAAGAGCTTTATAGCTTCCGCTGTCTTAAGACAGTTCAAAACATTCTCGAAGATCCATCTCATCCTGGGCACCCTTATTTTGAACTATTACATCTGGCAGACAGTACAGAATAATAAAAACAAGGACAAATAGGCTGAAAAACAGCTTCTATCCCAGGGCAGTAGTTCTGTTGAATTCTATTGTATAGTGCAATATTAATACAATATCAGGGGTTTTCAATTCAATGTATACAATGTGAAGGTTGTGTATTCGTGTTTATATTCATAATCATGATGTGCACTGAAGATGGTGTTTGGTTTCATTGTGCAATGAGAATAAAGTAAATTAAACTAGTCTAATTTTCAGTTCTTACAGAAGTTGGATATTTTATTTCCCTGTTCAGGTGTCATGGAAAAACTTGGTCTCGGTCCTGATATCCTCCTTCGGGATAATCCCAGGCTCATCTATGCCAGGTTGACAGGATTTGGCCAATCAGGAAAATATGTCAAACTGGCAGGCCATGATATCAACTATCTGGCAATGTCAGGTATGTGATTGTAATAACCTCCATTATAGAAATTTTCTCAAATAATATCTAAAATGTACAGAGTTACAGTTAACATAGTTAAAAATAAGGTGAAGGTTTTGTTTTTGTTTACATGTTTTTAAGCCAGTGACTAATTAAAGCTCATGAATAAAGTCCCTGATTGCAACTCATTATTTTAAATTTGTTAATTTGAAGATGAGAGGCCTGCAATTTTTGGAATTCCCCAGCCAGCATTCTGGATTACACAGTCCAGAGTATATTTAGGATGATTAACTAATATTTCATTTGCTCTTGCAAAACATTGAACCATGGAACAAAGTCCAGAGTTCAATTCGGCACAGCAAAACTAAAGCAATTTGTTTATTCATTGCAGGTATATCCTATCTTTCTTTTATGAGTTTGTGGCTGTTTATATGGGAATCTCCAAAATATCCCTATAAGAGCATCCCATAAATTAGATTGGCCTGAAAGAAAGTAGGAGTAATTTCCCCAAAGTCACTCAAAGATTTTCTAAAACTTGTACTAAGGCCCAGCCCAACCCCTTAATCACTATTATACTGTGTTGATATCAGGATTTCTAGAAATGGCATACATTTTGTCCTTGGCTAAATCAGTGTTTTTCAACCTTGGCAACTTTAAGATAAGTGGATTTCAGTCTCGGCATTCCTTAACCAACATGCTGGATTACACTATCCAAAGATGGAAGAAGCATGAAAAAGGAATTGCAAATAAATCTTGATTTTGTTCAGTAAAAGGTGGGACAGAGAGAAAGTTCCTCAGGCTTTCAAGATTCTGGTATTATACTCTACAACAATAAATAGCTTTATTAGAACCCTGTGGGTGTACTGTACTCTGTGAACATATATCTAAATTTAAAAGACAGTAGGTTGGATTGCAATGGATTTCATACCATTTACATTTTAAAAGGATAAAGAAAAAGACACTGAACTGCCTGGGCACTTTTAAAAAAATGAATATTTCTTGTATATAGGTGTGTTGTCTAAACTTGGCCGAAAAAATGAAAATCCTTATGCTCCTGCCAATCTTCTGGCTGATTTTGCTGGTGGAGGAGTCATGTGTGCAATGGGTATCATCATGGCCTTGTATGAACGTACAAAATCTAGAAAAGGGCAGGTCATTGATGCTAGCATGGTAAGTCTGCCTGCCTGCCTGCCTGCCTGCTTGCCTGCCTACCTACCTACCTGCCTGCCTGCCTGCCTGCCTACCTACCTACCTACCTATCTGCCTACCTGCCTACCTACCTACCTACCTACCTATCCAAGAAGAACAAAGGAAACCGTATTAGGAAACTGACCTCCTCAGTCCTAAAGACTATTCCTGATCTACATTCCATTTGAGCCTTATTTTGTGTGACGTTTATTGCTTTGTTTATATCCTGTCTTTATTATTTTTACAAATTCAGGCATCCAACATATTCAGCCTTTCTCCGTGTAGTTCTCTCTTGAATTCCTGGTGAGCCTTGCAAGCTGTAGTTGATAGAAATGGAAGTATGACTTCCCCTGGCAAAGGGGGAAGTTATCCCTAGGTGCCTGCTTTGGTACTTAAGTATGAGTGAGCTTGTTCACTTTTTCTTGAAAAATTACTGCATTAACATGTATTAGTATAGGCACTATATCTGCCCTTGGTAGAGTCGGACTCTGAGGGAGAGGAGGAACAGCTGACAGGGAGTGGAGGTGTGGCTCCAGTGGTTGTGGAGGAGGCTGAGGAAGGGCAGAGGCCAGCTGGGCAATCAGAGGAAGAACCAGGCCCATCCCCTCTGCATCCTAGGAGACGCAGGGAGGAAATGGTATAGGGTCTCCTGCTTGGGTGGGGGGTTGGACTAGATGACCTATAAGGTCCCTTCCAACTCTGATTATCTATTATCTGTTAACATAAATTTTAGGCTCAATTGTGTTTGTAAGTTGAAGAGTACTTGTACTGAGAATCTTCACTTCAGTTACAGAATTTTCTAACTGTTATAGTGTTTTAATGACAATTTATGGTATTCCTTTAACAACAGAGAGTTTGTATACAGTTTGTCCTTCGCTATTGTTACTTGACAAGGCAATTACTTTCAGAATACAGGCAATAAAAAGACTATCTCAAGGGCAGGATATTGGCCACAGAAGGATACAAAGAAAGCGAAAGAATAGAAAGGCAATAATTGGCGGGAAAAAAATCCATTGGAGATAAATGTGAAAAAAAATATATGCCAAAGTTATAAACTTCACTGTTAGGATTTTAGGAAAGCATTAGGGAAACAAGATGATTCAAGATGGCCGCTTTGACATCATGGCCATTGTCTTGAAGTTTTTGAGCTTCTTCATGATGATGCGGGCATTTACTTCATCTTCAGGAAAGAACATTTAGTACAAGGGTATCAAATTTGATTTCATAGAGGGCCGTATCAGGGTTGTGTTTGATCTCAGGGGAAGCTGGGTGTGTGGGTGGCCAGCTCGACGTCACTCGTGTCGGGGGCACCTGTGGCGGCCTGAGTGCTCTGCCAATGAAAATGGGCTCCCAAGCTCCGTTTTTGTCTGTGACGGCCTCCTGCAACCCTCTGTCAGTGAAAATGGAGCTCAAGAGGGGCACAGGCAGCCCTCCCAAACTCCGTTTTCACTGGCAGAGGCACCGTGGGCTGGTCCTTCACTGTTTCCAGGTCAGCTCCACAGGCCAGGTCTAAGCACCCTGAGGGCTGTATATATTCTTATGCAATATATTCCTAGTGGCATTATCTTTGCATAGGACAGTGGTAGGGAACCTTGGCTCTTTTATCACTTATGATAATTCCTGAATGAGCTATAAAAAGTTCCCCATCCCTGGCCTACTGGTTTTTCAGTTGTGAGGGAAATCAATTTTTGATTTGAATGGGATTGTTCAATATACAAATGTCCTAATTTTTGACTTGAATGATCAATATTCTTTAGATGTCCTACATTTGTATATTAAACAGTCCCATTCAAGTCAAAAATTGATTTTCCTCACAACTGAAAAACCACTAGGCCAGGGATGGGGAAACTTTTATGGCTCACTCAGGAATTCTGGGAGTTGAAGTCCATCAGTGATAAAAGAGCCAAGGTTCCCTACCGCTGGCATAGGATGTTACACAATGGTTTATGTGTTGTCTCTTTTAGGTAGAAGGTGTAGCATATCTAAGTTCCTTTCTGTGGAAATCTCAAAACTTGTGGAACAGAGGACGCGGAGAGAACCTGTTGGATAGTGGAGCCCCTTTTTATGAAATATACAAGACCTCGGATGGGAAATTCATGGCAGTCGGTGCACTAGAACCACAATTTTATGAGCAGTTAATCAGAGGTAAGTTAATCTATACCATTTAATCAGTTTAAGAACCACCAAAGACTTTGGATTAATGCCATATGTATCTAAAATATGTTAATAATGTTTGTACAGTTATTAGCAACTCTTTCCATAGTAGAGTATAGAGCAAATGTCTCATTTTATCAATAGAGGAACTTCGAACTGGGAATCGATGAGCTTATTGTTACCATACAGTTGCTTCTGATGGGAGTTTTAGAAGTTGTTTTATTTGCTGAACTGAGTTACTGGGTTTTCCCAGTAACTTTATTTTTCTGTGTATCTTTTTAACCGTTTGAAGAAATATCTTTCTGGGTTCACTTCCAAGTGGGGAAAAAGACACTGGAAACATGGAGGCTGTTTGGAAAGATGGTTTAATGGTGGACAAGACCACATGGCTTGGAGCTCCAAAGACACTCCAAAGTTTCAGAAAAAAACTATCCTGCAATCTGCAACTCTTACACCGCAAAAACATATGGACTACAAAACTCGATCAGGGCAAAGCAATAGATGCATTCTACATAGACGTCTGTAAAGCCTTTGATTCAGTGGTACATGACAAACTACTCCTAAAACTAAAATCTTATGGTGTCTCTGGACAACTGCATAACTGGATAGAAGCATTCCTGTCAAACAGACAACAAATGGTCAAAATTGGGAGCATCCTATTCTGTACCTGTCAAGAGTGGTGTCCCCCAAGGCAGTGTCCTAGTACCAACTCTCTTCATACTCTACATAAATGACCTCTGTGATCATATTAAGAGAAACTGCGTCTCTTTGCTGATGATATAAAGCTATTCAACACCACAGACAATACTGCTACCTTTCAAAAAGACCTTGACTATGTATCAG
This sequence comes from Bungarus multicinctus, assembly GCA_023653725.1. Lineage (NCBI taxonomy): Eukaryota > Metazoa > Chordata > Lepidosauria > Squamata > Elapidae > Bungarus > Bungarus multicinctus. The sequence goes on from CM042834.1 coordinate 258,747,254, forward strand.
AATGGTAAAACAAACGGCAACTTTAAATCTCAACAAACAAATGCTCTGTCCTACATATTGGCAAAAAAAGTCAGAAAATAAAATACAGGCTGAATAGTCAAGACCTTGTTGATGATCCAAACTCTGTCAAGGATCTTGGAATATTCATCTCTAATGATCTAAGTGCTAGAGCCCATTGTAAGCCAAAAAGGCATTAAGAGTTGTTAAACTAATCCTACATAGCTTTTTCTCTGGTAATATTACACTACTAACTAGAGCATACAAAACATTTGCTAGACCAATACTCGAATACAGCTCATCAGTCTGGAACCCACATTATGTATCTGATATTAACACAGTTGAGAAAGTCTAGAAATATTTCCCAGTAAGAGTTCTCCACTCCTCTACTCGTTGCAGAATACCTTATGTCACCAGACTCGAAATTCTAGACCTAGAAAACCTAGAACTACACCGCCTTCGTTCTGATCTAAGTATAGTATATAAAATCATACCATGTTTCTCCAACAATACGGCCTTCACCAATAGGAAGACCCAGCATGTTTTCTAGGCATGAAATGAAATTAAGCACCTCCCCTTAAATTTAGGCCTAGTTTAAAACATGCTGGGGGGAGAGGCCGGGGGTTAAAACATGCTGGGGGGGAGGGAGGGGTAAAAACATGCTGGGGGGAGGGCAGGGGGGGGAAACTTGCCTTTAACAGTGCCCTGAGCGGCGCTGCCGCTATTCTCACGCCAGCAGGAAGTGTAGAAGCGTTTGGGCGGGGGAGCTGCCTCCATGGCTTCCACAGTTCTTGCCGGCACAAGAACAGCAGCAGCGCCGGCAGAAACGTGGAAGCATTTCTGCCGCTGCTTGGGTGTTTGCGGAAGCCTCCTGTGTGACAGGACCGCTTCCCCCGGGCTGCTTCCTCTTCCCTCCACCCCACCCGGGGAAGGAAGCCCCCTCTCCGCTGCCCTTCCTCGGAGCGGTGGTGGAGTTCGCCCTCTCCCTCTAAATGGATGGGAGATGCGCATTAAAACCTCCCAAAGCCCACGCGGATAATACTGCATTTGCGTTTCTGTGGGCTGGGAAAGAGCCCGCCGACAGACGCTTCGGCGCTCTCCGGCTTTTGCTTCTTAAGGTCAGGGTGTCCTGAAGTCTTTTTCCCACGGGCGACCAGCCAGCAGCTTCCCATCCACGGCATCTGCCTCGTGGACCTACTTTTCGGCCAAAGGTTCTCGGTCTCCCTGCTCCCAGACCTAATTTTTTTTTTCGGGGCTCAAAACAAAATAAGGCCCTGCCTTATTTTGTGAGAAACACGGTACATTGCAATGTCCTGTCAATAAATACTTCAGCTTCAACCATAACAACACAAGAGCAAACAGTAGATAGAAACTCAAGGTTAATCGCACCAAACTTGATTGCAGGAAATACAACTTCTTCAACAGAGTGGTCAATGTCTGGAATACTCTACCTAACTCTGTGGTTTCTTCCCCAAACCCCAAAAACTTTAACTTTAGACTGTCTACTATTGACCTCACCCCTAAGTGGTCTGTAGGGGGCGTGCATAAGCGCACCAACATGCCTACCATCCCTGTCCTTTTGTTTCTTTTATTTTTCTTATATGTATCCATGTATTCATAACTATGTTTTTACTTATACCTATTATCTTGTAAGCAATTGACAAACCAAATAAAATAAAATAAATAAATAAAATAAATAGAAGGAAGGGTCACATGCTTCAAGATGAAAGAAAAGAAGGAAGGGCTGAGATGCTGAAAGTGCTTGGGTTTTATACCCCCTGCTGGGATTTGAATTTGAGCTTGTATTCTGATTGGTTGTCAGACTCCCATGGGGTCACGCAGGGGCAACTCTAGGCTGTCCTGGGTCCCAGACTTGGTTGAGCCTTGCTGGATGGTATAATGAAAGGGCTTTGGGAATTTCCTATATCTCTTACCTGGAGATCTTTATTATGTACAATATTTTGGTCCAAGCCTCAATGGCCCACCCATTAACAAAGGTGAGTTTCTGCTTCTGAGTTTTGATTTCTCTTTTTAGGGGAAATATTCTGCCTTTTTAATATTTCGTAGGATGTTTCATTTTTCTAGGAGTGGGGTGGGTGCTAACTTCCTACATAACGAACACACTTTATCTTACCTTTTCAATTGCATTGTTCAAAAATAAATTTTGGGCCACCCTTGGCTGTAAAAAAAATATCTAGGAAACAAGATAACAGATAAATAGAGGATAACTGAATTACAAGGAGTGCAACATGAAACGCCAGAGAAATTATTTGCTTGTAAACAGAAATTTTTTTAGAAAGTTATAAACATATTAAATATGCTCAGGACCTTATTACACACACTTGGTTTTTTTTTTTTTTAGTATGGTAACTTTTATGCCAATGGATTATTCTGTATCTGCATGGAAGGTAACCTCTTTTTAAAGGCATTTCTCCCTTTAGAAACTGCCTTGCTAAGTAAAAAGCAATTTGCAAATAAATGAGCATGCATATGCATTTATTTACTGTTCTTTAGGCTTCAGAACAACAAAAGCTGACATTTTCTCCTACGAGCTGCTCGGAGCATCCATGTGATTGGGTTGGTTCAGTCTTCGTCCTGATAGGCTGAGCTTAAACTTTGGAACGCTCCTCCTCCTCCACGAGACTCCTCCCAGCGTTCCCCAGTTTTAGCTCAGCCCTCTTCTGAATAGGTTGTTTTAAGAGCTTGTTCTGGTCGAAGCAGGTGATTTCTGTATTTTTCCAATCCCTCCTTTATTCTTTAGTGTCCTTTCCCTGTCTTGGGTCCTTTTATTATTCTGTTTTTTTGCATTTCGATTTACTTCTGTTCTATTTATATTTAATTGGGCACTGAGAGCACAGTCCCTCTGTTCTCCCTTTTGGGTGATCAGGGCTCAAATAATTATTTGAGGGGGGTAGAAGTTTCAGCTCCCCCCCCCCTTAGTAAAAGGGGATCCCCTGGAACGTTGCTTTCCAGCCCCCCCCCCGCCGCCCCCCCCCTGCCGATTTTGCCTTGCTCTGTTTGTTTGCAGCAAGCCAAGCTGCTTTTTCTCTGCATTCCCCGAACGCCGTTTGTCTCAGAGGGAGTGGAGTGCGATCGTTTCCCTCCCTCTTTTAACTTGCTTTCTGTGGATTTCTCTTAGGGTCCTCCATTAGCTGGACCCTTGCTGCTAGGGATTGCGCGCGCGCCAAAATTCGGGCGGCCGCAATTTTGTTTTTCCAAAGGCCTCAGAGCCTCATGGCCTTTCCCTGTGCCCTATTTGTTGACTGTGGGGATTAAATTGTGCTCTCTTAGGATATCCTATAAGACAGAAGGCCTTATTATTCTTGAGTGTTCTGAAACTTGTTGGCTAAGCCTCACAGTCTCCCTAGCAGCATACAGCAAGCACCCTAGGCCTGAGTCAGCCTGTGCAGTTATTGCTGTTCTGGGCCTTTTGTTTTCTGAGTAGGCCCCACTGGCGTTCTTAATCTGGCTGATTGGTGATCCCTTCTTTTTCTTCCACTTTTGCAAATTTATAAATCCAATTATTTCATCAAGGGGAATATATATATTAATATCAGGGCTCCCTCCCTACTGGGTACGGTCCCTGGGCATGCCAACCGCCTCATTTACATAGATATCAGCAGATTGTATTATACTGAATTATCATGGCAGGGGGTAGCGGTTCTCGGCCTTCTGCTTCGCATGCCAAGTTAAAATCCAAATGCAAAAATGTGGGGGGTATTTCTAAAGCTTCTGAGCATGATGCCAGAAGGCGCCATAGGGCCTTAGAGAGACAAATAGATAAGTGTGCTCGTGAGGTTCAGAGACCTTCTCAGCACCTTGCTCCTTCTACTCCTGGGCCCTCTTCTCATGTCTGTTCCCCTCCACTAGATGTTTCCCTCTCCTCCAGGCACAGTCGTGGTTCTGTGGGACACCAGACTCAGTTATCCGACCGGCCAGCCTCTAGGGGTCCTCCTGAGGCCACCTTTACTCCCACTGCTGCAGGCCTTCGCCAGGAATCTTCCTTGCCTGAGGAGATTCCACCTCAAATGCGATCTTGGATGGAGATGGCAATTAGGCAGGGGATTTCTGCCGGTTTACAACATGCTGTTATGACACGACCTCAGCCTGCCCCTGCTGACCCGGAGTCTCAGCCACCCCAGCCTCTAGTCAGGCCGGAATTAACTGCTGATCAGGTAATACCTTTTGAGGATATTCCGATGCAGGACACTCAGAGAGGGGATCTGGACATGGAGGCTGAGGAGCTGTTTCAAATGCAGGATTTGGAACACAGTGACCAAGAATCCTTTCATGAGGCGGAGCACTCCTTATCCGAACAGGAGTTTTTAGAGGGGGGGATGTCCAAGGATGAGGATCTTTCCCTGGACCAACCGGCTTTTACTGGCCTGTTTCAGCCTCACCTATTAAATCCCTCCTATTTAAGGCAACTAACACGGCTGGCATCGATACATCAGCTCCCCCCGTGGGTCCTGTAGAGGAGGGTCCCCAGGATTTATTGTTTTCATCAGCCTACTGTTCAGGCTGAAGTGATCCCTGTTCCTCCAAGGTTCAAGGAACTAGTTCAAAAACAGTTCCTTTCTCCCGTACCATGTCCGGCTCCTACTAGTTACGATAGGAGACTCTTTAATATGGCCCCAGAATACCTCAATTTGTTAAATATCCCGGGGGTCGATGAACCCATTGTGGGTATAGCCTCTCCTACTTCTCTTCCAAGCGAGCCACTTGAGATTTTAAAGCCTGAGGATAAGAGGGCCGAGGTAGCGCTACGCAAAGCCCATCACGCTGATGCTTGGGCTATCAGAGCTGCCACAGCGGCCTCATTTTTCAATAGGACTTCACTCAGATGGCTGATACAACTTCGTGAGCATGTCCCTGCATCTAATCTAAGGGCCCATCAGGACATTGCTAAGCTCACGGCGGCTACTGAATTTTCAGCCGATGCGACCTTTCATGCCGTAAAATTTTCTGCCAGAGCCATTGCATCTCATCTTTCAGCCAGACGCCTCCTTTGACTTAAGCCTTGGCAGGCGGACATCAAGCACAAATCTAAGCTTGCTTCTGCTCCTCTCAACAGCGACAAGCTGTTTGGCCCCTCTCTAGATCCGCTTCTCATTGAGACCCGGAACAAGAAAAACATTCTCCCTTCTCTTTTTAGGAAGTCTGACCCAAGGTATCCCCAGTCCTTTCGGAGGAGTTCCTTTCGGCCTTACTCCCAGAGTTCCTTTCTGTCTCGACCGTCTAGATCCCAGTTTCCTCGCCCAGGATTCTCCTCAGACAGGTTCGACCCTGGGGATCGGTACCGGAGAGGCGGCCAATCCAGGCGATCATTCCGTTCTTCCGGCAATAGATCCTTCAGGCGTCCACGTTAGCCTTGAGGAGTCCTTTCCCATAGGGGGCCGTCTCAGGTTTTATGCGGATAGATGGGACGCTTCTACTTCGGACGCCTGGGTCCGAGATACTGTGAGGTTTGGCCTGGCTTTAGAATTCCAGTCCGCCCCATCTGATTTTTTCAGGGTATCCCCTGTTTCCAAAAATTTGGTTAAACATAGCCTCATGGAAGCAGCCATACTGCATCTTCTACACATACGGGCCATTCAACCGGTTCCCGCAGACCAAAAAGGGCGTGGTTTTTATTCTCTACTCTTTTTAGTTAAGAAAAGTTCTGGTGGGTGGAGAGCTATCTTGGACCTCAAACGACTCAATAAATTTTTAGTCTATCGCAAATTCAAGATGCACACTTTACATTCCATCCTTGCTAGCATCAGAGAGGGAGATTTTCTCACCTCAGTAGATCTCACGGAAGCTTATTTGCATATTCCGATCAGGCCATCACATCGTAAGTTTTTAAGATTCTGCTATAACGGTCAACATTTCGAATATTGGGCTCTTCCCTTCGGTCTAGCCTCTGCTCCTGGGGTTTTCACTAAGGTCCTCGCTGCTCTAGCTGCCCATATTCGCGCCCTTCCCATCAGGTTGCACTGTTATCTAGATGACATTTTAATTTTGTCCAGCTCTTCTACCCAAGCTGTCCGAGATACTCAGACGACTCTCCGCATTTTGCAAGCACATGGATTTGCTATTAATCGAGACAAAAGCCAGTTAATTCCTTCTACAAGATTGTTACACTTAGGTGCCATCATTGATACACGGGCATGCAAGGTTTACCTTTCTGACGAAAGACATAAAAGTATTCAACAACTAGTGCAGCTGATCAGGTCACGACATACTGTTTCTTTAGCTGATCTTTCTACCCTTCTTGGGAAAATGATCTCATGTATTTTTATTATTCCTTGGGCTCGTCTTCATTCCAGGTCCCTTCAGTGGTTCCTTCTCTCGTTTCAACGTTCCGGTCTCAGCAATTCCGGTCACAAAGTCAAGGTTCCAACCAAAGTTCTTACTCACTTCTTTGGTGGTCCCGGCCCACAACCAACAAGGGTTGTCTCTTCAAGGAGCCCCGCACACTCATTGTCACCACCGACGCCAGCCTGCTGGGCTGGGGTGCTCACCTTCACTCATCCACAGTTCAAGGTCGCTGGTCAGCAAGGGAACAGTCCCACAATATCAATTGGCTGGAACTTCGGGCAATTCATCTGGCTCTTCGGGCTCTGCTGCCGCAGGTACGCAACCAACATATCTTAGTTCTCACAGACAATACAGCAGCCAAGGCGCACCTAAACAAGCAAGGGTGCACTCAGTCTCAACCTCTCATGCAGGAGACGGAACGTCTCTGTCGTTGGGCGGAGGCAAATTTACTTTTTATCAGGGCAGAACACATCTCGGGCATCTGCAACACCCAGGCAGATTGGCTCAGCCGGTCCACAGTCAACCCCACAGAGTGGCGTCTTCATCCGTCGCTCTTTCAAGAGGCAGTCACGAGGTTTGGTCTTCCGGAGGTCGATCTTTTCGCCTTCCCTCTCAATGCCCACCTGCCACGGTTCGTGTCCCGATTCCCCTCTCAAGGGGCGGAGGATTTCAACACCCTTCGCTGCCCGTGGCCCCCGGGGCTCTTGTACGCCTTTCCCCCTCTTCCTTTGATCCCTCAGGTCATACGGAAGATGCTAGAGGAACGAGCAGATCTGCTTTTGGTGGCTCCATACTGGCCCAGACGCCCTTGGTTCGCCGCTCTCTGTTGTCTGTCGATGTTCAAACCATGGAGGATTCCTCTGGACAGGATTATGCTAACCCAGGGTCCTCTTCAACATCCGAACCCTCAGTGGTTCCACTTGACCGTCTGGAGGTTGAGCGGTCGCGTTTAATCAGCAAGCAATTATCCAACAAGGTTATTTCAACCATCCAGGCTGCAAGGCACCCCTCAACAAATCGCATTTATAATGCAACTTGGTCCATATTTACCAGCTGGTGTTCCCAATTTCATATTGATCCGCGATCTCCTTCAATTGCTCAAATTTTGGAATTCCTACAAGCTGGTCTCGATAGGGGGCTTTCACCAAATACCTTGAGAAGACAAGTTTCTGCCCTGTCTTCCGTGATTGACTATGAGAATTTCCCATCTCTTTCTCATCACCCTCTTATTCGCGCCTTTCTTAAGGGTGCTACTAATTTGCGACCGCCCATGGTTCATTGTTATCCTACTTGGGATTTGAACAAGGTCCTTCAGGCCCTTACCAAACCTCCTTTCGAACCGATTCGTTCCACATCACTACTATTTCTTACATATAAGGTTGCTTTCTTGGTGGCCATTACTTCAGCTCGGCGCATTTCCGAGTTGGCATCCCTATCTATCAGGTCAGACCTCTGTGTTTTTCATGCAGATAGGGTTGTCCTCCGGCCGGACCCCACGTTTATCCCAAAGATTAATTCGGCTTTTCACAGGGCACAGGAGTTGGTCTTGCCCAATTTCTGTCCTCATCCTTCCCGAGAGTTGGAACATCAGTGGCATAAGTTGGATGTCCGGCGTGCCTTGAAGGTCTATATCCATCGCACGGCATCCTTTAGGAGGACAGAGGCCTTGTTTGTTGTATTTCTGCCTCATAGTCAAGGTACTAGGGCCTCTTCCACCACCATAGGTCGTTGGTTGCGGGCCACTATTGCTAAAGCTTATCAGGCCCAGGCCCTAGCAGTTCCCAGGGGCATCACGGCGCACTCCACTCGCAGTGCTGCCACCACGGCGGCTTGGGCCTCCCAAGCTCCTATCTCTGACATTTGTCGGGCCGCCACCTGGGCGTCTCCTTCCCCCTTTATCAGACATTATAAGGTCGATGTCTTTGCATCTGCTGATGCGTCTTTTGGTAGGAGGGTACTACAGGGTGTCTGCAGGACAGCAACAGACTCCAGGTCCAGTCAGCATCCCGCCCGTAGTCCAGGCCAAGCTTTGGTATGTCCCAATCACATGGATGCTCCGAGCAGCTCGTAGGAGAATAGGCGTTGGTTCTTACCTGATACGCCGGTTCTCTCCGAGCTGCGGAGGAGCATCCATCCCCACCCTATGTGTTATTGCTAACTGTGTTTATTCCTTCCATCTGTGGGAGTCCTGCTATACGACCAAGCTAATGCAATAGTTTCTCGGAAGCGACATCTGCCTTTTCACTGCGATCTTCGCTAAAACTGGGGAACGCTGGGAGGAGTCTCGTGGAGGAGGAGGAGCGTTCCAAAGTTTAAGCTCAGCCTATCAGGACGAAGACTGAACCAACCCAATCACATGGATGCTCCTCCGCAGCTCGGAGAGAACCGGCGTATCAGGTAAGAACCAACGCCTATTTTGTTTTTCCTTCAAATCCTAATATGCGAAGTCCTTTTTTGTTCTTTTCTTCAAAACAAAGAGTTCAGTGAATTAGTTTGAAAGAACAAATCTACGTAGTGCATATTACGGTAATTCATTTTCTGGGAATGCAGAAGAAATTAAGCAAGCTACAGAGAGATATAAAACAATGACCAAAATTCCAGGTGCCAGAGGCAGATTAATGCTAGAACAGCACTCATTCTGTCTCTTCTTTCACTTCTACAGTCAGGTGGGGTTGTCTATTGTTCTGGACAGCCCCAGAGAATCCATTCTGGAATCTTGTAGCTTCTGTGAAAACATTAAACAATAAAAAAAGAAGGTATTTGATTCAAACTTGACTGGCTGGTAACTTCCTGGTACCTTAATGCAATTTTCTCAGCATGTTAGGGAAATTGATTTTCAACTTTAGCTTCCAGGTTTGATGCTCCCATCCAACTTCTAACCAGGCCAAAGCTACTTACCTTCCAAAGCAGCCTAGTTATTGCCACTAGCTAAGGTGGAAGCATGTTAGAGCAGAAGAATTGTACGGTGGTGTCTCTTTGATAAGGAGCTATTGGGCTTCTCTGGGTCCAGCTATCAGTGGGAAATGATTTTTATTGTACAGATAACAGATAATCAGACTTGGAAGGGACCTTATAGGTCATCTAGTTCAACCCCCCGCCCAAGCAGGAGACCCTACACCTTTTCTGACAAATGGCAGTCTAATCTCTACTTGAAGGTCTCAAGTGATGGCACTCCCACAACTTCCGAGGGCAACTTCTGTTCCATTGGTTGATTGTTCTCACTGTCAGAAAGTTTTTCCTCATTTCTAGGTTAAATCTCTCCTTGTTCAGTTTCCATCCATTATTCCTTGTCTGGCCTACAGGCTCTTTAGAAAATAGTTTGATCCCTTCCTCTCTGTGGCAGCCCCTCAAATATTGGAAGACTGCTATCATGTCTCCCCTGGTCCTTCTCTTCACTAGACTAGACATACCCAATTCCTGTAACCGTTCTTCATAGGTTTTAGTCTCCAGTCCCCTAATCATCCTGGTTGCTCTTTTCTGCACTCTTTCTAGAGTCTCAATGTCTGTTTTATAATGTGGTGACCAAAACTGGATGCAGTACTCTAGGTGTGGTCTTACTAAGGCTTTATAGAGTGGTATTAGTATCTCACTTGATCGTATCCCTCTGTTAATGCAACTTAGGATTGCATTAGCTTGTTTGGCTGCTGCTGCACACTGTTGGCTCATATTTAGCTGGTTGTCCACTAAGACTCCAAGATCCCTCTATATGTGTACTTTTGTGTACTTTTGGGGGTTTTTCTGCCTAAGTGTATGACTTTACTTTTCTCTACATTCTCTACAGGTAGTCCTTGACTTACAACAGTTCATTTAGTGACCATTCAAAGCTGCAACAACACTGAAAGAAGTGACTTATGACCATTTTTCACACTTATAATCATTGCAGTATCCCCGTGATCACCTGTTCAAAATTCAGACACTTAGCAAGGAATTCATATTTATGGCAGTTATGGTGTCCCAGGGTCATTTGATCCCCTTTTGCGACGTGACGGGCAAAGTCAATGGGGAAGCCGGATTCACTTAACAACCATGTGACTGACTTAACAACTGAATGATTCACTTAACAACGGTGACAAGAAAGATTGTAATATGGGGCAAAACTCACTTAACAACTGTCTCCTTAGCAGCAAAAATTTTGGGCTCAATTGTGGTAGTAAGTCGAGGACCACCTGTTATCCCTGTTTTGAATGACAATATAAAAGAGCATTGGGTTGCAATTGTATGGCTACAGAAAGGGCCTGATAGCTACGGCCACCTTTTTTCCAGAGAATCATAGCAAAATTGTGTTTGAGTCAAGTTAATTAGTTTGTATGATTGAAATAACCTGGGATTTTGTCTGTGGAGATTCTCAGTCGTCCAGGCCATGGCTGTCCCAAAGGTGCTTTTTCAAGAGGCAACTGGATTTCCTGGTTTTTCATTGAAGTCATTTTGCTTTTCATAGCAGTGATGGTATTCAGCCGGTTCGCATCGCATCGGGCGAACCGGTGCCAAGAATTTGGCGTGGGTCATTGAACTGGTCGTAAATTCTGTCTGGCCACCCCCCTGATCTGGTCACCCTCCTGCCCGATGTTCACTCACCTTGCCCGCCTGACGTTCACCTAAGGCAGGGGTAGGGAAACTTGGTGATAAAAGAATGGGACTGTTTAATATACAAATGCAGGACATATAAAGAATATGTCTATTTAGATCCACGCCAATCGGGCTTCAGGCCCAGGCACAGCATGGAGACGGCTTTGGTCGCATTGATGGATGATCTCTGGAGGGCCCGTGACAGGAATCATTCCTCTGTCCTGGTCCTATTAGATCTCTTGGCGGCTTTTGATACTGTCGACCACAGTATCCTATTGCGACGGCTGGAGGGGTTGGGGGTGGGGGCACTGTTCTGCAGTGGTTCTCCTCCTTCCTCTCTGGCCGTTTCGCAATTTGTGTTGGTCGGGCAGAAAACGACCCCGAGACCCCTGGTTTGCGGGGTTTCTCAGGGGTCGGTGCTCTCGCCCCTTCTGTTCAACATTTATATGAAGCCGCTGGGTGAGATCATCCGTGGCTTTGGGGTAGAATTCCATCAGTACGCTGATGATACTCAGCTGTACATTTCTACCCCGGGCCACCCTGATGAAGCCGTCGAGGTGATGGCCCGGTGCCTGGAGGCCGTGCGGTGTTGGATGGGGCAGAACAGGCTTCAGCTCAACCCATCTAAGACTGAGTGGCTGTGCTTCCCGGTGCCCGAATCCCACCACTGTCTCATAGCAATAGCACTTAAGACTTATATACCACTTTATAGTGCTTTTACAGCCCTCTATAAGCAATTTTACAGAGTCAGCATATTGCCCCCAACAATTTTGGATTCTCATTTTACCCACCTCGGAAGGCTGGAAGGCTGAGTTAACCTTGAGCCTGGTAGGATTTGAACTGCCAAACTGCAGGCAGCCGATAATCAGCAGAAGTGACCTGCAATACAGCACTCTAACCACTGCGCCACCGAGGCTCTTCTCAGAGCTGAAGAAACCTTCTTGGATGAGAAATGAAATATCTTCAAAGAAAAGTCCAATTTTTCAAGAAGCAATTGGAGTTTCTTGTTTTTCTTTGAAGACATTTCGTCTTTTTCAAAAGCACCTTTGGAACAACCTGGAATTATTTTGTTAAGCCATCAGTTTTGTATCAGATTAATAACATCTGCACCATCACCAGGTAGGCAGATTTTGTGCATTAGCAGGCATTGACATTTATGGGAAAACATGCATTTTGTAACTCCCCCCCCCCCATACTCCTAGTCTTCCCTTATATTTCTTGTTGCTCCCAGTACACATTATTTGCTCAGAACAACTTGTTCGCCAATACTCATTTCATTAAATCGGCCTATGTGTTTCTTTTTAAAATCTCCAGGTTTGGGACTTGATTTTCAGAAACTTCCCAGTCAGATGAGTTTCTCAGACTGGCCTGAAATGAAGAAGATATTTACAGATGTGTTTAAAAAAAAAACCCAAGTGGAATGGTGTGAGATCTTTGATGGTGTGGATGCTTGTGTGACCCCAGTATTGACTTTTGACGAAGCTGTCTCTCATCCCCATAATGAACAGCGGGGATCTTTTCTTAAAAATGATCAGGAGGAAATAAGTCCAAGACCATCTCCCTTTTTGTCCAGAACTCCAGCTACACCTTCATTCAAGAGAGATCCTTTGATAGGAGAACATACCGAGGAAGTTCTCCTGGAGTATGGTTTTTCCAAAGAAGAGATTTTACAGCTCCATTCGCTCCAAGTAATTGAATTAAATAACCTTAAAGCAAACTTATAATATGAAATCCTGCAAATCAAGAGTTTGTCTTGGGCAAATCATTTTTGTTTTTACTGTAGCAAGATAAGTCCAATTTCATTGAAATCTTCAGAATTTGTATTTGCTATGCATTCTAAACAACCCTTTTAAAATGAATTTCTACAAATAATTGGTGGTTTTATTCTTTAATTACTGAAAGATGGTGCTAATAAAATGCCTTTTGTTGTGGCAAAAGCTCATGAGCAATAAATCTAAGGGATTACAGAGGATCTAACTGGCCAGCAGGGATCAGTGGGTTTCTAGCTAGCAAGAGCCAAGAGTGTTGAAAATGATTGAAACAGATCTTATATAAGGCTCCTTGAGGAAATAGTGCTTTGTAAATCAAAGCCAGTTACAGCTCAGGAAGTTTATTTTAACTCTTCCCTAAGGATAAACAAGAATAGACTTTGTGTATCTGCAGAACAAACAGGTTTAATGTCTCATTATAGCTGACCTTATATCAAATAGAGAGAAGAGAGAAATAATTCAGGGTCTCAACTTATACAGGTGACTGAAATAATGCAAACAAACATGTAAAAATATAACCCTTACATAGACTATAAATTGTCCCATAAAAGGTTCAACTTTGCCTCTAGAATCCTATCATTTTTTTAATTTTCCCAAAAACAAATGAAATATTTACTAGGAGGCAGTATTGTAATAATACGATAACCATTGTCCAGTCGTGGCAAGCAAGAAATGTTGGCTTTTCATCAGGTGGAGCTTTGCTTGAGACAAACCTATATCAGAATCAAAGGCAAGAAAGAGTTGAGAATGAAAATTGAGGTTTTCTCGGCCCACCTGTTAATAACCAGTATTTGAATAAGAGAGCTCTTATGCATAAGGACAGCCTTTGGATGGCTTATTCAGTGTTGGTTTTGCTCTTACAAGGACTCCTTGACTTCTGACCGATCCGATTTACAACAGACACTCTGCCCTTCACCTCAAAAAAAACAACAACCCCAGTTTATGGCAGAGTTTCAAAGTTCCTGATGTTCAAAGTCCAGTTTCACAGTTCCTGATATTCAAATTCCAGTTACCCAATGAAACATTTAGAATTTATAACTTCATACAATATTAAACTACAGTTTATAATAGACACACAGACAATAGCAGACACAGAGCATGTTGCTGCAAAAATGTATATTGTACATTAAAGGTAAATGTTCCCCTCACACATACGTACTAGTTGTTTCTGGCTCTAGAGGGCAGTGCTCTTCATTTCTAAGCCGAAGAGTCAACGCTGTCCTAAGACGTCTCCGTGGTCATGGGACCAGCATGACTAAATGCCGAAGACACACTTAACACTGTTACTTTCCCACCAAAGTGGTCCCTATTTTTCTACTTGCATTTTTACATGCTTTCGAACTGCTATGTTGGCAGAAGCTGAAACCAGTAATGGGAGCTCACTCCATTACGCGGCGCTAGGGATTCGGATTGCCGAATTTTCTAATCGACAAGCTCAGTGTCTTGGTTAGTGAGCCACCATATTGTACATTACAAAAATGTAAATTGTATTCTTCATAATTTATTAAGCTATAGAAAAGGTGCATGCAAGAATGGAGAAAGTTTTAAAACCATTTTCCAGCCTGGCAAGAAAAGGGCAAAGGCAAGTACACAATATGTAAAAAAGAATAAAAAAACCTTATTTATTTAAATGCCTCTTTCTTTTATTCAGAGAGAAGGTAGTTTAGCGGAGGTCAAGAAATACATTTACATTGCTTTCAGCTGTCTCCTTCTGCCTCTCTTCTTTGCTTTCTTTTTAACTCTTTTTCGTTTAGTTCTTCCAATTAAGTTAGACGGTGTATCCAAAAAAAAGCAAACCCACACCTTTTGATGTTTTATTCAGCAATCTGATTTCTCAGAAAAGGAATAAAAAGATTAAAAAAAGAAATAGCAACTTAACCGGAAAGTTATAACTCTACAAAGTGATGCACATTATTGTTTTATTGTTCAAGGAATGGGTTGCAGCTAATAAGTTTCCAATAAGTTTTAAAGCAGAGAGCCAGCTCTGGAGAAGCTATACAATTGGGAAAGATGAAAGAGAAGAAAAGGATGACCAGCAGCAAAGTGGGTGGACTCAGTAACAGATTAACAGAGTTGGAAGGGATCTTGTAGGTCATCTAGTTCAACCCCCCGCCCAAGCAGGAGACCCTACACCTTTTCTGACAAATGGCAGTCTAATCTCTACTTGAAGGTCTCAAGTGATGGCGCTCCCACAACTTCCGAGGGCAACTTCTGTTCCATTGGTTGATTGTTCTCACTGTCAGAAAGTTTTTCCTCATTTCTAGGTTAAATCTCTCCTTGTTCAGTTTCCATCCATTATTCCTTGTCTGGCCTACAGGCTCTTTAGAAAATAGTTTGATCCCTTCCTCTCTGTGGCAGCCCCTCAAATATTGGAAGACTGCTATCATGTCTCCCCTGGTCCTTCTCTGCACTAGACCAGCCATGGCCAGTGGTGATGGACCAAGTTAGAGACAGATTGCGATGGAGAAAAGCCATCTGTGTGGTTACTAAAAGTTGACATCCACCTGGCACTCAATCCAGTTTTAAAATCCGGAGAGAACATTTATGTTTTAAAAGTCCTAGTTTGCTGCTGGGTCATGCCTTGAGGTTAAGTGCCATATCCAAAGAAATAGAATTAAAGAAAGGATGTCTGGTGTAGAAGTGGTGTGGTGGGTTAAGAGGACAAGACAGCAAATCGGTTTCAGAGAAAGAGGAGAGCTGAAAGAAACATCCAGAGAGTTATCCCAGCCAGAGTTATGTGGATGGGAGAGAAAGACTGCATTCACATACTGACCGTCTTCACATAATGTGTCTGAAATTGATTTTCATGCTGGGCTTTCACTCACTGCTTGGGTGAGTCACTTTTTTTTTTTTTTCAAAAGCTATCATTCCGCTTCAGTTATCTGCTGGATGTAAGTTTAATATTTTGAAAGGGAAAAGAGTAAGCATCAGCATTCCCATCAGATTAGGGCAGTCCATAAATATGGTAAGTAAATAAGCTGCATTGTCCCAGGAGTAGGTATGTTTAATTTAAGGAATTGCCAGCAGATACTATATATCAGGGGTGTCAAACTCGCATCAAGCCGTGTCGTATTGCAACTCCCCCCCCTTTGCTAATCTGGGTGTGGGTGTGGCCAGGGTGTGATGTATCCGGCCCGCGGGCCATGAGTTTGACACCCTTGTTATATATGTTCTCTGGACCCAAAGCATTGCAGACTCCTGTGATGCTGCCCTTTAAAAATATATCCATTAATATATGTGTGTGGGTTTACTCAGTGAAAAATTCTTTTGATTGACAATTGGGAAATTAAAAAGCACATAATTAAAAAGGAAAAATAAATGATGTTCAAACCTGCATCAAGGTCGGTAAAATGAGTACCCAAATTGTTGGGCAATATGCTGACTCTGTAAACTACTTAGAGAGGGCTGTAAAGCACTGGGAAGCAGAATATAAGTGCTATTGCTATCGGCCACTGCATTTTCATTATGGCTGCCACACAGGTGATCATTTCATATCTGAGACATGAAAATCACATAATGACCACTTCTTCTTGGGAATTGATGCAAATATAATCGATGCAGGTGGGACCATTCTGAATAGCAACACAACGCAATCAAATTTTTCCTTTCATCCTCAATCTACATGGCTTGGAATACCTATC
This sequence comes from Bungarus multicinctus, assembly GCA_023653725.1. Lineage (NCBI taxonomy): Eukaryota > Metazoa > Chordata > Lepidosauria > Squamata > Elapidae > Bungarus > Bungarus multicinctus. The sequence continues at coordinate 258,763,530 of CM042834.1, forward strand.
CTGTAAAAGTACTGGGGGAAGGATGTTGTGGCTGGCCCAGAAAAATGCCTTTTTCATCCTAGGAAAGAAAAGCATATTTAAATATTTCTGCAGGCTTCCAAATGTCCTTCGTTAACTCAAGTTCTGTCGCTCTGTGATGAGCTGTTTGTTTCATCTTGATGCTCACTATTGTTTAATCTTTGAGAAAATATTTGTTTGACTTTTTTCACATCCCAAAGATATTAAAAATGCGTCTGGCATCTTGCTTTTTTTTTCTGATGTAGCTTTCCACTTCGAAGAATAATTATCTACAAAAACTAAAATCTGAATGGTAAAAACCCCACAAAGACAGTAGCCAACTATTCAGCCTTCAAGACTGCACTGCGATTGTGGGCAACCCTGTCTCTAATCTGAGAAGTTTCAAATTCTTCAGGACATTCTCCCAAGTAATTGTTAACAGAATTCCAGTCTTAAATCAGCAAAACATCTTGCAGCCCTTGTTGTAAAGATGCAATCTTTATAAAGTAGTTTGATACTCAATTGAGAAGCTGAGGTTTCCCTGAGGTGACATTGAGTTTTTAGAATGGAGATTTGGCCCATGCCCATGCTAAATAATTTGTAGGTCATTTAGATTCATGTCCAACGCTAACAGCCTTGGATTTTGGTCTTCTCCCTATTCTAGATAAAGTTTTTAGATTGAATTCCTTTTGTGTATATGATTTGTAGTGCACTTCTTTTCAAATCTTTGTGATGGTTAAACAAGAACAAATCACGCAGACTTGAATGATCATAGGTCCAAATAGATGCAATATAACCAGGGGTGGGCTGCTGGAAGAGCCCCTAGCTAAGACTCTGTGAGACTTGGAAAGCCCCCAATAACATCAGAAAGACAAGTAGCAAGGGAAAGCTCTTAATAGGCTTAATTGAACTTCTGGGCGTTCAGCCAAGAGCATTTCACACCTTGTAAAAGTGTTGCAAGCTAGATAAACGATCCATTCAGCGCTTGTGAGGGAGAGCCATTGAGAAAATCAAATAATATAGCCACTAGAAACTCCCTGCCCTGCTTCCAAGGGGATTAATTTCCAAATAATAAGAATCATGTAACTCCACTAAGACTCCAAAATCCCTCTCATAATCACTGCTATTACACTTGGTTTCACCCAGTCTTTTATTTAAGTATTAAATGCACGAAATAATAAACAACTTTTTGGTGTGTATCTTGTTTTAGGTAATTAGGGCAAAGAAGTGATGTCAAGTTGACCACACCCACCCATTCACATGACCACCTAGCCAGGCCCACCCAATCGCATGACCACCCAATCACATGACCACCCGATCACATGCCCACCCAGCCATGCCCACTCAGCCAGTCATTAGGGCAGAGAGCCCCTTGCTAAAAAAATTGAAGCCCACCCCTGAATATAACTGTAAACTGAATGAAACTTTCTCTTCCTCTCCATCCAGGCAAAGAACCCCAAACATTCATAGACCATGGCAACACGAGGAAGGAAAAGCTGAGCATTAAAGCATAGGATCTGTTGCCCACTGGAATACTAGTAGATCTCATGCTATGGTTTTTTTCTCCAGGAAGCACTTTTTTCACTATCTGAAATAAGAGATTTCTTTTTCCTGCTGACAGTATTGGCACATTAACACCCTGAATGCTTGCAGTACAAGAAGAAGCAACTTATGAAACTCGCCTATGCCATAAATACATACATGCCTTCAAAAGAACTTTGAAGCCTGCCATATGTAGACATGTGATCCACTCGGACATAATCCTCCAGTGTTAAAGAGCTGGGCACTTTCCAGCCAGGAGCACTAACTGTACTAATCTGCTTTCAGAGACACAGGCATATTTCCCCTTCCACTCCCCCCTCTCTGTAACTTGTGATTCCAGAGCTATGGGAAATATGCACGGTCCCTCTGGCTTTTTTCTTCGCTACGCCCTGACCCAGGATTTATGCCTGGTGGAACAGCCTCCTGGTTACCAGCTCAATGACTCTAACCCAGCAGGATCATAGCCGAGCTTCTGCAGTCCTGCGATAATTGGGCATTGTCAGAATGGGACCCCTCAGTACGAAAGAAGAAATCGTGTTTAAGCCCATCCCTGGGAAAGATCCTTTTAAGCCAGTGAAGCGTTCCAAGAAGAGAACGGGCCAGTTGATTATGCACAGCACGATCATGTTTGGCCGTGAGTTCTGCTACGCCGTCGAAGCTGCCTTTGTCACCCCCGTGTTGCTCACTGTGGGGCTCCCAAAAAGCCTTTATAGCTTCGTATGGCTGATCAGTCCCATCCTAGGTTTTCTGCTGCAGCCGGTGGTGGGCTCGGTCAGCGACCACTGCACTTCAAGGTGGGGCAAGAGAAGACCTTTTATCTTGATCCTTGGCCTTCTGATGCTCCTGGGAATGGCTTTGTACCTGAACGGGGATGCAGTCATCTCAGGTGAGTTATACAACCTGTTGCTGAGTTGGGAAGAGTAAAGCGAGCGTTAAAAGAGAGGAATGGGAGATTGTGAACATTCTTGAAGTCGTTGCATTTGTTGGTGGTGCATCTGCAATAGATCAGTTGGCGGCATTCAATGGCATAGACTTTGAATATAAAAACAAGAAAGAAACGTAGTTGAATCTCACGCTGGAAAGGGTAGATTTAAATTGTGCAGTTAGCTTGGCATGAATACTGTTAGGATTCTGAGCGTATTTTTAATATTTGTGTAGATAAATATGACTGACTTTTTGTTTCCAGAACTTTTAGAACAAAGAAAAGGGGTTCACATCAAAAGGGTTAGGATTCATCTCAATCCAATGCGGATTATGTAACTATTCTAACCTATATAAATTGGTTTAATGAATAAAAATTATGCAATCATTACTTAATGGCTTCTAATGCACAGGCCTGGTATTAGCAGGAAAAAAACCATAAGACAACAGTCAGATTGTTTCATTACTTAAGGGTACAGGATGTTGCAAGTTTGTTAACTCAAATAATATTCAATATCCTGGAAAACTGGATCAGTTTAGGTATTACAACGGAGAAAACAGATACAATAGAAAGCTTACTGGCTATATTGTTGACCATTCTCAATCTGATCCATGGGAGTCCTGCATATTTAAGCGGAGGAGGCAAAATACAAGTATAAATCATGGCTGCAATCTCTCAAGATGGCTCATTCTGGTATTTGGGCCCAGGATTTTGTGAGATGGCGGTGATTGGCCATTCAAAATCCTTTCAATTTTTTCCTTTAGATTTTCCTTTAATTTGGCCCCACTGTAGTCAACATGGGAGACTCACTGTCGTGGACTGTGACTTATATATTGGTCCCCCCACAAATGAATTTGATGACAGAATATTGGTCTGGATTCCTGGACAAGTGCAGGAACCAGCACAATTATTTTATATTATCCAGATAAAGAGCCTCCTCTTCAAAGTGTGTCATTTTCAGTTTTCAAATGATAATTACCTTGTGAAGTTCAGCATGTTTATTATTATTATTATTTGACACAAAAATGACAACATACACAGCAAATGAGATAACTATGCTGGGTTTCATATCACAAATCACTAGTTGAACACTTCCCAATTGTTTAGGACTGTGTGATGTATCAGTTAGGGTTAGGGTTATGTGAGCATATCCCAGTAAGGTGGCCTTCTGCAGCTGACTAATGGTGATCTTGTCAGCGCCAATTGTTTTTAAGTGTTTGCCTAGGTCTTTAGGCATAGCACCCAGTGTGCCGAGTACCACTCTGGTTTATGCCAGAGTCTCTGCAGTTCGATTCTCAAGTCCTGATATCTGGTGACTTTTTCAAGTTGTTTCTCGTCGATTCTGCTGTCACCAGGTATGGCAATGTCGACGATCCACACTTTTTTCTTCTCCACAGTTGAGATATCCAGGGTATTGTGTTCCAAAACTTTGTCAGTCTGTATTCGGAAGTCCCACAGTAGTTTTGCATGCTCATTTTCAACCACTTTTTCTGGCTTATGATTCTACCAGTTCTTTGCTACAGGCAGATGGTAGTTGTGACACAAGTTCCAATGGACCATCTGAGCGACTGTGTTGTGACGTTGTTTGTAATCAGTCTGAGCAGTAGTCTTGCAACAGCTCAATATGTGATCGATGGTTTCGTCCACTTTGCAGAGTTTGCGTTTGGAGTCATCAGCAGATTTTTCTATTCTGGCTTTGATTGCATTCGTTCTAATGGCTTGTTTTTGGGCTGCAAGAATCAGGCCTTCTGTCTCTTTCTTCAGTGTTCCATTGGTCAGCCATAAGCAGGTCTTTTCCTTATCTACTTTTCCTTTGATCTTTTCAAGGAACTGCCAGTGCTTTGTTACACCAGCTGTCAGCCCCAGTTTGCATCGTTGTTTTCCTGTATTGATTCTTGGTTTGCTGCATTTTGAGCAGCTTCTTGTTGTTGACCTCCATCAAAGCTGGTTCAGCACTGTCTTTCATATAATCTGTCTTAATCATCATCATCATCATCATCATCATCATCATCACCACCACCACCATCTCTTTTATTCATTAAATATGCAACTCAGTCAAATGAGCATTTAAAAATGTATCACAAATACCAGTGACTGGTGCTCACTGGTGCCAGCATCCTAGGTATCAACCAAGTATCTTCTTAAAATATACGATGTTCCGAGTAGCACAGTTTTTTTGCAATGCCGCTGGTGCTATAGCAGGAAGCTGCAACTTCTTGATATATTTTGCAAAATTCTTGGACAGGGTACCAAGTGCCTCGATGACAATGGGTATCACTGTTACATGTTTCATCCATAATTGTGTAGTTTTGATGGCCAGGTCGTGATATTTCATGATTTTTTCCGGTTCTTTTTCTTCGACTCTGGCATCTCCTGGTACGATATCAATAAATTGTACACTTTGGTTTTCGACAACTGTGATATCTGGCGTGTTGTGTTCCAAATGACGAACTGTCTGCATTCAAAAGTCCCATTATTATTGTTATTATTGTTGTTGTTGTTAATCATCGCACAATCAGATGTTCAGACTGGATATTTGTCTACCTACTGAGTCCTCATCAAAGACCTGGGATAGGCAAATCTGGATGTTCCAAGTAAAGCCACCTTCTGCAATTGACTGATAGCAAATTTGTCAATGCCTATGGAGTTCAAGTCACACTCCAGTTATTTTGGGATTGCACCCAAGGTGCCTATTACTATTGGTACTACCCTTGCTTGCCTTTGCCACAGTCTACTTGTTGTTGTTGTTGCTATTACTACTACGACTTTTTGTTCATAACAATATAAAGTCATGGCTGCCAGTTTTTAACTGGTGCTTAGTCTTCATATACGTTATGTTCTTCCCAGGAATCAAGAATATCTTAATGTATTGATCAGGGGTGGGATTCTACTGGTTTGGACTAGTTCAGGTGAACAGGATGTTAGGTTTCCATCTGGTTTTTTGAACTGGTATTTCAACCTACCAGCTGGCCCCGATAGCAATGACAAATAATAAGAGAGATAATGAGTTGCCCTAGAAGGTGTCTCTCCTAATTGTAACAAGCCCATATTCTTCATTTCTAACCACTAATTCTGTCTTCCACAGCTTCATTTTTTTCTATGAACATTTTTGTAACATATTGTTACTAACACCAATTATCTCCAAACATTACTACTACATGGTAATAATGAATCAAACCCTTTTTAAAAATAATCAATCCAGACCATATATAAATTGATTTTTCACCATTTGCAATTCTCCAAAACTATTTTATCTATCAGAAATTTATCCTTTGTACTTCTGCTTTTCCTTTTATTGTACTGGAAAGATGTTATTTTCTTCTAAATAATCCTGGATATTGTCCAATTGTTATATTTCCAAAACTGGATTGTTTCCTTTTTATTTGGTTTTCACCTCTGGTCTGATTGAAATAGTAGATTTTGGTTAACTTGGATGATTATACTTCATACCGTTCAATTTTATTTGTTGCTTTATAATTTCCAAAGCTTCTTCTTTCTGATACTGTCAATTTTTTAAACAAAAAATAGTCATTTTTTTTTAAAAAAACTTGTATTTTCTTTAAAAAATAAATGTTATTAATTTTTTATTGTTTACATTTGTTAGTGTTTAATAAACATCATGTTATCTGTATACTTAATTTGCTTAACAGTACAGATTACATTCTTAATCTCAACCCCTTTTTTTCCAACCATTGGTAAAATAACTTCCATGTTTGATAATATTCTGTGTCTTCTTTCTGATACATTTTCAATGTAAGTCTATCCATTTCTGCACAATCAAATATCTTCTTAATTATCTCTTCATTTTAGGCTTGTCTTGAACCTTATGTTTTTCAGTTTTTGCTCTTTCATTTTCTTTAAATTACTCACATCTGATTTTAATTTCTTTGTCTTGGCTCCCAGTGGGATCTCCTTTTTTTGAAATTGAATATGATCTTGCGTTTATTTTTCTAATTTGGATGTCCAATTCATCTATAACCACCACTGCTGTGCCGTAAGTAGACTGGGTAGTCTGTTTGATAGATGTTATTTTAAACTTTGCAAGCTCCTTATTCACATCCTTCGCTATTAGGTGCCAGGTTTTTTGGGGCACTACTTGTAATGTTGGCCGTCTCTGTCTTTCTTAACTGGTAATTCTGCATATGACAGGGGATCAGTTCATAGGTTGTTTCAGTGCTGACCTGTACTGGTTCTGTGGTTATTACTTTCTCTAAGTCACAGAATTAGAGATGGTGCGCACACACAGTCCTTGGAAGAGTGGCAGGCTGGTGGTCACTCAGTACATTTGTGCCAGCCTGCCACTCGCACAAATTGAGCTGTACACATATGTGTTGCCTCACCCCCCCACCACTCATGGAACCCAATTCCAAAAAAGCCACAATCCAGTAATGGGCTTCGGCCCAAGGGTTGGGGATTCCTGCTCTAAGTTATCATTTCTATAGGATCCAATCTGGGTTGGTCACTGGGACCAGATATTTATTCTTCTGAGTTTTTGGGGTCATGCTGGAGTCCATCGTCAGGGAACTTCTATTCTATTCTGTGTGTAGTATTTATATGGAGCCTGTTTTGTGTGGCTTTTTAGTTGTTGATTGAGGTGTTGATAGCTGGTTATTAAGTTGTTGGCTGTTGTTTCTTGTACTGCCAAGTCCTCGCCTCCTAAGTACTTGATAACTTGGTGGTTAATCAGCACACCTATTGACTGACGAGAGGCTCATTTCCCAGGTTTCAATCACTTCCCTGGCTGTTTTTGTCCCTGCTCGTCCAACAATCTTAGCCGCAAAATTAAATGTATGTCATTGTTCATTGCAATGTGAGGCTATCAATGAGTTCTGGTCTCCTTGTCTGACTGCTCGCTTCTGTTCTTGCAGTCTGGTGGTTCTTGCGGCCCATCTGTCCCACATGGTCATTGGGACAATCTGTGCAGGGGAATCCGCTATCATTTCTATAGTTCATATCAGTTTTTTCCTTTATATTTCCAAGTGTTGTTATACTTTTCTACTATTATTTTGTGGTCTTCCATTTTCACATTTTTTCCTAAATAATTTCCAGTTTTGCATCCCTGTATATTTTATTTCTGGTAATGAATGTCCTTTGGTCTGCTAATTGTTCAAAGATATTTGAGTCTTGCTGAAGTACCAGCATAAAACAAAACAAAACTAAGGAATGTGTGAGTGTAGAATTCAAACTCTGATTTTCTTTGTGATATTCATTATTACACAGTCGTTTCCCTGTAAGTATTTATTTATTAATAATTGCATTAATTTATCTGTATACCTTTGTTCTTTCTTCCCATCTGTGCTTTCTTCTTCTTTCTTGTTCTTTCTTCTTATCATCTCTGCCAACTTCGTTCTTTTCTTTTTTTTGCTTTGTGTTTTTTTTTTCTTCCATTAATGCTTTTGAACACTTTGTAAAAGCTGCAGAAATCTTGGGAGTTTGGTGGCCCATAAATAAATCATGATTGTTAAGAATAATGCCTTATCTGTTCTCTAGAAACTACAGGCAGTGTTTATGATGATGATCTCCCCTAATTTTATCCTTGCAATCATTCTGTGAAAAAGCTGGGCTGAGCAAATGTGATTGGCCCAGGGGTTCCTCGCGAGCGATTGGCTGAATGAGGACTTGAACCACAGTCTCCTTGATCCAGGTTCAATTCTTTAACCCAGCGGCCCACAACCTTTGGGCCCCACAACCTTTGGGCCCCATTGCCCCATGCCAGTTTATGGACTGGGGGGGTTGGGGACCCCTGCTTTAACCACTACACTAATTTTTGAATTAATGGAATTAATTGGAAGATAATGGACACTGCAAATGGAGCCGAGCTGGCCATCCTGGAGTGAGGAGGAGTGCTGGAGGAGTAATACCTCCTTAAAAAACCTTGGTCCAGCTGGCCTTTCCAGGGTTACAGGAGAAGATGGTCAACAGTTTTTGAAGGCGGAAGAGGGCTTTATGCCCCAACAGCATATAAAATGGTAGAACCAACTTCTAATCAGATCAGATCAGATCAGATAATCAGAGTTGGAAGGGACCTTGTAGGTCATCTAGTCCAACCCTCTGCCCAAGCGGGAGATCCTAAACCATTTCTGACAGATGGGAGTCCAATCTCTTCTTGAAAGTCTCAAGTGATGGCGCTCCCACAACTTCCGAGGGCAAGGTGTTCCATTGGTTGATTGTTCCCACTGTCAGAAAGTTTCTCCTTATTTCCAGGTTGAATCTCTCCTTGTTCAGTTTCCATCCATTATTCCTTGTCTGGCCTACAGGTGCTTTAGATTGGGCACAACTCCCTTAGTAACCACCTTGGTTAGCAACAAAAATTCTGGTCCCAGTTGTGGTTGAAAGTCGAAGTCTACCTATAAGGCTATTAGAAACTCTAGTAACGGTATGCATGATTTAATCTAGTAATGGTACACCTTATTAAACATTACCTGTACCAGTTGAGTAACATGTATTTACATGTGTTTTCATGGTACATCCTCACTGGGTCAGTTGAACCTCAGCAAGTTGGAGAAGGTTGGTATAAAAATAATAACTGTCAACAAAGCCAGATGTTTTCTCTTACAGTTCTGGTTGTTGATCGAGGCACTTGGAAGACGTGGGCTATCATTATTACCATGCTGGGAGTCGTGTTGTTTGATTTTGCTGCTGATTTTATTGATGGTCCCATCAAGGCGTATTTATTTGATGTCTGCACTCACCAGGACAAGCAAAAGGGTCTCCATTATCACGCTCTCCTGACAGGTAAACCTAAGATAATAGTTCTTCTTCTTTACTCCTCTGAAAATGCGGCCGTTGGTCAGTAAGTTCTCCTTCCCACCCTTAAGGTCTGGGTTGCACTGATCAGCTGATTCAGAGCATCATTGCAAGCCTTATTTAGAAAAGTAATCTTGTGATCACTGGAGCTGGTGAAAGGGAAGAAAACATCTTCCAAAATGAACACTTGAACATCGATCTCACAACTCTTGAATAGTCTAGGGTAGTGGATTTTGAGGAGCTTTTAAAAATAATCGGGAGGGTCTTTTTCTCTCTTGACTTACTATAAGAGTTAGAAAAGATTCAACACTGAAAGTTTTAAATTTGGTTTTAAAATCAAAGTTATAGTCCTAGACTCTAGAGTAGTGGTTGTCAATTGGCGGGCCGGGGACCACTGGTGAAAATTTTGGTGATCCACAGAGAAATGTCCCCCCAAAAACTCCCCCAAGCAATTAATCTAGGCTGCGTGGGAACACAAGGCAGCATGACCTGCCCACCCGCTGACCCCCACTCTTCAGCCAAGTGCAAACCTTACCTTGAGTAGAGCTTCACGAGCTGGAACTGGAAGGTAAGACCAACAGCAGGGGAGGGAAATCCGCCCCGGGGTGGCTTGCTGACATTGGTGGGAAAGTTGGTCCCATATTCCAGAGCTGCAGTAGTCGCAGGACTGGCTCTTTGGTCATCCCGGAGCAGATCCTCAGTCCATGGCAGGTCGGTGCATCCGGTTGGAGGAGCAGCTAGTCCGGGATGACCAAAGGGCCAGTCCTGTGACTACTGCAGCTCTGGAATATGGGACTGACTTTCCCACCAATGTCAGCAAGTCACCGTCAGTCAAAATTCATATTTAGTTGTCCACAGGATTTAAAATTATGAGTTTGGTGGTCCCTGAGGTCCAAAAAGTTGGCGACCCCTGCTCTAGAGCAATCGACTTCACAGAATCAAAAAGAGGTTTGTGTTACTTATTTATGTCTCACTAAAAGTAAAGACTCTTATAAATCAGGTTCAACTGCTAAGGCCCCAATAGACAAAAACCATTGGAAAAAAGACCCCAAAAAGTTTGCTACGGCTTTTTTTATACATTTCCCTTTCAGTTTCTTACGAGATGGAAAAGAACACACCTGTATATGATCTGAAAAGGTTCCAAATGCATCACCCTGAAGCAAAGAACAAATTAGGTCATACTCTTGCCCCAGTGTTAAGCCAATAATTAAGATTTATTTCCATTTCACATTATGTGAATTTGACCTTTTGAGCAAATTACAAAATGTGTGTGTGCATTGCTCTCTCCTACAAAAACACAATGATAGCAAATATTATGTTTTCGACTTCGGATGAAAGAAGCTTGAGTCATATGATGTTAATGATGGTGGTTTCATTCCTTGAATGGCACTTGAATAACTGCAAGCATATTGTAGTACTTGTTTCCTAAAGCTTCCTGACTATGGGGACATAAGAATATATTTTCTTTCTTATTTTAGGCAAAGCTGTGGAAATTCATTTTTTAGTCCCAAAGAAAATCTTGTCATATCTACCTATCACCACTCCAGGTTCCAAACTAACCCACTGCATCTCAGATTAGTTTTAATTTGAAGTTGCATTACATAGATTAACAAAGTTGAAAGGGAGCTTGTAGCTCATCTAGTCCAACCGCACGAGCAGGAGACACTACACTATCCTGCCCAAGCAGGAGACCCTACACCAGGGGTCTTCAAACTCGACAGCTTTAAGACTTGAGGACTTCAACTCCCAGAATTCCTCCTCCAGTCATGTTAGCTCAGGAATTCTGGGAGTTGAAATCCACACATCTTAAACTTGCCAAATTTAAAGACCCTTGCCCTACACCATCCTGGACAAATGGCAATCCAGTCTCTTCTTGAAAGCCTCCAGTGATGAAGCTCCCACAACTTCTGAAGGCAAGCTGTTCCATTGATTGTTTGTTCTCATTGTCAGAAAATTTCTCCTTATTTCTAGATTGAAACTCCTTGATCAGTTTCCATCCATTATATACATTTGCAGAAGTTGGATTTTGCTCATCAATGTGTTACAAAGTTTGGTTTCTTGAAACTACCAGTTGTCCTTATCACATCGATGCTACATTTACTTCCTTGGTACGCCAAATGACATTAGTCCTAGGTCAAGACTCACCAGTTAAGATTTCTGTCCATTGGCAATTACCCATCATGGCAGGGAGTCAAACCAGGTTGGAGCCAAGCCTTTGTAATGTAGAGTTTAGAATGCTGGACTAGGACTGCAGAGATTCGGATTCAAAAATCCAACATAAGCCGTAAAATTGGTGATAATTGCTGTCTATTAGCTTGACTTTATATATCATAAAAGCATGAGAGCCAGTATGATATAGTAGTTAAGAATGGAGAGTTCTAGTTCTGCCTTAGGGACAAAGCCAGCTCCTTCAGTCAGTTCCTCCCTCAGCCCTAGGAAAGAGGCAATGCATAGGTGGCATTCAGCAGGTTCTGACCAGTTCTGGAGAACCGGTAGAGGACATTTTAAGTAGTTTGGAGAACTGGTAAATACCACCTCTGACTGGCCCTGCCCCCATCTATTCTGTGCCTCCTGAATCCCAGCTGATCAGCTGTGTCTTATTTTGTTGCCCTGCACAGGAGAACGGAGCTGGAAAGCAGGTTAGTGGGGTGGGGAGGGAATGGGATTTTGCAGTATCCTTCCCCTGCCCCACCCACCAAACCATGCCTGCCATACTATGCCACGCTCACCAAGCCACACCCACAGAACCGGTAGTAAAATCTTTTGAATCCCACCACTGAGGCAATGGCGAACTTCTGGAAAGATGTTGCCAAGAAAACTGAAGGGACTTGTCCAGGAAGTCATTGGAAGTCAATGCTGACTCAAAGGTATACATAATACATAAACATAACTTAAACCAGGTTGTCCCCAACCTTTTTGGTTGTCAGGGTTCCGACCGATGACCTAATTCCATGGACTGGCGGTGGTGGCTTCAGCAGTTTCAGCGATGAGGGAGGGAACGGTTTCGTGTGTGCAACCTAAATCCTGCGCATGCGCAAAGGAAGCCTCATGTGCTTGCTTGCTGTTTTGGTAGCCAGGTTCCCAATTGTTTAAGGCAGGGGTTCCCGGGAGTTGCACAGAAAAACTTCCAAATGGCCTCAATGACTCTCAGAAAGACTGCTAACGACCAGATGACTGCAAGGAATATAAATCCTTCCACCCTCCACTATTCACTCACACCTGAAGAAGCTTTTTGGATGAGAAGGGAAACAACTGCATCCAGTTTTGGTTGCCACAATGTAAAAAAGATGTTGAAATTCTAGAGAGAGTGCAGAGAAGAGCAACACAAATGATTAGGGGACTGGAGGCTAAAACATATAAGGAAGGGTTGCAGGAATTGGATATGGCTGGTTTAGTGAAAAGAAGAACTAGGGATGACATTGTAGCAGACTTCCAATATCTCAGTGGTTGCCCCAAAGAAGAGGGAGTCAAGCTATTCTCCAAAGCACCTGAAGGCAGGACAAGAAGCAATGGGTAGAAACTAATCAAGGAGAGAAGCAACTTAGAACTAAGGAGGAATTTCCTGACAGTTAGGAAATTTATCGGCCAATTAATCAATGGAAGAACTTGCCTACAGAGATTGTAAATGCTCCAACATTGAAAGTTTTAAAGAAGAGATTGGACAACCATTTGTCTGAAGTGGTGTAGGGTATCCTGCCTAAGCAGGGGGTTGGACTAGAAGACCTCCAAGGTCCCTTCCAACTCTGTTTATTCTATTCTATTTTATGAAAGAAGTAACCTAGGATTAAGGAGAAATTTCCCGATAGTTAGAACAATTAATCAGTGGAACAACTTGCCTCCAGAAGTTGTAAATGCTCCAACACTGGAAGTTTTCAAGAAGAGATTGGATAACCATTTGTCTGAAGTGGTGCAGGGGGTTGGACTAGTAGACCTCCAAGATTCCTTCCAACTCTGTATTCTATAATTCTAACTTCAAAGAAAAAACAAAGTCCAGTTGCCTTTTGAAAAAGCATCTTTGGGATATCAACCATGTTGATCAACTCCAGGGATTGAGAGTGGGTGGCACTGTTTTGTGCTGGTTTGCCTCTTTTCTCCAGGGTTGATACAGGTTGATGGTGATTGTGGGAGGGAGAGAAATCCCAGCCTCAGCCCCTACTACGTAGGGTATCACAAGATTGGGTGCTTTCTCTGCTCCTATTGAACATCTACATGAATTTGTTGGGTGACCTCATCTGTTGCCATGGAGTAGGGTATCATTTGTAGACTGATCATACCTAGTTAAACATCTCTACGCCATGTGAATTAAGCAATGTATGGATACCTTATCTCAGTGCTTGGAGGCTGTGAAGGTCTGGATGGAAACAACAGGTTTCAAATGATCCTTGGCATGACTGAGGGGCTCTGGGTTTGGGGTCTTACCGGTTCTGAGATTAGACTATCTTTGGTGATGGGTGGGATTGCATTGCCGCAAACAGATCTGGTGCGCATCTTGGAAATTGTTCTAAATCAGGGGTGTCAAACTCAAGGCCTGCAGGCTGGATCCAGCCCGCGGGGTGCTTAAATCTGGACCTCAGTGTCGGCCTGGAAATACCAAAGGACTGACCCGCGGTAGCCCCGTTTTCGGCCTGGCTGGCCTCCTGCAGCACTCTGCCAGTCAAAATATTTTGACAGGCAGGTTCCCTCCCCTCAACTGGCCCATGGAGGAGAACTACAATGCTCATCCAGCCCTCGAAGAAATCCAGTTTGATACCCCTGTGTCAGCATTCCAGCAAACCTCTATTCCAACCAATAACTCTGAGACAGACATCTCTCAATGGTTCCTTTATTTGGATAGTAACTGGTACATCTGTGGAATCCCGAATCTGAAAGTTTTGGACTTCCTTGCAAAAGTAAAGCCTCCAAATCCATTCCCCCATACCCATCATCCCATCACATGGCCCAATCACCATTCGTTCCCAAAGTAAATTTCCTTTTCACTATGCACAACACTACGTGACCTTGAAACAGCAAAATAATTTTATTTTGTCTAACTAAATACACTCAAACGAATTCCCCCCTCCCGCTTTCTCAGGCTCAATTGTGGCAATGTAGGGGGATCGAATCTCAATATGGCTTCCAAAGCTGACACCCTGTTCTAAATAATAAGATATTTCAACTTATCTGTCCGCAAGAACTATAGAAATGTTACAAAATTTAGTCTTGCTATATGTGTGTTTTAATGTATTATTATAGCATATCATTTGTCACAGAGAAAATCTATTTATACGATTGCTAACCGTAATAAGGTTGGAATGCTATAATGAAATAGGAAGCAGCAATACACTCAAATGCCCAAGTTTACAAAACAGACATGACTGTGGCAATAACCTGACAATTTAGCATTTATGTTTTTGCAGTCTATGTTAAAGTGAGCAGTATTTTCTTTCTTTCTTTCTTTTTCCCTTTAGGTCTAGGAGGGGCTTTGGGATACCTGACGGGGGCCATTGATTGGGGAGCAACCATTTTGGGAAAATATTTGGGGTCAGAGTTCCATGTGATGTTCTGTTTTGGTGCCCTTGTGTTCCTGCTCTGTCTTGTGGTGCATTTGTGCAGCATCCCTGAAGCGCCTCTCGTTGACACCAGTGGCGAGACTAAAGTCCTGATGAAAAACTCTCAGCCTGATCAATATGGGGCCATAGAAAGTGTCAAGAACAACAGTGACTACAGTGAAATGCAGATTTCACCCAAAGAGGAGAAACTCACCACAAAAGCAGACAATCAGGTAAATTTACAGTTTATTTTAATTATTGAAATGCTGTCTCCCATCTCATGAAAAGTCCATTGGGAATGTTATGTGATAAAGAAACAATGGTGGAATGGGCAAAAAATTTCAGTTATAATATAGAATTGGCTAAATGGCAAAAACTGTGGACTACAAATAAGAAAATAACATTGTCTACGGCTTATAAAGAAAATCTTTATAAGCTGTTTTATAGGTGGCGTCTTCTGCCAGCAAAGCTTTCTAAAATGTTTAAAAACATATCTGCAGATTGCTGGAAGTGTAAAGATGTACCAGGCACATTTTTTCATATGTGGTGGACTTGCAATGTTGCAAAAAAAATAAAAATAAAATTGGAGACTGATTCAAAGATGGATAGAACGAATGGTGGGAGAGTGTATTCCATTTAAACTGGAATTTTTTCTCCTAGGTATAATATCAGAAAAATTTAAGAAGGAAATAATGTATCTAATAGTATATGTATTGACGTTAACTATAATAATATATGCACAATACTGGAAAAATGAAATCATACCTCCAGAAGCAGAAATAATAAGAAAAATCATGGCATGTACAGAATCAGAAATAAAAGACAAAGGAGAGTCTAAATATTACAAAACATGGAATAAATTTTATCAATGGCTATATAGCAGAAGACAAGGTAGAAATATTAGTAGCGATATCACTTAGACTTATATATTGCTTTATAGTGCTTTACAGTCCTCTCTAAGCGGTTTACAGAGTCAGCCTATTGCCCCCAACAATCTGGGGCCTCATTTTACCCACCTTGGAAGGATGGAAGGCTGAGTCAACCTTGAGCCTGATGAGATTCGAATTGCCAAATTGTAGGCAGCTGGCTGCAGAAGTAGCTTGCAATACTGCACTCTAAGCACTGCGCCACAGTGGTTCCTATAGTAGTTATGATTAGATTAATTAGTAATTAATATATTAAATAAGGAGATTACAAATGATGAAGTAAAATGTATATATGTGTAACAAAGTTAAGTTGGATGTATTGTATTGTATTCTCATAATTAAAATTATAAAATAAATTAAATAATAATAATAATAAAAATCCTCAATCTCAAATGGAATCTCTGGAAATGGATGGTATATTAATAAATCCAATAAATAAATGATCAATTGTCATGAATTATTATTTTTTGTATATAATTCAGAAAATTTCATCACAACAGCTAGTCCTCGAGTTATCTCCTTTCATTTAGTGATTGTTCAAAGTTACAATAGCACTGAAAAAAAGTGAGTTATGACCATTTCTCACACACTTGCAACCATCATAGCCTCCCAATGGTGACATGATCAAAATTCAGACGCTTGGCAACAGACTCACCTTTATGACCATTGTTGTGTACCGAAGTCATGCAATCACCTTTTGTGAACTTCTGGCAAGCCGAATCAATGGGAACACCAGAATCATTTATCCGCCGTGTTACTAATTTAATAACTGTGGCAAGGAAGGTTGTAAAATGGGGCAAAATTCACTTAACAATTGTCTCGCTTAGCAACATAAATTTTTGGCACAGTTGTGGTCGTAAGTCGAAAACCACTTGTATAAAAAACAACTGGGATGAGATTTAATCCATTTTTCTGAATGAAATGTATGTATCTGCAGCTGAGGATTAGCTTTGATGACATGGATTCATCTCTACAAGTTTAGGCTATTAATCTTTGTAGGTTTGTTGTAGATTTTGCTTGACTCTTCTCCATGGATTCTCCAAGATATTAGTATTTTGTGTACATGAAAAGTTGGTGCTTGCCACATGATTGTGAAAACATGAGAAATATTTGTCTCTCTCTTTCTCTTTTTATGTATCTGATTGACAGAGCTCTTTTAAGCCAAAGATAGACCTGATGTTGTCCAGATGTTTTGGATTGCCACTTTGATATTTCTTGTCACAATTAACAAAAAATGTAAAAAAAAAGGTATTTGTTATCAGGCGTGTGGGCTAAACCAGAGGTGGTATTCAGCAGGTTCTGACCAGTTCTGGAGAACCGGAAGCAGAAATGTTGAGAGGTTTGGAGAACCGGCAAATACCACCTCTGACTGGCCCCACCCCCATCTATTCTCTGCCTTCCAAGTCCCAGCTAATTGGCTGGGTCTTCTTTTCTTGCCCTGCATAGGAGAATGGAGCTGGAAAGCAGGTTACTGGGATGGGGAGGGAATGGAATTTTGCAGTAACCTTCCCCCAGGAGTGAGGAGGGAATGGAGAGTTTACAGTATCCTTCCCCTGCCATATCCACCAAGCCATGCCATGCCCACCAAGCCATACCATGTCCACCAAGCCACACCCACAGAACCAGTAGTAAAAAAATTTGAATCCCACCATTGGGCTAAACCAAATGGCAGCTACCATCTCAATACATGTAGGGAATATCAAATTATGGCAACCTGGTTTATACAGTAGAATCCTTTGGAATTACATTCCTAATTCCTAAGAAATGGAAAAATTGGTCATGTCATATAACCGTAATAATAAAAATAACAACTCTATTGGGAAGGACTCAAAAGATGGATAAAAATGCCAAGTCCAGTTTAAATGTCTGGCTGACTGTGCAACCAACCATAATAATTTGTTAAACGTTTATGCTGCCCGATTCTCAGCAACTTGGATGACTCACAGCAATTAAAATATTTTTTTAAAAAACCCTTCAATAAAACTGAAAAAATAAAGATAAAAGATGGCAAGGTTAATCAAGCAAGGAACCCTACTTTCTTTTGCTGAAGGCCTTCCAGGATTCAGCTAAAGGGAGAATAAAGCCAGCATTGCAGAAGTTACTCCCAAGCCATACAACTCCTCTGTAAATTGGTGTTAGAAGAAACAAAACACAACTATTTACATTATATAAACTTATCAGTCTTTGATAGTGGGCGAATTCCCTTGGTTTCAATCTTAAACTCTTCTGGATTACATTCCACAGATCACCAGACTTCAGGTATCATATACTCCTAGAAAAAAGCAATGACAAGATGGTGACGAGGGTGATTGGATTGAAGCCCCAGCCATTTTGATGAACACTGCACCTGCAACACACACATAAAAAGGGGAAAAATCTTCAATTGAAACAAGCACAGCCATTATCTTGACTTTTTAAAACATTTTGGAGATGTCCCTGGAGGGGGTATTGACCTTGACTGGTGCAGTAGGCCTCAACAGGGTGAGTGAAGTGAAGCAGTGGTGGGATTCAAATTGTTTTACCACCAGTTCGGTAGGCGTGCTTTGGTGGGCGTGCTTTGCCTAACGCCGGCGCAGCTTTCCCCACACCAGCTGAGACCTGCAGCGCCAATCAGCTGAGAGGATAAAGAAGAGAAAAGAGCAGGGGCCTGCTCTTTTCTCTTCTTCTTCCTGTGAGCTGATTGTTGGCTTTTTTTACTACCAGTTTGGCTGAACCAGTCTGAGCCGGTAGCATAGCACCACTGAAGTGAAGTATAACAGAAAAATGACCTTTTTAAATTGTATTTCAAATCTTCGCTCCCTCAAAATCTGTGAAGGTTGGACTCAAAAGTCATCTGCTAAAAATATTTTATTGGTTTTTGCGGTGTGAGGCATTGGCATCAATAACATCGGCTGGGTGTCAGCTTGCTTATTCCTGTTTTAAACCTATTTATGTTAATATCTGCTAATCCTACATTAATGCAACTATGAAGATAGAGGTACTGCTCAATCAAATGTTCCATTTTTAATTTTTGAATATAAATCTTTGGCATTGATTCCAGAAAAGCAATATGTGTGCCTGGCTACATTCATTCGCTTGATTACTTCTCATTTGATTTTATGCTTTGCAGTTGTGGAAAGAATGAATTTTACAAAGTTGTGCTATAGCATTCAATTAGGCATTCATATGAAAACAGTGAAAACAAATAACTTATGCATGCCTTATTTTTTTTACTGTACTTTAAAATATTGGACATTCTTGATGTATAAAAAATGCAAACCAAGTTATATTAAGTATCTGGTATTCAAACCATGTTTAAAATCTCAAGGCATTTTGAAAAAAAAACAAACCCAAAATGCACCTCAGGAAATAGAAGAGCACAAAGTAGGTCTATGGTACATTTTGATTTTAGATTACAGTACATTTTAAACCTAGAAAGCAATTGGTTACATTGTGCAGTAGATGAAGTCTAGGAAAATGAAATGCTAATATGCATTTTATTTCTGTAAGACAAATAAAGATATTTTTCAGGTCACCTTTCATCCAATTCTGCGTATGCTACCACCTGTATATTTGGCCTTAAGTGTTTTCAACAGTTCCCCCTTCCTGTGAGAGATTTCTCTGCATAAATATTTAGGTTTAGGCTAGTGGGCCTCACCTTAGGTTGTTCTAATCAAAGCTAAGCTGTCAAACCAAGGAAGAAGAGTGCGCAAACAATGTTCTGCAACCAATAGCAACCTTGACCTTGGGGAACCAGCATTACAAAACTGAACAGACCAGGGTTGACTTCTGTATTAATTTTGCAAATATGTGTCAGGATTCCGATGAATGCTCTAATTAATTCATGAGCCTCGAGCCAAGTTTCAAAAGAAATCCAATTATTTATTAGGAGCAACATGTCGGCACTTTTGTCAAGTGCAGTTGACTCTGCCTTATGTAATTTACTGTTCAACTGTAACCTTGTTTCCCCACTCCTTCCAGGGTGTGTCATAAATCACATTCTTCAATGAAGCACTTTCACGGGCTGTGGAAAACACGCCTTTCCAGCTGGGCTTGATAACTTGAGACACAATTGGGGGAAAGGTATATGTGGAATGTGCTTCTGATCATAGCAACGAACCCCCTTCTTATGGCAACTCGAGAGCAAGCCAGGAATGCTTTATGAGTTGACAATATACTTGAAAGAGAAGTTCTGTAACTCTGTGACCATTGTCTTCGTTGTGTAACACTCTTGCCTGTGTATTCGTGATCTTCAAGATCCTTGATAGTTGAATGGCAACAATGGTTTGGAGAGAGGAAAATAAAAAAGGATTAATTATAGAAGGAATATTGAATGACACTTGCTGTATATACACATATAGCATGTATAATCTAGGATCAATTCTTCCAATCTGTGGGTTGAGAATTTTGTACTGTGCTTTCAATATTGCATCCAGAAATTGCAGGTTCAAGAAGGCCAATTTAGTTGTAGGGAAAATAAACCACTGAACGGGGCATGGGCGTGGCCAGCATGTGACACATCTGGCCTGCGGGCTGGGAGTTTGACAGCCCTATTATATATGATTTCCCTTTCTGGACTAGAATAGTTAAAAGAACAAGTAGAAAATACGTTGCAAATATATACTTCTCAATCCACTTACCAGTATATATAAATGGACAGATGTAACCACTATCTGGTCTTTTTAGATCATTTAAAGAAGACATATATAACATTATGAGCCATGGTGGCGCAGTAGTTAGAGTGCAGTACTGCAGGCTACTTCTGCTGCCTGCCGGCTGCCTGAAATTAGGCAGTTCAAATCTCACCAGGCTCAAAGTTGACTCAGCCTTCCATCCTTCCAAGGTGGGTAAAATGAGGATTCAGATTGTTGAGGGCAATATGCTGATTCTGAAAACCACTTAGAGAGGGCTGCAAAGCAGTATATAAGTCTAAGTGCTACTACTATTACTCAACCTTGCTCACCTCAACTCCAAAAATTCTCACTGGTAGTAGTGGTGGTTGAGGCATTTTGGGAATTGAAGCCCTCTCATTTGGAAAATATTCAGGTTAGAGATAGCTTGAATAGCTATCCAAAGATAGTGCTATTTTATAACTATGAACAGTCTGTAGAATTTGTCATGTACTGCAAATATCCTCCTTTTTAAAATCATGTTCCCCAGATTTTACAAAACAAAGTAGACAATGGAAAGCATTCCTCAAATCTGTCTTCCTTTTTAAAATGGCATTCCTTGTTTGTATCTTTGTGTTTGTTGTGGTTCACCAGTGGCCTGCGGAGCTGGCAGCAGAGTTGGACAGTGGGGAGGAACATGGGCCAGTCCTGTAGTCTGGGGAGGGCTCAGATGAGAGATCTGCGTCCAACAAAGAGATGGGGCCAGGGCCATTTGAGAGTTATGTGCTAACTCCGGAGCCTCCAGAATCTGACATCAGTGAGGCAGAGGAACAAGGGGAGCCTGTTCCAAGTGTGCGCTTGCGCAGAGCTGCCAGAAGGCAAGAACAGTTAAGACAAAAGAGACAACTCGGGAGTAAGGCTTGGAGGTGATTGGCCCCTCCCATAAGACATAAAGGAGGAACAAAGGGATATGAGCCTTTGCAGGAAGGAACTTTGTTTGTTCTGGTTGGTTAAAATCTGAAGCTCCATGTTGACTTTGTGTTCCATTTGGCCTTTTACAGCTAATTGGCAATTTAGTCATTGGCAGCATTTCAAGGGAGATAAAGGTGGGTGCTTATCAGCCTTATCCCGAAAGACTGGGGCAGACTTCTGTTGGACTATTCATAAACTGTTTGGGACACATTACAGGCTGTGAATGCATATAATTCACAACCATTGAAATAAAACAAAAGGTTTTTGGGAACAGAGTGTGATTGTCACTGTCTCAGGAATCCTTGGTCAGAACAGTGTTGGGGAGTGAGTCATGGCAGAAGGACACTGCTAGGATGCTATCTTTTTTAACAATGTCATAGCAGGAGCACCATTAAAGGGCATCTGGATTCAAGAGCTTCAGGACCACAGCTGACCTATAAGTCTACTTTGTGCAAAGTATTTTTTGCACTGCAGCAATATTACTTACTGGAAGATGTTAGTCACATGGATAGTTTCAGGTTGCACAATGCATACAGCTTCTCTAAATTGATCGGCAGCCCTTGTTTTGCAAGAAGTGAAATCTGACGTAAGTGAGCAGATGCAGTTGGGTGTTCAGAATGTAGAATTGATTTTTAAATTGTGTCATGGTGCCTTTGGGCAATGTCAGCTTGCACACCTGCTTGCCATGACCCTGAAGGGCTTCCGTAGTTGATCACCAAAAAAGGCTTCCAAGATAGATATTAACTGTTAAATTGTCATGGGTTAAGGATTGTTCATTAATTTCCAGTCCAAACCTAGACACAAAAATTCCTTGCTTCTGAAATTGGCTGGATATTCTTCCCTGAGGGAGTTCTGCACCGCATCCCATCAATTGCATCTGAAAAAGGAAACAGGGTTGGCTTTTTACTACCTGTTTAGAACATTTATATCATATCTTTCCTTCATTAGGAAACTCAAGAAAGCATGCATTCAGTAGGGAACCAATCTCTTGTATAGCCTTATTGCTTTCTTTTATTTGGGTTTTTTTTGGGGGGGTGCGTTTGAATCAATCTTGATTCTTGGCATTGCCTGAAAACTTGGCAAGTTTTCTTGGCAAGATTTTGGAGATGGTTTGCCATTGCCTCTTTCCCAAAGCTGAAAGAAAATGACTGGCCCAAGGCCACCCAGCTGGCTTTGTGATTAAGTGGAACTAGAACTCGTGATTTCCCCATTTCTAGCCTAATCACTGCACCAAACCAGCTCTCTTGTAGTTTTAGTACTGTGATTAAATTTACAAAGTGGGTTGAATAACATCTTTGGCTTCTAGGAGCCCCAGAGGGCCATTCTTGTGATATTAGGACATCATCTGAGTGAGCAGGACTGCCCTTTAGAGGGGTTGAGGAGTGGTGGGATACAATTTTTTGGGTACTGGTTTTGTGGCTTGGTGGGCGTGGCTTGGTGGGTGCGGCAGGGGAAGGATACTGCAAAATCTCCATTCCTTCACCACCCCGCTAACCTGCTTTCCAGCTCCGTTCTCCTGTGCCAGACAACAAAAGAAGACCCAGCCGATCAGCTGGGACTCAGGAGGCAGAGAACAGATGGGGGCGGGACCAGTCAGAGGTGGTATTTGCCAGTTCTCTGAACTACTCAAAATTTCCGCTACCGTTCTCCAGAACTGGTCTGAACCTGCTGAATACCATCTCTGGGTTGAGGGCATTTTTTGGAGGTTAGATATGTGTTACTGTCATTGTTTGGGAAATAATGGATGCCTTACATCTTATAGAGGCATAAAACACCAATCATGTTCCAGGATGCTTCCCTAAAAAGGGGAAATTATCCCATTTGGAAGGGAAATGTTTGGGCTTTTTCAAGAGATGAAATATTTACCGGTTTACTTCCTTAACCTCTTAAAAGATTGACTATTTCACCTTGTCTATTTGACAGGAGGTATGGATGCCAAAAAAATCAGTTCTGGGGATTGGATGTGAATTTTTGCCCATCAGTTATGCAACCCAGATATAATATATGTAGCTAGAATTTTAATACACTCTTCTATAATTCATTCATTCATTCACTTAACATATTCATATACTACTTCCTGTGTCAAAATACCTTATTTTACTGTAAAAGAAGAAATAAAATACTTAAAGCAATATATTAAAACACTAAAAAGCAACTTTAATTGAAATGTACTCATTAAAACATCGGAGCAAGAAATGACTGGATGAAAAGATAAGTTTATGAGCTTTTCAAATTTCTTTTTTATTTATTTATTTTTATTTTAAAAAGAAAACTTTATTAGCGATTAAAAAAGAAACACACTATATACAATACATCGAATACAACTTAACATTGTAGACAAAATCAATATATACAAATATAATATAAATAAACATATAGAACATATAAAACCAGGGGTGGGTTTCTACCGGTTCTATCCACCTCTGTAGAACCAGTAGCTCTGAAGAGCAGCAGACATAGAATCGGTTCTATGTCTGCTGATGTTTTTGCCCACCTGCCTGCCCGGGCTCTTATCTGACTTTTATTTCCTGCTTTTTCAACTTGGCACAGCTGCAGTTAAAAAAGCAGGAAAAAACTACTTTTTCAAAGGCTGCTTCTCAGCACACAGTGCTGCTCAGCTGTCCAGGCACCAGGCTGATGACGATTTACAGGTGCACGTGCGCGCGCAGCGTGCAAGGAAGCACATCATAAATCACCGAACCTCCGTAAATCACCAAACCGGTAGTTAACCCTGTTAGATCCCACCCCTGTATAAAACATATGCTTCTAATCAACTAAGACGGTGTGCCTTTTTCTTGGTAATGATTTTACTACTATTCATTTCTTATTTGGTAAACATTCTTCATTTAAGTGCTCCATTCATCAAATATGTATCTTTTAAGTTCCTAGTTTTTTTCTCTTTAATCCACTTACACCATTTATCCCAAGCTGTAATATATCTTGAGTCATCCTTATTCCTACGTTTTGGTGTGATTTAGGTCCATTTCAGCGCAGTCAAGTATTTTCTGAGTAATCAAAATATTTGCCAACGAATAGCTTTTCAAATTTCAGGAGACCAAGATTTGCCTCTGAGTAGTTGCTCTGTAGACACAACAATGGAGACGAGTAGTGGGGGTTGGTTTGGCATTTGAACACAGGCATTTATTTTAGATCAGGAAGAATTCTGGGAGTTGAAGTCCACAAGTCTTAAAGCTGCCAAGTTTGGAGACCTCTGTTTTAGATACTTTAGCAGACATAAAACAAGACAATAGATCTTTGACTGGAAGATCTTTTGACTATCTACTATCCAGATGTTTAGACTACTATCCAGATGTTTAGCCTATTTACTATCCAGATGTTTACCAGGCTTGTTCATTTTTTTTCCCTTTCCAGGTTGAAAGGCAGATGACCATTATGTCTCTCCTAGAAGCTCTTTTAAACATGCCACCTCACTACCGCAGCTTATGTCTCAGTCACTTGATGGGATGGACAGCTTTCCTATCCAACATGCTCTTCTTCACTGACTTTATGGGACAGGTAAAAAAAATCAAAACGTTTTGGAGCTAGAGATTATTGATAGGCGACCGATCCAATTATGGGCTCAGTGCAAGAATCCAGTTAAAGTATCTACAGTATAACAAATGTCACTTCAGTTTTTGAGATTCTGAACACATCATTCTAGGAATAAACCATGGCTCTTCATTTACAGAAGTATTTTTGTTGACAACATGCAGAATTATTCATTAACAGTTCAAACAGAGATCCCAGGGAAATAGATGCTTTCAGGCTTTCTATATAGATTTGGGTTGGTTGGGTTGCTGGGGGATTCATTTGCATTTTATTTGAAAACCTTGGCTTTTTTATCTGCCATATTATGAAATATCCAAAATATGAAATGTCAGTGTTTAAAATGATGATTCCCTGGAGCTTCCAAACACATGCAGTTCCACTTAAAAGTTTAGAATAAAGCTGAGAAATGGACTGAAAATGCACTATTGGCCCCATTCTCTGTTTTTCATCTGTAGATATAACTTCTCCTTTGAATCAAACTCAACTGAAGACTTAATGGATACATACATGTGATTGGCTTGGGGAAAATATGGAAGTAGTATGTAACTGTCTTCTGGGAAGTTTATTCAGCTTAAGTTCTAGAATATTTCTTAAGCTTCATTTTAAGTAGGAACCTGTCAATCCTGTTTAGCTTGTTGCGATCAAGCAAGGTTGGTTGGAAGCTGTCATCCAGCCGACTATAGATTCAGATGCTTGACAACTGGTTCATACTTATGACCGTTGCAGTATCCTGGGATCATGTGATCTCCTTTGCGACCTTCTGACAGACAAAGTCAATGGGGAAGCCAGATTCGCTTAACAACTGGGTTACTAACTTATCCGCTGCAGTGATTCACTTAACAACTGTGGTAAGAAAGATAATAACATGGGGCAAATCTCACTTAACAAATGTCTCAGTTAACAACATACATTTTGGGCTCAATTGTGGTCATAAGTCAAGGACTAATTGTATTTAACAAATTCTGGCCTTTGGGATTTCCCCTTTCTTTATCAATGAGATGTGTTGGTTCCATGCAACAACCGTTTCTTAATCCTGTCTTTTTGATGCACCATAGATTGTGTTTGAAGGTGATCCTTACGCCCCTCACAACTCCACTGCTTATTTGACCTATAAAAGAGGTGTAGAGATCGGATGTTGGGGATTATGCATCAATGCCATTTCTTCTTCAGTCTATTCTTGTGAGTACCATTTCAACTTGACAGAAATTTGGTCACCACATTA
The DNA here is from genome assembly GCA_023653725.1 of Bungarus multicinctus. Taxonomy (NCBI): domain Eukaryota; kingdom Metazoa; phylum Chordata; class Lepidosauria; order Squamata; family Elapidae; genus Bungarus; species Bungarus multicinctus. The sequence goes on from CM042834.1 coordinate 258,789,524, forward strand.
TAAAAACGATGTGGAGACTCTAGAAAAAGTACAGAGAAGAACAACCAGGATAATTAAGGGACTGGAGACTAAAACATATGAAGAACGGTTACATGAACTGGGCTCGGCTAGTCTAGTGAAGAGAAGGACCAGGGGAGACATGATAGCAGTCTTCCAATATTTGAGGGGCTGTCCCAGAGAGGAAGGGGTCAAGCTATTTTCTAAAGTGCCTGTAGGCCAGACAAGGAATAATGGACAGAAACCGAACAAGGAGAGATTGAACCTGGAAATAAGGAGAAACTTTCTGACAGTGAAAACAATCAACCAATGGAACAGACGTTGCCCTCAGAAGTTGTGGGAGCATCATCACTTGAGACTTTCAAGAAGAGATTGGACTCCCATTTGTTAGAAATGGTGTTGGGTCTTCCGCTTGGGCAGGGGGTTGGACTAGGTGACCTAAAAGGTCCCTTCCAACTCTTGTTTATCTGAAATCTTTAAATTCCTGAAAGCAAGAGTTCAATATACAGGGCTAAATAGATACCAGTATTTATCAAATGTTAATACTGCCTGGATTCTTGGAGGTGTACAAATAAAATATTAATATGTAAAAATGGTATATAAATTTAAAATGTTTTAAAAGGCTAGGATAAATTAAAAATTAGTTTTTCAGGGTACTGGCCAGCCCCACAATTGCATGTTATGAACAAAAAAAGGGGAGCAATAAAGGTTTTTATTAATATTCAACAGAGATAAAAATGGCTGCCATTTTAATTTCTCTTCCCAATCTTTTTTCTTCCAACAGATGTTCAAAGAGCTCTGCTACCCTTCCTAGGATTAAAAGGACTCTATTTTGTTGGTTACCTTCTTTTTGGACTAGGCACTGGATTTATTGGGCTGTTTCCCAAAGTCTATCCTACTCTGACTCTGTGCTCTCTGTTTGGCGTCATGTCCAGCACACTGTACACGATACCATTCAACCTTGTTGCTAATTACCACAAGGAGGAATTGGTGAGTTGAAATGGAGGGCTGTTGTCTTATCTGTCAGGGTTCCGGCAATTGCCCTAATTAAATCATGAGCCTTGAGCCAAGCTTCAAAAGAGCCAAGCTTTATTAGGAGCAACATGTCAGCATTGACCTATATGAAGCCAACTCTGACACATGTGATTTATGGTCACCTGTGACCCTATTCCCCCTCCCCCCGGTGTGTCATAAATCAAATTCTCCAACAAAGCGGGCTGGGTGTCATCAATCAAATTCTCCAATGAAGGATTTTCACAGGCAGAAGATCCGGTAGCCTAGCTACAATCTTGGTAAGATAAGCCTGGCATGTACTTTTGGTTTCAATTTCCGTACTGCTCCTTCAAGCTTTCCCTCCCTCCCGCTTATGGCAACTCAAAAACAAGCATAGGAATGCTTTACCAGTTGACATTATCATTGGCTGTGGAATCCTTACCCATTGGCTGTGGAATCCTTCATCCAGCTCACCTTCAAGTGGAGGGAAGTGGGTGAGTGACTATGAAGTAAAGGAAGGATTCCAAACAACTTTCTTTACTGCTAATAACTTAGAAACCATCTGACTGCTCTTGAACCGAGTTGTAGATACTGCTTAGATTCTCAGGCCAGGGATCGATGAGTTTGGTTCGTGCCTGACTCTCACCTGACTAGGAGGTAGCAATAATCCACTCCATTATCTTTGCTTCTACTTTGCACATGGATTGAGGTAATCCTTGTGGTACAACTGTAATGGTGCTTGCTGAGTGCCAAAATGCACAGCAGGCTCCATTGACTGTGGGGTGGCCCGGCCATCAGAGCTTCAGAACTAGGTCATAAGTACCATACCTCCAGGAAGGCCCATCATAAATTTGAATGAGAGCTACGGTATCTTTATTTTGATCAAACCAAGTAGGGATACCCTCTCATAATGCTATTAAATAGGGTTGCTTTCAAACGGGCCTTCTCCATGGTGGCTCCCTCTCTCTGGCACTTCATTGCCCCCCCCGCCCCGAGATTCGAATGGCCCCCACTCTAATTCTCTTCCCAAAGGCGCTGAAGACCTGGTTCTGCCAGCGGGCCTGGGGAACCCAGAGTGGGACGGAGCCCATTAAATGGCTCATGTGATCTGTTGTCGCTAGGGTGGGACTCGGTGGGGTGATTTTATTATATTAATTTATTTGATCCTTCTTACTAGTTTTACTGTTTTAAATGTGGTTTTATTTTTTAAGCCACCTTGAGTTGCCATGGCAATATAAATCCAATAAATAAATAAATAAACAAACAAATATAAATAAATATAAATAAACAAATAAATTTAGAATAATTCACGAAGCAAAATAGCACACAGTCTGCCATTTCTTCCCCACATTTATGTAATGCCCTGTTTTATAACCCATTATCTACTTCCGTCTCCTTATGTTCTGTCCCAAAATTGGTTCCATGAGAGTAAACACAAGACAAAGGTAACAGCACAACCTTTTACTCTTTCATTCACGAATCCCATTTCTTCACAGATAAAAGGCTGCTTCCAACTAATTAGCTCCGAGAAGGAAGAGCCTTGCCAAGTTTTTGCAAGTCTGCCAAGAACAACAGATAAAATTCCTAAACAATAAATCAAAGAGTCTCCAAATACCAACTCAGATATTCTAACATCCACTAGGCTCGAGTATCAAATTTCTTTGCTTTCTGCAAAGAACGGCACTTTCTCCGCTGGCTTTTATCTTCTCAGAGAGGGCCTTACTCCTGAGTTGCCTGTGCTGCTGCAGCTGCTCTTTCCTTTGAGCAGCCCTGTGCGCACGCACACTGGGCACAGGCTCCTCGGGGACCTCTTCATCACTGCTGCCAGCCTCCATAATCTCCGAAGGCAGCATTCCACTCCCTGAAGGTCCTGGTCCCATCCCTGCATCACGCGCAGGCCCCTTATCTGAGTCCTCGCTCTCTGAGGCCTCAGCTGTCTGCACCTGCTGCCGGTAAACCACAACACCTCACTGCAAGATAAGATGCAGAATGGGATGGAACGTTATCATACGAGGGATGCTTTATTTCATTTACAATGTCATTAACATTCTCGAAAAGCACCCTTAGTCTTCATACTCTTCAAGCGAGTCAGGATAACTACGCTACAGAATGCCACATCTTTATAGATTCTTGGGCTGAACATGTCTTCAACTTCTCTGATGTGAAGAGAATAAAGCTGAGGATGAACTGAGAAACAGTATCTGCCCCAAAGGCATGGCTCAGGGTGAAGTTGGCTCTTGTGTTGTGCTGAACATATAAATTGGACTGGACCAGAATCGATAATCAGTCTCTCTCTCTCTCTCTCTCTCTCTGTGCGTGTGTGTGTTGGAGGAATCGAATGGAGACTTTCTCTTTCTTCCTTAAATATGCTAAGCCTAAGTTTAAAGTATCTCACCTCTCAATGTGATAATCAGATAAATTTTACCCATTTAATCCATTTCAAATAAGAACTGTAACTTGAAAAAGAATCTTCGATCTAGTGCCACTTATATTAAAACTTTCATCCAGTGAGGAAAATAGCAGAGTTCTTTGTGAATTTTGATATCTGCCCATTTGATCCATGGAAAATAAGAGTTTATATTATCCATTATGGGGGTAATGGTAATGGTAATAAAAAACAATTCTGTAGATTAATATCAATTACCATCTAATTTTATAAGCTGTTAGAAAGAACACTTGAAACAAGACTTTCTCATGAAAATCTTTGGAAAACGCTTCTCAAAAATGGTTAGGAAGGTTTTCAATATGTCTTTTAACAGTTTCATGCATGATCTAATCATATTTAATTACCAGGTACTGATATTTTAAAGTAAATTAGTTTTTACAAAAACTGTTTTCTCACATACAAATTTTCCATACGAAAATGCATATTGCCCCATTATCAAAACGAAGGGAGCCCAAGCTTGGCAACTTAAAGACTTGTGGACTTCAACTCCCAGAATTCCCATAATTCTGAGAGTTGAAATCCACAGGTTTTAAAGTCTAGATCAATGGAGGTATTTCTCCTGGAATAACATTTCTCCAGATCTTTTAATGTATATATCACTCAACATACCATATGGAGCCAAATGTTATCCTGTCAACATGTTTTTCAAGCCTGAACGTCCCTGAGGTAAATCTTAAAACAGAAATTTCATCTTACAAAATTTTCCTGGGGCTATGATGCACTGAATTGAGTGAAAATTATGAGCACAAATGGCAAGGAATGGAGCTGTTACAGTTTTATCCATACTGAATAAAGTTCTCTCAAAACCAACCAGAGATTTCCTCTGAATGTGCACAAGACTATAATGAAGAGGTTTTGTAATTTTTGAAAACCTTTCAAACAATTTTTAATAAGTTTTCTTAAAAGATTTACAAGAGAAAGTCTTTCCACTGTTCTTTCTAAAAACTATCCCCAAAATAAAAGATTTAAGAGAAAAACAGATCTTTTCATCCAGAAACATTTCCATGTTATATGTAATATTTATAAGCTTCTAAATGAATTCGTATATGATATCAAATTAGACTAGATTAACAGAGTTGGAAGGGACCTTGTAGGTCATCTAGTCCAACCTCCTGCCCAAGCAGGAGATCTTACACCATTCTGACCAATGGCGGTCCAGTCTCTTCTTGAAACCCTCCAGTCATGAAGCTCTCACAACTTCCAAAAGTAAGGAAACAGCACTTTTTAACAGCGGAGTTATTCTTGTTATTAAAATTATTTGCTTTTTCAGGATTGTAAAACAATTTAATCTAGGCGGTTTTTAAAAACAAAACTAAACTAAATGCTTAATCTTACATCAAGAAACATTTTTTTCCTTTGATTTCCAATCTTAACACCCTCGCAAAATTCCTAAATAGAATAAAATCATTGTAATAATATGTGGGAATTGTTACTTAATGAAAGTGAAGTGCTATCATGCTTTCCATAGTCACTGTCTTTTTCTTTCTTTGATATTTATACTCCATCTTTCTACGTACACATTACTGAAGTTTATGAAGTACTTGGTTCCCAGTTGTCTTAATACTGATGTGGTTTGGCTGTGTCATCACCTTTTAACCACCCCATAATTCCTTGCGGGGTGTAGTCTGGGCAACTGAATGGAACTAGCACAATGTTTGATGGCCGGATGCCCTTCCTATTGCCAATACGGAGTTTTGTTCAGCAGATATATTCTCATTGTGCCCTGAGAGACAAATATCTGCCTCTACCTAGGATCAAACTTTGGCTGTGTGACACCAGTGAATAGACAATGACTGGACAATTTGAATGGTAATTTTGATTCAGTTAGCTTCATATCCTTCTCTGTTTGCTTTCAGAATCAGAAACACGATGAAGCTGCAGACTCCAGCCGAGGAAAGGGTATTGACTGTGCTGCTTTGACCTGTATGGTCCAACTGGCCCAAATCATCGTTGGAGTGGGCCTGGGTCTCCTGGTCAGTGCTGCCGGCAGTGTGGTGGTGGTAGTGATCTCTGCCTCTGCTGTTGCCTTGCTGAGTTCCTGCTTTGTAGCCTTATTTGTTCGGTACATTGATGAAAACAATAAATAGTTGATTTGTGGCAGTCGTTGCTCCTTTTCTTACCTCTCCCCCCCTCAAAAGGAACATTGGTGTATTTTGGTCAATATTATTTAAGACCTCTTTAATTTAGGATCTCTTAGCAGAAAGGCTGCTTGATTTTCATCTCCCTCCCTCCCTCCCCCCCTTCTCTCTCTCTCTCTCTCTCTCTGTGTGTATGTGTGTGTATATATATATATATATATATATATACTTTGTATTAGTATAATACAAATATATTAGTATAATACAAATATATTACTAATACTTTGTATTAGTAATGATCAGCTCAAAACCTTACACATATATATATATATATATACTTTGTGTTACAACACCCTGTTAAGCCCCAACTAAGGGAGAAAGCATACTGCTTTCTTTTCTGTCTTTCGGCTCATCACCAGAGACCATACCGACAGAAAGCTATTTGTTTCGTTTTCTTTTTTGTTTTACATGTGTGTAAGGTTTTTAAGCTGATAATTAAATAATAAATAAGGGAGACTAGTATAGATCTATTTCGAGCTAGTTAGCTCTCTTCAGCTAGCCATACCCTTACTGGGATTCGAACCAGGGAAATATTACATGTGAGGCAGTTGTAATTGCCACTTTCTCCCTTAATTGGGGCTTAACAGGGTGTTGTAACACAAAGTATATACTTATTCCCCTGCCTCTGCTGATAAGGATAGAGCCAGGTGGTGTAGTGGCAATTACAACTGCCTCACATGTAATACTTCCCTGGTTCGAATCCCAGTAAGGGTATGGCTAGCTGAAGAGAGCTAACTAGCTCGAAATAGATCTATACTAGTCTCCCTTATTTAGTATTTAATTATCATCTTAAAAACCTTACACACATGTAAAACAAAAAAGACAACGAAACAAATAGCTTTCTGTCGGTATGGTCTCTGGTGATGAGCCGAAAGACAGAAAAGAAAGCAGTATGCTTTCTCCCTTAATTGGGGCTTAACAGGGTGTTGTAACACAAAGTATATACTTATTCCCCTGCCTCTGCTGATAAGGATAGAGCCAGGTGGTGTAGTGGCAATTACAACTGCCTCACATGTAATACTTCCCTGGTTCGAATCCCAGTAAAGGTATGGCTAGCTGAAGAGAGCTAACTAGCTCGAAATAGATCTATACTAGTCTCCCTTATTTATTATTTAATTATCAGCTTAAAAACCTTACACACACACACACACACACACACATATATATATATATGTTTTCGGAGATTTTCGCGGGTATTTGTACGTGGATCTTTGGTTCTTCGGGTTTTCTCCCGCGTAGAGTTGGAAATATCTAGGCGATGTTTCGATGAAGTCTCATTCATCATCTTCAGGCTTGTGTCTTCGGCCTTGTGCTTCTCAGAGTGATGTGAGCTTGCAGCTGCTTCTTCCTTTTAACTACTAGTGGGGGTGTGACTTGATTGGGTGGGGGCTTGGCTGTGTTCTGATTGGGTGGGGGTGTGTTCTCATTGGTTGGGGGTTTGGCTGTGTTCTGATTGGTTGGGGGGTTGGCTGTGTTCTGATTGGCTGGGGGTGTGTTCTGTTCTGGTGGGGGTTTGGTTGTACTCCGGTTAGTCTCAGTTGCTGGGGGATTTGAGCTGGTGAGCTGTGATCCTATTGTTTGGCTTCGCGTTCGTGATCGTGCCACATCTTCATGGTGGGCATCACCCAATCAGAACACAGCCAAGCCCCCACCCAATCAAGTCACACCCCCACTAGTAGTTAAAAGGAAGAAGCAGCTGCAAGCTCACATCACTCTGAGAAGCACAAGGCCGAAGACACAAGCCTGAAGATGATGAATGAGACTTCATCGAAACGTCGCCTAGATATTTCCAACTCTACGCGGGAGAAAACCCGAAGAACCAAAGATCCACATATATATATATATATATATATATATATATATATATATATATATATATATATATATATATATATATATATATATATATATATATATATATATATATATATAAGCGAAATACCACTCATGCATCATCACAAAATCTCCAGAATCGTAAAGCCTACAAACTTGAAATTTGGCACATAGTGTATGTTCCTCTTGGTTTCTAGGGGCTCACTAAGAAAGGATTTTTTGGAAATGACCATGAGAGCATTAGTATATTGTATATTATTATTATTAACTCGTTCTGATGCTAAGGAGTTCTACTCTCCCTCCCCACCAGAAAAGAAATCTCTTCCAAATGCAAAACACAAGCAGAGGAGAGGAGATTCAGTTTCAGTTTCACAGCACCAAGCAGCTTTAGTACAGAACAGTTGAGCTAAGCCACGCCCGGGCACCTTGCTGTCTCTTTCTTGCTCAACAGCAAATGCTGTTTCAGTTTCCAAACAGCCCTCAACTCTCTCACACACTGACAGGACACTAGCCAGATGAATACTGATGGATGCTGGTAGGCAGAGGCAGAATTCCACCCCCACTTATTTTCCTCCCCAAAAACTAAGCCTGACCACATAGTTTTGTAGTGAAGCACAGGTATCAAGCTAGTGTGTGTGTGTGTGTGTGTGTGTGTGGGTGTGTGGGTGTGTGGGTATATGTATGTATGTGTGTGTGTGTGTGTGTGTGTATACAGTATATATATATAAATACAGTATTTGTTTTTGGAGATTTTTGTGGGTATTTGTATGTGGATCTTTGGTTCTTCGGGTTTTCTCCCGCGTAGAATTGGAAATATCTAGGCAACGTTTCGATGAAGTCTCATTCATCATCTTCAGGCTTGTGTCTTCGGCCTTGTGCTTCTCAGAGTGAGAAAACCCGAAGAACCAAAGATCCAAATACAGTATGTATATATATATACAGTATGTGTGTGTGTGTATATATATATATATATATATATGGATCTTTGGTTCTTCAGGTTTTCTCCCGCATAGAATTGGAAATATCTAGGCGACGTTTCGATGAAGTCTCATTCATCATCTTCAGGCTTGTGTCTTCGGCCTTGTGCTTCTCAGAGTAATGTGAGCTTGCAGCTGCTTCTTCCTTTTAACTACTAGTGGGGGTGTGACTTGATTGGGTGGGGGCTTGGATGTGTTCTGATTGGTTGGGGGGTTGCTGTGTTCTGATTGGCTGAGGGTGTGTTCTGTTCCGGTGGGGTTAGTCAGGTTAGTCTTAGTTGCTGGGGGATTTTCACAGCTCACCAGCTCAAATCCCCCAGCAACTAAGACTAACCTGAGTAAGTTGTCTCTGGGTTTGCGATAGTTTAGGCAACTGTTGTTTCATACCCCTGTCAGAGTCTGAATCCGAAGAGGAAGATGAACAGCTGCCAAGGAGCGGGAGTGTGGCTCTGTTGGCTGTGGAGGAAATTGGGGAAAGACAAAATCCAGCAGGGCAGGGCAGGGGAGAGGTAGAACAAGAGAGAGGGAGTTCAGAGGAAAACCCAGGCCCACCCTCTCTTCATCCTAGGGCACGCAGGGAAGAATGGAAAAGAGAGCAACATGGGTTGCATGGCTTATGGTGGAGAAAAGGGCCCTGATTCTCTTCATTAGGCACACCTGGGAAGATAATTTAAAAGAGATGCAAGCTGAGAGCGGCGTCTGCTGGGAACAAACATGAGTTTATCTTGTGTTGACTTTGGTTATCTGTGTTCCTGGTATTCTCCCAACCGTATTGGATTACTGCTGTTTCTTCACATCTGGAATTCCTTCTCTTGCTCTGCCAGACTAATTACCTCATCTTGCCTTGATTGGACTTATAGTTACAGTTTTTGTTGATCATGTTTTGGACTTGATTCTCTGCAGCCAACGGCTGTTCCTGGGAGAGTTTTTCTCCAGCCCAGAAGGTAAGCAGGACATTGGGGGCAAAGTTGGAGCAAATAAAGGGACTTCTACTTATTATTTGACTCTATTGCCTTCGTGCCATGCCCTGGGCCACACATACACACACATACATCTCATGTTGTCTTAAAACGTATTAACCCATTTTGAACATTTCTATCTTTTGCCTTTTATATAAATTTGAATAGAAATGTTAACATCTTTGAATCAAGTATGAACAATTTCAAAACAATGTGCCTTTCTTTAGTTCTTCCTTTCCATAAATCTCAGAATGGGCTTCAACTTTAAAAAATTCAAGAGCACACAAACACAAACACACACACACACACACACACACACACACACACACAGAGGTTAGCATCTCTTAGTCAGGAAAGGACACAAGGACATGTGTTGGCTCTTTGAGGTAGTCCATACAAGAAGTGCCAACCATGAGTTACCTTTACCTTTATTGTAAGGTTACATAACAGAAACTTACATTTGTTAAAATACATCTTGACTTTTAGTCCAAGAAACAAAAGAGCCCTTCTGAGATACTTACCATGCCCCATTTCTTCTGTGGACTCGTTTGACCTAGTCTGTTACTACTGCTGCTGCTGCTCCTTCAAGGTCATTCTCACTGCACACCATGTAATCTTATAATTAGAATAACCTTATCATCTTATATCAAAGTTCACCTGATACTCAATGCATAATCTGCAATGCAAAATTCTATTAGGACTATCTTGCCAAAGGTCTATCCGATGAAGGAATCTCAAAGTGTCTTCTTCTACAATCATACTGCTCATAATACAACTTTAATCTCCCCAAACTTGATAGCTGTTAGGATATTGAATTTAGTAACGGGAATAGTAAAGTGTACAATAGGCCAGAATACACAGTTGGAGTTGATTAGTTAGAGAGTGCTGACTCATGCATGACACAATCTATGCTATGATTGGCTGTTATAAATATAAAGGGGAAGTTTTCCCTTTCCCCCCTCCTTCTTCTGTGTATTCTGCATATTATTTACTCATTATGTTCCTATGTTCCTCACTATTTTGGGTTAGTGTTTCCAACTTCATCTGGACAGCTGCTGCGCAGTTCCATGACAATGGCATCCAAATATTTGGTCTAAAACTCCCAGAAATCCAAGTCATCATTGGCCAATTGGAATGTTGGAAACAACACATCTAGATAGGAGAGATTATAAAAGGAAACATAAAAGGTTTAAGCACAATCTGATTCCCTGAACTGGCTCTGATCTGCCTTCTAGAGTGAAAGGAAACAAGCTGTCTCCTGTTCTTCATGACTTGCTTTCAGGTATTTTAAAACCACACAATACTGTGTCTTCCCATCTATTCCACAGATGGTATTCAGCAGGTTTTGAACAGTTCTGGAGAACCGGTATTGGAAATTTTGAGTAGTTCGGAGAACCAGAAGCAGAAATGTTGAATAGTTCAGAGAACCGGCAAATACCACCTCTGACTGGCCCTGCCCCCATCTATTCTCTGCCTCCTGGGTCTCAGCTGATTGGCTGGGTCTTCTTCTATTGCCCTGCACAGGAGAACAGAGCTGGAAAGCAGGTTAGTGGGATGGGGAGGGAATGGGATTTTGCAGTAACCTTCCCCCAGGTGTGGGGACGGAATGGAGATTTTACAGTATCCTTTTCCTGCCATGCCCACCAAGTCCCACTACGCCCACCAAGCCATGTCCACAGAACCAGTAGTAAAAAATCTTGAATCCCACCACTGATCTATTTGCAGGCCTTTCAACCCCTACAAATAAGACTTTATTTAGGATTTGTGTGTGTTAAATGGACCTGGATTTGATGCCTTTGTTTAACAATAGGAGAAATAGTTTCTGGAATCAAACCACGGAACACAAATCTTTTGGAATCAGTAGATATTAAACCATTGAAATTGGAAGGGTCAATTATGGATGGGTTGTGATATCCAGAATAAGGTATCAGCATGTGCTAATACAGACATTTATTTATAGAAGTTATGCGTTATGAAGTTCTTAAAAAGGAAATTGAGTTTGGAAATTGGGTAATATAATACATTGTTATGATCATTTGTGTGTATACAGAAATTCACACTTTCTTTTATATATATCACTGATTCAGCACAGGGAAGCCATATCTGAAGGAGGAAAACAAATGTGTTATGCTTGGCTGGAGTTCTTTTATAATTTCTTCAATTGTGCTGGAATTTTATTTGAATGTAATATTTCCAGAATTGATTTAATGTCCCCAAATGTGGTCTTAAAGGATTGCTTTTGAGGAAGGAACAACAGAAAATCCTAGAGAATTCTAACAAGCATTATTACTGCAACTCTACATAGTCTCTGTTCTGTAATTCAGAAGTTTACCTTTCTTCTCTTTCTACAACTAGATTAAGTATTTTAATTCTTAGCCATAGTAACACTAATGTTACGGCATGTATGTATATCATGATGGTGGTATCGTATTCTGATCCTTTGGTTTTGGTTTATTTTTTTAAATTGTTTTGGTTTTTTTGGTTTTTTTACATATCTCAATCAATAATAAACAGTATTGTGACTCATTTTTAAACAACTACATTACATATCAATATTATCTATATGTACTATTTCTACACTTTTTACAACTATATAATACATTTCCTTTTCTTATTTTTTTCCTTAATCCAGTCATACCATTTTCCCCATAATGGCTATAATTCAGAATCTTCTTTTAATTCTATAGTCATCCTATACATTTCCGCACACTTGAAAAATTTTTTTGATTACTAGGCCTTCATATGGTACAGTATATGTTCTTTCTTCCAGCATTGTGCAAAGGCTATTCTGACTGCTGTTGTTATATGTAGCATCAAATATTTTATCCTTTTATTATATTTACCTTTAATTACCCCTAGGAGAAATAATTCAGGGTAAATTCTATCTGATCTCCAATTACATCCTGTATCCATTTCTGTATTTTCTTCCAGAATTTTTTCACTTTGGGGCATAACCACCATGTGTGATAGAAAGTACTTCGTTTTTGTCCACATTTCAAACATTTTGAATCTAAATTAGGCTAAACCTTAGCCAATCTTGTAGGCGCCAAGAGCCAGTAGTAAAACATTTTATATTGATTTTCTTTATAGGGCGCCGATTTTGTTACCTTGTTATTTGTATTCCATATTTTTTCCCACTCCTCTAACTCAATGTTATGTCCAAAGTTTTTGGCGCATGCTATCATCGATCCCTTGACTAACTCCTCTGCTGTATTGAATTCTAGTAAGCAATTATATATTTTGGATAACAATTTCTCATCTGGGCCACTTAATGGTTTGTCTAATTTTTGTGGCTCAATGTTAATTCCGTATTCCTCACTATCTTTTTTATATCTTGACTGTAATTGCAAATAGGGCCACCAATCAATAGTTATTCCCTGGTCTTGCAATTTCTATTTTTCAATTTACATTGATTGTCTAAAATCTCCTTATATCTGGCCATCTTGACTACATCCATAGTGTTATGATAAATCATAGCTTCCATAGTAGAAAGACAACTTGGGATTTTCAGATAATATTTTTGTTTTATTTCTGCTCCATTTTTGTATCAAAGCATCTCTTATTTTATGTCCATAAAAATATAAATGAGACTATTTACTTTTGTCCCACAAGAAGGCATGCCACCCTTTTTGTAAATTATGCCCTTCAAGCATTAATATTCTTTTCTTTCTTAAATCCAATCTCTCACCCATACTAATATCACTGTCTTATAATAGAGTTCCCAATCAGGGAGTCCAAAGCCACCTCTGCTTCTATTATCCTGCAGGTCTCTTAATTTTATTCGTTCCTTTCTACCTGACCAAATAAAGTTTTTGGTAGCTCCATTTAATTCTATAAAAAAATGTCTAATTTTATTGGAATTGTTTGGAATAGGTAAATTGTTTTTGGTAAAATATTCATTTTAATAGTTGATATATGTCCTAATAAAGATCATTTATTTTATTTATTTATTTGTTCATGCTTCTATACCGCTCCCTCTCCCAAAAAGGGACTCGGGGCGGTGCACATTCAACAACGAAAACAGTACAGGTAATGGAGATGAAATAAATAAAAATCTAAAATGGTTAAGAACAACACCCAACAGAAAGATTATCTAAAATTTAATTTAACCCGAATGATTCAATTGGCTAGACCGGCCTGCTTGAATAACAAGGTCTTAACTGCGCGCCGGAAGGTAGAGTCCCTTTGTAGAGTCCCCCACTTTTCCAAATATTTTATAAATTGATGAAATAATTTCATATAATTGTCTTCTTTTATTGAGGAGCATCTTGCCATTAACTATATTCCTAAATATTTTTTTAAAAAATTGTAATTTGTAATCCAATTGTATCTTCTAATTCTCTTTTGTGCTTTATTGTTATGTTTTTCACTAACATTTTAGTTTTAGCTCTGTTAATTTTTAGGCCTGAAACTTCTCCATAAATCTCTAATTCCTGTATCAAAATTGGTCCAGATTCCAGTGGCTTCTCAATAAAGACCAGGTCATCTGCAAATACCTGTACTTTATACTCATCCTTTTTAATTTTTGTTCCTTTTATTTTTGGGTTTGTTCTAATTTTAATTAGTAATATGTCTAATGTTAGGATAAAGAGCAGAGGTGACAATGGGCGTCCCTGACAAATACCTTTCATTATTTTAAATGTTTTAGTTGAATCTCCATTTATTATTTTTGGAAGGTATATACTGTTGGGGAGGTATATACTGTTTCTATTGGAAGATATATACTGCTTCTATCATTTTTTTGAATTTGTCTGTTTGGTTTTGGTTTAAAGCGCATGCTCACAACCAGCGAACCCCTTGTCAACGAAAGTGTCTCTGGTTCACATCCTTGCCTGAACTTCTCAATCACCCTTCCGTGTCAAAATAAATCATAGTTGGAGGTTGCATGATGGAAACATTGTGCAATTACACACCTCTCTCCCCATTTCCCTGAGTAGCAGGGCAGGAGTAGAAACTGATTCCTTGCAGGGACCTTTGAATGGAGACATTAGGTATAGATTGTCCCCTCTGAAGGCAAATTATATAGGTTGAACACCTGATCAACGACTCCATGAGATAAACTGGGTTGAGATATTCAAACAAATCCAGTAAGCCTCTTAGGTTGAGAGTGGACTTGAGTTTGGATCTCTATGGTCCTAGCCCAACATCTTAACCAGCACATCATCACTTTGGGTCTCTTGATGCTGTAACTTTCTATGGTTCATGTTATGCATTCATTATGTAATCATCTATCTCACTCATTGAATTTTATGGGGGCCTATGTCTACAGTGTCTTCTTGATGGTTTTCTATCATTTTCCCCAACCCCTCCAGAAATTGGGGGTGACCTTCACAGGAAAGGAGGACAATGCCTATGGATTGGTGACACAGAAATGGTCCTTTCAGTAAAACCCCAGGACTTCCCATGTTTCTATGAATGGGTTTATTAGTTCATGACCAAAGACTAAACGGTTTTCTGTAAAGGTAAAGATAAAGGTTCCCCTTGCACAAACGTGCTAATCGTTTCCAGATCTAGGAGATGATGCTCATCACCGTTACAAAGCCAAAGACGTCTCTGTGGTCATGTGACCAGCATGACTAAACACTAGGCACACGGAACGCTGTTACCTTCCCACCAAAAGGGTCCCTATTTTTCTACTTACATTTTTACGTGCTTTCGAACTGCTAGGTTGGCAGAAGCTGGGACAAGTAACAGGAGCTCACTCTGTTGTTTGGTGCTAGGGATTTGAGCCACCGAACTGCTGACCTTTCTGATCAACAAGCTCAGCATCTAAGCCACTGAGCCATCGTGTCCCTGATATTTTTGCTGATAGGACATCAAAGTGCTTTAAACTTGACCTGTGTGGTGCCATTTGCAGATGGCTGAGAAACTTTTCCAGATTACTTTCTTTAGCGTAAAATTAGAGCAATTCAGATTCAATATGACTGCAGTGGAAAAAGGGAAATTACCCTTCCTTGTGATTACAATTGTGTGTTGCAAAATACATGAAGTATTACAGGGTATGATTCACCATTGTCTGTATTTTATATGCTCCAAGCAGGAAGAAAAAGGCTTGTGTTTCTGCATTCATATCATAATAACTAACTTTGTCCTGTCTAGTTCAACTTGGCATTCCTATTCATAATAATGACAAAAATACTTGAAATTACCAGCTATATATACAAAACGAATACATGGTTTTACTTCTTTCCAGTAAGTTGCATAATTGCTTCTTTCAGCCTTCAGATCTTTTCCAGCCACAGAATCACCTTGTTTTGTAAAAACATGACCATGCTTGATATGGACACAGAGATTTAATAGTTCACATGGAATGAGACAGCCTTGATACAGAAAATATACTGTAAATCCCCCTTTCTTCAATCAATTATGTCCCATCCTTAATCATTAAGCCAGTCCTCCAATTTATAGGAGTTATTTGCTCAAAGGTACAAGTATTGCCAGCTGCAGGTACAATTGAAGTCATTCCAATTGATGCTAAATGGGGAATGGAGCTTTAAAGATCATAATCTGGAATTGAAACCAGGAAGGAACATCTTTCTAGATCAGAGGTGGTGGCTGGAGAATTCTGGGAGTTGTAGTCCATAGGTCTTAAAGTTGCCAAGTTTGGGGACCCCTGTTCTAGATAGATAAATTATGGTGAAGGGCATATTTTGAATTTCTTTAACTCACATCCAGATAGTTCTGTCAACACTCAGAACTATAGCAACTGTAGCGCCTCCATCTTCCACATTTCTAATCATGCTAGGAGCAAACAAAAGTGTCATCTATCTAAACAGAATAGACATCAGCCTGAACCAGCAAGAGGGTCCTTGACCAGTGGTGGGATTCTACTGGTTCGGCTTGGTTCGGGCGAACTGGTAGTAAAAAGATATAGCTACCAGTTCACCCGAACTGATATTTTTCCCCCTCCTGATGATCAGCTGTTCTGATGATCAGCTGTGCCGAGATCCCCTTCGCTGAATTACTGCTTCACCCAGGAGGCTTCCCTGAGGCCCAGGAGGATAAAAAAATGGAGTGCGGGGGAGGGTGCCCTCGGTCTCTTTTTAGCCTTCCTGGGCCTCAGGAAAGTCTCCTGGGAGCAAAAACGCCCCCCTAGGAGGCTTCCCCGAGGCCCAGGAGGCAAAAAAAAAATGGAGGGGGGGGATGCTGCACAAAAAAAGAAAGAAAGAAAAAGCCATGCCCACCCAGTCACATGGCCATGCCCACCTAGCCACGCCTACAGAACCGGTAGTAAAAATATTTGCATCCCACCCCTGTCTTTGATGGCCTTAAATCCATGTTTGTCAGGTACAGTTTGTTAATGCCAGTTCTTGGGGTTTTCCTTTGAAGCCTCTTTCACAATCTGACTTTGACTTTTATCAGTCTTTTGAAGTCCAGTCCGTTTCCCCAACAAATGAAATCATCTCAAGGTAAGTGATGGGCAGGCAGTCCATTGGCAGAGCAATAGCATCCTTGCAAGTTACAAGGACAATTTCTCCTGTTTTCAATCTTAGATTCAAGAGTGGAACAAATTTACAAGAGCTGCTTTCTCCCTCTTTTGTTCTCTCACTCCTCCAGCCCTTCCTCTCTTCTTTTATACTTCGAAGAAACTAAACATAGCTTAGTCCTAGTACACAATATCTGAATATAGTTCATCTTAAAACCCTGTGTTCTATCCTATGAAGATGGAATTGTTTTAATGAGGATCAACAATAAACATACTTTTTCTTTCTATTTACGGATTATCCCCTCTAACCGAGATAAATGAATTTCCAGACCATTCAGCTTAACCTTTCATTTTTCTTATTAGGAAGGGAAATAGAGCCAGGTGGAGAAGTCTTTCTTAATTCCAATGAGCAGGGAGAACATTATAACTGGAAATGCAAATATTATTTTATCTGGACTAATCTAAAAAAACTCCACATCCTTAAAAGACTCGATTTCACACCCTACTACTGTACTCATAAACCCATAAAAACAGACTGCCTGCTGGATTGGATCAAAAGAAGAGATTGGATTGCCATTTGTCAGAAATGGTGTAGGACCTCCTGCTTGGGCAGCGGGTTGGACTAGGTGACCTACAAGATCCCTTCCAACTCTGATTATCTGTTATCTGTTATTTATATAAAAGCTCATCTAATCTATTCAGTTACTCGAATGGCAAACCAGATGCCTATGGAAAGCTCATAAGCAGCCTGTGACAGCAAGGGCTTTCCTTACTATTGTTTCTGAGCACCTTGTTGTATTCGGAAACATCGCTTCTGAAGGTACTGTGGACTCATCATGCTTAGCTTTACCCTTCATGCATAAATTGTTGAAGGTCATGGGCCATCACAGTGTCAATGCCACTATGTAGATATTTATACAATCTTTTGTCGTTGTCTAGAATCCTGACTTTCTCCCTATTCACTTCTTCCCTTCCCTGCCTAGTTTCACAGCCCTCCCCCAAATCTAAAGAATTGCAAACAATGCAAGCTTTCCTCTTGTTGAAGTTCCTTCAGGCTTTGATCATTCCGGTCACTCTTGTCTGTGCTTTTCCCACCTTCACCTTTATTTATGGTGTAGTAGTTGGCATTCCAAGTGAAGTCGTCCCATAAATTTCCCCTCACTCCCCCATTGCTTCTCTGAGTGCTAGAATAAACCTTCTTCATTTCTTTCCATGCTGATAAACACCCAACCAACCAAGATGCTACAAAATGCTTTCTGTTCCAAATGATTTGTGTTTAAGTTTGGATGGGCATGATCCAAAAGAAAAATCAAAACATCCCATCTCTGGAATGGGAATTGTCACACACATTTGGTGCATTCAACTTCATAGACTGCTAGAATTTTTTTTAAAAATTATGGAAATTTATCCCTATTTTTGTGTTACTTGTTGGCTGGGGAGGCAGATCAGCAGTTGAACAAATTCCAAAAATTTTTCCTAGGCTTGGAATGGAGAAGTTAGTGATCAGCACCCTAATCCTGTGCCAAGTCCCATCACTGAAGGCTTTTAAGAAGAGAATGGACAGCCATTTGTCAGAAATAACACAGTTCTCCTGTGTGAGGAGGACGTGGGACTAGATGACCTCCAAGGTCCCTTCCAACTCTGTTACTGTAAAGAAGCATGGCTCTTTAAGACTTGGACCTACTCCCCACATCCCACAAAAGGTAGTTTCAGGAATGCTCCAACACAGGAAACCACATTGACTGATTCAGGAGATAGCAAGCGATTTCTTCCTTTCTCAGTGCCGATCCCTCAGACTTAACAGCGCAGCTCAGTGGAGGCGATGGACGGAAAGATATTAGAGCAGCTACTGTACATCACCACCCCTGGAGGATAGCAGACGGCATCAGGAACATCTCCTGCTCTAGCAGCAGCAGGAGGAGGAGGAAGAGGAGGAGCAGAACTGCTTGTGGGTTGAATGGTCATTAGGTTCTTCAGTGCCTGCTCTTCCTGCTCGGGCTTGGTGGTAGCAGTGAATGGACGCATGGTGGTGGTGGAGGGTGAAGCAATCCTCCACAGCAGCTTCTTGAGGGCTTTACGGAATTCCCTGCGCATGAGGCAGTAGAAGATGGGATTGAGGCAGCTGTTGGAATGGGCCAGGCAGACAGTGATGGGGAAGAGGTATGCCTGAGAGAGAAAGTAAGCATGGCTGAAGTGCAGAAGGTTCAGCTTGATGAGGACACCCCAGGTGGTGAGTGCCTGGTTGGGCAGCCAGCAAAGGAAGAAGGACAGTACCACGATGGTCACTGACTTGGTCACCTTGGATCGGCGCTTAGTGCTTGGCCCACAGGAACCGGCTCCCACGTGCCTGTCACTGATGAAGCGCACCAGCAAAAGGTAGCAAAGGGTGATGATGGTCAAAGGCAATAGAAAGCCCAGCAGGACCTTCTGAGCATGGTAGAGCCCCAACCAGAATGGAGTATTGCTGCCTTGGCTATCGGGTATCTTGACCAGACAGAGTTCCTCACCGAAGATAGTGGAGGTGGTGGAGAAGATGCCGTTGGGCAAAGAAGCGAGAATGGCTAGGATCCATATGAGGGCACACAACCATTTAGCTGAAGAGCAGCCATCCAAGAGCCCTCCTTGCCTCCTGCTTTTCAGGGCAGAGGCCACTGCGTGGTAGCGGGCAATACTCATGGCAGTGAGGAAGAAGACACTGGCGTACATGTTCATGGCGGTCACGTAGGAAAGCATCTTGCACATGACTTTACCAAAGAGCCAAGTGAAATCCAGAGCATTCTCCACGGCCCAGAAGGGCAAAGTCAGGACGAATTGGAAATCAGTCACTGCCAAACAGGTCACAAAGAGATTGATGGAAGACTTTTTCCATTTGCTTTTCATTAGGTAGAGCACCAGCACGTTGCCAACCAGACCGAGGGCGCACACCACAGAGTAGATGATGGAGATGAAGATCCGTAGGAGGATAGAACTGCCTCCCTGTAGTCCATCTGCTCTCTCTAGGTTGAGGAAGCTCCTCCAGAACTCCTGCAGGGACTCATTGGTGCCGTTGCTTAACAGCCTCTCTTCCAGCAGGCTGGGGAAAGGGTTGACTTCTCCCGCTTCTGCTTCTTTTATGCCAGCTGCCAGCGAGCAGTAGCTGTATTCACACAGGGCATCCATCTCATGGCAGAGGGGAAATGTTTGTGTCCTCTCAGCTCCACATAACAAGCTTCCACTGCGAGACAACAACAACAACAAGAGTCTCTATTTCCAGAAGTCGCCAGTCAAAGGAAGGACTCCCTTCGTCCGACGTCTGGAGAGCCTACCTAGGCTGCGAAATCTTTGGCAGGGAATCGGGGAAGAAAAGGTAAGGAAAGGTGGCAGCGCGAGGAAGCTGATCTCGAGGAAGGGAGGACCGCGCAAGCAGCCGGACGCCAAAGACCAGATCCAAAGGCGGGGAACCAGCAGACTTCGGGGGAGCTCCAAGGAAAGTCACTCACTGTTTGGGGTAGTTGTAGCAGCGGAGCCTCCCAGACGTCTACTTGCCGGCTACTCAGCCCGTGTGTGCAGCTAATTCTAAGCCAGGTTGAAGTTGAGCGCAGCTCTCCCAAGCAGCAGCGTTTCTTGACCCTTCCGTCTAACCTGCAACTATGGCTCAAGACCAATCCGTCCCGCTCCGGTGCAGACGTTTCTACTGCGTTATCTGACTCCGCCGGGCTGCTTTTTAAGATGCGCGCGCAACAACGCGCTCCTTGGCGCTCTCCAAGGTGCTGCAACGCCCGCGGCCCCCTCCCCTCCCCGCTTTTTTCCTTTCACATCCAAATTACCAGCCACCGAGATAGATATCGGTTTAAATCTAAACTTCCAAAGGCTTCACCGTCTCTTAACTGGGTGAAATTCTTTTGAACTGTTTATTTTTTCGTTTTTCGTTTTGCGATTCTCTTGCCTTCATCCCGTGACTGCTCTCCCCATTTCATATGTACGCGCAATGTGCTTTTTAAATTTATAAATCCATCACGAACAACGAAGTTGTTTTTCAAGAAAGGACACGAATATGCTTTAACTTGGTGGGCTGTGGTAGTGATGAGATTTATTTATTTTTAATGGATAGTGGGAGTGATGGTGATGGGATTTTTTTTTTTTTAATGTGCCAAGTGGAAAAAGAAGAATTTAGACAAACAAACCATTTTTGATTTTATTTATTATAAGGTTTTGCTTATTTGGGAAATTAACTTGAAAATATGACTTCAGCAACTGAGTGGTGAATGCCTGGAACGCCCTACCAGACTCCGTTGTTACAGCCTCAAACCCTCACAGCTGCAATCTCAAACTGTCTACCGTGGACCTCACCCAATTCCTAAGAGGTCCGTATAAGCTCACCAGCGTGCCTACCGTCCCTGTCTTACTGTTCCCATTTATCTGTATTAACTTTCTTTGTTCTTGCTTATGTTCATACCTACACTTGTTATCTTGTACATGTTTGACAAACAAATAAAATAAAAAATAAAAATAAATTTGGCTTTCTGCTATTATATTCCCTTTTAAAAGGAAAGTGGAAAAACAAATCCACAAACCACTGATGAATAAAATATTTATTAGGACCAACCAATGTGCAAACCTGTGAATAAAATATTTATTAGGACCAACAAGTATGCAAAAAAATGTGCAAATTTCAAATATTTTAGATGAAACAAAATTAGAGAATGAGGAAAATGCAACTACCTACTCCACATCTACCCATTTGGGTTACCAACATAATTCAGAGCAAGTTACTCTGTTCAGTGTCTTGTAATGTAATCTTATATAAGTTAGTTCAAAAGGAAGCCCCATTGAATTCAGTAGGATATGTTTCAAAAGTCAGTGCAATCATAACATGCATTTTTAGAAGCTAAATGAGACTTATCCTGGCTATGGGTCTGTGGATGGAATGCAATCAGTACATAAATATATATGCAATCTGATGCAAAAATTTTGAATTGGATTTGAAAGCGGGCTCAAGAGCACATATAAAGTTACTTTTTCATTGCCTTGCTCCAAAATGACTACAGTCACCTTTCCTGATTCTTTGCTATGCAAAGGGCTTCAGAGACTTGATAAAACTCTCTGGTACACTTTAAAAGTGATTAAAACCTGTCCTTCACAATGCATTTTACTCACCTGCGTAAAATCAGACATAATGTTTGTAGCAAGAATGAAAACTACAAAATTCATTAACACCTTTAATTAAACTGAAAGAGTTTGATGTTTCACTGTAATTAAAGTGAAACAGTATGATCATAAAAAAGATATTGTTCAGCTATGGATTTTGCACTAAGGTTTTAGCATTCATTAACAGATATTTGAGCTCTGATTGGAAATCTTTAACCTTTTTCAAATTTCCTTTTACTTGTATGAACACCTATTTAAACACTGTTTATTCAGTAACACCAACCCATGAGCTTCATGCAAGTTTAAACTCGATTTTCAAATCCTATTTTTTGGGTACATGCAACAGATTCAGTCCAAACTAACCAAACCACATTCTGGCTTTGCATGGTAACATAAACTCAACCCAGTTCTCAGAATCAATCCATTTCTAATTCTTAAAATAGCCAGCCAATGCAAACTGAATCAAACATTATGTAATGTGTTTAGTTTGGGCTTAACGTGTTGTGCACTGCAATATGTAAATAGAGGTATGTGGCTTAGATTTATGTGAAAATCAGGACACTATGGCAATGCCAACTACATAACTGCTATTGGAGACAATTTATGCCACAACTTTGTACTCTAAATTATTCCACAGCCTGGGTAGCACGAAGAAATGCACTAACACTGAGCATTCTTATGTTCCACACTGCTGGAATACAGTGAAGGATTTATTATGAAAGCTGCTCTAAAAAGATTTTAAAGTATGCAGATTTAGAAGGTTAACAGATATGCACTAGTTCCCAGATGCCAGTCAGTACTGATAGCTAAAGCTCTACATATCCTGGGCTATTTCTGTGTATCAGCTTTCTTATTCTTTTAGAATCTAAGGCAGAGATTGACATAAGAATTAAATCAAATGGTATTAGAGGAGAAATTTCCTGTGGTAGCCTGTACTTCTATAATGCTTTTCTAAATATGATATGCCTGGGACCATCATTGTTTTAACAATGATCCACCCAACCCATGTCTTTTTGCAAATTTTCTTAAACTTGTATAAATAATGTACCTTAATAAAAATAAAATTCAAATATTTTTTCTTGTAGTAATAGAACTTAATTAAAGCCCCTCCCTCTAATCTCTCTCTCTCTTTCCTCTCTTCTCTGTGTAATTTTGATATGATTATTTTTTGCTTTGGATACCTAGTTTTATTGAGATTATTATTTTTAGCTTTAGTATTTGTTGGACATTGATTTTTTCAAACTGAAGTCAAATCAGTGGTCTAAACTATCTTGATCAACTATAATTGGAAAATAAGTTAGAAATATTTTTATAGGTTAATGCTAAGGCCATCCTTCTATTTTAGAACATTCCCCAAAGCCAGCAACCTCCATTGAAACTGGGAAGAATAGAAGAGAGAAAATAGATAATTCTTTGCATTTCTGGATCCTCCATTTCTTCCTCTGATTACCAGAATTTAAAAGAATTGAATAGCTTATTAATGTTGGTTGGGATAAATTTTCCTTTGGCAGAGTTTACTTAAAGGATCCAGGAGGAGGGGTTGGAATTGAAATGTTTTGGATCCAGTATTATCCTGCCTCAGTTTCACTCACTGTTGATACAAAAATTGGGAACTGAGTGTCTCTTTAAGGGTTAGAAGTGATGAATATAAATAAGTCCTACAGCCCTTGGGTTGTTACTCAAAATGCCATTCTATTATATCATAATTAACAACAGTTGAATAAATAGAGCCAACTTCTTGAATTGGTTCTTTGTGTATACACAGAATTAATATGAATGAAATAAATATTGGCTGGTTCAGTGAAGGTAAACTTTCTCTTGAGTTAGGATCAAATACTTACTGGACATTTCACAAGCACACTCATGTTGACATACAGAAGTGGGTTTGCCATTGCCTTCTATGATGCTTGTTTGTCTTCTTAGCACACGACTATCCTGGGATGTTATGGTTTTCCACTCGAGTTCTAATCAGATCCTATCCTGGTTGGCTTTTCTGGGATCAGGCAAAATGCGATAAGGGTCTTCTAAAATTCATGAACTATTGAAAGTTTTCTAAAAATTCTCAGGTTCTCTCTTAGGTACTCTCAGGTTTTTTCTCTCTCATGTTCTCTCTCTGTTTCTGCCATTCTCTCTCTCTGTTTCTGTCTGTCTCTTTTAGGTTCTTTCTTTCTTTCCTTCCCTCTCTCTCTCTCTCTCTCTCTCTCTCATTCTCTCTCTCAGGTTCTCTTTCTCTCTCCCAACTTTTCAGAATATGATTCCTTTTTAACACTGTTGCTGAAGAACAAGTGCTCTAAACAGGCCATCTAAACCACAGAATGTGGAATAGTCAAAGCTCTTAGAAACATAGAAAACTGACAGCAGAAAAAGGACCAAGCAGTCCATTTGAGTTTTTATTTGTTTGTTTGTTTTTGTTTTCTTTGTAATTTATTTATTATTTTTATTTATTACTTATTTTATTTTTAAATTTTTATCAGATGATAGACCTTTATTTATCCCTTGTTTGAGGATTCTTTTAATAAACATATTACTACAATTCTAAAATAATTTATATCAGTAGAGTAATACTCTTCAGTGTTCAGAAATTATGGATCTCTTAGAGAACATCCAGGGAGTTAAAGGGGTGAATGCTAAAATTATTGAGCTGAACGTCTTTTCCTGAGGTAGGTTTTGGAATTTAATCTCCCTTTGGAAATTCTGGGTGTTGTTTTAGCATTGGCCTCTAGAGGTCACAGGAGTTACAGGGGAACTAAGGAAAGTAATAATACTGTATATAAACTATAAGAATAAATATCCTTATCTCAACCTGCTGTTGCATTTGTTATAACATTATTAGAGATTATCACAGTTCTAGAAGCGGAAAATATTGAAATGTTGTATTGTAATAGCAATTCATTGTTACAGGCTTGAAAGTATGAAGAAATCCTTGTCAGGCTCTTTCCAGAAAATTTGTTATACTCAGTTATAGCCTGGAATCTTTCAAGGCAAAGTTTAAGGATTCCCTCCCCTACCTGATCTAGCAGGCAAGGTTTTGTCACTTGACAAACGATCATCCAGTGAAGTTAAATCTGAAAGAATCTGAGTGGATAAAAAGATGATGCACTTCTTTAGAGAGTACAAGAAATTTAACCATCACAAGAGACATAGAGAGGCCCAACCATAGGCTGTATATTCAGTGGGTAGATACTCATTGTTTGCCAGATCTTCTTAATAATTCTGGAGATAATTGTAACTCGCTGTCTCCATGCTTAGCAAAGCTTGCATATCCAAAGAAGTCTGGTAAAAGTTTTGAAATTTGCTGGCTAAAGGCAAAAATGAGATAAGAAGAAAGCAAAACGTGACCATAGATGATTTATACACCAGTTTTTTTCCGAACTTCTTTCTCCCGGTTTCTGCCTGACATTAAGATACCAGTGCAAGATCAGATCTAACATTGGTTGTATTTGCATAATAGAAATGATATTATGTTAAAACATGTAAAGAACGGCTGCAGGAATTGGATATGTCTAGTTTAATGAAAAGGAGGATTAAGGGTGACATGATAGCAGTATTCTAATATCTCAGGGGCTGCCACAAAGAAGAGGGAGTCAAGCTATTCTCCAAAGCACCTGAGGGCAGAACAAGAAGCAGTGGGTGGAATCTAATCAAGAAGAGAAGCAACCTAGAACTAAGGAGAAATTTCCTGACAGTTAGAACAGTTAACCAGTGGAACAACTTGCCTCCAGAAGTTGTAAATGCTCCAATACTGAAAGTTTTTAAGATGAGATTGGACAACCATTGGTCTGAAGTGGTGTAGGGTTTCCTGCCTGAGAAGGGGGTTGGACTAGAAGACCTCCAAGGTCCCTTCCTACTCTGTTATTCTGAAAAATTCCCCTTTCCCAAATGAATTGACTTATCTTAGTGAATGTAATTCTGTATCGCTGAATCTTTTGCATGGTGGTCATTGATTGAGTCCTCACAGTTCGAGGAATGACTTTCTTCCCCACTCTTTGCTTTCAAAACAAAGAAATGAACAATGATGTTATAATTGGGGTTTGTATGACCCCACAGAGATTTGGGGGGCTTACAGGTCTTTAATCTCTTGGGCTTTTTTTTCTTAACTCCCAGGGCATCATGTCAGTTTCAGGAATGAAGGGAGTCAACTAAGTCATGTAAATATTTGTATGACATAAGCAGAGTTAGTTTAATCCTAAAAAAACCTGGGGCTTTGCAGGCCTAAATCTAATCTACAATATATAATATATATAAATATAGATAGATAGATAGATAGATAGATAGATAGATAGATAGACAGATATAGATAGATAAATAGATAGATAGATACAGATAAGTATAGATATATAGTTATATACTGTAAATATAGATAGATAGATAGATAGATAGATAGTGTATATACACACACACTATATTATATATTATTATACATATTATATCTAATCTATAATATATTATAATATATATAATATTATATATGAACAACATCTAAGTAGATTACTGTAGATGTAATACCACATAAACATAAGAGCCAATTTGATGCAGTATGTATCACACACACATACTACACCCAACTGGCTCTTATGTTTTTGTTGTATTATATCATTCTTGATTTTCTTCCCCTCTTTTTTATTTTTATTTGATTTGTCAATCACTTACAAGATAATAGGTATAAGTATAAACATAATTATGAATACATGAAATGGATACATATAAGAAAAATAAAAAGAAACAATAGGACAGGGACGGTAGGCACGTTGGTGCGCTTATGCACGCCCCCTACAGACCTCTTAGGAAAGGGGTGAGGTCAATAGTAGACAGTCTAAGGTTAAAGTTTTTGGGATTTGGGGAAGAAACCACAGAGTCAGGTAGAGTATTCTAGACATTGACCACTCTGTTGCTGAAGTCGTATTTCCTGCAATCAAGTTTGGTGCAGTTAACTTTGAGTTTATATCTATTGTGTGCTCTTGTGTTATTATGGTTGAAGCTGAAGTATTCATTGACAGGTAGGACATTGCAATGTATGATTTTATATACTATACTTAGATCGGACCGAAGGTGGCATGGTTCTAGATTTTCTAGGGCTAGAATTTCAAGTCTGGTGGCATAAGGTTTTCTGCAACGAGTAGAGGAGTTGAGAACTCTTCTTGTGAAATATTTCTGGACTTTCTCAAGTGTGCTAATATCAGATACGTAATGTGAGTTCCAGACCGATGAGCTGTATTCGAGTATTGGTCTAGCAAATGTTTTGTATGCTCTAGTTATTAGTGTAATATTACCAGAGAAAAAGCTATGTAGGATTAGGTTAACAACTCTTAATGCCTTTTTGGCTATGTAGTTACAGTGGGCTCTAGCACTTAGATCATTAGAGATGAATACTCCAAGATCCTTGACAGAGTTTGGATCATCAACAAATTCTTGAATATTCAGCTTGTATTTTATTTTCTGATTATTATTTTTTTGCCAATATGTAAGACAGAGCATTTATTTGTTGAGATTTGAAGTTACCATTTGTTTGACCATTCTGATACATAGTCGAGGTCTTTTTGAAGGGTAAACAGTCCTATGGAAGCTCACAATATTTGGGGGTTGTCTAGACATTACTCAAGTAGCAGCCATGCACACCACTATTTATTGCAGTTCCTGAATGTGGCAGTACAGACATTTGCTAAATAAACTCCTTTTCATCCATTCTTTTCAAACATGTTCATCCTATCTTTCTTCCAAGCAGGTCTGGGCAAGACAGATAAGTTCCCCTCTAGCTAACTTCTCAACTGTTTCACGACTTGCTGTAAATTATTCAGCCCTAGGAAAGAGGTCAGGGCAAGCCACTTCTGAAATCTTGTCAGAACACACACACACACACACATACACAAAATTCTATTTATAGTAGTTCCACTGAACTCAATTGGACTTAAGGGAATCCTGGGACAATATCTTGCTTACAAACAGAACTAGAGCCCAGGGTTTGCCATTGAATGGAATATATTTAACACTTTACTAAAGCTGGTCCTCTTTCTTCAATTTCTTTCTCTTTGGAAAAACAGATTGGCTGTGAGAAACTGTTGGCTCATCACCACGAAGCATACAATCTTTGAGAGGAGAGACAGTCCTCGGGTTATGGCTTTAATGGATCCCAGAATTTCCACCATATGTCACGAAGGTGGTAAGTCAAGGCACCAATGTAACCAATCTGATTTTACAACTTTTTTTGTGGCAGTCATTAAACAAAAGCCACAGTAGTTGAGTGAATCCATTCATTCCTGTGGGTGTTTTTTTTTTTGCTGGAAACTGACCAAAATGTTTGGGAACCAGCAAAAAAAATAAAGTTGTAAATTATAATCATGTGACCACAGAAGGCAGCAACTGGCAATAAAGGTGAGCCGGTTGCCAAGCATCTGAAATGCAGTCATGTGACTGGGGGAGTTTCTGCTGTTGGAAGCCCAGAACTGGGTCATAAGTAGTTTTTTGGGGGAGGGTCCAATATAACTTTGGGCAGAGCAGTGGCTCAGTGGTTAATACACTGGGCTTGTTGGCTGGAAAGCCAGCAGCCCAGGTTTGAGAATCGAGTGCCACACGAGAGGTGAGCGCCTGTCCTTGTCTCAGCTCATGCCCACCTAGCAGTTCGAAAGCATGTAAATGCAAATAGATTAATAGGTACCACTTTGGTGGGGAAATAACAGTGCTCCATGACGTCATGCTAACCACATCACTGTGGACACGTCTTCGGACAGCGCTGGCTCAATAGCCTTGAAACAGACATGAGCACCACCCCCTATAGCTGGAAACAAGTAGCAGAGAAAAATCCACAGGGACTCCTTTACCTTTTTTTTTATTGTAACTTCAAATGGTCACTGAACGACTGGTCATTAACCAAGGACTACCTGGATGCAGTTGTTCTCTAGGATGAACACCCAGGTTTGAGACCCGAGTGCCATCTTGCTTCTGTCTCTCATAATCACAGATGCCAAATGTATCTGCTCACATTCTTATCATTTTGTTAATTATGAGGAAACTATTTTGGATGCATGCAATTAAAAAAGTTGCAAAGTATTTTGAGATGCTTCATGTAACATGATTATCTAGATGACTAATTTGTTTGGAAATTAAAATGAAACGAATGAATGTGCAACTGATTTTTGAGTACTATTCCTACAGGGATCTCATTTCATTATTCATACATTTTTTAAGGTGATGGGGAAGCAATATTTAGAATATTGGTAGTCCTTGATTTATGGCTGAGCAATGGGCGTGACGACACTTGACGACCTCAGTGTTCACTTAACAACTGTGGGACCTGCTTAAAAACAAAAAAAAATACTGCACAAAAATACAAATGTGGTTGGAAAAAATGATAAAACAGCATATTGATTTAAAACCAGAAATATTTTTATTGGGGATTCTATCCGAAAAATACAGTAAGAAAAATGCATATTTAGTTATTCATATATTAAAAGCTGCCAGAATTGTATTTGCATAAATTGGAAGAGTGAAGAGATACCTATAGATGAGAATGTGATTAGGAAAATATTAGAATGTGAGGAAATGAATAGATTAACACTGACAATTAAGGAGAAGGAGCAAACTGAATACTGTATGGTATGGGATCTATTTTACCAATGGTTAAATAATAAAAATGGAAATTAGAAATAGGGAAACAAAATAAAGAGGATATGTTAAAAGAAATAAGTAAATATTATGACTAGTATGTTGAATATTATCATGTTAATATTGTAGAATTAATATGTGGAATATGATTATGTTAAAGGTTGCAGAATCAATATTAATTTAACGAAGGATGTTGTAAATTTTGATAATTGTTCAACAGATATTTGTACCCAGACAACAGACTGTTCAACTGAAGAAGGAATCATAGTATTCAAAATAAAAAACATTATTAAAAAAAATAACTGTGGTGTTTCCTTAATGACTACAGTGTTTGCTTTATGATTGTCATGTTTCCTTAAGGACCTGCTGAAAAAAAGATAATAAAAATGGATCTGGTTGCATGATGACCTGCTTTACAACTGTCCTAGCTTATGACAGATATGCTGCCATTTAAGGATCACCTTGAGGTTTGCACATTATACCCTACCGAGATCAAGTGAGGTGCTAATACGACTCTATAAAGCCTTAGTAAGTCACCACACTATAAAAAAAGATGTTGAGACTCTAGAAAAAGTGCAGAGAAGAGCAACCAGGATGATTAGGGGACTGGACGCTAAAACATACCATGAACAGGAACAGGGCAGGAACTGGGCATGGCCAGTCTAGTGAAGAGAAGGTCCAGGGAAACATGATAATGTGCCACTCGGGAGGTGACACGAGGCTGGTTCCAGGGTATTATAAACGCTTCCTTGAGAGAGGGGCTGTTACCCGCCGCCTTGAAAGAGGCGGTGGTGCGGCCCCTCCTCAAGAAACCGTCCCTGGACCCAGCATTGTTATCTAATTATCGTCCTGTCTCCAACCTTCGCTTTATTGCGAAGGTTGTCGAGAGTGTGGTGGCACGTCAGCTCCCCCAGTACCTGGATGAAGCGAGTTATCTCGACCCCCTCCAATCGGGCTTCAGGCCCGGGCACAGCACGGAGACGGCGTTGGTCGCGTTGGTAGATGACCTCTGGAGGGCCCGGGACAGGGGCTGTTCCTCTGTCCTGGTCCTGTTAGATCTCTCAGCGGCTTTTGATACTGTCGACCACAGTATCCTATTGCGGCGGTTGGAGGGGTTGGGGGTGGGGGGCACCGTGTTGCGGTGGTTCACCTCCTTCCTCTCCGACCATTCGCAATTTGTGTTGACGGGGGGGCAGAGATCGGCCCCGAGGCCCCTACTATGTGGGGTACCTCAGGGGTCGGTGCTCTCGCCCCTGCTGTTCAACATTTATGTAAAGCCGCTGGGTGAGGTCATCCGTGGCTTCGGGGTGGAGTTTCATCAGTACGCTGATGATACTCAGCTGTACATCTCCACCTCGGGCCACCCCAACAAAGCCGTCGAAGTGATGTCCCGGTGCCTGGAGGCCGTGCGGAGTTGGATGGGTCATAACAGGCTTCGTCTCAACCCGACCAAAACCGAGTGGCTGTGGTTTCCTGTGCCCAGATACAGCCAGCTGGTTCCTTCGCTGGGGAGAGGTCTTGACCCCCCCGTGGAAAGGGCGCGCAACTTGGGTGTCCTCCTGGACATACGGCTGTCTTTAGAAGAACACATTGCAGCCGTCACCAGGGGGGCTTTTTATCAGATTTGTCTGATTTACCAGTTGCGGCCCTTTCTGGATCTGGGAGCACTTCGCACAGTCACTTCCGCCCTCGTTATCTCCCGCCTGGATTATTGCAATGCTCTCTACGTGGGGCTCCCCTTGAAGAATCTCCGGAGGTTGCAGTTGGTCCAGAATGCAGCCGCGCGGGTGATCATGGGTGCTCCTCGGAGCTCCCACGTTACACCGCTTCTCCGCAGGCTGCACTGGCTTCCTGTGGCCTTCCGGATTCGATTCAAGGTGGTACTGATGGTATTTAAAGTGCTCCATGGCTCGGGACCTGGGTACTTACGGGACCGCCTACTGCCATCGTCAACCTCCCGCCGCCCAGTACGCTCCCACAGGGTTGCCCTCCTTGGGGTACCGCTGCCCGGCCGTTGTTGGCTGACGGCCCCGAGAGTTCGGGCTTTCTCTGTGGGAGCTCCCTCCCTATGGAATGATCTCCCCCCGGAGATATGAGCCATGACGGATATTCTGACCTTCCGGCGCGTAGTTAAAACCCTATTTTTTAGACAGGCTGGCCTGGCCCAGTAATCAGGTTCCGGTTTTAAACTTAATTGGGTTTTAATAATTAATTTTTAATTTTTATTCAGATCCCTGATTTTATATTGTTAAATTTAATTTTGATGGGACACAGCCGGACCAATCGCGTTTAATATGTTTTTAATTGTATTTATAGTGTATTTATCATGTGTTTTTAGTAGGCTGTACACCGCCCCGAGTCTCTTTTTGGGAGAGGGAGCGGTATAAAAATATGATAAATAAATAAATAAATAAATAAATAATAGTGTTCCAATATTTGAGGGCCTGCCAAAGAGGAGGAGGAGTAAAACTATTTTTCAAGGCACCTGAAGGCCAGACAAGGAATAATGGATGGAAACTGATCAAGGAAAGATTCAACCTAGAAATAGGGAGAAATTTTTTGACAGTGAGAACAATCAATCAATGGAACAGCTTGCTTTCAGAAGCTTCATTACTGGAAGTTTTCAAGAAGAGACTGGACTGTCATTTGTCAGAAATAGTTAGGGTCTCCTGCTTGGGCAGGGGATTGGGCTAGAAGACATTACAAGGTCCCTTCCAACTCTGTTAAACTGTGTCTGTGTTTAATCTGACTACTATAAATGTGGTACCTGAAGATTACAGTAAAGAAAAAACACATTTAATCATACAAGTATTAACAGCAACCAGAATTGTATTTGCTCAGAATTGGAAAAGTGATAACATACTGACAGAGGGAGAAGTAATAGAGAAATTATTTGAACGTGCAGAAATGAATAGATTAACATGGGTAATTAGAGAGAAAAAAAGAAATGGAACATTATATGGTATGGGATTTATTTGATCAGTTAGAAAATAAAACAAATTAAATGATTAAGATGAATGTATAAAGCAAGATAAGGTTGTTAAAAAACAGACATATTAGATAAGATGTATAAGAAAATGTGATTATTAATATATTGGTAAGAAAAGTATTCCTTATAATTGTATGCACATGAAATATGTACCTAGTCGACACATGGTTGAAATGGAATGGAATTACTGTACTGTATATAAAAAATAAAAAACTTTTTATAAAAAAATGTGCTGAAGTTTGGGTTTACAGCAGTTTAATCCTGTCTGTTTCTTTGGGATGACTATATTGATTAGAATCCTAATTAAAGAATGGTTGTTTATTGAAAAGTTATTTTGGGGTGAGACTTTTCATTGTTTGGCCATTACAGGTCATTATTGGTTCTCTTGTCTCACAACTAGTAAAATATCTACACCCAATTTCTGGCCATATACTTATAAATGCAAAGAACTACAAAATAAAATTAAATTCTTATAAAAGAAAAATTCACCATATGTGCCTTACTCTCTAATGGTGCCCTTGCTGGAATCTCTTTTCAATTGCCTCTTCACAATTATGAAAAATTACGGTAATCATGATTGCATCAAATCTCTACAGAATAATAACATTTATAAAGGTCTCCCTCTGATTGTTCAGGTGAAAGATCATACCCAAGTGCCCTTCCAAAGTTGCCATTTCACTATAAATGCATGAATATAATAGAATAGGATAGAATAATTAGATTTACAGAATTGGAAGGGGCTTTGTGGGTCATCTAGTCCAACCTCTCACTCATGCAGGAGATCCTACACCATTTCTGACAAATGGCAGTCCAACCTCTTCTTGAAAGTCTCCAGTGATGACGCTCTCACAAGATAAGATAAGATAGGATAGGACAGGACAGAATGGAAGTCTTCTAGGCCAACCCCCTGCTCAAGAAGGAAACCCTACACCATTTCAGATAAATGGTTGTCCAATCTCTTCTTTAAAACTTCCAGTGTTGGAGCATTTACAACCTCTGGTGGCAAGTTGTTCCACTGGTTAACTGTTCTAACTGTCAGGAAATTTCTCCTTAGTTCTAGGTTGCTTCTCTCCTTGATTAGTTTCTACCCACTGTTTCTTGTCCTGCCCTCAGGTGCTTTGGAGAATAGCTTGACTCCCTCTTCTTTGTGGCAGCCCCTGAGATATTGGAACACTGCTATCATGTCACCCCTAGGCCTTCTTTTCATTAAACTAGACATATCCAGTTCCAACAATCATTCTTTATTTGTTTTAGCCTTCAATCCCCTAATCATCTTTGTTGCTCTTCTATGCATTCTTTTCTAGTCTCAACATCTTTTTTACATCATGATGAGCAAAACTGAATGCAGTATTCCACGTGTGGCCTTACCAAGACTTTATGAAGTGGTATTAACACTTCATGTGATCTTGATTCTAACCCTTTGTTTATGCAGCCTAGAACTGTGTTGGCTTGAAGATTGAAGAAAGCCATTTTTGCTTTAGAAAGGATTTTTTAAAATTTTGGACCTTTAAGTCAATATTAGAATAAAATAGAATGGAATGGAGTAGAATAGAATTCTTTATTGGCCAAGTGTGATTGGACACACAAGGAATTTGTCTTGATGTAAATACTCTCAGTATACATAAAGAAAAGATACATTCGTTAAGATTCAAGAATCATAAGGTACAACACTTAATAATAGTCATAGGGTACAATAAGCAATCAAATCATACTAGGAAACAGTCAATAAAAACCATAAGGATACAAGCGACAAAGTTACAGTCATACAATCACAAGTGGGAAGGGATAGGCGATAAAGGAGTGATGAGAAGATTAATAATAATAGTAGTGCAGACTTTGTAAATAGTTGGACAGTGTTGAGGGAATTATTGACTTTTGATTTCAAATTTTTCTGCAGTTTTCTTGGCAAGGTTTTTCAGAAGTCACTTGCCATTGCCTCTTTCCCAGGACTGAGAGAAAATAACTGGCCCAAAGTCATCCAGCTGGCTTTGTGCCTACGGTGGGACTAGACCTACCATTTCTCAGTTTCTAGCCTGATGCCTTAGCCACTGAACCAAAGTGTCTCTGGTAAACAATCTTGCATCAGAATAAATAGGAAGTAATACTAATTTCTTTTTAATAAGATTAGGCTGTACTAAATCTAAGTGTTAATTTCAGCTCTTACCTGAATTGTTCAGCAGGACTCTCAAAGATTGGCCTGTCACTATGTTGATTAGTGTGGTTTTCCTTTAGCAATTATTTATTCATAAGAGTTATTTATTGTAACACTTAGTAAATGATTTACAGATTACAAACAGCAAGCTATTTCCTCTGCATATTGGAATATTCCTGTTGTTAGATATGACTTTCCCTTGTATGGATAACCCTTTCCCCCCCTTACAATTGGTTTCTCTGACATTAAGAATGTTCAGCCCTTCACATTTTTCTTCAGTTGTAACGTTTCCCACTCATTTGCCATTCCCCTTTGAAGCATGCATGTCTTGATGCATTTTATAGCATGTAGTACAACTAATCAATGCCCGGGTTGTTAATTAATACAGATCTTGTGGTTATACTGATCCTGTGATTACAGGAATTAATCCAAATGTTACACGAATGCTAAGGGATTGTATGTGTGATTCACTGCAAGAGGTTGAAAAAAACAACACTACCCAAACCACCTGAAAATAATGGCATTTTTAATGTTAACATGAGAATACAGAAATGTCTGTGCTAGCTGATTCTTTATATAGGGCTGACCTACACCCTTATATAGGTGTATTTGATACCAGGGGTGTCAAACTCGATTTCATTGAGGGCCGCATCAGGGTTGTGTTTGACCTCAGGGGGGCGGGGTGGGCGTGGCCACAGTGGGTGTGGCCAGCTCTACGTCACTCGTGTTAGGGGCGCCTGTGGTGGTCCAAGCACTCTGCCAATGAAACGGGCTCCCCAGCTCCGTTTTTGACTGCAACAGCCTCATGTAAGCAAAAACAGCCCCCTGCCAGCAAAAACAGAGCTCAGGAGGGCCACCCACAGGCTACACAAGCTCCTTTTTCAGCTGCAACAATCTCCTGCAACCCTCTGCCAGAGAAAATTGAGCTTGGGAGGGCTTCCCACGGGCCTCGTGAGTTCCTTTTTCAGCAGCGACAGCCTTCTACAACCCTCTGCCAGCGAAAGCAGAGCTCGGGAGTTCTGTTTTCGCTGGCAGAGGCACTGCAGACTGGTCTTTCCCTGTTTCCAGGGCACCCCCGCAGGCCAGATCTAAACACCCCGTGGGTCAGATATGGCCCCTGCGCCTTCAGTTTGATACCCCTGGTCTATGCTGTTATAGCAGGGGTGGGATTCTATGGGTTCTGTCCGGCTCTGTAGAACCAGTAGCTCTGAAGAACAGCAGACATAGAACCGGTTCTATGTCTGCTGCTGTTTTGGCCCACCTGCCTGCCCAGGCTCTTACCTGACCTTTATTTCCTGGTTTTTTAACCTCAGCTGCCTTGCGAGGCACAGAGTGCTTTTTCAAAAGCTGCTTCCCTGCAAGCAGCGCTGCTCAGCTGTCCAGGCAGCAAGCTGACAAAGATTTACACGCATGTGCAGTGGGTGCAGGGAAGCAAATCGTAAATCACCGAACCATTAGTTAAACTGGTCGGATCCCACCCCTGTGTTATAGGATAAAGGAGAGAAGATATGGGCTATTGGCTGTGTAAAATGCATTAAGTCAGAATTGAATCACAGTACAAGTAGTCCTACTTACGACCACATTTTGAACCCAAAATTTCTGTTGCTAAGCAAGGCAGTTATTAAGTGAGTTTTGCTCCATTTTATGAACTTTCATGCCACAGTTAAGTGAATCACTGTAGATTTTAAGTTAGTAACAAGGTTGTTAAGCAGTGGTGGGATTCAAAATTTTTCCTACCGGTTCTGTGGGTATGCCTTGGTGGGAGTGGCAGGGGAAGGTTACTATAAAATCCCCATTCACTCCCAACTCCTGGGGGAAGGTTACTGCAAAATCCCATTCCCTCCCCACCCCACTAACCTGCTTTCCAGCTCTGTTCTCCTGGGCAGGGCAACAAAAGAAGACCCAGCCAATCAGCTGGGACTTGGGAGGCAGAGAATAGATGGGGGCGGGGCCAGTCAGAGGTGGTATTTGCTGGTTCTCTGAACTACTCAAAATTTCCACTAGAGGTTCTCCAGAACTGGCCAGAACCTGCTGAATACCATCTCTGTTGTTAAGTGAATCCGGCTTCCCCATTGACTTTACTTGTCATAAGGTTGCAAAAGGTGATTGCATGATCCCTGAAATGATTATAAATACATGTCAGTTGCCAAGCATCTAGAATTTTAATCACATGATCGTGGGGAGGATGCAACAGTCATAAGTGTGAAAAATGGTCACAAGTCACTTTTTGCAGTTCCATTGTAACTTTGAATGGTCACTAAGAGAATGGTTATAAGTGGAGAAACGACCTACATGTTGAACAAAATGGTATGGTTTGATTCACACATCACATTAAGTTGTATATACATGAAGTTATATATATATTAAGTTGGATGTTCTAGATCTGTGATGGCGAACCTATGGCACATGTGCCACAGAGCCATTTGTGCTGGCACATGAGTCGCAGGCAAACTTATCTCACTGCGCATATGTACGCCTCACAGCTGATTTTTTTTCGGTTGGTTTGAAGCCTTTTTCGGCGTCCCAGACAGGGGTGGGATTCAAATTTTTTAACAACCAGTTCTGTGGGTTTGGCTTAGTTGGTGGACGTGGCTTGGTGGTCATGTGACTGGATGGACATGGCTTGGTGGTCATGTTATTGGCTGGGTGTGACCAATTCAATATCACTCACATCGAGGCATGCATCTCCTCGCCTGGCCTTTCATGACTGTGGGGATGCTGCAACAGTCGTAAGTGTGAAAAAGGGTCATAAGTCACTTTTTTCAGTATCATTGTAACTTTGAATGGTCACTCCATGCAAGCAAAGTACCAGCAAAGGAGGGGAAAAAAACTCCAGAAAAGTTCCTGAAACAGGAAGTCTAGTCCTGCCAAGAATGTAATAAGGGTTAACGGAGAGGCAGTTTCTGTAAGCAACACCAGAATGTTTCCTTCCTGTCTTTCTTACAGGATTAGGCCAGTAATTTCTTCTAACAGCCAGTTCTCCAAACTGCTTAGAATGTGAACAACCAGTTCTAGTGAATGTTAACAATCGGTTCTAGTGAATAGGTGTGAACCTGTAGAATCCCACCACTGCTCCCAGAGGCTTGAAGAAGTCTTTTCAGGCCGAATTATAAGCCCGTTTCAACACTTCCTGTAATACCAGAAGTGATGAAACAGACCTATAATTCGGCCTGAAAAGCCTTGCAGAGGCTTTCTTCAAGCCTCTGGGAGCAGGGGTGGGATTTACGGGTTCTGGGAGGCTGAAAAAGGCTTCAAACCAGCTGAAAAATCATCTGTGAGGCACAGTGCAGGTAAGGGGGTGGTGGGAGGAGGGGATTCTACGTGCATGCACAGGGGGTGTGGAGAGGAGGCGCGCATTGCATTCTGGGTGCTGGCATGCAAGGAACTGTTCTAGATTAATGTGAGGTCAGCTAGTGGGAGTAGAAGCACGTAAGAAAACCTGCAAACTTGCAAATCAACAAAGCTCCGCCTTTTTAAAAGCAGAGAAAATTCAGAAGTGTGTACCAAAGAGGCTTACTGTATATTTTCTTTTAAAAGGCTTTCTTTGAAGAGGCAGCATAAACAACATGATGAAGCAGATCTCTTCTTTTTCCACAGTATTTGAACAGAAAATTTCCATTCTGAACACCATTATGATAATAATAAAAATCAAAAGCAGCTTCCATCATTTAAGATGCTTTAAAAGGAAATGCGAAGTGACGGGTATGAATAATACTTGTTTATGATAGGCATTTTGGGAAAAAAATAACTATGTGGGAGGATGGAGAGAGAAGAAACAGGCTTTTCAATTCTTGTACAGATTAGCAGAGGATGGCTCAGCATGGATGCGAACAGTATGCTTTCAAAAACTGGTTTAGATCATAGGTTAATACCATGGTAGCAAAAAAATCAGGGGGAAACTGGTAGCATCTTTCACCACTAACAAAATTTATTAAAGGCATTAACATTTTCAGAATGGCTTTTGTGTGCTGCCAGATTCTTTCTGATATTCTTCAGATCGTTAAATCCTAAAGTTGAAAACGGGACTTTAAAGTGGGTGGACTTCAACTCCCAGAATTCCCTAGTTAGATGACTGGAATTCTGGGAATTGAAGTCAACCCATCTTAAAGTGCCTGACATTAAGAAATACAACTGAATGCCATCAAGTCTAAACTCTATTTCTCCCAATTAAAATATTCTTGGTAGATAGTTGTTTACCCTTGACTTCAAAGCACCCTGAAAAAAAATTGAAATATTTAATTGTTAGTTCTTAGATAAGATCATACAGATGATAGAATAGAATAGAATAGAATTCTTTATTGGCCAAGTGTGATTGGACACACAAGGAATTTGCCTTGGTGCAAATACTTTCAGTGTACATAAAAGAAAAGATACATTTGTCAAGAGTCAAAAATCATCAGGTACAATACTTAATGATAGTCATAGGGTACAATAAGCGATCAAATCATACTAGGAAACAATCAATATAAATTGTAAGGATACAAGCAACAAGGTTATAGTCATGAGTAGGAGGCAATGGGTGAAAGGAAGGATGGGAGGAGTAATAGTAATAGAATTAGAAAACAATAGTAATAGAAAACAAACAACTTGGTCATGTAAGTTGAATTCTCCCTTCCACCTATCCCAATTGTCTTATGATTATGTAGACCACAGCATATAAGAAAGGGAATACTTAGCTCTGTTTAACTGGCTGAACTGGAAAACTGGGGCAAACACGTTACACTTGTCCTACTTTCCGGAGCACTGAGAAGCATCAGAGTTGCAACAGTTGTTAGAGGTCACTGGGGGTTGTTTTCAATATTTGTGTTGATTTACAATTATACAGGTTGCAGAAGACAATGGCTGTGCTTACCCCTAGTTTAAGAAGGATGGATAATGATCTAACTGATGGATTTGTACAATAGGCATTTATACAATGGCTCCTGGACTGTTGTTTATACTTTACATTATGTTATATTGTTTTTAAATGTTCTTAGCTGCCTAGAGTCACTATTGTGAGATGGGTAGCTACATATATACTAATCAAATCAATGAAAAATCAATGTTTTATACGACATGTGATGGAGGTATGGTAAATTAAACATGTGTCCCTGCAGAGCAGAAACCACAACTTCAGCAAAGACTGAAGAACTGGTGAATTTGAATCCCCTCAAGTCAAGGAAAGGATGGGAGATCGCCAACATGTTCTTTGGATGGCTGCTCCTCACAAGGAGACTGCAGGATATAGTTTCCCCACAGTTTTTTTTTTTTTAATATTTATATGCCGCCCTTCTCCGGAGACTCAGGGCGGTTTACAGTCTTTAGAACACCATGCTAAGTGCTCGGCAATAGCCTTCATTCCATTGTATATGCCTGCTTATTACTAGGGCTTTTTGGCCTCCCCAAGCGACATTTTACAAAATCAGCTTATTGCCCCCAACAATCTTGGGTCCTCAATTTACCTACCCCGAGAGGATGGAAGGCTGAGTCAACCTTGAGCCTGGTGGGATTCGAACTTGCACTAATTGCAGGCAATTGAGCTAAGTGCTAGATGATTAACAGCCTGCACCACCAAGGTCACCAAAGTTTGAGTGTCAGGAGACAAAGGGATCAAACTTCAAGATCACAACCACAAAGAAGCCTTTTAAAGGTTAAAGGATACTAAATTTGCTAACCTCTCTTTGAATACTTTTAGAAAATTGTCTCTGTAATGATTTTAAGGCTATTAGAAATCTTTGAAATGACAAGTTTGAAAAGCCATCTATAGAGTCTAAAAGAAAATTATCTATAAGTTTAAGAACTTAAAGATTTTGAAGTAAACAGCAAAAAACTACATAAGATTTTAAACCAAGAAAGTTATAAACAAATGAAAAGTCCAGACAAATCAGAATACTAAACCTTTTACTGCAAGATTTTGGGATTAACTATATAAAATAAACCAGAATTATTTTGTCTAGTGTAAGTCATAACAGAGATGAGAGACCGTATGTTTTAAACTAGACACTAGAGGGACTAAAGATTTCAGGCCAAAAGAAAAAAAATGGTTTTGATCTACAAAATGACGCAAAACACTGTAGCATTTGAAATATTAAATGTCCAACCCATCACGACCCCATGGACAAGGTTCCTCCAGGCTTTTCTGTCCTCTACCATCCTCCGGAATCCATTTAAGCTCAGGGTGACTGCTTCAGTGACTCCATCCAGCCACCTCATTCTTTGTTGTCCCCTTCTTCTTTTGCCCTCAATCGTTCCCAGCATTAGGCTCCTCTCCAGCGAGTCCTTCCTTCTCATTAGTTGGCCAAAGTATTTGAGTTTCATCTTCAGGATCCGGCCTTCTAAAGAGCAGTCAGGGTTGACCTCCTCTAGGACTGAATGGTTTGATCCAGAGGTGGTATTCAGCAGGTTCTGACCAGTTCTGGAGAACTGGTAGTAGAAATTTTGAATAGTTCAGAGAACTGGCAAATACCACCTCTGACTGGAGATTTTATAGTAACCTTCCCCTGCCACGCCCACCAAGCCACGCCCACAGAACCGGTAGTAAAAAAATTTGAATCCCACCACTGGTTTGATCGCCTTGCAATCAAGGGGTCTTCTCCAGCATCATAGTTCATAGGCCTCAATTCCTTTCTTATGGTCCACTTTTCACAGCCATACATTGCAACTAGAAAACCATAGCCTTGACTATACACACTTTTGTTGGCAGGGTGATGTCTCTGCTTTTTAGTATGCTGTTTAGATTTGTCATAGCATTCCTCCCCAGGAATAATTTCTTGGCTTGTAGTCCCCATCTGCGGTGATCTTGGAATCCAGGAAAATAAAATCTGTCACTACCTCCATTTCTTCCCCATCTATTTGCCAGGAATTCAGAGGGCCAGATGCCATAATCTTAGTTTTCTTAATGTTGAGTTGATTCTTTGGGATTAGCTTATAGATGAAGGATGAGTTATGGGAAGCAAATATATCTGTTTGTAACCTTATAGGAGGTGAAATATTCACTTACATACACTACGTTGTTTTTCTTTACATTCAGATATCCGGACAAAGATTTCCTTTGTTTTGAAGTCAGAGTAGAGTTTTGATTTCTTTCCTAATAAATCATACTTGTCAAGATTCTGGAGGCTCCTATGGGGGATATTTTGAACACTAGGACAACTGGTGAGAAATTAAGAAGGAGAACAGTCTTCCCTGTGTCTAATTCCCACTATGTATTTAAACAAATATCTTTTTAAGAGAGATAAAAAAGTCTTTCCTTTCCTATGAATTTCTTAATCTACTTTTCATCTCAAATATAATGGATGTTTGTTAGCAAGCACACGCAGCTGGGATAAACCTGAACTCTAAGTAACATTTTTCTTTTTGAATGGCACCTACTGCCACTTAATTACTCCAGATTCTTTCAGCACTTTGTGTATGCTCTGGAGCCCCTCTCCTAACAAAACTTCTCCAGTTTATCTCCAGCACTTTCTCTACCCTAAGGCCCTGCAGAGACATCATCCCCAGGCAGCTTGTCAGTTATGCTTTTTCCTTATCTGGAAGGGAAGA
The DNA here is from genome assembly GCA_023653725.1 of Bungarus multicinctus. Classification (NCBI taxonomy): domain Eukaryota; kingdom Metazoa; phylum Chordata; class Lepidosauria; order Squamata; family Elapidae; genus Bungarus; species Bungarus multicinctus. The sequence continues at coordinate 258,831,681 of CM042834.1, forward strand.
CTGCCTTAATAAGACCCTTGTGGCTGGCCCATTTGTCTTTCATTGCATAGTATGCCCCCAAAACAATTGTTTAAGTTGCATCTTTGAACATGTTTCAAATGATGGTAATCTGCATGGAGAGAACTTCTCTAGGTTGGAAGAGTTTCAAAGGAAATGCACCCCAGTTTTCTTTTATCTTTTCCTGTGGGATGAGAAGCAACAGCTTGCTCAGATCATGTGGAAAGCAGCTTTTGCTGAAATCTGGAGTTATTTTAAAGGAGGAGATAGAAAAAAAAAAATCTGGTTCTTCCTGTGATGCATTTGGAAAGGAAAATTGTTCTTCCAAAGTTTCAGGTCTGTAAAACACTCAGCTATGGAAAGACCTTCTTTTCTACATTATAGCTGTTGAACAAATCACTTTAGCACTCCATTCCTGATCTTGAATGCCCACATTCATCTAAATTATGTCTCCATGCAGGGGTGGGATTCTACCTGGTTCTGCCCAGTTCGGAGAACCAGCAAATCGTGCCACTGGCTGGCCCTTCCCATCCCCGCCCACTCACTCCTTACCTGGCATGTGTGCTATCAAATTTGCCTGCATTTGGTAAGTTGCTATTTTTTCTTTTTTCTTTTCTCCCAACCATCAGCTGTTCTGCTGTGCTGGGAGATTTAGATTAGCTAGAAAGCAGGAAATAGTTGGATTTCTTGCTTTCAAATCTAAAAGCAGAGCTGAACCTTCCTTAGGACTGAAGCTTCTATTTTTCAGTGCAGACTCAAGTAGCAGATTGCAGAATCATAGATCTCTAAGTGAATCTGTGATTCTGGGAGCAACTCAGTCTGCCTGCCTGCTTTGCCTGATTTTGGGTAAAAGTTGCTCTTTTTTAATAAAAAATTCAATATTTACATAAATATTTATAATATTTACATATAAGCCACACCCAGCCAATCACATGACCACCAAGCCACACCCACAAATTAGGCCACACCCACAGAACCGGTTGTTAAGAAATTTGAATCCCACCCTGTCTCCATGCTTATCAAGCCAACGTGACTTAAGTATTAAAGAAAATGGTTTCATGCATCAGTATAAGGTTTTGGCCAGATGTAAACAAACAAGGGGCTGCCATATCTTTAGAAATCATGCAGGGAAGAATATTATAACTGATGTTTTTTTTTTATAACAGTAAAACTACTGTACTTTCTGAAATATTATCCCTCCAGGTTCAAAATCCTTTCTCACTGGCTGTGCTAACTGTGGCTCTTGAGTGTTGTAGTAAAACATCTGGACGACTACATTTACTTCTGCTGTAGTGTAAAGTAGGAGCAAGCTTAACTCATAATAAGATTTTGTGTCAGCCATGATTCCCACTGGCTTTCGACTTCAAAAACTGTCTGACTATATCAGCAGAACAAAGCCTCCCTAAAACCAAATAAGGCAGCATTTAATAAACTAGGATTAGAAATATAACCAGCTTTGCTTTTTATCCCAAGTGTGGAATCAAAATGCAGGACCCTGAGCAAGTAATCAAGACTCACTGCAGTGATTTATTAGACAGTACTACTGGAGAGATTTTTTTCCCCAAACGAATAGTAGGAGACACACCCCTGAAAACAAAGAGAGGCACTCATATTTATATATTTCAGAAAGAAAAGGAAAATAGTTCATGCATACTTATTCATAAGTAATAATGTAATAGATCTACAGAGAACAATGGTTTTAGTTAGGGGGAAAATTGCATTTTGAGAATCGGGGTTGCTATGGGAATATTCTGATAAACTTGCCACAGGTTGCAATGAGCTACAAGGACACATCTGTTAAATTTTAACTGTGTAGATTTTAACCTTGAGGGATGCAATAAACCAATTCAGTTGCAGTGTGTTGTCTACTCTTCATACCCTATGTGTCACATCTCTATGCCATTGTGAATCTATGACAAACTCGTGGTATCACATTGCCGTCATGTGATGGATCACAAAGATTTTCCCCTTCACGGAGCTGGGGTAGGTGTGGCCAGTGTGTGATGCATCTGGCCCGCCAATTTGACACCTCTGCTCTATTGCTTCATAAACCATTATTAGGGTTTTATCTTAATATTTTATCTCATATATTGTATTGTCCACATACCTTGTATGTATAGATTTGCCGATACTTTATTTAAACTTATATTCATCTACCGGTGATTGCATGACTTCTTCAATGCCATGTGCTGAATTAGATGAATAAAAAACCATCCCATTCATCTGAAAACAGTTCCAAATCAATTGTTTGGAATATGGTAACAATAGCCAACATGGCAGTGATGGGATTCAAAAAATTTTACTACCCTTTCTGTGGGCGTGGCTTGGTGGGTGTGGTTTGGCTTGGTGGGCATGGCTTGGTAGGCGTGATAGGAAGGATGCTGTAAAATCACCATTCCCTCCCCACTCCAAGGGGAAGGTTACTGCAAAATCCCATTCCCTCCCCATCCCACTAACCTGCTTTCCAGCTTCATTCTCCTGTACAGGACAACCAAAGAAGACCCAGCCAATCAGCTGGGACTCGGAAGGCAGAAAATAGATGGGAGCGGGGCCAGTCAGAGGTGGGATTTGCCGGTTCTCCGAACTACTCAAAATTTCCGCTACCGGTTCTCCAGAACTGGTCAGAACCTGCTGAATCCCATCTCTGCAACATGGTCAGTGCTGGAATAGCCATTTGGATGGCCGGTGGTTCTCCGTACTCATCTCAGAATTAGGAAAAGGAACAGATGGAAGCAAATGCTAGTTTAGAACTCTTGTCAATATGAGAAGTGCCACCTTGGGACTCTCCGCCATGCATGAATGTCCCAGATTTCCCTTTCATTTAAAAATGTCCCAATTTTCACTGTTAGCTTGCTTTTATCTCAGCCTAATTAAGAATCGGCACAGCAGAAAGAAGACATTCCTGTTATTATAAAGTCAGCAGTCACTGAAAATAGGCAAAGGGTTTAGTTTTGTAGGCAAGGTCCCAAGCTGCTTGTTAATGACTCTGGAGAGAAATTCAACAAGACTGGCCCATGAGGACTGCTATCAAATTGTTTTAATCCCATTAGTCTAACTTCTTAGTTTGAGTCCTTAAATGTCTATGAAAACGATAGGGGCTTATTAGATAGTATGAATGATTTATAGCAGGAAATTCAGCTTGGCTTTGTCCTCTGTTTTTTCTCTTGCCGTGAGCAGAGCTGTAGAAGGTCATTTCTGGGGTATGTGTTTATACACTTTCACAGACATACTGTACTAATGGAAAGCTTTATAATATCTTTAGACTAGAGCAGGGGTGGGATTCAAATTTTTTTACTTCCAGTTCTGTGGGGGGGATGGTGGGCTTGGCTTGGCTTGGTGGGTGTGGCAGGGGAAGGATACTGTAAAATTTTTATTCCTACCCCACTCATGAAGGAAGGTTAATGCAAAATCCCATTCCCTCCTCACCCCACTAACCTGCTTTCCAGTTCTGTTCTCCTGTGTAGGGCAACAAAAGAAGACCCAGCCAATCAGTTGGAACTCGAGAGGCAGAGAATAGATGGGGCGGGGCCAGTCAGAGGTGGTATTTGCCAATTCTCTGAACTACTCAACATTTCTGCTATCAGTTCTCCAGAAGTGGTCAGAATCTGCTGAATACCACTTCTGGATTCAACCGGTGTAAAAACCAGTTCGGAGAGCCCATGGACAATATTCCTCCAGGCCTTCCTGTCCTTTACCATCTCTCGGAGTCCGTTTAAGCTCACACCAACTGCTTCAGTGACTCCATCCAGCCACCTCATTCTCTGTCGTCTTCTATAATCATTCCCAGCATTAGGCTCTTCTCAAGTGAGTCCTTCCTTCTCATTAGGTGGCCAAAGTATTTGAGTTTCGTCTTCAGGATCTGGCCTTCTAAAGAGCAGTCAGGATTGATCTCCTCCAGGACTGAATGATTTGATTGCCTTGCAGTCTAAGGGACTCGCAGGAGCCTTCTCCAGCACCCAGAGTTCAAAAGCCTCAATTTGTTAGCATCTTAGACCAAGTCAAATCCAAAAATAGTAGAAAATTCCTGATACTTTGCAGCTGATTAATAGAATACTATCTGATTAATAGAATAATAGAACTATTTATTGGTCAAATGTGATTGGACACACAAGGAATTTGTCTTGGTGCAATACTCTCAGTGTACATAAAAGAAAAGATACATTCGTCAAGAATCATAAGGTACAACACTTAATGATAGTCATAGGGTACAATAAGCAATCAAATCATACTAGGAAACAGTCAATATAAAGCATAAGGATACAAACGACAAAGTTACAGTCATACAGTCACAAGTGGGAGGGGATGGGCGATAAGGAGTGATGAGAAGATTAATAGTTATAGTAGTGCAGACTTTGTAAATAGTTGGACAGTGTTGAGGGAATTATTTGTTTAGCAGAGTGATGGCTTTCGGGGAAAATCTGTCTTTGTGTCTAGTTGTTCTGGTGTGCAGTGTTCTATAGCATTGTTTTGAGGGAAGGAGTTGAAACAGTTTATGTCTGGGATGTGAGGGGTCTGTAAATATTTTCACAGCCCTCTTTTTGTCTTGTGCAGTATACAGGTCTTCCATGGAAGGGAGATTGGTAGTTATTGTTTTTTCTGCAGTCCTAATTACTCTCTGAAGTTTATGTCTGTCCTGTTGGGTTGCAGAACCAAACCAGACAGTTATAGAGGTTCAGATGACAGACTCAATCATTCCTCTGTAGAACTGGATCAAACAGCTCCTTGGGCAGTTTGAGCTTTCTGAATTGGCGCAGAAAGAACATTCTTTGTTGTGCTTTTTTGATGATGTTTTTGATGTTAGGTGTCCATTCAGATAAGTCAGCCATCAATAGACACATAGAGGTAAACCACATGTACACGCTGTTCAAAAAAGACAAAACAAAACTAGGAAAAAGAAAGACTAAAATACATCCCCTTCAGCAGCTCACATTCAAATGAGCAGGGATCAGACAAATAATCAGGCAGAAAACAATACAGTAATTAAGAAATCAAGGAATAAAGTATTCCTCTCCACCCCAAAAAAATCACCTGGTACTGCAGAGGTGGTATTCAGCAGGTTCTGACCAGTTCTGGAGAACTGGTAGCAGAAGTTTTAAGTAGTTTGGAGAACTGGTAAATACCACCTCTGACTGGCCCTGCCTCCATCTATTCTCTACCTCCCAAGTCCCAGCTGATTGGCTGGATCTTCTTTTGTTGCCCTGCACAGGAGAACGGAGCTGGAAAGCAGGTTAGTGGGGTGGGGAGGGAATGGAGATTTTACAGTATCCTTCCCCTGCCACGCCCACCAAGCCACGCCCACAGAACCGATAGTAAAAAAAATTGAATCCCACCACTGCCTGGCAGAGTAACCTAATGCTTATCAATCGGCAGTAAACTCACACTGATGTTGTCTAGTTGGGTAATGAGATCATTACCTAACTAAGTCTAGTAGTTGCTAAGATAGCAGACTAGAAACTAGACAACTGTGTGTTCTAGTCCTGCCTTAGGCATGAAAGCTGGCTGTGTGACTTTGGGCCAATCACTTAGGAGACTGAGAGTTTAGTTTACTTTACTTTATTGTCACTGCACCTCGTACAACAAAATCAAACACCATCTTCAGTGCACATCATGACCATGAAAATAAACACAAACACACATCCTTCGCACTCCACACATTGAATTGATATTGCATTAATATTGTACTATACAGCAGAATTCAAAAGAGCTACTGCCCTGGCACAGAAGCTGTTTTTCAGCCTATTTGTCCTTGTTTTTATTATTCTGTACCATCTGCCAGATGGTAATAGTTCAAAAAAAGGGTTCCCAGGATGAAATGGATCTTTGAGAATGTTTTGAACTTTTTTAAGGCAGCGGGAGCTATAAAGCTCTTCTGAAGAGGGGGGAGGGCAACCAGTGATCTTTTGGGCAATGACGTTAACCCTCTAGTCCCACTTTGGACATCAGAGTCTGCTGGGTGACTTTGGGCCAGTCATTTCTCTCTCAGCCCAACCCACCTCACAGGACTGTTGTTGGGGGGGGGGAATAGAAGGAAAGACTCTTAGATTTTTTTTGCCCCCTTGAGTCATTTATTTAAAAAAAACCCAATAAAGGCGGGATAAAAGTAAAATAAATACAAATAAATGACTGCAAGGAAACATCCAAGCCCTGGATGCACCCAGGACTCCAGTGCCCATGACTTTTCCTGAGTACAAGGCACAGAATAAATAAGTTACAGGAAGGAGTATTATGGTTAAAGGATAGGAAAAGTATCCTCCTAATCAGGCGTAGCAATTTGGCAGTGAAACCAGGCACCCATCGTGGGGGCTGGCTTGATGTTTATTCTGAGGAAACTCCACAGCTTTTCTAGCTCTGTGTTTCTGTGATGCTTCGGATTTTAGTCAGGAGGAAACATTCCCCAAAATACGCGCCCAACCTTGGCCACAAAACTTGTGGACTTCAACTCCCAGAAATCCCCAGCCAGCCATGGGAGTTGAAGTCCACTGGTTTTAAAGTTGCCACAGTTGGAAGAAGCGGAGTTGAAATGAGGTGGGTGGGTTTCTTTTCCTTTTTTGGTCCAGCAGTCCTGAATTCTGCCACACGTGTGTGAAAAAGGACTCCCTACCAGCTGCCTCTTAGGCCCTCCTTCTCCCCGGAAATCAGACACCAAGATTTCTAATCACTCCCCCTACCAGGAAAAAAAGAGCAAATAACCCAGCTCCGTCTTTTCTTTTTAAGAACAGATTCTTCTCTTCTCCCTCCCTTTTTTCCCCCTCCTCCTTTCAGCCTTAATTTTCACCGTCCTTGGCCATACAATGTGATTGGGTGTCTTCCTTCCCCTTCTACTACCGTACTTAGGCATTTTTTTAAAAAAATAAAGGACCGTTTGGGTTTCCTGCATCCAAAACATGCCATGTATCCCAAGAACGTGGATTGCAAACTTTTTCTTTTGGGTTCACCTCCTTAATATCCAGGCATTTTGCTATGCTAGAAATCCTCCACCCGGGAGATTTGTCTTCCCAGACCAGAAGCAAGGTCAGTAGCTTTTTGTTCTGTTTTGTTTTAAAATTACAATAGCTTGGCTGCATAAAGCGCAGGAAAATGGGGCATCTTTTCTTCCACATTCCTGCACTCTGGATCTTAAGTTTGCAAAACAAAAGGATTCCCCTCAGCAAGCAAGTCGCTAAAGTTTCTCCTCCGAATTGGTCTAAGTTCTTTCGATTTATTTCCGGATTATTGTATATCATCTGTAACGTTTTTCTTCTCCTGTAAAAACAAAACAAAACCAATCACTGCCCACCTCAGCTCGTTAAGCGGAGGCAGAAATATTAATTAATATTAAACCACAGAGACATTCCACAAATCATTTTGCCTCCTACAAAATAGGAGCTTGGTCGAAATTGCAACCATTATCACTCATCCTCCTTGCAGCCAGTTTCCAAACTGAAATTTCAAAAAATAAAATAAAAATAAAATCTGATGATCATTTGCCTTAGAAAAACCAGCTTCGCTCCAGAAACCACTTTGAATGGGATTTTGAACAACTCTGTTTTTCCAGTTGCAGTTTTCTTTAACGCGGACTGAGTTTGAGCAGTTGATTCATTGGTTTTTTTTTTTTTTAAAGTATCTGATTCAAAGAAAAAAGTAATAATGAAGAAAAGGGCTTTGTCTTCCAATTTCAGCTGCAAGAAACAGTTTTTTTAGGATGAGGTCTAGGAGTTGCACAAATTCAGCAAAGCTACCACATGAGAGCTGTTTATTGTTCATAGCCGTTTTGCATGAACAAGGAATTGTTTTGACATTTTGGGACCCCCATTTGCAAGCTGATGGGAATTGCACTTAATATACTGATGGGGTTGGTTGATATTTTCACAGCTGTTGATTGTACAATTTGAACAGCATGTTTGACAGTCAGGTATTCTGGAGATGTTGGACATTTTCTTTTAATATATAATTTTTTTTAAACTTAACAATTCAAAAATATTGAACGTAGTGGAGTCGTTTTGACATAACTTTTGGTCATCCTTCTAGTGAAATATAATAGAATATAAATCTTATATACATACACACATACATACATATATATATAGCACCAGCCTGAAGATGGCGAGTGAGATTTTGTTGAAATGTTACCCAGATAGTCTCAATCTTACATGGGAAAAGACCTGAACATACCAAGACTTGCATACCTGTACCCATGAAAATCTATGAAAATACACTCAAACACACACACACTTATTTACATCTTCCAACACTCTTAGTGTTATTTAAGTCTCATGATCACAGATGTCCTTTTAACAATTCTTTTCAATCTTGAACCCTTCCTTTCTGTCTCCACCAATAGTAAAATCTATTCCAAATTCCATAATATTCTGATTCATCTTTATTTTTCATCTCTAGTGTTAGCCTATCCATTTCAACGCAAGTCAAAATTTTATTTATTACTTCATCTTCACTAGGAATTTCTTTCTCTTTCCACTTCTGGGCAAGAGATGTTGCACATTTTAATGGATTGGTTCTATTAAGAATCATCTGCAAGGACCACTCCGTTTCTTGAGTTTTGTACAGGTAATCCTTGATTTACAACAATTCATTTAGTGACTGTTCAAAGCTACAATAACACTGAAAATAGTGATAGCAATAGCAATTAGATTTATATACTGCTTTACTGTGCTTTACAGCCCTCTCAAAGCGGTTTACTGAGTCAGCCTATTGCTCCCAACAATCTGAGTTCTCATTTTACCCACCTCGGAAGGATGGAAGGCTGAGTCAACCTTGAGCCAGTCAAAATTGAACCATTGGCAGTTGTCAGAATTAGAATACTGAATTCAGAATACTGAATTCTAACCATTGTGCTATCATGGCAATGGTGGTATTCTACCGATTTGGCCCGGTTCTGCCGAGTTGGTAGCGGCGATGAGCATCAGAGACTGAACTGGTTCTCTCCGCCGCTCTGCTGTTGGGCCCACCCACCTGCCTGGGCTCCATACTCACCTTTATCCTCTGAATTTGAAGCGCAGTTGCTTTGCGTGGCACAGAAGAGTGCCGCATAGCAGCTGCTGAAGTGACCAGGATCGTGCAGTCTTGCAGGAGGTGAGTTGGAACGCCTCTGCGCCTGCGCTAAAGTGCGTGTTTGGCGCGCGCTCACACACAAAGTGTGTACACACACGCAAAGCGCGCCCACCAAGCCATACTCACCAAACTGGTGGTAAAAATATTTGAATCCCACCACTGTACCACGGCTCCTAACCCATGGCTAAAAACGTGACTTATAACTGTTGCAGGATCCCTATGGTCACGGGATCAAAATCTAGACGCTTGGCAGCTGCTTCTATTTATGATGGAGTCATGTGATCACTTTTTGTGACCTTCTGACAAGCAAAGTCAATGGGGAAAGCATATTCATGTAATAACCATGTTACTAACTTACTAACTTAACAATTACAATGATTCACCTGCCACCTAACTACGGTGGCAAGAAGTCATAAAATGGGACAAAATTCACTTAACAGATGTCTCACTTAGCGACATAAATTTTGGGCTCACTTGTGATTGTCGAGGACCTGTGATAATACCTTAACGATCCAATTGTCCCTCTTCAGATTCGAGTTTTTCATCATAATGTAATCAGGGCAAAACTAGGTCACGTTAAGAAATAAAGACAATTTATTCCTTCTGTTCCAATTTCAATAGGAGAATGGGAAAAAGCATTAATTCCCCAGCGGAAGCCTTGCCTTGTTAACATGGCTGTAATTTGACATATTCTCTAACTTAATCAGATTCAAGCTTTAAAGGGTGACCAGACAGGGCAAATAAACAGGACATCGTTACCTGCTTTTGTTAATAATAGTGAGTTTGAAGTTTGCCCGTTTATAAATACTAAAAGATCTTTCCTTGCATTGATCCCATTACTGGTTTGTTCTCTTGCAGGGGAAATGCAGATACTCCTCATCTTACAACAGTTCATTTAGTGACCATTCAAAGTTACAACGGCTCTAAAAAAAAGTTACTGATTACCGTTTTTCACACTTACAACTGTTGCAGCATCCCATGGTCAAAAGTTGGATGCTTGGCAACTGACTTATATTTATGATGGTTGCAGCGTCCTGGGGTCGTATGATCACCTAAGAGATTGGATTCACATGTGTCAGAAATGGTGTAGAGTCTCCTGCTTGGGCTAGATGACCTAAAGCAGTGATGGCGAATCTTTCCGGCACCAAGTGCCCAAACCGGAACAGAGCAGGGGAGAGGTAGAGCAAGTCAGAGGGAATTCAGAGGAAGACCCAAGGCCATCCTCTCTTCCTCCTAGGGCACGCAGGGTGGAACAGAGAGGGGAGCAACGTGAATTGTGTGGCTTATGGGGGAGGAAAGGGCCCTGATTCCCTTCATTAGTTGCAGCTGGGAACACAGTGTTTAAAAAGGGGAGCTGCGCATAGCAAGTTGTTGGAAGCAAATCATGAATTATCTGGTATCATTGAGGCTTATCTGGATTCCTGGCATCTTCCCAACTGTGTGTGTTTGGCTGTGATTTCAAGTGTGCAATTCCTTCTCCTGCCCTGTCAAGTTAACTACTGCAGCATGGTTTGTTTGGATTTTTAGTTACAGTTTGTATGTACTTTGTTTTCGGACTGAATTTTCTCCACTTAAAGGCTGATCCTGAGAGAGTTTGTCTCCAGCCGAAGATAACCTGGATTTTGGGGGCAAAATTGGAGATACTTAAAGGGATTCTTCTTGCTTATTTAACTATGTTGCCTCTGTGCCACGCCCCGGGTCATCACATTGCAAGTGGGATTAGATATAAGAAAATGGAAGGAGAGACTCATATTTGTGGAGCATATTTATGGAGAAAATGAAAGACGGTCTATTAACATGCCAGGAAAGGAGAGTTATTAGCTAGCTTGAGCTCGTCTTCTTTGCCATAACAGGGCTATTCCTAGTCTCATGGCTGCAGATGTTGCTATACTCCATTGGTCAGATTCCTTTCTCCATTTCTTCTAGTTTGGATAGTAAGTACTCAAGATGATTTAAGAATATCTCAGCTAAAAAAAGGTTTGAGCGTACTGACTGATTGACATTCTTTTGACTAGCATCAACTATTCATCTTTGAGTTGATCTCAACCCCTGGTGATTTCATGGGCACAACACTAAGTCACTGCCTTGTTTGGAGCATTTATTTTTATTTCTCAGTCTAGTTCTGCACTTTCACCATGTAGTTTGTTTTCTATTTGAAATATTATTCAAATAGAACCCTGATTACATTAGCGAGATCATCCAAGGCCAACTAGGTGCTACCTTTTGTTAGAAACATAGCATGAGCTACATAAGAGGAAATTATGTGAAGAATAATTTTAGATGCAATTCATCAAAACAAAACAACTTAAAGAGGACAAGTTGAACTTCATGGGATCATCATGAAAATATTTTATTTATATATTTGAAATGAAACATAGAAACAAAATATTCTCATGATAACCCCATAAGATTCATCTTGTCCTGTGTGTTGTTCATCTTGTCCTTTAAGTAATGTAGAAAATAAAAACAGTTTTAAGAATTCATTATGCTAATTAAAAAATCATTAAAGTAGAAAGTAAAACACAAACTATTACAAAGCTTGGCTTGTCCTCCAGTTATGTTGGCAAGAACTTCTGGAAGCTGTAGAATATCTCAGCTTCCTGAGATATTATCTGGAGGATCATAAGATGAGGTTAGCTGACCTTAAAGAACGAAATATTTCTTGGAGATTAATTCCAGACAATGAAGAAACTATGCTAAAACTGAAGAATAAAAAGCTAATCTTTATGATATTGATTAGATCCAGGGATGGGATTCTATAGAACCGGTTGTTACAATTCTGCGCAGTTTGGAGAAGTGGCAAATTGTGTCTCTGGCTGGCCCCGCCCCTCTCCACCCACCCCTCCCCTCCCCGCTCAATCAGTCTTTGTGATATTTCTTTTTTTTCCTCCCGACATCAGCTGTTCCGATGATCAGGTGTGTCGTAATCCCCCTTGCTGTCTTACTGCTTCACCCAGGAAGCTTCCCTGAGGCCCAGGAGGCAAAAAAAAATGGAGCGGGGGGAGTTGCTGAAAAAGAAAAGCCACGCCCACCCAGTCACATGACCACTCCCACCTAGCCACTCCCACCTAGCCACGCCCATAGAACCGGTAGTAAAAATATTTGCATCCCACCCAGATTAGATCCATAATTTATGTATTTATCTATTTGTTAAATTTATTTGCTTCTCATCTCGCCCTGAGACTATTCTGGACAGCTTATAACAATAAAGCAGAAAAAAAAATGACAAAACATATAAACATTAATAATAGTAAAGGTATAAAACAAAAATAAAAAATGGAAGTTAACAATAGCACTAGACTTATATACCACTTCACAGTGCTTTTACAGCCCTCTCTAAGCCATTTACAGAGTCAGCATATTAACTCCAACAATTTGGGTCCTCATTTTATTGACTTCGGAAGGATGGAAGGCTCAGCCAACCTTGAGCTGGTCAGAATCGAACTGGTGGCAGTTGGCAGAATTAGCCTGCAGTACTGCATTCTAACCACTGCACCATCATGGCTCTTGTACAATAATATGAAATTAAAGAAGATGGGTGGAACGGGAATACGAAACGCAGGTGGGAGGTGTGGTCAGCTCATTAGTCCAATAGCCACCTCCAATATGGAATTCTCTCATTTGGTCAATTGCAGAGCTAGGTCTTCAGGCCTTTCGGAAGGATAGGAGGGTGGAGGCAAACCCCACTCTGGGGCGGGTGGGGGCGGGATGTTCCAGAGGGCTGGTGCAACAGCAGATAAGGTTCTTCTGGAACCCATCAATCAGAGTTCCTTGACTTACGGACCGATAATAAATCAGGATTTTCTGAAAATGTTGGACATTGAAAAGTAAAAACAAGCTTGCTTCAAAACTAACTGATCTCACTTAGAATCTGCCATATGGCTATTATTAGGAGCACTGAGGAGAAAGATCTCATTTACGTAATGAAATCAAGTCACAATTAATTTAAGGGGCCATTTATTTCAAAAGATACATTTTAAGCAGGATATAAACACAACGTCTCAAATGTGCTTCAGTGGTTCAAATGGTTGAATTTGGCATGGAAATAATAATATAATGTTATACACTTTAAATATAATAAACTCTAATATTAATACTGATCATTTTTTAAATAAAGCTAAGTTTCAACTCTTTTTTTTAATTCCCTAGATCAATTTGTTAAAGCCCTGCAAGATTACCAAGTGGTTAGCCCAGAAAGAGTTGATGGAGACGGACATTTTCTCTCCTACCATTTACATCTCCATGCTTCAAACTTCAGAGGGAAAAGAGACTCCAGGAGAAGAGACAGTAAAGCATATTATAAAATTAGGCACAAAAACAAGGATCTCTTCTTTGACTTAACTCTTCACCAAGAATTACTGTCCAATAATTATTTTCTGGAAAAGCGCTATGGCAACTATCTTGGTGCTAAGATCTCTCCAAGCACAGACACATCGTGTCATCTTCTTGGGACCGTCATGGATTCTGGTTTCAGGAAAGGAACAGCAGCGATCAGTACTTGCAATGGGCTAGTAAGTGACTGAGTTATTCAGAAATCTTTATCACTCTTTGTAACTGTAAAAGGAAAATAATCTGAAACCAACTTTAGAAACTATGCATAAAAAAAGAAACTGATTTTAAAATTGACCAAAATAGCATTATAGGAAGAATTACCTGCAGGGGTGGGATTCTACCAGCTCGCACCTATTCGCTAGAACCGGTTGTTAACATTCTAAGCAGTTCGGAGAACCGGTTGTTAGAAGAAATTACTGGCCTAATCCTGTAAGGAAGGCAGGAAGGAAACATTCTGGTGTTGCTTACAGAAACAGCCTCTCCGTTAACTCTTATTGCATTCTAGGCAGGACTAGACTTCCTGTCTCAGGAGCTTCTCTGGAGTTTTTTCCCCCTTCTTTGCTGGTACTTTGCTTATGTGGAGTGACCATTCAAAGTTACAATGGCATTGAAAAAAGTGACTTATGACCTTTTTCACACTTACTCGACTGTTGCAGCATCGCCACAGTCATGAGAGGCCAGCGTGCCTCGATGTGAGTGATATTGAGTTGGCCATGCCCAGCCAATAACATGACCACCAAGCCACGTCCACCCGGTCACATGACCATCAAGCCATGCCCACCAACTAAGCCACGCCCACAGAACCGGTTGTTAAAAATTTTGAATCCCACCCTGGTTACCTGGTACCTACAACTGGGGGTTTGTAGGAAATTTTTATCTTGAGGCCAGCTTATGTTTAGCCATAAGAAGTGTGCAGGAATCAGAGCAATTATGTGTACTTGATGGCTATTGTTCTAGGATTGTTATACTTTGTGGGATGGTAGTCATCTTTAGAATTCAGAGAACATCACTACTTTCATAAAAGCACTGAGGGAGATGAGTGATTTAGAAATAGGAAGTTAACATAAAATAATAAAATAAATAATTGTTATGGGAGGGTTTCTCGATCGCTATTAGAGAAGCCATGAGGATTGAAATTGTGAATATATCACATCCATCCATCAGTCAACAGAAGGCATCTTTAGCAGTGGATACTAGCCTAAACAAAAATGGCAAGTGTGGCCATATGATACAAAAACTGCAACTCTATTTCTGGGTGTGTGGAACGTGTGCAATAGATGTTAAAAAATGTCTGGGTTTGAATCCTATCGTTGCACCTACCATTTGAACCCATTGCTACAGATGCATCTGGATATCATCACATCTGTTTCTTCAGAAGGCAAATTGGAGATGTGGAAGGGAAAACAAAAAAAACAATAATTTGTCCACAACCTAATTGCAAGGACAACCATTCCTTACATCCTCAGCTATCAAGGTCAGCCTTTGGGGAACCTTAGAGCTGACTGCACTAACATTAAGGGACCTTACAGGGGACAACGTCAACTAACACCACTCTATAAAGCCTTAGTAAGACCACACCTAGACTACTGCATCCAGTTTTGGTCACCAAACTATAAAAAAGATGTTGAGACTTTAGAAAGAGGCAGAGAAGAGCAACCAGGATGATTAGGGGACTGGAGACTAAAACATATGATGAACGGTTGCAGGAATTGGGCATGGCTGGTCTAGTGAAGAGAAGGACCAGGGTAGACATGATAGCAGTCTTCCAATATTTGAGGGGCTGCCACCGAGAGGAAGGGGTCAAGCTATTTTCTAAAGTGCCTGTAGGCCAGACAAGGAGTAATGGATGGAAACTGAACAAGGAGAGATTTAACCTGGAAATAAGGAGAAACTTTCTGACAGTGAGAACAATCAACCAATGGAACAGAAGTTTACCTCGGAAGTTGTGGGAGCGCCATCACTTGAGACTTTCAAGAAGAAATTGGACTGCCATTTGTCAGAAATAATATAGGGTCTCCTGCTTGGGTAGGGGTTGGACTAGATTAGCGGTTGCCAACCGGTGGGCCGCAGCCCATTGGTGGGCCATGGAAAAATTTTGGTGGGCCGTAGAAGAAATGGCCCCCAAAAGCAATTAATCTGGGCCGTGCAGTTCTTGCACCTCCCGGCTCTCCGAGGGACCCTGGAGTCAGATCCCTAAAGTGCACGCGCTAACCAGCTCCTAAATCCGGCAGCGGCGGCAACAGCAGTCCCCTCCCCCAGCGCCTGCTGTTAGCTCTCCCCATTAGTTCTGTAGCTTTGAATTGCTCCCGCCTCTCTTTCCTCCCCCCCTCCCTGCACCCACGTGCAGGCAGGAAAGGAAAGGGAGACAGAACCATGCCCAGCTCTCCACTCTCCCACCATCGAAGCCTGGCTCTCTCTCTTTCCTCCATCCCCCGCCCATGTGCAGGCCGGAAAAGAAAGAAAGACGGAGCCATGCACAGCTCTCCCCTTTTCCAGCCCTTGCTGCCTCTCCCAACATTGAAGCCTTGGAGATGCAGGTAAAGCCGGTGCAGCAGTAGCATCCTGAGTTGCCTTAGCATGCTCAGTTAGTTAAGAATCCTACCCTTCCTACCCAGAGAAGGAAGTGGTGCTGGAGGAGGAGGAGGCAGTAGTGGAGCAGCAAGCAACTCAGAGCGCTACCGCTGTGGCAGCTTTGCCTGTGTTTCCAAGGCTTCGATGTTGGGAGAGGCAGCAAGGGCTGGAAAAGGGGAGAGCTGTGCACGGCTCCCTCTCCCTTTCCTTTCCTGCCTGCACGTGGGTGGGGGGGAGGAAAAAGGCAGAGCCAGGCTTAGATGGTGGGAGAGTGGAGAGCTGTGAGAGCCAGGAGCAATTCAAAGCTAGAAAACTAATGGGGAGAGCTGACAGCGGGCGCTGGAGGAGGGGACTGTTGTTGCTGCCACCGCCATGTGTAGGAGTGTGCATCTCAGAAACCTGAGCCGGGAGGCATGGGAACTGCAAGCAGGAGCGTTTGATGATTTTGAAGAACTCCTGGAACACGGTAGATTGGCACTTTGTAGGTCTCAGTTTCGTTTCCTCCCCGGGTAATCTTCTCTCTCTTTGGAAGGTGCCAAGTTGGGGGAGACTTCCAGCCCAGAACTTTTTATTTTATTATCATTAAGCATTTACATTTTTGTTATAATTAAATAAATAAGTGTGTGTGTGTGTGTGTGAGTATCATGTATGTATGTGTGTGTGTGTGTATATGTATGTATATGTATGTATGTATATGTATGTTTATGTATATATTTCTTTTCATAGATTTTCACGGGTACGGGTATGCAGGTCTTGGTGTATTTTCCCATGTAAGATTGAGAGTATCTGGACAACGTTTCGACGAGATCTCACTTGCCATCTTCAGGGTGGTGCTTTAGGCTTTGTGCTTGTGCGAGCAAAGCATGATCTGAGCTGCTGTCTCCCTATATATACTGGTGGAGAGGTTGGCTGTGTAGTCATTTCTTGATTGGTTGATGGAGTTGATGTTTGCAGATTGGCTGGCTTTTTCTTAAGAACATGTGTGGCTGAGATATTGGCTGTGTGTCTATCAGCCTCCTGTGTTGTAACGACTTGGGTAATGGACTGTGTGATGACCTTCTGAGTTCTAATCTTGTGACCTCCTGGGTCTTGTGCTATAATCTCCTGGGTCGTAATGACCTGGGTAATGGGCTATGTGATGACCTTCTGAGTTCTAATCTTGTGACCTCCTGGGTCTTGTGCTGTAATCTCCTGGGTCGTAATGACCTGGGTAATGGGCTGTGTGATGACCTTCTGAGTTCTAATCTTGTGACACCCTAGGTCTTGTATTATAATCTCCTGGGTTATTGGCTGTGTTGCAACATTCTGAGGTTTTGTGATGTAGCCTCCTGAGTTCTGTGATGTGATATCCTGAGCGGGTGGCTGTGATGTGAGCATACCTGCAGGTATTCCTCGGCTTACAACAATTCTTTTACTGACCATTTGAAGTTTACAACGGCACTGAAAAAAAGTGACGTAAGACCATTTTTCACACTTATGACCATTGCAGCATCCCCATGGTCATGGGAACAAAATTCAGATTTACTTTATTTATTTATTTTAGAAAATTTATATTGCTGCCTGCTTACACATGGTGATTCAAACTGATATAAAAACCATATAAAAGAAATAAAAAGAAAAATAGTAAAATAATAAATTAGTAAAATAAT
The DNA here is from genome assembly GCA_023653725.1 of Bungarus multicinctus. Classification (NCBI taxonomy): domain Eukaryota; kingdom Metazoa; phylum Chordata; class Lepidosauria; order Squamata; family Elapidae; genus Bungarus; species Bungarus multicinctus. Next base: position 258,849,278 of record CM042834.1, read on the forward strand.
AATCTCCCACCCCGGCGACAACACATATTCATGCAAATCATTTAATGGGTTCCATCACACTCTGGGTTCCCCAGGCCCACTGACAGAACCATGTGTCAGCACTTTCCAGAAGAGTGTGGGCCAGTCTAATCTCTGGGGGAATGATGTTCCAAAGAGAGGGAGCCACTATGGAGAAGGCTCTTCTTCTGGATCCTGCCATATGTATCTTCCTAAGGGAAGGATTCAGGATTCAGGCAGTTATCCCAATTAAATCATGAATCTTGAGCCAAACTTCCAAAACTTCAAAAGGATTTATTGGGAGTTAACATATCCGGCACTGCCTGGGTGTAGCCGACTCAGAGGCACATCATTCGTTGTCACCCTTGACCCTGGTTTTTCCTCCACCCCCTGGATGTATCATTCATGTTCTCCAATGGGACACATCCATAGCCAAAAGTCATCAGTCAGGTTCTCCAGTTAGATCGTTGTGCGGTAGAAACTTCAGTCACCTAGTTACTATCTCTGAAAAACTATGTATGGAATGCACTTTCGATTTCCAAGCTGTCGCACTGCTCTTTCAAACCCCTTTCCCTCCCTTTCTGTTGGCAACCATAGAAATATTTTATGAATTGATACCCGCAACATTCCTTGCCTCCCCAGATGCTTGGCAACGGTCTCATATTTATGACAGTTGCTGTGTCCATGGATCATGTGATCACATTTTGTGATCATCTGACAAACAATGTTAATGGGGAAGGCAGAACAACTGCAGTGATTCGTTTAACAATGGTGGCAAGAAAGGTCGTAAAGCGGGATAGCTAACATCTATCTCACTTAGCAACAGAAATTTTGGGCTCAATTGTGGTCGTAAGTTGAGGGCAGGCTGTATTTGTGCCCAATATAAGAATAGCTCTGTAAGGTTAGAGTAACATTTCACAGAACCTATCTTTAGGTGACCAACAAGATAGTTTTTGAAAAACCTGAAAAAGCAGCAATTGAAGGCCCAGCTGTGATGACCCAGAGTGTAACACAAACTTAACAAATCCAAAATGTAAATAAATGTCCTTTAATGCCTCCAACTTGGCCCCACTGTTCAATAATTTTCAGTTGGAGATAAAATGTACTCAAAAATAGTCTTTAAAAGAAAACAATACAGTCCGAACTTAATGAGCAGATAGAGGTGAAATAAAAACCTAAAATAAACTACAATGAAGAAAATTCCACAATGGACCAGGATAAGTAATTACCAACTTCAAGGCAATAACAAGGCACAGTTTGTTGGAAGGATGCCAACCAAGATAACTTCAAATATCACATACTTTTCTTTTGGCAATGCTGTGTTTTAACCATCTCTCTTATACTATTCTCCCCAGCTGCAACCAATGAGGGGGATCATGGCCGCTTCCTCTCTTGTAAGCCAAGTTGTGCCTTCTCCGTTCATCCTTGTGTGTCCTAGGATGAACAGGGGATGGGCCTGGTTCTTCCTCTGACTGCCCAAACGGCCTCTGCCCTTCCTCAGCCTCCTCCACAACCTCCGGAGCCACACCTCCACTCCCTGTCGGCTGTTCCTCCTCTCCCTCAGAGTCCGACTCTAACAAGGGCATGACACCAACTGAGCCATGCTTCCAGCTTGGGGTTCAAATGAGCTCTTAGACTTGGATGCAATATAGCTGCTATAAAGTTATCCAGTCCTTTCTTTATAGTGATTTAAGATCATCCTACCATGTCTTAGATTCCTTTTCTATCCTTTCCTTTTCTTCTTTTTGTTCCTTCTTTTCCTCATATATAAGAACTAGAGGTTCTGTGTGATGACCTGGGGCGTGGCGCAAAGGCAACACAGTCAAATAAGCAATTATCTCCAACTTTGCCTCCAATGTCCAGGTTACCTTCCCAGGAATAGCCTTTAACTGGAGAAATTTCAGTCCAAAACAAGATACATACAGACTGTAACTAAAAATCCAAACAAACAAAGCTGCAGTAATTAACTTGACAAGGCAGGAGAAAAACTTTCGGACTTGAAATCACAGCCAAACACTCACAGTTGGGAAGACGCCAGGAACACAGATAAGCCACGACGATGCCAGATAAATTCATGATTTCCTCCCAACAACTTGCTGCATGCAGCTTCCTTTTTTAAACACTGGGTTCCCAAGCTACAGCTAATGAAGGGAATCAGGGCCCTTTCCTCCCCCGTAAGCCACGCAACTCATGTTGCCCCTTTCTCCATTCCTCCCTGCAAGCCTTAGGATGAAGAGGGGGTTTCTCTAGGTCTTCCTCTGAATTCCCTCTGCCTTGCTCTACCTCTCCCCTGCTCTGCCCAGCCGGACTTTGCCCTTCCCAGTTTCTTCCACAGTCAATGGAGCCACATTCCCACTCCCTGTCAGCTGTTCGGCTTCCCCCTCTGAATCAGATTCCGACAGGGGCATGACATTCTGCTACAGAGCTGCTGATTCCTATTTTTGCAGCTTCTTAAGATGTTAGCCCTTCAAGGTAGGCAAATTTAGCAAACGGGTTATGAAGAATTTTGGAATGCAATGATGTTTGGGGTTTCGTAGCAGAACATTGAAAGCCTGTCTAAGCTACTTTCAGCTTCAACAGATACCCAACACAGTTAAGATGGAATTGTGCTGAGTTTCCTACACTTTCTACTTTCCCAGGACTCAATTCTCTTTTCTGTAACCGCCAGGCATTCCCTTCCTCGTTCTGTGAGTCAGACCCAAATTCTGTCACTGGGACCTATTCCAGCCTTAATTACTGAAAATCCATGATTTCTGTTCTTTTAAGGCAGGAAATATGAAAATCACATCAGACCAACATGCTTAACCTCAAATTCCCAAGAAAAAACAACAGAAGAACCATGCTTTGCTCATTCATTAGACTTAGTCGTATGTTCTCCTTCATCATCTGATGATGCCCTGATGGCCAAAATAAGGACGCAGATTGTTGAGGGCAACAGACTCCCATTGTAAACCGCTCAGAGAGTTCTGTAAAACACCATGGGGTGGTATATAAATCTAAGTGCTATTGCTATTGTTATTGCCATCATCTTAAGTCATTGTGGTTCTCAAGGAAACTTGTGATGCTTCTGGCTCTACTATAAATTTCTGTCCCCTCTCTGCCATCTCCAGATACTTGGGGATGTAGCAATTGTAATAATCACTATAGGTATAGGTATTTGGAGGAAACCTTAACAATATCATGTGTGTCATGATATCATTGTGAAATTACACACTTTGTGTCATTTGTGCAATAATGTCATAACAAACGTGATGTCCTTTGTCTCCAGAGATGCCCAGGATTAAAAGTTTGCAATTCCAACCTACCAGGGGACTGTCAGATTTTGGAAAATCTACTCTGTTTTAACATTGAATGTCTATTGACATTCTTTGACATCTAGATAATTTGGGTTTCTATCACCACGGTAACCCGATTTATACACTCTGAAAATTCGAGACACTGTCTTCTGGGGCAGGAAAAGAAAGACAGAATTTCTCTTGAATTTTCAAAACAAGGCATTCGGGTTGGCTCAAAGCCAGCCAGAATATCTGGAATGTGGAGAGCGATTTGAGTTTTGGCCTAGTCCCTAGTCAAAAAAAGAGACTGCGCTTAGTGAGTTGGCAAGCAGCTGCAGCCTTGCCAAATTCCAGCCCCAAGTATGTTCTTGATCTTTAGCTCTTCCTTCTTTCCACAGATTAAACAAACCCAGTGTAAACATTTGAGAACAGTTCCCTCCTTTTGGCTTCCACCCCATTAGAAAGAAATGAAAAAGCTTTGCTTCCCAGCAGGCCTATAAAATCTCCTGTGTCCAAAAAGCATGCTTGAAAACAGGACCTGATATGGATTGCTTGTCTTGTTAGCTCTGTACAGGTAACCATCATAAAAAGTACTTGGAGAAAACCTTCAAATAGAAATATCAAAGAGTTCAATGTCAAACATTGCCAAGAAAAGCATCAAAATACAATGGCAAAGACAGCCCCTCCAAGTCTGGGACACTCCAGATGTGCTGGACTACCATTCCCATAATTTTCAAAATAGTTGGAGAAAACTGACATAAGTTTTGTTCTACACACACTGCATACTGAATCATCAGACACTTATTCCTGTCTCCTATTAGTAACAAGCCTCGAGGTTTTCAAAGGGGTTCTGAATAAAACTGTATTTTTTAAAATTTGCAACCCAAATTTTAAGGGTACAATTGTTATTTTGGTGGCGGTGTAATTGTGGTTGTGATTGTTGTGGTTATGTGGCATTGTGGCAGTAACCAGGATATCACAATGCTTTTGCAGAGGAGTAGCTTTTATTGTCAAGGTACTAGCCTAGTTATAGCTTGCACCTTTGGCTTGCACCTTTCCCAAGTTGGCCACAGGAGGGTGAGCTGGCTTCATACCAGAGAGGAAGAAAGGTGACTGATTCTTCCTGCAGGATCATTCCCTTCCTGAATCTGCCTTGCAAGCGGATGCCAGAACAGGAAAGTTCAGAGCCAACAGGAATCTGACTGCGTGCATAGAGCACCAGCTCGTCTCCCCACCTAAGTGGTACTTATCTGTCTACTTGCATAACTGTTAAGTGGACAGAAGCTGAGGCAAGTGACAGGAGCTCACCCTGCCACACAGTGCTTGGGCTCAAACCGCTGGAACTGGAAACATCTCCAGCATCAATAAGTCACTGAGCCACTGCGCCTTTTAGGGGTACAATGTATACATACTTCTTTGTACCTTTAATTTATCTTTCTGTCCATGACCTACTGCTTCTTGGCCTTACTATTTCTGCTGCATATTTATTTATTTAATTGTTTGTTTGTTTGTTTAAGGAAATATATATTGCCGCCTATTCACACATGGAGACTCAAGGCAGCTTAAAGGAATATAAAAACTCATATATAAAACAATAAAACTAATAAAAGAAAATAATCACACAACAAAATAATAAAATAATATAACAACAACCTCCCCACTCTCTACCCCAGTAACAGCACATCACACAAACCATTTTATGGGCTCCATCCCACTCTGCATTTCCCCAGGCCCGTTGGCACAACCAGGTTTTCAGCGCCTTCTGGAAGAGTGTTAGAGGGGGGTCCATTCTAATCTCTGGGGGAATGATGTTACAGGGAGAGGGAGCTACCACAGAGAAGGCCCTTTTCTGGGTCCCACCAGGTGTATCTCCCTCAGGGATGGGCCCCACAACATTCCTTGTCTCCCTGCTCTGGTATTATGTCAGTCATGAGTCTAAGAGAAAAATTTAAACCTATAACCTAGAGCATCCTGGAAATATCAAGGGAATACCACCTCACAAACAAATACACACACACACAAACACACACATATAAACATGCATGCAGGTGTTCCTCAACATACGAACATTGTTGGGACCAGAATTTCCATTGCTAAGCGAGACAGTTGTCAAATAAGCTGTGGCTGATTTTTATGATATTTTTTGTCATGTTTAAGCAAATCACTGCCATTGTTAAGGGAATTGTGTGGTTGTTTAGCATATCCAGTTTCCCCCATTGACTTTGCTTGATGGAAACCAGCTTGGAAGATCGCAAATAGCAATGATGTGACCCCTGAATAATGTAACCACTGTGAAAATACCCCAGTTGCCAAGTGCCCAAATTTTGATCGCATTATTGGGGCCGCTGCAATGGTCATAAATGTGAGGACTGGTCATAAGTCACGTTTTTCAGAGCTGTGTAATTTCAAATGGATGCTAAACAAATGTTGTAAGTTGAGGACTAGCTCTTACACACATACACACACACACACACACGCACACGTGTGTGCACATACTCAGATCTTGATTTAGAATATAGGTAATCCTTGAATTACAATCACAATTGAGTCCAAAATTTATGTTGCTAAGTGAAACATTTGTGAAGTGAGTTTGCCCCATTTTACAACTTTTCTTGCTACCATTGTTAAGTGAATCATTGCATTTGTTAAGTTAGTAGCATGGTTGTTAAGTGAAGATGGCATGCCCTTGGTAGAGTCAGACTCTGAGGGAGAGGAGGAACAGCTGACAGGGAGTAGAGGTGTGGCTCCAGAGGTTGTGGAGGAGGCTGGGGAAGGGCAGAGGCCGGCTGGGCAGTCAGAGGAAGAACCAGGCCCATCCTCTCTTCATCCTAGGACATGTAGGAAGAAATGGAGAAGGAAACAACTTGGCTTACGAGAGAGGAGGTGGCCATGATCCCCCTCATTGGTTGCAGCTGGGGAGAATAGTATATAAGAGAGACGATTACAACACAGTGTTGCCAAAAGCAAAGCGTGTTTTATTTTGGGCTGAAGTTATCTCGGTTGGCTCTTTCCAACAGACTGTGCCTTGTTATCTCCTTGAATTTGATAATTACTTATCCTGGTCTGTTGTAGAAATTTCATCATTGTAGTTTGTTTGTTTTTTTCTTTCACCTCTATCTGCTCATTAGGTTTGGACTGTATGGTTTTCTTTTGAAGACTATTTTTGAGTACATTTTATCTCCAACTGAGAATTATTGAACAGTGGGGCCAAATTGGAGGCATTAAAGGACATTTATTTATGTTTGGGATTTTGTTACGTTTGTGTTACACTCCAGGTCATCAAAATGGCTTCCCCCTTGACTTTGTTTGTCAGAAGGTTGGAAAAGGGGAATCACATAACCCTGGGACACTGCAACCGTCATAAATATGAATCACTTGCCAAGCATCTGAATTTTGATCATGTGACCATGGGGGTGCTGCAACGATCATAAGTGTGAAAAATGGTCATAAAATCATTTTTTTTCATTGCTGTTGCAATTTTGAACAGTCATTAAATGAACTGTTGTAAATTGAAGACTACCTGTAGTGTTATTTTAAAATAACTTGCAAGCAGGGGTGGGATTCAAAAATCTCAACAACCGGTTCCCTGCCCGGTTGCTGGGTGGGCATGGCCATGGTAGGTATGGCCTACCAGAACTTCCGGGAGAGCCATTTTTTGCCTTCCCAAGGTCCAGAATCTTCCCTCGGGCCTCTGGGAGGGTGAAAATGGCCTCTCCTGGGCTCGTGAAGGCCCTCTGGAAGCCTGTTTCACAACTTCCGGTACTTCTGGTAGGGCCATTTCCGCCCCCTCCCAGAGCCTCCTGTGGACTCTGCACTTACCTGAATGAAAAATGAGACTTCTGGGAAGGGCGAGGAGGATGGGGGGCACCAGCCAGTTGGTTCAAATACCGGTTCGGCAAACCAGATGCAAATTTAACATCCAGTTCATCCAAACCAGTACAAACTGGTAGAATTCCACCCCTGCTTGCAAGGCTATTTTAAAACCAGATATAATGTAAAAAGAGTAGATTGTATAATATGGATCCTTTATTTTTTAAAAAAATGCATATTAGACTTCCAATTTATCCTTTTAACCTTTCTTGAGTATCTGCCTAGCCCAGGTCCAATGGTGTTAATTCCAGATTATGAAATCTATTTGTAAGTCTTCAGTTGTTAGGAAAAGAATCTCTCTACGTGCTCATGGACACTCTTGCCATATTAATGAATTCCCCTCAGGTAATCTAGTAGACAATAGGACAATAGTATTTTTCAAGAATTCAGTTTGCTAATTAAAGAAATGCTCAGTTCTGATCTTTCAGTGATTCCCATGTTCCTGTTTCTGTTTTTCATGATAGTAAATGACACTTAACAAATGTTTTCCCTCGCTTTCCCATAGAGAAGATCGAAGTGGTTTATATGGTATTAAAATGTTAATTAGCCTTGAAGGAATAATCAGTAAGAGGCTGTTTCCTAGGTAATCCTTGCTTTCTAAGCTAAATCTTTACAAGCATTTCCTACCCAATTTTGCATACTCAGTAGGCTTTGAAAAGTTCTGGGGAAGAGAAATCACCCTGTGGGAAGAAATATCCATCTGATTCAGTTCCAAGCCAGGAGAAAGACACTGGAAACATGGAGGCTGATTGGAAAGATGGAAGTGAGCAGCTGACCACATGGAGCTGAGTGTGGGGTTTGTTTATACCTTCTCTTGGGCTTTGCGCTTGAGCTTCCTGTTCCTGCGCAAGAACATGTCTTCTATTGGCTGTTGTCAGACTCCCATGGGGCCATGTAGGGGTCATATCTGGCTCTATAGACAAATTACAAATCCTAGGAGTTTGTCTGAACTAAGTTTGGTTGAACTTTCTGAGGGTGATGCAATGAAGGGGCATTGGGGAATTCCTATTGTGGCTGAGGGCTAATCCTTCCTTTGTTCAGGCCTTGCTGCAGGGAATTTCAAAATTGAATTGATTTCTGCCTGCAGTATTTGCTTTGCCTATGAACAGAGCTACCTAGATACTTTCTTTCAATATTCTTTCAATAAGCTCTTAATCACTTAAGTGCTGACATCTCCTGAGGGCTATTAAGAAAAATGGGGGCTGCTTTCTCCCTCTTAAAAATATTTTTCCATTTCTCACCCAGGGAAATATAATATTCTGCCTTTTTAATATTTCTCAAAATATTTCCTTCTTCTAGGAGAGGGGTGGGTGCTTACTTTCTACAAACCCCACAGACCTTTAGCCTTAGACCTGCTTCTGAGATTTGAAGGCATGGGGATAACACCTTGCACGCAACAAGACCGATTACTGTACAGACCTGGCTCAGATCAAAGCAAAACAATGATGTTGGCCCTTACATGGCGGTGTTGTTTTGAAAGACGACTCATTCTTTTCATCGTTTTCCATGGTCACAGATGGATAAACCATGGAAATTGACGAAGAGGCAAGGACAAAGGTCACATTCTCTGTCTGTCCTTAGACATTTTTGATCATGGAAATGAAAGATTCAACTCCCCTTTGCAACCAAGCACAAATAGAATATTGCGTTGTTTTTCTTCTTCTTTTGGATCTGTGTCACCGAAGTCTTTGCAACAGCCCAACTCTTTTTTTTTTTTTGGAAACTACTTTCTCCAGGAGGTGAGAGTTATTTTCCGAACGAACCACCCTTTCCCTCCCCTCCCTGAAAAGTTCAATCCCAGTTCACCACGATTATCTTGCCATTGTAATGCTCCCATCAGGTTCATCTTCACTTTCATGGAATAACTTCGGAATTCTATTAGCATGTAAGGAAAAAATGTGGCTATTAGCTGTTAGGATTTCCAGTTGAAGATGTAATGTTGGGAGTTGGGTAAGATAACTCTCCATGAACACATAACAGGGACTTGTAATGGAAAGCAATTAGGAGCCACCCCAGCACAGTGCAATACCATTTCAAGGCAAGGAATGGGAAGGCCAAGATCTTCTTTCGTTATGGTTGATGGTGGGTCCTCTTTTATCAATGGAGGTGATTCTTGGCTCACTCCCCCATCCAACTTTGGAGAATCCACTGTAGCAGCATAGCAGCACAATTTGATTAAAAAGACCCAATATAGGGTTGTTGTCATGCTAGCATTAAGAGTTTGGAGGGGCAACTGAACTTAGCCACAGCAGCAATCATAGAAACATGGGGAGTTGCTAGAAACCAATACTTTTATTGTTAGGATGGAGATGTGTGTTTAAGACACAACTCTGAAGAGGTGGAATGAGGCATTCAGTTACTGGCTGGCAAATGAGCACTGTTGACCATTTTCTGTGCTCAAATGTTGGTTCCAATTGATTCTCCGTGGTAGACACATAAAATGTCTATGCTTGATGTCCTGATGGCCAAATAAATATAATAATGGTCAAGCCAGTCCAGATCAGTCTTTAAAACAGTCTGTGTTTTAAACTAGAAGAAGGAAAGAAGGAAAAGTTGGTTCACCTGGGAGAATCCATCATACCTGTAAACTTGCTAGTTAATTCTCTCAGCTGCAATTTTTCCCCAAAAAAACAATTCCAGTTTTTCCAGGAACAATTGTCTAGTTTCCTCAGGAGAATGGAATTCCAGAATGTGATGGAAAAATCATTATCCCAACTTCTAGGTTTTAGAGAAATTTTATTAAACAAATTGATTACATGCACTCCAAGCATTCTGTAAGCCTTGCTGGAATATTTTTGCTGATGTTTAGAGGTTAGATACAAGCCAGTCCGTTCAATAACTAAGAATATGAAAATATCATGAAGGTGAACGTCAGTCTTTTAAGAGCTATTAAGTTCAACCAGTTCATAATTTCTAATCTTTATGACAGGGTTGGAGTTCTACCGAGGACTTCATAATGAAAACTGGTCTGGGACTTCATTAAAATTTATTATCATGTTTGCAGGTTCACATTTGTGAACATACGGTACATGTTTGCACCTGCTTATTTCTCCCAGGAACAGAGACAATTAACAACAGATGGTATTGTGGCATTACTATATTATGTGAACTTATTTGAGAAAAACTAGATAGTAAAAGGAAGTTTGGTTTGTTCCCATTTTGTTCCCTGGGTTATCCCGCTTCAAATAAACAAGAGTTCTTAGTTTCCATTACATGCTATATAAAGCATACTGAACTGTAACTAATGGTGCTTATCTGCTGGGCAAGGTGTATCTGGTTTTATTTGGTCATGGGAGGTTGTCCTTTGTTTGTCTTCAGCGTGGAACCTGAGATACCTACCAGTTTTCTAGGGAGATGCTCAATCATCCAGATCACGGTTGTCCCAAAGGTGCTTTTTTCAAGAGGCAACTGAACTTTCTGGTTTTTCTTTGAAGACGTTTTGCTTCTCATCCAAGAAGCTTCTTCAGCTCTGAGTGTTGTGTTAGTTGTGCCTTCTTTATGAATTTTGTGACCAGTTCCAATACTTCTGTCAGGTAGAAGTGATGTCAACTCTTGGAGTACGTGTTCCACTCTCCCTTTCAAAATGTCAATTGTGAAATCAGTCTTGTTTTATTCTTTCATCGAGGAATTGGAGCTGGACTTTCTGCAGGACGTTTTCTGCCCTGCGTCCCTTCACTGTTGGGCTTTATGCAGGCTGTTGGGGACTGGTCTGTGTTCTCTGTATCTCAAACTGAAGCACAAATGGTTCCTGTAATCTTCTGAAAATCCATTCAACTAATCAAGTCATAGTAGTCCCAGATGCTGCTCTGTAAATGCCCAGATTTTAAAAGTAACCTAATCTAAAGGGATAAAAATTGAATAAGAGATGTGTCTTTTACAGGCGGAATGGACAATACTTTCTTTTCATCCTGGGGGTCTCTCTTTTCTTTAGCTGAACACTTCTGGAAATGCTATCTTTGGAGCTCAACTTACACATTTGCAGTAGACAGGCTTGGCATGAAAATTACTGATGAAAATCTAAAGCCGCAGGCTTGGGGATTGGAAGCATAATGTAGCAAGATCTGTGGCTTTTGAGGAGTGCAGTGAGAATGCCTACAAGTTGGTTGCTTTGCCATCAAAACTAATGTCCAGTTATGAGGGGGTTTTATAGCAACGTTAAGAAGCATGGGTTCAACTCCCAGAATTCCCCAACCAGCAGGGGAACTTTGGAGGTAAAATCCCTTAAAATTGTGGAGGTTGGGAAACATTGTTTTAGATCAGTGTTTCTCAAACTTGGCAACTTTAAAATATGTGGCTATCAGTTCCCAAAGTTTAGAATAAGAGAATAACAGAATAACATAATTGGAATGGACTTTGGAGGTTATCTACTTCAATCCCCTGCACAAGCCGGAGGTCCTATACTCGTGATGGCGAGCGAACCTATGGCACCACTGGTGGGATGCAATTTTTTTTACTACCAGTTCTGTGGGCGTGGCTTAGTGGGTGTGGCAGAGGAAGGATGCTGTAAAATCTCCAGTCAGAGGTGGTATTTGCCAGTTCTCCAAACTACTCAAAATTTCTGCTACCGGTTCTCCAGAACTAGTCAGAACCTGCTGAATACCACCTCTGTATGGCACGCGTGCCGGAAATGGCACGCTGTTGCCCATTGCTCTTCCGGGTTCTGGCATGCACTAGCCAGCTGGACTTTGTGTGCGTGGGAGTGCCGGAAACCTCCCAGCACGCGCATGCACACTGGCCATCTTGTCTTCTGGTTTCTAATGTGCATGCGGGCACGAAGACCAGCTGGCTGACCGGTGTGTGCATTTCAGCACTCGGTTCCTTTTTGGCGCGTGCATGCTCCCGGTTTGGCACTCGGTACTGAAAAGGTTAACCACCAATGCCCTATACCATTCCAGACAAATGGCTATGCAGTCTCTTCTTGAAAGCCTCCAGTGATGGAGCACTGACAACTTCTAAAGGCAAGCCGTTCCACTAGTTCAGCGGTAGGGAACCTTGGCTCTTTTATCACTGATGGACTTCAACTCCCAGAATTCCTGAGTGAGCCATAAAAGTTTCCCCATCCCTGGCCTAGTGGTTTTTCAGTTGTGAGAGAAATCAATTTTTGACTTGAATGGGACTGTTTAATATACAAATGTAGGACATATAAAGAATATTGATCATTCAAGTCAAAAATTAGGACATTTGTATATTGAACAATCCCATTCAAATCAAAAATTGATTTCCCTTACAACTGAAAAACCAGTAGGCCAGGGATGGGAAACTTTTTATAGCTCATTCAGGAATTCTGGGAGTTGAAGTCCATAAGTGATAAAAGAGCCAAGATTCCCTACCACTGCACTAGTTGATTGTTCTCACCGTTAGGAAATTTATCCTTATTTCTAAATAAGTGTGGGTCTAGATAAGCAATATTCTTATCAGCAATTTTATTCATTTACCAGCTGCCAAATTGGTGCCTGTGCTTGCATCTATCAATGTTTCCAAAATACCAAAGCATATATTTCACATTTTCTCCTCTAAGTCTGCATTTCTCTTTTCTTTTGGGCAAGTAATTTAGTAACAGAACAAGTGTTCCAAGTGATCAGAAATGAGAGTGGATGCCTTGCGATTGCCTATCAATAAGTATCTGTGCAACAGGCTGATTTTTTCCTCCTAACTGGCAATCAGTGAACCTCCCGCTGCATATTCTGTCATCAAAATAAGATAAATTTCATCTACTATTATCCAGGAAATTTATTCTGGTGTTACCCAAAATAGAAACAATAAAGCAGAGGAAAACCTTTTTCCATAATAAGAAGTTTGCTTACCCAAAGTGAGTCTGTTTATTTACTAAATCTATAACATCTATCGATGGCATACAGATTTAAAAACAGAACATTTAAACAAAGGAAAACATCCCCCAGAACACAAATATTCAAACTGACATATGAAATCCCACAAGAGGCTTTTTGCTGTATAACCTAACGCCTAGGGGAAACAGCCAGATTTTCAAAGACTTGTCAAACACTGTCATAACAATATTTCAGGTAAATTATATAATGATACCTGGACCAGCATATATCCACGAATCTTGTTTTCTCCTGTCCATGAATGGCGCGTAAATACTTGTCCTTTTATTCAGAAATCTATCAAATTCAAGAGAACTATATACCGCTAAAACTCTTGTGTCTTATTTGTTTGTAACCTTAATTGGGCAAAACAGTGTGTCGTAGGGCAACAATTATAGAACCAAATTACTTCAAATTGGCTAAATTATAGAATGCTGGAACCCCTTGACTCCGTGGGAATGAATTTTGGGAAAATTGTGGTTGCATCGGAGCTGCCATGCTGGGGCTGTTTCAGCACCGCTATTTGACTTGCAAGGACTTTCAAAATTCTGCTACAGTATTAAACTGCCTCAAAATGTAGAGTAATCCTTGTAGAGTCTGTTTACTGACTTGGCATTTCTATTGATATTTATGCAATGCACGATAAAGATAATAAACTTAGCAAGTTGTCATGAAGCCAAGTTGGGGGGGGAGAGCAGTAGAGAATATCATTTTTTTGCCACACTGAGCACTTCCAGCAAGTGCTGGATTTCAGCAATTTGTCAAATCAACCCAGCATGGCTCTTTCTAGATGTGCTCTGATAGATCTCTGGAGAAAACGTTGCCAAGATTTATTCTTTAACTCAAACTATCAGAGCTTGGGGCTGAGGTTTTGGGTTTTTTTAAATAACAGGTCAGCTCTAACAGCTAAATGTGATCCATGCATTCCTGTTGCCCCTGATTCATTACAAAATATGCAATAGTTCATGTTGGAGAATTGGTCTTCTTGAAGCAAGATCCCTCAGTAGAAGCTGTAGCATTGAGACATGTAGTTATTCATACTTTTTCTGCTGCTGATTCCTGAACATTTTGGGAAAACTCTTAAAAACCTAAAATGGCAATAGATTGTTGACTTACAACAGTTCATTTGAGAGTGCAAATCAGAGTGAAAGAAGAGCAACAAAGATGATTAGGACACTGGAGGCTAAAACATACAGAGAACAGTTGCTGGAACTGGGTATGTCTATTTATTTATTTATTTATTTAATCATACTTTTATACCGCTCCCTCTCCCAAAAAGGGACTCGGGGCGGTGTACAGCCTACTAAAAAACATACACTAAATACAGAATAAATACTATTAAAAATAAATTAAATAATTTAATCCGGCTGTCAATTTTAAGTTAAAAATTAAAAATTAAAACTAATAAAACCCCAATTAAGAATTAATGTTAAAACTAAAAAACATAGTTACTGGGCCAGGCCGGCCTGTTCGAAAAGCAGGGTTTTCACTGCACGCCGGAAGGTCAGAATATCCGTCATAGCCCGTATCTCCGGGGGGAGATCATTCCATAGGGAGGGAGCTCCCACAGAGAAAGCCCGAACTCTCGGGGCCGCCAGCCGACAACAGTCAGGCGGCGGTACCCCAAGTAGGGCCACCCTGTGGGAGCGTACTGGGCGGCGGGAGGTTGTTGATGGCAGCAGGCGGTCCCGTAAGTACCCAGGTCCCGAGCCATGGAGCGCTTTAAATACCATCAGTACCACCTTGAATCGAATCCGGTAGGCCACAGGAAGCCAGTGCAGCCTGCGGAGAAGTGGTGTTACGTGGGCGCCTCGAGGGGCGCCCACGATCACCCGCGCGGCTGCATTCTGGACTAACTGCAACCTCCGGAGACTCTTCAAGGGGAGCCCCATGTAGAGAGCGTTGCAATAATCCAAGCGGGAGATAACGAGGGCGGAAGTGACTGTGCGAAGTGCGCCCAGATCCAGAAAGGGCCGCAACTGGTAAATCAGACGAATCTGATAAAAAGCCCCCCTGGCGACGGCTGCAATATGTTCTTCCAAAGACAGCCGTACATCCAGGAGGACACCCAAGTTGCGCGCCCTTTCCACGGGGGTCAGAACCTCTCCCCCCACGGCCAGCGAAGGAGTAAGCTGGCTGTATCTGGGCGCAGGAAACCACAGCCACTCGGTTTTGGCCGGGTTGAGACGAAGCCTGTTACGACCCATCCAACCCCGCACGGCCTCCAGGCACCGGGCCATCACTTCGACGGCTTCGTTGGGGTGGCCCGGGGTGGAGATGTACAGCTGAGTATCATCAGCGTACTGATGGAACTCCACCCCAAAGCCACGAATGATCTCACCCAGCGGCTTTACATAAATGTTAAACAGCAGGGGCGAGAGCACCGACCCCTGAGGCACCCCACAAAGCAGGGGCCTTGGGGACGATCTCTGCCCCCCCGTTAACACAAATTGCGAGCGGTCGGAGAGGAAGGAGGAGAACCACCGTAATACGGTGCCTCCAACCCCCAACCCCTCCAACCGCTGCAATAAGATACTGTGGTCGACAGTATCAAAAGCCGCTGAGAGATCTAACAGGACCAGGACAGAGGAACAACCTCTGTCCCGAGCCCTCCAGAGATCATCAACCAACGCGACCAACGCCGTCTCCGTGCTGTGCCCGGGCCTGAAGCCCGATTGGAGGGGGTCAAGATAACTCGCTTCATCCAGGAATCGGGGAAACTGACGGGCCACCACACTCTCTACAACCTTCGCAACAAAGCGAAGGTTGGAGACGGGACGATAATTTAATAACAATGCTGGGTCCAGGGACGGTTTCTTGAGGAGGGGCCGCACCACCGCCTCCTTCAAGGCGGTAGGTAGAAGCCCCTCTCTCAAGGAAGCGTTTATAATACCCTGGAACCAGCCTCGTGTCACCTCCCGAGTGGCCAAAACCAGCCAGGAGGGGCACGGGTCCAACAAACAGGTGGTGGCATTCAGTCCCCCCAACACCCTGTCCACGTCTTCTACAGTAACAGGGTCGAACTCAACCCAACTGGCCTCACCGATATCCACCCCCACCCCCCCGCCCGGAGATGCCCAGTTGGAGTCCAGCTCGTCCCGAATCTGAGCGATTTTATCCTGCAGAAAACTAGAAAACTCCTCAGCCCGTCCCTGTAGGGGATCCTCCCGCGCTTCCCTCTCTAAAAGGGAGCGGGTCACCCTAAACAGGGCGGCTGGGCGGTTTTCCGCGGACGCAATAAGGGTGGAGAGGTAAATCCTCCTCGCCACCTTCATCGCCACTAAATACGTCTTAATATAAGATCGTAGAAGTGTTCGGTCAGACTCAGAACGGCTAGCCCTCCAACTGCTCTCTAGGCGTCTTTTCCGGCGCTTCATCTCCCTTAGCTCCTCAGAAAACCAAGGAGCCATTTGGGATCGGCACCGGGTCAGAGGCCGCAAGGGCACGACCCGGTCAAGGGCCCCAGCAGCCACCCTATCCCAGGCGGCAACCAAGTCCTCAACCGAGTCGTGTGTGTGAGCTTCGGGAAATGGCCCAAGCTCCATCAGGAACCTATCCGGGTCCATCAGGCGCCTGGGGCGGTACCATTTTAATGGCCCCGCCTCCCTGCGGTCAGGGGGTGCGGAACGGAAGTCGAGCTTCAGGAGCGAGTGATCCGACCATGACAGGGGTTCTACAACTATATCCCCTATACCCAGATCACTCTGCCACTGATCAGAGACGAAAACCAAATCCAAGGTGTGACCTCCCACGTGAGTAGGGTCCCGAATTAACTGGGTCAGGCCCATGGCCGTCATGGAAGCCATGAACTCTTGGGCAATCCCCGAGGTACCACCAGCAGATGGCAGGTTGAAATCCCCCATGACCATAAGCCTGGGGGTCCCAACCGCCACGCCAGCTATAACCTCGAGGAGCTCAAGCAGGGCCGCTGCCGCATAGCAGGGAGCCAGGTATGCGACCAGCAAGCCCACCTGAACCTTGGAACCGAACTTCACAAAAAGGAGCTCACACCCGGTCGTCTGAGACACAGTGGCTTCCCTCGGACACAGATCCTCCTTAATAACCACCGCAACCCCCCCTCCCCTCCCCTGGGCCCTCGGCCGATGAAAAACCCGAAACCCGGCTGGACACACCTCCACCAGGGGGACTCCCCCCTCCTGGCCCAGCCAGGTCTCGGTAACTCCCACCAGGTCCGCACCCCCCTCACAAATCAGATCATGGACGAGGGGGGCTTTATTAACAACGGACCTGGCGTTACATAACATCAGCCGAAGGCCCAGGGCCCGATTGCTCAAACCCCCTGGGGAACGGGAGATGACAAGGGGGTCGGAGCGCGCCACAGCTAACAAATAGCGAGGGCGCGCTCCCGACACAAAATATGGCCCCCTACAACCGCCAAATCTGCCCCTCCCGCTCACCGTCTCAATGAAATTAATTCCACCCTCCCCAACGACCCCCCCCATCCTCAATACAGAGCCATCCGGATTCCGACTCTCCCGGCCGTGCTCAACCCCCGGCCTGGTCCCAGCCTCTGGCGAGTTGTCCCCCAACTCCCGCCCGGACCTACCTAACCCCCTTAAAAATCTAAGTAAAAATTTATTAAGAAACCCCTCCCTCCTACGTTTCTTAAAACCCCCCCACCATCCCTCCGGATCCCATAATCCGTCCTTGAGATGGGCCCTCGAGAGAGTGGAGGGCCATTCCCGAGACAGGGGGACATGTCTCAGGGCCCATAGATCTCTCCTCGAATAAGACAGCGTCCCGGGGAAGATCTTCTTCGTCTAGTCTGATGAAAATAAGATAACAGATAATCAGAGTTGGAAGGAACCTTGTAGGTCATCTAGTCCAACCCCCTGCCCAAGCGGGAGACCCTACACCATTTCTGACAAATGGCAGTCCAATCTCTTCTTGAATGTCTTAAGTGATGATGCTCCCACAACTTCTGAGGGCAAGCTGTTCCATTGGTTGGTTGTTCTCACTGTCAGAAAGTTTCTCCTTATTTCCAGGTTGAATCAATCTCTCCTTGTTCAGTTTCCATCCATTGTTCCTTGTTTTGGCCTTCGGATGCCTTGGAAAATAGCTTGATCCCTTCCTCTCTGTGGCAGCCCTTCACCTATTGGAACACTGCTATCATGTCTCCTCTGGTCCTTCACTAGACTAGCCATGCCCAGTTCCTGTAACTATTCTTCAAGAAGAGGGTGTCAAGCTATTCTCCAAAGCACCTGAGGGCAGGACAACAAGCAATGGGTGGAAATTAATCAAGGAGAGAAGCAACTTAGAACTAAGGAGAAATTTCCTGGCAGTTAGAACAATTAATCAGTGGAACAACTTGCCTCCAAAAGTTGTAAATCAAGGCCCAGGGCCCAGATCAGGCCCATGGGGTGCTTAGATCTGGCCTGCAGGCCTGCCCTGAAAACAGCAAAGAAGTGGCTCTCATTTTCATCTGTCGGAATCTTTTTACTTTTCCAATTTTGTGCAAATACAATTCTAGCTGAGGTTAATATACTTCAGTTCTTATCAGTTCTAATTTAGTGTTTTATGTATATGGTTAAGCGATTCACTGCATCTGATAGGAAATGAAACTTTTCTAAGTCTCAAAAACTGAAATATTTCCAAGGATTAATGGTCTGTAGAAGATTTCCAGACAAGACTTTAGGTATGGAATTGCTGTATCTCGTTGAAGGAATTTTTATGAGGCATCCAGACCTCCTCATCTTACAGTCGGAATTAACTAGTATTTTCCTACTGATTCTTTTGATTTGTGTTTGTGCGTGTGGGAGGAGTAACAGAAAGAAAACTCATTATAGAAGGAAAGATAAAATACCTGCATAATGGGTCTGAGTCAGTGCATTGTGGGTAATGTTTGAAAACCTGAAAAACATTTAATTGCAATAGCAGTTAGACTTATATTTTGCTTCATAGTGCTTTACAGCCCTAAGCTGTTTACAGAGGCAGCATATTTTATTTATTTATTTGATTTGTCAATTGCTTACCAGGTAATAGATATAAGGATAAACATGAGTAAGAATACAGAAAATAGGTATGAATAAATGGGGACAATAGGACAGGGATGGTAGGCACGATGGTGCACTTATGCACGCCCCCTTAAGACTTCTTAGGAATGGGGTGAGGTCAATAATGGTTACTTTGAGGTTAAAGGAGTGAGAGTTAGAGGATGTAACAACAGAATCAGGTAGTGCATTCCAGGCAATGACCACTCTATTGCTGAAGTCGTACTTTCTGCAATCAAGTTTGGAGCAGTTTACATTGAGTTTGTATCTGTTGTGTGCTCTTGTATTGTTGTGGTTGAAGCTGAAGTAGTCATTGACTGGTAGGACATTGTAGCAGATAATTTTGTGTGCTACAAAATGTGTTTAAGTCTAACTGTAGGCGGCGTAGTTCAAGGTTGTCCAAGCCCAAAATCTCAAGCCTGGTGATTTAGGGTATTTTGTTGCGAGCAGAGGAATGTAGTACTCTTCTCGTGAAATATTTCTGGACTCTCTCGATTGTATTAATGTCTGATATGCAGTGCGGATTCCAGACTGATGAGCTGTATTCAAGTATTGGTCTGACAAAAGTTTTGTATGCTCTAGTTAGCAATTCGATATTCCCGGAGGAGAAACTTCGTAAGTTTCTCAACTCTTAATGCCTTTTTGGCAATGCTGTTACAGTGAGCTCTGGTGCTTAGGTCATTTGATATGAGAACTCCAAGGTCCTTGACAGAGTGAGGATCATCAACGAGGTCCAACCACTGCGCCACCGTGGCTCATCAATGCCTTTCTGAAGTTTTTCTTTTGTAAGTGATGGCACTCTGGATCTATGTGAGAATAAGCTATAAGAAGCAGGCTTAACACTCTGAAGTTAATACTGTAGTATGAGAACTATGGAAGTAACTTATGAATAATTTAATATATTATTCATTTTATTGCCAAGGGAAGGAATGACCCAGATTTGACTGGCTTTAGTTAAAAAAGAATTGTTCTTCCACTTCAGGCAAATACTATGGACCTATTATCCACCTCATTTATGGTTTTGAGTCTCTGAATATAATCTGTGTAATTTAGTCTCATATACCCACCAGATATGTTGGACTTTAATCAGGTTGGAGAAAGCTGGTGGATCAAATGCTCAATTAAAGTTCCTGGACCTGGAGCTGCCTGGAGTTGCTTCAACAGTGGAGATGAGTAGCATATCAATGTCATAAATAAATAAATAATGGAGTAGGAATGGCTTATCTTTATCTTAAGGGCAAGTCTTATGTAAGACTTTATGATCAGCCATGTGAAGGTACCTACAACATTTTTAGGGGACCTCCTCATAAAATAATAGTCAAAATAATCCTTCCTTCAGTTTTTGAAGGCCCATGGACCAAAAACAGAGAGAGAGCATAATTTTTCCCGTCAAGTGAAGCAGTTAACACATAAATCAGTGGGAAAGCATCAGGATCTGAAAGCAGGCCCTTGCTAAGGGGAGGAATCTGTTTATAACCATCAGTCTAATGTTTTTCACAGCTGTTTTATGCAGATCAAGGGACTGATACATGAAATGGCATTGTTAGCCAGAGCGTGTAAGATGCCAAGCATCACACTAGAAAGCAGACATTTAGAGACCTGGATGAAAAAATCCACCTACCACAGAGCAGTTTGTTAGAAACATTTCTTATTAAAAGTGACAAGTAAGAAAAAAAATACAGTTTTTGCTTCAGATCAGTGTTTTTCAACCTTGGCAACTTTAAGACATGTAGACTTTGACTCTCAGAATTCCCCAATCAGCATGCAAGATGAGAGTTGAAGTTCACATGCCTTAAAGCTGCCAAGTTTGGAAATCACTGCTTTAAATGCTAAAACACCATAAGATATGTTTCTGAATTTTATAACATTAGCAATTGCATTCTGCATTGTAACATCAAATGATTTGTCGACATAGTTCTTCATACAAAAGTGGTCCAAGTTGTTCAGTTATCAGTAGCAAGACTATTGCATAGCCCCCTGTCCTTTTCTTAATTTTCTTTCAAAATTAAAGTATAATCCCATTAACCTAGAAACTGTGGGCTTTATGAATACCACCAAAACCTTTCCTGGGGTATTTATGAGATTCTCAGTCGTCCAGGTCATGGTTACTCCAAAGGGGCTTTTTCAAGAGGCAACTGGACTTTCTGGTTTTTGAAGATGTTTCGCTTCTCATTCTAGAAGCTTCTTCAGCTCTGACTGAATCTTTCCATTCCCCACCATTCAGTCAGAGCTGAAGAAGCTTCTTGGATGAGAAGCGAAACGTCTTCAAAGAAAAAAAAACACAAAGTCCAGTTGCCCCTTGAAAAAAGTACTTTTGGGATTTTCCTGAAGTACAAATTCTTTTGTTTTCTCTCCCTGAAGCAGTGCGATTAGACTGAATGTGGAGAAAATAAAGAACAGCATAGACACTCTGTAAACAGTCAAACAACAGATCTCAAATTAGCTTTTATTCATAACTTAAAATGGAATGTAAACAGGTTCCCTTAATACTTCAGTGTATCTCTAGACTGTCAATCACTGCCTTCTTTGGAACTAAACCTGTCACTCTGACAGATGAAATTTTCTAGCTTGGGATGGCAAGCTTCCATTGTACCTATTTACACCTCCCAAATGCTTCTCTTCATTTCCCCCCTTGTGATCAGGAAAATAAATCAAAAGGGGGAGGGGTTACATTAACCTGTTCTGAGTGAATGTTATAACATCCAATCATCATTGTAAGCACTAAATTGGTGTATTCAGAAAGAGAAACAAGCACATTAAATTAATTCAGAATTAGATTCCTTTGCCAAGAGGAAGTCTCATTCCACTCAAAACTCTCCTTCTTTTTAAAATTTTCCTGACATATACAGGTAATCCTCATTTAGTCATTGCCTCGTTTAGTGACCATTGGCAGCTATGATGGTGATGAAAAAATAACTTTATGACCAGTCTTCATATTTATGAGCTCTGCGGGTCTGTAAAATGAAGAAAAGCTGATATAAGATCAGAAGCGCAGTTGCAGTTCCATTTAGTGATTTCTTTGCTTAATAACAGAATTTCTGGTCCCAATTATGCTCATTAAACCAGGACTACCTGTACAATGCTGGCTTTTTTTGGGTGAAAGTCATATTTCACAATGTTTTCCCTCCTTTGAGTCATAAGTACATGCAATACACAAATACCTTTAATGTATTCAGTTTTCTAACTGAGATGATACACAATCAGTCACCTGTCCAAATATTGTCACATTTTCTTCGGAATAATTCATTACATGAATTTACAAGCCTTTCTGTTTTGCAAAGAATTTGTGAGTGTGATAGGAATTCAGGGCGCAGCCAATCATTTTGAACCACATTTAATCCTGCCTGTGGCTCTAGGTCAAAAGCAATCATATGGTATATGTCTTGAAAGAACTGATTGATCATAAGCATTGAGGCATGCGAGATACATCACACCAGTTAAAAACCAGGATCCACAAACTGGCAGTCAAACACCACGAACTCAAATCCATAATTTCTACTCAGCACCAGTTCAGTTGGAGCAACACAAAAACCATTGGCCATTGCTACCACCCGCCACGCTCGTGAGTTAATCGATGCCTGGTACTCCACAAACAATTCCATCAACAGACACACTGACCTACAACCAGCCTACAAACCCTTCAGAATCCAAATCAACCGCACAGCCAAGAAACAGCATTGACCCTCAACTAAACCAACCCATGCAATTCCCCACCCCCAGGGGTGGGATTCAAATTTTTTAACAACCGGTTCTGTGGGTGTGGCTTAGTTGGTAGGCATGGTTTGGTCATGTGACTGGGTGGGCGTGGCTTGATGGTCATGTTATTGGCTGGGTGTGGCCAACTCAATATCACTCATATCGAGGCACGCATCTTCACACCTGGCCTCTCATGACTGTGGGGATGCTGCAACAGTCGTAAGTGTGAAAATGATTATAAGTCACTTTTTTCAGTGCCACTGTAACTTTGAATGGTCACTCCACACAAGCAAAGTACCAGCAAAGGAAGGAAAAAAAACTCCAGAGACATTCCAGAGACAGGAAGCCTAGTCCTGCCAAGAATGTAATAAGGGTTAACGGAGAGGCAGTTTCTGTAAGCAACACCAGAATGTTTCCTTCCTGCCTTCCTTACAGGATTAGGCCAGTAATTTCTTCTAACAACTGGTTCTCCGAACTGCTTAGGATTCTACCAGTTCTCATCTAGTGAATAGATGAGAACTGGTAGAATCCCACCCCTGCCCACCCCCCACCAGCAGTTCACCTCCCAACGACCCTGACCTGAGGTAATCTGATAGTAATCTATCAGTTTTCCTGACAGTTAGAACAATTAATCAGTGGAACAACTTGCCTCCAGAAGGTGTAAATGTTCCAACATTGGAAGTTTTTAAGAAGAGATTAGATAACCATTTGTCTGAAATGGTACAGGATTTCCTGCCTAAGCAGGGGGTTGGACTAGAAGACCTCCAAGGTCCCTTCCAACTCTGTTATTCTGTTCTATTCTATTCTATTCTGTTCTACTCTACTCTACTCTACTCTACTCTACTCTACTCTACTCTACTCTACTCTACTCTACTCTACTCTACTCTACTCTACTCATCACAAGACTCATTGATGACTCACAGCTGACCCATCACAAGACTCTCACTTTACACACTCACACCTGAAGCCCTTATAAACAGAAGAACACAGAGACCAACATCCGCTAAACTCTTAGGGGAACTTGGAGGTCTTCTAATCCAACCCCTTGCTCAGGCAGGAAACCCTACTATTTCAGACAAATGGTTGTCTGAAAAACATCCAGTGTTGGAGCATTCACAACTTCTGAAGGCAAGTTGTTTCACTGATTAATTGTTCTGTCAGGAAATTTCTCCTTAGTTCAAGGTTGCTTCTCTTTCCTTGATTAGTTTCTACCTATTGCTTCTTGCCCTGCCTTCAGGTGCTTTGGAGAATAGCTCGACTTCCCTCCTCTCTGGGCTAATCCCTGATTCATATAATGTATGAAAATTCCTCTGGACTCTCCAATTTGAAGAAAGACTGAATTTTCTTCCCTAGGAACTACAACATAGTTAGCAGAAGAGGCTTCACAGTCTCCATGAGCAATATCCGAAGGAATTATTTCAGCTCTGTTGTCTGTTTTTGTACCATCTTAAAAGAAGTGAGCTGAAAATCATAGGCAGGAGTTATACAACATAGCATGTTTAAGAGCCTGAAAAAAGAACAGCTTGTATATAATAAAAACATTATCTTAAATTGTTCCCTTTGCAAGTATAATCACAGACTGATTTTTCTGTTTTGGTTTTGGATCCTCTCCATTTCATCAGACACTTTTGTTTTAATGATATAAAACTGCCGTAGTACAGAATAGCTAATTTACATAACTTACATGTTTTATTGTGGTGTGTTCTCCTGCTTTTTCTAATAGCTATTGGTGTTGTCAGCTTTTTAAAAACGGTACCCTCTTAAAGTGAGAACATAAAATAACAAAGCACATAACACTTTTTTTACATTCTATCTGGAGCGTAAGAACACAGCTATTTATGGGAATTAGTACTGCAGAAATAGGGGGAGTGGTGGAGGGGAAGAGGAGGAGAAGGAGAAGAAGTAGTCATGAATTCTCTTTTCTGTCCACCCCATATGTGTTACACATTGCAGCTGAGAATAAGTGAAGTGATCAAGGGTCTTATGTCTACTTCAACCCTGATGGTTGTCATTAAGTTGTGCTCTGTACAAAGATTCGTCATTTCCTTTGGGAAATAAGTTCTTTTGTTTTGGATTGTTTTCTCTGAAACAAAGTCAGAAAATGCTGCTAATTTTGCCCAGACAGGATGGGCTGTGATATGAAATCCTGTGGGGCCTTCTTTCAGAAGGACGTGTCTGTGAAAATAATCTGTACTTAACCTGCCTTCAAGAATCTCCACCTATAGAAACGATCCTTAGCCATATGTGCATTGCCTAAAAATCCCAATGGTTTATAATGCAGCCCCGAGACCACAAAACCCACAATGCAATGCAGTTGTGCATAAAATAAACAAGGCTATTAACGTTGTTCATTGCAAATGTAGTTTTTGTTGGGAGATTCTAGCCCCCTTGGGGAGGGATTTGAGGGGGTATTTTGTAGAACATCAGGTCTCTGATAATGATAAGCAGAGCTCAGCAGGAATTTAGCCCACCACATTAATATATAACAAATCCACTGTTATTGTAGAATTGTAAAGCTAATTCAGTGACACTACATAAAATAAAAATATGCATACCTATGATTAAATCTACCTAAGTGTTGATGATTCATTTGTCTGGCTGGGCAGACCTCAAAAACAGGAAAATATGTATTAGATTATACATGTATGATCAATCTTTGTTTTGTAAACTTCTATAATCATCACCTCTAAGCTTCTGAAAGTCCCTCAAGACTTGATTATGCCAACAAGCCAGGAGACTCCAGGACATGATTAACTAGTGAGGCAAGTCCATTGCTGTAAACATCCATTTATTCATTTTTCTTCCTTTAGCTTTTTTATAATTTTTTTAAAAATGTTTTCAATATTTGCTAAGGGTGATGATTTTGTATATTTGTTGTTTTAGTTGTGTGGTGTGCTGCTCAGAGTAACTTGCTTGTGATATGGACAACTCTATACATGAAATAAGGAGAGATCCAGAGTGGTATTCAGCAGGTTCTGACCAGTTCTGGAGAACCGGTAGCGGAAATTTTGAGTAGTTTGGAGAACTGGCAAATACAGAAATGCAAATGCTGAAAAAACAATGACTACCCACCTGCATTCAATCGAGGACCTGTATACTGCACGAGTCAAAAAGAGGGCTGTGAAAATATGTACAGACCCCTCACATCCCGGACATAAACTGTTTCAACTCCTTCCCTTAAAACGACGCTATAGAGCACTGCACACCAGAACAACTAGACACAAGGACAGTTTTTTCCTGAAAGCCATCACTCTGCTAAACAAATAATTCCCTCAACACTGTTCAACTATTTACAAAGTCTGCACTACTATTACTGTTAATCTTCTCATCACTCCTTATCACCCATCCCCTCCTACTTGTGATTGTAGGACTGTAACTTTGTCGCTTGTATTCTTACGATTTATGTTGACTGTTTCCTGGTATGATTTGATTGTTGGTTGTACCCTATGACTATCATTAAGTGTTGTACGTTATGATTCTTGATTCTTAATGAATGTATCTTTTCTTTATGTATACTGAGAGTATTTACACCAAGACAAATTCTTTGTGTGTCCAATTACACTTGGCCAATAAAGTATTCTATTCTATACCGCCTCTGACTGGCCCTTGTCCCATCTATTCTCTGCCTCCCGAGTCCCAGCTGATCAGCTGGGTCTTCTTTGGTTGCCTTGCACTGGAGAACAGAGCTGGAAAGCAGGTTAGTGGGGTGGGGAGGGAATGGGGATTTTGTAGCATCCTTCGCCTGCCACGCCCATCAAGCCACGCCATGCTTACCAAGCCACGCCCACAGAACCGGTAGTAAAAATGTTTGAATCCCACCACTGGTCAGAGAATCAACCTAGAAATAAGGAGAAATTTCCTGACAGAATTAATCAGTGGAACGACTTGCTTCCAGAAGTTGTGAATGTTCCAACACTGGAATGTTCCAACATTTTTAAGAAGAGATTGGACAATCATCTGTCTGAAATGGTATGGCGTCTCCTGCTTGAGCAGGGGACTGGACTAGAAGACCTCCAAGGTCCCTTTCAACTCAGTTATTCTAAAGCTTCTAAATCCCAAGCTTAAAAATGAATCTTAAATGAAGGCTCCATATCCTACATGGATGTATATCAAGCAAGTATTGTATTAGAAATTTTGTTGTTTCTCAGAGTGGCTTAGCAAACTTTTCCCTCCAGGACTGCAGCAGAAAAACATCCATAAAAATACCATTCAAATGAATGACTCTCAAATGTACAGTAGAGTCATAAATAAATTCTGCATGGAATGATGACATAATAAAGCAGGAAATTGTTCCTCTGCTGACAACATTTTTATTGATTTTAATTTGAGACCAGAGTTATTCAAGCAAGCTATCTGAAAGGAATGATCGCAAAACTGCTACTTTTTTTCTCTCTCTCCTTCATGGAGCTGTGGAGCCATTAAACTAGGACTAGGAAAAATATTCTCTCATGGAATGTTCTGAACTTCTGACACGGAAATATTCAGAAGGTCCCCTTTCTGAGGTTGGAGTAAATCCATAATTGCAAAGTATTCTGTCATGGTATGTTCCAGATCCACAATATTTCGAATATGCCTGTTTCAAGGTCAGAACAGCCTGTTTAGACTTGGAACAGTTGCCTGTAAATAGTTCGATCCAAAACCCAGCTAACTGGCAGCATTTAATCAACTTTGGCTGATCTTAAAAAGCTAAGCAAAATCAAATTTGGTTAGTATTTGAAAGGGAGGCCACCAAATATTTCTTGATTTGTAGAGGGTGGGGAGGAGGAGGAGAGGAAGAAGAAGAAGAAGAAGAAGGAGAAGAAGAAGAAGAAGAAGAAGAAGAAGAAGAAGAAGAAGAAGAAGAAGAAGAAGAAGAAGAAGAAGAAGAAGAAGAAGAAGAAGAAGAAGAAGAAGAAGAAGAAGAAGAAGAAGAAGAAGAAGAGGAGGAGGAGGAGGAGGAGGAGGAGGAGGAGGAGGAGGAGGAGGAGGAGGAGGAGGAGGAGGAGGAGGAGGAGGAGGAGGAGGAGAAACCACTTCCATGTTTCATAGACATGTCCATAGAATCATTAAGAATCAAATTGCATTTGAGATATATATTTTTAAATTATAGTCTCATGTGACAGGTATAAAAGCAAATGGTGGAGCTTTCATCATCAATGGTTCTCCATATTGAATATGGAATGTCACTTACTAACTGAAACTGCTATGGATTCCCTCTGAAGGAGGAATACAACATAGTGGAGAAGAAATGAGCTTTGAAGGAGAATATTTGTAGCTGGTAGTTGAAATGAAGGGCCCTTGGTACTTTGTTGCAATGATGGTTGGGTACTTGCTTTACAAGAAAGAGGGGCACCAAACAAGAAGCCAGGTGAATGTCTACAAGGATCTGATTTGCCGGCCAGTTTGGGAAGTTAGACAAGTCCTTGTCAGGGTGCTTGGGGTTATTTCTAGTGTTAGACAATGTGGTCTTTTCAGGAAGGCATCAGAGATTAGGAAATCCATTGTTAAAGGGGATAGAATGTTGAGAACATCGATTGATGGAGGACAGAAGTCTCTAAGTTGCAATTTCCTTTATTAGGGCTACCCCTGGATTATTTTGTGAGATGATTCTATTCATTGATTTTATCTGGGCAGAGAAGGTCCATTTGGGTCTCATATAATAAAGCAAAGATGTAGATGTACTATATGCTACATTTTTATTATCTTATGAATGACCGTTGTTTCTGCAGAGCAAACTGTTTGGCAATTGCCACATTCTTTTTCAAAACCTTTCCTTGTTTGTGATTCTTACGAATTTCCCAGGAAATCATAGTTTTGCTGTGTGAGTCAGTGGCTTATCAGTCATGGCATAATTCATAGTGACATTCTCATTCTATGTTGGCTCCCTTATTCCTGCTAGTTAACTAGATGTGCACTGTGTCAAAAATGTCATAAAAAAAAGAAAATAAAGCTTAGACATAATGCAACTTTATAGTTGTACATACACAAAAATATTATTGTACAATAAAATAGATGCCCGTTATTGGCCAGTAGAATTATCTCTGCAAAATTAATCCTTGTTAGTCAGCACTGCATATTTTTCAATTATACTAGGCAACCCATGACCTCTTGGGTCATCCATTCAGAGATATTTCCTTACCTATAAACGAGAAACAGAATGACCATAGATAGACAAACAAGCAGTGGGAACATGAGCAACTTCTGACTCCCTGCCATCTTCCCCACTGACTTTGTGGCAGAGAACTTGGAAATTATTCATCTTCTTCTTTGGCTGACCTGTGGAACTGCTTGCATTTTGCTAAGGGAAGGAGGAAGCTCTGGGTCACAAGGAAAACTGTAGCCCTGCAACCCATCATGCAATTCCCCAAGGATCCCACCAGTGGTGGGATTCAAAAAAATTTACTACCATTTTTACTACCAGTTCTGTGGGTGTGGCTTAGTGGGCATGGTGTGGTTTGGTGGGTGTGGCAGGGGAAGGATACTGCAAAATCTCCCTTCCCACCCCACTCCTGGGGGAAGAAGATTGTAAAATCCCCATTCCTTCCCCACCCCACTAACCTGCTTTCCAGCTCTGTTCTCCTGTGCAGGGCAACATAAGAAGACCCAGCCAATCAGCTCGAACTCGGGAGGCAGAGAATAGATGGGGTGGGGCCAGTCAGAGGTGGGATTGGCCGGTTCTCTGAACTACTCAAAATTTCCACTACCAGTTCTCCAGAACTGGTCAAAACCTGCTGAATACTACCTCTGGATCCCACCCTCAAGGGAGGAAAACTAAACTTATCCAATTCCAGCAACTGATCTTTATATGTTTTAGCCTCCAGTCCTTTATCATCTGCCCTTCTCTGCACTCTTCCTAAAGTCTCAACATCTTTTTTACATTGTGGTGACCAAAACTGGATGCAGTATTCCAAGTGTGGTCTTATCAAGGCCACCTCGGTTCATTTGTCAACTGCCAGCATCTCCCAGACAGCTACTATTTCACCAGCAGTCATCAGAGGCATTCCCCTGCCTACTGCTGTTAAGAGATTTCAGATTTCAGGCTCAGTTCCAAAGCAGCCAATTGGCACTCACTTATCAGGCCTTGCTGCCAGCCAGTTGAGTGCAGGGACAGAGGTAGGTGGAAAAGAGGGCAGAAATCTTCACTTCAATCTTCCCTTGTACCATGCAACCTACAGATTTCTGGGAAGTGTAGTCAGAAGGCACGGTGGTACTGAAGCAGCCACAATTTCCCCAAATTTTATTCCCATGGGAGTAATAGGTCTTGTCATTCTGTAAATTAGCCCATTTGAGTTTCCTTGGTCTATTAATTGTTGCCCTATACCTCACAATTTCACTTAATTTAAATTATAAACAGCCACAAGAATGTTAGTAATCTATAAAGGTAGCTCAGAACTGAGGAAAAAAAATCTGGATTCATTCGTTGATTTCCAGATCCTTGTTGGAGGTTAGAACGAAAGTGCATATATTTAAGGCTATGGTTTTCCCAGTTGCAATATATGGTTGTGAAAGTTGGACCATTAAGGAAGGGTGAGCACCAAAGAAGTGATTCCTTTGAACTATGGTGCTGGAGAAGACTCCTGCAAGTCCCTTGGACTGCAAGGGGATCAAACCGGTCAGTCCCAGAAGAGATCAACCCTGACTGCTCTTTAGAAGGCCAGATCCTGAAGATGAAACTCAAATACTTTGGCCACCTGATGAGAAGGAAGGACTCATTGGAGGAGAGCCTAATGCTGGGAACGATTGAGGGCAATAGAAGGAGGGAACGGCAGAGAATGAGGTGACTAGTAGACGTGAACTTAAATGGACTCCAGAAGATGGTAGAGGACAGGAAAGCCTGGAGGAACATGCTGTCACAATGGGTTGGACACGACTTAACAACTAACAACAACAACAACAACAACAGAATAGCAGAATGAACTGATCACTGGGTTGCATAATGCAGAGTTGCTCTGAGTTGCTGATGGATTCGTTCTAATGATTCCAGCCCAGATTGTAACATTTACTGAGCAATATGAATAATTCATCTGTGGAGTTGTACTACAGCAAGAGATAAGGGAGATTATGGGTCCAGAAGCAAACAGAAAGCCAATGGAATTGACATAAAATTCGAGTCATGTTTTTTCCTTCAGAGAACATCAGTCAGTCAGAAAAAATCTGACTGTACATTTTGGATCAATTAAAGCAATAGATACAGCCTCCATAAAGGATATATTCTACTCTTATCGGATATATTCTAGTCTATGAACAACTGAATAGCAGAAACCAAGCTGTTCTTCAGAGGTCAGACCAGAGGTGGTATTCAGACCAGTTCAGAGAACCAGCAAATACCACCTCTGACAGGAGATTTTACAGTATCCTTCCCCTGCCATGCCCACCAAGCCACGCCCACAGAACCGGTAGTAAAGAAATTTGAATTCCACTACTGGGTCAGACCACAACAAATTCATTCCTTCAGTACCCAAGAAAAGTGAAGATGGATCAGGGGTGCCCCAAATTCTCACCCATGAGTGCAGCCCATATAAAAGTGACTGAAATATCCTTAGTGAATGGGTATCTCTGTTTTTTTTCTGTTGATTTAAGATTAACAGATAAATTTGAGATTTATCTTGACATTTAGATTTGCTAATGCCAAATTGAATCTAAACACTCATCTTTCACTTTAGTTGCAAACAGTAGGAAAAACTGTGTGTGTGTACCACCTTTATTAAGGTGATATTTCAGCCTAAAACTGATTCAGTAGTCTCATGTGAATCAAGTTAACATGGTGTCTCCATGAAACAGCAGTCTCCTGGTACTATGTCCAAAGTTCAGTCTTCAGGTTGGACTGAAAACAAAGAAAAAAGAAAAGAAGGAAGGAAGAAAAAGAAAGAAGAAAAAAATAAAAATAAAAAGTGCATTATTTTCATTAAAGATCAATGGCCAAATATATTGATTATGGCAAGTCATTGGAATGATTCATGGAATCTATGCAATAAAAATTCAAAGAGTGTTAAGTTCTAAAGCAGAATTAAAATTATTTCAATGAATACAATTAATCATTTGCTCAGAAAACCCTGAAGATGCAGCCACAACCAGTTTCTTAAAAACTAACTGCAGAATCATTTCTGGCTCAGGATCAATTCCTTGGGTGAGGATAACAGATAACAGATAATCAGAGTTGGAAGGGACCTTGTAGGTCATCTAATCCAACCCCCTGCCCAAGCGGGAGACCCTACACCATTTCTGACAAATGGCAGTCCAATCTCTTCTTGAAAGTCTCAAGTGATGATGCTCCCACAACTTCTGAGGGCAAGGTGTTCCATTGGTTGATTGTTCTCACTGTCAGAAAGTTTCTCCTTATTTCCAGGTGAAATCTCTCCTTGTTCAGTTTCCATCCATTATTCCTTGTCTGGCCTACTTGAGTTTTGGAGAATAGCTTGACCCCTTCCTCTCTGTGGCAGCCCCTCAACTATTGGAAGGCTGCTATCATGTCTTCCCTGGTTCTTCTCTTCACTAGACTAACCATGCCCAATTCCTGTAACCGTTCTTCATATGTTTTAGTCTCCAGTCCCCTAATCATCCTGGTTGCTCTCCTCTGTACTTTTTCTAGAGTCTCAACATCTTTTTTGGAATATCAACAGAATCTCGTTCAGAAATATAAGGGTCCTTCTCCAAATATCCACTACCCTTGAAACCAAACTAGACATGTCTAATATTGTGATTCCAGTTCCAAGAACCTTCCAGAAGGACTATGTTGAAGCAGACATGTATTTGGTCTTCCATCATCAAAAATATTGAGCATGATCCCAAATTTAGTAGCCTGAAAGATATCCACAAAGCAGTGACCAAGTTGCCTCCTGTAAAAATGAAACCCAAGAACTGAAAGCAAACGATCAAGATGTCATTGGCCTAATTTTAACACAAACAAACAAGCACAAGCATTTACCACTCAGAAGAGTTGTATTCAGAGGTGGTATTCAGCTGGTTTGGGCCCATTCTGGTGTACTGGTAGCAGAAAATTTGAGTAGTTCGGAGAACCAGCAAATACCACCTCTGGCTGGCTCTGCCCTCCTGCTCCTGCCATTCCCTGTCCTATATTCCCTTGTTTTTCAGCTCAGCTGATTTGCATGGCAGAGTGGATTGCCGCGCCTCAGCTGAGCTAAAAAACAGCTCAGTTCACCAGCGCTGACTTTTCCTACCAGTTCTTTGAGTGCTGCGCGCTCAAAGCATGTTCTCATAGAACCGGTAGGAAAAGCTTTGGAATCCCACCACTGGTTCTATTGAATAACACCAAGCAAAGGCAATTGGGGCAGGGAAGCCAGTTTTCTTGCTAACAATCCCATAATAAAACTGACAGTTGTATTCCTCTCAAAGTTCATTTTAGAACAAAACAGGACAGAACAGAATAACAAAGTTGGAAGGGATCTTGAAAGTCTTTAGTCCAAGCCGTGCTCAGGCAGGAAACCCTACATCACTTCAGACAAATGGTTTTCTAATCTCTTCTTAAAAACTTCCGGTGTTGGAACATCCACAACTTCTAGAGACAAGTTGTTCCACTGATAAATTGCTCTGTCAGGAATTTTTTTTTCTTAGTTCTAGGTTGCTTCTCTCTTTGATTAACTCATTCTTTTTTTCCCCCTTTTCATTATTTTCAATGTCTCAGAAAATCTTGGCACAACACAAACAAGTGCCGTTACTTCTTAAGTTTATCTTTAATTTAGAAAGGCTGTAATAAAAATAGCAATCTTCTTATTTTCAGCCTAGGGGAATTGATTTCTAAGTAAAATATGTGATATTTATGGGAAGGGCAATTAGAAAGAAAGCTCCTCTGGGTTGGCTCCTTTGAATTTTATTAGAGACTGTAAGGAGCAAATTAAAGAGGATTTTAGTGGAGGATATTTGGAAGCTCAGAAGGCAGTGTTTTAACTGTCATGAATATATATCGCTTGGTCTTTCTAGAATTCTGATAGTATAAGGTAATCGAGAAACATAATTTCCTTATTTTTGCTTCAAAATATCTTGTAAGCCTTTGGCATTTGTCATAAGGGCCTGAAATGTGCTGAAGAATGTGCAGTGCTTATAATAGGATCTTGCATCCTACGTTGTACCTAGTTACGATTTGATGTTTCAGTTCCACCCTGGGAGGGAAGGATATGGTGTGCTGCCTACCACAGAAATGAAATCCTTCAGTTAAGGATTTATTGCCTTTCCATTAAAAATACATAATTTGTTCTTGTCAGGTGCAAGGAACCAAGAACGACACAAGGAATTACTCCAGAGCAGTTTATTGTTACTCGCCTTTAGACAAGAAACTTGCCAGACTAAAGTACAAATCTGTGTAAATGTTAAGATATACAGGTAGTTCTCGACTTAGGACCACAATTGAGCACAAAAATTATGTTGCAAAGCAGGGGTGGGATTCAACCAGTGTTACTACAGGTTCAGTGACTATATTTTGCACGTGCATGCATGTTGTGCGTGCTTGCGTCCCTGACATGTGCTGTGCACGCGTGTAAAAAACCTTAATCTGTGCCACCTGGACAGCTGAAAAGCGCTGCGCAGCATTTGAAAAGCCACTTTTTCCCTGCATTTTCAACCTCAGCCGTGCCATGCAAAGCAGCTGAGATTGAAAAAGCAGGAAATAAAGGACAGATAAGAGCCCAGGCGGATGGGTGGGCCAAATAGCAGCAAATACAGAACCGGTTCGGTGTCTGCTGCTCTTCAGAGCTATCGGTTCTATAGAGCTGGGCAGAACCGGTAGCATCCCACCCCTGTTGCTAAGTTGAGACATTTCTTAAGTAAGTTTTGCCCCATTTTACGATCTTTCTTTCCTGCAGTTGTGAAATTAACAACACGGCTGTTAAGTGAATCTGGTGTCCTCATTGACTTTGCTTGTCAGAAGGTTGCAAAAGGGGATCACATGACCCCAAGAGACTGCAGCTGTCATAAAAATCAATCAATTGCCAAGCATCCAAATTTTGATTGTGTGACCATGGAGATGCTGCAACTTCGTCAGTGTGAAAAATGGCCATAAGTCACTTTTTCCAGTGCTGTTGTAACTTCAAATGATCACTAAGTGAACTGTTGTAAGTCAAGGACTACCTGTACTTTGTGAAATGTTAGGGAAGGTCCACCCTGGTTTTTTTCCTAAATACCAAAGACTCCACACTGATCTGTCTCTTTGCCCTTTGGGAAGGAACTCCTTCCTCCTATGACTCTGGAGTACGTTCCATCACAGTTCCGTCTAAAATGGCATAATCAATAACCACCCATTGAATTTATGATTTGTAAAATTTCCTGAATGATGCTATATATTTTTCTCAAATACTTTTGAAGGTTTTTTTTTTGTTAACATGCACCACATATGGTAAAGTGTTGCTTGAATTCTAAAGCATTTCAGCATTTATTATTACATGATTTATCTCTCTATATTGCAAAGCAAGCTATTTGTTCTGGCTAATGGAACGGATTCAGTCCCAAACAGTAGAACATAAATATTGGAAAGAGCTGACCTAGCTAATAGGTTTCATAGATATTATGGCACAGGAACCCAAAAAAAGGACAAACATTTAAATGGGAATACTATAAGACACGTTTGATGAATATGTGGAATCTTGAAAATATGAGAAAAATAATTTATATGAGAAATAATATACAAGAAAAATAATGTCCAAGAATTTCATTGCTGGCATTTTAAAAAAATGCTTTTTTTGTTGAAGCTAATTATAGTAAGAAAGTCAGATATGCAGATATGGTTCATTCAGATCCCATGAATAGAGATTAAGGACACAGCAAGATTAATTTGATGAAGGCCAGAATATACCATATACCTATGGATAATCTATATCTAATAGATTATTAGAACAATAAAAACTGACCTCAAAAATGTGGGAGGCCTTCTAAGAAATATGCCAGAATTGGCAATACTTATACAGAATTAAGGCCACCTGTTTGGCACATACTGTATCTATAAAATATGTTATTCAGAAATGACAGAGACACAGAACAAATGAAAAATGAATGATAAAATGGATACAAAACTTCAAAGAGACAGTCACAGTACAAAAATAGGAAGAATTACTTGTAGACTAACATGGACTGATAACATCACAATATGCTTCTTACTGAATTATTAATTTGGTCCAGCTGGTGACCAGATCAAAAAGACCATCTTGTATATAAAATTTCAGAAGGATGATTTGCTGGAACAATAGCTATAGATATATGCAATGCAGAAGAACCATTGATATTCCAAGGACTTTAGTGACACATTCTGATTTTTCCTTCATATTAAGAAAAGTATAGAAATTTAAAGCTCGTTCTGAGCTAATCTGATTGCTTTTCCCTCTTGCTTTCTAAACAAAGTTGAAGGGGAGAGAATCTTCATGTAGCTTCAAAGCCTTCCTTCCTGTGAAAGTCTCAGAAGACTTTTCCCATCCCCAGAGTCATATGCTACCCATTCAAGGTTAGGTCTTGTAGTCTTCCGACCAAAGCAGAGGTTGGGGTTATTTGTTGGGAGTTTCTCCATGGAAACTAATGCTG
Source organism: Bungarus multicinctus (assembly GCA_023653725.1). Lineage (NCBI taxonomy): Eukaryota > Metazoa > Chordata > Lepidosauria > Squamata > Elapidae > Bungarus > Bungarus multicinctus. The sequence goes on from CM042834.1 coordinate 258,885,452, forward strand.
GGTACTTTGGAAATGGGCAGCCTTTGAAGTTTCTCTGCTATTCTTATTAAGGAGCTCCTGGTAACCTGTAAGAGATGTGGGCATTATCTTTCTTGGCTTGTATGCTTTTTATGCTTTTAAATCTGTTTGCTTGAACTAATAATTAAGTTTTAAATCTCTTTAGTTAGGTTATTGTCTCTGGATCCAAAAGAACCAATTGCCTGGACACCTGGTAGAAAGTTAGCACCCACCCCTCTTCTAGAAAAATGAAATATTTTGAGAAATATTTTTAAAAGGCAGAATAAAATATTTCCCCTAAAAGAGAAATAAAAAATCTTAAGGGAGAGAGAAACTCAGAGTCCCAGTTCTATGCCCCCAAGCCAAGTTTTTAGAAATGCAAATTTGGTAATCCATTCAAGACAGGATATTATGAAACAAAGGCAGGATTAGCTGTCGCTCAAGATCCAAACCAGGACAAAGCCATTAAGCCAGGGGTGGGATTCTACCAGTTCGCACCTATTCACTAGAACTGGTTGTTAACATTCTAAGCAGTTCGGAGAACCGGTTGTTAGAAGAAATTACTGGTCTAATCCTGTAAGAAAGGCAGGAAGGAAACATTCTGGTGTTGCTTACAGAAACTGCCTCTCCGTTAACCCTTATTACATTCTTGGCAGGACTAGACTTCCTGTCTCAGGATCTTTTCTGGAGTTTATTTCCCCTCCTTTGCTGGTACTTTGCTTGTGTGGAGTGACCATTCAAATTACAATGGCACTGAAAAAAGTGATTTATGACCATTTTTCACACTTACAACTGTTGCAGCACCCCCACGGTCATGAGAGGCCAGGCAAGGAGATGCATGCCTCGATGTGAGTGATATTGAGTTGGCCACAACCAGCCAATAACATGACCACCAAGCCATGTCCACCCAGTCACATGACCACCAAGCCACGCCCATCAACTAAGCCATGCCCACAGAACCAGTTGTTAAAAAATGTGAACCCCACCCCTGCATTAAGCCATAATAGGAATTGCTCAACACCCTTTCAGAACACAAGCCTCTTCATTGCATCATCTCAGCAGTCCAAATTTCAACCAAACCTGAGAGCTCGGACAACCTATACAGCCAGCTATGACCCCTACCTGACCCCATGGGAGTCTGACAGCAGCCAATAAATACATGTTCTTACACAGGAACTGATGTAATCACTGCCCTGATTCTTGGCCAAACAATATAATATATAAACTAAGCCACGTTTTCCTATTTGTAGGTGGGGGCACAGCATTAAAAGAGCTAAGTTGTGCATTGCGCAGCGTTGGCCAAGAACATTCCATGAAAACCAGTACAGATGCAGCATAATTAATGCATTTGATTGCAGTTGTTCCCCATTTGTTTTAATAAAGCAAAATATTTTATCTTCTTTCCAAATGTTAACTGTGACAGGAACAATTGGACTTTAAATGTGTTAAGCATTATTTAAATATTTGAGAATCAAACAACTTCAAAAATCACAACCCAGAGCAGAAGCTAGGAAAATTGTCTGGCAAGTGTGACATTTACCATGGTTTTCAGATTTGTTCAGAACGTTACCGTGGTTTCAGATTTGTCGCATTTTCCTGTTTAGAAAGATATATAAAATTAAGATTATAGTAAAATTAAGATTAAAGGCATTTCAACATTGATGGGAGAAGACAAAAAAAAAATAGAAGAAAAAGACCATATACAGAAATGGTTTATTTGGACTTTAACTTCAACTGATTTGGAAAAAAGATTAGTATGTTGCTATCATTGTGAATTGTTACAAGTTGATAAATCTTACAAAAACTACCTCACAAATTATTGTGTTCTATGCATCAGACCTTGCAAATTCTTTTTGAAAAAAAAAGTAAGATTACTCATTGACTATAGAGAGAAATTAGAGGATTAGAGAAATTGCAATGAATGGTTGTGAGTCAAGGCTTACCTGTAAAGCAAATTTCCCCAAATATTGTGGTAGCTTTGAGGATCTGCAGATTTGGTAGTCATTTTGATTTCATGGTGTTGTTGAATACAGAGAACAAGGTCGGGCAAGACTGAAATGAAGGCAGTGAAGAGTTTTGGAACAGGATTGAAAATAGTCATGACAGCTAGTTGCCAGTTTTAATTTATAATAGATCGTGCAAATGATACTGTTGTTAGGAAGGATAGTAGCTTTTGTAACAAAAACTTTAATTCAGGTAGTCAAATAGATATAGTCCATTAATAATCTCTGATTATTTGAAATGTTTCTTTGAGATTCTTTTCTCAAGGAAAATTTTACTGATTCCTCCAATCAGTAAAAGTAGAGGAATTTCCTGAACAGCCAGAGAAATAGGAATAATACATGTAAATTATAAAAGGGAATTTCTATTTCTTTTTTCAAATATCTAATGAAGGTCATGACGTGTCAAATCACCAACACATGGTTATCCCTAGAAAAGTTTATTTTATTATCCTAAACAGGAAACAATTTCTGTTATATTTAAGCTTATCCCTCAAATGCTAAAAAGTAAACTATTACTTTTCTGTTGATGCTGCAGACATTCTGTTTCTACTCATTGCATGGACTAATCAATTGCAGGCTATATTTTCCACTTGCTTGCACATCAAATACAATCAGGAAAAAATAATTAGAAGCTTTTCAAAGTAAACAAAAGAACCATCCTCTTTAAAAAATGCAAATTACTTAAATCTTTTTACATGGGATATCATGTAAAGTAGGGCTATTTCTGAATGCAACTTTTTTATTATTATTATAAATGTGCTTTAGAATATAATCCTTTGAGCAATTCAAGGATTTTTTTTAAATCTTGTAAAAATAAAAAAGCAAATAAGAGTTCAGGATAATGAGATTTATTTTGCAAGTGGAGACACAATGTAGTTAAATCACAGCTGTTTTTCCTGGGCTATGTCCCAGATTATCTGGTAATCATTTGTGAAGTCTGATTCCATACATCATCTTGGGTGGCAAATGTGCCAAGGATGGCTTTATTTCTAGGAAATTTCCCAAGAGTGACAGTTTAAGAACTTTAGGGCCAATCCCCACTAAAATTAAACATTTAAAAAGTTCTCTTGATTGCAGAAGAAGAGTTTCTTCACCAACGGGACTTGAAAATGACTTGATGAGTTTTGCTATTTGCCACTATAATTATTTGTTATTTTAATCTAACATTTTAAGTGATGTCCAGAGATTTAAAAAAAACACCAATTTATTTAGGTTTACCTGCAAATATGAGAGTGAGCAAAAAGAAGAGCACACATTGGGGAGATTTCCAGATCTATTTGTATCTTCTTTTCTTCAAGGAGGTTAAAAATATTTTCCTAGAATCTCTTTCTATTATTCTCATAAAAGCAAAACTGAGAGATGGGCTCGACTTTGGGAAAGTAAACTAAGTGAGAGCCAGTTTGGTCTACTGATTAAGGCACCAGGTTAGAAAGCAGGAGACTGTGAGTTCCAGTTCTGTCTTAGATATGGCAGTCAGCTGTGTGATTTGGGGTTAGTCTCTCTTAGCCCAACCTTCCTTACAGGGTTATTGTCAGGGGTGGGCTGCTACTGATTCACCCAGGTTCGGGCGAACCGGTAACTAATTTTATCATTTTTACTCACGGGACCGCCTACTGCCAACATCGGCCTCCTGCTGGCCAGTACGCTCCCACAGGGTGGGCCTCCTCGGGGTACCGCCAGCTGGGCAATGCCGGCTGGCAGCTCCGAGGGTACGGGCCTTCTCTGCGGGGGCACCCTCCCTCTGGAATGAGCTTCCTACAGAGATACGGGCCATCACTGACCTAAGGGCCTTCCGGCACGCACTGAAGACCCACCTTTTTCAGCAGGCCGGTCTGGCCTAGTCCCATTAGTAGGGTTTTAATTTTTAAATCTTCATTTTTATCGGGGTTTTATTGATTTTACTTTTTAATTTCAGCCATGCATTTAATTCTCTTTTAATTCATTTTAAAATTTATATGGGTTGTATTTTATTATGGCTGTTCACTGCCCTGAGTCCCTATTTGGGAGAGGGGGCGGTATAAAAGTTTTAATAATAAATAAATTACTGGTTCAGTGAACTGATAAATCCCACCCATGGCTGGCCCCACCCAACCCACACTGCCAGGTAAGTACAGGGCCTGCACAGAGGCTTAGCGAGGATAAAAAATGCCCGTAGGCTCTGGAAGGTTGGAAACAGGCCATTTTCACCCTCCCAGAGGCTTGAGGAAAGCCTCTAGAGTGTGGGGAGGGCAAAAAACAGGCCTCCTGGAAGTTCCAGAAGGTCAGAAATGGGCCAGTTTCCTGCCTCCGGAGGCCGTTTTCACCCTCCCGGAGGCTTGAGGAAAGCCTCCAGAGCCTGGAGAGGGTGAAAACATCCCCCTACTGTGGTGCAGGAGGCCGACTAGGCCACGCCCACCATGGCCACGCCCACCCAGCAACTGGGCAGAGAACTGGTTGCTGAAATTTTTGAAGCCCACCCCGGTTATTGTTGTGGAGAAAATAGGAGAAGGAGAGTGTGTTGGATATGTTTGCTGCTTATGTAGTCCAAAGCCAACTCTTCCTTGCAATAATATTTACTTGCAGGAGCAATATCCTTGCATGTATATTGCAAAAGAAAGATAGGTCTATTAAAAGAAATTTGGATTTACAATCTGCAGTCTCTTGTGCAGATAGTCCTTGACTTATGACCCCCAATTGGACCAGGCTTCCATTTGCTAAGCAGAGTGGTTGTTAAGTGAGTCGTGCCTGATTTTACAATCTTTTTTTTCCCACAGTCGTTAAGCAAATCACTGAAGAGGTTAAGTGAATCCGGCTTTCCTCATTGCCTTTGCTTCTTGAAAGCCAGCCGGGAAAGTCGCAAATGGCGATCACAGCTGCAACTGTCATAAATATATGCCAATTTCTGAGCACCCTAATTTTGATCGCATGACTATGGGGATGCTGCAATGGTCATAATTGTGAGGACCAACTGTTAGTTACTTTAAACCAGGGGTGTCCAAGTCAAGCCCAGTAGGTCGGATCCAGCCCGCAGGGTGCTTAGATCTGGCCCGTGGGCCCAGCCTGAAAACAGCAAAGGACTGGCTTGCGGTGCCTCTGCTAGCAAAAACAGAGCTCGGGAGGGCCTCCCCAAGCTCCGTTTTCACTGGCAGGCTGTCATGGCCGAACATGGAGCCTCAATGAGTGCCATTAAGCTGGCCACACCCATTCGGCCATGCCCCCCACGTGGCCCCTTGAGGTCAAACACAATTCTGATGCAGCCCTCAATGAAATTGAGTTTGACACTCCTGCTTTAAACGAATGGTTATTCTGAGGATTATCTGTAGATTTGACCCATGAGCTTTCCTCCTGAGGTAAAGCTTTGTTCAGTGGATTGGCTGAGTCCTTTAATTCTGTGACAGTGTACGTCCGTGATTATACTGAAGGAAGATTGTAAATTCATTTCTGAGCAACATTCCATACCCACTCAGTTTCCCCCCTCCCCCTCAAACCAGCCAGTCTATTTTCTCCGACAGGTTCCTAAAAATGGCACAAGGGGAATATTAACCAAGTCATAAATACTACATGGTTGTTTCTTACAAGTCTAGCACTGAATTCTGGAAAAGTGCCTATAAGTCCACTAATTTATAAACCTTTGGGATTAGACAGATCTCATTACTGAGGAGAAAAAAAATGAAAAATTATCTTCCAAACATCGGCGAGGGGGCGGGGAGATGCTAAACTGCTGTAGATAACTAAACCTGCATAAGGTGAACATTTTTTAAAGAAAGTACTGAATGAAAATTAGATGCAAAACAGAAACAGACTATTGTTAAAGAGAGAGGAACGTTTTAAATGCCTTTATTCAGATTGTTGTAACTTTGAAGCAGTGGTGGGATTCAAGCATTTTTACTACCGGTTCTGTGGACGTGAGTTGGTGAGCGTGGCAGGAGAAGGATACAGTAAAATCCCCATTCCCTCCCCACCCCACTAACCTGCTTTCCAGCTCCATTTTCCTGTGCAGGGCAACAAAAGAAGGCCCAGCTGATCCGCTGGGACTCAGGAGGCAGAGAATAGATGTAGGTATGTGCCGGCTCTCTAAATTACTCAAACTTTCTGCTACTGGCTCTCTAGAATTGGTCAGAACCTGCTGAATATCACCTCTGCTTGGAAGATCAGTTTTGTCTTCACTTTAACAACTTTACTTAGAACTTCACTTTCAACAACTTTAAGAGAGTCCCTTTCAGAAGTAAGAGGCAGCTGCTACAGAATCAAATAATCAAGGGAACAATTTATACAACCACAAGGTCTGAATCTTGTGTGTCTGTCTTCCACCCCTACACGTTCCTTGACCTTGAATATGGTGGCCACATCACCTGATGCTTTGATAAAGGTCTTGCTGATTTCAATTTCTTTGCGTCTGGCCTTGCCAGTGAATAATCTCACAGTTTCTAAAATCTTGGACTTTGAGCTGATTGAAACTGTGGTTTTTTTTTTTTTTGCAATTGTGCAAACATGACTGTATGACTTTGAACAGTCTGCCAGATTGATGAGTGAGCTTGCTGAAAGTCATCTCAGATAGTTTTATTATCTAATAGGCCAAGTATCATTAATGCAAAGTTCCAGCTCCTCGTATAATTTAAAAAAAACTGGCAAGCTCTTTTCTTAGACCAACTAAAATTGTTAACTTATTTTTAATAGGAGGGTTGGTAAGATCATTTTGGGAAGAATTGGACTGATCTGTCTGCAGATACTCATGTTGCTCCTACCTTCCTACTTTTCTGCTCATGTTTGCTTTCCACCCACGCTGAGACACACTTTTCCCAGCACAGATTTTTTTAAAATAATAGTATAATCCGATTTCTTCATTTTTAATGAGTGTAGGGCCAACTCATAACCACATGGTTTGTTGATTGATTTGATAACAGCTAACAGAACTATCTGAGACCATTTGCAGCAACTGTTATGGCCTGACTCAGTGTAGATACGTGCATATCTAATTTTGCACTTATGAGTTGAAATATAGTTGTTTTTATCAGGTTTGCCCTTTGGTTCTTCGATTTAGCTCTCCATTTTTTATTTTTTTTTAAAAAGTCCATTGCTGAAAATAGCATGCAAAATTTATTATACAAGGTCATATTGCTTGGAAAAATATATATTTATTAATCAAATTTATATGCTGCATCTCTTGCTGCCCAAAATGACTCTGAGAGGCTTACAATGTAATAAAAATGGAAATATAAAAACAACTATAAATATAAAACTAAATTAAAATTGATATATATATATACATATGCAGGTCTTGGCGTGTTCGGGTCTTTTCCTGTGTAAGATTGAGAGTATCTTGGCAACGTTTCAACGAGATCTCACTCGCCATCTTCAGGAGATCTCACTCGCCGTCTTCAGGCTGGTGCTTTCGGCTTCATGCTTGTACGAGCAAAGCACGAAGCCGAAAGCACCAGCCTGAAGATAGCAAGTGAGATACTCTCTGCCAAGATACTCTCCATCTTACACGGGAAAAGACCTGAACACACCAAAACCTGCATACCTGTACCCATGAAAATCTACAAAAACAAATATACATACATACATACATACATACATACATACATACATACATACTAAAGTTTTGTTGTCTTTTTTAAACATTTCAACTGGTAGAAAATTTGAGAAAAACTAAAACATAGATTTATTAATTCCTACTAATAGGGAGGAACATCAGTATAAAATTTTAAGAAAGGCCTACAGTAAATGTAGAAAATGTAATGAAAAGCAATTTGAACCCCAGAAGATATTATTCCCTTACTAAACCCATCCAACTTGGATCTAGGACAACTCACCATGGCTGACTCATCCTGGCCTACTCACCTCTGTCATCTCACCACAAGATAACTTGCTGTAGAACAATGCACTGATGGACAATTCAACCAGAGGTGGTATTCAGCAGGTTCTGACCAGTTCTGGAGAAGTGGAAATTTTGAGTAGTTCAGAGAACTGGCAAATCCCACCTCTGACTGACTCCACCCCCATCTATTCTCTGCCTCCCAAGTCCCAGCTGATCGGCTGGGTCTTCTTTTGTTGCCCTGCACAGGAGAACGGAGCTGGAAAGCAGGTTAGTGGGGTGGGGAGGGAATGGGATTTTGCAGTAACCTTCCCCCAGGAGTTGGGAGGCAATGGGGATTTTGTAGTATCTTTCCCCTGCCATGCCCACCAAAGCATGCCACGCCCACCATGCCATGCCCACATAACTGATAGTAAACATTTTTGAATCCCACCACTGAATTCAACACAGCATAACTCAAGAGAGGGATAAGTTAATTGCAGTTTGGACTCCACGTTCTAGTTCTCCCCAACCTTGAGGACTTCTAACTTGAGAAGGTTCAATCAAACCTTAAGCAACACAAGGCCTGCTGCAATTTACTTGTTCCTCTCTTGAGTTAAGGGGTCTTTGGTTCTTTCTGAGCTTTCTTGCTTTCTTGCAGATGTTTCATTACCCTTAACTAGATAGATAATATGTGTTAGTCAGATGATGATGATCAGATGGTGTTACCTAGTTAAGGGTAATGAAACATCAGCAAGAAATCAGGCAAGTTCAAAGAGCACCAAGGACCCCTCATTTTCAACCCTGAGCTACAAATATTCTTCTTCATTGGTTTCTTGAGTTATGACAATTCACTTGTTCCTCTCTTGAGTTGTCCTGCAACAAGTTAGCCATTGCAAGGCAGCTGGGGCAAGTCAGTTGCGGCAAGACAGCCGGGGCGAATTATTCCATTCTACTCATCTTCTGCTGTAGTCAACCTCCACTTCTGGAAGCAGACTTAGCTTGATTGAAAACTATGTAATTTTTTTTACTGCTTTCTATTTTTAAAAAATGTTGTCCTTGAATATTTAATCCTCTGTAGGAGATATAAAAGTACATTTTGTATTGCTTAAAACGTTTTAGAGGGGACATGGGGGTCAAATGGTGACATCAGCAGAGGATGCAGAACTGAATATTTTGCCCTATTGGTTTTGGGAAGTCAAATAAATGTGTCAAAATGTTTGTAGAGTCTATTCGTGAATGTTTAATTTTAGAACGGAAAACCTACATTTCATGTAGGGTGGAGAAAGGGAGCGAGGAATTACAGTTACATAGGTTTTCAATCCCTGGTTCTTGAGTTGACCATAATCATCTAGTTCAAGGGTCTCCAAGCTTGGCAACTTTAAGACTTGTGGACTTCAACTTTAAGATTTCAACTTTAAGACTTCAACTTGTGGACTTCAACTTTAAGACTTGTTGGACTTTAACTTTAAGATTTCAACTTTAAGACTTCAACTTGTGGACTTCAACTTTAAGACTTGTGGACTTCAACTCCCAGAGTTGAAGTCCACAAGTCTTAAAGTTGCCAAGTTTGGAGACCTCTGATCCACAAGTCTTAAAGTTGCCAAGTTTGGAGACCTCTGATCTTAAAGTTGCCAAGTTTGGAAACCTCTAGTTAATACATCTGGTTAATAACAAGGGGATGGGCCATTTAATTTGAAGGTAATCCTAGACTCGCAACCACAATTGGAACTAGAATTTCCATTGCTAGCAAGGCGGTTGTTTAAGTGAGTCACACTCAATTTTACAACCTGTGTGCTGTGGTTATTAGCTGAATCACTACAGCAGTTATGTGAATCATGCAGTCATTAAGTGAATCCATCTTTTCCCATTGACTTGTCCGAAACTGGCTATGAATGGTGATCATATGACTCTGGGACACTGCAACTTTCATAAATATGTGCTGTTTACCAAATATCTGGATTTTAATCAGGTGGCTGTGGGGATCCAGCAATGGTCATAAGTGCGAGGACCAGTCATAAGTCACTTTTCAATGCCATTGTAATTTTGTATGGTTACTAAACAAATGTTTCTAACTCAAGGACTACTTATACATAGCTGCACCTTTGATCCGACAGTACTCTTCTTCTGTGCTTATCTGGCCAACCTCCTTCTCTACAGAGAGATGATTAGCAAACTTCTAAGTCAAGTGTAATTCATGCATTTCTCTCCTGTAAGCTGCTGGAACTGGAAGTGACGGTGTTTCTGTGCCATTTGTGTGATGAATTAAATAAGCAGGGACAGCTTGCAGACTGAACTTGTGACTGATGATTCAGATAACTCGCTTCCCCTGAGCATATGTGGGCTCAGCAAGAATCAGCGTGATGTCTAAAGAAAAAAAAGACAGAATCAGAATACAGTTGGAAGGGACCTTGGAGGTCTTATAGTCCAGCCCCCTGTTGAAGCAGGAGACTCTATACCATTTCAGACAAGAGATTGTCCAGTCTCTTAAAAATCTCCAGTGATGAAGGACCCACAATTTCTGAAGGAAAAGCTGTTCCACACAGCTTTGATTGTCCTCACTATTAGGAAGTTTCTCCTTAATTCTAGGTTACTTTTCACCTTGCTTAGTTTCCATTCATTGATACAGATAATCAGAGTTAGAAGGGACCTTATAGGTCATCTAGTCCAACCCCCCACCCAAGCAGGAGACCCTACACCATTTCTGACAAATGGCAGTCTAAACTCTTCTTGAAGGTTTCAAATGATGAAGTTCTCTCAACTTCCGAGGGCAAGCTGTTCCATTGGTTGGTTGTTCTCACTGTCAGAAAGTTTCTCCTTATTTGCAGGTTGAATCTTTCCTTGTTCAGTTTCCATCCATTATTCCTTGCCTGGCCTTCGAGTGCTTTAGAAAATAGCTTGACCCCCTCCTCTCTGTGGCAGCCCTGCAAATATTGGTATACTGCTTTCATGTCTCCCCTGGTCCTTCTCTTCACTAGATTAGCCATGCCCAGTTCCTGCAACTGTTCTTCATATGTTTTAGTCTTTGTTTCTTGTCCTGTCCTCTGATTCTTTCAAAAATAAATTGAGCCCCTCCACTTGGTGGCAGCCTCTCAAACATTGAAATACTGCTATCATGTCCCCCCTAGTCCTTCTTTTCTCTAAACTAGCCAAGCCCAAATCCTGCAACTTTGTGTCATCAACGGATCCTATATAAGATGCTAATTTAGCAATAGCACCTAGACTTATATACCGCTTCACAGTGCTTTACAGCTCTCGCTAAGCAGTTTACAAAGTCAGCCTATTGCTCCCAACAATCTGGATCCTCATTTTACCAACCTCGGATGGATGGAAGGCTGAGTCAACCTTGAGCCTGGTGAGATTTGATCTGCCAAATTACAGGCAGCCGGCAGTCAGCAGAAGTAGCCTGCAGTACTGCATTCTAACCACTGTGCCATTGTGGCTCTTTTTTCACCTTTTTAGTATGTTTTAGTAAGGTTTTAGTATGCTGCATATTTGTTATTTTTTATTTATAGGCAGTCCTTGACTTCCACAATCAGGATTTGAATTTCCATTGCTAAGCAAGGGGTTTAAACGAGTCATGTCCGATTATGCAACTTTTGCAATGGTTGTTAAGAAAACCATTGCAATTGTTAAGTGAACGATAGGATTGTTAAGTGAATCCCATTTCCCTCCATTGAAATTGCTCGTCAGTCACCTGCTGGGAAGGTCACAAATGGTGACACATAACCCCTGAAAACTTCAGCTGTCATAAATACAATTTTGATCATGTGACTGTGGGGAATGCTGCGATGGTCATAAGTGTGAGGACCGATTGTAAGTCACTTTTCCAGTGCTGTTGTAAGTTAAGGCCTACTGAATATTTTTTATTCTTGTTATAAATTGAATAAACAAAGAAGTGCAAAAGGTTTGAGGTTGCCTAGAATCTAGGTATCCCATGGAGAGTTGTTCCTGGATCAGGGCTCCTGCTATCTTTGATGGCTTAGTCAGAATTTCACTTAGTCACCGAGCCACAGTGGCACAGTGGTTAGAGTGCAGTACTGCAGACTACTTCTGCAGAATGCCAGCTGCCTTCAATTCGGCAGTTCAAATCTCACCAGGCTCAAGGTTGACTCAGCCTTCCATCTGTCCGAGGTGGGTAAAATGAGGACACAGATTGTTGGGGCAGATCTGCTGACTCTGTAAACTGCTTAGAGAGGGTTGTAAAATGGTATATAAGTAAGTCTAAGTGCTATTGCTGTTTCCTTCAGTTTTCCCAATTATGGCAATTGGGCAACTGTGATAGTTTGGAGAGGCTGTGAAACTGCCTTTTTCTTTAAGAAAACTCTTACTTGACTGATATCTTCGAACTGATTCATGTAATTGGCTGGAACATTGGTTAAACTAGCCATCCCAAACCTGATGTTCTCCAGATGTGCTGACTTCTCTAGTCCCCTCTCCATTGTCCAACACACCTAGGAGACATTGGGTTGCAAAAGGCTGGGCTACTAATTGCCCCTTTTAATTGAATTCTCAGTTTGTTACCATTTGCTGTAATTTTGTTTCTCCTTGTTCCTGTGTTTTTTTTTGTCTTACATACAGTGTATCCTTGGAAAATATTTTAAATAATGAAATGAAATAATGAAATGAAATGAATGAATGAATATACTTTGTTCTTCACTTGGAGCTTTGAATACTGCTGTATATTATCCTTCTCATCTTTCATATTATCTATTCCTTTAGCATCTTATGACTATCGTTGTTTGTATCTTATGATTTATGTTGATTGTATTATGATTATGATTTATGTACACTGAGAGCTTGTGTACCAGAGACAAATTACTTATGTGCCAATCACTTGGCCAATAAAGAATTCTATCCTATCCTATCCTATCCTATCCTATCCTATCCTATCCCATCCCATCCCATCCCATCCCATCCCATCCCATCCCATCCCATCCCATCCCATCCCATCCCATCCCATTCCATTCCATAGCACCGACTGGCTCAAAGCAATGCTTTATATCATGCAGACTTTTTCAAAAGAAAAACAAATTATGTATATTAAGTTTTAGATTTTTCTCCAGCCCTGAGATAGACTATTAGATTAATCCCTCATCTTGAAAAAGGTTGTGACCCCTGTTTGAATGTTAAAATCATACTGAACATAATGTACACCTGGAAAAGCTTTTAAAGAAGGAAGTTAATAAGGATAAGTGAAAATCTGCATTAGGGAATGCTGACATTAATATTTCTTGGAAAGGAAAGCCAGACAGTCCTCAAACCGCTTTTCCTGGCTAAGAAACAGCATCTCAGTTACATCTCTTGATAGGGGAACGGCAGGAAAATTGCCCAAAGGAGCAAAAAGGCAATCTCTCTTCTCCATTCCAGACATAGGGACAAAGCCAAACTCGAAGTGTATACAAAATAAATAAATAAATACAAGTGGCCTTTTTCCTTCACAATCCTGCAATTTTGCTGTACATATTTATGTTCATTTTTAGATCACAATTATTTTCCAGCCACAGAATAGGTGCGAGGCAGTGTAGTTTAGATAGCAGATAGCAGATAACAGATAATCAGAGTTAGAAGGGAGCTTGTAGGTCATCTAGTCCAACCTCCCTATACCATTTCTGACAAATGGCAGCCCAGTTTCTGCTTGAAAGTCTCAAGTGGTGATGCTCCCACAACTTCCGAGGGCAAGCTGTTCACTTCCGAGATTGAACCATGTTGATGATGCTATCTGTTGTGGCTCATCAGCTGCCAGCAGAGCTAGCAGCAGCGGAAAAGATTGAGGGAGAACCTGAGCTTGCTTCGGAGCCTTTGGAAGACTCTGATGAGGAAGCAGGATCAGAGGCAGATGCAGAGCCGGGGCCTTCCGTCCTCCCCCAGGTAGAGAAGCAGCTGTCCTCGGGGCCTGAGATAAGTGAGAGGCAGGAACAGATGGGGCACATTCCAGATGCGCATATGCGTAGAGAGGAAAGGAGAGCAAAGGAAAGCAATAAACCGGCTCTCAGGGAAAAGCAGATGTGGACGCTAGCCAAGCCTTCCCTGGCTGGGGAATAAATAGTAGGGGTTTGGGAGTGGCTGATTATCACAGACAACCATTCATTTTTAGGCTACAGCAGGCAATTTGGATTTCTAGGCCAGAACCAGGTCTGTTGGGACTAATTAAGTTTGGGATTTTTTGTTTATCCCTGTGAATAAAAGACTGTTCCTACCCTGTTTGAAAAGGATTTTGTTTTTTACAACAGTGGAAATGTAAAAAAAACTCCAAGTGAAATAGAAATAATTAGGAAAATTTGGATGTGCGCAGAAATGGACAAATTGACAAAAGAACTTAAAAATAATGATGAATCAGATTATTATAAAGTATGGGATAAGTTTTATCTCTGGTTAGAAAAGAGGAAGGATCAAGAAAATAAGAAATGATTTTATGTATATATTATATACTATCTATATAGAATGTAAGTATGTATTATTTTTTATATGACTTAGTGATGTAAGATAACTATGTGGGTTAGGATGATTACACCATGTCCATTGTTTTTAATGTTCTTTTCTTTCTTTTTTGTGTTTGTTTAATAAAATAAAAACTTAAAAAAGAAAAAGAAAAGAAAAAGGGTTTGTTTTTACTCGTGAATAAGCAGCTTACCTTTACTTGCTAAGGCTATCCATTCAATCATGTCCAATTCTTGTGGCCATTTAGAATAGTTGTACAGGTAGTCCTAAACTTACGTCTACAATTGGGACCAGAATTTCCATTGTTAAGTAAGATGCTTATTAAGTCAGTCATGCCCAAATTTACAACCACTTTTGCCACGGTTGTTAATCGCCGCGCTTGTTAAGTGAATCATGTGGTTGTTAGGTGAACCTGGCTTTCCACATGAACTTGGCTTATCAGAAGCTGGATGGCAAGGTTACACACAGTTATCACATGACCCCAGTATGCTGCAAACATTGCAAATATGTGCTGATTGCCAAGAACCCCAATTCTGATCATTGCAGACGTGCAACAACCGTTAAGTGTAAGGACCTGACCTAAATTGTTGTTTTTCAATGCCTGTAACTTGAATAGTCACTAAATGAATGGTTGTAAGTCCAGAACTACCTGTACTTGGTAGCTCTGGCACAATAGAGCAGGGATCTCCAACCTTGGCAACTCTAAGACTTATGGACTTCAAACTTGCTGAGGAATTCTGGGAATTGAAGTCCACAACTCTCAAAGTTGCCATGGTTAGAGATTCCTGCAATAGAGGATTATTGAGCCATGGTGGCGCAGTGGTTAGAGTGCAGTACTGCAGGCTGTTAGGCATCCAGAAATTGTCCATGGTAATCAATCACTCTGAGACAAGTATAATCTCCAACTGATTTATTAGGAACAGGTCTGGTACTTCTAAGGCATTTCCAAAAGTGAAAGTCATTTTCAGAGCGTTTCACAAAATCTACCTTCTCTCCTCCCACTTCTACACTTCATTAATCATGAGAACCAATTAACTGCAGCTGGAATTTTTTAATGCGACACCCCCCATTCATGGCAGCTGAATCTCAGAGCTGACACAGGGTACTTCTGCTGGCTGCCGGCTGCCTGCAATTTGGCAGTTCAAATCCCACCAGGCTCAAGATTGACTCAGCCTTCCATCCTTCCAAGGTGGGTAAAATGAGGAGCCAAACTGTTGGAGGCAATATACTGATTCTGTAAACTGCTTAGAGAGGGCTGTAAAGCACTGTGAAGCGGTATATAAGACTAAGTGCTATTGCTATTAAAGCTCTTCATTCTGAAAATGGAACAATACTTTTTTCCCCTCATTTTCTTTTCTGGCTTGGATTATATGACTTTGTTAAGTTTATGATGTCCCCATGATCCAGTTCAATGTTTCTTAGCAAGAGAACAAATTGTGTAGAAAACTAATCAACTTCTAAAATAGATTGTGAAGGTTATTACATAGTAAAAGGAAATATTTGCAGTATGATCTGGCTGGAAATAGCCAGGTAATGCTTGAATAGGAAGATTGTTTACACTGAGCAGATGTCTTCTTAATTATGACATTTCGGGCTTATTCCAGAGGACGGCACCGTAACTAATGAACACATTATAACAATTGTTTGCGGTACTAAACTGACACCTTTGGCAACTGGGAGTCTGTACAAATTGTACAACTTTAGTGAGCCAACAACCCCCCCCCCCAAAAAAAATAGTTATGTAGTACGTTTTTATTGTGCTGGGTTCTTAATTAAAAAGGGTTTAATTATCCTTTTACATATTAATAATCTTTAAAGTGGGTCAAAAGAAATATCAGTATGGCCTCAGTAAGCAGGGTAATTGAAAATTTAGGCCTCGACGCTTTTATATATGAATACAGGTAGTCCTAGACCAGGGTCTTCAAACTTGACAGCTTTAAGACTTGTGGATTTCAACTCCCAGAATTCCTCCTCCAGTCATGTTAGCCCAGGAATTCTGGGAGTTGAAATCCACAAGTCTTAAACATGCCCACGTTTGAAGACCCTTGTCGTAGACTTACAACTGTTTGCTTAGTGATGGTTCAAAGTTACAATGGCACTGAAAAAAGGACTTATGACCATTTTTCACACTTACGACCATTGCATTACCCCAATGGTAATATGATTCATATTCAGATGCTTGACAAATGACTCACATTTATGATGGTTGCAGAGGTCACGTCATCACCTTTTGAGGCCTTCTGACGGGCAAAGTCATTGGAGAAGCCAGATTCACTTAACAACTATATTGTTTACTTAACAAATTCCGTTAACAAATGTAGCAAGAAGAGTTGTAAAATGGGGCAAAGCTCATTCAACTAATTTCTCAATTGACAACAGAAGTGTTAGGCTCAATTAAGTTGAGGACTACCTGTACATGGATCTGAAACAGAAAACTGAAAGGAGAGGCGGTATTTACTCATCCAAGCCTGGGAACAGGTGAAGGATTCCAGTTGTGGGTAAACGTCAGTGGTGGGATTCAAATTTTTTTACTACTGGTTCTGTGGCGTGGCTTGGTGGGCATGGCTTGGCTTGATGGGCATAGCTGGTGGATGTGTCAGGGGAAGGATACTGTAAAATCTCCATTCCCTCCCCACCCCACTAACCTGCTTTCCAGCTCCTTTCTCCTGTGCAGGGCAGCAAAAGAAGACCCAGCCGATCAGCTGGGACTCAGGAGGCAGAGAATAGATGGGGCGGGGCCAGTCAGAGGTGGTATTTGCCGGTTCTCTAAACTGCTCAAAATTTCCACTACCAGTTCTCCAAAACTGGTCAGAATGTGCTGAATACCACCTCTGGTAAATGCACAAAGTTTTCGTGCCTCAAAATTGTAAAGCTAATGAGACAGTTATGACTGACATGCCTCCTACAAACTGTTTAAAAGAACAAACTAGCCAAGGTGTAGCAAATGAAGCATTTTTTTAAAGAACAGAAGACAGCTGGAGTTTTATTTGTGCTGATAAATCACAACTCTGACTTGACTTAGTGCAGAAAGCCAAGTTAAAGGATCCATGAAATGTGACTGTTTAATCTCTGTTGCCACACATCCGCTGAAGAGAAGCTTCTTCAGATATTTGGCTCTTCTGAAACGCTTCTCCTGGTTAAAATCTTCTTTAGAAAAAAAAAATCCAGCAAGAATGGACTGTTTTTCCATCTGCTACTGATTCTTTGTTTTCTGGTAGAATTGCTTCCAAAACCAAAAGGGTGAATTTCATTAAAGTATCTTATGCAGTGGTGGGATTCAAATTTTTTTACTACTGGTTCTGTGGGCGTGGCTTGTCGGGCATGGCAGGGGGAGTTCATTGCTCCCTTGCTTTCATTGAACCAATGGGTGGGCAGTTGCAGATAAAATGCTGAAAGTATTACTGAACAGCTCTACACTGTCAACAAACAAGGAAACAAGTTTTAACTTGGCTAAATACTTAACAATACTTGGTCCAGGATTTTGTTAACTGCAATGAAATGCAATTATAATGTGAGAATGTCATAACAAAAAGTTGGGCTGCACCTGTTCTACTGACCAGAGCTGATCTGAAAGTTCTCTGCAGAGGTTTTGAATCCTATCTAAAGTTGGGTCAAAGACATTAACCTCAAAGCCATTGAGTTTTTCTTGGCGTTAGGGACAGTGACAGTCCTAAAAACATGAGCCAACTTTAGCAACCATTTTTTATAAATTTGCAGAGAAAGTGCAGTGGACATCACAATCAGATTGAAGCTTGTAGCCCTGCCTTTTAATCTGGAAATAGATTGGCATAATTCTTCCAAGCAGCGTAATTGCTGCTCAAATACATTTGTTCCACAATCCAAGCTTTTGCTCTAACCTCCAAAACAGCTAGCTTGTCATCTATGAAACGGGGTCCCAGGTTTGTGCATGCATGTGTTTGGGTATGTATTTGTAACTTTGGATTGTTTTATTGCATCCAAATATTATTCATAAATAAATACTAGCCATAAATATGAAATACTAGCTCTATACCCATGCTTTGCTACGAAACTATGTGATCGGGCTTAGTTTTTGGGGAGGAAAAAACAGGGGGGAAATTGTGCCTCTGCCTACCAGCATCCATCTGTATTCATGTGGCTGGCGTCCTGTCAGTGTGTGAGAGAGTTGAGGGCTGTTTGGAAACTGAAACAGTATTTGCTGTGTGAGCAAGAAGGAGACAGCAAGGAGCCTGGGCGTGGCTTAGCTCAACTGTTCTGTATTAAAGCTGGTTGCTGCTGTGAAACTGAAGCTGAAACTCCTCTGCTTGTGTTTTGCATTTGGAACAGATTTCTTTTCAGGTGGGGACGGGGAGTAGAACTCCTTAGCACCAGAGCGTGTTAATAATAATATTCGAAATACTAATGCTCTGATGGTCGTTTCGAAAAATCCTTTCTTAGTGAGCAGCTAGAAGCCAAGAGGAACATACGTGCCAAATTTCAAGTTTGTAGGCATTACGCTTCTGGAGATTTTGTGATGATGCATGAGTGGTATTTCGCTTTTATATGATGATTATGTATTAAATCCAAATATTTCCTCTTAGACTGGTTACTTCCACTTGCCTGATGGAGACTACTTCATTGAACCAGTGAAGAAATATGAATCAAGAGAAGGGGCACATCCACATCTAATCTACAAGACAAACGTCGTCCAGAAGACTCTGCGAAAACAGGACGCCTGGACAGATAAGCAATGGAATTGCGGGGTGAATGGTACCTATGTACTCCATATGCTTTTGAAATGAGTTGCTTGATAATCTATTTAAAATGAAGAAGCTAAGAACATCAAACCCCTTTACTTGCATTTTTTTTTTTTGGCAGCTGATTGGTTTCCTGTTGCAACTGGAAACAAAAAACTGGCGATCTCTTGGCCTTGAGAGGAAGAAGGATACCTGATTGTGATTTCTTCCTTCCTCCTCAAGACTGGTGCTTCTGAATGCAGTTATTTATTGACTCATTTAACTTGCTTGTGTGCTGCTCCAGTCATAACTAACTTCCCAGTTAGAGCATCTCAGTGGTGGGATTCAATTTTTTTTTTACTAGTGGTTCTGTGGGCGTGGCTTGGTGGGCGTGGCAGGGGAAGGATATGGCAAAATCACCATTCCCTCCCAACTCCTGGGGGAAGGTTACTGCAAAATCCCATTCCCTCTCCACCCCACTAACCTGCTTTTCCAGCTCTGTACAGGGCAACAAAAGAAGACCCAGGCAATCAGCTGGGATTCTTTTCTCCTGTACAGGGCAACAAAAGAAGACCCAGGCAATCAGCTGGGACTCAGGAGGCAGAGAATAGATGGGGGCGGGACCAATCAGAGGTGATATTTGCCATTTCTCTGAACTATTCAAAATATCAGCTACCGGTTCTCCAGAACTCATCAGAACCAGCTGAATACCACCTCTGGATCACCTGTTTTTATTCCAGGTGCAATTCAAGGTGCTTTAAAGCCCTTCATGGGTTGGGACCAGGTTATTTGAGGGACCGTCTCTTGCTGGTCAAATCTACCCGACCCACTAGAGTGGTGAGGCAAGGAATGTTGTAGGTCCCATCCCCTAGGCAGGGAGATACACTTAGTGGAACCCAGAAGAACAGCCTTTTCTGTGGTGGCTCCCTCTCTCTGGAACAACATTCCCCCAGAGATTAGAATGGCTCCCACTCTAACACTCTTCCGGAAGGCGAAGACCTGGTTCTGCCTTTGGGCCTGGGCAACCCAGAGCAGGATGGAGCCCCTTAAATGGCTCGTATGATGTGTTGTCACTGAGGTGGGGGGAGGGTGTTATTTTATTATATTATTTTATTAATTTATTATATGATCCTCTCTTTTATTAGTTTTATTGTTTTTATATGATGTCTTTATATTCTTGAAAACCACTTTGAGTCGCCATGTGCAAATGAATGAATGAATGAATGAATGAATGAATAAATAAATAAATAAATGATAAATATTGGAGGGTATAATTTCCCACTGGAGGGAAAGAAGGAGGAACACAATATATATATATACACACATATAATAATGTATCTATGAACCAGAGGACCAGAGGTGTCTCCAGAAGTTGTGAATGCTCCAACACTCGAAGTTTTTTAGAAGAAATTGGACAACCATTTGTCTGAAAGCATATAAGGGTTTCAGTGCTTGAACACGGGGTTGGACTAGAAGACCTCCAAGGTCCCTTCCAAATCTATTTGTTCTTCTGTTCTTCTGACATTCTTTCCTCTGGGCCTTATAACAACTGATGCCCACAGAGCCAGTTGGTTGCCAGCCATGCTTCTGATTTGGAATACCACAGAGCAGTTTTTAGAGAGCTATGGCAAATAATTTCAAAATTTGAGATTAATTGATATAGGTATTAGAAGTGAGTGAAGGAGTGGAAAGGAAGATAATGGGTATATTCAGTTTTCATTGTGATCAATTCTTTTGACTAGTGACTTGAATATTCTCTTTTATCTCATCCAGATTCAAGTTTCTTATGCATCTTTTGAATTGTTCAGAACACAGGTTTTTGCCTCAAGAATTGGAATATTTCACCCTTAAGTGGTTTATTCAAATATTATCATGCAATTATTAAACAAAGGAATTCATTGGTTTTCATCCTACTGTATGGAAATGAGAGTTTTGCAATGACTATTATAAAAGAAGTAGTAATGAACTGTGAGAAGGATTTGCATGAGTTAACTGGGATGATTCATACAATCCAAACAGGCTTCCTTGCTGTTATCAAAATGAATTTATTATGCAAATAAATCTGGTTAACAGAGTTTGTGAACCTGTGCTTGGGAAGGTATCACAATTCTGGAGCTTTTTGCTTCACTCAGAATTGTTCCTGGCAACTATGTCCATTTTTTTTTAATAAAGTAGAAAGGTGGAAAACAGAAGTCAGTAAAAGTCATTTCACTTGTGATGGAGACATATATTAAAGTTATATTTTTGATGAAGCTGAAAATGGGAAAATGTCAGGTTTATTCAGCTGTGGATTTACAAAATACCATTTTCATATGAATCTAAATAGGGCTGTTGTCGTTTTCTGGAGTTTATTGAAGGCTAACTCATTCAGTGGACTTCAAACAAAGTTAGGGTTGAGTTAGCAGAACTTCTGGGTCACAATTAAAAATGTTATTGAGTGACTGAATAAATATATACCGGTATCAGAGGTGGGCTGCTGCAGGTTTGGACAGGTTCGCCTGAAACCCTTGTCCCGATTCTGGGCGGTTTGCAGAACCGGCAAATCAGACCACCAGCTGGCCCTGCTCTTGCCTGCTTTTCGGGCCATTTTCTGTCTTTTTTTGCCCCCCAAAATGGCCTGAAAATGGCCCCAAAAATGGCCTGTCTTTTGGGCTGTTTTCAGGCCATTTTCAGGCTGTTTTGGCTTGGAAAATGGCCTGACAGTGGCCCCAAAACAGCTGAAAAATAGGCTGAAAAATGGGCAAGGGTGGGGCCAGCCAGTGGTGGGATTAATCCTACCTGTTCCTTTGAGGCGAGTAGCCGGGAGGCGGGGCTGGGTGTGATGAGTGACATCACCCACCTAGTCACATGACCAACCGGCCATGCCTACCCAGCTAGAGAACCGGTCATTAAAAAGTTTTCAGCCCACCACTGACTGGTACATCCTTTTCTCATCTGCCCAAAAGGGGTTACTTTGCGGACTGAATTTAACCATGGCTCTTTGATCTTGCCTGTATTCTTTCAGACATTTCATTACCCAATTAGTGCCTTTGCTGAGTTTGTTGTTTTCTTCTTCCCTTGTGAATTTTATTCCTTTGAAGGTGTTGTTGATATAACAGCCTAATCAAGGAACACTAAGAAATCTCCCACCAACACTGGCAAGGCAAGCCATTTGTATATAAACAGAGAGCAACCTCCACTCTCTTTGTAACACTGATGAAGTTACCTATTTGGGTAATGAAACATCTGCAACAAAACAATCAAGCTCAAAGGGCACCAAGAACCCCACAGTTGAACCCTGAGTTACAAATTTATTCTTCTAATGCAGGCATGTCCAACCTATGTAAGCCATTGGCTGCATGTGGCTCTAATCAGCTGGTAATGAGCCCCACAAGACAAAAATTAAACAAAAATCATAAACAAAAATTAAAAATAAAGAAGATTTATTGATATATATTAACTACATTATATATTTTATATGCGGCCCAAGACAATTCTCTTCACTTGGTGCGGCCAAGGCAAGACAAAAAATTGGACACCCACGTTCTAATGGTTTTACCACTAGACAATAAATAGTAGTTGCTTCAGAAAACTGAATTGGATTTGATGGGAGGGTAGAAATATCAGCTATTAAAGTATTATTGATGTATTTTTCCTCCCATAAAATAGTACACATGGGATTTTCTGCCTCCAGTGCCTGACTGATTAACTGGACCAAGCTGGACTTGGAGCCTGGAATTGGAACCTTTCATTGCTTTGCCTAGCAATAGCACTTAGATTTATATACTGCTTCACAGTGGTTTACAGCCCTCTCTAAGCAGTTTATAGAGTCACTGTCAAGTTTCAAAAGACTCTGTTGCAACTATTATTGATTCTCAGCTTGGCAACAAACTATCGGGGGATGGAAGGGTAGATAGAGAATTGCTTCCAGACACCAAGATGCCAGCCATGAGAACCAAGGACAGTTCAGCAGGCGTTTACCAGAGCCAGAAGACTTTCTCAAAACAATACCGGAAGACTCCATTGGGTAATTTGACCTGGTCTAATAGGAGGAGGGAAAACCTAAACTTTAACCATGTGGGTTTGCATGGGAAATAGTTAGATACGGTTTTTCTCTCTTCTATGCCGATATGATGTACTCAATAAAGTTTTGCATTAAGAAAGTGGATCATCTTGGCTGTTCTTGCTTTGATTAGGTTCATCAGTGTGAAAACACTGACAGTCAACCTATTGCCCCCAACAATCTGGGTTCTCATTTTACTGACCTCGGAAGGATGGAAGGCTGAGTCAAACTAGAGCCAGTGAGAATCAAACTGGCAAACTGCAGGCAGCCAGCAATCAGCAGAAGTAGCCAGCAGTCTACTGCATTCTAACCACTGCACCACCATGACTCTTTAACTAGATGGTACAGTATCTTGACCTCATACAAGTATACCAAATTTCTAATAGGATTTTAACATGAGTGGTTCAGTTATGCCAATGCCTCTCACAGCTAAGAATAACTTCCACTAAACTATCTTGGCTTCTAGGAGTTCAAAGGACTCATTTCAAATCTTTGCTAAGCTTCACTAAAAAAAATTCTTCTTTAAATATAGATTATATAATGTTTAATTGAACCAGAAGCCTATAATTGAGTTATGTGAAAGTTGGCTTCCAACCAAATGGGCTGCAAAAATGACACATATTAAGTGGGGAGGGGAAGGAAGAGGATTCATTGTCCCCCAGCTATGATGCTCCAGCTTTATGTGTCAAATTCCTTCTGAATTTAATCATGGGCAACATCTGCCAGCACCAGCTGTTCCTTTCTAACTGCCTGTGGAAATGAATGTCTTGCTTTGCTTATTGCACTTCTGCAGGACATCTAAAGTTCTATTGCCAAACGAAATGTTGAAGGTTTAAGAACCTGGGATCTCAGTGTTCTAAACTGAAAGGGAGAATTCTGTGGCTTGTTAATACACATATATTTTTATCCTAGTTCTCAGGAAAATGATAGATTCTTTCACTTATCAGAAATGGGGGCAAGACTTAGGCTACTGAGATATTAGTACATCCTAAACTTCTGATAGTTGAAATATTCACTTTCCTCTCATACCAAAAACCCTATATGTAGGAGAACAATGCATAATTTGTTCCCCCTACAAAACTTTGGGTGAAGTTCTCAGGGCCTTCCAGAGTTTTGTTGTTAAATAGTATTTTTAATATTGGTCGCCACAGTGTAAAAAAGATGTTGAGACTCTAGAAAAAGTGCAGAGAAGAGCCACAGAGATAATTAGGGGATTGGAGGCTAAAATATATAAAGAACAGTTGCTCGAACTGGATATGTCTAGTTTAATGAAAAGAAGGACTAGGGATGACATGATAGCAATGTTCCAACATCTCAGGGGCTGCCCCAAAGAAGAGGGAGTCAAGCTATTCTCCAAAGCATCTGAGGGCAGGACAAGAATCAATGGGTGGAAACTAATGAAGGAGAGAAACAACTTAGAACTAAGGAGAAATGTCCTGACAGTTAGAACAATTAATCAATGGAACAATTTGCCTCCAGAGGTTGTGAATGCTCCAACACTGGAAGTTTTAAAGAAGAAATTGGATAACCATCTGTCTGAAATGGTATAAGGTTTCCTGCCTAAACCGGGTGTTGGACTAGAAGACCTCCAAGGTCCCTCCCAACTCTTCTCTTCTCTTCTCTTCTCTTCTCTTCTCTTCTCTTCTCTTCTCTTCTCTTCTCTTCTCTTCTCTTCTCTTCTCTTCTCTTCTCTTCTCTTCTCTTCTCTTCTCTTCTCTTCTCTTCCCTTCCCTTCCCTTCCCTTTTCTTTCCTTCCCTTCTCTTCATATGACAAAAGAAAAACTGATGACATACAGTATAATAATACTAGCTATATGTATGCGTACTATATGAGTGATTTTAATTGATTAAAGTAATTTGTTTATTCTCCACCTGTTTCTTGGCTCAGGGATATGGCTCCCAGTTGTGTGGGGGAAATCCTATCTGAAGAAGTTGAGCTAAATGGAGGGCTTCAGAAAAATCTGCTTTGTTTTTTGAGCTAGCAAAAGAATGCAGAGATTGCCAGGGTATTAGCAAGCAAAATCAAAGTCTTAAAAAGATTACTCTAAATTCTAAGGAATGTAGGATGATTGTGATCATGAAGGTGTGGAAGTGGGGGCTATTATTTTTGGAAGCGAGAATGTCAGATTGTCCAAGGAAGAGAGGTCACATAGGCATCGGTTTATCAAAGGCATATAAATACCTCATAACTTATCTGTTCATGTTGTTGTAATCGTGTGAGTCTTCTTGTTTTCGAAGCATAGGAATAATGTATACGGAATAATAAGAGTTGGAAGGAACTTTGGAGGTCTTCTAGTCCAACCCCCCTGCTAAAGCAGGAAACCTATACCTATTTCAGAAATGGCTGTTCAATCTCTTTTTAAAAACCACCAGTGATGGAGCATCCACAACTTCTGAAGGCAAACCATTCCACTGATTGATTGTTATAAATATCAGGAAATTTCTCCTTATTTCTCTGTTGGATCTCTACTTAATTAGTTTCTATCCATTGCTTCTTGTCCTGCCTTCAGGTGCTTTGAAGAATAAGTTGACCCCCTTTTCTTTGTGGCAGCCCCTAATATATTGGAAGGCTACTATCATATCATCCTTAGTCTTCCTTTTCATTAGACTTGACATACCCAATTCCTGCAACTGTTCTTCATATGTTTTAGCCTCCAGTCTCCTAATCATCTGTGTCGTTCTTCTCTGCACTTTCTAGAGTCTCAACATCTATTTTATAAAGTGGCAACCAAAACTGGTTGCAATATTCCAAGTCTGGTCTTACCAAGGCATTATAAGATGGTACTAACTCTTCACATGGTTTTGATTCTATCACATGAAGTGTTGGTACTACTTTATAATGCCTTGGTAAGACCACACTAGGAATATTGCAACCAGTTTTGGTTGCCACAATATAGCAAAACGGGATGCAATATTCCAAAGGCCTGGATAGGTTTATCTATTTTTAGAGATTTTTGTCTGAATCAGCCAAATTGGAGACTCATAAAGTGGGATGAAGAAAAGCAAGCATAAAAATCAGGACCAGAAAGCAAATCAGAAGTGGAGAAGGGATGGGGAAGTAGCTAAAAGTCAAGATAGGGAAGGCAATCAAAAACTTCAAGAGCATAGTTAAATTTAGGAAGAGCACCAAGTATCGCTGGATGTCGTGGTTAGCCGGCAGCAGGTGCAGACAGCTGAGGAGAGCGAGGACTCAGATGAGGGGCCAGGACCATTAGCGAGTGGACTGCTGCCTTCAGAGATTGTGGGGGCTGGCAGCAGGGATGAGGAAGTTCCCGAGGAGCCTGTGTCAAGTGCATGTGTGTGCAGGATTGCTCGCAGGAAAGAGCAACTACAACAGCATGGATGACTCAGGAGTAAGGCTGCAAGGTAATAGGCCCTCCTTCAAGAAGATAAAAGGCAGCAGTGCAGCGAATGTTCTTTATAGGAAGCAAGGATGTTTTGAAACTCAGTCTCGGGGGCATTACAGTTGATATTTGAGGACTCTTGTATTGTAAACTATTTCCTATCTGTTGTTTTTTGGCAGCCTTGCAAAAACTTGGCAAGGCTCTTTCTTGTCGCATCTAATTAGTTGGAAGCAGCCTTTTATCTGTGAAGAAACAGGATTCATAGATGAAACATTAAAAGGTTGTGCTGCTGCCTTTGTCTTGTGTTTGCTCTCTTGGAACCAGGTTTGGGTCAGAACAGTGGGACAGGAAGCCTTTTATAGTCTGGGTTACTTAGAAGAAGTCTGTGAATGATGGGAGCAATCAGTTCAGGATGTGAACTAGTTTGAGCAAGAAGCTCCATGGTTCATGTTCTGGGATACCTGCAGGTTGATGGAACACCTGCTTGTTTTCTGCTTCCCTCCCCAATGGCTTTTCATACTCAAACAATGTGAATATAAATAGAAAAAGAGTCTAAGAATCAGAAGGATTTTCAGCTGTGACGGCTTCCTGCAACCCTCTGCCAGCAAAATGGAGCTCAGGAGGGCCACCTGCGGGCCTCGCGAGCTCCTTTTTCAGCTGCGACGGTCTCCTGCAACCAGGGGTGGGATGCAAATATTTTTTACTACCGGTTCTGTGGGTGTGGCTAGATGGGCATGGCCATGTGACTGGGTGGGTGTGGCTTCTTCTTTTTGCAGCACCTTCCCACCACGCTCCATTTTTTTTGCCTCCTGGGCCTCAGGGAAGTCGCCTGGGCGAAGCAGTAAGACAGCGAGGGGGATCCCAGCACAGCTGATCATTGGAACAGCTGATTGTCGGGAGGAAAAACAAGGAACACGGGTTCCGCCAAACCAGTAGCTATTTTTTTTTTACTATTAATTCGGCCGAACAGTAACATTTTTACCACCACTGCCTGCAACCTTCTGCCAATGAAAATGGAGCTCTGGAGGACTGCCCTCCCAAGCTCCATTTTCGTTGGCAGAGGTACCGCGGGCTGGTCCAGGGTGGTTCCAAGGACCAGATATAAGCACCCCACGGGCCTTGAACTTGACATCCCTGAACTAGATGGAACAATTGTGGTCCTAGGCTTCACCTAATCTTTCTAGACATCTGGTATAAGCCTAATGTTTCTTTAGTTGTCCCAACTTATTTGTGCAGCTAAGAGTGGAAAGATGTGATGGAATGCTCTCCAGATTCTCAGGAGGAATGGAGTGCATTCCAAAGGAGCAAAAGATCATGCAGTATAGATAGTTTGTGTGAGAGAAAGATGGTGAAGACAGCTCCTCCTTAATAATTCCCAGAGTATATGTTTTATGGGGCAAATAGTCTGCTTTAGCGTGGCAAGATTCCTATGGGCTCGTGTAAGGGTCATGTAGGGGTCATAGTTGGCTCTATAGGCAAAAGAAGAAATGCAAATCCTAGGTGCTTGTCTGAGATAATTTTGTCAATCTTTTGTTTGTTGCTTATCTGAATTTCTGTCTTGAGCCAGTATTTCTGAATGGATTACCAAATCTGCATTTTTAAAAGCTGGCCTCCTCAGTTTCTGCTTGGGGCAGGAAAACTGGGGCTGGTTTCTGAATAGGCTGGTCCAATTCTTCTTAATGGGCATAAAATATTTGCAGGACCTATTAAGAAAGATTGAGTCTACTTTCTGTCTTTAAAAGCATGTTTCTCCATTTCTCCTTTTGGGAAATATAATATTTTGTCTCTTTTAATATTCCCCAAATATTTCACTCTTCTGGGGGTTGGGTGCTGACTTTCTACATTACTATGAGAGCGTGATGGCCCAGCAGTAAAAGACATTGAGCTTGTCAGCTGGATTAGAGGGTTATTAAAGGAAAAAAATGATCTGCTATCAAATCAGTTTTGATTCTAAGTGCCCACATAGATATTACAAATGTTTAAAATGAAATAGTAAGAAAATAAAAAGGTGAAACTCAGTAAAGAGAAAGTATGGATGTAAGTAAGTTATAACCGATACTTATATTCCATGCTTATACCTATTACTTAACTGCAATTTTATAATGCAGCATGGTACTTAGACCCATTGTATTTGTTCTTGATACAAAGCAACAGCAGGATTTGCTTTATAGGGTAGCAAAAACTGCATGCTGCCTATCTAGTTATAAGTATGAACGTGTAGGTGTAAGTGTGGGATGCAGGGACTTCTTGGCTATGATAGCAGAGTTCCACTGTACTAAAAACTGAACAGCTGCTGCTGTCTTTCGTGCAATGTCAAACCCTTTGTAGCTGGCACCAAACAGATCCCAAGTTGTAAATTGGTCTTGTGCCTCTTCCAAAACCTGACTGATCTTTCTCTTTCTTTCCCCCTTTTCTCTCTTTCTTTCCCTTCCCTTTTTCTCCATCCCCCTCCCAACTCCTCTTCCCTTCTTCAGTCTCCTAAAATTCCATTTTAAATATAACCATGTATTAATCTTCGTTAATGTTTTAGTCAGTAGCAGTAATGCCTACATATTTTAAAGATTAATATGCTGTTGGGATCCCTGCATCTATAGAAATTTCCTTTTGAAGTTTGGAGTGCATGTGAAAAAAAAAACATTAAATTTGTGATTTGTGAAAATTAACAGACAGTCCAAATGTTTCTGTAAATTCTTCTAAGGCTTTCTTAATGATATCAGCTGAATGAGAAGCATTTGAGAGCATCAGAACCATATCACGTGCAAATATATTTAAAAGAGATATCTGCTTCCACATTGTTATCCAAACTTGATAGATAGATATGCCCTCATATGGCAGATTCTGATTAGATCAAGATCCTACTTTGCTGTGAGGAATTCTTGTTGGATTATGGTGGATATCCATAGACCTCTCCCCTTCTGAACATGTGATGAATAAGCTGAAAGCCAGATAATAAGATATGGGATATGATGGGTTTTGGGGAGTGATGGGATTCACATTTTTTTACTACCGGTTCTGTGGGCGTAGCTTGGTGGGCGTGGCAGGGGAAGGATACTATAAAATCCCCAGTCAGTGGTGGCATTTGCCGGTTCTCCAAACTACACAAAATTTCTGCTACTGGTTCTCCAGAACTGGTCACAACCTGCTGAATACCACCTCTGGTTTTGGGAGGACAGAAATGAGAATGACCAGGAGCTAGTCCATGGGGTACAAGCAATTTTGCACACCCATGCACTTTCTTTCAAGCAATTTTGCACACCCATGCACTTTCTTTCTTCTTTTGTGGAAGAAAGGAACTATCATGAAATAGTCTGAACTGGCCACCAAAGGACTTCTCAGCTTTTTTCACAAAGGGGCAGAAAAATATTCTTCTATTCTTGCGCCATGGTGGCACAGTGGTTAGAATGCAGTATTGCAAGTTAATTCTGCCCTTTGCCAGGAGTTTGATTTTGATTGGCTCAAGGTTGACTCAGCCTTTCAGCCTTTCGAGGTTGGTAAAATGAGGACCCAGGGAACCAATATGCTGACTCTGTAAACTGCTTAGAACGGGATTTAAAGCACTATGAAGTGGTATATAAGTCTAAATGCCATTGCTATTGTAATTGGAATTGCATATTGGAATATGCACCATTTAGGATAACTATTCTATTTTAACTTCTAGACAAAGGATGAGAAGTTTATGAAAGTTTCCACTCCCAAATACCAAAATAGCTTTGGGTACTCTGCACTGTAATTGGTTTGAGACTTGAGGTAAATAAATTATTATTTCATCTGAAGTAGAAAAATGAAGCTGGCATTGCTCTCAGCTCCCCTGCTGAGGAGACCTGGAAACCATGAGATGATATATGGAAAGACACTTGTTTTATCTTTGTATAGATTTTTCCCAGCATGATATACTACTAAAAGCTACTAGTTGATTAAGTGTTTGATTTTCAGTAAGCTAAAAACAACCTTTAATTTAAAAATTCTTCTCTGACCAGCACATCTTCCCTCAAAAGATCTTTTTCCTCTGTTTCTTCCCTGCCAGTTCTACCCTCCCCACATTTTTTGGCTATGTTGTCTTGGATTCTCTTGTCAAGTTGAGTCCTGAAGCAAACCAAGAGGCACTCCGAACAATAAGGAAAGGCAATTATTTTATTTTATTGGGTGTTGTTTCTGGCATTAAACCAAGCAACTAGAAGCCTTCCCCCAGCAGTTGCTCTGCTTTTTGAGTCTTGCTATCTACAGAGCAATGAATTGTGCCTTGATCTAGCTCTTAACATTGGCCATATAGTTTCCAGTCTTAATTTTTTTGGCACCTGCATGGCTGCTGCTCCCCAAATTGGACATCTGTTTGAGAAAGGGAGACATGGTCAACAACAGCTGGCTGGAAATAGAGCCAAACTTCCATTTAAAAAAAAAGTAGGAATAAGGCAGCTAAACAAGCATCTCGCTGGCTGTAGGGTCATGACAAGGAGCACATCTGATTGTACTTCACTTTTGGAGGGATTAGGAACAATAATTTATAATTGGTTCCTATGAATTCCTCTCAGATCAAAGGTAGAGATGTATGCGGACCTATTACAGGCCCTTTCCATTTCTATGAGATTATGATTTTGCTGATGGATTCCTCAGTGACAAATCTTGTTTAGAACTGAAAAGAAATCATTAAAGAAATCACCTTACTGATCATTCAAACAGTGACCCTTTACTTGTTCTTACTTGGAGTCCTCTTCTTCCAGGAAATTCTAACTTTAATGCTCTGGGGAAATTAAGTCCCCTCTTTTTTCAGCCTCAGTCCAGGAATTTCTACACATCCACTCCCATTTTTTCTTCCAGTTCTGCCTTTATATTAAACAAGAATCAATTTTTAACTGACATGGCAAGAATGCTATGAATTGTTGTTCAGCAAACTCTGGTGAACATGGGCGCGAGCTCATTCACGTAGGGCGATTTCTACCATTCTCCTGGCTGCAAACTCCATAGTGGCAGTTTCTACATACATTGGAACCTGCATGTCTAGGTCAAGATTGTCCCAAAGTTGTTTTTTTTTTGTTTTCAACTGGACATTCTTTGTCTTTTGGAAGCTTCTTGGAGGCAAAGCAAAACATCTTCAAGGAAAAAACAAAGGAAGTCCAGTTGCTCCTTGAAAAACCACATTTCGGACATTGGACCCTGCAATGCTTTTTCTTAAAAAAAAATGAGAATAATTTTTTGCTTTCAGAATAAAAAAATTCAGAGAGTTAGTTTCAAAGCAAAGAATAAATTTCTTGCTTGAGACTGCTAAAGCTTTATTATAGATTAGAATAGCGTGGAGACATCAATATTCCATAAAATAGAAGCAAGTATGAACAAATATGCTCTGTACTTGTTAGAGATAAAGTGTATTTTCTACTGATGCACTTTATAATGAGCTCGTTCTAGAAAAATAGTTATGTATCCTTTTTGATTTTGTTATGTCTTAGGCTCATTATCTTCTCAGTTGTTACATTCTGGACAGAAAGTATATTCTCTCCTGTTTCTTTAGCTCCAGTCTTTGTACTTCTCCCCAAATTCATTCTGTGCTGAATTATATTTGATTCTGTTTTTTTGCAGAAAAGAAATGTAAAATTTATAAATCATTTATTTTAAAAAAGTGAGAAAAAGAAATTATTGGAACAGAAACTTAACAGGCAAGATTGTTTTATCTATACATTATTCATCAATGATTAAAATATTTTAGAAGTTCAGCATCATCATCATTTTTAAGTTAATGTTAATGAAGTTTCAACTTTTGCCCTCTGGAAGTATGGCGGACTAATAGATCCTAAGTGATGACTGGGAATTCTGGGAGTTGTGGTTCCAAAAAGATTGGGGAAGGCTCTGGTGTATTCCTCTAAACAATGAGCTTGTAATGTAGTCCAGATTCCCAAAAGGGAGAGACTGCTTTCCAGAGGATTAAGAGACATCGAAGTTTTCCCCCTGTTTTCATTTAGATACGATGCCAATAAAGAAAGATTAAAATGAATGCATACTGAGAAGAACTAGATGAAGCAGTTGTGGCCCTAGACTTCACCTAGTCTTTCTGGATATCAGTTACAAGCCTAATATTTATTTACACATGTGCAGCTAAGAGTGGAAAGACGTGATGGAATGCTGTCCATAGTCTCAGGAGGAATGGAGTGCATTCCAAAGGAGCAAGAGACAATGCAGTTTAGATAGTTTGAGTGAGAGAAAGAGGGTGAAGACAGCTCCTTCCAAATAGAATAGAACGGAACAAAATAAATGGAACAGTACAGTACAGTACAGAACAGAACAGAATAAAACAGAATAGCTTTATTTGGCCAAGTGTGATTAGACACACAAGGAATTTGTCACTGGTGCAGAAGCTCTTAATGTATATGCAAAGCAACACAGTAATAATAATCATAATATGATACCAATAAGAGGGGGTAGTAGAGAAGATGAAAAGCAGAATAATAATACTACAGCCATACAACATGGGTAAATATACTTAGACATAAAATAATACTGTGCGGATTGGGTGTTCAGCAGAGTGATGGCACGAGGGGATGAAAATTGCCCTGTGTCTAGTTGTTTTGGCATGCGATAGCGGTGTCCCAAGGGAAGGAGTTGAAACAGTTTATGTCCAGGATGTGAGGGGCCTGTAGATATTTTCTCAGCCCTCCTTCTGACCCTATCAATATACAATATACAGGTCTTCTGTGGAAGGCAGACTAGTTTTACGTACAAGTAGTCTGCTTTAATTTGGCAAGATTTCTGTCTATAGGTGAAGAACAAGAAAGGAAACTATTCAGAAATAACTATGTGTCTGTCTTGGGTTTTTGAGCCTGAGAGAGCACGAGTAAAGGAAGTATAATAAAATTAGTCCAAGTACTGTGGTACTTGAGCACCTTAGCAGAAGAAAGGGTTTTCAGGAGTAGCTGAAGCATAAATTATTCTAGAGTAGCTGCCAGGCTACCCATCTGTTGTTATCTTCTTCCTAAGACCGATGATTCAGATTTATTTCATATGCTTCATTATGTTTCACTGCTACATGGCATCTCAAAATAGGAACATCACTGCCTACAGATTTTCCCTTTCCCGGCTGGTTCCCAGAATAATATTTTAAATTTAATTAAGACATGCATCCCTGCAGTCACCAAGAGTTGAGTTTACTATGAGGAAGTCTTGATTTGCTGGCTGCTTGAAACAGTTATATATCTTCGTTGTGACGTATAGCTATTGTGTTTGTATTTGTTCCAGCCAATTCTTAGAATTCGTTCAAATCTACCACCTGAAACTTCATCCTGTTTTAGTAGACATTCAATATAATCCTCTAGCAGGGATGGGCTTCAATTTTTTTAGCAAGGGGTTCTCTGCCCTAATGACTGGCTTGGTGGGTGTGGCTGGGTGGTCATATGACTGGGTGGGTGTGGCTCAGTGGTGGGATTCAAATTTTTTTATTACAGGTTCTGTGGGTGTGGTTTGGTGGGCGTGGTGTGGCTTGGTGGGCGGGGCTTGGTGGGTGGGGCAGGGGAAGGATTCTGTTAAATCTCCTTTCCCACCCCACTCCAGGGGAAGAATATTGTAACATCCCCATTCTCTCCCCACCCCATTAACCTGCTTTCCAGCTCCATTCTCCTGTGCAGGGCAATAAAGATCCAGCCAATCAACTGGGACTTGGGAGGCAGAGAATAGATGGGGATGGGGCCAGTCAGAGGTGATATTCCAAACTACTCAAAATTTCCACTACCGGTTCTCCAAACTATTCAAAATTTCCGCTACTGGTTCTCCAGAATTGGTCAGAACCTGCTGAATACCACCTCTGGTGTGGCTGGATGATGTGACTGGATGGGTGTGGCTAACTCGACGTTGCTTCTTTACCCTAATTACCTAAAAAAAGATAATATACCAAAAAGTTGTTTATTATTTCGTGCATTTAATACTTAAATAAAAGACTGGGTGAAACAAGGCTTAATAGCAGTGACTGTGAGAGGAATCTTGGAGTCTTAGTGGAGTTTCTGGTGAGTTAAGTGATTCTTATTATTTGGGAATTAATCCCCTTGGAGGCTAGTGGCTATGTTATCTGATTTTCTCAATGGCTCTCTCTTGCAAGCGCTTTAACTAACTTGACACTTTTATGAGTTGTGAAATGGACTTTCTGAGCTTATTGGGGGCTCTCTGAGCCCTGCAGAGACTTAGCTAGAGGAGCCCCCTGTGAGCCCCCAGCAGCCCACCCTGTGGCCTCTACCCATGATTAGTGGGCAGCTACAGTCCTTTAAACTAGAGGTCAACAGCTTCAATGGGAGATGGAACGCGTCACACGATCTTTGAATGGCGGCCATTTCAAAACAGTTGAAGCCATGATGAAATTTTAAGTCATTATTTTAAAATGAATGTAATGCTATTAATGTGATCACATTTGATGTTTTTGAGTCGTTTCCCTTTCGCCTAAATATTACAATTACTAAATATTACAATTTTGTGGAGCTATTGAAAGCATGATGTCATGGTATGTGGGACAGGCTTTGGGAGACTGAGGAAAGAGATGTTGCCAAGGCAACAGCGAGCTAAGGGACAGCATAGCTGCATCTGGATAGTGGGTAGGACAGGAGGCTCAGAAAAAACCCTTCCTAATGTCTTGGTAAAGGAGATGCAGGGTGGGGGAGGACTGTACTTTCAGACTTGCAAGATTTTGTTAATGTAGCTTTACCATGAAATAGAATTAGCTCATCTGGTTGGGATTCCTGTCTCTTTTACCCCCACGAGGTCAATGTCAATCTTGCAAACCCACCCCCTAATCTCCTGTACAGGTGAACATATGCGTATTCATCTGATCAGATTTCCTAGTTTGGTAATGAAATGTCTGCAAGTAAATCAAGATAAGAGAACACCTAAAACTCAACAAACAGACCAAGAGAAGGGAGAGAGAGAAAAAGGGAAAGAAAGCAGGTCTCTAGCAAGAATTGCTTAGCTGTTCTTTTTGGCTGAGTCAACCAAGCAAGCTCCTTGCCTTCCTGAATCTTCAGAGGGTAGCCATATATGGCCATCTTATATGATTTGGGCAGAGACAATTAGATGAAGTTGTCTGGAACTCCTAGGCTACAAAACCCAACTCAGTAAGGAGTTTTCCAAAGACATAGGAAGGCTGTGATTATTGAAGATAATTAAGTTCATCCAATGGTATAGGGTTTCCTGCCTG
Organism: Bungarus multicinctus; assembly: GCA_023653725.1. Lineage (NCBI taxonomy): Eukaryota > Metazoa > Chordata > Lepidosauria > Squamata > Elapidae > Bungarus > Bungarus multicinctus. The sequence continues at coordinate 258,920,909 of CM042834.1, forward strand.
AGCAAGGAATTGGTCCAGAAGACCTCCAAGAACTCAGTTATTCTGTTCAATGGCTATTTCTAATTACAGAGCTGATATACTATAAATCACGTCTGTTTATATTTATTTACTAATTATTGAAGACATGTACGCAATATTCATTCTTATGTGTTATAAGTTATATATTAGCCAAACTTATGTGAAGGAAGTTCTAAGATTATATAGATTAAGATTTAGCTCTTGATCTCAGCATTGCAATTCAGTGCTATGTTGTATGAACATCTATGGCATCTGGAGGCAGTTAAGATGTTTGCTCTTGGAGTGTCGGTTCATTGGCTCATTGGCAAGATGATAAACTAATTTCTGTGCTTAAAATGTCCCAGGAGTTAGGTTAAGATACCCCTCAAATTCAGTTGCAAATTACAGGCTTCCAAAGCTGACATAACCGCTGTGGGAATAAAGCCACAATATGGGATGCCAGAAACCCTTGGCCGACTAAAGATCCTACCCCTCCCTGAATATTAAAGATGTAAAATGTAGTAAATTGTTCTAGCAGTGAAGGAAAGAAATCTGGTCGATAAAGCACTTCTCACATAATATTTCAATAACTTTAGTAGCATTGCTCCAGGACATCAAGATTTCAAAATCATAGCCCCCCCATGTGTGTTTTGAGGTGCTCACAAACTCCTTATGTATGGTACTCTTTGTCCTCTATCTCTATTTTTTCCCTTAGAATATTTGATTTTCACAGTAATCCCATAAAGTTTTGCCCTCATATGACTGATGATAAACTTGTCTGACTTAATTGTTCATAACCCTGATTTAATTAAGATCATATCCCAAGTTGCTTTTAAGATTAATAGTTAATAACAGACTAACATCGGAACTCTTAAAGGAACTTTCTTATAGGTAGATAAAAATACCTATTAAAATTAATTTTTTCAATCTTTTCCACTAGCAATGGGGGAAGGGAGGGGAGGAGGGGGTGTGGGGGTGGGGAGAGGAGGGGGAAGGGAGGATTCGTTCCCATTTGGCCAAAATGAGTTGGCAGAGTTTGAGAACATAGAACTTATGGTTAAACGCAATCTAAAACCATCTCTATTTTTGGACCGGACGGAATATGTGCCTCTTTTTAAAAAAATCCACTGCCATAGCTGAACCTCTAAGCATAATCTTTGAAAAATCTTTCAGGACCAACTCCTTGCCAAAACTATGGTCACAAGCCATGGTCATCCCCACCTTAAAAAAGGGAGACCCCAGCCTAGTTGAAAATTACAGACCAATCTCTTTATGCTGCATCACCTGTAAAGTCATGGAATCAATTATTAACCAATCCATCATCCTCCACTTAAGAGACAAACAACCTACTCTCTAATAAACAATTTGGTTTCAAAAAAAGCTATCCTGTAATCTGCAACTCTTACACTGCAAAAACATATGGACTACACAACTCGATCAGGGCAAAGCAATAGACGCAATTACATAGATTTCTATAAAGCCTTTGATTCAGTGGTACATGACAAACTACTCCTAAAACTAAAATCTTACAGTATCTCTGGACACCTGCATAAATGGATAAAAGCATTCCTGTCAAACAGACAACAAATGGTCAAAATTGGGAGCGTCCTATCAAATTCTGTACCTGTCAACAGTGATGTCCCCCAAGGCAGTGTTCTATGACCAACTCTTTTCATGCTCTACATAAATGACCTCTGTGATCATATTAAGAGCAACTGCGTTCTCTTTGCTGATGATGTAAAGCTATTCAACACCACAGACAATACTGCTACCCTTCAAAAAGACCTTGACTATGTATCAGAATGGTCAAACAAATGGCAACTTTAAATCTCAACAAATAAATCTCTGTCTTACATATTTGCAAAAAAATCAGAAAATAAAATACAGGCTGAATAGTCAAGACCTTGTTGATGATCCAAATTCTGTCAAGGATCTTGGAGTACTCATCTCTAATGATCTAAGTGCTAGAGCCCACTGTAACTACATGGCACTCAAAAAAGTGCCAAGAGTTGTTAACTAATCTTTACATAGCTTTTTCTCTGGTAATATTACACTAATAACTAGAGCATACAAAACATTTGCTAGACCAATACTTGAATACAGTTCATCAGTCTGGAACCCACATTACGTATCTGATATTAACACAGTTGAGAAAGTCTAGAAATATTTCACAAGAAGAGTTCTCCACTCCTCTACTCGTTGCAGAATACCTTATGCCACCAGACTCGAAATTTTAGATCTAGAAAAACCTAGAACTACATCGCCTTCGGTCCGATCTAAGTATAATATATAAAATCATACGTTGCAATGTCCTACCTGTCAATGAATACTTCAGCTTCAACCATAACAACACAAGAGCAAACAATAGATACAAACTCAAAGTTAATCGCAACAAACTTGATTGAAGGAAATACGACTTCAGCAACAGAGTGGTCAATGCCTGGAATACTCTACCTGACTCTGGTTTCTTCCCCAAATCCCAAAATCTTTAACCTTAGACTGTCTACTATTGACCTCACCCCTTTCCTAAGAGGTCTGTAGGGGGCGTGCATAAGCGCACCAACGTGCCTACTGTCCCTGTCCTATTGTTTATTTATATATTTTTTTATTTTTCTTATATGTATCCATGTATTCATAACTATGTTTTGACTTGTACCTATTATCTTCTAAGCAATTGACAAACCAAATAAATAAATAAAATAAAAATAATCATGCTTCAGATTGCATCATAGAACGTTAAAATTTTCACCATGAAATAAAGATAAAAATCTTTACCCCTGAACTGGTGTCCTTCAAGCAGAGTCACACCGTAAGAAATATCTTAGCGATATTTCTTCAGTAGGAGTAAAATTGGAAATGTGCTTCCTAGCTCTGTCTATTTATCAAAGAGGCATCAGATTGCCATCACTGTCAGGTAAATTATATAGTACATGTCAGTGGAGTAAACATGCAACAGTTTACTCAGAATGCATGGCTCATGCAAAGATATATAAAATTGGGAGGAATAACCAAAGTAATGAATATATTATAATAAATGAATTCTGGGAACCAGAGAAGGTCACCAAGTGGGTGGGTATGCAAATGTGAGAAGGAGAAAATGTTCTACCCCTGCAAAGTGTTAAAACACACACTGCTAAGAGTCCCCATTTACAGTTTTCATAGGGCCAATATACAGCCTGTGGATTGAAAAGTAATAGGGTGGGAAGGAAATTAGAGGAACATGTGAATCATCTACAGTGACATAAATTACTTTGCTTTGCTATTAGATGGTTCCATGGTATTTTTCTTGCCCGTTTCTGTTTTTCCTTTTAAAAATGCCTAGCTGTGGTTTCAAAAGAGATGGGAAAAATATAAGGAAAATAATGTGTCGCGTTGTCGCGGTTTGCTCGTTGTCCTTCTCTGATCAGCTCGTAGAGCCCCCGCAGGGGTGAAATTTAGAGGGACCCTCGCGAGGGTGAGTACTTAAGTACTAGAATCAATAATTGACACAGACACCATAGTTTCTCAAGGTGAGAGAGCACGTTGTTCCCGGGGTAGATGAAGAAGTCCCCCGATTACAACGCACCACCCTCTTTTATTTTGCAGTTTTATCAGGGCGGGGGGAGCGAGACATATGTGAAGAGGAGCAAGGAAGTATTATTCTAATGGCGCCATGGCAGGATGCGACCACTGTTGTGTGCTAAGATAGCGTGATTATCTATTAACAAGATATTTGTGGTCAGCTAGTTCCTGTAACTATTTGCCTACGTGTCGTGCCAAGCTGAGCTTATCATGCAATTCCTAACTTGAGAAGGTCATTCTTACGGCCTTATGTCAAGAGGACTCTCGAGGTTTACTACAAGTCCTCTTTTCTTTGTTTTTAAGGTGCCGCGATATCCGATTCAAAATATAAGCCTTTCTCCTTTGGAGTATCATAGTGCTTGGATAAGGACATACCCTCCGGGACATCCCGATCCGATTGCACAACCTCGTTCAAGGGCAGGTTATCAGTGTCAGAGTCGTCATCGGAACATAAGTGCAAAAGCGGAGCCTTGCACTCCTCAGTTGGGATTGCCATATATACATGATTTTGCATTAAGAGATTAAGTTGCGCAGCAGCTTTAGCTTCGGCAATAGCATTTAAACTACGTTTGATCATTGAAATAAAGATAGGTAATAAACAGGGTAGCAGAAAACATCCTATAGCAATTATAGCCACCAAAATAAAAATAGCCTTTAAACCGGGAAATTTGGGGAGAAACTCGTCAAACATTCCCCCTATGTCCACTCCCTTCCATGTTTGCACAGGTACATGCGCCAGTTTTATCATTTTTATGGCAGCCTCATCTACAGCCTTCATGCTGTTATCAATTTCAATGCAACAATTGGTAAGGTTAAACTTTCCACATACCCCCCCTTCTTTTGCTAACAGGTAATCTAGTGCCAGACGATTTTGCATTATGTAAGTACGAGATTTTACTGACTCTCTCGCAAGGGATCGCATGGTGGCCAATGTTTCATCAGTGATTAGCTCTACTACCGCTTGAAGACGGATGATGCGGTTAAGCATGTAAATGGGTGTTCTGTATCCCCACATGCCATCCTCTGCCCAGGTTGCCGGGTCATAATAATGAATTATGCGTTCTGGGGGCCACTCATCATCTTTTCAATTTACTTTATGAATTTGGGAGGTGTCTCTCTTCTCGCGTGTGGCCTCCCTGGCTTTCTCGTATACCGGGTGACCTAGGACCTGTCTTTGCGACAAAGGGAGGAGAAAAAAACCTGGTCGTATGGTCCCTAGTACACAAGATCCTTGCCAGGCGGCTGGGAGGATGGAGAAGGCATTGGCGCCACATATCCAGTAAAGCCCTGTTGGTGCTGGCCAGGTGGCGGAATCATTCTCGGGTTGCCGTAGGTAAGAAAGGTAAGAAGTGAGGTTATGGGTGGGCCTAGGAAGGTTATTGGGAGAGTCCCACGAATCGTTGGTGAATGTACCTAAACATAAAAGAGAGCCTGCTACAAACGTACGTGCGGAGGTATTAACTCTTTGATAGCATTGTCTTCCTACCAAATTAGTGGTCAGGGTCCAGTTTTCAGGAATTGTGTTCAGGGTATCAAAGTTGGACCAATTAGTTATGACATGGGTGATGTTAATTTCCTGGGCCTGCCACGGCCATTGTTCCCCCATCGTAGTTCCCCCACACACAAAGCAATTTTTAACTTGCAATGATTTAGCAATAGTCTCTGCAAGGTGTACAAAGGTGTTGCGCACCTCATGTGGTACGGTCAGGTGAGTCAATTTTGCCAATTCCGAATAAACAGAATGAAATAAGGAGTGTCTGGTTGAGTCGATGGAAATTTTGCTTACTATTATTTTGATGGCTACTGAAGGGTTGGTTCCTGTCCCATCAATACCCAAGCCACAGTCATTGTCAGTACCTTTCCATGTTTGGAAGGAAAGCCAATTTTCCGGTACTGGAAACGTGAGATTGATGGGATTGCACTGATGTTGCATACAGTTGGGATCGGGAACTCTAAAACGGGTGATATAGAGTTTTTTAAGGTTATCCCTCTTGGGTATGGTGTCAGGTCGCACTGTGAGCCTTCTGGATTGAAAGTCCACACATTTCCATTCATTGCAGTAGGTGCCTTTGCCACAGGGGTCGTGTTGATTTGAAGTTCTGGCACAGATGTACTTTTCGTTGCTGGAATACGTCCGTCGCCAGACAAGTGAGCCGCATTCGTTTGTGCCATAGTCCATGGCTTCGCAGGCATCAAAAGTGACCGATTGGGATACCTTCGGATTATAAAAGTCATGATTGACCAGTGTCTTTTTCGATGAGCCGGCTCCGACAGTGATGAGGATGTTGTAGCGATGAGTGGGGCCTGTGGGGTCATAACAGGTTTGTTTGTTGTTATCTTCACAAATAATATACGTCGTGCTATTCCACACACAGGTGTGCGTGGATGGTTTGGTGCAAATAAAATGAGTGTGATATATTAATGTAGTTCTGATGGTCAGCCCCTGTTGAGTTTTTTGCAAGCAGGGGGTGCAATGTTTGGCATCTTGGGAGGTGAGTGCACTTCGTGTCCTCCGTTGGGGGGGGATAAACTTCTGTCGTAGGGATAATGTCAGCCGAGAAGAAGTGGCAAAGCCTCGTACCATTTTTGTAATTTCACATTGGTATAGACCAAAGTCTGAGAGGGTCAGATCAGTTACTGAAAGATGAGTTGCTCTAAAATGATAATTGATGGTATATTTGGGTGAGTCTTGTAGATATATGGTATTGTTGAAAAACCAGCGCCAGATGATTCCCTTTTTCTTGATTGGAGACCTCTGGTAACAGGAGAGGGCCTGAGAGCGAAGATGCAGTGCTCCCTCATTGTTGTAACGGTGCGTGTGAATCAAGGAGTTGAATTTAGGATGTGGAGAGGACTCGAGAAGCTGTCTACGAATTCGTTGTCCGCGGAGCGGTGACCAGGAACCAGGATAGAGGTCAGGGAGATGGGAGCCAGGTGCATCCCATAGGCAGCTGATGGTATCACAGGGAGGTTGGCAGCAGGAGAAGTGGCGCACCAGGGTATGGGAAAAAGATTGAGGAGAAGATTGAGACAAAAGGAGCCAAGAAAGAAACATAGAGGGTAGTGGGGGGCGAGTTACAGAGAAAATGGAAAAGAGATAAACTGTATGATTGAAGGATTGACGGGAAGCAAGAAAGCCTAAGCAGGAATAAGGTCCCACCGTATTCGCGGTGACATAGACATGTAGGTAGACCCGACAGGGTTGGTAGCCATACAGAAGAGAGACGTGAGGTGAGGGACGCAAGGCACGGCCTTGATGTTGAAAGGCATAATTACAGGCGGAAAGAGAGATGTCTTCAAAGGCAAAGGTAACGCGTGTGAACGGAGGGGCGAAGATAACAGCAGTATCAGCCCGAAACTGAGAAAAGACAGGAGATATCAGAAGGGCTAGGAGAGGAACACTTGTCCTTAGCCTCCCCATGATAAGGTCGAACACAGCGCGCAGGCACCCAAAGAACACGATCAGGAAGTTGAACAGCAGTGTATCCTTTGCCCCAAGTGATCAGTTGCACAGGTCCCTTCCACTTCGGATCTGGAAGTTGCCTGAAATACACAAGAGGTCTGGAGGTAGGGACAGGAGGTGTGGTAAAGTGACGAGAAGCAGCCGTAGAAGAAGGAGAGCCAGTAAGATTCAGAAAGTTCAAGGTATATAAACATACATTTAACACATTCTGTAACGCTGGGAGGTTCGGGGGGCGTACGCCTTTTTTCCCCATGTATCGATCAAGGGCCGTTTTGAGTGTTAAATTTGCTCTTTCCACAATAGCTTGGCCTTGGCTATTGAATGGAATTCCAAATTTGTGTACAATGGACCAATGATGACAGAACTCCGAGAAGGAGGAGCTCGTGTATGCAGGACCATTGTCTGTTTTTAAAATTTTTGGACATCCCAGTGTTACAAAGGTCCGAATGCAATGATTGATAGTGTTTTTAGTAGTCTCCCCGCTTTGCAGTGTGGCCATGATGAACCCAGAGTAAGTGTCTACAGACACGTGAATATACTTCCAGGGCGCAAAGGATGGATACTGAGTAACGTCCATTTGCCATGTTTCACAGGTCTCGGTGCCTCTAGGATTTACTCCTTCTGGGACACTTCGTGCCTGCAGACTACATGTAGGACATTGTTGAACAATTGCCGTGGCTTCTTGATGAGTAATTCCAAATTGTCTCACCAGAGCCTTTCTATTTTGATGAAAATAATCATGACTTTCTCCTGCTGTTAAGGTGTTATTCTGCAGGATTGGTAACAAATGCAACTTTCAGGCCTCATCTGCCATGTGATTGCCTTCTGAAAGAAATCCGGGCAGATGCTGATGGCTTCTGATGTGGGCCACAAACAGAGATTCCTTCCTTTCCTTCAATAGGTCTTGTAACTGTAAAAAAAGCGTCATTAAAGGAGAAGGGGTTGCAGGAGAAATGTAGGCATCAAATATATTCAAGGCCAATTGTGCCACATACAGACTATCAGATATTACATTAATTGGCTGGTTGGGAAAAAGTGTGAGTGCCATATTGAAGGCAGACAGTTCAGCCTGTTGAGCAGAAGGTTGTGGTGTGGTAAGTTTTTTATGCCATTGATTGTCAGTTTGCCACACTCAAGCCCCGACGGTTTTAGAACCATCAGTGAATACAGTAAGACAATCTTTCACTGGTTGTTGTACTAAAGGAGTCTCTAGAGTGAGCGGAAATGTTTTCAGCACTTGTATGCGTGGGTCTGGTGGTAGATGGCAGGAGACATTCCCTTGCCACCCTTCCAACGCATCTTGTAATGCATCAGAATTTTGGAAGAGTGGTTCCCATTGTGTTAGTCTGCAGGGAGTGTAAAGCGTGCAGATATCCACACCCATCAAGGCTCTAGCTCTTTTCCTCCCCCGTTCTATAAGAAGGGCCATTTGTGCAGCTCTTGTGGTGATTGATGCTTTTGGGGTATGAGGAATGTGTAGCCTCTTTGAAGTCGAGATTTGAACGATGATTGCTGTAAGGAGTGTGGGTGTGGGAAGAAGCGCCAATGAGAGTGCATGATTGTGTAATGAGCGGTCCACCCAATGGGTATGCAAGGCGCTGTTGATTTCTTTAAGAGCATTAAGCTGTTGCTCATTCAGCCAAATGAGATCCGCTGGATGCTTAAGGCCGACCAATGCTTGAAATAATGGCGAGAGAGTATGAGTTGAAATGGAAAGATATGGGCGTGCCCAATTGAGCGTGCCCAGGCATTGCTGTAACTGTACCAAGGTTGCAGGTTGAGGGAGTGTGAGAACAGGAAGGTGAGGTGAAGCTGTGGAGGCTAAAACCTTGTGTCCTAAATATTGTAACGGATAATGAGACTGCACCTTTTCTGGTGCTATATGCAGTCCTGCAAGAGCAAGGAGAGAGAGAAGACATGGAAAAGTTTTACATACTGTACCTTTAGGACCATCAGCTGCAATCAGGATGTCATCCATGTAATGATACACTAAAAATTCAGGAAATTTGTCCCGATAGGGTTGTAAAGCTTTATTTACAAAATATTGACACATCGTAGGAGAATTGAGCATTCCTTGGGGAAGAACTTTCCATTGATATCTAGCTGTAGGTTTAGAATTATTAAACTCAGGAACGGTGAAGGCAAATAGTATCCTGTCCTCTGGTATCAGCGGGATGGAGAAAAAACAATCTTTGAGGTCAATGATTATGAGATCAAATTTTACAGAAATTAAATTTGGATTGGAAGGCCGCATTGCAATGGGCCCATAGGTTGCAATATAGCGTTCAGAACACGGAGATCCTGTAGGAGGCGCCATTTGCCACTTTTCTTTTTAATTACAAACACTGGTGTGTTATATGGGCTGGTAGATGGTTCAATGTGACCTTCTGCCAATTGCTGTTGAACGAGAGTGTGAAGTGCGTTTAATTTTTCTTTTGTAAGAGGCCATTGATCAATCCAAACAGGAATATTTGATTTGAGAGTGAGAGAAAGAGGAGAAATAGCCATAATTCAAGGTATGTAGAGAGAAGTGTGGAGTTGAGATAGCAGGTCACGGCCCCACAAATTGCAATGTAATGGAAGGACAAAGGGTTTAAGATAAGCAGTCACAGAGGAATGAGGCGTAGAGGCAGTAAGCCAAAGTGAGCTAACCTTTGCTGCCTGCGCTCCACTGACGCCTTGTACTGAAGTTGTTTCAGCAAGGGGCCAAGAGGATGGCCACTCAGAGGACCGAATGACAGAGACGTCAGCTCCGGTGTCAATCAGGCCAGCAAAAGATTGGCCATTCAGCAATATGGTTAACATAGGTTTGGAGGCTCGAACAGATTGCTGTAGAGCAAACAAAGAAGGGGGTTCAGGAGAGGGAAGAAGAATGAGAGTAGCCACAATCGTTCCCGTTTTCAGGGAAAAGCACCGGTCGCCAATGGCAGCGAGAGAGAGATTTTTCAGAGAAGAGGAGTCGTACAAAAAGGGTGCAGCGACTACGCCTTCAATGGTAAGGGAGGAATTAGGTATGAGCAAAACAGGCAAGGAAGGCGGAAGTGGCTTCAGAACAGTGATAGAAAGAGGGAGAGTGAAGACCGAACCAGGATCATCATAAACGATGTCCTCTGTCAGCTGTACAGGGAAAGAAGTAGGTTGTAAAAAGGAAAGAGAAGAGGAAAGAGAAGTTTCAGCCTTTGTAGCGGGGTTAGCTGAAGACCCCATGCCTAGTTTTCCGATTGCTGAGCAGGAGGAGGGTTAGAGCGACATTGGGAAGCCCAATGAAAACCTTTTCTGCAACGAGGGCAAACAGTTTTTGGCTTGGCAGCATAGGGTGCAGTACCCCGAGACTGGCCACGAGGCGTTCCCCCCCACCCGGCATTCTACACTGATTTTTAAAATGGCCAGGCTTCCCACAATTAAAACAATTGCCAGAGCGAGACACGGCAAGGGCGTCGGACGACGGAGGGGAGGTGGGGAGGGATGCAGAAATGGAGGTAGAGATGGCAGCGGCAAGGGCACTCATTTTGTGAGAAGTAGTTCCCACAATCCTACAAAGCTGCAGGAACTCAGCCAAGGTTACACCAGGTTTATTAGCAACAGGTTGAAGTATTTTTTGACAATCTTCATTCGCATTGGTGTAAGCCAGTTTAATAAGAAGTTCTTGTCTGGCCGCCTCATTGTCAATTTGGCGTTCCAGAGCGGTTTGCAAACGGTTAACGAATGAAGAGTAAGACTCGTCAACCTCCTGCACTACCTTCAAAAAGGTGTGTGTGGATTTAGAGTCTGAATCATCCACACATTTCAGGGCATTCATCGCACAAAGATGAATGATTGCAAAGGCACGGCGAGGGCAATATTGTTGCTGAATCAGGGTGGAGAATAATCCGGTTCCCTTTAAGTGATCAGCAATGACCAGATTAGGGAGGCCTCGTCTTATTTCAGCATCTACTAATTTTTCATATTCAGACTGCCAAACAACATACTGGGCAGGAGTTATAAGCATAGAAAACAACATCTTCCAATCATATAACAGCATTACAGTGTTAGCAGACACGAGAGAATCAAGCATGCCACGAGTGTAAGTGGATTTCAGTCCATACATATTTACAGCCTCTTTTAAATTTTTCAACACTCTTAACTCTATGTTGTTATGAACAGGAGCGCCAGGGGCTCCCGGAACAAGAGTCATAGGGTAAGCAGAAGGTATATCACAAGATTCTAAGGTGAAGGAAGGAGAAGCCAGGATAGCAGTAATATTTCCCCCCGAGGGATGTGGGGACGGAGGATCAGTAGGAATGGGAGAGACAGAAGGAGAGGAGGGCTGCAGACGATTGTGCGGAGTGTCAGAGTGAAAAGGAGGGGCATAGGCAAGCTGAGGAATATCATCCGAAGAGTCGGCAGATTGGTAAGGTGGGGGAGAAGAATCAAGGTGAGCAGCAAGAGGCTCAGCAGTTTTAGAGGCAAGAGATAAAGACTCGGGGAGAGTGGTGGAGGGGTAGATAGTATTGAGCGCAGCCATTATCGCACGCCAGGACATAAGAATGTCCGGTGGAGCTCTGGGGACATCATACAGATATTTTCCCAAGCGTTCCCACGAAGTGCGACACAGCGTGCCCTCAGCCGGATAAGCAGGACAGTGCTGCTCCACATAAAGCAAGAAGGAGGTGATAGATTTTCTAGACAAGGTATATACAGTGGTGCCGTTAATTTTCTGCAAACAATTAGCCTTCTTCACTAATTGGTAAAGTTCGTCCCTATGAACTGACGAAACTTTGGAGAGTGAGGAGCCCCTTACTTACAATTGTACAGAGCCTTTGCCAGGTGCGTAGCAACGGGAGTGAAGGCAGCGCACCTCTAGACAGAAGTCACGCCGTGGAGCTGAAGAAGGGAGAGATCCCGGACGAGCCCCCAGTTGTCGCGTTGTCGCGGTTTGCTCGTTGTCCTTAGGTTCTCTGATCAGCCTGTAGAGCCCCCGCAGGGGTGAAATTTAGAGGGACCCTCGCGAGGGTGAGTACTTAAGTACTAGAATCAATAATTGACACAGACACCATAGTTTCTCAAGGTGAGAGAGCACATTGTGCCCGGGGTAGATGAAGAAGTCCCCCGATTACAACGCACCACCCTCTTTTATTTTGCAGTTTTATCAGGGCGGGGGGAGCGAGACATATGTGAAGAGGAGCAAGGAAGTATTATTCTAATGGCGCCATGGCAGGATGCGACCACTGTTGTGTGCTAAGATAGCGTGATTATCTATTAACAAGATATTTGTGGTCAGCTAGTTCCTGTAACTATTTGCCTACGTGTCGTGCCAAGCTGAGCTTATCATGCAATTCCTAACTTGAGAAGGTCATTCTTACGGCCTTATGTCAAGAGGACTCTCGAGGTTTACTACAATAATGCAAATTGAAAATACAATCTAATGGTGACAATGTAATACAGTGTTTTCTAACCTTGGCGACTTTGAGACGTGTGGACTTCAATTCCCAGAATTCCCCAGCCACCAATAGGTTAGGGTTAAGGTTAGGGTGAGGAGTTAGGGTTGGCTGGGGAATTCTGGGAGTTTGTTTATTTATTTATTTATTTATTATTTATTTATTTATTTATTTATTCGAACTTTTATACCGCTTCCTCTCCCAAAAAGGGACTCGGGGCGGTGCACAGCCTACTAAAAACACATAACTGACATCAAGAATAAATATAATTTAAATATAGTTTAAAAATATATTAAATACATAGGTCCGGCTGTATCCCATCCAATTGAAAATTTAGAAATGTAAAATCAGGGATTAAATTAAAAGTTAAAAATATAAAATTTAACAGTTAAGACCCAATTAAATTTAAAACCTGAACCCATTACTGGGCCAGGCCGGCCTGTCTAAAAAATAGGGTTTTCACTGCGCGCCGGAAGGTCAGGATATCCGTCATGGCCCGTATCTCCGGGGGGAGATCGTTCCATAGGGAGGGAGCTCCCACAGAGAAAGCCCACACTCTTGGGACCGCCAGCCGACAATGATCAGGCGGCGGCACCCCAAGCAGGGCAACCCTGTGAGAGCGTACTGGGCGGCGGGAGGTTGATGATGGCAGTAGGCGGTCCCGTAAGTACTCAGGTCCCGAGCCATGGAGCACTTTAAATACCATCAGTACCACCTTGAATCGAATCCGGAAGTCTACAGGAAGCCAGTGCAGCCTGCGGAGAAGCGGTGTTACGTGGGAGCTCCGAGGGGCACCCACGATCACCCGCGCGGCTGCATTCTGGACCAACTGCAACCTCCGGAGACTCTTCAAGGGGAGCCCCATGTAGAGAGCATTGCAATAGTCCAGGCGGGAGATAACAAGGGCGGAAGTGACTGTGCGAAGTGCGCCCAGATCCAGAAAGGGCCGCAACTGGTAAATCAGATGAATTTGATAAAAAGCCCCCCTGGCGACGGCTGCAATGTGTTCTTCTAAGGACAGCTGTACGTCCAGGAGGACACCCAGATTGCACGCCCTTTCCATGGGGGTCAAAACCTCTCCCCCCACGGCCAGCGAAGGAACAAGCTGGCTGTATCTGGGCGCAGGAAACCACAGCCACTCGGTTTTGGTCGGGTTGAGATGAAGCCTGTTACGACCCATCCAACTCCGCACGGCCTCCAGGCACCGGGTCATCACTTCGACGGCTTCATTGGGGTGGCCCGGGGTGGAGATGTACAGCTGAGTATCATCAGCGTACTGATGGAACTCCACCCCAAAGCCACGGATGATCTCACCCAGCGGCTTCACATAAATGTTGAACAGCAGGGGTGAGAGCACCGACCCCTGAGGCACCCCACACAGTAGGGGCCTCGGGGCCGATCTCTGCCCCCCTGTCAACACAAATTGCGAACGGTCGGAGAGGAAGGAGGCGAACCACCGCAACACGGTGCCTCCCACCCCCAACCCCTCCAACCGCCGCAATAAGATACTGTGGTCGACAGTATCAAAAGCCACTGAGAGATCCAACAGGACCAGGACAGAAGAACAACCCCTGTCCCGAGCCCTCCAGAGATCATCCACCAACGCGACCAACGCCGTCTCCGTGCTGTGCCCGGGCCTGAAACCCGATTGGAGGGGGTCAAGATAACTCGCTTCATCCAGGTACTGCGGGAGTTGAAGTCCACATGTCTTAAAGTTGTCACACTTGGGAAACCCTGATCTAATAGCAATGCTGGTCTACACAAGCAAATGTTTTGTTGCATGAAATGAGAGTGAAGCTGGAAAGATTTAACAACTTCATGAAAGGAACATTGTGGGAGGGAGGGAGCTGGTATCATGATTTACTGATGGATCTTCACATATTTCTAAAAGAGACCATAATATCCTCTACCCTGAAAGTAATATTTAGTCTTCCTTACACTTAATTATGATTGTTTTATTTTCCGAGAAACTAAGATCTTGTCAGAGACTGTGGACCAAGATTATCTATCTAGGTGAGTGAACAAAGTGTGGCTATTTCATTACATACACCCCGAAAAATTAAATTTAAAACATTCATTATAAGTATTTAAAACAAAAACAATACTGTGACATACTCCTTTAAAAAAAAAACCTTCAAGGCATTTTTCCCCCTTCCGTTCAATAATGTCTGATTTTTTGGAGACTGCCTAGACAAGTCACACAGACATGATCTATGCGATTGCTAAAATCCACCTCAATCACATATAATCAATCCATCACATGCTGTAAAATTACAACTATATCCCCTAATGGGAAAAAAAAGTTACAAATGACTGCTATAGCATAAACAAAATTAACTTGCCCAGCTTCACATACAATTTTAGACTATCATGAAGACATATGACTTCACCAGCAAACATGCAGATTGAGTTCTTGCTTTACATTACAACAATGAGACTCACTTCCTGCTCAGGTCATTCAGTTGTTGATGTAGTTACATTGCCATTTGTCTTATTTTTGCATGCTACTGGGTATCTTATTTGCTCCATAGCCTTTTTACTTTCAAATAAACTCTGCCTTTCCAGACACTTCAATGGCAACAGAAAGATTAATCACAAATACTTAAGTAATGAAAGAAAGGAAAGGAAATTGGTAGGCACTCCCCCCACCCCACCCCCAGTGTTTCATTGTTATAGTGACAACACAAGTCAGTTTTGTTGGGGAGAGCAGAGCAGAGGTGGTATTCAGCAGATTCTGACCAGTTCTGGAGAACCAGCAAATACCACCTCTAACTGGCCCCGCCTCCATCTATTCTCTGCCTCCCGAGTCCCAGCTGATTGGCTGGCCCTTCTTTGATTTCCCTGCACAGGAGAACGGAGTTGGAAAGCAGGTTAGTGGGGTGGGGAGGGAATGGGATTTTGTAGTAATCTTCCCCCAGGAGTGGGGAGGGAATGGGCATTTTACAGTATCCTTCCCCTACCACACTCACCAAGCCCCACCCATCAATCCCAGACCACAGAACTGGTAGTAAAAAAATTTGAATCCCACCACTTGAGCAGAGACTGTTGGGCCTTTAAGAATAAAGTCTTAACATAATTGACTGGAATTAGTCAGCTAAATGTACCATTTCAGGATAAGCTGATGTAGCATTCTATATGTCAACTGTGAAACAGGACAACAGCTTGCCTGTGAATATTAATTCAGGAATAGGAAACAATGAGTATGGGGGTTGTTCTTGTGCCTTATGTTAGATATGTGCAGAGTAACCCTTGTATAAAAAGGATATGCACACGAAAACGGTTTATGAGAACAGTTATGAATAAATATATAGCTACACAGAGTTGAACAAGTTATATTAATGTTTACTTGAAGAAATAGCATAGTCCAATAAACAGTCCATGTCATACATGGTTTTTATCAGTCCAGAAGTATCCAGTTATAAAGTCTTCTTACCAGTTTCAAGTCTTTTACAGCAGACATATATCAAACCATAATACAACAGATAATCTTCGATATCAACAGAATATCAGGGTTAGTCAGTATCAGTCTGTAGTTAGTTAGTATCAGTATTCAGAGAGATCATCAGTGAAAGAGAGAGAGAGAGTATTAAACCATGATCTATAGCTCTCTCTTATGGCAACTTGAAGCATAATTAACCAACCAGAACACAGCATAATACATTACAGTATTTTTCCTTAAAGCTACAAACATATATTTGTAATTTATATATTGTCAACCCAACTACGTTATTTACATATACATAACACCTTGCTTATAGGCTTTTCTTAATTAGTTTTTTTTTTGTGATAGAATGCAGTGAGGAGGTAGATTCCCAGGAGGAATGGGAAGCCCAGATATTATGTGTGAGAGAAAGAGGGGAAGGCAGCCACTCCCAAATGGTTGAGAGAGCATATTGACATTGTAAACGTTGTTAGTGAAGTTTTCAGTCTGGCAAGTTATGTCTATAGGTGTGAAATAATAAAGAAAGAACTCAGCTTGGGAGAATTGCTACCTGTATTTTTTGGTCTTGACATTATTTGGCTCTTGCAGAAAAAAAGGATGCAGGGCAGAATGTGCCACCTATAGCAATCCGCAAAATGCGAGTATTCAAAGACTACACTGGTGTAAAACTATGCATGCAATTAATGGCAGATAATGTATAAATCCTACTAACTTTTAAAGTATAATATGTCTCATGACTCAATCTTCTGAGGGGTGGGTTACGTACAAGACAAGGCAATTAAAAGCCAAAGAGATGAACAGTCAAAATGTCTGAGGTGCACCTAGAAGCGGTATTTCTCTTCTCTCCTGCCTGTCTTTTACCACCTGCTCCTTCATGTCCTAAAATGTCTTGCTGTGCAAAATCAAAATGGATGCTAATGAAGTCTTGAACAAGCTGCAATCAAGATATTTCCCTACTGCTTGAGGGTCCTATTTCCATCACACAGATGCTTTCTTCAGACTCATCAGGATGAAGTTTTTCCAATGATTGGAAAGGATTCTCCTGCTATTACCTCTTTCTTCCAGAACAATTTCTTAGCTATACTTCGTCAGCAGAGTTTATGGATAGTCCTCGTTTAGTGACTGCCTTGTTTAGCAAGTGTTCACAATTACAGTGGTGATGAAAAGGTAATTTTGTGACCATTTACGACCTTCCCAGGTTTGTAAAGTAAAGGAAAGATGAAGTAAATCATAAGGACAGTCATGTTTTTGCTTAGCAACAACATGGCTGAGCCCGATTGTGGTCACTAAATGAGTAATACTTGTAGTAACTGCTGAACATTGCTAACTTCAGAAATTCTATTCCAGAGACTTGTACCATTAATTAAAGATCAGAATGCATTGAAAGACACCTCCCTCTCTCTCTAATATCATTAAGATCTTGAACTTTTTCTCAGAGACATCTCAGAGAGGGAGAATTCTGTCTCTTTCTTCCCCCTCTCTCCCCACCCCTCTCTTTCCCCGTCCCTCCCTTCACTATTCCAGCATTAAGGCCTATTCTTTGCCAGTCAAGCCTCTGGTCTCTTTCCCAAGACAAGCTAGAATAGCTGCAGAGAGAAGTGAGACTAAATAGGAAGAGGTATATCAGCAATAGACTTAAGTAGTCATCAGAAAGCCCATTAGTCACCTTGTAAATGGCCTTTACACTGAGTCACAGTGCCATCAAGCTAATAACCTCCATAATATTCATGAATTATTTTGAAACCAACCGAAGAGGTAGCTAATACCATAATTCATGGTAGTGAATTTCGAAGTTGAATTATACATTGTGTAAAAGAAAAACGAAATCATTTTGTCCTGTTTACTTCAAAATTCAATTTCATTGGGAGACCTCTGGTTTTAGTACATTGGGAAGTAGCTCCTCCTTGCTCTTTTTTCCACATCATGCACAATTTTGTACATTTTAACTTCAAACATCTTTTGATTAAAATTAATTCTCTCTTGATTTGCAACAGACTCAGCCATTAGAGCTGTCTATAACCAGCTACAGTGATGTCAAATCGATGAAAACTTGCATGATGATGTCATTGTGCAAGTAGAATGATTTACATCACGGATGTCAAACTCACATCGTCACAGTGACATCATGTGACATATTGGGATTTTTTCCCCTTTGCTAAACTGGGCATGGGACTGGTCAGCATATGATGCATCGGGCCCAGGGCCCGGGAGTTTGACAGCCCTGATTTACATACTTAAATTATGTAAATAATCTCATTTGCATGATGATCTCATCAAGCATATATCATCATTTTGCCTGCCTTTCCTTTCCTGCAGGTATCCTTGACTGCTGTTGACTCAATTAAGTGTGACATAAGCATGCTGGGCAGTCCAGCTCACCAGAAGTACTGTATGCCTTATGTTAAATTCATGGGAAGGAATGGAAGGCTTAGCTTCATTACTTAACAAAGTCTGTTCCAGCTGAATGAGATATTGTGCCTTTTTAATAATACACAAAAGTTATTAAAGTCTGGTGGGAAGGGGAAAAAAGGCTTTTGTGTGAAATATTTGATCTTGCAGAGGTGATACATTGAAAATTGTTTAATGATTTCTGGTAATAAAAAAACCTCTGCAAATGGAAAATTCATTTTATTTTATCTTGTCAGGTTTCTCTATTCTTCAGCTTACTGAACAGAATATAATTGAGAGCTGCAGTAAAAGCCTGCTGAAACTCAAGTCCATCTGTTCTTGCTGAAAAACACCCGCGTTTAAGGGTGAGGGTATGAGATCTGTGTGAAAGTTTTCTCAGGGTTATTTGAAGTATCAAGTGACTTTGGAGTGGAGGCATCTTCAAAAGTTAGGGGTTCCTTGGTGCTCTCTGAGCTTGATTGTTTTCTTGCAGATGTTTCATTAGCCAAACTAGGTAACATCAACCGTGCTAGATGTTACCTAGTTTGGGTAATGAAATATCTGCAAGAAAACAACCAAAGACCCCTCATTTCAACCCTGAGCAACAAATGTTCTCTTATATTTTTCAGAAGTTGTAGTTTGTGCAGCCATACCTACTGAGGCATGATAACAGTTGTCAGTGCAAATTTCCTGCAGGATTCCTTCCATCCAAGGATTTTGATCCACTTACTGACCAAGTCTTGAATCTGTCAGCCATCAGGATTTAAAAATTAAAATGGGGGAAACTTGAATGGCCTTTCTCACCCACCCCCTGGCTCTACTGCTACTTTTGCAACCAGAGAATACCTGTTGTGATATTCTGTTTTTTGGTTCTCTGAAGCTAGCAGGCCCTTTGTATAGGGCAGGGGCCTTCAAATTTGACAGCTTTAAGATTTGTGGGCTTTAACTCCCAGAATTCCTCTCCAGTCATGTTAGCTCAGGAATTCTGGGAGTTGAAGTCCACAAGTTTTAAACTTCCCAAGTTTGAAGACCCTTGGTATAGGGATTCGTATTTGCATGCTAAAGATTGCTCTCATTTTTTCCCCCTGCCTATAGATTTTTTCTGTGTACTGTTCCTAGTGCCTGTTTGTAAATATTTAAAATACTTCAAATATTTCTCACCCTTATTCCATCCTTAACAACAGACATTCCAGTCTCAATTGTGATCTTAATCAAAGACTTTATTAAATCGATATGCTGCTTGAGTAAAAAGTCCCAGTGACTCAGGCTAGTTTTCAAATTATTTAAAACATTTAAAAACACATAGCAGGATAAGAAACACAAAATCAGGAAACAAGATGGTAGAGAAACAAATCTGAATGTGGACGAAAGAAGGGGTGTCAGTTGTCATCACGTACAAACGTGGTTGAAAAGGGACATCTTCAGGGCCTTTTGAAACCCCAGTAGGGTGGAGCCCATTCCAGCCCATGAAAAATAAGTTGCTTGATTCTATGCTAATTATTCTTTGTGTGAGACAGGGACCGGAGATTTCTGCCTCTCTATCTTTGGAATGATGGACTGCTGTGAAGAGCAGTTTCCCAGGAAGGAAGGAGCACATTCCAAGGGTGTGTGTGTGTAAGACAAAAGGTAGCACATGTCAGAGCTGGATAGAAGATAGAGGGAAAGAGTAAGGATAGCTACTCACAAAATCTCCCAGGTTATCTCCCATTAGGACAATAATAGTAAGGGTTTAGTCTGGCAAGATTCTGTCTATTGTGTGTAATCAAATGAAGACCTGAATTTTGGCTCACTATGTCATTCTTGTGCTAAGCCTGGCATCAAGGAACTGAATAGATAGTTTTCTGTGCTTTTCTGTTGTGGAAAATTCACTTTTGAGGTTTAAGTTTAAAGATCAGTAGGTACTTTCCTTAAATGTGATGTGCTTATCCTGACTTTGCAAATTGCAGTTTGTTATTGAGGACTATTATCTACAAAATTCATCAAATTAAATTCAATATATAAATTCAGTCCAAGTTTATCAAATGAATGGCAAAGGTTTACCGTCAAACCAAACAGCAGAGATTTTTTAGTACTAAGGAGCTTTACAAATCATGAGTCATGCATTGAGATTGTTCCAGCATCAGATCCTGTCAACAATTCAAGAATTGAAGACTAACATTGGAGAATAGAATACTTTATTGGGATAGAATATTTTATTGGCCAAGTATGACTGGACACACAAGGAATTTGTCTCCAGTGTATAAGCTCTCAGTGTAAATGCAAAATAACAATGTAATAATAATCTTAATAACAAAGAACAATAATCATAATAATGATACAATAGAGAAAATAGTGGAACAAATGAGAAGGATAAAAGTGAGATAGCCAAACTACATGGTTAGATATCCCACAGCATAAGACAGTGCTGTGAGAATTAGGTGTTTAGCAGACTGTTGGTATAAGGAAAAAACCTCAGGTCTAGTTGTTTTGGCATGCAGTGCTGTATAGTGGCGTCCTGAGGGTAGAAGTTCAAATAGTTTATGTTCAGGATGTGATGGGTCTCTAGAGATTCTCAGTTATCCCGGTCATGGTTATCTCAAAGGTGCTTTTTCAAGAGGCAACTAGACTTTCTGGTTTTTCTTTGAAGATGTTTGCTTCTCATCCAAGAAGCTTCTTCAGCTCTCAGAGCTGAAGGGGTCTGTAGATATTTTCTCAGTCCTCTTTCTGACCATGTAGTATACAATACCCAGTAATGGCAAAACTATATATACTCATATTAAAAGTTTAATTAAATTCAAGCAGAAATGACTCCCTTGCGTACAATATATCACAAAACAAGGCAGCCTTAGAAATTTGAGATATGATTTTTAGGGGGGCAAAGTTAAGAAATTAGAAATAAACTGTTTAAATAAACATAAGCAACAATCTTTCATATTTCAAGAAAAGGACAAATTCTTAAGTAGTGATTAATGAATAGAGATCAGGGAAGGGAAGGGAAAAGAAAGCTGTCAAAAGTTCCTATTTGAAGATGGTTTATTATAATTTATTTTTATTTTATTTCAGTATTTTGCTTTTTCATTTTTTGCTATTATCTTGAAGAATACAAAGTGACATATGTCACTATGTTTATTACAAAGAGTCTTTTTTTTTTAAAGGGAAATTGTTCCAGCAGCTTTGCTGGGCATATTTGCTCCTTAAATTTTATAAGCTCAGAGCAAATATAGTTGCTCTGATCAAGCTTACAAGACCCTACTGTAACTACATAGCCAAAAAGGCGTTAAGAGTTGTTAACCTAATCTTACGTAACCTTTTCTCTGGTAATATTATTAGTAATATTACACTAATAACTAGAGCATACAAAACATTTGCTAGACCAATACTCAAATACAGCTCATCAGTCTGGAACCCACATTACATATCTGATATTAACGAGAAAGTCCAGAAATATTTCACAAGAAGAGTTCTCCACTCCTCTACTTGTTGTAGAATACCTTATGCCACCAGACTCGAAATTCTAGTCCTAGGAAACCTAGAACTATGCCACCTTCAGTCCGATCTAAGTATAGTATATAAAATCATACATTGCAATGTCCTACCTGTCAATGAATACTTCAGCTTCAACCATAACAACACAAGAGCAAACAATAGATACAAACTCAAGGTTAATTGCACCAAACTTGATTGCAGGAAATACGATTTCAGCAACAGAGTGGTCAATGTCTGGAATACTCTACCTGACTCTGTGGTTTCTTCCCCAAACCCCAAAAACGTTAACCTTAGGCTGTCTGCTATTGACTTCACCCCCCCTTATTTTCTCTCAAGTAATCCTGCCTGCTTCAGTTGCCTTGTGGCATTGCTGAAAACCTCTACCTCTCTCTTTCTCCTTCATCTACAGAGATGAAGATGAAAGTGCTCTTTTCCTGTGTGTGAAAGGGATGGGTGAAAGGTATGACTTCCTAATTAACTACCTAGAGAAAGGCCAGAGAGCAAAATTTCTGGTTGCCTGGAAACAAAAAGCAGAGGGAAAAAAGATCATAGACAAGCAGTAGGAAGAATGACAGAAAAAGAGGAGATATACAAATAAATCCTTAATTTTCTATCCACATCCAGTTAGCCTTTCTGATCAATAGTTTTTGTGATGTTGAAGAGTTAGTGCCACCAAAGACAAACTTCTGACAACATGAAGATATTCCCAAGGACTGGACTGGATTAGAGTCTTGTGAGTCTAGGTCAGGGATGATGGGTCTGTTCCTGCCTTGACAAAATTCTGAGGCCTAGAACTACTGCACCGATTCTTGAGACATGTTCTTCTGGTTTTTCCCCATGTTTTGAGGTAGACTTTTGACCAAACTAATCCATGTGACATTATGAGCCTGTGAGAAAGAGAAATCTGTTATTTATGCTGCCTTTATAGAAAGTACATTCAACACTATTTGATTTTTTTGTTTCAGAAACATCAAACTTTTTCAAACAGCAAGAACTTCGAAGGATGAAGTGGGAAAGGAACCGTGTGACACCAAGAACAACCTTCCGGCGTTCTGTCAGTAGAGAAAGATGGGTGGAGACTTTGGTAGTTGCTGATAGTAAAATGATTGAATACCACGGAAGTGAAAATGTGGAATCGTATATCCTCACTATCATAAATATGGTGGGTCACATAATTTGTTTTATTGGGGTAGATTTGATTTTGATTCAATTCAATTCAATTCAATGAATGTGATTATCCCCTATATTTAATTATTTTCTCCTGTCATCTTAAAAATAGAATGATGCTTTTGTGAAAGCATAGTTCTTTATCCTAAATATGCCTGAAGAAATATGCCAACTACAGAGGGGGGAAATGTGTAAAACTTGACTCAAAATATTTTAGCAAATCCAGTTTATCTAAGCAACTAAGTCCTTATCCATAGCAACCAAAATAACTCTTTATCAATTTGTTTTTTCATTTTGTTTAATTTGGCCTTTCCCCCTCCCACCTTCAGTTATTATATGTTCCAATAATTCCCATTTGGCATCTCAGGATCTCTTCCTCTTCCTTTTGTTTCTTCTTCTTTCCTCAGTCATATTTAGCTTATAATTTCTTTGGAGAAAGGAACTATCTTTTGTTAACTACCAGATACTTTGACATTGACCAACAGGGGTGTTCATGGGATTGAGGAACATATGTCCAAAAAAGTCAAGCTGTTGGCCACAACCATGCAATCAAAGTACATTAAAAAAAGATGGAGCCTCAATAGTAGGATTGTGGCTGTCATCTTGACTTCTTTGATGTCAGAGACCCTTGACATCATCCCTAATAGGAAAAAAATATTGAAGAATCCACTAACTTCATATTGCCTGGCTTTGATTTAGGTGGCAGGATTATTCCATGATCCAAGCATTGGCAACGCAATCCATATTGTGCTTGTTCGGCTTATTCTTCTTGAAGAAGAGGAGGTAAGAACTTGGTCTCCTGGTTAATCCTTGCATTGGTCATGTCATTGAAGGGAGATGCTTGAAGAAAAGAGTGAGTTCTTAGGGTCTTGCAAAAGAACAGAAGGGTTCCTACCAGGGGTGGGATTCAAAACTTTTAACACCCAGTTCTGTGGGCGTGGCTTAGGTGGTGGACATGGCTTGGTGGTCATGTGACTGGGTGGAAGTGGTTTGGTGGTCATGTTATTGGCTGGGCGTGGCCAACTCAATATCACTCACATTGAGGCATGCATTTCCTCAGCTGGCCCTCGTGACTATAGGGACGCTGCAACAATCATAAGTGTGAAAAATGGCCATAAGTCACTTTTTTCAGTGCCATTGTAACATTGAATGGTCACTCCACGCAAGCAAAGTACCAGCAAAGGAGGGGAAAAAAACTGCAGAGAAGTTCCAGAGACAGGAAGTCTAGTCCTGCCAAGAATGTAATAAGGGTTAACGGAGAGGCAGTTTCTGTAAGCAATACCAGAATGTTTTCTTCCTGCCTTCCTTACAGGATTAGGCCAGTAATTTCTTCTAACAACCGGTTCTCCGAACTGCTTAGAATGTTAACAACTGGTTCTAGCGAATAGATGCGAACTGGTAGAATCCCACCCCTGGTTCCTACTATTGGAACTTCACAGGGCATGATGTTCCACAGGGCAAGTATTGCAACAGAGAAGTAGGGCATGAATGACCACAAGTTGGGCCTCCAGTTCCAGAAATGGATGCAATTGGTATATGATAGATCTGGGATGTACTCCATCAAATTTTATAAAGAATCCAACCTTTTATTTTTCCTCTTCAGAGATGCACTCTGTAGAAGAAGAGTTAATATTAATTCCAATATGTGTGCTTTCAAATAAGATAAAACGTTATAAATTTATCATTATGCTTCACATATCCTTTGTTTTAGGGATAACATTTGTTTCACATTAGAAAAAAATGATGTTTTAACTTAAGAAAGATACTGTAGTTTCTTTTTGTGTTCTTTTCATCCCGTGAAGACTTCTCCATTTTTCCTATTGCATTGGGTTTTTTTCCTCCCCTGACCTATCTTCACTAATAAACTATTTTTAATCACATGTCAGGATTCAATAAATTACTATTATAATAATGTCTCTCACTTCATGAAATGGCAATATTTATTAAAACTAAATTAATTTGCCAGGCTTTGTAATTATTGCAGATACTGATAGTCTCCTGACAAGATAATTCATTTCCCTATCTTTTTATAGCAAGGACTGAAAATCACCCACCATGCAGATAAAACTTTAGCTAGCTTTTGTAAATGGCAAAAGAGCATCAACCCAAAATTGGATACAAACCCACTTCACCATGATGTAGCTGTACTTCTTACAAGGTAGGATATTCTCCTTATGTATAGAGTTCTTGTTCTATTTCTGAATAAGATATGAGTAGTCCTTGACTTGCAACCAGCAGAAATCTAAACCAGAAAAGCAGTTGTTAAATAAGTCACACCCATTTTTACAATCCATTTGCCGTAATTATTAAGCAAATCACTGCAGTTGGTAAGTGAATCACATTAAGCGAATCCAGCTTCCCACATTGACTCTGCTTGTCAGAAGCCAGTTGTGAAGGTTACAAATGGCACTCATATGCTGAAATCTTCATAAATACATGGCAGTTTGTCAAGCACCTGGGTTTTTATCATATGTCTGTGGGGATGCTGCAAGAGTCATAAGTGTGAGGACCAGTTGTAAGTCACTTTTTTTAGTGCCATTATAACTTGCTAAACAAATGGTTGTAAGTTGAGGACTACCTGTATTTATTAGAGTTTGGGAAAATTGGTTCATTTTTAGCTTTTGAGAAGAAACGGAAGTAGAAAAGGCTGGATTTCTCAATAGGATTAGTTGAAAAGAACTTTACGGACTATTTAATATTTTACCTCATATGCTTTTATGTATTTTACCTTAGTTGAGCCAAGAACTGTTCAAAAATGGATAATTGAGTTCCAGAGGAGAAATTTATCAATTCTTTTGCTTCCAACTATACAAATGATCAAACGAAACAAATAATTCCCTCAACCCTGTTCAACTATTACAAAGTTTGCACTACTATTACTGTTAATCTTGTCATCACTCCTTACCACCCATCCCCTCCCACTTGTGACTGTATGACTGTAACTTTGTCGCTTCTATACTTACGATTTATATTGACTGTTTCCTAGTATGATTGATTGCTTATTGTACCCTATGACTATCATTAAGTGTTGTACCTTATGATTCTCGACTCCTAATGAATGTATCTTTTATGTATACTGAGAGTATTTACACCAAGACAAATTCCTTGTGTGTCCAATCACACTTGGCCAATAAAGAATTCTATTCTATTCTATTCTATTCTATTCTATTCTATTCTATTCTATTCTATTCTATTCTATTCAGTTTACCAAAAGAAGGAGACAGCCTGCTTTTTCTGGTAAACTTCATTTGATCATCCGAATTACAACCACTAGTATCCTTCACCATGACTATTGCAGCTGGAATTACTGTGGTTCTGAGCAGGCACTTTTCCCATTCTTATCCTAAAATATCTTTATTCCCTTCCTACTTTCAATTATGAGTGTGTGTGGCTTAATTACAAAGATCTGTACATCAAAAAGTTGTGTCTTTGAATGTCACATCTTTTTTGAACTTATGAGGTAGTCTTTGCTGTGCCCTTCTATTGAGGCTCCCTGTTTATGCATATATTTGCAGCAGAGGGAAGCACACTGTTCTCCTTTACGATCATTAGAAAGATTGTGATATGACACTGTACATGTCTCTTGTGTTATACTCAGAGGTGGGTTTCACATAATTTAACAACCGGTTTGCCTAGTGCAGAGCTGAAAATGTGAGCCTTCTGCACTTGCACACAGCTTCAAACACACGGTGATTTCAGCACACCTTCTCGGGCAGCCGCAGTGAGTACAGCGGGTGAGGTGCAGAAATCAGCTGGGCTGCGGGGACGGGGCGAGCAAGCCAGAGAATGAGATATAAAGGAC
The DNA here is from genome assembly GCA_023653725.1 of Bungarus multicinctus. Taxonomy (NCBI): domain Eukaryota; kingdom Metazoa; phylum Chordata; class Lepidosauria; order Squamata; family Elapidae; genus Bungarus; species Bungarus multicinctus. The sequence goes on from CM042834.1 coordinate 258,947,611, forward strand.
AGGATAGCACCGGGGTGGGTGGGCGGGCCCAGCTGATGGGTGGAACTACCGTTATGGGTGAACCGAGATTACGTGCTTTCTCTGTGGGAGCCCCCTCCCTTTGGAACTATCTCCCCCCGGAGATACGAGACACATCGGACATCCTAACCTTCCGGCGTGCAGTCAAGACCTTACTTTTTAAGCAGGCCAGCCTAGCCAATTAAAGGTTTTCTGAGATTTTTAAATTTTAGATTCAAATAAGACTTTTAATTCTATTTGATGGGACTCAATCATTTACTTACTTACTTATTTTACTCATTTATCCTATCTTCATCTATCTATATTCAATTCTGAGTTAATTACTGTTACTGTTGACTGTATCTTTATATGTTTAGACTGTACACCGCCCCGAGTCCCTTTTGGGAGAGGGAGCGGTATAAAAATACGATAAATAAATAAAAATAAATAAATAAACCGGTCTGAACCAGCAGCAGCCCACCTCTGGTTATGCTATATTGGTGAGAAAGAAATAGAGCCTTGATGTACCATATCCAGAATCTATGTATTTTTTTATGGTTCTATTCTTCTAATTCTGTCTTCTAATTCCAGTATTGTCAACTCTTATCCTCTCTTAAATCAAAAGAGTAGGAAGGACACATCTAGGATACTCAATCCCACCTTCGGCTCAATTCAGGAATCTAAATTACAGTGACTCCCAGCAGCTTCTGCTTGAATTTATTCAATAACCGAGAACTTGTCAAGTCTCTAGAATATTAATTCACTGTCAAATAATTCTTACCCTTCAGTTTTTCTCCCTAACTTTCTCTCAGTATTTGCTTATTTGAATTCATTATTCTCTAGCTGTCATTACTTTGCTAAGCACTAACTTACCAAAACTCCATCTGGCACATTGCCACATCATTACCATCAGGTATAAGACAATCCCTATTATATCTGCTTGTCTTTAATCTCTTCTGGATTGGGTGATAGTGATGACTGCTTATCCACCCATTTGGATGACAATTTCCTTCCCCCACCCCCAAAGCTTTGGGACAGGATGAGGTTAGAATGGAAGAGAATGTGGGGGTTGCATGAGGGAAATGTGGCTGTGGTTTTTCTATCTTTGTAGTATATTGGTTTCATTTATTCTTATTATACATGTGTCACTTTATTCTTGGTTGTAAACACAGAGGTTGATATAAGATAGAGGGGGCGCACACTGTGCAAATGTAATCCATCCGTCCATCCATCCACCCACCCACCTACCCATCCCAAACAGTTTCCCAAACATCCATTTACCTAGAAAGGTGTGTGTGGCTGGGAGGTGGGGGAGGAAACCCCAAGTTTTCAACCCCCATGCATAGAACTATATATAACAAGGGTCTTCAAACTTGGCAAGTTTAAGACGTGGACTTCAACTCCCAGAATTCCTGAGCTAACACGTCCACAAGTCTTAAAGCTGTCATGTTTGAAGACCCCTGATACGTAAGCTTGGATTGTTTTGTATTGCTGCAGACACAAATGTTGCCTGACCTTGTCAGCAATAAAGAAACTAAACTAGCACAAGTTTAGTCAAGGCTATAAAATTACCTCAGAGTAAACTAGTTCCTACCGTAGGTAAGAGATTATGCAGGATTTGTGATGAAGATTTATACTCATATCTCTGGTAAAGCCTGACAATGCTTTAGCCAACCCTGGTTATCTATAACTATTAACTATTAATAGTTAACATGGGGACTGTTATCCAAAATTTCTGGATCATACTGCCTAACTTTGCACTGATTTATATTCAAAAATCTTAACAAATCAGAGCCTAATCTATTACAGAACATAAAATGAAGGGGAAATGTTTTTGGAAAACAACCCCCGTCCTTCAAAACTCTTTCCCAGATGGATAAATACAGAAGCAAATATTTTTGGTTCTTAATTATCAGGGTTGTTTGGCTACAGTAATCACAGCGGCTGTCTTGCTTATGACTTTTCCCACAACAGTGCTTGTTAGCAATAATTGCACACTTTTGAATACTGCTATAATGGCCTGAAATCTGTGACTCACTTTGCATTTTGTAAAAATATGATTCCATGTGCTATAATGCCTCATTTCTAATTTAGGAAAGTTTCTGAACACAGCTTATGGTAAGGAGTACATAGAATGAGAATAAAAATGTTGTTAGACCATAGAAAACACTGACTGGAAGGGGGAAAGCTGTAACAGACTCGGAAGGACATTTGTTAAAAGCATTCATTTGGGACAACTAATCAAGGAGAGAACCAATAAATAAAATTTGTAATAGATGACTTCAGTTGTTGTTCCACAGACTGGTAAAATACATGTTTCCATCCAAGAAGCCATGGATGGAAACTAATCAAGAAGAAAAGGAGAAATTTCCTGACAGTTAAAACAATTAATCTGTGGAACGACTTGCCTCCAGAAGTTGTAGGTGCTCCATCATTGGAGGTTTTGAAGAAGAGATTGGACAACCATTTGTCTGAAATGGTATAGGGTTTCCTGCTTGAGCAGAAGGTTGGACTAGAAAACTTCTAAGGTTCCTTCCAACTCTGTTATTCTGTTGTTCACATGAAACAAATTTTATATTCTGTGAGATTATTATTAGCAATTTTTTTCATGGCTCTTTCTCCTTGTTTCTATTATTTAGGGGACACATAAAAAGAATGTGGTTACAAAAAGGAGGAAATGCAAATCCAGGAAATCTGGAGATTGAACCTCTAGATCTCTGCTGAAATATGAATCTTGGTAGATCCCCAAAAGTGATGTTTGCATCATCCTCTTTATGTACACTTTCCTAGAATTAAGAGCACTAAAAACAGTGGCCCTGTGTTCTGAGTGTGGCATTACCTTGAATACGCAGGGTTTGGTTTGGTTTTTTTTAACATCAAGCTTTTTTACTGTGGTCACAGAAAAGACATTTGTGCCAGCATGAATCAACCCTGTGAAACCTTAGGCTTATCCCACCTGTCGGGAATGTGTCAACCCCATCGGAGCTGTAACATCAATGAAGATTCTGGCCTACCCTTGGCCTTCACGATAGCCCATGAACTTGGACACAGGTAGGAATAAATTGGAAGTTTTGTGGAGGGGGCAGCACAATTAAATAGATTTTTTTAAAAAGTTCTTCAGGCAGAAATTGCTTAAGATTAAAGATACACAAAACAAAGTAGAAGATAATTAATAAAAAAACGTTATGCATTCTCCATTTCCCTTCCATTTATTTCTTCAACTGCCAACCCATTACCCGTACCTATATATTTCCACTTTGAACTTTAAACCTATTGGAGGTCTTGATAGACGGAGGTGTTAATGGGATCCTTGTTTTTCTGGCTTGGTTGTTTTCTTGCAGGTGTTTCATTACCCAATTAGAGAAACCTCAGCTAGAAAGGGAGTGGGGTTTGCTCTCTGTTTATACACAAGTGGCTTGCTGTCATGCCCTGTCAGACTCTGAGGGAGAGGAGGAACAGCCGACAGGGAGTGGAGGTGTGGCTTCGAAGGTTGTGGAGGAAGCTGGGGAAGGGCAGAGGTGGCTGGGCAGTCAGAGGAAGAACAGGCCCATCCCCTCTTCATCCTAGGACACGCAGGAAGGAATGGAGAGAGGAAGCGGCTGTGATCCCCCTCATTGGTTGCAGCTGGGGAGAATAGTATATAAGAGAGACGATTAAAGCACAGCATTGCCAGAAGCAAAGTGGGCTGAAGTTATCTTGTGAAGTGATTTTGAGCTGAAGTTATCTTGGTTGACGTCCTTCCAACAGACTGTTATTGCCTTGAAGTTGGTAATTACTTATCCTGGTCCATTGTGGAATTTTCTTCATTGTAATTTGTTTTAGGTTTTTATTTCATATTTTTTATTTCTATCTGCTCATTAAATTCGGACTATGGCTTTCTTTTGAAGACTATTTTTGAATACATTTTATCTCCAACTGAGAATTATTTAACAGTGGGGCCAAGTTGGAGACATTAAAGGACATTTATTTACGTTTTGGAGTTATGTTTGTATTACACTCTGGGTCATCACACTTGCCTTGTCAATATGGGTGGGAGCGATCTTAGGGGTTCATCTCTTGGATAGCTGCATCTGACTTAGCCACAAGAAAATGTTCTCTGGAAGGAAACAATTCCATTTGTTCATAGTGGTTTACTTGGGAAAGGGAGTTAAGAATGTGCAAATGAGCAAAACTTAACTAGAGGCTAAATCATACAACAAACAACTAAGGGAACTAGGTATGTTTAGCTTAATAAAGAGAAGGCTCAAGGGAGACATGATACCTGTCCCTAAAACTTGAAGGGTTGTCATAGGAAATTTATTCTCCCTAACTCCTGAAGGCAGAATAAGAAGCAGTGGGTGGGAGATTCAACCTAGAAATAAGGAGGAATTTCCTGATAGATGATTAATCAGTAGAACAGCTTGTCTCTTGAGTTGTGGTTGTTCCATTGCTGAAGATTTTCAAGATTGGACAACCATTTGCCTGGGATAGCATAAGGATTCCTGCCTTGGGCAGATAGTTGGACTAGAAGACCTGTAAGGTCCCTTCCAGCCCTGATTCTCTATGAAATAAACTTACCTTTAATAGCATTATTTAGCATTATTGACAATTAAGGTGTAGGAAATACAGCTTTTATTTCATACAGTGCCACCAGGATTTTACTGATGTTCCCTTTGTATCCTTATAAATGTGTTCTCTTTGTATCCTTATAAATAAAAAGTCAGTCTTTTTTTAGTGCTGTATTATCCTTAAAGGATGTTAGGAGGTTCTTTGAATCATTCCAATATTTGCACGTCCTACTTTTTAATTTAGAAATTGTTTGCTATTATGAATTGCCTTTAATATAATCTGTTAATGGTAACCAAACTGTATTAAAACCAACTTTTACTGTTTACATAACTCCCTTCATCCGTTCTGTGAAATTCAAGTATTATTTTTTTCTAAAAATGCAAACAGGATACCAAAGAGGATACCCAAATGAATTGCAACATCCAACGACCTGCTATTCTTTCTTTAGGTTATTTAGGATCAGCTTAAGAGAATTGCCTGTAGGTGGCAAATAAATTAAATAAATAAATCAGCTGTCCTATCCTCATAAGCTTCCATGGCAGAACTTCCATGACATTTTTAAAAAAAATTCCTTGGGTTTCCTTTCCTTCAGTTTTGGCATCCAGCACGATGGAAAAGAAAATGACTGTGAACCAGTGGGAAGACGGCCATACATTATGTCTCGGCAGCTCCAGTATGATTCCACACCTCTCACCTGGTCACGATGCAGCAAGGAATACATCACCCGTTTCTTAGAGTGAGTCAAAGCGACAATTTGAAAAATGGAACAAAATTGCTCTAAGTATCTTTCAGCTGCCTTGGTCCTCGTATATTGGCTTGCAGATGGATGAAAATGGATCCACAGGGATAATTTTAGGAGCCAGTAGGGTGTCAGCTTTGGAAGCCATATTACACACTGCCTGCCACACAGCCTGAGAAAGTGGGAGGGGGGTGATTTCAATTAAGTAGCTCTAAGTAGACAAAAATAAAATTATTCTGTTAGTTCAAGGTCATTTAGTATGGCACAGGATGAAATAAGGATCTTACTTTTGGACGGATCGTGATTGGGCCATGTGATGTGATAACGACCAAGGGGGGATGGATTTGTAGTTTGGGAAATTGTGGAAAGCCTGAAAATTTTTAGATTCGGGATTCCACAGATGTGCCAGGTGCTATTCTAATAAAGGTACTTTTGAGATATGATTGTCTCGGAGTTACTGATTGGAATGGAGGTTTGCTGGAACAATGACATAGGGATTTTTCTAGAATTATACCATAAATCTTGTGCTGATATACTGTTATATACAGTACTCAAATCAGGCTCAGTGATGGTTGGATAATATATGTACTGTATTATCTTGAATATACTATAAGTCACTACAGGTAATCCTGATTTAGGGATCACAGTTGGAATGAGCAACTCGGTTGTTAAGCAAAGAAGTTGCTAAGAGAAACAGTGACTGTGCTTATCTTATTTCGACTTTCCTTTGTTTTACAGACCTGTGATGGTCATAAATGTGAGGTTTGATCACATTACTTCTTTATCACTGTTGTAGCTGTGAATAATCACTAAGCTAGGTAGCCAATTGGTCATAGAGAACTAATTGTAATTGGGATGCTCCCTTCGTTGATTAATCCTACCTGTCTTATTTTGGATAAAAACTAATCCAGCTGCACTCTGTGCTATAGAATAGACCATTTCATGAGCCATGGTGGCACAGCGGTGGTGAGATTCAATTTTTTTTTTTTTGCTACCGGTTCTGTGGGCGTGGCTTGGTGGGTGTGGCAGGGGAAGGATACTGTAATTTTTCCCACTCTGAAAATGTATTTAGCTTGTGGAAACTTTTATTTAAATTTAATATTTTATTTAATTATCCACACCAAATAGGTGGATATTTGTGCTATTGTTACTTAACTGCTTATATGGCAAGGGTAGCAGTTGGCCAATCATGGTTAAACTCAAAATAGTTAAGTAGGGTTAAACAGTCTTCATATATGGAAGGGATGTTACTGAGAAATCTGAGAACTATAGGCTAGGCTGGGTAATTTTAAAAATATCCCTAAAAAAAAACAAAGGCAAAATATTTTCATCCTGTTATCGGGAAAACATGTGATGTGTCCATAAGTCACCAAGAGTCAAGCTTGATTGATAAGAGTCTGATTTTAATTGACATTAAATTTTGCTGATGTGAGCTGGGGGCAGTAGGAGAGGCCATAAAAGAGAGGTTGGAATTTTAATCTACTGCTTTAAACAAAATATTCCGAGATCAACATTTTTTCCTATGCTTTGCCTCTTAAATCACATCATCGTACTCTGAACCATCTCATTAGCTTATTAGAAAAAGAACTGATCAAAAGAGGATGCTCTGATGAAGATGTTGCCTGACTAGTACTGAACAGAATAGTATCTTCACAGCCTATACACAGTTACATGTAATATTTTTTGCAGTAAGGGCTCACAAGAGCCATCATGAACATTCAGGCTTGTAAGGATTTCTCCATCATCAATTTCTCCATCATCAATTTCTCCATTTTATTATTTTTATTGTAAGTACAGAGTCACCTTTTCCTCGCTGGTGCCACTAGATTAGCCACTCCATCAACTACTTCTTTACTCTGTACCATCTAGTAGGCAACTTGTAATGCAAGGCATTTAGAAGGAACCAAGTTAGTGGTTGACATAGAAGATAAGGAGTGGTTGGTGTTTCTGTCCTTCCTTGAAATATGACTATTTTGCTATAATTGTCCCACAATTATACTGAACGTTCCTTTCTGCCCCCATAATTTGTGAAGAATTAATCCTAGATGTCCATTGCAGCCATGGATTGGGCTTTTGCCTGGATGATGTTCCCAAGAAGAAAGACCTGAAGCCACCATTCATTGCACCTGGAGTCATTTATGATGTTCATCACCAGTGTCAGTTACAGTATGGATCCAATGCAACATTCTGCGATCAAGTGGACGTGAGTTCATGTATCCAATATTGATGGGGGTTGTCATTTAAAACAAAACAGGAATGATCATAGTTTATCCTAACATTATTGATTTATCAAATCTCTATACTACCCCTCTCACCTGTGCAACTCTGGTTTACGAATTAAACCATACAATCATATAAAGATGCGTAGTTTAAAACAAAGTTAAATACAGAATCAAAACAAAATTAAAAATGGAGCAGTTGAAAAGTTAAAAAGGCAGGCGGAGTACTTTCAAAACAACCAGTTCAACCATGCTTAGTGCTAAAGGGTATGGTTCACCGTATCTTAAAGGTTCTTTATTTGCCTTTACAGTGAACTATCACTTAAATATGAGCCAGTGGTGTGCTGCAGCTGCCAAAAAAGCCAATGCAATCCTAGGCTGCATTAACAGACGGTTAGAATCAAAATAATGTGAAATATTAATACCTCTTTATAATGCCTTGATAAGACCACACTTGAAATGCTGCATCCAGTTTTGGTTGCCACGATGTAAAAAAAAGATCTTGAGACTCTAGATGAGGGGTGTCAAACTGGATTTTTCCAAGGGCTCTATCAGCACTGCAGTTCTCCTCTGCAGGCTGGGGGAAGGAGGGCAACAGGGGGGACAGATGCCTCCTGCAACATCCTGCCAGCCAAAATGGGGTGCGGGGGGGGACCGCACGCCCTCCCCCGTGCCTCATTTTCACCCTCCATGGCCTCCTGCAGCATTCTGCCAGCCAAAAATGGGCTGCATGGCCTGTTTTGGTCATTTTTTGCTGTTTTTGGCCCGCTATGGGCATGTTTTTTGGCTCGTTTTCCGGCTGTTTTGGCCTGTTGTTGGCCTGTTTTGGGCCCGTTTTCTGGTCTGTTTTCAACCCTTTTTCAGACCATTTGTTGGCCCATTTTCACAGTGGTGGAATTCAATTTTTTTTTACTACCAGTTCTGTGAGCATGGCTTAGTGGGCGTGGCAGGGGAAGGATACTGTAAAATCTCCAGTCAGAAGTGGCATTTGCCGGTTCTCCAAACTACTCAAAATTTCTGCTACCGGTTCTCCAGAACTGGTCAGAACCTGCTGAATACCACCTCTGCATTTTTGGTCTGGTTTTCAACCCATTTTTGGCCAGCAGAGTGCTGCAGGAGGCCATGCAGGGTGAAAACAAGGTGCCAGGGGGGAGAACACACAGCCCGCTTTAGACTCCAGAGGCACTGTGGGCCAGTTCTCTGATATTTCCAGGCTGGCCCCATGGGCTAGATTTAAGCACTCCACAGGCTGGATCCGGCCTGTGGGCCTTAAGTTTGACACCCCTACTCTGGATAGAGTGCAGAGAAGAGTAACAAAGATGATTAGGGGACTGGAGGCTAAAACATATAAAGAACAGTTGCTGGAACTATGTCTAGCTTAATGAAAAGTAGGACTAGGGCTCAGTGGAGCAACTTGCCTGCAGTAGTTGTGAATGCTCCAACACTGGGAGTTTTTAAGAAGAGATTGAACAACCATTTGTCTGAAATGGTATATTGTCTCCTGTCTGAGCAGGGGGTGGGACTAGAAGACCTCCAAAATCCCTTCCAAATCTATTATTCTGCCATGAAAATCAAACCACATAGAAATGTTGCCTCAGAACAGTAGATTCCAAACTCTGGAGCAGAAATTTCCCATTGCTTGTGAACTGTGGCAGCTGTGTAACCAATACAAATGCCAGATTAGAGGAAGCCAATGTCTTGAGTAAAATATTCCTACATATCTTCCACAGGATACATGTGACCTAAAGGGGATGAGTAACCGGGGGCGGTCTCATGGTTTGCAGGTAGTCTCTCAAAGGTATTTCAAAAGAAGATAGAAGTAATGAAATATATGGCAAATATTCAGTTTAACTGTTTTTATCCATTTTAATTATATATGAACTTAAAATACCGTAATGCAGGTTGTCCTCAAGTTATAACCACAATCAATCCCAACATTTCTATGGCTAAAAATGATATTTGTTAAATGAATTTTGCTCCACATTATGGCCTTTCTTGCTATACTTGTTTAGCGAATCACTGCAGTTGTTAAGTTAGTAACATGGTTGTTAGGTGAATCGTTGCGTTTCCATTTTGCTTGTCAAAATGTTGGAAAAGGTAATCAGCATGCTGATACATTCATAAAGATGAATCAGTTGCTAAACATCTGAATTTTGATCACGTGACCTCAGATATCCTAAGTATAAAAAATACAGCCATAAATCACTTTTTTTCAGTGCTGTTGTAACTTCGAATGGTCACTAAATGAACTGTTGTAAATGAAGGACTACCTGTATTTCTACCTTTTCACATGATCGATTATATATGTCCAGCTGGATTCGATTAAACTCAAATCTGAACTATTCAACCATCGTGTAAAACGATAATATTAGAAAATATTTCTAATATTCCTTCCCCACCAATATTTTCGGATAATTTGAAAAAACTGGAAAAAAGCATATGGGGGAAAAAAATGAAAAAGAGTACGTTTGTTTTCTGCCTAGGATTTTTAGGTGCATTCAGCTCCAAAGAGGACACTGAGCTTTGAGCTGACGGTCAGCTGATGGGGGATTTTCCCATTACCCCTACTGACTTGAACCTAAAGCCTAAAGTCATAGGATGCATTCCCTTGATGCCACAGACTGCAGTACAAAATTGGCTGTGACAATTACATTATCTGTTTCTTTGTGCCTTTTAGCTACTGCCTCATTTCCTCACAAACTCCAGCTGTACAAAATAGCTTTGCGGGTCATAAAATAGCATTAAATAAATTTACATTTTAAAGCTTCCATTAAGTTATATGACATTCCAAAATCCTACTATTAAATAATAAGAAAAATATGCAAGCCTTATATACAGCTTCCATTAAATGTTATGACATTCCAAAATCCTACTATTATATCGTAAGAAAAATAGATTGTACCGATGTCAGCCCTTCAAAGAAGACTAAGTTACCGGAGTTATAAATGAGAAATATAAATGTTAATATTACTTTATTAAAAGATTTATTGTAACACAGTCTTCCAAGTCTGAATGTTCCTCCATTTATTTTTATCTTCATGAGAACCAGAGAGTCATATTTTAGATACTTACTCAAATTGAATCTCTTTCCCAGATTCAGATTTCTTTTATCTACCTGTTATCTTGGTGGCAACTCTTTCTCTGGTCCATATCACTATTCCTATTGTGCTTTACAACTGTAAGCACATGTCCACATGCATATTTCCATACAAGGGGATTCCCGTGGCTCTTGAGTTGGTCCCCAAAGGCTTTCCATAAGAGTCAAGGGGAGGAGAATGGTAACCATTCTTATGTCTATAGAGATGTCTATGGAGATTCTCAATCATCCAGGAAATGGTTGTCCCAAAGGTGCTTTTTCAAGAGGCAACTTGACTTTCTGGTTTTCTCTGAAGACATTTCTCTTCTCATCCAAGAAACTTCTTCAGCTCTGACTGGATGGTGGGGGATGGAAGGATTTATACTCTTTGCAGACAGCTAGTGATTTGCATTCTTTTAGCAAATCATTAAGGTTACTTGGAGGTTTATCTCTTTCATCAGGGTCACCTTTGGGATAGCCATTCTTATCTTAAGAGTGGTCTGCCCCCAAGAATGCCCAATGTTAGTGGTGAGATCCATTAAAATATGATCCATTAATAGGGATTATCTGACCATCTGGATTGGATAGGCAGAGGCTGTTTGGAAAAGATGGTTTCTTAGCTATTCAGATCTTGAGCCATTTAGGGCCTTGATGAAAGCAACCAGGTTACAACAAACCTGAATTGTACATACAAATACAGTCGTCTCCAGGGCAGTTCCAATAGCAGTGATGTAGTATGGTAGAACCAAAATCACTGGGGTTTCTATTTGGTCTTCAAGAGCAGCTCCATTTGAAGTTAATTACAGTAACTTTAAGGTTTCTCAGCGTCATCAACATTAAAATGTGAAGACTTCAACTGCCAGAATTCATGGGGGAACATTGCAGTAACCTATCTGGGAAATGACAAAGGTGACTCACTCAGGAAAACTCGTCTGCCGTTTACAATCATCTGCTTCCCAGAAAAGATTTTCTATGCTGTTCTGCAATAATTGGAAAGCATTAAAGCCAAAATTAAAACCCAGTGAAAGAAATATTTATTAATGTCATTATTATGTGTGATTTATTCACACAGTTCTAAAATCTGAGACTACTTTAGAATATACAAGAAATAGGTTCTTTTGTAAAAGATGCTTAATAAATCAGCGTAGCAGATTAGTGAAGGTAGAAAGCAATTTCCTCAAGGACTTGGCAAAGTATTAGAACTAAATCAGGGCTGTCAAACTCGTGGCCCATGGGCCAGATGCGTCATGCCTGTTGTGGAGCGGCGGTAATCACTTGAGGCAAACAACCAAGACAGAAGGTTCAGCTCTTACTTTATTTAACAAATAAAGGGTTACCGCTACTGCTGCTCTAACACAGCAGCCAGCTGGAGCGGCAACAACTGATGCCGTTTGACATCTCCTTTTATAGCTGGCTGTCAAACGGCATCAACCAATGGGAGAGATCCGTGCTTCCCGCTTAAAGTACGGACCTGAGTGGAAACTGCAGTCAATACACAACACTCCTCCCTCCCAGAGAGGAGCATGCGTAGTCCTGTAAATATGTTGGGCACCTGCGCAGTCATCCTGATCTTCTTAATTTGGCTGAAAATGGCGCCAGGCTGCTGCCTTCTGCTTGCTGCATGGCTTCCATCGGTGGTGAGGCTGCAGGAATGTCGGGAACTTGGTCAGGACCCTGGTCAGCTTCTTCTCCAGGTAGGCTGTCATCACCGGTGGGCTGGGAACTGGCTTCTTTGTGTAGGGGTAGCCTTTCCGCATCGGAACCATCTAGATGACCTCTGAGTATAGTGCTCCAATGCCTCCTCAGGTGGTCCACATGGCGGTGCCAGACACGCCCATCAGGTAACTGGACTCTATAAGACTTAGGACCAGTTACTGCCACCACACGACCAGGCAACCACAATGGATGCCCAGCAAAGTTCCTGACATATACTTGGTCATTTACTAGGAACCCTCTGGCTTGGCTGTTTGACCCAAGGGGAAGCACTGAGGCATAATTTGGGTGAAGCCTGTCAAGAGTGGTTCTTAAACGGTACCCCATTAACACTTCAGCTGCTGACCTATTTGTGGTGGCACAGGGTGCTGTATGTTGGCTCAGAAGGTATTGAGCCAATCTAGAATGCCAGTTAATGGGTTCCAATCTCTGTAGTACCTCCTTAGCAGATCTGACTGCCCTCTCAGCCAGACCATTACTTGCAGGGTGGGCTACTAATGGGTCTGATGCCCAGGTTGGCTAGGAAGATCTCAAATTCGCATGAGGTAAATTGGGGGCCATTGTCGGATACAATGGAGTCAGAGAGGCCATGTGTGGCAAACATCCTGGTCAATGCCTTATTAACTGCTTCAGTGGTTGTGGTGTGCAATAAGGTCAGTTCCACCCACTTTGAAAATGAATCAACTATCACTATTCGCCCGTGGAAAGGGCCAGCCAAATCGATATGAATTTGGGACCATGGGCTTCCTGCCTCTTCCCAGATCCCAGGGGTGGCTGCTGGGGGTAACGGTCTGGTGGCTTGGCATGCCTGACATGAATTGACCCAGCTGGCGATTTGGGCATCCATACCCGGCCACCACACGTAGCTGCGAGTGAGGGCCTTCATTCTAACTATACCTGGATGACCCTCATGAAGTACCTTTATGACTGAGGTTTGTAGCTTGAGAGGGATCACTACCCTGGTTCCCCACAGTAAACAGCCTTGCAATGAGGAAAGTTCCTTTTGGCGTAGCTTGTAGGGTAGGAATTCTGATGGATAAAGGGTTGCAGGCCACCCCCTCCCTACCCAGTCAAGGACTTGGGAAATTACCTTGTCCTTGGCCGAATGGGCAGCGATGTCAGGAGCGGTGACAGGCAGCTTGATCTCTTCAATAAGGAAAATGGCATTTGTTGGTGCAGGGTCCTCAACTGGAGCTGGCAGGGGACAACGACTGAGGGCATCTGCATGGCCAAGCATTTTTCCAGAGCGGTGGACCAGTGTATATGAATATGCAGCCAGAAAAACGGTCCACCTGGTCATCCTTGGGGATAAAATCTGGGGATTTTATCTTTTTTATTTGTTTAGTGCCAGATAAAATTCCTAACAGAGGCTTGTGATCTGTTATCAGTTCAAAATGATGACCGTAGAGAAACTCATGGAATTTCTTTACTGAAGCAACTGCAGCCAAGGCCTCCTTGTCAATTTGACTATAGTTGCGTTCAGTGGAGGATAATGTCCTTGAAAAAAAGGCAATAGGTGCTTCTGCACCATTTGGCAGTCTGTGACTCAGAACAGCCCCTAGTACAAAAGGGGAAGCATCTGCAGGTAGTACCAGTGGTAAATTCTTGTTGAATTGTATTAAAACAGATTTGGATGTGAGCAGCGATTTGACTTCCTAGAAAGCAAGGGTTTCTTTAGGGCCCCAGTGCCATGGTGTCTGTTTGTCTAGGAGCCTGTGAAGAGGCTCTGCAATTGAAGCTTTATGGGGTAGGAATGAAGCATAGAAATTCAGAAGTCCCAGAAAAGATTGGAGCTCAATCTTATTAGTAGGAATGGGAGCTTCATGAATGGCCTTTACTTTAGACTCTGTTGGGTGAATACCCGAGGCGTCAATTTTGTAACCTAAAAATTCCACTTGTGGAGTGGCAATGGTGCATTTTTCTCTTTTTAATTTAAGACCTGACTTTTTAAAACGTTCAAGGACACTTCTGACTCTCTGTAGCAATTGAGTTTGATTGTTTGCAGATATAAGAATGTCATCGAAATATGGTACAACGCCTGGTAACCCTTGCAGAATCCTTTCCATTAGAGACTGGAAAATTCCAGGGGCTACACTAACTCCAAATTGTAGGCGTGTACATTTAAAAGCGCCTCTGTGTGTCACTATGGTTTGCAGTTCTGCAGTTTCGTCATCAACAGGGAACTGTTGATAAGCTTGTTACATATCTAACTTTGCAAAAATGGAGCCAGGCTCAAGGGAATGGAGTAGGTGTTGCACCACGGGGACCGGATAAGCGCTTACTTGCAAATATCTATTTATTGTAGTTTTATAGTCAGAACAGATCCTCAAATTTCCATCCTTCTTTAGAGGTGTCACTATTGGGGTCTCCCATTTGGAAAAATCTGTAGGTTGTAGTATGCCTTGTTTAATTAATCTGTCTAGTTCCTTGTCAAGTTTAGGATGAATTGCAAAAGGTACCCTGCGGGATTTTAAATGGATTGGTACTGCTTGGGGGTCTACCTTGAAGGATATTGGGATTCCCATGTAGCAGCCTAGGCCTTCGCTGAATACATCAGCATATTCCCTGAACAAGGAGTCAACTTCTGAACTTGCAATGGTGTGGATTCCACCTATGTGGAGGCCCAGGGCAGGGAACCAGTCTAATCCCAATAGGCTTGGGAGGGCGCCATCCACTATCACTAAAGGCAAGTGACCCTTAAAATCTTGAAAATGAATTAGAAACTTGCCTTTTCCGATGACAGGAATGGTTCTGCCTTGGTAGTCCTGTAGAGTCAGATTGCAGCCTGGAATCTTCTTTCTTGTTATTCTGGGAAGCAATTGCTTCAAGTGCCCCACGAGATGATGCATAGTGCAGAGCCGGTGTCTATTTCCATTCTGCATGGTCTACTTTCTATAGAAACAGTGACACTAATTTTGTTAGAACTATTTTTTGGTATCTTAGCTTGGTAGCATGTGAAACAATCCTCGATTTGTCTTGGATATTGTATGGCTTTCTGAGGCCTTTGAGGCTGGTTAAAAGTCTTTCCTGCCTGACATATTCTTGCCAAATGACCCTTCTTTTGGCATTTTAAGCATATGGCATTCCTGAATCTGCAGGATGCCCTGAGATGGTTGCCCACACAGCTTAAGCAGGTGGGTTGTATTCGTGGAGGTTGATTTACAACCTGTCTGTACTTCCTTTGATTAGGGTTGGGCTGTCTGAGGCGGTTTATCTCAGTAGCCTCTTCTAAGCCTTCCTCTATAGAGGCTTCATCAAAATGCACTGTTGGGTTATCTAGTCTAATTGGATTTCCCTGTATTTCAGCTGCTGAGAGTGCTGATAGCTCAGCAGCCTGGGATTCTTCTATGGTTTGTTTTAAGGTTAGGTCCCCTTTAGCTAGTAGTCGTCTTTGCATCCTGGGGTCCCTAACTCCACAGACCAGCTGATCTAACAGCATATCTTCTAGGTAATCCCTGAATCCACAATGTAAGGCAGCTGTTCGTAGTGCTGCCATGTAGTCACTAATGGTTTCTCCCCCAGTCTGGGTGCGCCTTCTAAAGGCATGGCATCTGGCAATTCTAGAAGGCTTAGGGGAGTAATGGTTGGAGAAAATTTCTTGCAATTCTTCCCAGTCTTAATAGATCGTGGAGCCAATAATGCTGTTGCGGTGTCAAATACCGTGGCTCCGCAAAAGCTTAGAAAATAAGACTTTTATCTATGCTCAGAAATGTCAGTAAGGTCTATAGCATCTAAAAAGCAGTCAAACCGGTTCCTGTATGATTCCCATGTCTCTGCCGTCGGTCTGAAAGGCAGGAATGCAGGATTCAAAGTCATCTTCCCCTCAGCTGTGCCGTTTCTCCTGAGGCGATTTAAAAATCGCGCTTCGCGAACAGTGACAGCAACTCTGTAGCGATTTCAGCTCTTGATTAGTGACTTCACTCTTTGTCCTTTTTGCCTGGCTTGCCTCTTATAAGCATCCCACCCTCGTCGCTAGTGTGTGGAGCGGCGGTAATCACTTGAGGCAGACAACCAAGACAAAAGGTTCATCTCTTACTTTATTTAACAAATAAAGGGTTACCGTTACTGCCGCTCTAACACGGCAGCCAGCTGGAGCGGCAACAGCTGATGCCGTTTGACAGCTCCTTTTATAGCCAGCTGTCAAATGGCATCAACCAATGGGAGAGGTCCGTGCTTCCCGCTTAAAGCATGGACCTGAGTGGAAACTGCAGTCAATACACAACAATGCCTACATCCGTTTTAGTGAAGGGGAATAAAGTCCCGATACGTCACATGACACCGCTGTAATGACTTGAGTTTGACACCCCTGAACTAAATAATAAAATAACAACTGTACAACGAGCAAAGAATTCTTAACATTTGTGTACACAGTGGAAAACAAAACATCTTGATACAGTATGTGATCAGCAATTTCTATTATCAAGATGTTTTGCTTATATGTACGTAATATACATGTAACATACATTAGAAAAGCGATTGATATCAATTGAAATAGGCTAGTATCAATTCTTTGCTATTTCGTCTTATTTCAGTAGAGATGAGGTCTACCCATACTGGATTATTTCACCACAATTAGCTGAAACCGGTGTCAGCTCATCGCTTTGAAGTTGAGGAAATTGTAAGAACTGGACGTTTAACAATTTACCATTTTTTAAAACTTTCATAAAAATAAATACTTCTTAATTTCTCTCCAAATTACTAGGCAGCTAGATCACACACTGTTACTTCTTTCCCTCACCAAATCCTTGGGGACAGCCTTAAGGCAAGCCATATTGTAACAGCCTTCACTTCTGCTTCCTTAAAATGCTATCACTGTCTTGACCTGATCTGTTCTAAGTTTGGCAGCAACACAAATCCCTTCCTTTTCTGGCAGACTGCCTGTTTCTTTGGATGCCATCTAGGGTTTGCCCAGAATGTTGTGGTCCAGAGTTGAGAACACTTCTTTTCAACCATCGTATGCAAAAAAAAAAAAAAGGACCAGTAGAAGGGAGGAATCTAATATCTTGATAATTATGTTGAAGAAAAGATACATTTTTTTATGCCTGCTGTTTTTGACTAACCTACTCTGAGAGAGGGAAAAAAACCCATCACATTTCTCTTATAGGTCAGGGCCTGGAATTAGGAGCTGAAGGTGTAGGCGAGACAAGGATTCCCTTCATTAAGGAAACAAGCACAGAATTTCAAAAGAAGCAAACAATATTCTAGCTTAAATTTGCTTCAGCTACAATACTGAGCCAGAACTTCCCAACTTGTTGTTATTGTTGGAATGGGTCGTTCCAGATTCCTTTCAAAATGATGTAAAATCTTCAGGCAAAAATGCCCCTTATTTTCCATTCTACTTACTCTAGATTCGGTGATTTAATGGGATGATAAATATTTTCTCTCCCCTGCCCTATCCGTTAATGAGATGTAAATACCTTCATGGACCTTTCTAGATTCCCCAGAGTTCAAGAGACTTATGTTTGCTGCTTAACAGGAAATGAGTATAGGATTGGAACAAAATGCAATGTTTTCTCTCCCGGGAGTTTATTCTGTATTCATTTAAAAAATTGGCCAAACAACTAAGTTTAAGAAATAAAAGTTTAAGAAATAATTATATCCGGTGCAACTCCTGAAGGAACTGAGAAGCACAGATATCTTCAGACATCAAAAAAATCAAAATGGTGATTATGATTGCACAACCAAAACCCCGCCCAGTGGTGGGATTCAAAATATTTTACTACCTGTTCTGTGGGCGTAGCTTGGTGGGTGTGACTTGGTAGGATTGGCAGGGGAAGGATACTGCAAAATCCCGTTTTCCTCCCCACCCCCAGCTCCGTTCTCCTGTGCAGGGCAACCAAAGAAGACCCAGCCGATCAGCTGGGACTCGGGAGGCAGAGAATAGATGGGGGTGAGTCCACTCAGAGGTGGTATTTGCCGGTTCTCCGAACTACTCAAAATTTCCGCTACTGGTTCTCCAGAACTGGTCAGAACTTGTTGAATACCCCCTGTGGCCCCGCCCCTTTTTAATGTTTGTTGCACATGTTGCATGCATGTAATAAAGGGGCAGGGCTTGGTGTATACAGGTAGTCCTCAACATACAACAGTTCTTTTAGTGACTGTTTACAGTTACAACGACACTGAAAAATGTGACTTATGATCATTTATCAAAATTACAACCTTTTCAGCTTCCCCATGATCATGTGATCAAAATTCAGATCCTTGGCAACTGGTTCATGTTTATGACCGTTGCTGTGTCTCAAGATCATATGATCACCTTTTGTGACCTTCTGACAAGCAAAGTCAATGGGGACACCAGATTCACTTAACCACCAAAGTTACTAGCTTATCAACTGCCATGATTCACTTAAGAGCTGCGGCAATAAAGGTTGTAAAATGGGGCAAAATCCACTTAACAAATTAGCAAAGAGAAATTTGGAGCCCAATTGTGGTCATAAGTCAAGAACTAGCTGTACATTCATATCTGTCATTGGGACTTTTTTGACTCCTATTGACAAGGGAAGAACGATTGGTGCAATACTGCGTCATTGTTCTTCGTTCCTCCATTTATCAAAAAATGATCCATGTTTCTTTCAAGCAAATGTAATTGTCAGCCCTCTAACGTTCTCTCGGGATTCCATAAAGTGTTTATTGATTTGTGTCATTATTACATTTCAAATGGTTGTTCTTTCAGAATATTTGCCAGACCTTGTGGTGCTTTGTGAAGAGTTCTTGCCGTTCAAAACTGGATGCTGCAGCAGATGGGACAAGATGTGGGGAGAATAAGGTGATAATAAGATAGAGAAGTCAAAAATGGGAAAGGTGGCTTGGTTCCCATTTGGTTTTATTAGTGCTGTGAGAATTCCAACCAAACCCTGGCGGCTTCTTATGCAACATTTTCTTTTCCTGCATCTAAAACTTTGCTCTTGCTCAACATTTCTCCCAGCAATAACTCTGCTGTGAGTTCAATGTGAAGCCTTGATCCTCATCGGAATATTGTCATTTTCTTCACTGGTGAAGCAAGACCTTTGTTCTCTTTTCAAATTGATGCCAAATCCTGCATCCTCCTGTAGGAATATAAATTCCTTACTGTGGTAGATCAGAGGTGTGTTTTTTGATATGTGTTGGTAGCAGTGACAGCTCAATGAAAAAGTTTCAGAATCTCGCCTCTATTCCAGGCATTTATTTGTGTGAAATGCTGAAGTATTTCTGCAATATAATTGGTTCCTTCTCCCACCTAGTGAGCATTCTTTTGTTTACCTTTTCTAACTTTTCCCCCTAGTTCGCCTTTTTATTGCAATAACTGACTCTCTCCTATCTCTGGAAGATCCAAGTTTGTTTTATACCTGAGCAGATGAATTTTAATACTTTGTGTCTACAGGACTGTTCACATAAAATATTAAATAGGTTTTTCCACAGGAACTTTGATTCAGAGTCAACAGATGCGGACTATTCTTATGCCAAGCTATGCCTTCATTTTATAATGAATGAAGTCATTTCTCCAAGATGCATTCAAATTTTCAAACAGCCCCAGCCAGGGTAATTCTAACACACCAGAAGAACAGCAGGTTAGGGGAGACTCATGTACACATATGCCATTTGGTGGGTTACATTTGAGAACATTTTCTTTTTAAAATTAGGTCAATTTATCTTGTACTGAAGAATAGAATTACTGCATATGAACTTTTAACTGTTGCAGAAGGTTTGAGTATCTTTTCAGGACAGGGCTTTTTCAAAAGACATTTTGGAAGGAAGGAAGGAATTAAGGAAGGAAGGAAGGAAGGAAGGAAGGAAGGAAGGAAGGAAGGAAGGAAGGAAGAAAAGAAGGAAGGAAGGGTGGGAGGAATTTGACTTACCCAAGGGAAGTAAGGTAAGGAAGGAAGGAAGGAAGGAAGGAAGGAAGGAAGGAAGGAAGGAAGGAAGGAAGGAAGGGTGGGAGGAATTTGACTTATCCAAGGGAGGTAAGGTGAGGAAGGAAGGAAGGAAAGAAGGAATTAAGGAAGAAAGGAAGGGTGGGAGGAATTTGACTTACCCAAGGGAGGTGAGGTGAGGAAGGAAGGAAGGAAAGGGAAGGGAAGGAAGGAAGGAAGGGTTCCTGCTAACTGTAAACAAATTGTTGAATAATATATCTTCTCCAAAATTTTCTGGCTGCAAAAGGCTATGTCCTAGACCTAGTTGATCTATATACTTTATCCAATTGATCATGTAACTGGGATTTTCTTTTCAAATCCCTAACTTCATCAAAAGTTTGAGGGAGGGGACTGTGTCCCTCTCCATCATCCAATCTGCTATGAGCTAGGGCGGAGGAAACCAACAGGCACAAGAAGCGTTCTATAATCCTTTCCCATCTGCTGAGGCAGCAATGTCTTTGGATCAGCATGGCACATCTCATACCTCTTCAGTTCCATATAAATAGTTGGGCTCAACCTTGGCTTTCAATGAAAGATGAATTGTCTTATGCTAGTTACCAAGGACCTGCTGTGGTAGACATGTATTTTCATGCCAAATTGGATTTTTCCCCCTGACCCATCACATTTGCTGCTTTATTATTCAGTGGTGCTTCTCAGGTGAATGCATAACAGTGGGCAAGAGCCCTGAAGCAATTAATGGTGCATGGGGATCCTGGTCACCCTGGTCACACTGTACTCGGACATGTGGAGCTGGCATTCAGACAGCAGAAAGACACTGCAATAACCCAGAGTAAGAACATTGAAGATTTCAATCTCTTATAACTTAACAGTTTGGTTCCAGAGTACTTAAAGAATGGCTGCCTTGAAGGGTGGCATTTCCTATATTTGGAATGATCTCTATAAGAGATTCTTTTCTAAGGTTTCATACATTAACTCTAACCTTTTGCAAGTCGGTTATCTTTTCTCAGCATGGAGGAAAAAAGAGGGAGAAAGAAGAAATATAGAGGGAGAAGAAATAGGAGGCCTGGTCATTTGGGACTTTGACCATCTCTTACAGGATGTAGCTTCTAAAACCTTACTCCCAATGCAATGGAAAGAGCCCATATCATGGTTAAAGGTACCAGATCTGGGAGACTCTGAGTTTTAGTCCTATAATATGTATTAAGCCAATGGGGTGACTTTGGGCCAGTCACTCTCTCTCAGGAAAAGGCAATGACGAAAGGACTTAGCCAAGCAGCTGCCAGGAGTCAAGAGAGACCCAAAGGCATTAAAGTAGATGATAGATAGATAGATAGATAGATAGATAGATAGATAGACAGACAGACAATAAATAGATAGATAGATAGATAGATAGATAGATAGATAGATAGACAGATGATAGATAGATAGATAGATAGATAGATAGATAGATAGATAGATTAAATAGAATGTAGCATTCAAGAAAAAGACGCTCTCCTATTGTGATTAGCTCTTCCTTTTTCTGAAAGGAAAAGTTTCATTGTCCAGTTAAAAGTTTCATTGTCCATTTAAAGATAATAGAACAGTTGGTATGAAGAGATAAAAGGCACTTTGCCAATTTTGATAGTATCTGAAAGAATGTGTATATTCCGTCAATCATCCAATCCAATTGGGTTAAATTTCAACCAGCCATTTTCTGTCAGCCCAAAGCTACCTAACAAGGGTATTGTTGAAAAAATTAGAGTGGAAATGCCTAGGGGGAAAAAAGGCAAAATACAAATCTAAGAAACAAGGAAAAACTGAAAGTAATTTGCTTCTTGTGAAAAAATGGAGAAAAAGACTATAGTTGATTCAGAAAGTATCAGTTTGGTTCAGTGGTTGGATTATGTTAATTTTTATTATATTTTATTTATTCATGTGTATCCCACCTTTATTATTTTTTCAAATAACTCAAGGTGGCAATCATATCCAACACACCTTCCTCCTCCTATTTTCCCCACAACAACCCTGTGAGGAGAATTGGGCTGAGAGAGACTGACTGGCTCAACGTTATATCAGAAGTGCAAGAAGTGAGACTTTTGGAAGGTATTGTCAAATTTGTATAACTACCAGAAGCTCTTATGGCAGTTTTAGGAACCAGCATCTTTAATTTCCTATTCAATATAATTTCTTTTCTGAATTTATCTCCCAGCGATCCTGTGAGGATAAAATGAGAGGCAAGAGTCCTATATACATTTGTCTCTTGGGGAAGAAAAGATGAACAAAAAATGTTTGATTTCTTTATTTAAAAGTGACATCTTCATTTTTAGACCACAGTTTGGAGGGAACTATTGCACTGGGGAGAGGAAGCACTACCGTATGTGCAATGTTAAAGGGTGCCAAAAGTCAACACCAAATTTCCGTGAAATGCAGTGCAGTGAGTTTGATACAGTTGCTTACAAAAACGAATTTTACCAATGGATTCCAATTTATAATACAGGTAAGGGAAGGGAAAATAATTTGCTAGCAATATGGATAATACTGGTTAATTATCTAGATTTTGTTTAGATGAGTGTTTTCTTGTCAATACAGGCACAGTTTGTGAAATATCTCAAAAATATTGGCATTAAAGAATGGTTCCTTAAGGAGAAAGAGACTGCTACTACAGGTAGTCCTTGACTTACAACCTCAATTGAGCCCAAAATTTATGTTGCTGAGCTTTGCTCTGTTTTATGATCTTTCTTGCTACAGTTCTTAAATGAAGCACTACAGTTGTTAAGTCAGTTACACGGTTGTTAAGTGAATTTTTTCCCCCATCAACTCTGCTTTTGCAGAAGTTTGCAAAAGGAGATGACATGGGAGTCTTTAACCGTCATAAATATGAGTCAGTTGCCAAGCATCTAAAGTTTGATCATATGGCTGTGGGGATGCTGCAATGGTTGTAAGTGTGAAAAACAGTGATAAGTCACTTTTTTCAGTGGCGTTGTAACTTTGAACAGTCGCTAAAGGAACTGTTGTAAGTTGAGGACTATCTGTAGTATAGACTGGAATACAGTTGAGATTGCTCTTTCCAGCCAATAATCCACTCCTTCCTGGGGTGGATTCTTGGATTCAGTGGCTAAAATACCTTCCTGAAGCAACTCTTTGCCAGTAACCATTTTGGTTATTCTTTTTTTGTTGTTCTTCTTCCTGTTCCTTAGTTTGAGCAAAGCCAGAAATCTTTCCTCTTCTTTCCTTTATTACTAAAAAGGAACATAATTCTGAGACCAATTTCAATATTTTGAAATGTGCTGTACATTCCTATATTTTGGGTTGGTGACTTCAAAGAAAGAGGGGGAAAAAGAAAAAAAAAATATTGACAGAGGGGTCAATGAAAAGAAATGTGGGTAGAAGGTGAATTAATGAATATGAAGGATAAAACAAAATTACATGCTTGCCAGCAGAGTGCGTAAATACCTAAAAGCTAATGTTGAGGCTAAGCTCAAATTAACGCTTTTTGTCTGGTAAGAAAAAGAAAAAACAGTTTAAAACTTCTACTGGTCAATTATTGTATTTTCAAAGTATGAGTATTTAAGCAGTAAAAGTTAAAATTCTCAGTCTGGTTTCCCGCTAATAATGTTTTTGGTTCACAAATGCAGCTGAAAATAAATAGTTTTGGAAAATATTTACAAATATGTGTAAATATCAGCAACTGTTATGGCAGTTTTAGGAACCAGCATGGCAGTTCCATTATGTAAAATGACTCATGCCAATTGTTACTTTTGTGAGGTAAACCTGACTCTCTTGCCCCACCCACTATCTACCTGAGGGCTATGTTGTCTCTTATCTGAGAGTTCCCTTGGCAGCATCTCTCCTAATCTCCCTCTCTTGTGTCTTCAGTTGGAACTGCCACCATCTGAGTCCCAAGGTCTTTCCCACATACCGTTACAGTGGTACCTTGGTACTCAGCTGCTTTGAAATTCATCAAATTTGGTACTCAGCACATTTTGACATTAAAATGTTGTCCCAGTACTCATTGCTTGTTTGGTACACAATACACAAGCTAGAACATGTCAGTGTTCTGTTGCCTTGTGACTCACTACATTATTCCTTATGGGAAAACATTACGTGGACTCATCATTTTTGGTACTCATTGCACCTCCTGGAACCAATTAAGGATGAATACCAAGTTACCACTGTACACCAATTTTTTTGTACCAGTTGTAAAGTCTCTGCTAGGAACTGCAAAAAGACTGGACCATAACTGACTTTAGTTGGCCGAGTCACTGAAATACTAATTTTTAGAAACAGCTTTGAATCTTTAGTATCAAATGAAAGATGATATTATTAAAGCCTTACAATGTGGCTTTAAAATATGCTTTATTGATGTAATATTTGGGATTTCCCCCAGCTAATCCCTGTGAGCTGCAATGCCAACCTACAGACCAAAATTTTTCGGAGAAGATGTTAGATGCGGTAATTGATGGTACACCTTGCTTTGAAGGAAACAGCTACAGAGACATCTGCATTAATGGCATGTGTAAGGTATTGGGTATGTTTCCTTCTCTGGACTTCAGATTTGCAAACTTGCAAAAATGGGTCAGGTAGATTGAAGCTTTATATACAGTTTGTATGTCAGTGGTGGTCAACGTTATATTGGCCAAGTTATTATTTGAGAAGTGAGAGGCAATTGAGAAGGCAATATGGGGTTAGGGGATGATTGGTGCTTTTCTTTCTTTCAGTGTCTTTTTTATTTCAACATGTGGGGTGGGGAGATATCATTGAACTTTGGCAATTTTACTGTCAAGATTCAGCAAGTTCCAGAGATTGAAAGTTGCCCATCTCAGCTTCTTGGCTCTTCTTAGATAAGCTGCCCAAACTCTCACACATTTCTGCTTCAAAGAATGAAGGCTGTCTAAGAATAGGATTGGGTGGCCAGAATCACAGAATCAGACAAAAGCTGGGGATCACTGAAACATAAGGTATTCTAATGCTGAGACTGTAACACTGTATTTGGGTGGAGAAAGGATCAGAAGCCAAATCCATTGGCAAGATAGCATGCTTCAGTACGCTCTCACAGGGTTGTCCCTCCTTGGGGTGCCGCCGCCTGATCGTTGTTGGCTGGCGGCCCCAAGGGTATGGGCTCTCTCTGTGGGAGCCCCCTCCCTGTGGAATGATCTCCCCCCGGAGATACGGGCCATGACGGACATCCTGACCTTCCGGCGCGCAGTTAAGACCTTATTTTACCAGCAAGCCGGCCTGGCCCAGTAAATGGTTTATGGGTTTTAAATTTAATTTGGTTTTACATTTCTAAATTTTTAAATTTTTAATTTCTTAATTTAATCCCGGATTTTTAAATGTCTGTATTTTGTAATTGACGGGATTCAGCCGGATTCGCATATTTAATTTGGTTTTAAATTGTATATATTCTGTGTTTTTTAGTAGGCTGTACACCGCCCCGAGTCCCTTTTTGGGAGAGGGAGCGGTATAGAAATTTGATTAAATAAATAAATAAAAATAAATAAATAAATGATCACAGTGCTTAATCCTAATTAGTGGACTAATATGCACACAGTGGTTTCCAATGGAGACAGTTCAGCAAGTAAAAAGACCTTGACTATGTATCAGAATGGTCAATCAAATGGCAACTTCAAATCTCAACAAATAAATGCACTGTCTTACATACTGGCAAAAAAAATCAGAAAATAAAATACAAGCTAAATAGTCAAGACCTTGTTGAGAATCCAAACTATGTCAAGGGCCTTGGAGTACTCATCTCAAATGATCTAAGTGCTAGAGCCCGCTATAACTACATAGCCAAAAAGGCATTAAGAGTTGTTAATCTAATCCTACATAGCTTTTTCTCTGGTAATATCTCACTACTAACTAGAGCATACAAAACATTTGCTAGACCTATACTTGAATACAGCTCATCAGTCTGGAACCCATTGTATCTGATATTAACACAATTGAAAAAGTCCAGAAATATTTCACAAGAAGAGTTCTCCACTCCTCTACTAGTTGCAAAATACCTTATGCCACCAGATTCGAAATTCTAGACCTAGAAAACCTAAACTACGACACCTCCGGTCCGATCTAAATATAGTATATAAAATCATACATTGCAATGTCCTATCTGTCAATGAAAACCTCAGCTTCAACCATAACAACACAAGAGCAAACAATAGTTACAAACTCAAAGTTAACTGCACCGAACTTGACTACAGAAAATACGACTCAGCAACAGAGTGGTCAATGACTCTGTGGTTTCTTCCCCAAACCCAAATACTTTAACCCTAGACAGTCTACTATTGACCTCACCCCCTTTCTAAGAGGTCTGTAGGGGGCATGCATAAGCGCACCATCGTGCTTACCGTCCCTGTCCTATTGTTTCTTTTTATTTTTCTTATATGTATCTATCTCATGTATTCAAAACTATATTTATTCTTATACCTGTATCTTGTAAGTGATTGACAAATCAAATAAATACTAAATACTAATTTAGAGAGTGCCAAAGATAGCTACTGATATTCCAATGAATATATCATTGGTAGGAGGATTAAAAAAACTGAAAATTTGAGGAATTGTGATTATTAAATATTTAGTAATAAAGTAGCGAATAAGGCTGATCTTAATATTTCCATAACCATGATGGAAAGATGTCTTAATAGCTATTTAAGTAGGTCATCGCTTCATCCTCCTCTACTTTCTTTGAAATTCATTATGGAAAATAGGGTTAGGGTTAGGAATTAGTCCACAGGACATCATCAGAGATTTCTAGTTGATATTCTAATACTCAAAACCATTTGAAATTGCTTGTTCAATGGAGGCGGGTTTAATTAGATTTGGGTGATTTGATGATTTTAAGAATGGGATGGGGGTTTTCTTTCACACCAATAAACTGCAGAAAACCCCAGTGATGCAAATTGTTAAGCCTTCTCTACTTCATGATGTTCCATTTCACTCGATAACTTTTCGATGGCCCCCAAATAATGGGAAGGTTGAGTTGAAGCTCTGTATCCATCAAATGTTATCCATGTCTGCTGAAAGTGGCAAAATATTTTATGCTAGCTGTGAGAAATTCTATTCTTCTAATTTTCCAGACTAGCATTTTCCTGATGACCTAAAGAGGGATTCTGCCTATTTTTGTCATTGCAAAACTACCATAATAGTTCTAATAATAATAATAATACACTCATTATTTTAAATGATGATTGTCAAACAGAGTTAGACTTTCAGACTTCTTAATGAAGCAGCAGAAACATAAATCTGGAAGGCAGTTTATAAGATAATCATAACTTTATTTTGTATGATTTTATGTTGTGATATTGGAAATGCTTACTGAGAATAAAAGTCATTCTCTTCAGATCAACCCATAACTGTTCTTTGGTTTGAAATAATGTTTGACAGATGAATAATCTAGTAATTGACATAGACTACTAATTCAAGTATTTATGAACAAATGCTAATGAGTCAAGAAGTATCTGAAAGCTGGTAAATTATTAATATAAAACCTGCTATATTGGACAGTCCAATAATTTGAAATTCCAAGATCCAGTCATTAAACAAATCAACAAAAGCTCAGAACTTATCAGGCAAATCTTGAAAGGTTTTGTTGATTTTATCCATCAAAGCACACAATCTGACATCAGGAAGCTAATATTTCCTGTATTCTTATCTGAAAGCTGATGAATGATTAGCTTTACACCCTAAGGTCAATTTCCTGTGAAACATCAACATTTTGCAAGTTAACCTTTTTTAAAATTAAGTTTAAAATTTTATGGCTGCTATCCTAGGGCATCATAGGAAGACACCCCACAGCTTTTTTTTAATTAACTCTGACCATATATTATTCCTGGAAAGTTGAAAGAAAGAAAATGTGTGGAGATCGCATTATTCTTCTGATAGTGTACAGTATATTGTGTCCTCCAATATATTTCTCACACACCCAGTCTAAAAAAGCCTCAAGAGAATGAATGGTTCTTTTGTAAATCTCTTAGGATTTAATGAAAATGTTTGAAGCTGCAGATGACTAGAAAGCCAAATATCCATTTAAAAGAGAAAAACAATCCTTTGGCCATCTTGAAAATGTACAAGAACATAAGAATTTCTCTTCTTTCTAAAAAGGTCTTTCAGTAGCGTTTTTTTCTTTCTACTGTGAAAAGTGAGACCCAGAGTGACATAATGGTTAAAGTGCTGGACTAGGAGTGGTGTGACCCAGGATCTAGCATTTCCTTAATTATGGAAGCCACTTTGGGTCAGTCACTCCCTCTAATGAGAGCCAGGCTCAGCAACCAGGGTCTGTGACAATTCACCACAGCTAACTTGCCATGGCCAACTCACCAGAGTCAACTTGCCACTGCATGACAACTTGCCACAGCCATCTCGCCACAGGACAACTCAGTGCGGGACAAGAGTTACATAATATCAAAGCAATGGTGGAATAGAATCATTTAAAAGGATGCAAAAGGAGGGACAGAATGAAATGTGAATGGCAAAAATTAAAATAATGTTTATGTATTTTAAATAATTAAATAGAATTGTTAAATTGTTCCGCAGCGAGTTGTCCCACGGCGGGGTAGCCATGGCGAGTTGACTGTGATGAGTTGGCCGTGGCAAGTTGGCCATGGTGAGTTGACCATGCTTAATTGGCTACAGTAAGTTGGCTGTGGCACGTTGTCCCATTCCCCAACAAACTAACTGGCTAAAGAACAAAGCCCCTCATTACATCGTGCACCGATAGCTTCTCTATGTAAACCACATGAGTGCAATGCAAAGCAAGTGCACATTGAAGCTAAATGAGACAAACATTAAGACCAACGTATTGCACGGGAACTAATAGGGAAAAAGTAGTATAGTTTTTCTGCAGGAGGCTACACAGCATCAATAAAAGAGAATATCTGCAGCTCAAGGTTGAAATGAGAGGTCCTTCATGCTCTCTGAGCTTGGTTGTTTTCTTGCAGACAAGTAACATCATCAGTGCTAATACCATCATCAATGCTATACACATTTCTGAAGTTTGCTGTTGAGTTTGGCATGTTCAAAATCAGGAATATAACCAGACCATCTGCAATATTTTATCCAAAATATTGACATGCTTGAACTGGTCAGAGTGGTGATGGATTGGGACAGTGGTGGGATTCAATTTTTTTTTTTACTACCAGTTCTGTGGGCGTGGCTTGGAGGGCGTGGCAGGGGACGGATACTGTAAAATCTCCAGTAAGAGGTAGTATTTGCCAGTTCTCCGAACTACTCAAAATTTCCACTACCAGTTCTCCAGAACTAGTCAGAACCTGCTGAATACCACCTCTGACTTGGGAAAAAATCAGAGGTGGTATTCAGCAGATTCTGACCAATTCTGAAGAACCGATAGCGGAAATTTTGAGTAGTTCAGAGAACTGGCAAATACCATCTCTGACTGGCCCCGCCCCCCATCTATTCTCTGCCTCCCGAGTCCCAGCTGATTGGCTTGGTCTTCTTTTGTTGCCCTGCACAGGAGAACGGAGCTGGAAAGCAGGTTAGTGGGGTGCGGAGCAGAGGTGGTATTCAGCAGGTTCCAACCAGTTCTGGAGAACTGATAATGGAAATTTTGAGTAATTCGGAGAACCAGCAAATGCCACCTCTGACTGGCCCCGCCCCCATTTATTCTCTGTCTTCCGAGTTACAGCAGGGTCTTCTTTTGTTGCCCTGCACAGGAGAACAGAACTGGAAAGCAGGTTAGTGAGGTGGGAAGGTAATGGGATTTTGCAGTAACCTACCCCTGTCACACCCACCAAGCCATGCCCACCAAGCCATGCCCCCCAATAAGTCACACCTACAGAACCAGTAGTAAATTTTTTTGAATCCCTCCACTGGTGCGGAGGGAATGGAGATTTTACAGTATTCTTCCCCTGCCATGCCCACCAAACCACCCAGCTACGCCCACAGAACCAGTAGTAAAAAAAATTGAATCCCAGAGTCCCATCACTGGAGAATATTATTTGTCTTCATCAAAACTCCTTTAAACATATATGAGCTCCATGTCTATGGAGATTCTCAGTCATTCAGGACATGGTTGTCCCAAAGATGCTTTTTCAGAAGTTCAATTTGCCTTTTGAAAAAGCACTTTTGGGACATATATATGAGCTCCATGGGTTAATAGGAGTTAAGAGTAAAGATATTTTTAATTTATAGGTAATTGATATTTTAAAGAAAAAAATAGATGTATCAATCCTAACAAATGCATATAACATTTATTCTGATAATGCCTTTTTTTTGTTTTAGACTGTTGGCTGTGATTATGAAATTAATTCCAATGCCACTGAAGATCAGTGTGGAGTTTGCTTAGGAGATGGTTCTTTCTGTCAAACAGTGAAGATAACGTTCAATCAGAGTGAAGGATTAGGTAAAAAAACTTTCCCTCACACTATCAATTTACTTTACCCATTTTAAATATTCTGCAGAAAAGTATGAACAGAGAGTCTAAAAAGAATAAATTGTGAAAATAGCCCAGAGGAAAGGTAGTAAAATAGTATTTCCATTTGTTTTTCTCCCCATCTTTCCAATTAGATACTCATATTCTTCATGAAAACCCTTAATGTTCTAAAATATTAGATCAGGGGTATCAAACTCGATTTCATTGTGGGCCACATCAGGACTGCGTTTGATCTTGGGGGCCTGGTCCTTGAGGACTTTGACGTAGCCTCCTTGACGTCACTCGTGTCAGGGGCGCCTGTGGTGGCCTGAGCGCTGTGCCAAAGAAAACAGGCTCCCGAGCTCTGTTTTTGGCTGTGATGGCCTCCTGCAGCCCTCTGCCAGCAAAAACCGAGCTGGGGAAGGTTGCATGTAGCACCCTGGGCACCGTTTTTGGCCGCGATGGTCTCCTTCAGCCCTTTGCCAGCAAACAGAGCTTGGAGATGCCAAGAAAGGAGCCAGGCTATGTAGCCCTTCTGAGCTCCGTTTTCTCCAGCAGAGGAACCATGGGCCACTCCTTTGCTGTTTCTTGGGTGGCCCCACAGGCCAGATTTAAGCACCCATGGGCCAGATCTGGCCTGTGAGCCTTGATTTTGACACCCCTGCACTAGATGTTCAAAAAAATTCAATTACAGGTAGTCCTCGACTTACAACTATTTGTTTAGTGACCTTTCGAAGTTACAATGGCATTGAAAAACATGACTTACAATCATTCCTTGCACTTATGACCACCACAGCAGCCTCATGGTTATGTGATCAAAATTTGGGGGTTTGGCAACCGGCATATATTTATGGCCAGTTGTAGTGCCCTGGGGTAATGAGATTATCTTCTGCAATCTTCCCAGACAGCTTCCAACAAGATTCACTAACAACTGCATGATTCACTTAACAACTGCAATAATCTGCTTAGTAACCAAGGCAAAATAAAGAACTGCTGTAAAAATGGATATGTCTTACTTAACAACCACCTTGCTTAGTAACAGAAAGTTTGATTCAACTGTGGTCGTCAGTCAAGGATTAACTACCTGTATTGTATATTTCATATAAATACATGGATCCAAAGACTGCTTTGCAGGGCAGGGATTCCAATAAATGAGAATATTGTAGGTCAGAGTTAAAATGAGGGGGTCCTTGGTGCTCTCTGAGATTGGTTGTTATCTTGCAGATGTTTCATTACCCAAACTAAGTAACATCATCACTGACTAGCATTGATGAAGTTACTTGATAATGAAAGGTCTGGAAGAAAATAGCCAAGCTCAGAGAGGACCAAGGACTGCTGTCAGGTCAGAGGTGGGCCACTTTTTCTAGCCCTGTATGCAGGGGTGGGATTCTATTTTCTTAACAACTGGTTCTGTGGGCATGGCTTAGTTGGTGGGCATGGCTTGGTGGTCATGTGACTGGGTGGACATGGCTTGGTGGTCATGTTATTGGCTGGGTGCGGCCAACTCAATATCACTCACATCGAGGCATGCATCTCCTCGCCTGGCCTCTCATGACTGTGGGGATGCTGCAACAATGGTAAGTATGAAAAATGGTCATAAGTCACTTTTTTCAGTGCCATTGTAACTTTGAATGGTCACTCCACACAAGCAAAGTACCAGCAAAGGAGGGGGAAAAAAACTCCAGAAAAGTTCCAGAGACAGGAAGTCTAGTCCTGTCAAGAATGTAATAAGGGTTAATGGAGAGGCACTTTCTGTAAGCAACACCAGAATGTTTCCTTCCTGCCTTCCTTACAGGATTAGGCCAGTAATTTCTTCTAACAACCAGTTCTCCGAACTGCTTAGGATGTTAACAACCGGTTCTAGAGAATAGGTGTGAACTGGTAGAATCCCACCCCTGCCTGTATGTCCATGCAATGTCCTGGATTATAGGGCTTGGCATGTAGCTTAATAGTAAAAAAAGTCCAAAAGCGAGGAAATACTGGCTTAAAATAAAGAATTGGTTAGAAGAAATCACTAAACAAAAAATTGAGATGAAACCAGAACTATTTTTATTGAGCATATTAAGACAAAATACCTGCAAAAAACTTCACTACATTATACTCTCTATAATAACCACGGCCAGAATTGCTTTTGCTCAAAATTAGAAATAAGACAACACTCCTTCTGATGGAATGATAATAAAAAAGGTTCTTGGATGTGCAGAGATGGACAGGTTAACTATAGAATTAAAAGTTAGAGAAGAAATGAAATACTATTAGATCTGGAATATATGATATAACTGGTTGGAAAACAGATGTAAAATTGTTGCATGAAGAATATGTAGGAGCTATAATATATATGTGTGTGTGTGTGTGTGTGTGTGTATGTAAATATTGTTAAATGTAGAATTAATTTTATAATATATAGAATAGTAACCTATACAATTAGAAACTATGTCAACATGAGTGAATACCGATACCAGAACGCTGTAAAGAGTGGAAATGTGGGGTTATGGTGGAAATGTGACTAATAAAAATTTACTTTGAAAAAAAAAGTTTTAAAAAAATCAATTTAATTTTGAAGGACTATAAGAATATCAAGAAACTTGCTCCCAGAAAAGCTAGGTTGCCTTCATCAGCTCCATTGGAAGTTGCATCCGCTGCAAGAAACTTTGAAGGACGGTATTTCCTGCTCAAGATAA
The DNA here is from genome assembly GCA_023653725.1 of Bungarus multicinctus. NCBI lineage: Eukaryota > Metazoa > Chordata > Lepidosauria > Squamata > Elapidae > Bungarus > Bungarus multicinctus. The sequence goes on from CM042834.1 coordinate 258,980,782, forward strand.
AGATGTTTGGATTAGTGGAAACACATGCTCTGTTTCCAATTTTATTTTGCAAGTATCCAAGAAAAAAGTCTTTGAATCCTGCTGGGATGAATACTGAGCAGAAGGGACAGAAATCACACTAGCTAAGTTGTCTCATTAGAAAAATTCACCAATAATAAATAAGCATTGTTTTTATTTGGACTAATTAAAGGATCTTAAGTAAGACTCTTCTCTCTTGGTATAGGTAATCCTCAACTTACGACCACAATTGAGCCCAAAATTTCTGTTGTTAAGTGAAGCAATTTGTTAAGTGAGTTTGGACCCATTTTACAACCCTTCTTGCCACAGTTGTTAAGTGAGTCGCTGCAGCTGATAAGCTGGTAACCCCGTTTTTAAGTGAATGTGGCTTCCCCATTGGTTCTGGGTCAGAGTATATTCGTGAACTGGAATAGAGCTTGATAACAAGGTCAGCCAATGAATAGGCATAGCAACTAAATCAGCCAATGAGGACAGTTTGGAAACGGAAACTAGAAGTAGCCTAGGTGTGGCTCTATATTAAGCTCTGCAGCTATGTTGAGCTCTGAGTCTGTTTATCGAAAATGAAACTGCTTCTCTCCTCTGCTTTGTATAATGCTTGCCTGCTGAACTAAAGTGAAACTGATGTCTGTTTCTGAGCTCCTGAGTTGCTACTGAAGTTACTTGAAACATGTTTCTGTCTGAGTTTGCTCCATGTTGGAGAAATCTACAGCTGGTTTGTAAAATCTACTTATTATGTTTATAAAGAGGTTAAATGAAGCATCGGCCACCTGTGTTTATTTTTCTGGCACTGAATTAATGCTGTAAAATTCTGAATACTCTGCTTGTCAGGCAGTCACATGACCTTGGGATGCAGCAAAGGTCATAAATATGAATCAATTGCCAAGCCTCTGAATTCTGACCACATGATCATGGGCACGCTGCAAAGGTCTTAACTATGAAAAACGGTCGTAAGTCACATTTTTTCAGTGCTGTTGTAACTTTGAATAGTCACTAAACTGAGCTGTGGTCAGTTGAGGACTATCTGTAAGTTATTTTGACTTTTTAAAAGTCGGCAGGTGGAGAGGAAATGCAAAATTAAAAAATATGAAGCAATGTTTTTAACAGTAGGTTACCAACCAGTGGTGTTATTCAGCCGGTTCGCACCAGATTGGGCAAACAAGGATTTGGCATGGGTTGACAAACTAGTCGTAAGTTCTGGCTGGCCACACCCCCGACCCGGTCATCTGCCCACCCAATGCTTACTCACCCTGCCCACCTGACATTTGCCTATGGTATTTTTTTTTTTTCCCTCCCAACAATCAGCTGTACATACAATCAGCTGTGCCGGGATTCCCCTGGCTGAGGCCCAGGAAGGCCAAAAATGGCTCAGGCCCCCCCCTCTTCCATTTTTGGCCTTCCTGACCCTCAGAGGAGCCTTATGGGAGCAAAAACACCCCCCCAGAGGCTCTTCTGAGGCAGTACTGCAAGCTACTTCTGCTGACTGCCAGCTGCCTGCAATTCAGTAACTCGAACCTCACCAGGCTCAAGGTTGACTCAGCCTTCCATCCTTCCGAGGTGGATCAAATGAGGACCCAGATTGTTGGGGGCAATAAGCTGACTCTGTAAACCACTTAGAGAGCATGGAGGGGTGCTGTGTGCCCCTCCCATGCTGTGTTTTCTTTCTTCCTGAGCTTCAGAGGAGCCTTATGGAAGCAACCCCCCCCCGAGGCTCTTCTGAGGCCAGGAAGCTCCCAAAACAGAGTGTGGAGGGGTGCTGCGTGCCCCTCCCATGCTATTTTTTTCTTCCTTTCAGAGGACCCTTATGGGAGCAAAAAGCCCCCTCCCCCCAGAGGCTCCTCTGAGGCTCAGAAGGCCCAAAAAGCAGGTGGGGGGGGCGTGACTGCAAAAAAGCAAAAAAAAAAAAAGCCATGCCCACCCAGTTACCCCCGGAGATGCGGACTATCCCTGACCTGTGAACCTTCCGGCACGCATTGAAGGCTTATCTTTTCCAACAAGTCGGTCTGGCCTAATAATATTGGAAGGTTTTAAATTTGTTATTTTATTTGCCCTGTTTTTATTATTTTTATTATTGTCTTAATCTTTCAGCCATTGATTTAATTCATTTTTAAATTTTACATCTTGTATTGTATTGTTTTTAATCTGGCTGTACACCACCCCAAGTCCCAAAATTGGGAGAGGGGGCGGTATATAAATTAAATAAAACTGAAACTGAAACTGAAACATGGCCACGCCCACCAAGCCACGCCCAAGGAACTGGTAGTAAAAAATTTGGAATCTCACCACTGTTCCCAAAGCATTTTGCAGCTATTTTGTCTTCAGCTGTTCTCCTCCACCCCACTATGTGGATTTTCTATAGCTAGAGAAAGGTTAGAAGGCATGGTGAGAGACTCTGAAAATATTAGAGCAAAGGGCAGTACTGTCTGACCCTGTGCTATTTGGTGAACCAAACCCAGTAATTCCAAAATAAACGGGCTTATCTAGAAATATTTCTGAAGGGCTAGTAGTCCAAAGCAGTCAAAGAAATGCATTGATGTTCAGATAAATATGAATAAAATTGCAGCGTCCAAATCTTATCACATTAAATGAAGTGCACTATGTTAAGCAAAGCTTTACTACTGCCTCAGAATTATGCTTAGGATTTATCTTCCAAGAAGGAAAAATAGCCCTTAACTATTAGCTTTTGGAAATGGTGGGTCTTTGGCATTATTACTTTTCTCTTTTGATGAGGATTTGTCAGTTTCTCTTTGCTGGTCTATTGCAATTAGATTCTTGGTTTATTATTATTTTTTTTAAGGGGGGGAGATGAAAAGGTCAATTCTCTTCCTCTGTGTCAGACTTAATTACTACACCGGCCACAGAAGATCCACAAACAAGTGAAGATTTGTGTGAAGGAGAGAGGGAGGGAAGCAAGGGGAGACAGAGATCAAAGGTCAGCCAAAGCGAGGCATATGTGCACACGAAAAAACATGTTCTGTGTGTATGTGGGACACAGCAGATCTGATCAAAATGAGCTCCACTGAAAGAATAACACATTCTATAGTCCTCGACTTACAACAGTTCACTTAGTGACGGCTCAAAGTTATAACATAGCAATAGCAACAGCAGTTAGACTTATATAATGCTTTACAGTGCTTTACAGCCCTCTCGAAGTCGTTTACAGAGTCAGCCTATTGCCCCCAACAATCTGGGTCCTCATTTTACCCATCTTGCAAGGATGGAAGGCTGAGTCAACCTTGAGCCTGGTGAGATTTGAACTGTCAAATTGCAGGCAGCTGGCAGTCAGCAGAAGTAGCCTGCAGTACTGCACTCTAACCACTGCACCATCATGGCTCAATGAATGAACATCATTGGAAAAAGTGACTTACGACAGTTTTTCACACTTAAGATCATCGCAGCTTCCCCGTGATCAAAGTTCAGTCACTTGGCAACTGACTCATATGTCAACTCATAAAATATTTCTATGGTCTTTTTAGAGTTGCCAACAGAAAGGGAGGGGCGAACAGTGTGGCAGCTTGGAAACCGAAAGTGCATTCCATTAATAGTTTTCAAGGATAGTAACTAGGTGACTGAAATTTCTGCCGCACAAAATTCTAACTGGAGAACATGATTGATGACACTTGACTATAGATGTGTCCCCTTGGAGAATATGAATTACGATACAACCAGGGGTGGGGGGAAACCAGGGTCAAGGGTGACAATGCTATACACACTAAAAGTCAACTACAAATAAAGTCAACAAATATCAGGCAGTGCCGGATATTTTAATTATAAATCCTTTTGAAGTTTTGGAAATTTGGCTCGAGACTCATGATTTAAATGGGAGTAACTGCCGGAATCTTGACAGCTAGCCACATAATTCATATTTATGACGGATGCAGTGTCCAGGGGTCATGGGATACCCTTTTGCGACCTTCCGACAAGCAAAGTCAATGGGAAAACCTGTTTCACTTAACAACCATGTTACTAATTTACCAGCTGCAGTGATTTACTTAACAGCTGTGGAAAGAAAAGTTATAGAACGGGGCAAAACTTTTAACAAATTTAACATTTAACAAATGTTTCACTAAGCAACAGAAATTTTGGGCTCAATTGTGGTCGTAGGTTGAGGTCTACCTGTGTATAGTTTACTCACAAAAGTCCAGTGTGGTTTGCCAGTGTCTTTCCACTGTTTTTCTCCTCAGTCTAGCCTTGGATTTCCATGGAGGCCTCTCTTCCCAAGCCTTGCTCAAGGATTCCAGACATTATTGCCCGCTTTTAGATTAAACCCTAATGACAGTGGCCTGGGAGCAGATTTAATGGTTTCTCCCTCAAGAAGTTCAGAATCAGAATAGAGTTGGAAGGGACCTTGGAGGTCTTCTAGCCCAGCCCCCTACCTAGAAAACCCTACACCACTTCAGACCAATGGTTATCCAATCTCTTCTTAAAAACTTCCAGTGTTGGAGCATTCACAACTTCTCTGGAGGCAAGTTGTTCCACTGGTTAATTGCTCTAACTGTCAGGAAATTTCTCCTTAGTTCTAGGTTGCTTCTCTCCTTGATTAGTTTTCCACCCATTGCTTCTTGTCCTGCCCTCAGGTGCTTTGGAGAACAGCTTGACTCCCTCTTCTTTGTGGCAACCCCTGAGATATCAGAATAGTGCTATCATGTCAGCCCTAGTCCTTCTTTTCACCAGACTAGACATACCCAATTCCAGCTATCACTTTTTATAAGTTTTAGCCTTCAGCCCCTAATCATCTTTGTTGTTCTTCTCTGCACTCTTTCTAGAGTCTCAACATCTCTTTTACATCGTGGTGATCATAAATACCTGTCAGTTATCAAGTGTCTGAATTTTGACCACAAGGACGCTGTGATAGTCATAAGTGTGAGGACTGCTCATAAATAACTTTTTTTCAGTGCTGTTGTGATTTCAAATAGTTGTTAAACAAATGGAAGACTGCCTGTAAGGTCAACTTGAAGGATCTTTAATGTATGTGTTAGAAATTTCTCGACAAAAATTTACATATAGGTGTATCTCCATTACAAAGATGTTAAGAGATGCTTTAAATTAAATTTCATTAATAAAATTAATATTTTAAAAACTTCCTGGAATGCTAGATGGAACTAAAGGTGCTAGAGGTCAATATTTCTTACCTCTGTTCTAAGCCACAGGTAGGCTGTTTATCGTTTTTTGGGCCTTACAAGGCCCAATATTTTGGACCACTGGATGATGTCAGCTCGCCTTCAAGAACACCTAGAGATGTTTTAAAATCCATTATGTCTTCCTCACGTAGGTTATGTTGACATTGGCCTGATTCCCAAAGGCGCAAGACATATCAAAGTGGTTGAGGTGTCAGAAGCAGGCAATTTCCTTGCGCTGCGCAGCGAAGACCCTCAGAAGTATTATCTCAATGGAGGGTTTATTATTCAATGGAATGGAGATTACAAAGTGGCGGGAACAATATTTCAGTATGAAAGAAAAGGAAATTTGGAAAATCTCACTGCTTCTGGGCCCACAAACGAATCCTTGTGGCTGCAGGTACGCCAGCGTGTCACGTGATGTGGGTGTGATGTGGACTGCGATGTGGGTGTGATGTGGGTGTGATGCGGACTGCAAATGTAGCAATGGTGGGATTTAACAATTTTTTTACTACCAATTCTGTGGGCGTGGCTTGGTGGATGTGACAGGGGAAGGATACTGTAAAATCTCCATTCCCTCCCCAACCCACTAACCTGCTTTCCAGCTCCGTTGTCCTGGACAGAGCAACAAAAGGAGACCCAGCCAATCAGCTGGGATTCAGGAGGCAGAGAAGAGATGTGGGCAGGGCCAGTTAGAGGGGGTATTTGCCGGTTCTCCAAACTATTCAAAATTTCCACTACCGGTTCTCCAGAACTGATCAGAACCTGCTGAATACCACCTCTGGAATGTAGCGCAGAAAAGGAATTATCAACATTCGCAACTTTTCTCACTTCACGTGCTTTTGCTGCTGTTTGTGGACTCAATCCAATGTAATCTAATGCAATACTTGATAGCTGTCAATTTTTTTAAATAAGATATTTTAGGATATTATATATGCATAGTGTGTATAAATTTAAACAAACAAACAAACAAATGTGCTCTGTAACAGCCAATGGAAAGTATGCCTTAAAGAAACTGTATCCCATAGTTTCTGCCTTGCAAAATATTGCTATAGACTCTCTCAAAAATTGGCAGTATTTACAGCATGTATACCTCATGATTCATTCTACCGTTTCAATCTTAAAAGGCCTGGAAAAAATCTGTTCTTTTCTGCTCATGGTCCTCCTATAGAAAGGAATAGAAAGTATGGAACTGTAATAAAATGTTGTGAAGCTCCAGAGTTCCTGAGCATGAGAACTGAAGTCCACAGGTTGTAAAGGGGCCATAATTGCTCACCCCTTGATTGGACATTTGGGCTGAGAAGGTCTTCTAGAAAATAGTCCTGGTCAATTTCTGGTTAGATTGCTCCCAGTCTACTCCTACCAATATGCCACTGTTCTCAATCTATCACCAGAGTCAAAAGCTTTAATTCCATCATGTAGCTGTGTTTGCCCTAGATGTATTTATTGGTCACCTTTTTCTTATTTGGAAAACTACAACAATAACAAGAGTCTATAGAGATTCTCAGTCATCCAGGTCACGGTTGTCCCAAAGGTGCATTTTCAGGAGGCAACTGAACTTCTTTATTTTTTCTTTGAAGATGTTTCACTTCTCATTCAAGAAGTTTCTTCAGCTCTGACTGGATGGTGGGGAATGGAAGAATTTATATTCCTTGCAGACAGCTGGTCATTTGCATTCTTTTAGAGCAGGGTGTCAAACTGGTGGCCCGTGGACCGGATGCGTCATGTGCAGGCCACGCCCAGCACAGCTCCACGAATGGGAAAAATGTTGCAAAATGTTATATGACAGCAATGTGACATTGAATTTGACACCCGTGTTTTAGAGAGTCGTTGAGGCCATAGGAGATTTATCTGTGTCCTCAGGGTCACCTGAGTAGTGAAAATGGATATGAAAGCTTTTTGGAACTGTTGAAAGGAACAAGGGAAGGGACACAGGCCAAGAAGGCTGCATACCCATTTGCACTGCTCAGGTGACCCTGAGGATATAGAAGTGCTTCAATGATCTTCTAAAAGAATGCAAATAACCAGCTGTCTGCAAGGAATATAAATCCTTCCATTCCCCACCATCCTGTCAGAGCTGAAGAAGCTTCTTGGATGAGAAGCGAAACATCTTCAAAGAAAAAACAAGGAAGTCCAGTTACCTCCTGAAAAAGCACCTTTGGGACAACAACAAGAAGATTTTGGTGTAATTTACAGCTATAGAGCAAATGACCAGCAGATTTAATTAGATTATCATTCTGGGGGCCTTATGGAAAGGATTGAAGGTTTCCCATCTCTTTGACTGAACACATCAAAATATCACAGCGGTCCGATCTGGGAGGCAAAAATAAATGGAAGCAAAGAGATCCGGAAAACTGTCGTACCATCTTGTTATGGTGAGGAGGCTGGGAAAGAGATAAGGGACATAATCCACAGACAGGAGAAGAATTTGTTAGCAGTTTACATCTACACTAGTCAAGGTGGTAGCCATGACAATGAGACTGAAGTGTTGTTCATTAAAAATAGCTGGAGCTTTAATCACACGGTTGTGGCACCAGCTTGGCATTTTTAGTATACTCTGCAGATATCTCTATAATATATCTACAGTTCATATCAATGTGCAAGAAGCCTGGCGGGAAGAGATTAAAAATGTTCAAAGAGTGTTCACCAATGGACATATGTATATTTATTATTTCTACCAAACTGGAGAAATTCAAGTTAGCCAAATCGAAGAGAATTGGAGTGACTCCTGCAGTTAATGCAATATTAGGGGTTTTCAATTCAATGTATAGAACGTGAAGGATGTGTGTTTGTTTTCATGGTCATAGTGTGCACTGAGAATGGTGTTCGATTTTGTTGCACGAGGTGCAATGACAATAAAGTAAACTAAACTAAATTGAAAACAGAGAAGGGAAGAAAAGAGAGTATTCTGGTTTGATATTTTGTGATTGGAATGTACAATAAATGTTTGTTCAGCTCCTTTTTCAGGAAAACAACCCTGGAATAAAATATGAATATACTGTCCGCAAAAGTTCAAGCTTGGAAAATGAAGTGGAGGAGCCTGAATACTTTTGGAAATATGGAAAGTGGACGAGTTGCAGTGTAACTTGTGGCAGTGGTAAGAAACCACAATTTTCCAAGTCCCTTTCCTCCCTCTTGTCAGCTGCTTTGGTCTCCCCATTCATTGCTCTAACAATGTACCAACTTGGGTATACTTAAATTACTTTAGACTGGCAAATAGTGTTTTATTAATAGTTAATTCATATGCCTTTTGAAAGGCCACCAATAAAATCAGCATACAGAAAGCTACATTGTGTGTCTACTAATCATTAATTAGTTAAACCTCAGGCAAACAATGGCATTTTTCCCATTCCAAGTAATAAAAGCAGTGGGGGGTTGCCCTAATTTAATGCAGAAACCACATTGTGCAATTAACAGTTTTTTAAAAAATAAGGTAGAAAGCACTTATATCAGCTCTATTCAAACTAATAATAGCTTACCAAGTAATTGCTGAAGGTGACCTCTAATTGTTTCTGTGGAGTGATTAAGGTAGAAAAGGAATTTCACTCTTGTCAGTTAATTTATGATAATTATCCTTTCTTCTTGAGTAATTATTATTATCAACTTACTTCACCATCTTGGCCTGTTGAAAACAATTCCTATGTGCTGGTCTGGCTTGAATTGAACTGAAGGAAGGATGAAAGATTTGTAAGCACTGAAATTATGAATCTAATCAACAGCTGTTGTACTTAGGGACATGTGAAGTGAATACTTTAGATAAGAAAGTAGATAAAAGTGCCTCTAATATTTATATCAATTGTCATTAGTTTACTGATGCAGAAAAATGGTTCATGTAAACTTAAATTCCAAGAGAGTCAATCTGGGTTTTCCTAATCTGATGACTAAATTGAGTTGGAATTTTGGTTCTACATGTTCCCAGTCAACATGGTTAGTGGGAGATTTTGAGGAACTAAAGTCCCACACATCTGTAAGCCAACTTATTTATGATTTTCTGTTTCCTCTCATCCTTTCATTTCTCTTTGAGCTTATTCAGGAACCTTCAGAAACAAATGCATGAGCATAAACAAAGAACAAAAGAGCAATTATAGTATTGAGATATAACCAAGGATGATTTTAGCAGAAAGGAGCCCAAATGGACTTCTCAACAGCTGGGCATTCCTACACTCTTTCATTGGTAGTGGGGGAGATCATAGTAGGGCATCTCCCTTTGGTATTGGTGATTTCTCCTTTTTGAATGAAAAATCCATAGTGTGGATGGCACAGAGACAGATCAGTAGTAGAATGAATTTTTTAGCTGGAATGCCAAACTATAGTATTAACTACCATTATAGGGGTGGCATGATAGCAGTGTTTCAATATTTGGGGAGCTGCCACAGAGAAGAGAGGGTCAACCTACTCTCCAAAGCACCAAAAAGCAGGACAAAGAGCAATGGACAAAAACTAATCAAGGAGAGAACTTACCAAGAAGTGAGGAGAAATTTCCTAAGAATTAGAACAATTCATCAGTGGAACAACTTGCCTCCAGAAGTTGTGGATGCTCCAACACTGGAGGTTTTTAAGAAGAGATTGGACAGACATTTGCCCAGAATGGTATAAGGTTTCCTGCTTGGACTAGAAGATTTTCAAGGTCTTTTCCAACTCTGTTATTCAATTCCTTAAAATGCTCTGAGACACAAATTCTGCAGTGATATAGGTGAAGTCCACTGGAGTTTGACATTCAAAAAATATAAAGAATAAAAAATAAAAAACTGGCAGATATCTGCTATCTAGGTTTTGTAGACTGCAGATGTTGGCATCTGCCAGTTTTTATTGGCAGTTTTGAACATTTGGTGTTGGCATATAGTGTTAATGGCAGGCAGGATGTTCTCCTGCAAATCTGTGCACTCGGCAGTTTCTTAGCAGTGTTAACATTTAATATGAGCTACTCCATACCCCAAAATGTTTAACTTCTTAAAGATACATCTAAAGATGAATTTCAATTTTTTTTTCATTTTTCTTATAGGGTTTCAGCGACAGATTGCCCATTGTGTGAAAAAGGGGAAGAGTATGGTGAAAAACCTGTTTTGTGACCCAGAAACCCAACCCAAGGCAAAACAGAAAAAATGCATTGAAAAAGATTGTCCACCAAGGTATGCACGAATATCATACAGAGCAGAGATCACCAATCTTTGTGGCTTGGCAACCTCACCGGGGGAGGAGGAGAGAGGGAAACCAGGCTGCAGGAGGGGTGGGCTGGCCTTCACAACCGCACACACAGCTCAACTTCTGCGATTCACACAAGTTGAGCTGTGTGCATGCATCCCAGTTCCAAATAGGCCATGGTCCGGAAGTGGACCACGGCCTGGGGATTGGGTATAGAGGAAGATATTTTAAGATAATGATGATATAGAGGAAGATATTTTAAGATAATGATGAGAAATAAGATATATTTTTTCCATCCCAGGCCACGTATCATTGAAGAAAAATAACTATCCAAATGAAAGAAAAATTAAAGTATGTGAGAGATCAGTAATAATATGAAAATGGAGAGTGAATAACACAGTAGTGTGGAATTCAAAAAGTTTTACCACCGGTTCGATGGTTGTGGCTTGGTGGGCGGGCTTTGTGCACATGCACACACTTTAGGTGTGCATGCACACCAAACACCCACTTTGCACAGGTGCAGAGACATTTGCGCAGGCACAGAGGCATTCCAACTCACCTCCTGCAAGCCTGCACTCTCCCGGTCACTTCAGCAGCTGCCGTGTGGCACACTGCTGTGCTGTGCAAAGCCAGTTGCGCTTCAAAAGCAGGGGATAAAGGTGAGTATGGGAGCCCGGGCGGGCAGGTGGGCCCAACAGCAGAACAGCAGCAGAGAGAACCAGTTCGGTCTCCGCTGTTATTGCCACTACCGTCTCAGCAGAACCAGTGCGAACCGGTCGAATACCACCACTGGTTTCAACCAGTGTTTCTTATTCCAACTTTTTGTCAACATCTGTCTAATGAGCAATTTTCTTAGGCAATGATCCAGAATCTGCACTCGTTCTGACAATAAAGAACTAAAGCTTTCAGGAACCAGTAGGATCAGTAATAAAGGGGGATGGACAGCATTGTCTACAGGGAGGGACTCAAAAAGTTGAGAAGAGGCAGTTACAACTGTGCCCTTGAAGTCACACCCCTTTGTGTGTGCTTGTGACATTGACACACACGCAAAAGGAATGTGCTGCGATTGCCCTGCAGAACTGCCATATTGATTTTTTTTTTACCTCCATGAATGCTATCAGTAATAGATGCTGTACTTTAACAAATCGTGTTTTATATCTTTACCAGTTCTCTCAGTTTCTACCTCTACCTCTGCGATGTGACATATCTTGGGAGGATGTTATAAGCAAGGGGTTGCCAAAGTGCCGTCTATAAATCTCTTTAAATCGTAAACATTCCTAATGACAACATTGGCTGAATTTTCTTAAGACTCGGGGATTTTCACAGAGATTTAAAGTGAAAATTACACGTTTTCGCATTCTTGAAAAGAACAGATAAGATCTCAGAGAAGGGTTTGTAAGATTTCAGCAGTCATTTTTGGCAGGGCCATTACTGATCTGAAAAAGTTGCCAAACTCTGTTTTAACATGAACTGAGATAATAAGTGAAGGACCTTAAATTGAAAAGTCATAAACCATGTGATGTATTGGTGCAGATTGTGACATTTCTCACAGAGAGATAAAGTCCTTTCCCCCTTGAATCAGAAGTAAGGAAAAGAACCTTTGAATAAACCAGGAAGGTCAATCAATATCCATTATCACCATCCTATTGTTAAATGTTCTTTCTCTGATTAATGCCCTATTTGCATATCCAAACCTTCTGAGTTTTGACTAGTTCTACTTGAGAACATTTATTTTTATTTATTTATTTGATTTGTCAATTGCTTACAAGATAATAGGTATAAACATGAGGAAGAATAGAGGAAATAGGTACAAATCAATGGGGGACAATAGGACAGAAATGGTAGGCACAATTGTGCACTTATGCACACCCCTTACAGACCTCTTAGGAATGGGGTGAGGGTCAATAGTGGATAGTTTGAGGTTAAAGGAGTGGGGGTTTGAGGATGTAACAACAGGTAGTGCATTCCAGGCATCGACGACTCTGTTACTGAAGTCGTACTTTCTGCAATCAAGGAGCGGTTTACATTGAGTTTGTATCTGTTGTGTGCTCTTGTATTGTTGCAGTTGAAACTGAAGTAGTTGTTGACTGGTAGGACATTGTAGCAGATAATTTTGTATACTACACTTAAATCCAACTGTAGGCGGTGTAGTTCATGGTTGTCCAAGCCCAACATTTCAAGCCTGTTGATATAGGGTATTCTGGTTGTCCAAGCCCAACATTTCAAGCCTGTTGATATAGGGTATTCTGTTGTGAGCAGAGTACTCTTCTCGTGAAATACTTCTGGACTCGCTCAATTGTATTAATATCCAATGTACAGTGCGGATTCCAGACAGATGAGCTGTATTTGAGTGTTGGTCTAGCAAAGGTTTTGTATGCCCTTGTTAGCAATTCAGTAGGAGAAGCTTCTTAAGATTAGATTTACAACTCTTAATGCCTTTTTGGCAATGCTGTTACAGTGAGCTCTGGCACTTAGGTCATTTGATATGAGAACTCCAAGGCCCTTGACAGAGTGAGAGTCATCAACAAGGTCATATCTGCCTAGTTTGTATTTGGTGTACTGATTTTTTACCAATGTGTAGGACAGAGCATTTGTTGGTTGAGATTTGGAGTTGCCAATTTTTTGACCATTCAGACACATAATCAAGGTCACTTTGATTTGAACATGCTCTCAAATATTTTTTCTGTCAGAAGAATAATTTGGGGTTCCAGCTCAAGCCGGGATTATGCAAGGATAAATAAAAATGAGATCCAGACAGCTGTGAAAAACGAAGAAATATTTATTCCTAAAAGCAAAGAGTTTGCCTTTAGGGGCAGCTACAGCAACATATTTTTTTTAGGGGAGCTTGTCCTGGTATAGAAATGTCTACGTGTTGATTCTAGTGTATTCATTTCGCAAAGGTGCTTTTTCAAGTGACAACTGAACTTTCTGGTTTTTCTTTGAAGATGTTTCACTTCTTATCCAAGAAGGGGAATGGAAGGATTTATACTCCTTGCAGACAATTGGTCATCCTTTTACAGCGTTGTTGAAGGCCACCTGGAGATTTATCTGTGTCATCAGTCACTTGAGCATTGCAAATGGGTGTAATACATATTTCTATATACTTTACATAACTTACCACATATTTCCCTAATATATATAAGATTTCATATGCCTCTTTAGAAACAATTCTCATTATTACCGTGTAGAAAGGATTGCAATCTGAAATTTATTGTTGTATACTCTTTTTGCTATGAACTTTCAAAGCTCAGAGGGGATTTCATTGTCTAAGAATGTTAAATCATGATTAAACTAACTAGCAGATATTTTTATGATGGCTCCTGCTGCTTTTGCAGAGTAAACATTGAACATCTGCTGCAAGAATTTACTGGGTTTTCTGCCACTGTAACAACAATGTATGCTGATCATATCTCACTGGGTGGCCATATTTGGAATGCCATTACAGTCTCTGTAAATAACATGCTTATTCTTTAAAGCACAAACCACAAAATTATCCTGTACTAATTATTTGGGCACTAACTGATAGTATGGTCTCTATGATATACTGACCAAAAAAATTCAGAGCCATCCCTGCTTAGAGTTTTAGAATTACACACACACACACACACAAAAGATTTGTTAATTTTTTTATTTAATCAAATTCATGTAGCTGCCATCTCACCGAAGGTAATTCTGAGTGGTCTACAGTAGAACCAATTATTTACACATATTATAAAACCAATTAAAACAAATGAATTATTAAAATCAAGATTGTTGGAGGGTCAAGATTAAAATGTTGCACGTGATGTAGTTCAGTGGTGGGATTCAAAAAAATTTACTACTGGTTCTGGGGATGTGGATTCGTGGGCATGGCCTTGCTTGGTGGGCATTGCTTAATTGGCATGGCAGGGGAAGGATACTGTAAAATCTCCATTCCCTCCCTACTCCTGGGGGAAGGATACTGCAAAATCATCATTCCCTCACCACCCCACTAACCTGCTTTCCCGCTCTGTTCTCCTGTGCAGGGCAACAAAAGAAGACCCAGCCAATCAGCTGGGACTCGGGAGGCAGTGAAGAGATGGAGGCAGGGCCAGTCAGAGGTGGGATTTGCCGGTTCTCTGAACTATTCAAAATTTCCACTACTGGTTCTCCAGAACTGGTCAGAACCTGCTGAATACCACCTCTGATGTAGTTATGGCGTGGGCTCCCTGCTATCAAAGGATCTATGGGCCTGATGGGAAAAAAACATTTTGAAAACTTTTGGGGAAGACATAAGAGTTAAGGCTAACCTCATCTCAGAGAAGATGATATTTCAAAAAGGAGATGCTACTATAGCTCCCAAGTCCCGTCAGATGGAATTTTTTAGTAGATCCCTCAGCATGTCGTCCCTATGGACCTGATGGGATGGGTTGATGCATCAACTGGGGAGAGATGGCCTCTCAGATAACTAGTCCCCATGCCATGTAGGTCAAATCCAGCATCTTGAATTGGACCCAGAAGCAAACTGGAAACCAATATAGCTCACAGAGCAGAGGTGTAATGTATGTCCTGCTAGAGCAAGGGTGTCAAACTCAAGGCCTGTGGGCCAGATCCCGAGTGGCCAAAACCAGCCAGGAGGGACACGGATCCAGTAAACATGTGGTGGCATTGAGCCCACCCAGCATCCTGTCCACATCCTCGAGGGTCACAGGATCAAACTCCTCACCGAACTCTGCCCCCGGCCCCCCGTCCAGAGTTGCCCAGTCAGAGTCCAACCCATCCCGGATCTGAGTGATTTTGTCCTGGAGAAAATTCGAAAAATCCTCAGCCCGCCCCTGTAGAGGTTCATCCCATGCTCCCACCTCTAGGAGAGAGCGGGTCACCCTAAAGAGAGCAGCTGGGTGATTCCCCGTGGACGCAATAAGGGCGGAGAAGTGAGAATGCTTCGCCGTCTTTATCGCCATTAAATAGGTCCTCATATGGGACCGCAATAGTGTTCGGTCAGATCTGGAGTGGGTGGTCCTCCAACCACTCTCTAGGCGTCTTTTCCGGTGCTTCATCTCCCTCAGCTCCTTGGAAAACCAGGGAGCTAATTGGGATCGGCATCGGGTCAGAGGCCGCAAGGGCACGACTTGATCAAGGGCACCAGCCACCATCCTGTCCCAGGTGGCGACCAGGTCCTCAGCTGGGTCGTGTGTCTGAGCGCCGGGAAATGGCCCAAGCTCCGTCAGGAACCTATCTGGGTCCATCAGGCGCCTGGGGCGGAACCATCGTATTGGCTCCGCCTTCCTGCGACGAGGGGGTGCAGTATGGAAGTTGAGCCTAAGGAGCAAATGATCAGACTATGACAGGCTCAACAACAACGTCTCCTACATCTAGATCATCCTGCCACTGTCCAGAGACAAAAACCAAGTCCAAGATGTGACCCCTAATGTGAGTGGGGTCCCTAATTAACTGGGTCAGGCCCAAGGCTGTCATGGAAGCCAAGAACTCCTGGGCTATCCCCAAAGTACCGCCAGCTGAGGGCAGGTTGAAATCCCCCATGACCATAAGCCTGGGGGTCTCAACCGCCAAGCCGGCTATAACCTTGAGGAGCTCAGGCAGGGCCGATGTCACATAGCAGGGAGCCAGGTATGCGATCAATAGGCCCATCTGAACCCCGGAACCACATTTCACAAAATGGGATTCACATCCAGTTGTCTGAGGAACAGTGGATTCCCTAGGACACAGATCTTCCTTAATAATTACTGCAACCCCCCCACCCCTCCCCTGGGCCCTCGGCTGATGGAAAACCTGAAACCCAGCTGGGCACATCTCTACTAGGGGAACACCCCCTTCATGGCCCAGCCAGATCTCAGTAACACTCACCAGGTCCGCCCCCCATCAGTGATCAAATCAGAAATGAGGGGGTTTTTATTAATGACAGACCTGGCGTTGCAAACTATCAGCTGAAGGCCCAGGGCTGGATCATTCGGACAACCTAGGAAACGGGAGATGACCTGGGGGTCGGAGTGCACCACCGCATGTAAATAACGGGGGCGGGCTCCCAAAACATAATATGGCCCCCTGTCAACGCCGTACCTGCCTCTCCCACTAACCGTGCAAATAGCCATTCCCTCCTCCTCCCGAAAAGAAGCCCCCATCCTCGATCCAACCAATCCCACTCCCAGGACCTCCCGGCCGCACCCAACCCCCGCCCTTGTCTCAGCCAGGTTGTCCCCCAAACCCAGTCTGGTCTCCCTCCCTAACCCCACTAAAAATTTGGAAATAAAAGAATACAAACAAGAATAATTTTTTGCGCTCTTCCCTTGACTGTGCTGTCTCTCGGGATCCCAATAGGATCCATCATCAAGGTATGCCATCAAAAGGCCGGAGGGCCATCTCAGGGACAGGGGAATTCCTCTGAGGGCCCATAAGTCTGCTGAAGTATAAACAATCTGTCCTGTCCTCTGACGATCAGCCAGTCGTGATCTCGACATCCCAGATCGAAAATGGGGATGGGAAGGCCCACACAATTGGGGCCAGCTCACCTGGGCCCCACTATCCGATAATTGCACTTGTAGCCCCTGTCCTCATCGACGCCGCCATCATCAGTATCGGCAGGGACAGAATTGAGTTTGACACCCCTGTGCTAGAGGCACACATAATTGCCTGTGCCACAGCATTTTGCCTCAGCTGTAGATTCAAGGGCAGGCCTATGAAGAGCACATGAAGAGTAGTCCATTTGTGAGTGCCCAGGGCCTGAGTAACTGTGACCAAAATCTCATGATCCAGCAATGGGCCAACTGGTGCACAAAGGCCCTCACAACCACAACTGCCACCTTGCTCCTCAAGCAAAAGTTGTGAATCCAAGAAAACCCCCAGGTTGTACACTGGGTCTGTTTGGGGTAGTGTCACTCCATCCAGAACCAAAAATGTTAAAGTCCCAGATTCAGGAGGCTCTAAAACCCAACAACACTCTTGCCAGAAGCCTGTTGTTCCCCATCTAAACACTCACAATCTCCATGTACCAGGATAGGACATCAATTGTATTGCTTAAGTTGCCAGGGAAAGTGGGGAGAGATACAGTGGAATATTACTAGTACATCAAGTTCTATTTGAATGCAATCTAGATATTTACACAGGAGTTCAGTACGATTTGTTCTCAATACAGTACAGTTAAAATAGCAGTTTTAATGGTTTAAGGTGTTTTGTTTTGTTCCTGTTCCAATTTTGTTATTATGCAAAAATTCTGGGTGATGCACAGTACACAGACAATTAAACCATGGGAATACAAACACAATAAATCCCAAATAAAAAATACCAGTGCCAAAACACTTCATATAGTCTTTGCCACAAATACACCAATACTGAAATGTGTCAGAAACCCAAGCAACTAAATCCCCAAGTAATGGGCCAATTCTGTTGTTGGGAAAATGTCTGTGGAGATTCTCAGTCATGCAAGTCATGGTTTTCCTTCCATTCCCCACCATCCAGTCAGAGCTGAAGAAGCTTCTTGGATGAGAAGTGAAATGTCTTCAAAGGAAAACAAGAAAGTCCAGTTGCCTCTTGGAAAACCACCTTTGGGACTGCTGTTGGGAAACTGCCAGCTGGGCTGGAAAGAGGGGGTAGGTCATGCTTGGGCTTTGCCTTGGCAATCCTAAAAGTAGCCCTGGTCAAAAGGGCCCAGCAGAGATTATACTACCTGAGACTTCTCAGAAAACAACAACTGAATGAAAAACTGCTGGTGACCTTCTACCGCTGCACCATAGAGAGCATTTTAGCATACTGCACCTCTGTATAGTTTGCCAATTGCACAGTGGCAGATAGAACAGCGCTCTAAAGGGTTAATGTCATTGCCCAGAAGATCATTGGTTGCTCTCTCCCCTCTTCAGAAGAGCTTTATAGCTCCCACTGCCCTAAGAAAGTTCAAAACATCCTCAAAGATCCATCTCATCCTGGGAACCCTTTTTTTGAACTATTATCATCTGGCAGACGGTACAGGATAATAAAAACAAGGACAAATAGGCTGAAAAACAGCTTCTATCCCAGGGCAGTAGCTCTTTTGAATTCTATTGTATAGTGCAATATTAATGCAATATCAAGGGTTTTCAATTCAATGTGTGGAGTGTGAAGGATGTGTGTTTGTGTTTATTTTCATGGTCATGGTCATGATGTGCACTGAAGATGGTGTTTGATTTCGTTGTACAAGGGGCAATGACAATAAACTAAACTAAACTAAAAGATATAAGCTGTATCTCTCCCCACCCCCAAGATCCATGAAACCTGATCTGGTTGTTCCCAGGGGAAGTCAAACAGACTGGGAAGATTCTTATAACGTAGGCAGAGTACAATAAAGTTGTTTACTTTAGTTATTTATGAGTATCTCTGATTGCTTGCACCTTACAGTTGCTCACTCATTTTTTGTGTTTTCGATTCTTAACTTTATTTGAATTGCACAATCTTTAAGAATAAGGACATTTAAAATCAGGGCTGTGTTCCATGCAATATAACACCTGTCTAAGTTCATTGAAGAACGTTGTCAGCAGAAATAGAATCAAATATGATATGTTTGTTTGTTGGTTTTTTGAAATGCAACTTTCTCCTATGAGATTTATTTTAAATCAGGTTTATCTAGATCTGGCACAAGCATCCTGGTAACCACTATATGATCATAAAGAGATTTTAAAAACCAAAATCATTGCTGCCAACTAATAAATGTCCTGATTTTTATAGCCTAGATCTGGACCGCCTGTGAAATTTACCTATGGAGTCGGGAGCCATAAATTGCACAGTGTGACAATTTTGGCTTTGGGTGAATTAGCCAAATTTTAAGGTTTTGAAAGTGAGATTAGAGCAGCTCTGTCTTCCCACACAGAAGCTAATATACAAGAGGCAAATAATTGGTAAAAGATTAGCTTCCAAACATGTATGGATTAAAAAGGCTTAAAGCATAGCATTATATCTGGCACTGGATTAAGCAAACTTCTTAGAAAATGTCAACGGTTTAGCATATTATAATTAATCAACTGCAGAAGCACCATAAAAGTCCCATTGCAAACTGTCTGTCATGTGAAAATAAAGCCTACGTTATTTTCAGACTGCATTTTTAAATTTCATTGTTTCTAGGTCTTGCTTTCTCAGTGCAGATTGCAAGAATATATAGAATCACTGTGAAAATTTGCAAAGTAGGCCATAATAGAGTTTTAGCTCCCATTAATGATATCAAAATTGGATGGACTTTGATCTTGAGGCATTGAACAAAACACATGACCATAATTTATGGATTTTCTCACTACACTAGATGGATTTGCTCACTGTATTCCTTTCCCTTATCTTGGAATCTAAGTAAAATTGACTGATTATTGCTGATCCTTAGGAAGGAGAATATAGAACTATTTTAGGATCTAGGGCCACATTTTGCCTTTATTGACTGTACCACAGAAAAAATAAGCAGCTTCAGAACAATGTCATTGTTGGGCTTAGGACAGACTAAATTATATACATGCTAGACTAGGGCAGATTAAGCTATATATATGTGTGTGTGTTTGTGTATGTGCCATTCTTTGGCCGGTATGGCACAAGTTTAACCAAAGTCCAGTTTGAACCCAAGCACGCTCATATTATTCTATGCAAGCTCGGATCTCTAATCTAGAGACTACTTTAAAAATACTATTCTCCACATCCTGGCAAGTAGAAATTATATACAATGTACTATCATATACTCAGGCTTCCTAATTTTATAAAACACAATCTTATTCTAATACAGTTGATATGCTTTATCTGCCCAAATATAATGATTTTGTTCTGCTGTAATAAAAATTACAGTTCGATGGCAACTTTTGGAGGAGTTGTTTCTCACAGTGTGCACACTTTTGAATGTAGATTGTACAAACATTGTGGAGGATATTGATGGAGAGTAGGGAGACCTGTTACCAAAGCAACCAGGAGTGAAACGTTGCTTAAGCCCAACAATGAAGGAGAAATGCAAAAACAAATCTTAGACAGAAACCTCCCTAATTCATGTTAATATAAGTAGGAAAGGAAGTAATGCATGATTAGACTCCAAAGATTCTGTTACTATAGCCTTCCTGCGGAGCTGATTTTCTGGACTGGCCTATCCAGCAGGGCTGATGTAAAATAATATGTAAAATACTAGTAGGAAGCCATTCCAGTGGTAGTAATTGGGAGATCAGATAGCATTTCTCCTAGCAAATTAAAGATTGCTAATAAGGAAATGCTTTTGCTGAGCTGGCATGAGTTTATCCTTCATCCAATTTCCCATAGTCCAGTTTAAGGGAGTAAAATGTGTTGAAAGCCAACTACTTAAAATGGGCTCAGAATATGAGTATTTCAGCCATCCCTTTGCTCTGCTTCCATAATAATGCTCAGATTTTGACTTTCAAATTTCACTTCATGTTCTTTGTTCTCTTTTGGCTTTCTCTGCAGATGGTGGGCAGGGGAATGGCAGAAGTGTTCCACCACCTGTGGCCCCACAGGGGAAAAGAAGCGCACTGTCCTTTGTATCCAGACACTGGGATTGGATGAGCAGGCTCTGCCAGTGGAGGAATGCCAACATCTGCTCAAACCAAAGACACGCCTTTCATGTAACAGGGACGTCTTGTGTCCATCCGACTGGACTGTAAGCAATTGGACTGAGGTAAATTTGTAAATCATCTTGGCTCATAAGAATTTGAGGCAGCTTAGAGTTGGCATTAGCTTTCATCTTTGGCTTGGAATAAGCAAGAGATGTATATTTACACCATTCTTTTCTCTAGGTCTGTGAAAGGAGCTATTTTCCTATTGTACGTTTGGTGTATATGATTATTTTGCATTCTGTCCTAGTTCAGGAAAAATTGGGGTTTGAATCCTGCCAGCTACTTGAAAACACTGGAACTGCTGATTCTAAAACCAGTATATCTGAATTCCCATGGCCTTTAAGATAAATTAAGCAAGTAATAAATAATATTTTAGCAATCAGGATGATCACCTGATTGCTTCCTCATCTTGAAAGTATAAGAATGTGCAGCCTATACTTAGCACAATTAAACAAAAACAGAATTAAATCTCAACTGTCTAATAAGAATTTTTTAAAAAAGAAAATTCTATGTCTATCATGTCATCCCACAAATACTAAATGTGCCTCCAGTCCTGTCGTTTAAATTTGGTCATTCTTGATTTTCAAAGGTTGGCCTAATAAAACAATTAGTCCCTTAATTCTTCTTTCTCCATCTGTCATGTGCTAATTCAGACTTTCCCAACAAGATGAACACAGATGAGAATTCTAAGATTTGAAGTCATGTATCTAATGCAACCCTCAGGCCACGGTCCACTAGTGAGCCTTGATCCCTTCAGAACCAGGCCGAGAAAGTGATGAGTGAGTGCACACATCTGTGCCTCCTCACTTGCACAAGCAGTGCACATTCCATTTGTGTGAAACCATCTCCTCTCCCCCTCACCCCCCCAGGCAGGTCTGCAAATTCGGAAAGGTTGGGGACTCTTGATCTAAAGAACATCTAAATTAAGAATAGCTAGGGGCTAATGTTTCAGAGGAGAAAGGACTGATTAGTGTGGTGCTCCTGACTTTGTTAATTCTATCAAACAAGAAAAAGCTGTGACGTATTTCTGGTGGTACTTGGTGTATTTGTTATTTCCATGTCCAGTGAAGTCATGGGCAAATTGAGAGGTCATCAGCCTTTGCATGTTATGAATTATGAGGAAGGAAGCCATTTTGTCACAGGTATTCAATTATATATTTCAAAACTCCCCTGCTATAAAGCAGCCATTCTCAGTATGCTGGGTGTGTTGGATTTTAGTTTCCAGAATCTTTCAGGCAACATGGTTATTTCATCTCCTAGAATGTTGGTTGTCCAAAATATATGGAGCATATCAGATTGAAAAAGGCTGTTCTGAAACAGATGTGGGCAAACAAGCAGCATCTAGAAAGTTTTGGTTTTGGTTATGTTTTTTTGTTCCAGAAGTCTCCTGTCAGAGCCAAACACAAAGTAGTGGTTCACAGGCTAGGCTATAACTTATAAGTTATGGAGTCCTTAGTGCTTTCTGAGCTTGGTTATTTGCAGACTTTTGATCATCCAACTAGGTAACATCATCAGCACACTGATGCATTAAATGCTATGCAACCCTGTGCTACATATATTCTCTTAAAAGTTATGTAACAGATTAATCTTCAACCTCATACTTAGTCCAAGAATTTATTTTAAGTTCCAGAATCGAAAGCACAATCATTTCACACCAAAATTAACTTGTGATTTCTTTCTACAATTTCCATTTGAAGTGAGGGGTAGTTAAAAAAAGGTTTGCAAGCAGTCCCTGGGTTAAGAACAGTGGTGGGATTCAATTTTTTAACTACCGGTTCTGTGGCCGTGGCTTGGTGGGCATGGCAGGGGAAGGATACTGTAAAATCTCCAGTCAGAGATGGTCTTTGCTGGTTCTCCAAACTACTCAAAATTTCCGCTACTGGTTCTCAAGAACTGGTCAGAATCTGCTGAATACCACTTCTGGTTAAGAACAAATTCAGTTCCCTAAACTCTGTCTTTAACTTAATTTTATATGTAAGTTGAAATTCATAGAGTACATATTAACGGACTGTCAATTATTAAAAATGGGGTGTAATGTTTTCTCTTCCTCAAACTGCTGAACCCATTGAAGCTGTATAATGTTTTCATAAACTGCTGAAAACAGGTTATATATTAAGAATTCGTTACTTCAGTGGTTCATAAAAATATTGTAGAGCTTCAGTAGTTCATCAACTCAAGGAAGGACAATGCTATCTACCATTTTTAGTAATAGGCAGCTCATTTGTATGTATGAATTATCTGTAAATTGAATATTCTTAAACTGGGGGACTGCCTATGCTAATAAAAACAATCCTAAGAATTGGAAATCCCATTAATTAAGGATAAAGGCAGAAAAAGATTGTGTCTTTGGTATGTGCATTTCTAGTGTCTTTTGAATAAAGACATAATCAAGTGCATTTATAGCCAAATATGAGAAAATTATATTCAAAAGTGCTCATTTTATTAGGAGGATGAAGAATTTCATGCAGATTTAAAAAAACAAAAAAAATAATCTAGAGCATAAGAATAAAGCAGACCTAGCAATGACTATGCATTGAATTGGCTTGTCTCTGCCCAATAAAAACAAATATTCCCCCTGCTTTAAAAATTAATTTCTATGCAGTTCTTTAATTAAAAAATGCTTAAAGGTTTGCTGCCTCCTGTTATTAAGAAATCCTCTTTCAATTTAGTTATTATTAATAGGGGACAGAAGAATACCTTTTAACCCACACAGCTTCAAGCTGCTTTCTCTTCCCTTGTATAATAAATTAAATGAAGCGTAAGATTGGATATGATTTCACCAATATTCTTCTGCTGATTGATTTTACACAATCCATCAAGTCTTTTCTGATTTCTGAGCAAATGAAAATCTGAGATCTGGAACAAGTGAATTAAATGTTATTTTCAGTTAATAGCATTGATGAAACATTACATCTAAATTATCTTGTGCATCAGTAGAGCATATTCCTTGGGAGGCACCTCCAGATGTGACTCCATCATTTAATACCTGCTTAACATGGAGTGTAACTTGGCCGATCATCTGTGTATCATGTACAGGAATGCCTAATAAACTTCCAAACTCAATAGATGCTGACATATCAGATGGATTTTACTATATGTACCATACTTTCTTCTCAGCATGTCGAAGTAAAGATTATTTCAAAGTATCTTGGGCAAAGCCAGATGTCAATTAAATTAGGGATTTCAGGAAGGTTCAAATGGCTTCCTTAGCTATTTAGGTAGCTTAGGTACTAATGCCATTAGGTACTAGCATGTTAGTACTAACACCACTCTATAAAGCCTTAGTAAGGCCACACCTAGAGTACCGCATCCAATTTTGGTCATCACGCTATAAAAAAGATGTTGAGACTCTAGAAAAAGTGCAGACAATCATTAGGGAACTGGAGGGTAAAACATATGAAGAACAGTTACAAGAATTGGGTATGGCTAGTCTAGTGAAGGGAAGGACCAGGGGAGACACGAAAGCAGTGTTCCAATATCTGAAGGCCTGCCATAGAGAGGATGGGGTCAAGGTATTTTCCAAAGCACCCGAAGGCTAGACAAAGAATAATGCACGAAAACTGAACAAGGGGAGATTCAATCTAGAAATAAGGAGAATTTTTCTGACAGAGCAATCAACCATTGGAACAGCTTGCCTTCAGAAGTTGTGGGAGCTTCATCACTAGAGGCTTTCAGGAAGAGATTGGACTGCCATTTGTCGGAAATGATGTAGGATCTCCTGCTTGGATGGGGAGCTGGACTAGATGGCCTACAAGGTCCCTTCCAACTCTGTTAATCTAATCTAATCTAATCCAGAGCTAGGTTCACACATTGCATTTAAAAAGCAAGTTAGGTATTTTATTTAGCTCACTGGAGATGGAGGGGATAAGACATCTAAATGTGGTTTATTTTGCAGTGTACAGTTACCTGTGGTGGAGGAGTACGCACTCGTTATGTCACTTGTACCAAAAACAATGGAGAACCATGTGATGTTTCGAAGAAACCCCATTCTAAAGCTCTGTGTGGTTTACAGCAATGTCTATCCACTCAAAGATCCCTGATGACTCATTTCAAGTTCCATAATGGAAAGATTATTAGAAGAATAGGGGCTATTCCCAGAAGAGGCCCTTCAAAAAAATTGGCCACCCCAGAACCATTGCCAAGAATCCATTCAACAATAATGCCCAGGCTCAGAAACATTACTTTGATACCCACTTCCATCAGCCTTGTAAATTCTTCTTCAAATGAAGACTTGGAAGTTAAAAAGTTGCAAAACAATTCCATTGACTCAAGCATACCCAGTAACTACTCCTCTGTAACTAGTGCCAACAGGGCATTGCAAAACATCACTCATAGACCTCTCATATCTTCAGAAGATAGCTCCATAAACATAAATAAGGATTCCTTTACCATTGATCCCATGTACAATCCAAAGACTAATTATTTAATAGAAGCAAATGACACCAACAGTACTGAGCGAGAAATAAAAGACTACATCCAGACTGAAAGACCAACAGAGAGGTTCCTTACCTTCACTACAGGCAAGATCTCAAGAACCTCATCTAGAGATCATCAGCCTGATAATTCCAACCAATGTTCTGTTACTCCCACAAGAGGAATTGAAGTTTCATCGACAACAACAGTTCTCAAAGGTCTTCATGTACAAATAAACCCGCCTGTGACATCAGATCCCATTACAGAACAACCAACACTAGAGAATACATTAGAAGAAAAATCTGCAAATGCAACCCCATCAAAGTCCTCTTTTAGTGAAACATCCCCTTGGGCCACAGAAAGTCCATTTGTGCAAGGCACCACTATGCCAAAGAATAGGGAGAATGCTTTCAAAACAAGGTTACTAAACGAGTCTGATTCAGAAAATTCCAGAAACCTGCATACTAATGCCTATTGGTTGGTGGGAAACTGGACAGGAGGTAAGTATTCCCGTCATCTTATGTTGTTTACAACTGTTGATGCAACATGGAAAAAGCAAAGCAAACAAATGTCCTTTTTTGCTTTTTTGATTACGCAAAGGTTTATTTATTTATCAAGTTTAGAGACCACCCATCTCGCTCACAGAGCAAATCTGTGTGCAATGTTTTGCATTTAAATGCTGGAAACTACTTATTAAGTTATAAGGCTGGGAATTTCCGGGATGCTGTCACAAAGAAATTCATAATACTTGAGAATGCTACTGAGCAAGGTGAAATTGATTATTTCCTATTTTGCACTTCACTGCAAATGTGTCTAATTAATTAATAAAGCAGCATGGACAATTTCAGGGCAATTGAATAGTGTTGCACAGCTGTTGCTTATCTCTTTGAGGCTTTAAAGAAACAGACTCAGAACTTAGATTGAGAATAACTTTATGGTCACTTTAAATGTACACTAATCGGCATATTTTAAAATGAAATTCCATTGCATACAGCTCTCAAAGGGTCACCACCTCCAATATACACTACATGAACATGATAAAAAGATAGATAGATAGATAGATAGATAGATAGATAGATAGATAGATAGATAGATAGATAATTATGCATATACCCATATACCCACATATATTATATGACACAGAGAAACAACACAGTCTAGTTTGGATGTATGTACATGGCGAGAAAAACGAATCTTGCGAGCTTACCAGAGGGATGGCATAGGGAACAAAGCTGTTACAGAATCTGGTAGTCCTGCTAGAAATACTTTGAAATCTCCTCCCAGAGGGGAGCGATAGAAAAAGACCGTGAGTGTGTAGGGTCTCTAACAATGCTTAGAGCTTTAAGCACATAGTGCTTATAAGCAGTGTCCTGAATAACGGGAAGTGAGCTTCTCAGCTGTCCTTACCACTCTCTGTAGGGACTTTCTATCAGAGGCATTTCTACCATCAAATCAAACAGTGAGGCAGTTTGTTAAAACACTCTTAATCATGCCTCTGTAAAAAGTGGCCAGGACACAAGGAGAAAGATGTGCTCTCCTCATCCAACACAGGAAATACAGATGCTGGTTTGCACGCTTCACTAAGGATGATGTGTGGAGAGACCAGTTACGATTGTTAGTTATCTGGACTGCACTCCCAGATACTTAATACTGTTGACCACCTCTGCAGCTGTATCCTTGATACCGAGTGGAGTATCAGAACAGAAGCAACCTCCCAACCATATTTATTAAGGCAAGGTACCAAAAGTACCACATTTAATTCTTTGAGACTAACTGCCTTAGACTTCAATGTAGACTTCAGCTGGGATGCTTCAACTTTATTTCAAATCAAATGAATATTGCCTTCCAAGTTTTTACTCAAGCTAGAAAGAAATTAAGCTGAATGTTCATTGAGTAGCATATTTAGCCTAAGCTTTAGTGGAAGCAAAAGCATTCTTGAGAAAATTGCTTGGAGGTAGACAGTCTTACAATACTTTGGCAAGATGGAACGTGTTCATTTTGTATTAATTCAAATGAAGATTGTCCTTTTATAGCACCTGTCACTTAATAACTACTACTTAATTTACCTCAACAGTACTTGGAATGAGAATTGCCAGATGTATAAACTGATTTCCTCTGAGGCAAGGACACTTGAGATCACATTGCTAATATGGAAAAAGCAAAGAAAACAGATGTCCATTTTTTGCTTTTTTTGATTATGCAAAGGCTTTTGTATTTGTAGACATCCACAATTTGTGGATAGTGCTTAAGAATCATAGGTGTTTCAGACCTGAAAAAGAGTACACTAAGGTTGTATATGGAGATTCTCAGTCATCCAGGTCATGGTTGTCCCAAAGGTGCTTTTTCAAGAGGCAACTGGACTTTCTGGTTTTTCTTTGAAGATGTTCTCATCCAAGAAGCTTCTTCAGAGCTTCTTCAAAGAAAAACCAGAAAGTCCAGTTGCTTCTTGAAAAGCACCTTTGGGACTAAGGTTGGGTAGTGATCCCTTACTTATTTAATTAAGAAGATTCAACCTACAGGCCCAAGTACCTGAAGGCAGAACAATGAATAGAAACTAATCAAGGAGAGAACCAATCTAGAACCAAGGAGAAATTTCCTGACAGTTAGAACAATTAATCAGTGGAATGACTTGCCTTCAGAAGTTGCAATGCTCCATCACTGGAACTTTTTAAGAAGAGATTGGACAGCCATTTGTCTGAAATAATATAGGCCTTCTTGATTAAGCAGAGGGATAGACTAGAAAATCTTTTCTTGAAGACCTCCAATGATGGAGCACCCATAATACCAGGAGGCAAACTGTGCTATTGATTTTTAATGTCAAAAGATTACTGTAAAAAAAAAAAAACATTAGAAAGCCTTGTCTCTCATTTCCTTCTCCTGCACTCTTAAGAAATGGCAGCATTATTTCTCTCCAATTTTCCAGTGTTCTACCACATGTGGTATTGGGGCCTTTTGGAGACCAGTAGAATGCAACACCAAGAATGAGTCTGACTGTCAGCATATCAAAAAACCCGATCCAGCCAGAAGATGCTACCTTCGGCCATGTGCTCAGTGGAGAATAGGAAACTGGAGCAAGGTAATGAAAGCTGGCCCACTGTGATTTTCACATATTATTTATTGTGGGCTTCTGCTTTTGGGAAGCCAAAAGAGTTTGTTTTCTGACTTTCAGTAAAACCATTTACTCTTTTCCATAACCAAGTAATGGGAGGAATGCATTTTATTCTCAACAGATCCCTGAAATGTATAATTTCTCTTACCCTAAAGTTTCCCAGATTCCCTGAACCAGGTAACTGCCACTGGTAAGATTTAAAATTCAAATTTAATGACCATTTAAATTTTCCAAATATTGAAAATCAGAATAGTTATACATTTTCAAAGCTAATTTTGAGACAGATCTCTTTCCAAAGAGCATCCCCTATTCATCTTGGCTGTTATTATTTTTCTTACCAACTGAGATACTTCAAAATTAAACATTTCATTAGTTACATTTCAATTATTCCCCACATGTTGTTGTTCCAGGCTCTTATCAAAAGTAGATCCTGGGAATAATGACATTGGTGAACATACTTTTTTTAGAATTTCCACAGAAATCACCATGTTCAACTTGAAGCAGTTATGGATGGGAGGGTGGAATTTCTGTTCTTCAAGACTTCAACTATACTTGCTTCTCATTCAGAAGAATCCGGTATACCTTGTTTTAAGCAACTCCAATTGCAAACACATACTTCTCACCCTTTCCTCCCTGACAGAATACAGTGCAGTCTTGAATGGCGCTATTGACCTAAGTGGCTCAAGTTTTAAATTGCCACAGTTTTTTCCTCTCCTTCAGAAATCTAGCTTCTTGGAAAACATCCATAAGCCAGCTGTCTTGCTTCCCACTATTTCAGACTTGAGCTGCAAAAATCCAGTTGATCATGAGATGATTCCAAAGAGCTAAGGTTCTGTTTCCTTTTGCTGCCATCAATCAGTTGCCTAGATTTTTGAAACCCAGATTTGATGGCCCTAATTGAGATCTATCCAACCATACTCTGTTGGCCAATCTGACATTTTCATAAGGGGAACTGAAATACTTCCTTCAAATTTAGAAAGCTGGCAGATTTTTTGCCCTGTTATCTAGGTTGTTATTACAGTGATGTAGCACCTGCTTTGGTGCCTTGGTCCATGTGAAGTTTTGATGCCCTTGAGGCATCATGGCGACAAATCTCTTGCCAGTCCAAATACTTTGCTTTGAAGCAGGTGTATCCAACCTTGGCAATTTTTAAGACTTGTGGACTTCAACTCCCAGAATTCTACAGCCAGCTATGAAGGCTGGGGAATTCTGGGGGTTGAAGTTCACAAAATGTTGCCAAAGGTTGGACACACCCGCTCTAAAGGGTCCTTATTCAGAGCAAGATATTGTAGTAAGATAACATGGTGGCCAGGTTAGGCCTTTGGCAATGACTCACAACTGTCTGCAGTCAGTAATCGCTGGATGAAGAATAACAACTTGAAATTGTAGATAAGATATAGGTGCTTATTATTAGGAACATAAAGGAGGTATGTCTATCTGTCTGTTCTGAATCTGGGATAATATTTTCCCAGAAGGAGCAGATATGTCATTTGGGCCATATTTTTGGACTTGAATCTCTGTTTTTCTCTCCTTCCAAGATTATGGCATTTCATCAACTTTGATTGATATGACAACTATGTTTTCTTGGAAAAATAAATATTTTAAAATTATGCTTTGTAATAATCTCCAGGGTCAACTGTGGTAACACACTCTTCTGGGGGGAAATGTCAGCTGGTAAACAACATGGTCTTGGGAAGAACATAAGCTGACCACATTTAGTTTGTGCTTAAAGCACTACCAATTCATTTCTCTGCAAAATACAAAGAAGTCATTATCTTTAAAGCTCTACATGACTTAAAGGTTATTTGAGGGAACACTGGTTTTTGTATGAAAATCCATGCCCAGTTCAGGAGATTTACCCACATGTTGTTGCAAGAGGCAATATATGGGGAAATTTGCTGCTCCGGCTGTTTAGCACTCTCCGCTGGATAGAGGGACATCTTTTTTTGGCTTGTTTTTAAACCCTCGAAGTACATCTTTTCAAATCAGCATCTTGAGCCTCGTGCAGATGTTCTAGTCATTTCTTTCCCTTTAAAGCTACTCAAACGTTGTTAGAGTTTGTTGCAGAAAATCAAATCCAGAAAGCACACAGAGATAACTGATTCAGTAGGATTCATTAACTTCTTTATGTACATCATAACACATGAAGTAGATTTACAGTACCAACAACCGATTCTTCCAACATGGTAGAGAAGAGAGATTGTAAGTAAGTTCTTAGTTTCAGTTCAGCAGACACACAAGTCCAGACTAGCTTTAGTTTTAGAGTTGAGCACAGAGCTGAGCCACTGCCCAGACTCCTTCCTTTAGTTTCTATTTCCAAAACAGCCCTCATTGGCTGACCTAGTTTCCATGCCTCTTCATTGGCTGATCTTGTTACCATGTCTCTGCCAGTTCATGAATATTCTGACAAACATCCCTTTTAAAGGAGTTCAAAAATGGTTCCTCTCTGTCTGGACCTGGACAGCAAGAGAAATCCTATGGACCCTCTATTTCTGTGTGGCATCACACTCAGAGGTGGTATTCAGCAGGTTCTGACCAGTTTTGGAGAACCGGTAGCGGAAATATTGAGTAGTTTCGGAGAACTGGCAAATACCACCTCTGACTGGCCCCGACCCCATCTATTCTCTGCCTCCCGAGTCCCAGCTGGTTGGCTGGGTCTTCTTTTGTTGTCCTGCACAAGAGAACAGAGCTGGAAAGCAGGTGGGGAGGGAATGGGGATTTTTCAGTAACCTTCCCCCGAGAGTGGGGAGAGAATGGAGATTTTGCAGTATCCTTCCCCTGCCATGCCATGCCCACCAAGCCGCACCCACAGAACCAGTAGTAAAAAATATTGAATCCCACCACTGATCGCACCAGTTGCCCAGTGCTGTCAAAAATAAATACCTCTCAGGGATCTTTGAAGCTACAGAGGTTACCTTCTTGCTGCTGTTCCCTACACAGTGCTCCTCCAGCTGTGGAAGTGGTTTCAAGACCCGCGATGCGCACTGCATTGATGTGCGAGAAAAGAGACTCCTGAGGCCATTCCACTGCCAGGTCGTGCAAAGCCAGCCAGTATTGAACATGAGCTGTAACACGGATCCATGCTTCATGTGGCACACAAAGTCCTGGAATGAGGTACAATGCATCACTCTCTGATTAATTAACTAATTAATCACCCGCATGTCATCCTGGTGGAGCCACAACATTCTCAAACTGAACAGAACTTAGAGCAGCCTTCCCCATTGTCAGCCCAACAAGGTAAACTAGATTAAGAAACAATAATATACAGGACTACTTTTATTGTAACAGCTGTAGTAGCAGAATCTTGCAAATTTTAATGTGCTTCCCCATCTTTGGTATTATTTTCATAAGGAGGGGCTTGTCTGAGACATTTTCTCAAGTTACATTCTTGGACTGGGTTCAAGCTTCTCTTATCTGACCACTACCGGAAACGCAGTGTTCATGCCTTATGTTTAACATTTGTTCAGCATCATTGGTTGAATTAGGTGGATTGGTCTATCTATCACATTATGCATCAACCCTGCTTTAGAGACTGCAGTGACCATGTTCGTGAGATAAAACATTAAAATAGAGTAGAGTAGAATAGAATAGTCACTTTTTCAGTGCTGTTGTAACTTCAAACGGTCAGTGAATGAATTGTTGTAAGTCAAGGACTACCTGTATGTGCAATTCCTTCCAACCACTACTTTTGCCCTCTTACCTGTAATGGCAGAGTGGTTAGAATGCAGTGCTGCAGGCTACTGACTGCCGGCTGCCTGCAACTTGGCAGTTCGAATCTCACGAGGCTTAAGGTTGACTCTGCCTAACCTCCTTCTGAGGTGGGCAAAATGAGGACCCAGATTGCTGGAGGGCTATAGGCTGACTCTGTAAACCAGCTTAGAGAGGGCTGTAAAGCACTGTGAAGCAATATATAAGTCTTAAGTGCTATTGCTACCTCTGCAGCAGGTTCATTTTGTTGTGTGTCCTCTTCTTGGTCTCAGGGGCTAAAAAGGGTCAGCGGGAATGATATAGGAGTTCCCACTAATAACTTCCTGTCCAGAGCTGCAGGGTTTTCCTTTGGAGTGTCTACTGAGCCAATAGCTAGCTTGCAAAGCGTTGCCAAAATCCCAGGGCATTGTGAGAACACAGGGCATGGTGCTGATTCCCAATCAATGCAGCCTTTGTGCTTGGAATGTGTGCTTTGTCATTCAAAATGTCTTCCAGTGCTCAGCTTCATGTGGAGGGGGTACTCAGGAAAAGATCCGTGCAATGTGTCAGGGTGGATGACCACGCAACCAAGGAGGAGAACTTGTGCCAGCAGGAGACCAAGCCTCCGGATTCTCAGAAATGCAACCTACAAAAATGTGTGAAAAATACTGGTGAGTATATTCCAGCAAAGATCTCCCTAAGAAAACCATCTTGGGTTCAAAATTGCAGACAGTTCTATATTACAAGCTGGTTCGTTGGACACCTTCTGGTGTTGCTCATTCGAAAGAGCAAATAGTTTCATTTGTTGATATATTTTTGGATTAATCTCTGACTTTAAGGATGGAAAGGAATCTCAAGAAAAGGTTATTGGTGTATGTCGTTTTCATATATTTGGATGTATTTATATTTCTGAACACTGGCTGCATCCATAGAATCTGGTTATCTACAACAATAGGATAATAAGGTAAAAGTTATAATGGACAAAGATAGATTTAGAAATACAGACAAATGTACAGATAGTTAAGATTTATGTAAAAGTAAGTATACCATCACAGAAGTGTTATAATTAATGGAAATGATGTTGTATATAAGAAAAACTGTTTAATAAAAATTATTTTTTTTAAAAAATGCATTTCTATGCATTTATAGATAAAATTAGAAGAGAAGTAGTTGTAAATGAGAAGACATAGGAAAACAGTAAAATAAGATAGGTAGAAAAATAGAAACAAGCACAGAGTTGACATAGATTTAAAAGAAAGAAATAGGAATTTAAATTGTACAATACAACCATTTTGTGGGAAAAACCAAAAAAAATGAAGGAAAAAAAAAGAACCTGGTTATCTAGGCCATAGAAATAACCCATTTCTGAGTTCACATTATATATTAGATCATAAATTAGCCAAATGGGATCATAACACAGTGATAACTCCCCTCAACTTTAATTGGAATTAACCAAGTTTAAATATTGTGGTATATTCACTAGTTCTGAACTATTTGAGACACAATATCAGTAGACAAGTTATCATGAAGTAGATGCTTCACAACAAGTTTAGCATAAAATGAGCTATTGTAAATGTATTTTGCACTCATTTGGCCTGAATAGGTGCATCACAAACTTCCTAGAATTACAAATTCAGAAGGAGGGTGATATTGTAATGTACACATTGATTAATCCAGGAGGAAGCATCAGATTTCCACAAAGAAAAATTTCATTAGACGTGTGTGTGTGTGTGCGTGTCTTTCCCAAACAGCCTGAAACCACTACAGGAGTTGTTTATTATTATAATAAAATGGGTCATAAGTTCATGGCAAACACTAATCAAGAGTAAAGCTATCTAATGAAATACATGCTGTTACAATGCGTTGCAAAAAAAAAAAAGACATCAGTTTTCATTTTTTCACAACGTCTCTCCACTTGTCATCCTCCAAACCAGAATTCCAATTTTCCCACATCCAGCTGGCCTGAGATATGTTGCTCCTTGTGTTGAACAAGATTGCCTCACATATCCTGTCATTCCATCTTCAGAAGCTGGATGGACCAACAAACGATAGTTTTTCAATGCTAAGCATTGTCAACTACAGGTAGTCCTCGACTTATGACCAAAATTACGCCCAAAATTTATGTTGTTAAGTGAGACAGTCCACTGAATTTTGCCCCATACTATGACTTTTCTTGCCACAGTTGTTAAGTGAAGCACTTCAGTTGTTAAATTAGTAACATGGTTGTTAAGTGAATCTGGCTTCCTCATTGATTTTCTCATTAAAAGATCACAAAAAATGATCACATGACCCTGGAACAAGTGGGACACTGCCACTTCCAAGCATCTAAATTTTGATCACATGACGCTGGGGTTGCTGCAATGGTCGTAAGTGTGAAAAAGTAGTCATAAATCCCTTTTTTAATTTATTTATTTATTTGTCAATCGCTTACAAGCTAATAGGTGTAAGTATATATATAATTATGAATACATGAAAAGGGTACATATAAGAAAAATAAAAGAAACAATAGGATAGAGACGGTAGGCACATTGGTGTGCTTATGCACGCCCCCTACAGACCTCTTAAGAAAGAGGTGAGGTCAATAGTAGACAGTCTAAGGTTAAAGTTTTTGGGGTTTGGGGAAGAAATCACAGGGTCAGGTAGAGTATTCCAGATATTGACCACTCTGCTGCTGAAGTCGTATTTCCTGCAATCAAGTTTGGTGCGGTTAACCTTGAGTTTGTATCTATTGTTTGCTCTTGTGTTGTTATGGTTGAAGCTCAAGTATTCATTGACAGATAGGACATTGCAATTTATGATTTTATATACCATACTTAGATCAGACCGAAGACGGCATAATTCAACATTTTCTAGGTCTAGAATTTCAAGTCTGATGGCATAAGATATTCTAATAACAAGTAGAGGAGTGGAGAACTCTTCTTGTGAAATATTTCTAGACTTTCTCAACTGTGCTAATATCAGATACATAATGTGGGTTCCAGACTGATGAGCTGTATTCAAGTATTGATCTAGCAAATGTTTTGTATTCTAGTTAGTAGTGTGATATTACCAGAGAAAAAGCTACGTAGGATTAGGTTAACAACTCTTAATGCCTTTTTGGCTATGTAGTTACAGTGAGCTCTAGCACTTAGATCATTAGAGATGAATATTCCAAGGTCCTTTACAGAGCTTGGATCATCAACAAGGTCCTTGATTATTCAGCTTGTATTTTATTTTCTGATTTTTTTTGCCAATATGTAAGACAGAGCATTTATTTGTTGAGATTTGAAGTTGCCATTTGTTTGACCATTTTGATACATAGTCAAGATCTTTTTTCAGTGCCATTGTAACATTGAATAATCACTAAATGAACAATTGTAAGTCGAGGACTACTTGTTTATTGTCACAGATGCAGGATTGGTACAGACTCGAGAACGGTTGTATACTCATTAATTCCAGCTAGAAAAAGTCTTTTATTACAAACATTTATCACGAAAGATTACCTGTCATTTTTTATTTAGAACCATTTAATTTATCCTATGCCTCCTATTTCTGTCTTAATCTTCTATTTTGCTTATGCATCTCTATTCTTCTGTCCTTCCTGTAACCTTTTCTAAGTTCTAACTATCTGGCTCTTGATCTTTACTTTCCATTTATCACTGGGTGTTTTTCATTTTCGCTCTGATATTTTGTCTTATCTTAACTCTGTTGTGTGAAACAGTACCGGTAGTAAATTCTCTTTGTGCTCATACACGTTTACAGGCTCAATCTGCAGCAAGGATCGGCTATCCGTGAACTTCTGCGAGAGGGTACGAGATATTGGCAAATGTTCTGCACCCTCAGTGAGGATTCAGTGCTGTCAAACGTGCAAAAGATCCTTGGCTGTCAACGAAATGGAGCGTGGGAATTAACCAAATCTGAATTGTTACCCAAATAAAAACTAAACTTGCTAAGATGGACTTTGGAAATTAAAAAAAAAAAAAAAACCTCTTCTACAATTTCCAGCATGCTCTATGGACTTCTAATTTAAACCTTCCCAGAGGCAAGGCAGCCTTTTGAAACGTTGAACTCAGTTATTTTTGTATGTTCTATATAGTATCCTTATTTTTTCTGTACCTGTTGGCAGTTCCTTTAATTTCATTTTCCTTCTCTGGACCGTTCCCAGCTTGATCTTTCTGGCTCAGTTTAAATAAGGTTTTCTTGTTTTAATGAATCAACTTTTATGCTGATTCAGCAAGACAGCTCTATTGGAAATAGAAAAAGATTTTGATATAACCAAGTATGCATCTTATTCTGTATTAAAATAGTGATCTAGGTCAGAGGCTCATTAATGTGCAAGTTACCATTGTCATCCATTAACTTAAACATCCCCTTTTCAAAAATGGTCATTTTTGAAGCTACATTGTAGAACCTGAGGCTCTCCAGATATTTTTTTTAATTTCAGCCAGCGTGGCTTATACTAAAAAAAAAATTGATGGGAGGTTTTCAGACAACACTTTCCCTTCCTAGGATTCTTCTTCTGAAATTCTATATGTGAGGAATTGTTAAAGTTGCCATGTTTTTGTATAACAGTTTTATACCTCTAATTGAATTAATCAATTCATCATATTTTCAATATGGTGCTATTATATACCATGGTGCTGTCATGCCCCTGTTGGAATCTGATTCCGAGGAGGAGGCTGAGCAGATGACAGGGAGTGGGAGTGTGGCTCCGGTGGCTGTGGAAGAAACTGGGGAAGGGCAATGTCTGGCTGGGCAGAGCAGGGGAAGGGTAGAGCAAGGCAGAGGGAATTCAGAGGAAGATCCAGGCCCACCCCCTCTTCGTGTTAAAACGGAGAAGGGAGCAACGTGAGTTGCATGGCTTATGGGGGAGGAAAGGGCCCTGATTCCCTTCATTAGCTGCATCTGAAGAACAGTATTTAAAAGGGGAGATTGCGCACAGCAACTTGTTGGAAGCAAATCGTGAGTTATCTTTTATTGTTGAGGCTTATCTGGGTTCCTGGCATCTACCTAACTGTGTGTGTTTTGCTGACCTTTGAAGTCTGCAATTCCTTATCCTGCCCTGTCCGGTTAATTGCTGCAGCGTGGTTTGTGTGGATTTTTATTTACAGTTTATATGTACTTTGTTTTCGGACTGAATTTCCTCCACTTAAAGTTTGTTTTGCGGAGTTTTTTCTCCAGCCGAAGGTAACTGGACATTGGGGGCAAAGTTGAAGGTATTAAAGGGACTTTTCTTACTTATGTGACTGTGTTGCCTTTGTGCCACGCCCAGGGTCATTACAGGTGTTAAAACCTATATGGTATCTAAAACATTCTTTTTTTATGGCTGGGTTCAAAGAAGATACTAAGCCAATGCCAAGTAAATAATATCCATTGCAATGGATGAATTCAATCATCACCATTTATAACCCAGGAGCTTTGGGCTTAGCATGTCAATCTAACTAATTGTGATACAGTGGGAAAATGGTTAAATAAATCATAGCTTAAGGTAGTTGGTAACACCAGTATAGCAACATATATATATTTATTGTATAAATGAATGGATGATGTAATCTTAGAATTATGTTTTATCATGGTGTTGCTGTGCAATGCTTGCTGTATTGGCTTTTTCAAAATATTACTTGATATATTTTGCTAAAAAGGCTTTAATTTGTAAACCATGGGAAGCCATACGCCCCCCTTGTGATGCTTCAAGTGTGTCTGCTTCTTTGATGCTGCCAAGGGTTTAATTGGATTTCTACATGAAAGGCTGTATGGGGAATGGCATTGGTTCGATGCACACGAACAAGCCCTTTGAAGGTCAACAGGTAAAATCTTTCTGTTCACAGCAAATGAGCTGCCTCTAGCCAGCCAAAGATGAGAGCAAAATGGGCTCATCTTCATCAGAGACACTAGGTTGCTCAAAACTATCAAACTTAGAAGCCTAAAGATACCCTTGAAAATGGTCTTAATCGATTTCATAGCATTATAGAGTTGGAAGGAATCATCTTCCAATTCAGATCTCTGAAATATTGAAACTAACTCTCTGGTCTCTTCTTAAAATAGGTAGATAGATTATTCCACCGTTGTGCACTTCCATTATATAGCAGAGATGGTTTTCAGCAGGTTCTGACCAGTTCTGGAGAACCGGTAGCGGAAATTTTTAGTAGTTCAGAGACCTGGCAAATACCGCCTCTGACTGGCCCCGCCCCCATCTATTCTTTGCCTCCCATTGAGTCCCAGTTGATGAGCTGGGTCTTCTTTGGTTGCCCTGCACAGGAGAACGGAGCTGGAAAGCAGGTTAGTGAGGTAGGGAGCGAATGGGGATTTTACCTTCCCTTGCCACTGCCCAACAAGCTACACCACATCTACCAAGCCAGGCCCACAGAACCGGTAGTAAACATTTTTGAATCCCACCACTGTTATATAGGTAGTCCTCAGCTTAACAACAGTTCATTTAGCGACCATTCAAAGTTAACAACGGCATTGAAAAATGTGCCTTATGACTGTTTTTCAGTTACGACCATGGAAGCATCCCCATGGTCATGCGATCTAAATTCAGGTGCTTGGCAACTGGTTCATATTTATGACGTTTGCTATGGTCCTGAGGTCATGGGGGGGTGGGGGGGGTGTCACCTTTTGCAACCTTCTGACAAGCAAAGTCAATGGGCAAATCAGATTGCTGACTTATCACCTGCAGTGATTCACTTAACAACTGTGGCAAGAAAGGTTGCGAAATGGGGATAAACTTACTTAACAATTCTCACTTAACAATAGAAATGTTGGGTTCCATTATGGTCGTACGGCAAGGACGACCTGTATTTAAATTAAATCTAGGGAGCTGCAGCGTAATACTTGTTGCTTTCTCTGGGCCTAGAAAATATTTTAACTTTAAAATATTTAAATAACTTCCCTTTATGAACCTGAACACAGCTATCATGCTTCCCTTTACTTTTTTCTTCAAACTAGGACATCCCAGGTTCTTTAAGCCCTGTATTTTTCAACCTTGGCAACCTTAAGGTATGTGGACTTCAATTCCCAGAATTCCCCAATTAGCCATGTTGGCTGAGGAATTCTTGGAATTGAAGTCCACACATCTTAAAATTACCAAGGTTAAGAACTATTGCTTTAGCCCAGGGGTGTCAAACTCACATCGTCATGGCGGTGTCATGACCTATTGGGACTTTTTCTCCCTTTGCTAAACCAGGCGTCGGCGTGGCCAGGGTATAACGCATCCGGCCCATGGGCCGGGAGTTCCACAGCCCTGCTTTAGCCTCATAGGCCGTGTTCTTAAGTCCCATTACAATCCCCTGAACCTTCTCCACTTGTCAATAGCCCTCTGGAAAAAGAGCGTTCAGAATCAACGCAGAATTCCACTTGAGGTTTCAACAATTTGAGTAGAGGGGACAATGACCTCCCCTATTTTTGATACAAAGCTTCTTCCAACCCAACCAAGAAATTTTATTTGTTCTTCTACCAGTCTCATGCTACTGAGTCTTGTTTAGCTTGTGATCAGGCATTCAAAACAATTCGCCTGTCACTAACTCTTGAAGAAAACACCAAGTAAGATTTGTTGGATTCAGTGGTGGGATTCAATTTTTTTTAACTACCAATTCTGTGGGCATGGCTTGATGGGTGTGGTTTGGCTTGGTGGGTGTGGCAGGGGAAGGATATTGCAAAATCTCCATTTCCTCCCCACCCCACCCCACTAACCTGCTTTCTAGCTCCGTTCTCCTATGCAGGGCAACAAAAGAAGACCCAGCCAATCAGCTGGGATTCAGGAGGACAGAGAATCGATGGGGGTGGGGCCAGTCAGAGGTGGTATTTGCCGGTTCTCTGAACTACTCAAAATTTCCACTACCAGTTCTCCAGAATTGGTCGGAACCTGCTGAATACCACCTCTGGTTGGATTGGACTGGTACCTGATTTCCCAATTCTTCATTGAGATACCTGTATAAAATCCTCAATCCTCAACAGCCTATTCAAGGAACCACCAAGACTTCTCCCACCAACAATGATAGGGCAAACGATTAGTATATAATAATGAGAGTAAACCTCATTCCCATCTAGCACTGATGATGTTGCCTAGTTGGGTAATGGAACATCTGCAAGAAAATAACTGAACTCAGAGAGCCCCAAGCACCTCACAATCCAATCCTGACCTGTAAATATTCTGTTCTATCAAAACTCACAAGAAGGACACAGGAAAACAGTGTGTATATATACAGTATATATATTTGTGTGTGTGTGTGTGTGTGTGTGTTTGTATATGTGTATATATGTATAACTCCAAGACCAATAAACATAGACCTCCCAACCAATCAGGATGAAGAAAAAACCATTCAAACAAAACACGAGGCTAGCACCAAATTTAAAACAGAAACGGCTGTTAAAGCCTGACACACATGACGAAGACGAACCCAATACACGAGCCTGATGATGGCAGATGAGATTCTGCCAAAACATCGCTACAACTTTAAAAGCACAACTATAATGACGTGAGAAAGTACCCGAACAAAGCTGAATACCACACACACACACACATCTATACATCCAGTACATATACATATAAAATATCTCAAAGGTTAATAGACCTAACACTGAAAATTCTAATCACACAAAACGCACATAACTCAGAAAAAAGCATACATGCACACACAGACACACACCAAAACTTAAGTGGACAAACATGAGTATAGTAACTCAACAGACCATGGCTGGAATAAATACCTGACCTTCCCTTTTTGCTCCCTCCCTGCTCCTCCCCAGCTTTCTGTGGTTTGGAAGAGGGGTATAATTACTAGGAGAGAGGAAAACCAATTAGATGATGCATAATAAATCAATCATGGTCATTGCTTCCAGAAGCCTTATATCGCTTCAACCATAACTGGATGGTGCTATTAAGATACTTGAGTCGCTAGTTTGGGGAGAATTTTTTGGACGCGTCCACTTTTTCCTCTTATTTGCAGGCGTTGTCCTGCCATCTGTTGGCCAGAAAGAACAGTGACACCTGGAAGACAATCCAAATAGATTCATACCAATGATTTCAAGGTGTGGTAGTTAAATGAGCAGCATTTATTCATAGGCTGTACTTTTCAGTAATCTTGACAATATGTCAGTATCCAAAAGGCTCCCATTGATAATAGATTGGAAATGGCCTTTTAGAAATATATTTTATTTTCTTGAATCAGGAAAGAATGTCAATTGATCTGACTTTATAAGGGGTGGGGCTGCTGGGGGTTTGGGAGAGTCCCTAGCTAAGATTCAGTACAGTTCTGAGAACCCCCAAATCCCACTCCTGGCTGGCCCCACCCACCCCTCCCCTCCCAGGAGTCCCCAAGCAGCCCGTTTTGGGTGCAGGGTGTATGCGGAGGCTCAGGGAGGGTGAAAAACGGGCCTCCCAGAAGTTCAGGAAGGCCAGATGTGGGCCTATTTCCGGCTTCCAACGAGCCTCCGGAGCTCGAGGAGGCTGTTTTTGCCCTCCCGGAGACTTGAGGAAAACCTCCAGAGCCCGTGGAAGGGCAAAAACACTGCCCCCCCTGACCATGGTGCAAGCGGCTGACTAGGCCACGAACGCTCACCCAGCAACGGGGCAGAGAACCCTTTGCTAAAATTTGTGAAGTCCACCCCTGGGCACCCCCTTTTCTACTGAAAAAAACCTGCAAAAATATTCCCTTTGGAGATCTTTTCTTTCCACCCAGGAAAACAGGAGAGTTTCAATTAGAAGAACCCTTATAATCGGCTTTTTAGAATTTCAATGCTACTTCTGCCCAGGTAAATTGCATTAAAGGAAATGCACCTGAAAAATGGCTAAGACCTCTGTCAGGAAACCCCATATATTCTCTCGAGATTTTGTCGAAAAGCAATGACAGTTCAATTTACAGCCGGAGGTGCAGAAAATGGATTTACAAATTTGAGTTGTGTTTACTGCTTTTGGAGTCGGGGGGTTTCATTAAATACCCAATAAGGAAACAGCTTGTTTTTGTATATAGCTAACCCTATTCTAGCTATTCAAGCAAAGCTTTAATTGCCATTTAATCTAATTGCCATTTGCTATTTAGAATTTCCCAGCTCATAAAATAACATTTTTTCCAGCTTAATTTATGAAGTGCTTACATTTACAAAGGGGGCAGATATATTACAAGTATTTTATATGGTCATGCTGGAACATTGTGATGTGTACGTTATTTCCTATCTATGTCCAAAGGAAAATGTGGTGTCTATTTTTTGCCTCTTCTGTTTATCTATCCAGATTAAGACCCATTCCCTCCTTTTCTCTCTTCCAGTCTTTTTCAAAACTTTACAGATGAAAGCAAGTCAGGGATCATTCTTATAATTTGCATCCTAATGCAGATTATTTTTTGCTTTTTTGAACACAAAAAATGCTATTTTCTACGTACTTTTAAGAAGATTCAATGAAATTTCTTGTTTTCTGACAGCATGGAGAAAGCTGAAGTGAGAGTTATGAGTCATCATGAAATCACCAAATAATAATACATCATGCCTGAATGAGCAGTATTATCTGTGGGTAGTGATCTTGGCTCTCTTAATTAAGCGTTTGTTCCGGATCTCAGCATTTATATTGTACTAGTGTAGTCATGGACTATTGGCAACTGAAGACTAGATAACGTAAGATCTGGAAGTAAAATACACATGCATGCATGCAAACTAACTGCATTCCATATGGAAGGAAAAAAATCTCTCAGTATCAAAATGGTTTTTAAGAAGAATTTCCTACAGGAACTGGCCGAGCACCATTCACCATAAAGAATCTGAAAATTGATAATGGAGAAATGATCATCATCCATTCATCTCCTTTTAACAATCCCATAGTTCCTTGTGGGGTAGTCTTGGCAACTGAATGGAGCTGAGTGTCTACTGGTCGGATGCCCTTCCTATCACCAATGCAAAGTTTTGTTCAGCAGATATATTCTCAGGGTGCCCAGAGAGGAAAATATCTGCCTCTACCTAGGATTGAACTCACAACCTCCTGATTGTGAGGTGAGAGCTCCACCTTTAGGCCACCACACTACTCTGATGGAGAAATGATGATGCATTTAAGTTAGATTAAATGACATTATAACTATTATCTTTCCCACCTCATGTCATGATCTTTCCTAATCTGAAACCCCATAAATAGGATTGGTTCTCACACTCTGTACTGCATAACATCAGATAGATGCAGGAGAAACAGTTAACGATTGCTGTGTAAGAGAAGACATCGTTTATTCAACTTTAAGCAGGATGTGATCCTATTTTAAATCTCAGAAATGTATGTAATCTAACCATTTACAACGGAATTGAGCTGACGCAGGGAAATATTAGGAGAGTTTGATGTTCTGCATTAGATGATATTGTAAACTTGGGGAATTTTAAAATGTGTAGATTTCAACTCCCAGAATTTCCCAACCTTCTTAAAAGTTGCCAAGTTTGGCAAACTCTGTTGTAAATGAAACAGAAAAATGAACAAGAATTGCAAACCACCCAAAAAAAACACACGGGCACAATCTCTTTGTCGAAAATCAGAAGGCATTTTTAGCCAAATTTATTTTGTGAAGAAAAACACTGAAGAGGTTTGATCTGAATCCCTGATTAGCCTTTACTCTGGATCATAAGATACATCCTTTCAGAAGCTTTTATCTGAATGCTAATCAAAATAATCTCCCTCATCATACAAAGATTTTCAGTTTCATCTCTTATCTGAATTCTGAACCTATAAATGTGTAGGACTTATTTGAAAGACAGGATAGTGCAAAACTTTTTTATCTCTCAAAAGTAACAAAGGAGAGAACGAGAAAGCTAGCTCTAATTGGAGGTAAAGAAGCAAAGGATTTGGCTAAAATTCTTCTTCAGCATTTTTGCTGTGGTCGCGCTTTAGCTGCAGTAGCCTTTCTACTGTTTCAGACACAGTACGTTCACCGTGAATCTTGTTGTCTCTCGTACGGATATTCACAGTCCCACAGGTCTTCTCTTTCTCACCAACAACTAAAAGGCAGATAGAGAGGAAGAAAGTGAAGAAAAACGTCAGAAAAGGAGATGCAATAATACATTATTATAAAATACTCAAGAATGCTTGAGATTTTGAATTTGGACAACCTAGGAACTATGCCGCCTATGGTGTGACTTAAGCATGGTTTATAAAATTATCTGCTGCAATAAACTTAATGTACACCACTCCAAACTCGATTGCAGGAAGTACAACTTCAGCTACAGAGTGGTCAATACCTGGAATGCACTACCTGACTCTATTACATCCTCTAATCCCCACTCCTTTAACTTCAAACTAACCACTATTGACTTCACCCCCTTCCTAAGAGGTCTGTAAGGGGCGTGAATAAGCACACAATCATGCCTACCGTCCCTGTCCTATTGTCCCCAATTATTCGTACCTATTTCCTGCATTTATACTTACAGTATGTTTATTATCTTGTAAGCTATTGACAAATAATAAAAATAAAATGGTGGTGCCTTCATTATTGTACTGAGCCATGGTGGTACAGTGGTTGGAGTGCAGTACTGCAGGCTACTTCTGCTGTCCGCCGGCTACCTGCAATTTGGCAATTCAAATCTCACCAGGCTTAAGGTGGGCTCAG
The DNA here is from genome assembly GCA_023653725.1 of Bungarus multicinctus. Taxonomy (NCBI): domain Eukaryota; kingdom Metazoa; phylum Chordata; class Lepidosauria; order Squamata; family Elapidae; genus Bungarus; species Bungarus multicinctus. Next base: position 259,025,351 of record CM042834.1, read on the forward strand.
CCTTTCATCCTTCCGAGGTGGGTAAAATGAGGACCCAGATTGTTGGGGGCCATAGGCTGACTCTGTAAACCGCTTATAGAGAGGGCTGAACAGCACTGTGAAGCGGTATATAAGTCTAAGTGCTATTGCTATTATGGACAGAAAATGATCATTGTCATTACCATCAAAACGGTGTGGAAAAATGATTGAGTTTCCTTCTATACAATTCTGAATATGATGTATGGAAAAAAATCTACCAATAAAATGTACTGTTTGGGGAGGGTTTGTGAGGAAAAGAGTAAGGAGTCTATCAAGATAATTCATACAAAGGAAAAATAATCTGTAAAATATTGACAATGGTCATTTGAAAAAAGCACTGAAAATTAGAAGACTAGAAGCTGAATCAGAATTAGAAGATTCTAAATCAGAAGAGTGGAAATTAAATGAGATCATTTAATGCAGTGTTTCTCAAACTTGGCAATGTTAAGATATGTGGACTTCAATTCCCAGAATGCCCAAGGCAGAATTCTAGAAGCTGCACTCCATACAGCTTAGAAATGCCAAATTTGAGATAATCTCAAATAATAATCTCATCAGAAGACTGGAAATAAAATTGTTTGCTTAAGGGGACAATTAATACTTTCCGGGCATTTTATCAGGAACAGCTTATATCAGAAATATTTGGAATTGCTGTATTACTGTTTCTCTGCCCTTCTGACTCCACTCTGTTCTTATGACAACTGCAATATAGATATGTGACTCAAAAGAAATCTAAAGAACAGCATGCAGGAAAACCACTGCTGATATGCAGCTCTATGACAGAAATAGCATCAATTGGATTTCAGTACCAAATTAATAGCAGGAAATCAACAACTGTTTATTGTGCATTTAAAGTAGGTTTTGCATGCTATTTGCATTTCAAAGCATTTACACAAAAGCAAAATAGATGTAAATTCATGAAGTAGGATTGGCCTATTTACATTTGCTTCCCTCTCTCAAATAAAGGCATGAAAAAGGTGTTAAAAGAAAACCCATATAGTAACAGAATAATAGAATTACAGAGTTGGATGGTTCCTTTGTAGGTATCTAGTCCAACTTCCCCATCCAGCAGGAGACCATACACCATTTCTGATGGTGTGTGTTTGTGTGTGTGTGTGTATGTGTGTAACAATTGTGTTTGATGTTGACTATGTACTTTGGTATGAAAACAGCATTACATTTTTGTTAGTTCTTTCATTAGCAGTGTTTCTCAACCATGGCAACTTTTTACGAAGTTTATGTAATACACACATGTTCATTTTAATGTTTTTTAACTCTGTATTTTATATTTTTTTAGTTTTAAAATTATTATTTGCATTTCACCCTTCTTATATTGGTCTACGACAATTATAAAGTTTCAATTGATGCAACTCTTAAAGTTAAATGAAGTCTACTGTGGACCTCACCCTATTCCTAAGAGGTCCTTAAAGGGGGCGTGCATAAGCACACCAGTGTGCCTACCGTCCCTGTCTTACTGTCCCCATTTATCTGTATTTACTTCCTTTGTTCATGATTATGTTCATACCTATATTTGTTTCCTTGTACATGTTTGATAAATGAATGAATGAATGAATGAATGAATGAATGAATGAATGAATGAATGAATAAATAAATAAATAAATAAATGCTTGACAGGTATATTCTGGGAGTTGAAGTCCACTTGCCTTAAAATCGCCATGGCTGAGAAACTCTGGATTAGAGAGAAGAGCTTCCAATACAGCACAACTCTCAACATTTTCTGTCAATCTGAGAAGTCAGGAGAGCAATTGGCGAAGGTCTATTGCTACAAATGAAGTCCTATTGCAATTTAATAGCTATACAGGCCTGGCAAAACAGCAACTCCGTACATTAACTATCAGGCAACCGCTAATTAGCTTCTGGATGATGCTTTAAAGCCGATATTGTTCAAATGGAGCAAGACACACACACCACACTGCACAGAGACACTTTTACCTAAAATAAAATTGTACTGAGCAAGCTGAGCGTTTCTGATCTTCTTATTCAGAGTGCAACCAGGGTCCACGTCAACATCTGCCAATAAACCAGCATCATGGAACTGTTGCTTTACCTTTGGGAGAAGCAAATCAGCAATGTTTTAGATTATGCATGAAGCAAAATCTGGAGGGAAAGGCATTTGGGAGTTTTGCAATTCTCCAAATCAAAATAGCAAGCTTTGTTTCCACCAATATGACATTTGAATAGTCAAGAGAGTCTGTAATCAAATTTATATTTAGAAGTTAAGCCGTACAATATTTATATAGCAAGTATTTGGATAACATGTTTTTCTGTCATGCCCCTGGTGGAGACTGACTCTGAGGGAGAGGAGGAACAGCCGACAGGGAGTGGAAGTGTGGCAGGGAGTGGAAGTTGTGGAGGAGATTGGGGAAGGGTAGAGGCCGGCTGAGCAGTCAGAGAAGGACCCAGGCCCATCACCTATCCATCCAGGGCACACAAGGAGGAGAGGATAAGGGAGAGCTGTTGTCTCCTCAGGAGGAGAGGGCCTTGATCCTCTTCATGGGCTGCAGCTGTGACAACTGAATAAGAGTATGGACCTGCATACTGGCAAACGCTGGAAACAAAGAGTGTAAATATCTCTAGTTTACAGTTCCTGAGTTTGCATCCTTCCCAGCGTATGTTATCTGTGGACAACCTCCAGTCCTTATCTTGCTGGTTTGTATTGCTTTTTTCCTTCTTTGTGTAACTGTTTGCGTGGGAGTTTTTTTTGTCTTCCATCAAAGATATTCGGAGCATGGAAGCAAAGTGAAGGAATAAAAGGGCCTTCACCTGCTTTCTGTGACTGTGTTTGTTTTGTATCCCACATTTTCAAAGATATTCAGATAGATGCAGACAGCAAAACAAATTGGGATTTGGATCTAGATTCATTGCTCGAGAACATAGCAATAAAATTTTGCCATTGGAAACATTACAGACATGCAGAAATACGCATATAACTGCACAGTCATAAACAAAGCAGTTTCCCCCCATGTCATCACTCTGCTAAACAACTAATTCCCAAAACACTGTCTTATGCCCTGGGACAGGGCTGTTAAATTCCCCGCCTGCGGGCCAGATGCGTCATACGCTGGCCATGCCCACATCTGGTTTAGCGAAGGGGAAAAAAGTCCCGATATGTTACGTGACACTGTCGTGATGACGTTGAGTTGACACTCCTGCCCTAGGATATCAAACCACGTAGTAGGGCTGTATTACTATTATCCTTTTCGTCGTTCCTATTACCTACTCCATATGACTATAGCTTTGTTGTTTCTATCTTATGATTTATGTTGGTTGCTTTTATTTAGTATCTTTTGACTATCACTGAGTGTTGTATCTTATGATTTGTGATGATCGTATTATGATTATGAACATGATTTATCACTTGTTGCTTGTATGTACACTAGAGCTTATGTACTGGAGAAAAATTCCTTGTGTGTCCAATCATACTTGGCCAATAAAGAATTCTATTCTTTTCTATCCTATTCTATTCTTTCTATTCCTATTCTCTATCCAAAACCCCAAGCAGAATTGCCTTTAATCACACTTAAATAGACAAATCTCCCCAGATATTCCTCTCTATTGGACAGATAGGAATCCACTTATCAGTTCCCCTTTAACAGATGTTCACTTTCAAAATAGATTTGAAAGTAAGGAATTAAAACATTGGTCAAGCTGTGAGCTATATACAAAAAGTTCTTTTGCAATGCAAACAGTTTCGCATTTGTTCTTGTGTGGATTTTGTTTACATGTCCTAAAAGGACCTTCTGGATTTTAGTCTCTTGACAGCATAGAATCCATCTATGCTGCTCTCTAAAAAAGCAAGACTTTTTTTCTCCAAGGAGTTTGCCATTCTCTTTTTGGATATGTTCACATCTTTAAGGATTCCTAAGTTGATAGGATTCCTAAGTTGCATATAGGAAAAAATAAAAGTTGAAATTTACCTTTTGTGCATATTCATCACACTGTTGGTCCAACTGGTATTACCATCACTTGCTGAGGAGATAACCAGAGTGGCCTTGGACAAAAGAGAAACAACAGAAATCACTGCTATATGTTTAAAGACAACAGCAAATTCCTGCTAACTTTAGGGTAGGCTAGCAACAATGACCTTCTGCGCTGCTATTAATTGTAATTATTTCTTAGAAAGTATACAAATGGGCTCCAAAACTGTGCATTTCTTACAGTATCAGATAAAAAGTATTCTTCTTCTTAATTCAGAATAGGTCAGATCCTGATTTGATATCCTAGTTGTACCAACTAACTGAGATTGAACGAATTTTCTAGTTCAAAATGCAACAGGTTTCTTACATGGCTTTAATAAGACAAAGTTACTTTTTTTTTTTAGCACTGTTGTAACTTTGAATGGGTGCTAAACAAATGGTTGCAAGTTAAGGACTACCTGTAACTCAACTATATGGAAATTTGAATAAGAGCTGCAGAGGGATTGGAAGGCCACCTGTCTCTAAATAGTTATGGCTTCCAAAGAATTAAAAATTCCTCACTAGGGTGGTTGACAGATTCACAAGCTGCTTGCAGACTCAAGCAAAACCAGATCTCACTAAATCCTCCCCTACAGTCTGGCTTTAAGGCAAAAAAACCCCTTTTCCTTCCATTTGAGAGCAGCTGTAGCTAAATCTGCAAGCTGGAAATGCGGTTAATCTTAATCCTTGCAAATTGAAACTGCTCATAGTTTGAAGTTCACAAGCTTCCGACAACCACGATTAAAATCAGTTTGTTGACCAAGATGTGAGCTATTAGAAGTCGCAGCCAAGTGGCTCTCAATGGCTGCAAAGAGGAGAGGGAAAGGAGAGGGAAAATCCAGGAAAAAGGTATTTCCCATGATAAATTTCTCAACTCATTTCTCACCTTTCCTACTATCTTTTCCTACTGGTTTCTTATGAATTATCAATTGTTGTTTGTAACTTACGATTAATGATTGTAACTATGTCCTGTGACTTTTTGTTTAGAGGTACACTGAGAGCCTACGCACCGGAGACAAATTCCTTGTGTGTCGAATCACACTTGCCAAAAAAAAAACCCCAAAGAATTCTATTCTATTCTAAAAACGTTGAAATTATTGCAATCTCTGAACGCAGCCCCTTTATTTAGTGTTGCTATTGTGGGGAAAATACCAAGCAGGGACATTATATACACCATCTGTAATTATTGTATGGAGTACGATATAAAAGTCTGTAGCGATTCTTAGCCAACCGGGTCACGACTGTCCCAAAGGTGCTTTTTCAAGAGGTAATTGGATTTTCTTTTTTTTTCGTTTGAAGACTTTTGCTTCTCATCCAAAAAGCTTCTTTAGCTCTGACAGGATAGTGAGGAATGGAAGGATTTATTGTCTGCAAGGAATATAAATCTTTCTATTTCCAACTATCTTGTCAGAGCTGGATGAGAAGTAAAAGTGTCTTCAAAGTAAAACAAGAGAGTCCAGTTGCCTCTTGGAAAAGCACCTTTGGGAATACGATATAATAATAATTATAACTGACAGTTGTGATTTCATATTTTTGTAGACAGGTAGTCCTCGACTTATGACTACAGTGAAGCCCAAAATTTCCGTTGATAAGCAAGACAGTTGTTAACTGAGTTGTGCCCCATTTTACACCTTTTTTTGCCACACTTACTTAACCATTATGCAGTTGTTAAGTGAATCTGGGTTTCCCCCATTGACTTTGCTTTGTGAAGATTACATATGATTATCACAGGACAGTGCCACTGTCATAAATACATCCACTTGTCAATCACCCAAATTTTGATCACTTCCCCATGAGAACGTTACAATGGTAAGTGTGAAAACTGGTCATGAGTCCCATTTTTTTTCAGTGCTGTTGTAACTTTGAACTAAATGAATGGTTGTAAGTCAAGTAACACTGTACAAAACAACAATACAATACCATTTGCCTCCATAGTTTTCAGTCAGGATAGCAATCATCCTCTCCACTGATCCCAAAATGGCACGATGTATAATCACCGGTCTTGTTTTGTCATTGCCATCATGGCTAGAAGATAAAATCAGTGTAGTTTTCAAAACCCAGTTAACTAGATGAGAATTATAAAATGCAGAGTTAAAAAACAAAAAACACCATAGGATCTACTTACCTCATGTATGTGAGGTTAAATCTCAGAGGGAGCTGGAAATCCAACTGGATGGTGGCACATTGATGGTACCTCCCGATGGCATCTTTGATCTGGATATCAATCTTTTGGGAGGTAAAAAGGAAGAGGATAAATCAAACAAACATGGACAGAATTCTTACAAACATTGAAGAAGTCAAGAAGCTTCTTGGATAAGAAGTGAAATATCTTCAAAAATAAAGGAAGATCAGTTGCCTCTTGAAAAAAAACAACCTACCAGGATTCTGGCAGTTATTCCAATTAAATCATGAGCCTCAAAAATTAAATCAAGAGCCTCCCAACACTTCAAAGGATTTATTAGAAGTTAACATGCCAGCATTAGCCTGGGGATAGCCGACTCTAAGATATGTATTTCACTGTCACCCTTGACCCTGCTTTCCCCCCCACCCCTCTGGGTGTATCAACCAACGAAACATGCCCATAGCCAAGAGTCATCAATCATGCTCTCCAATTAGATTTTTGCACGGCAGAAGCTTCAGTCATCTAATCAATCTCTGAGGAAAATATGAATGGAAAGTACTTTCGATTCCACACTGCTGCCTGCTCTTTGAACCCCCCCCCACTTCTTTCTGCTGACAACTATAAAACGTGTATACAAAATGTTTTATGAGTTGACAACACCCTTGGGACAACCATGACTTGGATGACTGAGAATCTCCATAGACTCCTACAAATATTCTTTGTTTGACAGAGTTCAAACTGACAGCTATCAGGCCCTACCAATGAACTACCCTGAGGAAAAGGGATCTCTGGATTATGTTACTTTTCTGTACAGGTAGTCCTCGACTTACAACACTTCATTTAGTTTGAAGTTACAAAGCACTGTAAAAGGTGACTTATGACTGCTTTTCACCCTTACAACCATTGCAACATGGCCACATGATCAAAATTCAGACTCTTGGCAATTGGTTCATATTCATGGGTGGGCCATGAGAAAAATTTGGTGGGCCGCAGAGAAATCTCACCTCCAGAGCACCCTCATAAAGCAATTAATCCAGGCTGCACAGAAACACAAGGCTGCGCCGCCCACATGGCCCCTGGGAACCCTCCTCACCCACTCACTCCTTATTTGGTAAACTTGCCTGCTAAATTGCTATTTTTCCTTTTTCTGACCATCATCTGTTCTGTTGTGCCGGATTTAGATTAGCTAGGAAGCAGGAAATGGTTGGATTTCTTGCTTTCTAGCTAGTCTTTAGATCTTTGGCTCAGCACAGCTGAACCTCCGTTAGGACTTAAGGTTTGTTTGCAAGCAAATTCAGTGCAGACTCACAGCAAGCAAATTTGAAAGACTGAGCTAGCCGATGGCAGATAGATAGATCACCGAATGATTCTGTGAGCAACTCAATCTGCCTGCTTCGCCTGATTTTGGGTAAAAGTTGCTCTTTTTTATAAAAAAAATATTATTTACATGCATAGTGTGTTGTGAGTTAATTTTGTGAGTTTGCTTGCTAGCAAATTTTATGTGACAGACTGAGCTAGCCAATGGCAGATAGATAGATCTCTGAATTAATCTGTGATTCTGTGAACAACTCAATCTGCCTGCTTTGCCTGATTTTGGGTAAAAGTTGCTCTTTTTTTATAAAAAAATCAATATTTATATAAATATTTATTATATTTACATACAAGCCATGCCCAGCCAGTCACATGACCACCAAGCCACACCCACAAATTAGGCCATGCCCACAGAACCAGTTAGTGGTCCCTGGAATCTAAAATTATGAGTATGGTGGTCCCTGACGTCCTAAAAGGTTGGCAACTCCTACTTTAGAGAATATAGTTTAGATCAGTGGTAGTCAACCTGGTCCCTACCGCCCACTAGTGGACGTTCCAGCTTTCATGGTGGGCGGTAGGGGTTTTGTCCCCTATTTTATAAATCACCATTACTGTGGAACCGGTGGGCAGTTAGAAAACTTTACTACTTAACAGATACACAAAAGTGGGCGGTAGGTATAAAAAGGTTGACTACCCCTGGTTTAGATGGTGTGGCATTTGCCAGGGTTTTAGAGGCACTGTCTCTGTAATTATATTTCCATTCCATTTCAGCCCACACCAAGGCCTGCAAGCTTCAGCGGTATCTGAATTTTTTTTGTGTTCACTCAAGCTTTTAATTCTAAATAAATCTGCTAATATCCCTTATTGCCTTGATTCTTAATATGACTTAATCCCACATTTTAAAATCCTATTTTGTGCCTAATTTGGAATTAGCGTCATAATGAAAAACATCCTCACATTGTCTAACGGTCCATTGAGGAAAACATACCTTGGTGTCAAAAGGAAGAGCAAACAAGTGAGCTTTTTTTTCACCCAGAGACCAGCTTCAAGGTTATTTTCCTGTTTCCGCTACATCTTGATTAACTCCTTCATTTAACAGTATGGTACCTATATCTGGCTTATTTTATTTCACTTCATTTCACAATCTTTGTAATCAGCAGCCAAGCAAAAGGTTTCCTAAGATATTTCATTAGGATTTTTTTTTTTTTTTGCTATCTTGCTTTATGATCGAGTTCAACTTGGTACGAAAATTGTAAAGAATTATCTTTGTCTCTAAATTACACAGGAATAGGTGTCTTCCCCTCATTTTCATTTTGCGAAGTGTCAGTAGAAGACTATCAAGCACTGTACTTGTCAGGCCCACAAAACAATGAAATGTGTTGATACTTCAAAGCTGAGTTCTTCATTGTTTCCTATAGACACAATCTTGCCAGATGAAAGATTCTGCCATATACTCTGAGAACGATTAGGGAGGGACGGTCTTCACCCTATTTCTCTCGTATAAAATATCACCACGTTGCATCGCACATACAAATCTGTTACATGCAATTTTTCTATATACAATTCTGTTTAGCCAATACTAAACAGAATTGTATATAGAAGAGTCTAGTCTAGTGTTTGTTTTTAATATAGTTCATGTTGGAGACGACCTGCTCACATACGTATGTAGATTCGAAACAGGCATATCTCTGATTTTCTGCACAATTTCACTCTTGTTTTTGAAGTCTGCGAATCGATGTTCTGAAATCTTAATGATTCTTTTATAATCTCTGTCTGTAAACAGCTTCCCATGCCTGACTATGTCCTGACAGCCACAAAACTAGCATATGTAGTTGAATTAAATGTTCTGTTTTCTTCTGAAACTTTTCTTTTCTTGGATTTATCCATGGCTGGCCTACTGGGGGTCGAAAAGCTCAATAAATAGCATGCCAGTATGTGGCACACATTGGCAGTTGTGATGCATATTTTGAGTGACAGGAAGCCACAGCCAGGGGTGGGTTTCAAATTTTAGCAAAGAGTTCTCTGCCCGGTTGCTGGGTGGGTGTGGCCTAATTGGCCTCCTGCACCACGGCAGGGGGGCATTTTTGCCCCCCCCCCCGGGCTCTGGAGGCTTTCCTTGAGCCTCTGGGAGGGTGAAAATGACTCTCTGGAAGCCAGAAACGGGCCATTTCCAGTCTTCCGAACTTCTGGGTGGCCCGTTTTTCACCCTCCCCGAGCATCCCTGCGCGCCCTGCATGTACCTGCATCCAAAATAAGACGTGGGGGGGGGCTCCTGGGAGGGTGGGCGGGGCCAGCCAGGAATGGGATTTGAGGGTTCTCCGAACTGCACAGAATCTTAGCTAGGGGTTCTCCTGAACCCCTGCAAACTCCCAGCAGCCTCTTGACTGCAGCAGAGGGATAAAAGAGCCACATGTGGCTCCAGAGCCGCGGGTTGCCGACCCCTGATCTAGTCCAATATTTCTCAACCTTGGTCACTTGAAGATGTGTGGACTTCAACTCCCAGAATTCCCCAGCCAGTGTTGCTGACTGAAGAATTCTGGGAGTTGAAGTTGACACATTTTCAAGTGGCCAAGGTTGAGAAACACTGGCCTATTCCATTCCTCAGATCAGCTGCCCTGATAAGCATGACTTATTCAACAGGCAAATAGTAAGGCTAAGAACATGTGAGCTAGCTTGTGACACACATAAACCAACCTGTCCACATTTTATGATACAGGAGTTAAGTTTTCTCACCCTCCCGCCTGAATATTCTGCTAAATAACCTCAGAGCCCTGAAGAGAATCATGGTATACTGTGAGTCAAGCACAGCTAAACAAACAGTACCAGTCCACAGTTTCTCTAATAAAACAAATTACAAAAACAACTTCATGGAAAATGAAACAGTGTTTTAAAATATTATCTTAAGGTGATTTACTAACCTTTGGCCCATAGAAAGCTCCATCTCCAGGGTTCAGTTCCCATTTCTCTCCAAACTCATTCAGGCTATTTTCAAGTTGCTAGTGGAAAATGATATTCCAAATATTAATGGATTTGTTCTAAGCAAAGTGATTTGTTGTTTCTCTTCTTCACAACACCAACGTTAGACGAGTTTACTTCTTACTTTCGTGAGTGTATGTGCATGTTAGCATATCCAAGTCAGGGATAACCCTGGTAACTGCTTTACTTCTGTTTTACTTTGTTAACTGCCTTAAGTCTCAAGAAGCTGGCAATATATACAACTCTGTATCAGTAAATACTATATTCACCTAGCTAGGCTGAATCATAATGCTATCCTATTATCTGGAAGCTCTCTTCCTTCTAATCTCAGAATCTCTTAAGGTGGACTAAAAATATGCTGAGCATCGGTTAGTTATATACTTAATATGTACTTTTAAACTAAACTTACTTATATTATCCACTAACATTATTTTGCCTGGCAATGGATTCTGCAATCTGAATTATAGCTAAGTAGGAGAACCATTTAAATCTATAGTAGCCCAAAGTTCATGGCATCCTATGGCTATGATAGCCAAAGATCAGAAGGAATCACCTCCATGCTATAGTTCACAAAATTAATAAAAGCTGTCAGTCCAAAAAGATGTGCTAGATTTATCCAGTTCACAAGGTCAGTTTTTAGACCAGAGGTCTCCAAACTTGGCAACTTTAAGACTTACGGACTTCAACTCTCAGAATTCTAGGAGTTGAAGTCCACAAGTCTTAAAGTTGCCAAGTTTGGAGACCTCTGTTTTAGACCCTTAAAATTTGTCCCCTTCAACCTTCATTCTAACAGCTCTTTTCTTTCCTGCTGCCTCTAATCTATATGGAACTTGTGCATCTAATGTTATAGGGGGAAAATTCACATAAAGAATGTGTTTTTTTTCCATCTCCTCTGAGAAAAGTTACTTGAGGACACCAGGGACTGCAGATTCAGTACAATTTAACCTCCAAACTACTAATTGGAGATTATATATTTGGATACAGCTTTCTTAAGACTGATTTACGTAGGCCCGCTTACTACATTATTATAGGAAATAAATGAACAAACCACTATATTTAGGACACAAATATACCTTTTCAGCTTCATTCCACACTTCAATATCTCCAAGGAACTTTTCGGGACGGGTAGAGAGGTGAAGTTTGAAGGAAAAACCAAAGACATCATACACAGCGCGCAAGAATTCCAGACAACTTTTGATCTCCCCTTCAATCTGTCCATGAAACGAAAAGACCCAATATCCAGTCAATATCCATTCATTTTTATAACAATTTTCCTTAAATTACCTTAGATCAGGGGTATTAAACTCGATTTTATTGAGGGCTGCATTAGGGTTGTGTTTTACCTCGGGGAGGGGGCATGGCGTGGCAAGGGGGCGTGTCATTCATGTCAGGGGCGCCAGTGGCGGCCCAAGTACTCCCTACGTGGCCCTTCTGAGCTCTGTTTTAGCTGGCAGACGCACCGTGGGCCAGTCCTTCACTCTTTCCAAGGTAGCCCCGCGACCCAGATCTAAGCACCCCATGGACCGGATCCAGCCCTCAGGCCTTGAGTTTGACACCCCTGCCCTAGATCATTTCCCACCTGCTCCATGGCACAAAATATGTGAGCATCATCTTGCTGAAACCGCCTCACTCGGGTGAGACCGGTCAGCGTCCCAGACAATTCGTTACGGTGCAGAACTCCAAAGTCAGCCAGGCGCAAAGGCAGCTCCCTCCATGATCTTGGCCGATGATCGAACATAAGACTGAAGAAAGTAAGACAAATTGTTGACATCTGACTGGGATGACAGTGCTGAGAATAGCCACACGAAGAATCAAAAGCAGTCTTGAAAAGCAAATGCTTTTCTACAAATCTACCAGTTTTCCCCAACCAGAAGTTTTCCCTTTCCTGCTCCTTCTGCCGGCTCTGATGGCACCCTTTTCCATCTCCTCTGACTCATCTGACTCAACTGCCATCTCCTCTGGCAGTCAACAAATCACAACATCATTAAAAGAGAAATAACATGACTGCAATAGACTGATTTATAGCCTCACTTCTGCAGCAGTTAAGCGAATCACATGTGGCCATTAAACAAGACATCATGTGATCATGACTTGAGATTTTACTGTCAGCTTCTCCATCGACTCTGTTGGAAGCCAGTTGTGAAGCAAGCAAAACAGTGTTCACAGGAATTGCAGAACATTGTAATGGTGGTAAATCCCTGTTGGATGAAAAGTGCCTGACTCTTGATCATGTGACCACAAGAATGTTGCAATGGTCGTAAGTGTGAGGACCAGTTGTAAAGTTCATTCTTTTCAATGCTGTTGTAATTTCAATCACTAAACAGGACAGATATTAAAACTAGTCTTTCTGTAATGTACTTTAATACTCAGAACAAAAACCTAACTTTTTTTTTTTAAAAAAGCATCTTTTCCCTTCTTCCCCACTCAAATTTTACCTTCTTGAATCTCTACTATCCTCACTTCATTTTACTAACAGATTCTCAACATGTTAGCTTTATCTTTCCCATCTAAATTATACTGTGTTTGTGGCAATGTATATGCAGATTTATAAACAGAAAACTGGGATCGTCTCTTGTGTTTTCCAAAGGCATCAGACAGAAGAGAAGCAGCTAGCCAAGCACCATACCAGAGCGGGAGATATAGTACATGTTTACCTAAACACAGGGGTGGGATTCCACCAGTTCGGACCAGTTCTATAGAACCGATTGTTATGATTCTGTGCAGTTTGGAAAACCAGCAAATCGTGCCACTGACTGGCCCCTCCCCTCCCCTCCCCTCCCCTCCTGTCAGATTTCTGCTTTCTAGCTAATCTAAATCACTGTTGTACTGCTTTGCCTTCACCAAGGAAGCTTCCCTGAGGCCCAGTCAGGGGTGATATTCAGGGGGTGGGGGGGTAGGGGGAGAAGTGGCCTGAGAGCAGAGCTGCACCTTCCTTAGGACTGAAGCTTCTATTTTTCAGTGCAGACTCAGGCAGCAGATTGCAGAAAGGTAGATCTGTGAGTGAATCTGTGATTCTGCAAGTAACTCAATCTGCTTTGCCTGATTTTGGATAAAAGTTGCTCTTTCTTTATATATCTATCTAAATCTCTCTCTCTCTCTCTCTCTCTATCTATGAAAACAACTATCTATCTATCTATCTATCTATCTATCTATCTATCTATCTATCTAACAACTATCTATCTATCTAAATTCAGTATTTACATAAATATTTACAAAATTTACATACAAGCCACGCCCAGCCAGTCCCATGACCACCAAGCCACCCCCAGTCAGCAAGCCACACCCACCCAGTCACATGACCACCAAGCCACAAATTAGGCCATGCCCACAGAACTGGTTGTCAAGAAATTTGAATCCCACCCCTGCCTAAACAGACCTGTGTCAGTTATTAAATTGATCACAGCCACAGCCGCGAAGCATTGCCATATGGGCTTTTGGTGACAAATATCTGCAAGCATGTTCCAAGAATAAGGTATTAAATTCTAGACCAAAGCAGAATAGGAAGGGGAGGGGGGAGGGGAAGAGAGCAATTAATCTAAAAGTTGGCACAAATACAATACCAGTGTCCAGGACAGTTCATGGGCTTCAGAGCGAAGATCTCCTTTTCCACCTCAAACGAAAACATGTTGTCGCTGTAATGCTGCCAATGGCCAGAGGTCACCCAAAGCTTGCTGTTGTAGATGTTTGGAGATACAACCTCTTGGAAGCCTCGCTGTCGATACTCGCTCTGAAAAATCAAAGAGCCCAGAGTCACATTTAGCAGAGGGAATTATGCCCAGGTAGTCCTACGATCACACTGAGCCCGTTTTCGTTGCTAAGTGAGACAACTGTTCAGTTGAGTTTTGCCCCATGTTTAGGATCTTCCGTGCCATACTTGTTTACAGAAATTCCTAAAGTTAAGTTAGAAACATGGCTGTTAACTGAAAATGGCTTCCCCATTGACTCAGAAGGGCGCAAAAGTTGATCACATGATCCTGGGAAATTCCATCTATCATAAACATGAGCCGGTTGCCAAGCATCCGAATTTGGATCATGTGATCATGAGGATGTTGCAAAGGTTGCATGTGTGAAAAATGGTCATTAAGTCAACTTTTTTCCTTGCCGACATAACTTCAAACGGTCACTAAACAAATGAGTCGTAAATCAAGGAGTATCCGTGCATAATTAAAGCAATTTTCTCCTAACCACTGCAGATACATTCTTCATTACAATCAATAATCCATAGTTATTAACATATACAAGAAATGTGTTTTCTTTTATGTTTTTTAAATTTGAAAATTTAATAAAATTTATTTTTTTAAAAAAAAGAAATGTGTATTCTTTTATTGTGACCAATGAGCCATACTCAGAATTAAAACTATTAAATCTACAGGTAGTCAGTCCCTGCTTACATTACTATCTCGTTTAGCGACCATTTATAACCGTATTAAACCATTTTTGACCAATCCTTTGATTATGCCTCCTGTCACAGCATCCCATAATTACATGATCCCTGTTTGCTTGTTTTCCAACCAGTTTTGTTTTGCTTGATGGCCAAATGGGAAATCACATCATAAGCCTGTTACAGTCACATGATTTTCTGCTTTGTGACTGAAGCATTTAATGACAGAATTGCTACCACTTGTGGTCACTAAGTGAAGACCACCTGTACTATGGTCATCAGGGATGCATTCTTTGAACAAATGTCTTCACTGCTACTACAGTAAATTTGGCCACAGTGTTAATGCCCCAGTCTCACCTTTTTATAACTTTTCTTGCCTGCCTCTGAGCTCCTTGGCTTGTCCCCACTCTCGCCGTAAACCATTTCTATCACATCCATGCTTTGGATCGGACACAGATCGCCCAGTGGTGGGATTCAAAACTTTTACCACCAGTTCGATGGGCGTGGCTTGGTGGGCGCACTTTGTGCACACTTTATGTGCATGTGGGTGCCAAACACCCTTTGCGTGCGCACACATGCCAAACACACTTATTGCAGGCATGTACCAACTCACCTCCTGCAAGCCTGCACTCTCCCGGTCGCTTCAGCAGCTGCTGCGCAACACTCATCTGTGCCGTGCAAAGCAGCTGCCCTTCAAAAGCAGAAGATAAAGGGCGGGCAGGTGGGCGCAGCAGCAGAGCGGCAGAGAGAACCGGCTCGGCCGAAGCGGGCTGAATCGGTTAAAATACCACCAGTGGGACCGCCTCAAAAAAGTTATTCCACACATGGAATAGTTCATGCATGGAATATTTTGCATATTCATAATAATCACGTATTCTGAAAGTTCAGCAGATATTACCAAGAACAACTAGAGATAATTACCAGCTCTGTTCTATAATCATGAGGGGTAATAAAACGTGACGGCTGGGGAATTCTGAGAGTTGAAGTCTGCCCATCTTCAAGTTGCCAAGGTTGAGAAATAGTGGTCTATAGACTGGCTAGACATTTAATCAGCTCCAAATTAATAGAAATATGTGTAAATGAGTGGATTCTATTGCTCACAAGCTGCCAATTGTCAAGATATTTGAGCCACTCGCTGGAGCCCTACAGACTTGTACAATTTATGACGTATCTATTTCTGACATATCATAAGTTCAGGCTTATGAAATAGCCTATGTCCATTTTTTTTCCTCATCTTTGGAAAGGAATACAGGAGGCACCTTATGTTCTTTACTTGCTGAGTAAATTGTGGCCACAAGAACAGATCTATTCTGTAAATGCATTGACCAAGACAGCATGATTTTAATAAGTCTGTACACTGTGTACAAACCTTAATGCAGCCAGGTCATTTCTGCTGCAGCAAAACTTCTAGAAGAAGAATTGAACCAATAGCAATCGCACTTAGACTTATATACCGCTTTATAGTGCTTTACAGCTCTCTCTAAGCAGTTTCAGAGTCAGCCTATTGCCCCCAACAATTTGGATCTTCACTTTACCCACCTGGGAAGGATGGAAGGCTGAATCAACCTTGAGCCTGGTGGGATTTGAACTGCCAAGTTGCAGGCAGCCGGCAGTCAGCAGAAGTAGCCTGCAGTACTTGCGCTCTAACCACTGCTCCACCATAGCTCAAGGAGTGCTGCTGATACCACAGAGATGAATTGTTATGACTTACCCTGATATATTCTATCAGTGTATTATAGATGTAAGCGCCCTTTGGAAGGAAGAAACAGCTCCCAGGACTCAGTTCATGGAAGAAAAAGAGTTCTTGATCCTTTGGGATTTAAAAAAAAATCAGTTTTCCTATTTATTCCCTTACCACATTTGCACTATTGTTGGAGAATATGCAGATGAACAATTACTTTCTAAGATCACATCTATTGTTTACTTAATAATCTAAGACTCTGGAAGCCCCACAAACTGCTAAAACCAAGTGCATCACAAATAATAAAATGTAATTAAGGAACAAGTAAAACCACTAATCCAAAACCCTTAAACCAGAAATAAAGTTGGCAGCATCCCCAATATTAATATACTACATCCTAAAACCAGTCTTGCAACCTGACTGAAAGCGATGTGGAGAAATTGTTTCATGTAGCAAAGAAGGAGAAATGGTTTAGAAAAAAAAAGCATATGCACTAGTTGAGCAGAAATTCCTCTTACCCGTCCTATTTTCCTGTGATCCCGGTTCTTAGCCTCTTCTTGGAACTTTTCCCATTCTTTCAGCATTTTTGAATCAGGAAAGGAGATGCCATAAACCCTTTGCAACGTTTCCATATCAGACTTTCCTTCCCAATAAGTAGAAGAATTCTGGAGTTATAGAAAAGATTCAGTAACAAATAGTATTATTACAGAGCCACTCTGAGTAATTACTGACGTTCACAGGAAACTAATACTACATATTCAGTCTATGTTTAAACATATGTATTTGCCACAATTCAGAAATAATTTAGAGTATTCTTATGATGTGCAAATCTAACTCTTAAATGTTTTGATGGAAGAGAACATGAAAACGTGTAAACTAGTGTGCAACAATAAACACAGCTACCAATTCTGAAAGAACCGTGGGATGAGGTTGACAAATATTTTAAAATAAAGTACTTTTTTATTACAGCTGCAATAAACAAAAATGATAAAGGGCTCAATTTATTCCCGTGTAAGACCTGCTGATTTCAATGAAACCAAAGTATTCCCAGGTGTTTTAACAGTCAAATTGCTCTTTGTTTCTATAGGCAGACAGAACTTTTAAAAACATTTTTATGCTGCAGTGATTTCAAACTAAATGCCAATAATTCTACTAACACTCAACCAAATTGATGCATTTTTCCGTGGAAGTTTTGACTGGATTTTAAAAAGTCAACTAGAAAATTTGCCTCAAAGCTCTCGTTGTGAGAATCTAGCAGCATATATTATAATTACAGGATAAAATTTAATTTCTTACCTTATGTATTTTTAAGGCCTTTATTTTCCCAGTATGTCTGACGTGGGGCCCTCTACAAAGATCAATCAAAGGACCACACCTAAAAGATAATGATATGGTTCAGTCTCTTGAAATTGTATCATAAACATTGACTTCTTATTTTTATTAAAAGGGAAGTGAATGTGCAGCACTATATCCACTAACAATATCAAGACCGACATTCTTATAAAATAAAACAGTAGGTAGCTGCATATCAGGGTTTTCTTTGGAACTGTGCCCTGCTGCCCAGAAAACAGAAAGATAAATGGTTCGACAATATCATGAGGGATTGCAGCCATGTTTTTCAACCATAAACAGCTTTAAGAGGTATGGACTTCAAACTCGAATTCCCATGGCTGACTGGGGAATTCTGGGTGTTGAAGTCCACATATCTTAAAGTTACCATGATTGCAAAACACTGGATTAAGGTATGCAATGGAGATAAATTGTTCCAATTGGCCATATGGTGGTGTTATGACTGGGAAGACACTCCATGCTAGATATTTTGTGAAAGGGCCTATAATGTACTTTCCATATTACAAGTGGGACAATTTTGTTTAAAACTGGGGACCCTACAGTTAATAATAGAAAATCTAGGCTAGATGGATATTTGTCTTTTATTTTACCTGTATACAGTAGTAGTTGGAGTGGTGACTTTTTCATTTAAGATCCGACACTTGAATTGATTGTACTGTTTGAAAAGACAATTTTAAAAAATATATAGAATTAATGTTACTTTTAAGATACAATTTCTTGTGCCTGTAGTTTGATGTTGAAACAAACAATCTATTTACCCGTAAGAAACATATCTCTCTATTGTTGGAAAAATAGTCTAATGAAGGCTAGCTCTTCATGCAACTGTGCTTTCCACAAAACTTCCACTATGAATTTAGTCATGCATTTCTACTTGCATTGCATTCATACTAATGTATTCCAAAGGCCTGGAAACCATTAAGATTCTCACTTATCGTCTCAGAATCTTATAAGACAGCATTACAGGTGTAGTCCTTGACATGTCACTGTAATGGACTCTGTCGATTATGGTCATATATTGTAACAATCCTAAAGAGGGTTTTTGCTATAGTTTGCTGTGGGTGTGGTTTTCCAAAAACTGGTCACATGATTGCAGGATGGTGCAAACAGCTGTAAATGCAGCCATTGCAAATGGCCAAAGTTCAGTCATGTGACTTCTGAGTGGGCCTGACCACCAGAACTTCAAATCTGGGTTCTAAGTCCCTCTTTTAAAGTTGACCAAAACGTTGAACAGTTGTTAAGCATTCTGCTATCCAAGTAGTTGCAACTGTAAAATTGGAAGGTGGTAAGCAATAATTATTGTTGAAATGTCTTTGAATATTAGTTACTGGGGTTGGTAGTTAGGCTATTGGTTTGAGCTCCAAGCGTGGCAATTTGATTGCAAACATTTCATCGCCATTTGAGGCGACATCGTCCATGAGCTTTGAGTTGTGTCACAAACTCAAAACGCACTGACAATGTCTCCTTGAATGGCGGCAAAACATTTGCAACCAAATTGCCAAGCTCAGAGCTCAAATCAATGGCCTAATAATTGTTGTCAAATGTTTCCTACTGCAAGTCATTTTACAATTTTGAAAATGAAGGGGATATATATACAAAGCCAAACTGTAGTGTTTGCACAAAGGAGATTCATTAAGGGAAGATTCATTAAAGGGAAAGACTGAATTCTGACCATATTTCCTGCTTAGATCCCTGCAGCTTTCTTGTAAAAACCAGCCCTGTGTTTACACTTAATTTCATAGCATTAAGCCTTTACAAGGTTTGCAATGTGAGGATTCTATATTTAATGGGAGAAGGAGATGTATAAGCCAGTAAAGCAGGATTTACAACCTTGGCAACTTTAAGACGCATGGATTTCAACTTTATATCTGGCTGGGGAATTCTGGGAGTTGAAGTCCACACATCTTAAAGTTGTCAAGATTGGAAAACCCTTCAATAAAGGAAGGCCTATTTTGCAGACATGACATCCCACATTCAACATGAGGTCCAAGTAATGTAACTAGAAATAATGTAATAGTTAAAACAGAGAAAAAGGATGGATTCAACCAGCCTCTGGTGACACTCAAGGTTACAGAAACTGAGATGCTAAAGACACCAACTGAATCATAAAAATCAGTTGAAATATGTCATATGATTAGAGAAAGTGTTGAAAAAGTACCTAAATGCTTCTCTAGTAACTAAAGTTGGCATAAGAGCATATTTTAGAGTCTACCTTAAACATTTCAAGTAAAGTTTCCTTCTTAATTTCCAGTCGCTCAAAAAGTTGTTTTTCTTTCATGATTTTCTTGCACAAGCCTTCTATGGCAGGAAAGTCATTGCTAGACACACCCCTGAAACGAACCAAAAATGTATCAATATCAATTGCACTTAATGTTGTCTGACTTTTTGGTTTTTATTTTTGTTTTGCTTCTTATACAGTCATCACTAAATGCAAATTTCCAGATCAAGAGGGTTGCCCTGCACTGAAGGAGGAGGTAGAAAGAAAATCCTATTAGTTTGGAAACCTCCACCATCAAAGCAACAGTGTATATTTTATTTTAAATCATTTACAGGCAGCATCTGGGGAAAAACCAGAAACAATAAACT
The DNA here is from genome assembly GCA_023653725.1 of Bungarus multicinctus. Taxonomy (NCBI): domain Eukaryota; kingdom Metazoa; phylum Chordata; class Lepidosauria; order Squamata; family Elapidae; genus Bungarus; species Bungarus multicinctus. Next base: position 259,045,750 of record CM042834.1, read on the forward strand.
TTGCAGGTAAAAGATTTATAACCATTTGCAGAAAGAAAAATCCTTATTAAACATCCCACCCAGAAAAACACCAAACTAGTCATCAAAAAAAATGCAGAGAGAAACTCACAGCAGTTCAAGGAATTCCCTTATAAGAAAGGCACAGAAAATATCTGAGTTGCTAAGTTTTTGTAAAGATTTGCATAAGTGAATCTGAAGAACTCATATTGGAAGCCTATGTAGGTAGACCTTGACTTACTTATCATTTATTTAGTGACCACTTGAAGTTACAACAGTGCTGAAAAACTATTTACAACTGGTCCTCTCACTTACTACCAACATGGTGTCCCTGCAGTCACGTGATTGTAATTCGGGAGCTTAGCACCTGTCACACCCATTATCAATCATTGCAGAGTGCTGCAGTCATGTGATCGCTACCTAGAACATTCCAAGATGGCTTCTGACATGCAAAGTTAAGGGGGAAAACTGGCAGGGAAAGTCACAAGTCTTAGGCATGTGACATCTCAATGAAAAGCCACACTACTTAACAATAAATTATATTCCCTATTCTGGTCATAAGTCAAGGACTACCTGTCATTACATCCTAATCTCATTCAGCCAGGAAAATGGGATTTACCTCTTTTTCTCCTCATATAGATACACACACACATACAAACACACATACATATGCATATACACACAGAAAGCTTACCCATCTTCAAGGAACATATCATAGTAAAATCCATTCTCTATTGGTGGGCCATAACACAAGCAACCACCGTATATTCTTTCCATGGCTTCGCCCATTATGTGAGCACTAGAATGCCAGTACACCTAACAGGAGGGAAAAAATAAAGAGATCAGGCGTGTATTTGTAGACTCCAATTAATGCTATGCTGTCAAATTTAAGTCTGCCAACGTAATTTCCTACTACCCTAAGACATTCATGAATTATCAGACTATAGTATAGTTTAATGTTAATATTACATTTAATAATTTAAAGTTTTATCGCGTTGCTTTTTACTTGGTTGTAAGCCACCTAGAGGGACATGGTGGCTCAGTGGCTAAGACGCTGAGCTTGTCGATCAGAAAGGTTGGCAGTTTGGCAGTTCGAATCCCTAGCGCCGTGGAACGGAGTGAGCTCCCGTTACTTGTCCCAGCTTCTGCCAACCTAGCAGTTTGAAAGCATGTAAAAAATGCAAGTAGAAAAATAGGGATCATTTTGGTGGGAAGGTAATAGTGTTCCGTGTGCCTTCGGCATTTAGTCATGCTGGTCACATGACCATGGAGACCCCCTAGAGTCGCCTGTAGGTGTGATGGGCTGAATATAAATTTATTAGATAACTAAACAGTATAAATCAGTGTTTATCATCCTTGGCAACTTTAAGATGTCTAGACGTCAACTTCCAGAATTCCTCAGAGAACGTTGAGTTGGAATTTGAAGTCCACACACCTTGAAGTTGCCAAAGGTGAGAAACAGTGGTATGAACTTTAATACAGAATTAACAGAGTTTATTCTCATTGACAAAAAACAACAACAGGAAAACCCCAGGCCAATCGTGCCCATCAAATGATGACCCTTCCTTCTGCAGACTCCAATAAACCCCAAAGTTCTCCTTCTTCTCTATTTGTACTAGGAACATTGCTGTGTTGTTTATTTATTGTACAGTCTGCTGTCAATCCATTTTGGGGCTTGATTCAATATATTAAAATCAATACTTGGGGGGAGACCATATAGAAGTATACCCTGGAAGTCTCTCCATCCAAGTACAAACTAGGCTTGGCTTAGCTTCCAATCCTAGTAAGGTTAGTCACCTGCTCCCACCGGCTGAGGCTGTTCCTTTAATACAACTGAATTGATGACTTACTGCTTGAGCTTCTTCATCATCAAACTTGAGTAATTCCAAGGTACAGTCTGTCTCCAGAGGACGATCAAGATCCCAAACCATTTTATCTACTCGAGCAATAACTGTGTTGTCTGCCAAACCTTGACTAAAAGTGCAAAACAGTAGTCATGTAAGTAGCTGGTATATATTAATACTAATTTTTTATTGCTTGTTTATTCTCAATGGCAACAGGAAAAAAAAATCCCCAAACTCATTTTCATTATTTAAATATTATTTTACAAGATAGTATAGTCTGATGTCAGGGAATTATTTATGTATATGTTTGTATGTATCTTTTTCTAGTGCAAAGATATTTCTGGAATGTGCAATGAGACAAATTTTGAAAAATTATTCAAACTGAATAATAAGTATAATATTTGGAATTTATCAGAGTAGGACTACTTATCTCATCGGATGTCAGAAAGATGCAAGGTGAGAAATGGCAACAAACGGCCTATGAAAACCAGGTAACACTGCCATGAAAAATACTGAGAGAATGCGTCGAACAAGAAAACATTAGAAAGCATTTTACAAGATCTAGAGACACTTAGAGCAGGGGTCCCCTACTCCTGGCAGACTGGCACCGGTCCGCGGCATGCCAGAAACCGGTCCATGCAAAACCACTCCCCCTCTGGCCCATGGAAAAATCATCAGAACCGGTCCCTGGTGCCCAAAACGTTGGGGGCCACTGATTTAGAGCACGTATGAGTGTCCCATTTGTTGTGATCAATAAGTTTTTGATATCACCTTGCATGTTTGTGACATCCGATGAGTAGTCCTATTCTGATAAATTCCTAATAATATACAGTGGTAGCCTCTACTTACGAAATTAATTCGTTCCGGAAGCCGTTTCATAATCTGAAAATTTCGTAAGTAGAGACGCATTTTACCTGTAAATGCCCTAATCCGTTCCAAGCCCCCGAAATTCAGACAGTAATTTTTCGTTATTACTTCGTGCTTTGCTGGATTGCTAGCGTGAGACTGAGAACGCGGCGCGGTGCATACACAAAGATCCCTCCTAGCCAATAGGATACCAGGAAGATAACCAATGGCAGAGCAGCTCGGATGCGCCATTTTCCAACAAAGCCTTTCGTATCTTGAAACATATTCGTAAGTAGAGACGGTATTTTCTCGAAGACGCGTTTCGTAACCTGAAACTTTCGTAACTAGAGCCTTTCGTAAGTAGATGTACCACTGTACTTATTATTTGACAACTTTTTAAAATTCATAATACTTCCAAAAATACAAATGACAACAAATAGTCCCAAACAAATATAATTTGATAATTCTACTGAGACTCTACACTGGCTATGTGTCTGATTTCAGATTAAATTAGAAAGGAAACTAATGCTGAAGTATAAAATAAAATACACAAAGCAACATCTGGACTATATGGTGTTTTTTTTGGCAACACCTAATTGTCACACTTCTGATCTCTTCCTAACTATAATGTCAGAAATGTCCACATGGCATCTACAAGATCAGAAATCAACATAGTAGATTTTTTTAAAATTACATAATTGTCTTATTTAAATGTTTTTTCCTCAAAATACTTTCCCTGAGCTGTACAAAGTAGCACAGAATACGTGGATCTTGTATTACAATTGCACCACTGTGTTACATTTAAATAAAAAACATTAACATCGGTGTATTCCTGTGTACAACATGTAGAGAAGTCATTAGGATGTTCCCTCAATACAGAAAAATGGGGTGCTATAAATGACTGAGAAGAACATGGTTAGCACATGATTAAAAATTAAATGTGCACGTCTATGAACGATAAATTCAGTATGAATTTTCTAAAGGGAAATATACCTGATTCCACAGGCAATTTGGTATGGTGTAGTCTTCCAGGATTCAGCATCAATCTGTTTGCCATCAGGTAAGGTCACTTTAATGGGGTGGCTGTCTTTAGCAGCTCGTTCTGCCAGAAGAGCATCATGCTCTGCTTTAAGTTTGTGGTACATTTCCAAGCGTTGGTTAATATAGTCAGGCCATGGACTAAGCTGCATGGGATCAAGAAAGGTAAAGAAAACTAAATATTCTGGAGCCTACATTTATTAAGTACCTTCAGTTTCCCATATCTTGGTAATCTAAATAATTTTATACTTCAATAAAGGAGAATATTCGTAGCTCGGGGTTGAAATTGGATATATAAAATTGAAGGTCCCTGGTGTTCTCTGAGCTTTGTGGTTGTCTCGCAGTCGTTTTATTACCAAACTAGGTAACATCATCAGTGCATCTAGAGCTTGGGTAATGAAACGTCTGCGAGAAAACAACTAAGCTCACACCACACCAAGGACCCTTCAATTTTATATATCTCTGTACCCATAAAAAGGAGACCTTTCAGCAGGTTCTTGGGCGTGGCTTAGTTGGTGGGCGTGGCTTGATGGTCATGTGACTGGGTAGACGTGGCTTGGTGGTCATGATATTGGCTGGGCATGGCCAACTCAATATCACTCACGTCGAGGCACGCATCTCCTCGCCTGGCCTCTCATGACTGTGGGGATGCTGCAAGTCGTAATGTGAAAAAGGGTCATAAGTCACTTTTTTCAGTGCCATTGTAACTTTGAAAGGTCACTCCACACAAGCAAAGTACCAGCAAAGGAGGGGAAAAGAACTCTAGAGACGTTCCAGAGACAGGAAGTCTAGTCCTGCCAAGAATGTAATAAGGGTTAATGGAGAGGCAGTTTCTGTAAGCAACACCAGAATATTTCCTTCCTGCCTTCCTTACAGGGTTAGGCCAGTAATTTCTTCTAACAACCAGTTCTCCGAACTCCTTAGAATGTTAACAACCGGTTCTAGCGAATAGGTGCGAAATGGTAGAATCCCACTCCTGCCTTTCAGCAAGTTTGAAGAAAATCTTGAGATTCTGATGCTGGTTTATGACCATAAAATAATTGATTTGAGGTTTACAAAACTTCCAAGAAGAAATAAATCTCAAGAATGACTCCTTTCCCCACCCCAAAGCTCTATAATGACTAATCATGTCATTAAGTACAGTGGACACAGAATGCTGAAGGATTCTTAAAAGAATGGTGGGCAATTATAACAGAAATGCCCCAATGAGCAACTTCTTGGTAATGATCTCATGCATTGTGCATAAAATGTTTCAAAAGTGTTAAATGCACTAAAGACATTGAGTATTAATATGAATACAATCACACATTGAGTTAGAATTAGCTGTTTTAACCAAATAAATTTTCTGTATTGATAAGCACAAATTGCTAAGTAGCAAATGCTGGGTGAAATCTTGAATCTGTGTGCAATATTTCTAAGTTTCTCAAAGATATTCGGTCATCTAATCATGGAAACAAACTTTGGGACTTGTTGTTCTGATCCAAGAAGGTTTTGAAATATTTTCTAATAATCCCCCAGAATAGAATAGAATACTTTATTGGCCAAGTGTGATTGGACGCACAAGGAATTTGTCTTGGTGTAAATACTCTCAGTATACATAAAGAAGGAACATTAGTTAAGAATCAAGAATCATAACGTACAACACTTAATGATAGTCATAGGGTACAATCAACATCAAATCATACTAAGAAACAGTCAATATAAATCGTGAGGATACAAGAACAAAGTTACAGTCACAAGTGGGAGGGGATGGGTGATAAGGAGTGATGACAAGATTAACAGTAATAATAGTGCAGACTTTGTAATAATTGAACAGGATTGAGGGAATTATTTGTTTAGCAGAGTGATGGCTTTTGGGAAAAAACTGTTCTTGTGTCTAGTTGTTCTGGTGTGCAGTGCTCTATAGCGTAATTGCTATATGCTGCATGCTATAGATATATACAAATTTTTATGTATTTTTGAAAATTACATGAGTAAACCTGTAGAAATTGGGACATCAAGACCTAATTATGTACAGGAAGCCATCATTTAACGGCTGCTTGTTTAGCAACCATTTGCAGTTACAACAATGATGAAAAAGTAACTTTGCAACCCATCCTTGCCTTTGTGATGTTTACAGGTCTGTAAAACAAAGGAATTCTGATCATAGGCATAGTTGCTTTGCTTAACAGTCAAGTTGCCAGTCCCAACTGTGATTGCTAAAACCAATACTACCTGTACAGGTATCTTCTCTTAAGGTTCTTAAAATAAGTTGAGGCAGTTATGATTGGGGAAGGGAGGAAGAAAATGGAAGGGGAAATTAACTACTTGCTTGTTTTTTATTGTTTTGAATTGAAGACAAAATCATGAGCAGAAAAAGTAGATATGTAAGTATAATATTTAATGAATTCAGGGAATTTAATTTCCTAATAAACACATTCAAGGTCCAAATATTAGTGACTGTATAATATTTAATGTGTGTGTTAAATAAAGAAGAGACAAACCTCAGAACGACTGCTGTCACCAGTTCCTTCCATGTTTTTCTTCTCTCCAGGAACTAACTTCTTCTCCTTCCCAACAAGAATCTAAAAGAACAAATGAAAGTGATCAAGCCACATAATTCAAAGTGTTCACAAATCAGTACCCTGTTCAAAAACACTAAGAACTTCAAGGAATTTTTTTTTTACTAATGAAATGAAGAGTACAAATGCATGCATGCGAACTAATATAAAATCTTAGCTATTTTCATTAGCTAGGGACAGCTTTCTTAATAAATCAAAAGATACACATTACAGATATGAATATGCAGCTCTCACTTTTTAAGAAGCCCAAAGAAGTATCCAAGTTAGTTCTAATCATGGCATCAGTCAGAAACTCACGTAGAAAAACATTTTGTATATTGAAGTAAATCCCAGTAATAAATCAAACATGCTTAGGGTTTTGAGGGTTAAATTGTGTCCTGGTTTTTAAAATAACTTCATATAAAGATTACTAGAACGATATCTCAGCTATCACATCTGAATTTCCCTGGTTCTAACATAAATAAAAAAATATCTAGACATGGGTCTTGAAATCTTTTTGAGGATTTAAGGTGATGTAAATGAGTTTCAGATGAATTTAACTCTGAATCGAAGTATAAAAATGGGCAGTTTTGGGGAGATATGCTGGGTTACACTTTAGAGTAATGTAATTATGACACTAGATGTGGAATTGAGAGGTAAACCCCACTGCTTTTCTGTATGTGTGTGCAACATCAGACCATATACAAAAGTATCTCAATGTTCCATCTGATTGTGATTGCAGATTTAAGCATCTCCAAGTCAAAATAGCGTAAAATAAAGAAAGATATGGAAGTGAAATAGCCCCCAAAAGGAGGAACTGGATTAGACCATGATATTGCAATAAGCTAAGCAGGGGTAGGGAACCTTGGCTCTTTTATCACTTATGGACTTCAACTCCCAGAATTCCTGAGTGAGCCATAAAAGGTTCCCCATCCCTGGCCTACTGGTTTTTCAGTTGTGGGGGAAATCAATTTTTGACTGGAATGGGATTGTTTGATATACAAATGTAGGACATATAAAGAATATATAAAGAATATGTCCTACATTTGTATATTAAACAGTCCCATTCCAGTCAAAAATTGGCTCACTCAGGGATTCTGGGAGTTGAAGTCCATAAGTGATAAAAGAGCCAAGGTTCCCTACCCCTGAGCTAGGGCAAGGAAAACTGAAACTGACTAAGTGCAGAACTATTTTTGCCGTCTCTAACTTCATAGGAAGGGGCCAGGAAGTTATTGAAACTGATAACAAAAGTTTGGTTGAAAATATTTTGCAATTCAGCTAATGAAAAAAATCAATATAAATAGATGTTGCAACTTTTCTACTGAACATGAATAATCAACTCCAACACAATTAGAAATAAATTATATGACTTAGCTGACAGATGGCAGGAGAGTAGCTCTATTTTTAGCCACCTCTTCAAACATTTCTACTATTAAAAACTGGAAGTTATATTTGAATGAAGTAGATTAGATATAATTCTGATTTAATATTCTGATAATATGATTTACAAGTCATATTTATATCCTGGAACAATCGCAGCTTGAAAATCACAGTTAACTCTTGTTTTTTGGATGTCAATGGGATTTAAATGGGGAAGAAGAGGAGAAGGAGAAAGGTGAGAAGGTGAAGAAGAGATCAGCTTTTTCCATTCATGTTTTAAACCATCTGTTATTACTGCAATATATTTAGCACTGCCTAAAATTGCAATTAAAACATCTCTCAATTTGATCCAGACGCATTAGTGGCATCTAAAACTCTTGCATTAGTATAAATAAAATATTGGAATTATTCCAATCAGAACAAGGAAATGTTGCATTGAGATACAATCTGATCACCATGGAAATTGTATACACAATAGTGACCACATGATTTCCCAAAAAAGCTCACCACCCATCATCGAAGAAGAGAAAATGAAAGTAGGAATAAATTCACAGGGAGAAAAATCATAAAATAAAAATAGAAGTCCTTTCCCTCGATTTCAATCATTTGAAATGCTGCTTGTCACTTTTAAAACCCTAATAATAATAATAATAATAATAACAATATACATAAGATGCCTAAAAAGCTTACCACCCCTGACTCGGGAAGAGAAAACGAAAGCACTGTTAAGAATTAAACTCAAAGGGAGAAAAACAAAATAACATTTCTTTCAATCGATCTCATTTAGACGTGGGTTTCAGTAGGCCAGTCTCTCCCCTCCGGGATCTCCCAACCTGCCCCACCTGCCTGATCCTTGAGTAGCCTTATGGGAGTTGTAATCCAGCACCCTGAGAGGTCAGGAGCAAGGGAGAGACCACAAGAGAAGGCAAAAGAGTAAAGGAACCCTAAGAAAAGTTGCGCCGCCGGTCCGCTTCACCCGACCGGCGTGGACGCCTTTTGGAGAAGCCGGCGCGCTCTGGGAACCCAAATGAGGCCGACCCCGAGAGGAGCCGGGGAAGCGAAGCCGGGCCCGGGAAAGGACGCTCAGGGGCTGTTGCTTACCTGCTGTTCGGCCGCCTCCATCCCTTCGTTTACACAAGATGAACCGGTCCGCAGGACTACTGTCAAGTGCGCCCGGGAAGCAGCAAGGAAACGCTGTCTGCTTGGCTGATGCAACGAGGTGTGCCGGATTGCGCACAACCCTCCGCCCCTCGGCATCCGAGAGAGACGGCCTTTCCTGGGCGGAGCTTCGGGGCGGTGCAAGGCCGGCGCCGGGTTGCTGAGGCCGGCCTCAGCGGCTCGGGGCGCTGCCGGAGAGTCCCATGTGGATTCCCCGCCATGCAAGCGGCGCCTTCCTGATGGGTAGGAGTGGCGTTCCCAGGATCCGCCAGCGCGCAGGCAGCGCTTTTCTGGGTTGCGCTTCTCGCTGTTCTGGCGGGCGCCGGGTTTGAGGCTTGTCCGTGCTGAAGATTGAGAAACAGCAAACCGCCGATTGCAGATTGGGAAAAAATCAATTTCGACGGCAGAAGGAGGTGGGAGCACAGGCAGGTGATCCTCAACTTACCAGCACAACTGAGCCCAAAGTTTCTGTGGCTAAATGAGACGTTTGTGAAGTGAGTTTTGCCCCACTTTATGACTTTTCTCGTAACCTTTGTTAAGTGAATCAGTGAATCACTGCGTTGTTTACTTAATAACCCAGTTGTTAAGTGAATCTGGCTTTCCCATTGACTTTGCTTGTCAAAAGGCCCACCGTTAAAAATATGAGTCAATTGTCAAGCATCTGTTGGAAGAAACATCTGTTGGAAGAAATGCCAACCGTTAAAAATATGAGTCAATTGTCAAGCATCTGTTGGAAGAAATATCCATCTGGTTCAGTCCCAAGGGGGGGAGGGGTGACACTGGAAACATGGAGGCTGTTTGGAAAGATGGTTTATTGATGGACATGGGTTTGAGGACCTGGGCAGCTGACCACATGGACTAGAGAGAGAGGGTTATTTCCACCCTCTCTTGGGCCTTGCCCTTGAGCTTCCTGTTCCTGGGCAGGAATATGTATTCTATTAGCTGTAGTGGCCATGTTTAGTTAGTTTAGTTTATTAGATTTTTATACCGCCCCCTCTCCCAAAAAAGGGACTCGGGGCGGTGTACAGCCAGATAAAACAGAAACAGTATAAAGTTATAAAGTTAAAAACAATTTAAAATGATTAAATTAGAGGCCGAATATAAAATTAACAAGTATAAAAACTGATAAAAAATTTTAAAATACCAAATTTAAAACCCCACAAATCGTTACTGGGACGGGCCGGCCTGTTGAAAAAACAGGGTCTTTACTGCACGCCGGAAGGTCTGAATGTCGGTGATGGCCCTTATCTCCGGGGGCAAATTGTTCCAAAGGGAGGGAGCCCCCATAGAGAAGGCCCGCACTCTCGGGGCCTGCCAACCAACAATACCCAGCCAGCGGAACCCCAAGGAGGCCGACCCTGTGGGAGCGCACTGGGCGGCAGGAGGCTGTTGGTGGCAGCAGGTGGTCCCATAAGTACTCAGGTCCCGAGCCATGGAGCGATTTAAAGACGATCACTACCACCTTGAATTGGATCCGGAAGGCCACAGGAAGCCAATGCAGCACACGCAGGAGCAGTGTAACATGGGAGCTCCGAGGAGCTCCTAAGATCACCCGTGCGGCCACATTCTGGATCCAACTGCAGCCTCCAGATACTCTTCAAGGGGAGCCCCATGTAGAGAGCATTACAGTAGTCCAAGCAGGAGATGACGAGGGCGGAAGTGACTGTGTGAAGTGCGTCCAGATCCAGAAAGGGCCGCAACTGGTAAATCAGACGAATCTGACAAAAGGCCCCCCTGGTGACGGCCGTAATGTGATCTTCTAAAGACAGACGTACATCCAGGAGGACACCCAGATTGTGAGCCCTTTCCATGGGGGGCAAAATTTCTCCCCCCACGGCCAGCGACGGAATAAGCTGGCTGTATCTGGGCGCAGGAAACCACAGCCACTCGGTTTTGGCCAGGTTGAGACAAAGCCTGTTAAGACCCATCCAACTCCGCACGGCCTCCAGGCACCGAGTCATCACTTCGATGGCTTCGTTGGGGTGGCCCGGGGTAGAGATGTACAGCTGAGTATCATCAGCGTACTGATGGAACTCTACCCCGAAACTACGGATGATCTCACCCAGCGGCTTCACATAAATGTTGAACAGCAGGGGCGAGAGCACAGACCCCTGGGGCACCCCACATAATAGGGGCCTCGGAGTCGACCTCTGCCCCCCTGTCAACACAAATTGCGAGCGGTCGGAGAGGAAGGAGAAGAACCACCGTAAAACGGTGCCTCCCACTCCCAACCTCCCCAACCGCCGCAATAAGATACTGTGGTCGATTGTATCAAAAGCCACTGAGAGATCTAACAGGACCAAGACAGAGGAACAACCCCTGTCTCGGGCCTTCCAGAGATCATCCACCAACGTGACCAACGCCGTCTCCGTGCTGTGCCCGGGCCTGAAACTAGATTGGAGGGGATCTAGATATACCGCTTCATCCAGATACTGAGGGAGCTGACGTGCCACCACACTCTCAACAACCTTTGCCACAAAGCGGAGGTTGGAGACCGGACGATAATTCGACAATAATGCTGGATCCAGGGACGGATCCAGGTCAGTTGAGGTCAGTTTGTCTGAGATAAGTTTGGTTGAAGCCTGGGAGGTGATGCAATGTCCCAGATGATTTCAAAATGCAGTGAGCTCTGCTGCCAGGTAATCCTATTATGTCCTAGACCAGGGGTAGGGAAACTTGGCTCTTCTATCACTTATGGACTTCAACTCCCAGAATTCCTGAGTGAGCCATAAAAGGTTCCCCATCCCTGGCCTACTGGTTTTTCAGTTGTGGGAGAAATCAATTTTTGACTTAAATGGACTGTTTAATATACAAATGTAGGACATATAAAGAATTTGTATATTAAACAGTCCCATTCAAGTCAAAAATTGAATTCCCCCACAACTGGAAAATCAGTAGGCCACGGATGGGGAACCTTTTATGGCTCACTCAGGAATTCTGGGAGTTGAAGTCCATAAGTGATAAAAGAGCCAAGTTTCCCTACCCCTGTGCTAGATGCAGGGCTCTCCAACTTTAAGACTTGTGGACTTCAGCTCCCAGAATTCCACAGCCAGCAAAGCTATTTCATTTTCTATTTCACAAGAAGAGTTCTCCACTCCTCTACTCATTGCACAATATCTTATGCCACCAGACTTGAAATTCGAGACCTAGAAACCTAGAACTACAAAGCCTTCGGTCTGATCTAAGTATAGTACATAAAATTATACATTGCAATGTCTTACCTGTCAATGAATACTTCAGCTTCAACCATAACAACACAAGAGCACACAATAGATACAAACTCAAGGTTAATAGCACCAAACTTGATTGCAGGAAATACGACTTCAGCAACAGAGTGGTCAATGTCAGGAATACTCTATCTGACCCTGTGGTTTCTTCCCCAAACCCCAAAAACTTTAACCTTAGACTGTTTACTATTGACCTCACCCCTTTCCTAAGAGGTCTGTAGGGGGCGTGCATAAGCGCACCAACGTGCCTACCATCCCTGTCCTAATGTTTCTTTTGTTTTTCCTTATTTGTATCCATTTCATGTATTTATAACTATGTTTATACTTATACCTATTATCTTATAATTGCTTGACAAATAAAATAAATAAAAATAAATAAAGTTGCCAAGGTTGGAGACCCCTGTCCTAGAGGGTCATGTCGTAATCCCATCACCCTGGAGCTGAAGGTCTTTTGTCTTGTAGATAGGCTGGCCCAGTCTCAATGGGCACCAAATATCTGCTGGAGGCAGGGAGCTGAAGCTTTGAGTTTCTGTCTCCCTTAAGATTTCTATTTCTCCTTTAGGGGAAATATAATAGTTTGCCTTTTTAAATATTTCTTTCATTCTTCCAGGAGGGGTGACTTCCCTCACATCCAAATGTAAATCATGTGACCATGGGGAATTCTACAATGGTTGTAAGTGTGAAAAATGGTCATAAGTCACTTTTTTCAGTGCCATTATAACTTTGAACAGTCACTAAGCGCATTGTTATAAATCAAGGACTACCTGTATTGACTTGTGTGTGTCTGCCAAAGCAAATCAGCTTTACAGTACCTGGAAGTAAACCGTTCTAAATTAAGTGAGAGGCTTAGGCAGGGATTCCCCCGTTAATGTTTAACACAACTCTGATTTCTTCTGGTTACTTTTTTTTAACCACTGCACTGATTTCTAAACAGATGAGTACAGGTATTCCTCAACTTACGACCACAACAAAGCCCAGATTTTTTCTTCCTAAGCTATACATTTGTTAAGCGAACTTTATCCCATTTTATGACCTTTCCTGCTACAGTTGTTAAATGAATCAGTTCAGCTATTAAATTAGTGACCTGGTTATTAAGTGAATCTGGCTTCTCCAGTGACTTGGTTGTCATAAAAAGTGACCACAGGACCCCAGAACAATGCAACCATCATAAATATGAATCAGTTGTCAAGTAGCTGAATTTTGATCATTGCAACAGTCGTAAGTGTGAAAAACAGTCATAGCTCACTTTTTTCAGTGCTTTTGTAGCTTTCAATAGTCATTAAATGAACTCTTATAAGCTGAAGACTACCTGTAATGTTTTCCATGAAAGTTTGGGTAGATTGGAGACAGCTGTTCAAACTTGCCCCACAATATACAGCAGATAATTTTTTTTCTATATGTCTTTGCCTCTACCTAGTGGTTGGTGGGATTTTTGCAATCCAAAACATAATTACGGGATTAGGATTCCATAGATCTGTATTTTTTAATCCTTTGCAACTTTAAGATTTGTGGATTTCAATTTCCAGAATTTCCCAGCCAGGCAAGCAAGTAAGTTATAAACATCCAATTTGTTATCCTCATTATTTTCTGGATCACAAAAAGTTGGCCTGCTACATCAGAAAGTAAAGATTCCCAGTGTTACCATTTAAAGCAGACTAGTGGTTTCTGACAGCCAATTTGGTACAGTGGCTAAAGCACCATGCTAGAAACAGGGAGACTGTGAGTTCTAGTCCTGCCTTGGGCACTAAACCTGCTGGGTGACATTGGACCAATCACTTTCTCTCATCTCTAGGAAGGAGGCAATGGCAAACCACTTCTGAGAAAGATTGGTCCATAGTTCATGATTCTACCTTTCGATACCTTTGGCCTGGATGATTTGAGTCTTCATCAACACACTTTTGAGAAACCTTGCCAAGGAAATGTGGCAAGTCCAGGCAGAAAATTGGACAAGTAGGGACTTGTCTAGGCAGCCTCTAAGAATTGGCCACAATTGAACGGAAGAAAAAGAAAGTGGTGTTCAGTTAGTATAAGTACCGTGTTTCCCTGAAAATACAACCTACCCTAAAAACAAACCTTAGCCAGATTTTCACACCTGTGCTTAATATAAGCCCTATCCCCCCCAAAATAAGTCCTAATTAAGCCCTGCCCACCGTCTGGTTGTATGAGGTGGGGCGAGGTGCATGCGTAAAAATCAAGGTTAGAGCAGTCCCACACGCTCTGCACACACTTACTTTAGGATCGCCACAGCTAGGCCTCCCATGCCCTGACACCTGCTTCCCAACTTCTTCTGCGGCTACTTGCAGCCAGATGCCACGTGGTGCTCCCCACTGGTACTGCCTGCTCATGGCAGGATGCCCCATAGCTCTCATCATGCCAGGTGCCACTGCTGACTAGCAGGATGCCATGAGGCTTACACCAATGCCGCCATTTGCGGTAGGATGCAGTAAGACTCATCGCAACGGTGCTGCTGCTTGCATGCGCAATGGCACAATGTGCCACGCAGCCTCCTGCCACGAGTGGTGACACCGCTGCAATCAGCCACGAGTGCCCACAGAAGAAGTCAGGCAGCAGCGCAACAGGTATCGGAGTGTGGGAGGCCTGGCTGTGGTGATCCCAAGATAAGCAGGTAAGACATTCCCTGAAAATAAGATATGGTGCTTATTTTGGGGCCTAAAAGAAAATAAGATTGGGTCTTATTTTCAGAGAAACATGGGTAGTCCATGGCTTATGACCGTAATTGAGCCCAAGCAGGTCACAGTGTGATTTTACCACCTTTTTTTTGCAACAATTGTTAAGCAAACAGGCAATTGCTAAGAGAATCCATTTTCTAGAGTGGGCATTTTTTGCCAGAAAACAGAAATAAATGTTGGTTTCTGGAAAAAAAAAAAAAAGTCATAAATCACAGTCACATGAATGCGGAATGCTGCAAACTGCCATAAACATGTGGCAGCTGCTGAGCACCCAAAATGTGATCACGTGACTGCAGGATTATGTGGCTGGACTGTTGGAACTTTAAATTTGGAGTCATAAGTAGTACTGCTGGGATCCATCTTAACTTTGAATGGTCGCTAAGCAACCAGTCCTCAATCGAGGACTGCCAGTATTCTAAATAACCAGCCACCTGTGCAGGGGAGGTGTTTCAGACTCTGAAAGATGCTGCATACCTGTCAAAATACTATTTTTTTTACAAAGAAGGTAGAGCTTGGATGACAATGCCACACCCTCCTCTTTGCAGATTTTGAATCCTTATTCATCCCTGGATGCCGTCAACGGCGCCTTTTTCTTTCTTTCCCAGCCGAACTCTGGGATTCTGCTCTTTTACCTTCTACCTTGTGAAGAAAAGAAATTGCTTTCACAAAAATGGGCAGGGAGAGGGAGAAGAATTCATAATGCTAATGTATTAGCGAGAGAGAAGGAAAGGTCAAGTGTGATAGAATAATGGCAGCTTTAAGAGAGATGTGCTGCTTCTGTCTAGGTAACAGAATAACAGTTGGAAGGGACCTTGGAGGTCTTCTAGTCCAACCCCCTGTTGAGGCAGGAAACCCTACACCATTTCAGACAAATTGTTGTCCAATCTCTTCCTAAACACCTCCAGTGTTGAAGCATCTACAATTTCTGGAGGCAAGTCATTCCACTGATTTATTGTTCTCACTCTTAAGAAAATTTTTAGTTCTAGATTAGTTCTCACCCTTCATCTCACCCTGTACACACAGAGTGACAACTTCAGGTTGTTTCACCTATGGGCTAAAGATGAGATGAAGACAATATTGTGCTGCTAACGAGTTGCACGTAACGAGTTTGCTGCAATATCCAAGCATGTGATGAGGGACTGGTAATAGATCAGATGCTGCTGTCTAACTCATGTAGTGAGTCACACCCAGTATGAATTGTGAAGTAGACCATATCACAATGCATTTATCAACTGTAACCCAAAAGCAAATAGCACTGTCATTAATCCAAACTAGATTAGATAAATTATGAAGCAAGAACCAAGTTCATTTTTCACTTTAATTTTTTTAAATATGAAATAGGCAGCGTTCATTTGTGTGCAAATAGATACTTAATTTTAGAAATTGCTGTTTCACTCAAAATTGTTTAGTTATGGTTGTGGATACAACAAAAATATAAGCATAAAAGTGATTCTGTAGATTAATCATCTATATCACTTTCAATGAACATCTTCATAATTATTTTCTTTTTTCTGAAGTTATCTCTGTTCTGATTATATTTATGGAAATGTGATTTTATGTTTGTTGGATCTAATGATAAAAAAATCGAGTTTGTATTTTCTGTTTTTGAGTTTGTTTTTTCTTTTTCTGTTCTAATAATTCATTTTATTGTATTTTGCAAAAGTATTTGTCTGTAACAGATTAGAAATTAAGCAAAAAATTCTGGTCTTTATATAGTTTCAGAAGTGCTGCTCTAGCACATTGTTTCTGAATATATTAATGAGCAACAGTAGAACATAGCACAGCAGTTTTTCAATAATTTTCTTTTTTTGAGAAAGCAACTTACGTATAATAGAAGAAACACAAGAATCAATTAATTAAATCCTCTCTTAAATTAAATTATCTCTTTTCAATCCAGATATGACTTCTTACATTCATAGCCAAAAATCTTTTTTTTTTCTTCTGGCATCTAGATAGACAATAATATCTTTGTGTTACAAGAAAAAATGTTTTTTTACTCAAACTCATTAATTCATGTTTAATTAATTAATATTTGGACTGAAAAAGGACTGTTTCTTTCCTTCCTTCCTTCCTTTCCTTCCTTCCTTCCTTCCTTCCTTCCTTCCTTCCTTCCTTCCTGATTTAAAAAAACATTAAATGAATTAAGTGGATTTTGGAATTGAGTATATTGTAAACAAATCTGACAGAGTCAAAATAGTATTTGCCAGGAGATGGCAGCAAACTTACATGTTTCAGAAAGAATGGTGGTTTTTTTTAATGACCGTGGTTATAACTGAGCATTTTCTTTTTCTATTCACAATATATCTAAAAAATAGTGATCAGATTTGAATAAATGTATCCTTCGTTGGTAGTTTTTCAATGCTTTTTGTGAAAAGATTTGTTTTTTTATTTAGAACTATTTTCATATATTTAAATACCAATGATTCAATAAAAATATATTGGAATTTCCCAGAGTCCTTGCGATAATAAACCTGATAAAGTAACATCAGGAGGTTACTCACTTTCTTATTTAGTTTATTTAGTTTATTTATATATCAAATCTGGAGACAGTTCATCCCCCCTCACACACACAGTGACTCTGTGGGGTGTACAATTAAAATATAAAAACCAAATGAATAATTATATTGCAGTAAGAGCTTTCAAAGCGCTAATCAATCCCAAGGTTGCATACTCCTCTGCAAATAACAGAATAGGAAGGGACTTTGGAAGTTTTCTAGTCCAACCCCCTGCTCGAATAGGAAATGCTATTACAGTATTTCAGACAAATGGTTGTCCAATTTCTTCTTTAAAACTTCCAGTATTGGAACACCTACAACTTCTGAAGGCAAGTCAGTGATTAGTTAAACCACTGGTTAATTCTTCTAACTGTCAGAAAATTTTTCCTTAGTTCTAGCTTGGATCTGTCCTTGATTGGTTTCCACCCATTGCTTCTTGTCCTGCCTTCAAGTGCTTTGGGGAATGGGTTGATCTCCTCTTCTTTGTGGCAGCCCCTTAAATATTGGGACACTGCTATCGTATCATCCCTAGCCCTTCTTTTCATTAAACTAGACAATTCCTGCAACTGTTCTTTGTATGTTTTAGCCTCCAGTCCCATAATCATCTATGATGGTCTTCTCTGTACTCTTTCTAGAGCCTCAATATCTTTTTTATATTGTGGCGACCAAAACTGGATGCAATATTCCAAGCTGCCCAACTGTAGAGCCAGGTCTTCAGATATTTCCAGGAGTCCAGGAGAGAAAGAAGGGTTCTGTTCCTGGACCCTACCAGTCAATATTCTTTAACTGATGGAGTCCGTAAGAAACCCTCCCTGTCTGACTGGGTGGGACAGGCCAATGTACTGAGAAAAATGGTTCCATGCCATGTAGGGTTTTAAAGGTCATAAACAAAGATGGTATTCAGCAGGTTCTGACCAGTTCTGGAGAACCAGTAGCGGAAATTTTGAATAGTTCGGAGAACCGGCAAATATCACCTCTGACTGGCCCCATCCTCATCTATTCTCTGCCTCCTGAGTCCCAGGTGATCAGCTGCATCTTCGTTTGTTGCCCTGTACAGGAGAACGGAGTATGGAAAGAATGGGGATTTTGCAGTATATCCTTCCCCTACCACGCCTACCAAGCCATGCCCACAGAACTGGTAGTAAAAATAAATTGAATCTCACCACTGATCATAATCAACACCTTGAATTCAACCCAGAAGCAAACTGGCACCCAATGCAGCTCACCCAACAAAGGTGCTACATGCGCCAACCTTAGGGCACTCAAGATTGCTGACGCAGCTTAATTTTTGATACCACCTGAAGCTTCCAGATACTTTTAAAGGATAGCCCAATGTAGAGTGGTTTTCAACTGATACCATTTATTCTGTACCAATGTGTGTGCCTTAGAAATTATGGACAGTTATATTTTGACTATAAAAGATCACCTCAGCGAGCAAAAAGCGATTGTGTTGAGTGCATGGATGCTATTTATTTGACAGAAATGATTTCTGTTTATTAATTTCTGAGACACACACACAAGTATGCATTTGTGCCAGTTTCTAGGCACGGCAGTGATATTTACACTATCCACCCAGTGTGTGGCACCAGGGGAATAAAAAAATAGCCCAGTTTATCCAGGAGAAACCACAGCTCACAAGCACAGAAGGGGCAGCGTTTTGTATAGGTGAAATGTCCTAGGTCAAATCCTTGGGTACAGACTGGCACAAGTATGAGACTGTATCTGTTTCTCCTACTTGGGGATCTGGTTTGTTTGGTCTCATGTTAAATTTACTTAAAAATTGTGGTTGGAAAGATCGACTGGAATTAGAATGTTATGGAGTTCAGATTCTTCTTAAAACCAGCTGAAAAGAAGCCAGCCATGAAAATACAATCCAAAGTAATTATGGTGTGAAAAGTAGAATTTATTGTGCCAGAAAAAGGCCAAGAACTTGAAATGAGAGTATTGAAATTTAGAAAATGGAATAAAAGATCACAAAATCAGTATGGCCTATACAGTTTTGAAGAACTCCATCCCCCAAGGAATGGCAACTATTTCCATTGTTAAATTCAATGTATACATTCTAGAAAGAAAAAGAAAAAACTCTTCTAGCAAGGGAAGCCCATTTAAGCACATAAAAGCAAATTAATGTTTCCAATTGGCCTTTCCAGAATGTGGACATCATCAGGAAATTCAGAAATAGGACCTGATGGCAGATGGGCTTTTCAAACTCAACAATTAGTTGATACAATTACAAGATTTTTGGCATAAGGAAATTAGTTACTATATAGTAGTCTGAAAAATAGAGTGTATGTGTTCTAAAGGATTAGAATAGAATAGAATAGAATAGAATACCTTTATTGTCACTGCATTCAAAATACAATGAAATTTGGAAGCTACTCCTGCACAGTGCCCCAAACACCACATCACAATCACACTACAGAGTATTTAAAAAATTAAAATAATTAAAATAATAATAATAATTAAAAACCTAGTCTAAAACCTATCTAAAACATTTAGTAAGTTAAATAGTTTAAAAATGCCACTATGTATATAGGACTAAATCACCAATGCACTGTTTGATTCAAGACAATTATTGCCTTGGAAAAGAAACTGTTTCTCAGTCTATTAGTCCTCATTTTAAGACACCTATAACATCTCCCTGATTGTAACAATTCAAAATATGAATGACCAGGATGAGAACGGTCTGTGGAGATTTTTTGTGCTCTAGAGAGGAGTCTGGTCTTCGCAATCTCTTCCAAAGAAGAAAGAGAGCAACTGATGATTCTAATTCTCTGGAGCATCTTCTTATCCACTACAGAGCATCTAGCATACCAGACCATTACACAGTATGCCAAAATGCTCTCGATGGTGATAAAACGGTAAAAAGTAACCAGCAACTTCTCACCCAGACTATTCTTTTTCAGCAGCCTCAGAAAGTACAGGTGCTGTTGGGCCTTCTTTGCAATGGCCATAGTGTGGACCAACCAAGTAAGGTTGTCGGAAATATGAGTTCCTAGAAATTTAAAAACTATGAACTCTTTCATTAGATTAGGAATCACTGTAGAAATTTTGTTCTTAGATTAAGCACAGTTTTCTTAACTGCAGTGAAAAAGAAAAGAGAAATGAAGCTTAAAAGCCTGGGGTATAATGTGGTATATTGGATCTAAAGAACCATGATGGCGCAGTTAAGAGCTATAGTGGTGCAGTGGTCAAAATTCAGTATTGCAGGCTAATTCTGCTGATTGCCAGTTTCTGGCAGTTTGATTCTCACCAGCTGAAGGTTGACTCAGCCTTCCATCCTTCCGAGGTAAAATGAGGACCCAGATTGTTGGGGGCAATATGCTGATACTCTAAACTGCTTAGAGAGGACTGAAAAGGACTTGAAGCGGCATATAAGTCAATGTGCTATTGCTATTGCTAGGGTATCTGCCCTATGGACCTGTGGACTTCAGCTGTCAAAATTCCCCAGCCAGCATGACTTTTCCCTACAAGAGCAACCCCAGAAGACAGAAAAAAATGACTGATCTAAGGTCAACAGAGAGATGTTGTCTCCTCTTTTCCCTAATCTTTTGGGAAAGATTGGGAGCGGGATGGCTCAGCAGTTAAAGACGTTGAGCTTATCTGCCTGGGTTCGAGACCTGAGTGCTGCAAGACAGGGTGAACTCCCGTTACTTGCCCCAGCTCTTGCCCACCTAGCAGTTCTAAAACATACAAATGCGAGTAGATAAATAGGTACCACTTCAATGGGAAGGTAACTGCATTCTGTACCCCTTTAGCTTTT
The DNA here is from genome assembly GCA_023653725.1 of Bungarus multicinctus. Lineage (NCBI taxonomy): Eukaryota > Metazoa > Chordata > Lepidosauria > Squamata > Elapidae > Bungarus > Bungarus multicinctus. Next base: position 259,066,728 of record CM042834.1, read on the forward strand.
AGTCATGCTAGCCATATGATCACTGAAGTGTCTTTGGACAATGCTGGCTCCCTCGGCTAAGAAACAGACAAGTACTGCCACTTAAGAGTCAGACATGATTGTACAGGGGAAGCTTTTACCTTTACCTGGGATAGATTAAAATTTCTGCATATGCCATGCCTCATTTCTAGCTTCGAATTCTTTTACCATCCTAGAACATATGGCTCAACCTAGATCCCAAACACACAAATTCACAGGCCATGTCATTTTGTTATGACTGTCCTCTACATAAATGCTATTATAGAAAAGAACAACAACTGGTTGAAGAAGGGAGAAGGAACGCAGTGTCCATCTTTGCCTGCTGCATTAGATTAGAGGAGGAGAGGAGAGATGATTAAGACCAAACTATATATTACACTACACACCAATGCGTGCCATGGATTTATGTTCTAAATGAAAAGCAGCCTTAGAGGAATGCAGCTTTAAGTATATGTGTGTGTTTAGGGACGGATTCAATTCTTTCTCTCACGAACTGTTCTGCTGCTCACAATAGCCTGTGAATCGTTTTCCCTTTTAGAGGATGCCAGAAGAGCATTCACAAGCAAGTTTCAGCATCTGGAACCCCCAAAGATAAAAAATAGCTGGAAGGAAAAATCACAGTGAAAAAATAGATGCATAAATTCCACAGGCTGCTGACCAGATCTTTGTTTGTTTGTTTTTTGCTTATTTATTTAAATAAAAAAGGCCCACTGAGGCTTCATTGTACACATTTGTGCCACATATAGTTTGACTCCTTCTGTACATCCCTTGTTCTTCTTTAGCTGACCCCATTCCAAGCTTCTAAGAATGGTTGAGGAATTCTGTCTTCTGCCTCCCACACTGGTGGCAGGGTGTCTTCTTATCTTCCTTCCCTTTGGCTGAACCAGCTTCTGGGCAGGTCACTTATCAACATCCTTCCCTCCTCCAAGCGTTTCAGCTTCCATCTTAACCAGGACCAGAGACACTGAACTGCAGTCTCAGATAGGATGATGAGACCAGGAACTCTGATAAGACTTTGTCCTGATACCTGCCTTTGGTGGGCTGTCATTTCCTGATTTGTAGGAAATCTTTAATACAAAACTGTATAGTGTTAGGCATCCAGAAATTATCCATGGCAATCAGTCACTCCGAGACAATATAATCTCCAACTGATTTATTAGGAACAGCCCTGGTACTTCTAAGGCATTTCCAAAAGTGAAAGTCATTTTCTTGTGTTACACAAAATCCACCTTCTCTCCTCCCACTTCTACATTTCATTAATCACGAGAACCAATTAACTGCAGCTGGAATTTCTTAATGCGACATATGGAATAACCTTGAACTTTCCAACTCTTCCTCCCCTCCCCCCCTTTTCAAAATTGGTAGCTGAATCTCAGAGCTGACATATAGTGGCATTCTGGGGAATGAAATAGCAGCTTTCCAGGAAAGGACTCAATGCTGCCATGTTCATAGGTAAACTAAATAGAAATCTACAAATACACCAATGGTCACAACAGGCTAATTTTGATGCCTCCCTCAAAACTTGCACAACCCAACACCTCAACTGCCCGCTGCACAGATTGGAATCCACCTATGAAATCTCTGAGATCCTTCCAAATACATCGTTCACAACCGATGAAAACTTCTGGTGTTCTTGGGTTCCAAAACCTAAATTGGCAATTAAAGCCATGCCAGAATACTTTGAATTAATCATCTATCATGGTCACCAACTTCACAGGATTATTCTGAAGATCGAAGAGGATAAGATGGCCACCTAGCCATTTTAATTACTCTTGAAATAGAACAGAGTAAGAATTCTGTAGATCTAGTTGAGCTTCTGTCAACATGAGTTGTTCCAGTTATAAGTCATAAAGTTCCCTACTGCGTAAGAACTGCCACAGTGTTTTTATAAGATGATTGATCATATATAGTATTCTCCTTTATCCCCTTCCATTTTAAAGTAGTGCCTTGTCTGTGCATTTTTGTTGTAATCTGTTTTTCTGAGTAAAAACTCTTTTCCCCAGCCCCACCACTGGAAAAAAAAAAAAAACTCAGCATTTTAAATTAACAAAGGAGCAATAAAAATAAAGGGAAGAAAATATTTCTTTATTGGAAAACATCTGTTTGTCTTTAATGTGATTATAAAAATTTGCAAGGCATCACTAATCAATGCCTTTTGCATTTACAGTTCCACTTTATTTTCCATCCATCTATAAGGACTTCGGGAATTCTGCTGCAAATACCACAACTGTGTTTGTAGATGAGGTTTGTTTTCACTCTGAACTAAATTTCAGCAAGAATTAGAAAACCAAATTAAAGAAAAACATCTACAGAATGGCACATCTGTTGAGGCTGCCTGAGGACATTTGCATGATAAATGTTTACATGTTTTTAGACATGGGAATTCTGCAGCGAAGCTGGATGTCTAACTCTACGTGCCAGTACCCAGCGTGTTTTCTCAGCTCATGGCTGTTAGATTGTTGTCTTCAAACTCTGGATAAAGCAAAAATTCAATCTTGTTTGTTCAAGTGGGGCACAGAATGCATCTCAACAGTAGAACCACTTTAAGCATTTCTTATGTGGTCACTCGTACTGAGAATATTACCGTGAGGCAAACCATACAATTTCAAATTTTGTTTGGCTGGGTTTCACCTAAAATTCACATCATGAGACCTATAAAATGACTAAAAGACAAGGAACAAGCCATCTGTTTACATGTTCCTTCTTGAATCAGCAGCAATTTGATCCACCTTTGTTCCATTCTTATTTTCATTTATGTAAATATTTTTAATATCTTTTTATATCACAAAAGTTAAACATTAAAGTACAAACTAGCATAAAAGGGAAAAGGAGAAGGAAATAACAAAACAAATTTAAAGGGACCAAAAAATAATAATCAACAAACAAATTTATAACATTATAAAGTTGAGCTCCAACTTTCTTTCGGTCCAGAGATAATGACAATTCAACAACCACTCCCTAAGCAAATAATGGCAATATCTTAAAATACTAATAATCAACTTTCTAAAATGCCACAATGTCATGGAATCATCAAAGCTGTGCTTCTTAAAATCAATGAAGAAAGAAGCCCTATGTTAGTAAGCCTTCTATTTGGTTGTCTTGGAAAGTTTTCACTGTTTACTATGGTATAATGGGAATTGCAGTATCATGACATGCAGGATCAAATTCCCATGTTAGATGATAGCAATACATGTTATTCATGTTAGATTGTAGTCACCATAGTATACCATGTATAAGAGATGAAATTCTTCAGATTCTAGATAGTGTTTTCCTGCTATTCTGCTCTTTTAATCTGTCCCAGGCCTAACGTTGATTGCCCAACTCATTTAATGGTTGTAACCATTCATTTCATAGCCACTTAAATCCTAAAATCCTCTGGTGCTTAGCCAAATCTCGGCGAGACCTGATCCAGAAAAATCCCAGAATTTTCTACAGAGACTAGATGCCTGGGAATTCAATCATTAGATAATGTGATCCCCAGAAGGCTTTCTATTAAAGGCTGTTAATGCAATTTTTTTAAAAAATCACATCCCTTTTATCTCAGCGTTCCTTACATTTCTTACTGTCTGTCTTTGAGACGAGCATTGATTTTCATTTTCATTCCTAGTGTAACCAGAGGCATTTGCAAGGGTGGTGGAATAAGGAATTGTAATGTGCATTGTGGCAGAAGCCTCCACTCTTTTTATATATACATTGTGTGATGTAACACACCTGTACGTAAGACTAAAGTCTAAGAAGATAATAGCAATAACAATTAGACTTATATACTGCTTCACAGTGTTCTACAGACCTCTCTAAGCAATTTATACTGCCAGCATATTTCTCCCAATCTGGGTCCTCATTTTATTGACCTTGGAGGGATGAAAGGCTGAGTCAACTTTGAGCCGGTCAGGATCAAACTGCTGGCAGTCGGCAAATTCAATCTGCAATACTGCATTCTAACCACTGTGCCACCATGGCTCATCAGTGATAACCATGTGATTACTGACCAACAAACCAGGTGGGTTGTAAATGTTAAGATGTCTGGGTGTATGGGTATGAGTAAAGGTATGGATGTATGGGTATATATGTGTCTACACTTGCGTATAGGCCCTCAAGTCAGTGTTAACTCTAGTAATTTCCTAGATAAATCCCTGCAGTTATCTTGGCAAGATTTCAGAAGTGGTTTGCCATCGTTTGCTTTCTAGGGATGAGAGAGAGTGACTGGCCCAAACTTGCTTTCATGCTAAAGGCAGCACTAGAATTCCATGGTCTTTGTCATAGCATTATATTTGCTGTTGATTGATTGATTGATTGACTGATTGATCTGGGTGCTACCTAATTTTCAAATAACTCTGATATGGTTTCAGAAATATTAGCATGATATACCTGTTTTGACGCTGAGAAAAAACTTGGGTTTTGCAGGCCACTCTAATTGTAATGTGAGTTAATTCTTTAGAGTTGACTTCTAAAAATTTTTGGAAGGTTTACCAGTTCAGTATTAATAAATGGAGTCAGATGAAGCAGGAAAAAAAGAAAAGAAAGGCAAAAGCACTGTAATTAATTAAGTGAGCTGGAACATATTTCTTTTCTCATCACAAACTATTCATCACAGAGAAAGTAAATTTCTGTTTAGGTTTTCAGTATACATTTATAAATCTGATTGTCTCTGGGGCCTGTTTTCTTCATTCAGGGACACAAGAATACATTCAATTGTTGCGAATATTTTTTACTAAGGTGGACTATAACAGAGAATCAATCACGGATCAGCAGTGTGAATAACAGAATAACAAAGAGAATGTGGAAGCTGCTGAGAATGGCGTGGCCCACTTGCCAGTGCCAACATTCTGCAGCGAAATCACTTGCTGGGGAACAAGAGTTACACTAATATTGAAGAACTGGTGGAATAGAATCATCATAGAATGGGTGCAAAAGGAGGAACAAAATGAAATGGGAATATTTTTAAAATTATTTTAAATATTGACTTTTGACTTATTCCCACAGCAAGTTGTCTTGCAGTAAGCTGGCCACAGTGAGTTGTCCCATGACAACTATGGTGAGTTGGCCATGGCAAGTTGTCTCATTCCAGCTCAGAACAGAGTAAAAATAATTATCTCACGAAGTGTCACAGAAATGTATGGCGTTATACTAACAGGTTGCATAACTGATGTTTGGGGAGAAATGTTAAAATATGTTTTGCTATAAAGGAGGCGTCTCCTTCAAATGTTCCTGGTTACTGTGCTAAAAATTTTTTACACCATATGTAGCATATTGCTTCTTAGTGCAAACTACACACTCACGCACACAAACACACACACACAAACTTGTATATCCATCTATCCATATAGACAGTCCTCAACCATTATTTAGTGACCATTCAAAGTGACCACAGCTAGTATTTCAGACAGCTGCAGCATGCCAAGGACACATGATCACCATTTGTGACCTTCCCAGCCAACCTCTGACAAGCAAAGTGAATGGGGGAAGCTGGATTTGCTTAACAACTGTGTGATTCACTTTCACAACTGCAGTAATTTGCTGAACAACTATGGCAAAAAGGATGTAAACCTGGGTGTGACTCATTTAACAACAGCCTTAGAAATTCTGGCCCCAATCCATGGGCCTAAGTCAGGAGTGTCAAACTCAAGGCCCGGGGGGTGGATCTGGCCCATGGGGTGCTTAGATCTGGCTCGTGTGGGCCCTGGAAACCGTGAAGGACCAGCCCGCGGTGCCTCTGCCGGTGAAAATGGAGCTTGCGAGGGCAACAGGCAGCCTTCCCAAGCTTTGTTTTCACTGGCAGAGGGTTGCAGGAGGCCGTCGCAGGTGAAAACGGAGCTTGGGAGCCCATTTTCGCTGGCAGAGCACCTGGGCCATCACAGGCGCCCCCAACACGAGTGATGTTGAGCTTGCCACGCCCACCCCGTGCCCTGAAGTGAAAAACAACTTGGATGTGGCCCTCAATGAAATCGAGTTTGACACCCCTGTCCCTAAATCAAAAGGCTACTCGTACTTCGATCTTTCGTAGTTTCACATTTCATTTCCAGAAGAATTTTTATTTCAAAATAAAATCCCCCTTCCTATTTTGATTATGGCTGTTTTGCTTTGGAAAATATATGTGTTCCTGAATAGTGGGAAATACACTTAGGTATGTATCTCTTCTGTAAAAAAGAGGGAATAACAGTTGCTCTTCCTCTTGGCCTTCACTTTCCTTGGCCTGTAGGTGGAGCTCTTTTTCAGCAAATTCTTAACTTCCTTTGACGTGGAAAGTAAATTTAACATCCCTTGTCATCTGAAAGAATGCTATACATTCCAGGAATAAAAGGACTGGACCTCATCACTTTGAAGCCAATGTCTGCATTCCTCTGTTTTAAAACATCTGGACGACGTTCAATGAGCACTAGAGTAAATGTAGAGTATGTATAAAATCAGGATGCTGGTGATGTATGTATAAAATTATAGATGTGGTAGTTAAGGCATCAGGCTACAAAGTGGGAGAGTGGGAGTTCTAGTCCTTCCTTGGGCACAAAGCCAGATGGGTAGACTTGGGCCAATCTTTCTCTTTCTCTGTCCAAGAAAGGAGGTGATCAATTCAAGGTGGGGAACATATTGATCAGTGGTGGGATTCAATTTTTTTTTTACCACCGGTTCTGTGGGCGTGGCTTGGTGGGAGTGGCAGGGGAAGAATACTGTAAAATCCCCAGTCAGAGGTGGGATTTGCCAGTTCTCCGAACTACACAAAATTTCCACTACCGGTTCTCCACAAGTGGTCAGAACCTGCTGAATAGCACCTCTAATATAGATACTCCTGCCTTCTTCCCCACCCCCACCAACAACCCTGTGAGTTGGTTTGGGATGAGTAAAAATGAACTGGCCCAAAGCCAGTCAGCCGGCTTTCATGCCTAAAGCGAGACTAGAACTCATACCCTCTTGTGTCCTAGGCCAGTCACTGCAACAAACTGGCTCTCTAATGCTTTCACACTCTGATTGATTGGTGGATGGACTGACTGATCAGATGCATACACTACCCAGCTCTCTATCTAAATACAGGGGTGGGATTCTGCTGGTTCGGGCGAACCCCTAGCTCCGAAGATCAGCAGGGAGCGAACTGGTTTGCTCTGACGATCATGTAGGCCCGCCCGCCTGCTCGTGCACTGTACTGACGTTTATCGTCCCAGCTGATCAGCGCGGAAAAGCAGATTGCCGCTCCTCAGCTGTATTACTCCCACAAAGTAACATAGCAGGTAAGGATTTTTGCATTGCTGTTCATGCACGCGCAGCGAAAAGCGTGATCACCGAACCGGTTGTTATACCCTGCAGCATCCCACCCCTGTCTAAACATATGTGAAAGCTGTTAAGTGTAGGAGATTGAACAAAAGAAGATGACGTATATGGATTTAATTTGCATCTTCTGCCTTGGAATTCAAGATGCTGTGCACACATCACTTTGGTCCCTACATTTTTGTGGTAACATTTTGCGTTGTAAATTGCACTGCAGAATTTTAACAAATGCATATTTTGGCATGCAGATTTTTGGTTAAATGCATATTTTGGATGCAGATTTTGGTTAAATGCATATTTTGGATGCAGATTTTTGGTTAAAGTTAAGGTTGGATATCCAAGAAGACTGACATCAGCAAATGTTTAGAAAAATTCAGATTAGACAAATTCTCATTAGGGTGCCCATGCTGTCTCATCCTGTGGCTGAATTTCTCATCCATTCCAAGTATAAATAACATTCGATAATTTCTCATAAAATAGCCACTGAATAGATTCTGAGATGCTTGATGTAAGTGAGCTTGCCATATTGGGTTCATTGCTGATGACAAAAGAGGCCCATTTAATCAAATTAACACAAAAATGGAAAATATGGGTTATCCTTGACTTACAAGCATTCATTTAGCATCTGAATCTGCAACAGCATGGGGAAAAAGTTACTTTTAACCAGTATTCTCCCTTAATAACAGTTTCAACATTCCCACAGCTAAAGGAAAAGGTTCCCCTTGCTCATATGTGCCAGTCGTTTCCAGCTCTAGGGGGTGGTGCTCATCTCCGTTACAAAGCCATAGAGCCAGCGCTGTCCGAAGACGTATGTGTGGTCATGTGGCTGGCATGACTAAAGGTGCACGGAACGCTGTTACCTTCCCACTAAAGTGGTCCCTATTTTTCTACTTGCATTTTACATGCTTTCGAACTGCTAGGTTGGCAGAAGCTGGGACAAGTAGCGGGAGCTCACTCTGTTACGTAGTGCTAGGGATTCGAACCGCCGAACTGCCGACCTTTCTGATCGATGAGCTCAGCGTCTTAGCCACTAAGCCACTGCGTCCCACAGCTACAGGATCAAAATTTGGACGACACTTGGCAACCAGCATCTATTTCCAACCGTTGCCATGTCCCAGGGTTAATGATTGTCATTGGAGACCTTCCCAGCCAGTTCCCAACAAGCATAATCAATGAGAAAAGCAAGACTTACTAAATGACCTTGTAATTCATTGAACAACTGCAGTGATTTGCTTAACAACTGTGAGAAAAGATATGAAAAATTAGACGTGACTCCCTTATCAATAGCCTTCCTTAGATTAGGAACTGAAATTCTAGTTCCAATTGTAGCCATAACTGTGGCTGGTGGTATTAACACTCAGTTTGATACAGCGTTTAACACCAAATGCAGCAATTCCTAGAATGTTGATGGAGTGAGCAGTGTACAAATGAAATAAAGAAGTTAAATAAATAAGTCACATATCCACAAGTGAAGACTTGCATACTTGAGGCTTCAATCTTTTGAATTGTCTTCATTGTTATTAATAGAGTAAAAGAGAGAATGCAAATTAACATCTGGGGACAATTTGCATTACAAACAAAAGCAAGAATGCATTCCAGACAAATTGCTCCCACTCGCCTTTGATAATTAAGAGAAAGCTAATACAGTTATATTTCCCTTTGCCTTGGAATATTTCAGAGTTATGTGAAAAATGAAAAACAAAACCTGAAACAAAACAGCCATATAGACACATCTAAATAAAATTATTTTAAGTAGCCTAAACAAGCAGTCTGGCCCTAGTTATCTAAAATCTGTCTGAAGTTTCATAGGTATATGAGATAACACCAGAATGAATTTGATAGGTAATGTTTTCCCCTTGATATACATTCAAGGGTATGTGCCAAGAAAATCAAGATGGCAGCTTTGATCATGTGATTGAAGGCTCCTCTACTTTTTCATATGTTTTTTTCTCTCTACTAAAATAATAAGGCAATTTACATTCTGGTTTCTTTCCTTCCATAAGTAGCATTCACAAGTCCTTGTTCCTATGTATTCGCAATACTGTAAGGATATTACTGTATTAACTGTTTTTTTTTTAAATAACTTTTCGTGTTACTGAAAAATTTGACTGTTTTGATACATAAGGGATAGGAAAAAAATTGTCAGATATAGTTTCCTTCCTGTTCTCTTTTTGTTCATTTCATCCCATTTTGAATGTTTTCTAAAAGTTCTTGAAGAAGGTGGCTATCTTTGTAACATGCCTGTTTTGGTGCATGGTCCTAACCTGCACATTTTTGCAAACACTTTTCCATAATTCACATCGAAGAAACCAGTTTAGTAAATTGTTCCTGGGATTTTTGGCCATTTTTGCCACAGATGTTAACTGAATCATTGCAGTGGTTAAATGAAACATGATGTTGTTAAGTGAATACAGCTTCCCCTTTCCATTGACTTTGCTTGCTGGAAGCTTGCTGGGAAGCTATGCATAAGGCACTTTTTTCAGTACCAATATTACTTCGAATAGTTGCTGAACAACTGGTTGTAAGTCAAGACTGCCTGTACATCTATGATTGCTTGATGTATTTAACATGAAAGGATGAATTAAATTGAACTTCAGTACTGCATACTTTAACTGGTCTTTAGGGAAATAGGGCAAATTTTTAACATTAGATAGCAGCTTCATTCCCATCCCAGTTAAACTGAAGTTTTTTTCAGAGCATGTACTACATGCTGCTTTAATCAAAGAAAGTAACAGGAAGGATTTCACATTGAAAAGCTTGTCACAAAGATCTAGAGTGATCATTGCTGGCCAAGTTACAGACTAACATTTCACTGATTCATACGATCAACTATCTACTAATTCATTCATGCTGAAGTGGCCTTAACTGCTCTGAATAAGCTCAAGTAATAACATTTTAATGTGATGTTTAGACTGTCAAATATGCGTTCATATGGAAGTAGAAACATTAGTTTTAATTTACACTGAAACACCGTCATTCTTTCAAGTCCACTTTGAAGTGAAGATTTATTTCCAAATAATTAGATCAAGTTGCCCAAGAAATTTGTGTTTAGTTTTATAATTCTGTGTTTTGAGGTTGAGAAAACTCTGCTATGATTCACAATATCTGGTTATGAAAACCAAATGTATAACTGAATCCTAGCAAATGAATGAAGAGGCTATCTTGAAGTGGGAAAACAGCGCCCTTTCCCAATAATTGTTTTTCTATTCAAAACTGCCCTTTCAAACTGCTTTTCTCACAAGATTCCCAACAGTATGTATTATTGATCTGGTCATTCAATTGTAATTTTCAGCTGGGCATAAGATGACAAGAAGCATTCATATTTCTAAACCATCACTTGATATTTGAAACTCTAGCACAGGGGTGTCAAATCGGCAGCCCGTGGGCCGGATGCATCACACGTAGGCCACGTCCATCCCAGCTCCTTGAAGGAGGAAAATGTTGCAAAATACCACATGATAGCAACATGATGCCACAAGTTTGACACCCGTGCTCTAGTAGAATTCCACTAGAATTCATACATCACATTCACTTGTAACATGGTTTTCTAGGTTATACCCTATTCAATAAATGCTGAACGAACTGCTGTTTATTGAATATCTACATTTGGTTTGGTAAATATAGACCCTCAAAATGCATCCCCAAAATATGGTCACATTATTTATGATTATATTTATTTACAGTTAGTCCTTGACTTTGGTTCAGAAGAAGCTTCTTGGATGAGAAGTGAAACGTCTTCAAGGAAAAAACAAGAATGTCCAGTTGTCCTTTGAAAAAACACTCTTGGGACTAAGCTGGTCTTAATGCTTCAGCCAAGTTATAGGACTATATGATCCTATTTTTGAAATGTTCACATTTTCATTTGCAGAGCATTATCTCTTACAGAACATTGTCAGGCACAAATGTTTGGAAATTCTCTGAGCGGCACGCCCAATAGACAGACCGCCCCTCCAGTACAATCCTAGATTACTTTATTCAGTTTCAGTGAACTTAATCACAACTAAATCTGTAGTCTACTGTGATCACAAAGTGAAACAAATTGTTCGGAATTAAGGCTGTGCAAATCTTGGAAAGTTGTTCCACTTTGAGGAAAGCTTGAACACCTCATCCTTTTTCCAAAAGGCAACTGGACTTTCTTGGTTTTTTTCCTTTCAAAATGGTTAGTTTCTCATCCAAGAAGCTTCTTCAGTTCTGAATGAGAAGTGAAACATTTTCAAAGAAAAATCCAGGAACGTCCAGGTGCCTTTGGGAAAGAAAAAAACAGCATCTTTGGGGTGTTCCACTGAGAATAGGCCCCTTCTAAGATTGAACCAAAATATGGGTACTACTTTGCTTTGCTCTGCTTCTCAGCCCTTCTTCAACACAGCTTCTTTGGCCGTAGTTACCGAACTTTGATGAACAAGCATGGTGGGAGGTTCCATCTGTCTTTTCCAGTCCTATAATTTTTTGATTTACTTTCTCCCATGCTGTCTCCAAGGAGATGCGTCTTGAGTTTAGCAAGTACGATGGAAAGTACTCTTGATTCCCAGGAGAGAGGGGCTTCATTCCAATCCAGAGGACCAAGAGACAGTGAAGTTTAGATTGATTGGTTGAGAGAAAAAGAGTTAAGGTAGCCTCTTTTTAGCAATTCTCAGAATATATCTTTGAAGATGGAAGTAGTTGCTTTAGTTTTGTAAGATTTCTCTATCGTTGAGGAACAATAAAGTAATTCTACATGTCTTGGTTTTTGGGGCCTGAACAGCAAGAGATTAAAAAGAGACAAGAAATCCCAATGCAACATGAATGGTTTCGTTGGTGCAAACTGTGAGATCTCTTTGCTTGACATCTCTTCAACACAAATCCCTTCATTAACACAACCTGGGCATGCCTTGTAAGTCTACTCTGAAGTCTGTCCATCTTCTCCATTGATTTGCATCAGGGTTGGATACAGATATAATGTATTAATATATAACTGATGATGCAGTTCCATGTGGAATCTATTGAACAAGGGTTCAAAATGTGGAATAGCCATATTCCAAATGTGGAATAGCCCATCTGATTCTTTGCACCTTTATCTGAAGCTTATAATATCATGGGAATTCCATTTCATGTTGTTTTGAATGTTTTATGATTGGCTTGTTCTTTTTTTTAAACACCACCACCCAGCTATAAAAACTTAGAAAAGCACATTAGCCAATAAAACACTAGGCAAAAGATTTATTTCTACTTCCATTAACTGGAACTAGTTAAGGCAGAAGACAGATGAGAAAGAATAAAAGCACATGTTCAAAGACAATGTCATCTAAAATAAAGACTGTTTCCTGCTAGAGTATGAGTTTATTGCTGCATTTAAAAATCTGCTATATGAAGTTGTATTCATGGATTATAATTTAATATATTCATCAATTGTTTTGTGTGGATTTCACTTTCTGTCTGAATTACTTTTTATGGTTCTACAGTACTTAATTAGTTTGGCACATAACTGCTCAAAAACTTCTCTCTTAAAACCCACATTGATATGGATTAGGGCTGCTGTTCCAAGATGTATCATGGAAACAAAGGCTATTAATGTATTTTGCATGTAGTTTGAATGATACTTTTGTTTCCTGCTTCTATTTTCTTGCTTTGTCCTTAACAAATATAATGTACAACATTTGTTACACATCTGTGCTTATAGATTTTAGGTTGTGCATGATACGGTGTGATTTATTTATTTAATTATATTTTTAAAAGTGAGCGTAGTGAAGATTTTCACCCAGTGTAGATCACAAAGCATATTTCTGTAGTGTCCATAAATCCAAGTCCATGCACTGTGATTCTTTACAATAAGTTATTTCATTTTTCAAGGTTTTTGTAGTCCTCTAAGATGGAAGGACTCTTAGAAGCAGTGCTAGTCTAGTCCCTTGATTTATGAACCACAATTGAGATCAGAATTTCTATTAAGCAAGGTGTTAAGTGAGTTGGCCTGATTTTACTATCTTTTTTGCTAAGTACGCAAACCACTGCAGTTTGCTAAGTGAATCACGTGGTTGTTAAGTGAATCTGGCTTCCCCCATTGACTTTCCTTGTCGGCTGGGAAGGTTGCAAGTGGCAACCCCAGGATGCTGCAATACAAGCGCCTGAATTTTGATCAAGAGATAGTGGGAATGTTGCAACTGCCATAACTTACTTTTTTCAGTGATGTAACTTTGAAACAGTCTCTAAACGAATGGTTGTAAATGGAAGACTACCTGGTATCGGAAAGTATCTCAAAAGGCCATTCTGACTGGTGCAGAAAATTTCAGACCCAACCTCTGAAGACTTCCAAAAACGGGAAATATATCTTTTTATAAGGCAAGATGTTCCCCTTAGACTAACTTTATTGTTACTTTGAATGTACACTAATTGGCATATATTAAAATGAAATTTTGTTGCATACAGTTCTCAAAGAGTCTACACCTCCAGTCTACACTACATAACCATGACAGAATAAATGCAAAATTATGCATTTTATATGACACAGAGAAACAACAGTCTAGTTTGGATGTATACGCATACATGCCAGAAAAACGAATCTTGCGAGTTTACCAGATGAATGGCATAAGGAACAAAGCTTTACAGAATCTGGTAGTCCTACTAGAAATATACTTCGAAACTGGTTGACAGCTCTCTCACTACTGCCTTACAATATTTGATTGCTACAATCAAAGCCTTGTTGTCTTTCTCAACCTGTCTTAACCATATAGGAAGTGTCTTATTCTTTGAACTCTACTTCCTTTCTGCAATTTTGCTCTAAGAGTCTATTCCACTGATGGAATGGGTAGATTTTTATATTCCTTGTCTGTTTTTTATCCCAAGCTATTTATCAAGTTTCTCCCTCAAATGTTTTAACGCTTTAATCCCCCACAGCGCTTTGATTCTGCACGATGCAAAAGCAGATTCTCTATGGAGAGATTCCTCGTCGCTCGCAGGGATCCGACTCCACGTTTGGCCCTAGGCCCAGCACCTTGCCTTGTTTCCCAGGCAGGACGCTCAGAATTAGAAGAGAATAGAATAGAACTGGAAGGGACCTTGGAGGTCTTCTAGTCCAGACCCCTGCTCAAGCAGGATCGCAGCCTGGATTTGGACTCCTCACCCCACTCCACGGGAGAATGAAGAGCGCCAAGCAGGGCCGCGCAATGCCTGGCCATCGGAGTTCGGCGCCTGGATTCCCCGTCTCCCCTCCCTCAGAACAAAAGCGGCGGAAAAACCAGAGGGCAAAAAGGCGGGGAGGAGCCAAGGGCGGGCGCGGTCAGCCAAGCCAAGGGACGTTTGGGAGTGGCTCCTCCCCAGCCGCCCTCCCCCGAAGCGCAAACCCGGCCTCGTCGCGCCGCGTGTGTGGCGACCGGGCGCGCGGGCTGCAGCCGCAGTATTTAAACAGAGGCTATGAGGCCGGGAGCAGCAAGGACGGTCGACCCAGCTCGCTCGGGAGGCAGAGAGATTGGGGAGGCGGGTGGGGACGGCGGCGAAGGGGAGGAGGAAGAAGAAGTGGGCGAAGAAGAGGAGGATGCCGGCGCCTCCGTTGGTTCTGTTACCCCTACGGTTACATGGAGGACAGGGCGCGGGAAAGTTGTAGTGGGGCTGCAGACTGTCCCTTCCCAAAGGCGCGAAGCAAATCCATCCCCTGTTCCTGACTAGCACCAAGAGGCGAGAGGGAGCAGGCGCTCCTTCCGAGCCAGGAGCCCTCCAAACTTTTCCGCCTCGCTCGCTCGTTCCCCGGCGTTCTGAAGCGACCGTTGCGCTTGGCGCACCTCAGGCTCTCGGCCGCTTAATTAAAAAGAAAGAAGGAAAAGAGAAATTAACGCCCGCTCCGCCTTGCCACCATGCCTTCCTTTCTCTTCCTCAGCTGCTGCTTCTGCAGCCTGGCAGCTTGGCTGCTCTTGGCCACCCCCACCCCCAGCAGCGGCGCTCCGGGCGCGGAGAAGGAGGCGGCGGCCGAGGAAGAGACCGCGCTCCGGGTGCTGGTGCTGCTGCCCAAGGACGACGCGTACCTGTTCTCGCTGGCGCGAGTCAAGCCGGCCATCGAGTACGCGGTGCGGAGCCTGGAAGCGAACGGCTCCCTCCTGCCGGCGGGCTACAAGTTCCGCCTTTTCTACAGCGACTCGGATTGCGGCAACCGGGCGCTCTTCAGCCTAGTGGATATGATCGCCTTGAAGCGGGAGTGGCCCGACCTCCTGCTGGGGCCGGTGTGCGACTACGCCGCCGCGCCGGTAGCCCGGCTGGCTTCGCATTGGAACCTGCCCATGATCTCGGCCGGCGCGCTGGCCGCGGGCTTCAGCCCCAAAACGGGCGAGTACTCGCACCTAACCCGGGTGTCTCCGGGCTACGCCAAGATGGGCGAGATGTTCCTGGCGCTCTTCCGCCACCACAAGTGGAGCCGCGTCCTGCTGGTTTACCATGACGACAAGGAGCAGCGCAGCTGTTTTTTCGCCGCCGAGGGGGTCCACCTGGTCTTCCGCGAGGCCGGCTTGCATCCGGACGACTTCGCCTTCGAAGAGAGCGGCAAGTACGCGGACGACGTGGTGCGCGCCATCCAGGGCGGCGAGAGAGGTGAGGGCGCGCGGGTTGAGGGGCGCGCGCGCGCGTGTGTGTGTGTGTGTGTGTGTGTGTGTCCAGCTGGATCGCTCGCAGAGCTTTACGCCCCGTGTCCGGTTTCTTAGTGGGGTTTCTGGGCTGCAAAACGGGGCGTCCGGTGAAACAGCGTGCAATCCAGGACGAGAGGGATCCCGAGGCCACAGTCCCACAGCTCCACGCCGGACCCGTAGGTGGGGAGCGTGTGGATGGGACTTGAATAAAGGATCGGCGCGCGGTGAATCACATGGCTTTGATCCCAATGAGCTCGGGAACCTGCAGTCATGGTTTTAAGACCAGAACTCCCGTTCTAATATACACCAAGTTTTCGGAGTTGTAGTCCAAAACATCTGGAGAGCATCGGGTTGCCTGCGGTTCATCTCCATTTTAAGCTTCGTGCTAAATTCATCCTGGGAGGGTGCCACCTCTAGCCGTATTTGCAGAGGTGGTTGCAAATATTTACTCAGAAGTAACTCAGTCCGAGTTCAGTAGGTCAGACTTATTCCCAGGTAAGAGTATCCATAGCAATTGCAGCTTCTGTCCTTGCAAATTCTCTGTGGGGTAAGTCCTGGTCCTGTTGGAAGGAAGGAAGGAATTATGAATTACAGAAGGCTGAAATATGAACAGAGATGCATCTTGAACCAGATTCAAAGATCTCATTTAAATACACCTGAGAACTCAAGGGATTCTCCTTTATCCTTCATCTGTCACTCTCTAGGGGTGCTACCTATGAAAAAAAGTTTTGCTTATTAGACTTAAACACAATATGTGTATTAATTTGCAACGTCTGTTTCAAAAGAAGGCAAATGGAATTTATGACAAAAACAGGTAGCTGCTTTTTTCATATGAAGGTGTCTTGGTACCCAACTAAAGAGAAAATGTCTAGTCAGTAGAACATTTGGTGCAAAACAGGAACCCTAAAACTTCTACTATAGCAATATGGATATTATGAAAGAAGGAGTATAGCATGACCAGTTACATCTTTTCTCCCAAACAAGGCACTTTCCATTGAATTCTCATTCACTGAATTCACATTAATGATGTCCCATGCATGGTTCAATGGGGTTTTTGATGGCTTGATGCCATATATCATATCAGATATAGTATGATGCCATATGATGCCAGAGACTGTCAGCATGTCAAAATTTGTACTTGATATTAGTATTTGATTCACATATTTATATTTCATTTATATTCAATCTGATGTGTGTTCTGTTAGAGTAAGTAAAGAACATGAAAAATGTCTTCAATAGAGTTGTATAATTTGCCTTAAATTACCTTGTATCTATAATTTTCAAAATCCCAATCCAGCACATTTTTGTTTTACTTATCTCCTGCATTTAATTTGTCCACAATTGGTGATCTTTCATCAATTTCTCAAGATGATTTACGAGAAAATGTAAAAAGCAAAAGCATGCTGATTTTCATGCATTGCTGCCATATAACTCCATCTAGTCGCCCCACTCTACCCCAAATTAAGGGATTACAGGATCATAAAACAGAAAGGGTTTTTTGTTACATACCTTTTGTGTTTACATTCTTATAAAATGAAGTGATCTCCAATAAGATTGACTATTTATTCACATTCTTGAAATTAAGGGTGCAGGTAGATTATAATAGTATTTAGCCATTTATTTTTTTAAAAAAATCACTGTTTCTGTATATTGCTCCAGTCATATGACTGTGAACCATACAAAGTTAGAATCTGTTATTATTTTTCTGGTTTATACTTTTCATAAAGTGCCTGCATATATAGGTACAATTGGTACAATTCAAACTACAATTAAGAAGCTCAAAAACACCAATCAATGGTGACCTCAGTAAATAGTTTCAAGAAGCCAATTCTTAAGAAGCTAAGTTTAATTTTATCTTTATAAGGAGGAAGGAAATAGTACTTTTGAGGTATTGTAAGGAATTGCAATAGGATAATATACTCATGCAAGTTGCTGTAAATTACTGTGTAGATGTGCATTAACTCTATATACTTTTTCCTTTATAGTGTATTTCCTAATGTTTCTGTAGCTTGGGAAATAATAGAATTGGAAATATTTGGAGCTGATCATTTAGAAAAGTGCTCTGGGATTTATGTTAGCTTCATGTAAAACTATTACCTATGAACTCTGCTTCTCCATGACTACTATGAGTTTGATTGCACATGAGCAATGTGCAAATGGATAATTGGGAATCCTAATTTAGGGAGTTCCACTCTCAATAAAGTGCATTCATCATTCATTTGACTGAATTCTTATTATGAATAATGTTAGGAAAACTGGTATATTTCTAATCCATTTCGTAATGGATTCTGTTCATTTGTATCATTGCTCTTTTATTTGTTCATTAAACATAAGCATGCATGTTTGTTTATAGTTCTACTTAGTAGCATCTAGATTGTATCAAACAAGTAGTTAAACATAAACAGTTGCTATGAATTTCCACCTACAACAGAGATGCGGTAAGCCTATCACTGTCTCTAAGCTCAAATGAAATCCAGTCATTTCAGATAAAAATCAGCTTCTGCCTTTGTTTCCAAATTTTATTCATATCTATGGTATGCACTTGCTTTAGAAGTGCATAGTTTTTCCCCCTTGTGATTGTTTTGTTACACAAGTGGAACCCAGAAATGTTTGCACATTTACAAGAAGTGCACTTAGATTATGATCTTTAAGCTCCTTTGCTCCCTGGTTTACAACACAAGTGGTTGTGTGCAGACCCATATAGCTACATCAGCAATTTCCTAGAGATAAAATTGACCCTTATCAGACAACAAGACAGTAAAGCAGTCTATCTCGCCATGCCTCATCAAGAAGAAACCACAAAGTCCCAAGCAGAATCTTACTTTTTTAAAAAAATGCTCCAGATGATCAGATAAGTCTGAGTTAACTTCAAAGTTACGTTCCTTTCCTTCCTGTGTTACCACCTCAGAATTCCTGTTCCTCCCTTCGCTGTCTTCTCCTATTTCCATTTACTGTTTATATTTGTCAATGAAGAAATGAGCAGGATTTCCCTCCGTTTCTGCCTGTGCTTTCCTCGGCATCTGGCAGATATGTCTTCCCCCAAAGCTTAGCTCATTGTCTTGTTACGTACCTGCATGGATGTCTTACCCAATCTGTTGCCATTCAGATGTGTTGGAGGACATCTCACCTGTAGCAGGGCTATGAAATGTGAATCATGATGATGCACAAGGATACCTTCTGGAAATTGTGTTATTATTTGCTTCAAATATTTCTTTCACAATATCAGTCTTTATTTTCTTCCCCCTGCCTCCATTTTTCCTGTTTTTATTCAAAATAGGAAGTTGTCCTCTGGTAGGAGAACAAAAGTCATGAATGACTTTTGGATTCCTTTAGTTCAGCAGGACTAATAAGCGAGGAAGTCAGTGTGTTACAATAAATGGCGGGTTCTGCTGGATAGTTTTTGACATCGACTTGTCAACCAATTGCCTGAAATAATAACCAGAACAGCCCTACCATTTTGTTGCAGCTGAAAACAAGGAGTAATCTTGGTTCACCTAAAGACTCAAGACATTTATTGAGGCATAAACAACCAATAAAGTGCACTGTAGTTTACAAAAGCTTGTGCTGTAATAAATATGTTATTCTTTAAGCTCCCCGGGAGTCCTTGTGGTATTTATGAAATGTGGATCATGTCACAAGGGTTGAACTTGAGTAAACCAGACTATTCCCCTCTCCTTCCCCCCCCCCCCGCCCACTGCCGTCTCTGCTGGTCCACCGAGCCAAAAAGATTGGAGACTGCTGCCTTATAGCAATAGCACTTAGACTTATATACCGCTCTATAGTGCTTTACAGCCCTCTCTAAGTGGTTTTTACAGAATCAGTATATTGTCCCCAACAATCTAGGTCCTCATTTTACCCACCTCGGAAGGATGGAAGGCTGAGTCAACCTTGAACTGGTGAGATTCTAAGGCAATCGATAGTCAGCAGAAGTGGCCTGCACTACAGCACTCTAACCACTGCGCCACCGAGGCTTATAGGACTTGGTTTCCATTCTCTTTATTATCTTGATGGTTCCTCTCTGAACTTGCTTTGATTTGTTGATGCCCTTTTAAAACTGCAATGCCCAGAAGGACTGATCAAGGTAGAGGAGAGTAAGACAATTGCCCAATGTGTTCTGATTTTATGCCCCTGCTACTGCATCTTAAGACTGTACTTGCCTGTTCAACTATATCCCATGGTTCAAACTGATGAACAGAACACAACACCCAGACTTCTTTCACACATATTATTGCTCAACCAGGTCTCCCCCATCCTACTTGGTTGTTTCATTTTTTTTCTCCCCAGTTGTAAGACTTTATATTTCTCCCTGTTGAATTTTAACCTGTTCATTTTGACCTTGTGTTCAAGTCTATCTAGTGGGGTTTTTTTTAATCTTCTCTTTCTCTTCTAAAACATTAGCCGTTCTTCCTAAGTGATCTGCAAATCTGGTGAAAATCCCCACAACTCCTCCATCCAGGTTCACTGCAACTTTATAGCCCTTGGAACAGAGTAGTTTGATACTCCACTTGGGGCTACTCTGATCTTGGTGGACTGTTTGATGGAGTACTCAGTTGGTGTGATCAGTCAGATAGGAGTCCATCTAATAATTGGATCATATAGTCCATATTTTGCCATTTTATTAATGGGGATATTCACATGATGATGATAATGATGATGTTACCCATTCAGTTGTGTTCAACTATTGCAGATTCCATAGGCCAGGTCTCTCCACATCTTCCAATCTTGCACTTTTTTGAGTTGTTGTATGCTCTGGCTGGTGTCAGCTTTGATGGTGTCCAGCCACCATGTTCTTTGCTGGCTTTTCCTTTTACCACTAATTCTTCCAAGAATAATTGCTCCCTCCAATGAATTCTCCCTCACGACATGGCCAAAATAAGCGAGATGCAGTTTTTTGCCTTATGGGTGACATGTCTGCTGGATATCCACAACATTTTATCAAACGCTTTGCTGAGATCCATTATGTTGAGAGCATGTCCTAAGACAGTAACTTGTTCAAAAAAGGAGATAAGGGTAATCTGGCATGCCTTGTTGATGACAATCCCAGGCCGGTTTTATAAATAGCCATTCTACCAAGTGCTCACAAATATGTGGCTTAATAAACTGCCTGAGGACTTTAGACATCATACTGACAGTATTTTACAGCATTCAACACAACTTTCTCCTATTATCCCCACAACAACCACCCTGTGAGGTGGATTGAGCTAAGAGAGAGTGACTAGCCCGAAGTCTCCCAGCTGGCTTTCATGTCTAAGGTGGCACTTGAACTCATGGCTTCTTTCTCTCTAACCTAGGGTTTTAACCAGTAGGCCAAATTGGCTCTCCTTCCCACAAGCATTGGGATAACCGGAGTTGGAACTGAGTGTTGTGGTCTGCATTGGGGAAGTTTGGTTGTGGCACTGGGTTTTTCTGTTTTCTTGTATTATACATATCGTTTTATCCTTTGGCTGTGAGCCCCCTAGAGTTTGGTTTTAAGATAAGTGGCTATAAAATGCTGTAAATAAATAAATTTGCAAACAGGAAGTTGCAGGGAGATAGTTAATTTCCTTTGCTCACACTGATGTTGTTGCTTCTCTTACCAGAGCTTACAAAATATTTCCTTGTCATGAAGAGATTTAAATGTAGGCATAGATAAGAAGATACAGAATTGTAATAAACCATGACTGACCTCAGAACCACTCTGTATCTCTCTATGCACGTAGATAACGAAATGGAGATTTCCCATTATGGGTAGTCTTCTAATTAGGACCACAATTGAGCCCAACATTTATGTTGCTAAGTGAAACATTTGTTTCCCCCCATTTTACGACCTTTCTTACCACAGTTGTTAAGTGAATCATTATAGTTGTTAAGTTAGTAACCCAGTTGTTAAGTGAATCTGGTTTCCTCATTGACTTTGCTTGTCTGAAGGTCACAAAAGGTGATCACATGACCCCTGGACACTGCAACCGTCATAAATATGAGGCAGTTGCCAAGCGTCTGAACTTTGATCACATGACCCTGGGAATACTGCAAGGGTGATGAGTGTGAAAACTGGTTCATAAGTCACTTTTTTCAGTGTCGTTGTAACTTTGAGTGAACTAAATGAACTGTTGTAAATCAAGGACTACCTGTATAATCTTCAGTTCCATCCCAAGACATTGTAGTATATTAAGTGGAATAACCTGAGGGAAGTAGATTTTTTTACTGTTGTTTTGCAAATTAAGGATAGCTTCTTCTTGACCTAAACCATTCCTTTTATTGATCTACTTTCACATTTCTTAGGAATCATCGTCCTTTTTTAGGCTTTTGGTTCTAGGAATGTTAAAACTCCAGGCGCCTACCCAAAAGGAAATGTTGGAGGGACAGCAAAAAAATATGATGCTTAACCTTTCATTCTTTCATAATGATGTTGTGCAGAGTAAGCGTCTGAGGGATGCTTCCTTTTGGCCCTTCTAAATAGGGATTTTCTCCCCTCCCTGTCAGTCTAAAAGATCCCACAAAGTATTAATAAATAACAAAAGCATTTTGAGGAAACTTGAGTGGTGACATGGTGCACATTTAGGAAAACAAACCAGCAAGAGAGAGGACAAACAGCATTTTACTGCTTCATATATATCAAAATAAAATATGTGCACTTAAGGTTAATGACAACATCTGCAAATCAAGTTGCAGGTACTGATAGCAGATCTGTTAAGTTAAGCAAGAGTCTGTCTTGCTTAATACTTGTTTTATATATTTCTTTTACAGTACTGCCCCAATCAAAATGGGACAGTGGATGGGGTACAACAAAATAAAAACACAACATGAAAACAAGATACAAATGAACCAATAAATCAGGGGTGTCAAAATTTGTTTTCATTGAGGGCCACATCAGGATTGTGTTTGACCTCGGGGGTGGGGCATGGCCATGGTGGGCATCAGAGGTGGTATTCAGCAGGTTCTGACCAGTTCTGGAAAACCGGTAGCGGAAATTTTGAGTAGTTTGGAGAACCGGCAAATACCACCTCTGACTGGAGATTTTACAGTATCCTTCCCCTGCCACGCCCACCAAGCCCTGCCCACAGTTTCGGTAGTAAAAAAATTTGAATCCCACCACTGGTGGGCATGCCAGCTCAACATCACTTGTGTTGGGGGAACCAGTGGTGGCCTGAGTGCTCTGCCAGTGAAAATGGGCTCCTGAGCTCTATTTTCAACTGCAACAACCTCCTGCAACCCTCTGCCAGTGGAAACAGACTTCGGGAGGGCTGCCCGCGGCCCTTACGAACTCCATTTTCACTAGCAGAAGCATCGTGGGCTAATACTTCACTATTTCCAGAGCAGTACCATGGGCCAGATCTAAGCACCCCGTGGTTCGGATCCGGTCCCCGGGCCTTGAGTTTGACACCCCTGCAATAAACCATCTGGTTAACCAGGATTTCTGTTAATGACTGGGCCAGATGGACAGAATTGAATTCAGCAAGCCATTGCCCAATTTATTCTGGTGCTGAACATCATAGGGCTCCCAAAGGAATAACCATCTCTTTCAGGTAGTGCCTCTTAGCGCTCAATGCAGCAATTTCAAAATTAGGGTCCTTCTGGCTTGGGGGCATTGTTCTCTGAAGGATTTAGCCACTGCTTTTTGTACCAGCTGTAGCTTCCATGTTGCCTCCAGTGGCATTCCTATATCTAGGACACTTCGTTCTAGTCTAGTCCAACTAAATGATGAACAAGATATGACTCTTATTGTCAGGTAGGATCATAAATTGGTGCACCAGCAAAGTCGGAGAAAGCCTTTCCTTGCTGTTGCTTCTACTTGTTGCTTAAACTAGTGAGAGTCCAGGAGAATTCCAAGTCACTAATTCACTATTTTACTATTCATAGCAACTACAGAGGCTAATATTAATAGATCTTTTTGATGTTTGTTGACAACAAGCAACTTCATATTGGCTTCGTATTTATTCTGGGGTTGTTTTGCCTCAGCAAGATTCTCACAACTTCAGACTCTGCTTTAGCTGATCCTTCAGATTAGCAGGCTGTTCAATCTAAATGTTATCAAAATCCTCATCTTTATAACAGATAAATTGTCATGTAGTTAACCATGTTAAAGCCAAGCAATTGGGAGTCATTGAGCTGACAAGTCCCCAAAGTTTTTACTCAGGAGAAAACAAGTTCTAACAACCTCTTTGAAGATCTAGTTCATTTTTTCCAAAACCTACTTTTTCTTTGGCCATATCTTTAACCGTGGATATAAAAACTGAACAAAGCAGATTATAGTAGTGTTGATGTCTATGTATCAAGGAGGTCCTAGACTGCAATATATTAAAATCTTAAAATAAAATACCTGCTTAACTCTTTTTTTTTTTGACTTCCTTGAAAAAGAAATACAGTAGTAGGAAAATATTCCCTCTCCTATTGCAAAAAAACCCACAAACGACCTTGAGTTTAAACATTACTCAGGAAGTCTCAGCAATATGCAGCAATGGTGATAGCATTTGTTCATAAATTGTCTGCATAAATAGATATCTAGACATCCAAATAAAGAGTTTTAGAGGTGATCTGCCAGTGATCTTGATATGGGTAACTATTTCAAACCTATCTTGGAGGTACATAGAAAAGGAACTGCTAAATAATTATTATCTAGGAAGACTTGTGTATGAATAAATGGAAATGTCATCTAAAGAAAATGAAAATATTCTTTGAGGCAATATTATAACTTAGTCTGAAAATATGCATTGAACAAATAATGGCAGGCTTCACACTCTCCTTTAAGAATTGTTCCCAAATACCCAGTTGGCGGGTATGGCCAAAAATGTTTTTGTCCACTTTAAGGCTAAGTAAATTTCTGGGAATAGATTATGACAGTTTGAATCTGTTTTGAATCTGTCAATTTAAAGTCTATTTTTTTAGAGCTAGGAAGAGAATCATTTTCTGTGTTCCTTAAAACTGATGTAGTCTGATACCAGCAACATTTATATTGATTTTTTTCAGTCCATTATATTTAACACTGTTAATAAGTTGGAAGTGCAAATTTCATGCTTTGAACACCTTATCCGAGCTTTGAATCTTCCTCTTCCTTTGTTTTTATTTCTGTCACATTTTGTCAAGGTTTGGAGAATTTGAAAGATCATGCATTATTTTTGTTCCTTTGGTTTACCCTGATATAGGTTTATATATTGTTAGATTTACAATGTATTCTACCTTTTGTTTATAAATTCAAGGCAGCATATATAA
This sequence comes from Bungarus multicinctus, assembly GCA_023653725.1. Lineage (NCBI taxonomy): Eukaryota > Metazoa > Chordata > Lepidosauria > Squamata > Elapidae > Bungarus > Bungarus multicinctus. Next base: position 259,091,774 of record CM042834.1, read on the forward strand.
TATTTCTATTCATTGTTTACCACAATAATCTTATAAATTACTCTGAGAGAAGAGAAGGGAGCTAGCCCAAGTCATCAAAAAGCTTCCATAATTAAAGACAGTTTAGAAACCTGGGTCATCCCAGTGTCAAATCTATTAGCTTCATCATTACACTGGATTTTAAGATATATATCACCAAGCAATTGTGCACTTAAAGATTAAATTGGAAAACAGAAATTCTGAAAGAAGGCAATAAAAGAGCATTTCTATACAGATATCAAAACAATCTACGTGCTGTGACAGGAATAAAACTGAATTTCACAAAGTTGACCTTTCTAATAAGATTATTTATTATTATTTAGTTATTGTTGTATCTTATTTTTTCCCTTCCCCTACACCTCACCTTTCATCTCCGAAGATCTTGATTATTTCTGTCTTGCTGGGAAATATCCTTTTCTGTCTGAAATCCCAGAGAGTCACTGCTGGCTGGGTTATAGTGGGCATGGGAGGCTAAGTCGGGTCAAATAGCTGGTTATGGTTACTATTGGAATCCTAAATCCTTGGCAGATTTAAGATGCACGGACTTCAACTCCCAGAATTCTCCAGCCAGTCCTCCTTATAAAATATGACATGTATATATGATAAATGTAAATTAAATATAATGTATAATATGAATTTATAATATTTATATATTGCATTATATATATTTGTGTGTGAATTCAGGAAAAAAAATTGTTCCCAATTGTTTATTTCTTTTAAGTAGATGAGTTTACCATAATTATTATGAGACTTTTTCTGAATCTTGTTAAGCATTATCTAGCCCACTAATGATGAATCTTTTGGGTTCGGCATGTCAAAAGTTTGGAAAATGCCTAACAGGACTCTGTTGGCATATCACACCCTTCCCCAAAACAAAAGAGAAACAGTTCTTTATCTCCCCTCCCCCTCATCAAGGCCACCTCAGTGACAATGGCAAGGCCAGCCCTAGAGTTGAGGCCCAGGCCTCGACTTCAGCCCTAGCACAACCATTGCTACACAAAAAGGCTGCTTCATTGCTGTTCTCAAGAAGCACAAGCCTCGGGGAACAACACAATTGCCCCAGTCGCCCAGTGCTCCCCAGAATCTGTCATGCAACACTTATTTTCAGGTTGTATTACCTCTCTGTTGAAGGCCCCTGCAGCCTACCAAAGGTTGCTTCAGGTTACACAAGGCCTTCGTTCTTGAAGCAGCTTTAGAGAATGCTCTTCCATAGCCTCTGCAGCCTCCACAAACCACTTGAAAGCATGCCCCATTTCTCATGCAATTTTTGGAGGCTCCATAAGCCACACAAAAGCACCCTCCATTCTCTTGTGGCCTCCACAATCTCCAAAATCACATGAGAATGGAGTGTACTTTCAAGAATAGTTGGTGCCAGGTGATGGTAAATGCTGGCATATCACTCAAAATGCTGTGACATGTTGCTTTTGATACATGTATCATGGGTTTACCATCACTGCTCTAGTCAATGCTAAGCATTTTAAATGATTTTAATTAACTAGTCAGATGCATGCTGGTCACTATTTGGACAAGTGACATCCTTTGGACCTGACCTTGGTAATCCACAGATCCTTTAAGGAGATTCCAATGAGAATCCTTTGAGAGGCTGCAGGGGCCTTCAACAGAGAGATAATACAACCTGAAAAAAAGTAGTGCATGGCAGATCCTGGGGAACATTGGGCCATGGTGGCAAACATGTCATTCCCCAAGGCTTGTGCTCCTTGGGAATGACAACGAAGTGGCCTTTTCTGTGGCAGTGATAGTGCTTGGGTTGAAGTTGAGGCTTGGGCCCAGGGGTTGGATTCTATCAGTTCGCACCTATTCGCCAGAACCGGTTGTTAATATTCTAAGCAGTTCGGAGAACCAGTTGTTAGAAGAAATTACTGGCCTAATCCTGTAAGGAAGGCAGGAAGGAAACATTCTGGTGTTGCTTACAGAAACTGCCTCCCCGTTAATCCTTATTACATGCTTGGCAGGACTAGGCTTCCTGTCACAGGAACTTCTCTGAAGATTTTCCCCCCTCCTTTGCTGGTACTTTGCTTGTGTGGAGTGACCATTCAAAGTTACAATGGCACTGAAAAAAGTGACTTATGACCCTTTTTCACACTTACAACTGTTGCAGCATCCCCACAGTCATGAGAGGCCAGGCGAGGAGATGCGTGCCTCGATGTGAGTGATATTGAGTTGGCCACACCCAGCCAATAACATGACCACCAAGCTTATGTCCACCCAGCCACATGACCACCAAGCCACGCCCACCAACTAAGCCACACCCATAGAACCGCTTGTTAAAAAAATTTGAATCCCACCCCTACTTGGGCCTCAATTTTAGGGTTAGCCTCATCATTGATACCAAGTGCTGCTGTTCATGGTGGCCTTGATGAAGGGATGAGAACTGTTTCTCTTTTGTTTTGTGTGTGTGAGTGTGTGTGTGTGAGAGAGAGACAGAGAGAGAGAGGCATGCCAGTAGAGTCTGACCACCTTATTCATGGCCTTTCCTTCTTCTTACCCAACTTTGCCTAACATGGTTGTTTTTTCCTAGTCCATCATCTGCTCATATCACAGGTCCAAAGTATGCAAATTTCTGGAACAGTTCATCTTTATTAATATTTATTTTATTTCAATGCTTGCATAAAATCAGGAACTTAATGTCGGTTAACTTAGAAACTGCCATCCTGTAAAAATGTTGGCGAAAGTTGGCCTTTCATTGACTGTTTTTTCACACTGAATACCCTGGTGTTGTGGATGTCCTTTGTGTAGCCATGAATTAAAAACAAAAACAAAACAACCAGAGGACCGTCTGTGTCATTGTCTCCAGCTTTTCAGAAATTTGACAGTCTGTTCCTGGTCTTTGAGAAATGGCTTCTTATCTCTGTTTTCCATTTATTTCCACCAGTTGTGATCATGTGTGCCAGCAGTGACGCAATACGGAACATCATGCTGGCTGTACATCGGCAAGGAATGACTAGCGGAGATCATGCTTTCTTCAATATTGAACTTTTCAACAGTTCGTCATATGGTAATATAATTTCTGTCTTCCACTGGATTGCAAAATTTTACTAAACACGCTAACATTTTAGGGATGGTGTCAGTTTTTAAGCAAGTCATTGTAACCTTTCAAACAAGCATTTGAATTATGATATTTGGCAAAAAAAAAAAAAAAGTAAGCAGATCCATGGTTAATACAGTGGAAGTTAATTTCGTTCATGGTTGCTTCTCATGCTGTTTTCAAAAAAAATTAGCTATTCTGTAAAATGATTTACTTTGAGAAACAGTTGTTTCTCTGAATCTTCTGTGAGTTCTTACAGCAGAGCCAGTCTGGTTTTGAATGTGCATTATTATGATGTAAGATACTGCATCACACTCTGATTGACAAGGCATCATTTGGTCTTCTTAAATTATAAGATGTTATAAAAGGGCCACCAGATGAACTTAACTCCTAGTTAACGGGCACAACTTTTCCATTTGCTTGGTAGCAAAATGCAAATGATTTATGATTGTCTTTCAAGTTTTCAATTCATCCTGTAGTCCTGGACTTTCATCGTGGCCTCCTCCAGATGCTAACCAGGCCTGATCCTGCTTAGTTTCCAAGCCAAGAGAAAGGCAGGTGATGTCACCTGCTGAGACCTAAGTTAGTATTGATTGATTGGTTAATTAATTAAGTGCTATCAAATCAGTGTTGCTTATTAGCAGCCACATCGATTGTCTCTAACCTGGCCAAGATTTTCCAATGGGGTACTCTCATAGCATGTCCAAACTTTATTACCATAGTCTGGGCTTGTCATTTGTGCCTCAAGGGATAGCTCTGGGTTTGTTGTGGCCTGGCAGCGGCCAGCAGAGCTGATGGCAGATTCGGACAGTGAGGAGGTTGGGGAGGAACATGGGCCATTCCTGGAAGGCTGTGCTCTGCGTCGGAGGCAGAGATGGGGCCAGGGCCGTCTGACAGTTATCAGCTGCCTTCAGAATCAGTGGGGCAGAAGAACAGCTGGAGCCTGTTCCCAATGTGTGCTACCAGAAGAAGGGAACAGTTAAAGAACAAGGGTCGACTTGGGAGTAAAGGCTTAGGTGGACGCTGAATGGCCCCTTCCATAGGGAATAAAGATGAGTGAAAGGGGAGTGGTGTTTGCAGGAGACAATTAGTTCAATTCATTAGGATGAAGATCTGTTTCTGACTTCTTGCCCAGTAATTTCTGCTACAGAGTGGCATTTGGAAGATATCAGCTTGGCAACTCTCCAAGCCTGATAAAGGTCTGTAGTTGTGAAATCTCATGAAAGACTGTTTGCCGGGACTTTGCTGGAGAGGAAATTCCCTTTAATCTAAATAAAGGTTTTGATCGGGATGAGGAGTCTGCTTCATGATCTTGGGAAGAACCTAGGTCAAAACAGGATTAATTCCCCCTGTTTCCCTGTAATGGTTTGTGGCAATAACCTTGGGAGAAAGGAGGAAGTGATGGTTAGATAAGAGGTCAGCAGCTGAGCCCACAGAAGGAAAGGCAACCGGGCAAATGTCTCAGAAGTGATCCCCCCTAGTTTTATGCCGGGGTGGAATTCTACTGGTTCGGACCGGTTCGGGAGAACTGGATGTTAAAGTTATATCTGGTTCGCCAAACTGTATTTCAATCGACCAGCTAGCCTGCCCCGCCCCTCCCAAGAGTCTCCACGTAGCCCATTTTCCATGGAGGTAAGTGCAAAGTCCAAGCAGAGGCTCTGGGAGAGGGAAAAACGGGCCTTTCGGAAATCTGGGAACAGGTCTGTTTCCGGCTTCTGCAGGGCCTCCAGAGCCCGGGGGAGGCAGTTTTCGCCCTCCCAGAGGCCCGGGGAAAACTCTGGACCGTTGAGAAGACAAAAAACGGCCCTCCCAGAAAAACCAGAAGTCACGAAACAGGCAATTTCTGGCTTCTGGAGGGGCTCCAGAGCCCAGGGGAGGCTGGTTTTGCTCTCTCAGAGGCCTGGGGGAAACCTCCGGACCCTTGGGAGGGCGAAAACGGCCTTCCCTGGACTCTAGATGCCCACCGGAAGCCGGAAACAGGAAGTTCTGGTAGGGCACACCCACCCAGCAACCGGGCAGCAAACCATTTGCTGAGATTTTTTAATCCCACCCCTGGTTTTATGGAATATAAAGATGAGAGGGAACAAATATATTTTCAGATTTTTAAGATTAGTGCAACCTTGGGATAAAGATAGAGCTAGTATTTCTGAGTAGGTCTCTTGTCTGGACTACCTTGCAAGGCTGACATTTCCAGATGTGTTTTAATTTACTTCCTTTCATTTCAGCCAGCATGGCTAATGGACATACATCCCAGAAATAATTGGAAACATAATCAAACACATCTGGAGAACACTAAGTTAAGGAAGACTGTATTTGTATGTAATGAGGCAAATTTTGAAAGTCACACTGGCTACTCATAAATATCTTGATCAGAAAAGCACCATTTATTCTTTTCTATTTGCTGACCTCAGGCTGAGAATTATAGCTATTGTGCCCTTCAATATCTTGTTTGGGTTATACTTCTTAACTTGCATTACCGGAAATTAGCTGAGTGTTTGGCAAAAAAAATAGTTTAAATATTTGAGTTCTGCTTTCATTTTTATTAGTTCCTTCTTTTAGTAGTAAGTTTCAGTGGAGCAATATCCTTGGTGCAGTTTTAGAAGAGAGGTCAAATAAAACTTCACTTGAAATAGCATTCTTGCACAGGAATTCCCCAAGGTAGCATGTTTAGATGCAGGAAAAACTTGCCATCTAAGCAAGTGTGTGTGCGGTTTGTGGGTCTTGCAAATTATTTAATGGACAATATCCAAGGCTTGACTTTAGTGTTTGGCTTCATTGAAAGTTATTTCTAGGAAGTGAGCTTGTTTGCTTATGTATTTATTTATTTATTTATATCGTATTTATAAATTCCCCTTCATTAAAATATATCACAAGTGTTTGTGTGTGTGTGTGTGTGTGTCTATGTGTACTTGCATACCTATGCGACTTTGAGTACTTTGCAAAATAAATACCTTAGCAAAAATAATCATAAAATTAAAAGGCAGTGGAAATACAGTTTGGTATAAACTTACTGTCTTAAAATGTCCAGACAAATAATAACAAATTGATCAAAGCTGAAATGCTTGAAAAGACTGTTTTAGTTATGCTTCTGTAGGACAGGTGTTTTATTAACATTATGTCACAACCAAGAGAGCTCTCTTCCTGTCACATATGTACCAGCTGAACCATTTTGGTAAGTGGTTAAGGTAGCAGGTTAGAAACTTGGAACCTAGGAGTTGCAGTCTTGCCTTGGATAACAAGCTAGCTGGGTGACCTTGGGCCACACTCTCAGCCCTAGGAAGGGGGCAGTGGCAAACCACTTCAAGAAAACTGCAGATACTTGTCCAGGCAGTTGCCAGGAATCAAAAATAAACTTGATGTGATGTGTTCTACATGCCATGTGTTCTTGCAGTCCAATCCAAAAACTACTAGGTCACTGAGTGGGTTTTTTTTTTTTTGGTCAGGTCAACCTAGTCTACCGAATTATGGGATGGAGCATACTGCTTCCGTTTTCGCCATTCGGCCCCAATCCAGGAGTGTTTACAGGCAGTCACTTTCACAATAAATTATTTTTGAATTGAATTTATGTTTTAGAGGTTAATACATCTACCTAATATGCAAGTAGCCCAGGTTCGAATCCCAGAAGGCTAGTTGATGAGAGCTAAATAGCTTGAAATAGATCTGTACTAGTCTCCCTTTACTTCTTTGTTGGTAAAACATAAATTCAATACTAGGTCACAGAATACTATGGCCATACTATTCCTATGGATCAGGCTAAACATTTGTCCTGGAGAAAAACTATGTAGTGCTGCCTGAATTACCCGGCGACATTGGCTCCAGGAGTATTCCCAAGTTACACAGCTGATATTTTTCAACTTAAAGGTCTCTTTTGCCTCAGCCAAATGATTAAAAAGTGCTATTTTTCTTTTGGACTAAATAAGCTTGGATTTTTAAAACAATGCTAAGTTAATATAGAGAATCCTTGACATACAACCACAGTTAGTTCCACAATATATGTGTCAACTCATAAAATATTTCTATGGTCTTTTTAGAGTTTCCAACAGAAAGAGAGGGGGAGCAGTGCAACCAAAAGTGCATTCCATAAATAGTTTTCAAAGATAATAACTAGGGACTGAAGTTTCTGCCATGCAAAATTCTAACTGGAGAGCATGATTGATGATTCTTGACTATGGATGTGTCCCATTGGAAAATATGAATTATGATACACCCAGGGAGTGGGGAAAAACCAGGATCAAGGGTGACAATGAATTATGTGTCTCAGAGTTGGCTACACCCAGGCAGTACCAGACGTGTTAACTCCCAATAAATCCTTTTGAAGTTTTGGAAGTTTGACTCGAGACTCATGATTTAAATGGGGGTAACTGCTAGGATCCTGACAAAAAAGAATTTTTTGACATTTTATTGCTGCAGTTGTTAAGTGAATCATGTGATCATTAAGCAAATCCAGCTGGCTGGGGAAAGTCATACATGATAATCACGTGATCATAGGAAGCTGCAACAATCAGAAATACATGCTGGTTGCCAAGCACCCAAATTTCGATCGTGTGACCAGAGGATGCTGGTCACGTGATGTTGTAAGTGTGCAGATTGTAAGTTACTTTGTATTTAGTGCTGTTGTAACTTCAAATGGCCACTAAGTGAGTGGTTGTAAGTTAAGGGCTGCCTGTAAATTGCAATGCCTTGGGTATCACATGTTAACAAGCCATAAACTGGTTGGGTTCACACATTTATTTTACTCCAAAAAGAACAAACCATATAATGATTCAGCATGATATAAATCCAGAATGTGTTGTCTAAAATGCTTCTCCTTACAGTATATAAAGATTGGATTGTTGAGTTTACAGATATTTCTGGATATAGTCTTGCAAGCTTTGGAGTGCATGCTTTTTTTTTGAGTGACTAAATGGACAGAAATAAATAGGAATAGTAGCAGAATGGCAGTGTTGCAATATGGTTAACCATGTGTCAGCATTAGTTTGTGATTCTGTAACTAACAAGTAGTGTAATTAGTTCAGGTGGACATTATTTCAGCAATAGTTCATCTATGCATTCATTCAACATTTGTATACCTTCGTCCCTAAGTGGTATCTCATAGTCATTCACAATCTTGCTCTTTTATAAAAAAAACCCCAATAAATTAAAAAAGAAAAGTTCAAAACATCAAGACAAGAAGACAAGATGAAAAACTTCATACGGTAATATTTTGGTAATGAAATTATGCTTTCTATATAACTGCATCTTTATTTCTCACATGGCTAGCAAGGTTTCCATGTCTAGATTAAAGTTATACATAATAAACTAAGAACAAGCATATAGTCCTGTAATACTAAGACCTTATTGATTTGTTGTGAGCTTTGCTGTCTGCTCATATGGTCCACTGTCTTAATAGAAAATAGCTCACATCAAAGAATTTTTGCAATAGCTTCACTGGATCTGCCCATTTCTGGCAGTTGATGTAAGAAACAACTCTGTACCACATGACAGGCTTTGCTGGTGAGAATTATTTTAATTATGTATTTGATGGATTATAGAGCCACCCAAGTCAAACAATGTGACTCTGGGTGGCGTAGAGCAAAAAGCAAACAATAAACCAAAGAAATAACCACATAACTTTCAAAACCCTAGCCAAAATATAAATGGATGGCCAAACATGATAATTAAACAACCCAAAGGGAACTCCATTCAACTGGATCCAAACACCTAAAGAAAAAGCCAGGTCTTAATAGCTTTACTGAAAGCAAACACAGATGGAGCTTTTGATGTATTGGAGGCAAGATCATGCCAGAACACAGGAACAGCCACCAACGAAGCAACATTATAAATTCCATGAGATGATAAAATCTAAAAGAGAGATGGGTGTCAAACCCGATCACATCGCGGCCTGTTTCGTGATGTTTTTTTGTCCTTGCGGAGCCGGGGTGGGAGTGGCCTGCGGGCCACCAGTTTGACATGCCTGCTATAGCATATCCTTCCTAGGGAGCAGATGTTCTTTGGAGAAGAAAGTTTCACAGGTAACCTATTCCTATGCTGTGTAAGCTTTAAAGGTGACAACCAGCAGCTTCAGTTGCATCCAAAAGCCTGCTGGAAGCTGATACAGTAGTTGTGCCACATGGGTATAAATGAATTGTGCCCATAACTACTTTACCACTGCTTTCTGGACCAACTATACCAGTGGTGGCTCACCTTTTCGGCACCAAGTGCCGAAATGGGAGCGTGCACGCACGTGCCAGAAACTGGAAGAACAGCTCCCTGATACGCGCATGGGAGTGCCAGAAACCAGAAGCTTAGCTTCCCAGCGCATGCATGCGTGTTGGCCACCTGGTCTTCTGGTTTCTAACATACAGGCAAAGACCAGCTGGCCAGTGCACGCATGCACTCCGGGGAGCAGTTCTTCCAGTTTTCGGCACTCCCATGCGCACAAAGACCAGCTGACTGGCGCACATGCCTGTGCCAGAACCCGCAAGAGCAACAGATGGGCTGGCATGCCTCAACAGATGGGTCTGTGTGCCACTTCCAGCACAGATGGCATAGGTTCACCATCATGTAACTATAGCTTCCAGATGTGGTCTTCAAGGACAAAGAACCCACCTCCAAGAAAGGAGGATAACCAATGTCCTCCACTTCCAGCTCCCTCAACCAATCCAGAAGGATGTCATGGTTGATGGTATTAAAGGCCATAGAGAGATGAAGGAGAGCCAGGATGGGCAGAGGCATAGCTGTCTATAAAACATGGCACACTGTATTTTGGAGTATCATTAAGCCTTTTTTAACTTTCCATTTCAAAGAATGTTGGGATTCTGCCATGGCCAGTAGAAGTGGTGTGGTAAAATTTAAGCATTGTGGATGGATCAGAGACCCAACTTTTTTTTTTTTCAGCTTGAATGGGATACGGTTTAATGGTCTTCAGAAGTACAGTGCACCTATTAGGAAATATCTTAATTTTCTCCCCAACTGTGTATTTGAAACTAGGAAGAAAACAAGGGATTATCCTTGACTTCATAATAGAACAAGTACTCCATTATCCAGATATTCTCTCTCACATTTACCCTCACTTGACCTGGGTGGGATAATACTTTGGCAATAGGAACAAATGGCTGTTTTTCATACCTGGCCTCCTGATTACAGCCTCAATTCATTCTGTTTTGACATTTGAATCGTGATATTTTTAGGCGTGTCTGCAGTTTTATGTCCAAAGGTATTAAAGAGACAGTGTGACCTTTTCTCTTAATTTTTTTAAAGGACACTTTATCCCCATATTAAACTCAAAGCCTCTTCTCTGTTTGTTTCTGTTTTTTTTTTTTTTTGCAATGCATGGCTATCCACTGTCAATCCTGTATTTTATTTTGCTTAATGTAGGAAACAATACACAAGGATTTTCCACTAGACCGAAGATAAAAAGATGGAATTGTTTCCTGTTTTTTTCCTCTATTTTTTTCTTCTTAATCAGAGCAATTTAACCTTATAACCACCCAGAGTCGCCTTTTGGCAAGATGGGCAGCAAATAAATTAATAATAAATGAAATTTACAAGGTTAAAAAAAAAACAGGTCACAAGTTTTGTTCTGGAATTCTCATAGTGCATAATATTAAATTATCCCATCATTTGTCACTTTTGATAATTCTTTACTAGTCCCAAAAGGTAGGTATGCTCCTTTCCATGTGTATTGTTTTTTCATCCTGAATTTTCTGCAAATAATTATCTTTCTCTTTTGAGGTCTTTACACAATTCTTTTTCAATGTAACTCTTTATTTCAAGAATCCATATGAATTTATCTCATAGGAGGTAATTACAACTAAGGAACATGTAAGAGCTTAATGTCAACTCATAAAACATTTCTATGCCCATTTTATAGTTGCCAACAGAAAGGGGGAAAGAAGGAGTTTGAAAGAGCAGTGCAGCAGTTTGGAATCGAAAGTGCATTCCATTCATATTTTTCAGAGATTGTACCTAGGCGACTGAAGTTTCTGCCATGCAAATCTCTAATTGGAGAATATGATTGATGACTCTTGGCTATGGACGTGTTTTGTTGGAGAATATGAATTATGATACACCCAGAGGGGTGGGGAAAAACCAGGGTCAAAGGTGACAGTGAATTATGTGTCTCAGGGTCGGCTATATCCAGAACATGCCAACATGTTAACTCCCAATAAATCCTTTGAAATTTTGGAAGTTTGGCTTGAGACTCATGATTTAATTGCGATAACTGCTGGAATCCTGATGCTTTAATTGCATTGAGATGGACTGAAGATGCACCAACTCAAGTTAATACAATTAAATGTACATGGATTCTTTTCCTAGAGCAAGAAGTGGGAATCTCTGGCCCACAGGCTACAGGCCATAGAACGGAGTACCTCATCTAGGTACTTCTTGGTCCACCTTTGCTAAATCAACGCAAATCAACGCATGGGAAAATACAGCCAAACGAAAAGAGGAAAACAAGCTCTTTATAGTCCATAGTTTGGAACTGTAAATATTTTTATTTCTCCCTTAGGGAATGGTTCATGGAGGAGAGGAGACAAATATGATCTTGAAGCAAAGCAAGCATACTCATCCCTCCAGACAGTCACACTACTGAGGACGTTGAAACCCGAGTTTGAAAAGTTTTCTATGGAAATAAAAAGTTCTGTTCAAAAACAAGGAATCTATCATGACGATTATGTAAGTACCTGACCAAGAGGATCAAGCTTTTAGCATCTCTAAAATACTATTTAAATTAAATCAGAGGTGACAGTGTGGTCTTTTCTGAACTGAATCAAAATATCTTGAGTGTTCTCAGAATCTTCTATTAGTATTCTTGCTGTTGAAAATTGCTATTTGCTTCTTCACAGTCATTTTTAAATAGAATCGCTGTTACCAGTGAGATGGGGTGGCATAGAAATTTAATAAATAAATAAACTTTCTTTACATTTATTTTCTAGAAATGGGACTTCTAAGGTATGAAGTCATGAAGGGATAGAGTCCATATCCCATAGTGCTTTTCTAGTTCCATTTTGTTCTTTGTTTCTTTTTAATTTCAGGGTTATCAAATTTACTTGGGACATGTGTATCCAGATACATCTTCAAACTTCTCAGTGGTCACTGAAGAACCTGTGCCAGACCATAAATCATAGGGGAGAAACTTATCTCAAATGCACTAGGTTCAAGGGAGATGTATGGGATGGTTTGTAATAGGTTGACAGAGATTTATGACTTCTGGTGCTTTTGCAAGAGAAGCAACAAAATGTTTCCTCTTCATTTACACTATCATAATATATGTTTGTTTGTTTGTTAAAAAAAAACTTTTTAAAGTATTCATTAATGGATTTTTATGAAAATGAAACATGAGTTCCAATTAGTTTTGATCTTCTATACATAGATTTAAATTAAAAACTTAAAAGAGTGTGCCTTTGGGATCAGGCATTCATTGATGGATCTCAGCAATATGTAAAACAACAATAAAGTAGATTCTATAACTGTCTAGTAGTACGAGAGAACCATTCTACTCTCCAGGAAGACACGATGAGTTCAGGCATTATGCTAAGTTACAGTGTGATTTGCTTGTTTGTGTTTTAATGTGTTCCGTGAACTGAGATAGTTGTGATGTAAAACAACTGGACTTCCTTTGTTTTGCTTCTCATCCCAAAAGCTTTATCAGTTCTGGATGAAGCTTTTTGAATGAGAAATGAAATGTCTTCTAACAAAGAAAGTCCACTGGCCTTTTGAAAAAGCACCTTTGGAACAACCATGACCTGAATGACCGAGAATCTCCATAGATAAGTTAACCATGCCTTAACTTCAGTGGGGGAATTCAATTTTTTTTACTACCGGTTCTGTGGGCATGGCTTGGTGGGTGTGGCAGAGGAAGGATACTGTAAACCTCCAGATAGAGGTGTATTTACCGGTTCTCTGAACTACTCAAAATTTCCGCTACTGGTTCTCCAGAACTGGTCAGAACCTGCTGAATACCTCCTCTGCTTAACTTAATACAATATGTGAGTCAGGTCAGTAGAAGCTGGCTATTAGGAACTCAAGGCAAAAGATTAGAAAGTCAAGTGCATAGATTTAGAATCATTTACTTAAGAGTGCCATGCAGAATATGCGGTGGAGTCATGGAAGGAAATTAGAGCTTGAAGAAAATGAAAGAATTAAGTTACAGGCTTAAGTGGAAAAGAGATTCTTACAGAAGAGAAATGGTCATTTCAGGTGAATAGAAATAAGATTTTAACCAATCAATATTGCAGTGTGATGTCAAATTATTTTAGCAGATGGCATATGTTTCTCATGGCAGATTAGTAGACAATGTATGATGTGAAAAAGGGAAATCCACTTGAAGTCAAGCTGATGTGATGGATGCACCTACATAGTTTTCTTAGCCGCAATATGGAAATTACCGTATTTACTATTTTCTTCTTTGGGGATATTTCTGTCTACTACTCAGCCTAGCTTGCAACCTTAGAATTACTTGGAAGTTCTTATGCAAGTGCTAGCTTTACTTGATATAGTAGGGTTACTGGCTGAGGAATTCTGGGAGTTGAAGTCCACAAGTCTTAAAGTTGCCAAGATTGGAGACCCCTGAACTAGATGTTTCCACCATTTAATGGCTTCTACAGGTTCTATACATTATTGGTGCTCCTCTTGTGTTCATGAAATTAGAGCATTATATATTGTGTAACTTATTGTTTGATTTGCTTTGTGAAGTTATATCCCTTCATGCCCTCCACATCCTACGCCATAATCTTAGCTCCTATGGCTTAAATTTAATCAGATACAAGGATAAGGATGGTAGGTTCATATTTATGGATTTAAATGTATTTTATTATTACTCGGTAACGAAGTGCAATAAAAATATAATAAGTGACATCCATATATGATATATATTTTAGATAATCATTTAGTAGAAAATTGACTCAATTACAGTAACAATAGGTGCATCGTTTGAAGATCTGAAGGATCACATTAGGAAGAGATTGTCCTGGACAAACTCTGTTAATGTGGTTGCTACAAGGTGACACCAACTTGATGTCACATAATCAAGTAAACAAATGGTTTAAAGAATACTTCAATAAATAAAAAAATTGAATCTAATCAGTTGTGTGTTGCAATTAACATTGTTTTATCTTAGCCTTGTATTTTATCTCCCAAATATGCTGAATGACAGAGACGATGGCTAAGATTTTAAAACAATATCAATATCAGAGTTTTTGCCTGTTTCAAGATATATCCCTGTTAATTTCACTTTCCCCATGAAAATAATCTCTTTGGGGCTTCTTCAGGTGTAAAGTTTTATGTCAGCCATGGGATGTCTTCCTTGAAAGTCTTTCATTTGCAGATAGTAAAGGAAATTGCTTGGAAGTTAAAACCACTTTATGCAGACTACACAAAAGATTACTCTGACACAATATATCTGTGCATTTCTGATGCTCCTCAAATGCAAATCACTTTTACTTGTAACCTTTCAAATCCGCCCCCTCCCTTTCTTTTGCAATAAAACAATCTCGGTTTAAATTAGCATTGCATCCAAAGAGAATTTAAAAGCTACCCCAGGAACTGTGACTCTTTCTCCTGACTCTTTCTTAGCAAACAAGAAAAAGAGTTTTTCCTGCCTCTCAGCCAGAGACATTAGTATTTGTATAGAGACAGAACTGGCCACTTAGGACGTGCTTCTTTAAAAAGGGGGTTCAGTTAGATCTTGTTTTTCTAGCAGGCTGGAAGATTGACTCAGTCTTCTATTCTTCCGAGGTTGGTAAAATGAGGACCCTGATTGTTGGGGCACAATATGCTGATTCTGTAAACTGCTTAGAAAGAGCTGTAAGGCCCTGTGAAGCAGTATATAAGTCTAATTGCTATTGCTAATATAAATACACAAACTGGTAGAGAAAGGAAGCTTGAAATGAATCTACCTATAATTTTTACGGAAAGAAAAATATGGCACTTTGGAATCCCACATCTTAACAATCCTAGGACACATATATTTGCCTTCATTCATAAATCAGTGAAAGCCATTTACTGTACAATGCTGTAAATAGATTGATACTACAGATAGGCCTCAATCTATGACTGTAATGGAGCCTGCCCATCAGGGCCATAAGTCATGATGGTTGTAAAATGGGCCATCCCTGCAACAACCCAATTTTACGACCTTTCTCACAGCAGTTGTTAAACAAAGGCTACAATCATTAAGCACAAGCCACAATCACCACAGTCATTAAGCAGACCAATGGTTCACTATAAGGTGGTTTTGTCGAAAAACAGAAGTAAATGCTGGTGTTCAGCAAAGAGATAAAATTTTCGGACCACAAGGTGCCGTAAATGGCTGAAAATGCCAAGCACCTAAAATGCAATCACGTGACCACAGGAGGGGACGGGGTGCTGGAAGTTTGGAACTCGGTATAAGAACCTGTGGTCACAAGCCAAGGACCTACCTCTGTAGCTCCACTAGCATTAAAATTGTTTATTTTTATTTTATTATATTAAATAAGAAAGTGTCTTACATTGTTATATTTTTGTGATGCTGGTATATGTTGAATACCATTTTGTTTCCGGCTACATTGTGCTAAGTGGTAGGTCCACAGTGAATAAAATAACTATTATGAGTAAACTATAGGCATGTCAATACCTATGTTAATACTTTAGATATCTGCTCTGCCACATTCCTTCACTTGAAGTCTTCCAGGTGTGTTAGAACCAAAATTCTCGGAAATCCTACCCAAGTTATTCTTTGACTTTCCAGGAGGTTAAAGTTTCAAGACATCTGATGTAAAACCAGGTTGGGGAAAGGCAGAATTTACTTATTTATGTATTTATTGAATTTATTTGCCATCTATCTCACAAGGAAATGACTCTGGGCTGGAATACAGTAATAAATGCCCTCGGTCTCCAGTTACAGCCCTCAAGGGCACATGAAACAAGGGATGAAAGTCATTAGGTCAAGGCAGGACACAAACAAATTACTATGGTGCAAACAAATAATTAACAAGCTTCGCCTTGATTCTAAAAACAGTTTGCACAAACTGTGATTCAAATAAGTGTGATTCGAAGACTTGGTGTCAGATTTAAACTGTTTGATTTGGAACACTGAGGTCAATTTAACTGAGATCCCTAAGAGGACATGCTTGCCAATTGCCACTGTGCCTTCTAAAGAAAAATCAAGGGTTCCCCCCCTCCCCCCAAATATAGCCATTTGGCCAATACCTTATTATTACTCTTTCATCAGACCACAGATTGTGGGGTAGTCAAATCTTGACATTAACATGTTTTTCTGACTGGCACAGTTCTCAGAATGTCCTTTGCTTCTATGCAGAATAGAAACACTGTATTCCTATGTTAAGCAAATGCAAATCTCAGCTGCAATTAGAGTAGATACCTGTTTTTAGCTCCTAGTGAAGGAGGCTACTTGTATCAATCTCCCCATGTTATCCCCTGCTTTGTCAGTCAGCTAATAGTAGACAGAAGATGAATGTTGAACATTATTCATGTTATAAATACTTGCTGGGGGTCTTTACCTCCATCCGGATCTTCACAATTTATGACAGAGAATACCCATCTTATAAGGCGAATCCCATTTCCTCATTCTGCTCACATGGTTGAAACTATGAACTTTATCTTGCTCTGTCTCCAAACTTAATAGCAGCTCCTGTGAGGCCCAGCCAGTAGCAAGAAATTATGGGAACGGTAGCCCAAAACCCCTGAAGAGCATAATGGATGCTCTTCATGCACATAGATGTGCATAGTAGACTTGCATAATTGACTGGATGTGTGCAAAACTGAAATGGATTATACTAGAATACAAGTAGTCCTTGACTTATGACCGGTCATTTAGCTACTTGTCTCGGTTATAATGGATCTACCTGGGCGTACTTATCACCTGAATTTGAAGTTTTGACAGTCAGACCTTCCCTCCCCACAGAAGAATTTTAGATGCTTCGCAATTGACTTGCATTTACAGCCATTTGCAGCATCTCTGTGGTCACATGACTGTTTATGACAGTTTTTGGCTGAAAACTGACATTTACTTTTGGTAGTCAACACAACTGACCAATAGCGAACCATGGGTTTGCTTTATGATTTGCTTAACAAACCCTGCAAAAAAGATGATAGAATTGCATCAGTTATGTGACTGATTTGCTTTACTACCATCACACCTTACTACCGTTACAACTGTAATGTGTAGACTCTATTACAATTGCAACTCAAGGGCTACCTTGAGTTAATTTCTTGATTAGGTATTTCTGCATCAATGCATTCCAAGAATGCTGCCAAAAATGGCCCTTCCTTTTGAGGTAGGATATGCTCACAAGTGCCTCAGAATAAACTGCACTTCTGAGTTTGATTTCCAAATCAGATAATTTCAAAACAGGAAAAATATTAAAGCAAAACATTGTTGGTGCATTTAGCCATAGTGTTCTATTATTATGACTTACATCCTGAGAAAAGAGTCGTGGGAAATTGGTCTATGGCACTTCTTCCAGGACTTGGTGCCTACATTTTGGAAGGGTTTTTTTCCCCTCCAAATCTCTGCTTAACAACTCACATGATGATTTAATGACCACATCTGGGAGAGCCAGAATTGCAATTGTTAAGATTCCTGGCTTTTATTCTCTCTGCTTATGTCCCTACTTCATCTTTAGATGATGGCAGCTTCACCATAGTCTCATATGTGTTTAAGATTTAGGTAAAGATAAACCAGGATTGCTGTCCTGTAGCTGATGCACCCTTCACCATTGGCTGCACTAGAATCTGCTCTTCACAAAACCATGAGCTGTGACACAGCTTGTCTTGCTCTGGCAAATTGATTACCGATGTGATAAGACATGTACACTTCGTTTCGTTCATGAGAAAGAATACAGGTAACTCACAACTGACCATTCCAGTCATAAGTCATGACAGTCATAAAACAGTTCATCTTCATGACTGACCTGATTTTACAATCTATTTTGCAATGGTCATTAAATGGTCACAGTCATAAAACTAATGCTGGAGTCATTAAGCAAACTGGTTATGATTCGCTATGGGCCAGTTTTGTTGCCAACCAGAAAGAAATGCCAGTTTTTGGCAAAACAGTCATAAAATGTGGTCATGGGACCATGGGATGCTGCAAAGAGCCGTAAATGTGGGCCGGGTGCCTGACATGCAGTCATGTGACCAGGGGGAGTGGTCACTGGAACTTTGGAACCAATTTGTAAGTACCTCCAAGGAGATACAAGGTAACTTTGAATGGTCAGTTGTAAATCAAGGACTGTCTATCAGAGGTCTCCAAACTTGGCAACTTTAAGACTTGTGGACTTTAACTCCCAGAATTCTCTAGCTAGCTATGCTGGCTGGAGAATTTTGGGAGTTGAAGTCCTCAAGTGTTAAAGTTGCCGAGTTTGGGGACCCCTGGTCTATATCAAATCTCATTCATTCCAGCTCAGCCTTTCGGCAATGAAGTTAATTTTTGTATTTCAGTTGCTCAAGGAAGGCCAATAAGATTAGAGACAGTGTTCTAGAAAATTAGATTGTGGGTGTACAATTTTTAAAGTCAGATTTGTTCCTGGTCTTTTATATTATGGTTGTACATTAGAATGAAGTCTATCACTGCCATCAGATGATAGTATATATCATATTGGAAGTTGAATAGGTGTATGATTGTCTCATGTTCTGGATGATAATATTAATTCCTATAACAGTGTTGTTTCCTTTGCTTTATTTACTTATTCAAAGGTATATTGGATTAAGAGTCTGTCTAGTTAACAACTAGATCTACATTTCATCAGTTAATAATGAACCATCGTTTTACCAACTCTAGTCTTTGCTCCTAAAATTACTCTCTATTTTAAAAAGCAAGCACCAAATGTTATATATATTGCAGTGCAATAGTTAATTCCCAAGAAGGCAGTTTCATAATACAGATTTCATTTATTTAAAGAAATCTGGCCAAAGTCACATCTTGTGTTTTAGAAGGTCTTATTGTTTTGCTGAGAAATGGAACGATAACAAAACTAATCTGATTTCCTCCAGATTATTTGTACCAATTGTGCCATTATAATTTGAGAGGTTCTTAATCTACAGATTTAAAGAGCCATCTGAATAGAAGACAACCAGCAGATTTTCCTTGAAACAGAAGTAGCCAATTGTTTTTCTTCTTACATTACAGATTTAGAAGGACCATTTTTTGAATCTTCCTTCCTTTCTTTCTTTTTCTTTCTTTCTTTCTTTCTTTCTTTCTTTCTTTCTTTCTTTCTTTCTTTCTTTCTTTCTTTCTTTCTTTCTTTCTTTCTTTCTTTCTTTCTTTCTTTCTTTCTTTCTTTCTTTCTTTCTTTCTTTCCTCTCTTTCTGTCTTTCTTGCTTGCACATTAAGAAAGATGGATATATTTACTGCTGATGAAGTCTTTTGCAAGTGAAATAAAACATTGGGAAGATATTCGAATCTCACCAGATATTGGTTAGATCTAAGTGTGATAACCTGGTGACTTAAAGCTCTATCAGTTGTTTCTGCACAACATGTTGAGTCCAGTGGAGTTTACATATTATATGAACCTTGTCCATTTGATAAATATGGGTCATTATGTTGGGTGAACACAGAAAATGAGTTGATTTGATGAATTAAAAATGTTATATGAACCCAACCAATGTGTTACACTATTGGGAAGTAAAAGTACTTCCCCACATTTGTTCTTCATTACATAACACTATTATTTAAGGCAGGGGTCTTCAAACTTGACAGCTTTAAGACTTGTGGACTTCAATTCCCAGAATTCTTCCTCCAGTCATGTTAGCTCAGGAATTCTGGGAGTTGAAGTCCACAAGTCTTAAATTTGCCAAGTTTGAAGACCCTTGATTTAAGGCTTCAGGGGGCTTCAGCTGATATGTTAAATACTGAAAAAGTGGAAACTTTCCTTCCTTAATTGTGTTATTCCTAACACAATTAAATTGCGTACAATAACAAGGGTAGGCAATCTTCTTTGGAATATTTAGAACTTTGAGAAGATGCTGTCACAAAATGGATACCTGGAGGGATAATCAAGAGAACCAACTTGAACTAAGGAGAAATTTGCTGACAGTGAGAACAATCAGTGGGATGGCTTGCCTTCAGAAATTGTAAGTGCTCCATCACTGGAGGTTTTTAAGAAGCGATTAGACAACCACTTGACTAAAATGGTATAGCGTTTCCTGCCTCAGCACGGAGTTGGACTAGAAGAACTCCCAGGTCCTTCCAACCTGTTATTCTTAAGTTATTCTGTTATAATTATTTACAGAATGGTTGCCATAATTGCCAAGCCAAGTCTTATGACACCCATTATCCACAAAGTAAACAAACTCCTTATTCTCAGGAAGCTTCTTATCATTGGAGTTATTAATAGTTTCTCTTCAGAGGCTGATAAAGTGCTGGCTGTAACCACTGGCCATTTATTGTTTTCTATGAGTGCCGGTGGGGCCAATACCGGATCCAGAAAAAAGTATTGTATGCAACCTGCCAGCTCTCCTTTTTTAAAGTTAAAAGTATTTTTACAATGGGTATCCAGAATGTGATAAATAGCAAAGGAACAGTTTATGGGGATCTTGTTGTCCGTTTTTATTTTACAATGAACAATGTGCATAATAAAAAGTAAAGTGGTCCCAGGGCAAAAACAGATGCTGTCATATCTGATTAGCCAAAATTGTTTTCCAGCTAAGGTTCAGGCACAGACTGCTTTTTATTAAATAATTCTGAACTTTTGCATAAAATTGGCTTAGGCTTTACTTTTCAAAGTTTTTA
Organism: Bungarus multicinctus; assembly: GCA_023653725.1. Classification (NCBI taxonomy): domain Eukaryota; kingdom Metazoa; phylum Chordata; class Lepidosauria; order Squamata; family Elapidae; genus Bungarus; species Bungarus multicinctus. The sequence goes on from CM042834.1 coordinate 259,112,551, forward strand.
ATGCTACCTCTGTTAATAGTTTCAGGGGGTTGGGCTTAATAAATGGCCCTTTTATTTATGACTCAATATTCTGAGCTGGGATGGTTTTATAACCTTGGTTATTTGGCCTTCTGAGGTTAGCAGGCAATCCATAGCTTGTTTTCCCTCCTCATTTAAAGCTAATGGGATTAACTAATTTAACACTGTTTTTGGGATAGAGAAATAAGTCACTTAAGATCAATTCTTATTCCTCAGTGCCAGGGACAATCAACAGCATCCTTTTATTAAATTACTTTATTCTCTCAAATAGCGAGTCAAAATAATGAGAATGTTATATTTTATTTTTAAAAATGAACCAACTATTCCTCCATGAAAAAGGACATGAGATTAACTGCCTAAAACAGCTGGATGGATGACTACCAAAATTAGCAAGCGCCTGAGCTGATCAATGATTTTTCACACCAAACTCTCCACTTCCTCTATCTTTTATTTTCCTCTCTAGCTATCTATCTCTTTCCCATGTACAGAAAGAGAGTTTGGCATTATTAGAATTTGATTGGCCTAGAGATGGGAGCTACAAAATAAGGGTGAACTTGTATCTGTAAAACCACCGAAAGAGACCACTAAAACATAACGTGTTCACTGGGGTGTGCTGCACAAGCCTTTCCTCCAAACGTCTGAGTAGGATTCATGACAGGCAGGCCTTTGTGTCCTCATTTGAATGCATCAGAAGTGAAAAGAAAGAAAATTTTAAAAAGACTGTTGCTAGGGGATAATTTGTCCAAGTGAATAGGTCCATTCAGTATCTAGAGTGTTTTTTTTCTAATTGTCTCTGAGTGGGAGCAAGAGAAGAGGGAGGAAGCAAGGCAAAATGAGCTTTAAATTCATGAAGAAAAGAAGAATTTTTCATGGTAATTTATGTATTGCTGAGTGAACCAATCTACTGATAATTATAAATTTGAGATTTGACCCCTGCAGTCATTAAAATCCACAGAGTTTTCTTTGTTGACATCTTTAGAACAGTTAAGCCAGAGGTATTGCATGTTTTTCAACCATGAAGATAATAATGTGGCTCTGGGGTTGTTGTTTTTTGTATTCTGCTATAAAGCTGTTGGTGTTTCTTTGTCCTTTGATATTTTGTTTATTTTAAAACAAAAAGTGGCTTATCCACACTAGCCAATTGCTTTCTCACGGGAATAGACTGATGACTGTTTCTGAAGTACATCATTATCTACTAGCCACCAGTCCCTCAACTGCCATCCAAGTGACTTAAAAGCTTGTTTTTGTGCTCCACCGAAAAATACACTTTCCCACATTACATTGTGGTGCTCCTGTCTACTTTGGAATACATGTTTTAGTTTGTTGCAGGTTAACCCCAGCAATTCATCAGCGACTCTGCAAGGGTAGAATTCAATTCAATCAGCGCTGACCACAGTCTTTAATACCTCTCAGAGCCAGCTTTACTAGGAGTCCTGTAATAGCATGGTTGGTACAGGCAGTCCTCGACTTACGACCACAATTGAGCCCAAAATTTCTGTTGCTAAGTGGGACAGTCGTTAAGTGAACCTTGCACCATTTTACGATCTTTCTTGCCACCCTTGTTTAGTGAATCACTACAGTCGCTAAGTTTACTAACATAGTGGTTGAATGAATCTGACCTCCCCGTTGACTTTGCTTATCAGAAGGTCACAAAAGTTAATCAGGTGACCCAGCAACCATCATAAATCTGAAACAGTTGCCAAGCGTCTGAATTTTGATCACATGACCATGGCGATGCTGCAACAGTTGTAAGTGGGAAACGGTCATAAGTTACTTTTTTCCAGTGCTGTTGCCACTTTGAACGGTCACTAAATGAACTGTTGTATGTCGTTTAGTTCTATATATAGAAGGTTGCTGGTTCATACCTGAAAGACATGACATTGTTTTTAATTTCATTTTTTCCCCCTTATACTTAAAAAAAAAAAAGGAGTAGTAGTTGAACCACTCTGTACCAGTCTGTGCTTGAACCCATCTATTCAGGATTACAAAACGTGTGCATCTTTGCAGCCTTGGGACCCTGCCCACATGTATTCTGCAGCATAATCTACCACTTACGGAAGTGGCAAGGTGGGCAATGCAATACCATTGTGCTGTCCAGCCAGTGTATGGGAATTGGATAGTTAGGTAGCAATTGTGAGCTGTCCCCTTAAGGGAATGCATCATGGTAAATGTAGTTAAAGGTATCCTGGGAAATGTAGTTCATGTCACGTGACCAATCGGTATCTTTTACTTTTCTGTATTCTCTACAGAGGTAGATAAACTCAACAAAACATCAATACAAAGTATTGGTTCATCAGGTATCTTCATGATTCACATTTGTGACAAAGTTCTTCTTTATGTCCAATTCCTTTGCATATCTGATTTGTAGTTAAAAGATGGTTATCTCCTAACCCATCTCGTAGCGCTAGAAAGCAACTACCATGAGTTAGGGAATTCAGGCAAAAGTGAGGAAAACTCCCCCAACGCATCAAGGGTCAAATTAGTGACCAATCGGGATTACAGATGTGGCCATGTGACATGAACTACATTTCCTAGGATACCTTTAACTACATTTACCATGATGCATTCCCTTAAGGAGACAGCTCACAATTGCTACCTAACTATCCAATTCCCATACACTGACTGGACAGCAGGACAATGAAATGGTGCCTTTTGCAGTACTAGACATTGGAAGAGACAGAAGCATGTTACTTTCCGTGGCATTCATGCATTTAATTCCTGCAGCGTTTACTTCTGACCTAGTTGGAAATTTGTACTTAGCCAAGTGGTCCTGGATTCGTTTCTGTTCTTGGAAAGAAGCCCTGCAGTGAGATTTTTTTCAGTACTGTATGAACTTTGCTTACAACCCGCTGAAAAATACTGTAATGAGTGAGAGGTCAAAGCATGCCAGAATGTTCCAGCTGAAATTACGACAAAGCAAAAGGAAAAGATTCGTGCAGTCATTGGATCATAAAGTCCAGGATTCTTAGGATAGATTTTCATTTCAGAAGAAGGATCTTTGCCCGTTCTTGAGAGAGAGAATCAAAGATTACTTCATTTGTCTTGAAGCAAAATTGAAAACAAAGAAATCAGGATGCACACAATCATTTGATAAACTTATTAGGACTGTGCAGAGAGGTCAAAATCTGATGCACATGAAGATCTGTATTTTGCACCTGCACCTTTTTCTGGGTTTGTGTACCTCCTCTCTAGCTGGCATATGATCATCATAAAAGGCATGGCATTTAAAGTACGTGTGGCAGGAGCTATGGCATGTCCACCCCTGTGCTGAATCTTCTTTGTCCTTTCCAATCCAGATCCCTCCACAGTCACAGGAGTTATCACCTTAAATTCTTGTGAGTTCAAGGAAAAGATAGGGAAGTCTATCACTGGAATAGAGGTGTGAAAAAAAAATCCCATGCCTAGCTCTAAGATAAACGAACCATTTAAAGATCCTTCAATATCTTGTTCTGACATCAAATCAAATATATCTGTCAGATTGCCTGGCTGCCCTTTAAAGAAATTCCAGGAGACTTGATTTCATATAACTTAGTTTGGTTTGAACCTACCTGCAGTCTCTTTGATGTACAACACGGCACCACTAGGATAATAACCTCTAATGCATATGGGAATGAAGCCACCAGAGTGAAGGTGGCAATTCCCTCTGATAACGTTGGTTAGTTTAAACCCACTGCCTCTCTTCAGTAGATCCTTTCTCTGAATTCATTGTCCTTGAAATTGAGCAGTTGTGGATTATTTCTATAACTGGCTTCTTTGTGTTGGGAATTGATGACTCTCAGCTGGACTATCACAGATTCTGTATATATCCAAATCCAGATATGTGCTGAACAGGATGCAGAAAATTCATTCATGTATGGCCCTCTGTTCCTTTTAAAGCTGGCAGTCAATTAATATGCCTAAAGGAATGAGAGATGCAAATATCAATTCCCTTCACTAAATGGGTATCAACAGATATATTTAATCCACTGGCAAACTGGGTTAGCTGCAAGCTTAGGAGGATGCAATGAATAGGAGGATTCCTATTCCAAGCTTAGGAGGATGCCACTGTAAGATATCGTGCTATGCCCTCTTTCCCCATGGTCATATGATAGCATTTTGGACACTTGGGCAATCAACTTACATTTATGACTGGTTGCCAAGTGCCTCATGATCATGTGATTGCCATTTGCAACTTTTTCCACCAGGTTTCCCAGAAAATCAATGGAAAAGCCATCAGGGAAGGCTGTAACCAACGGGAAGCCGTAATATTTCAGCTGGCAACTCTTTTGCTCCACTCACTTAATGACCCAGGAGTTTGCTTAAAGACCACAACTAGGAATGCTAGGATTGCAGTCATTGAATAAAACAGTGATGTGGGCATTTTGCTTAATGATTGTTTTCTTAATGACTGAGATTCTGGTCCCAATTTTGGTCACAAGTTGAGGACTACCATTGTGATGTCTAAATTAGCCTGGAGGTTTTGTACATGTATATATGTTCATGATGGCGAACCTATGGCATGTGTGCCAGACGTGGCATGCAGAGCCACTTCTGCCAGTACGCGAGAGGTCGCCCGGAAGAGCCCCACTGCACATGTGCGCACACATCTGCCCGACAGCTGATTGTTGGGTATGTGGGGCATGGGAGGCATGCATGCTCTGAGGCGTGCAGGGGGTTATGCGCATATGCGCAGGGGGCGGGGAGCCCCACGCGCATTGCCTTCTGGGTGCTGGCACACAGTTTTCAGCACGGGAGCCAAAAAGGTTAGCCATCATTGGTATATATCATATGTGAGGATGATTCTCTGTTTGTATTGTAATTTATGCATAGCTTATCTCACTTTATAATCATTTACTTTGTACTGAAATGTTGTTTTTTAAGCCACACCAAGCATTAGGCTCCAACCTCCTATCACATTTTGTAAAAATAGAAACACGAATAATTTCTGTGCAGGCCCTGTGTCATCGAGAGCTATCCTTGCAACTAAAATGTTGCTAAAGACTCTTTCATTTATCTTTTTAAATAATTTTTAAAGAAAGAAAGTTGTGGCAAGGAACATAGCACACACCAAGAGACATCAAACAGCTCTATGGACATAGTGGTTTCCCTGTGCACCATTGATGGCTTATGAAACTACCATGTGATCATTCAAAAATAATTGTGGGATGTTACTGATAAGACTGGATGAGATGCTGATGGTATCTGGTGGCAGTAGAAGAACAAGGATAAGGAATTGAATTCAACCTGAAGTCCAGATGCCTCTCCCTCCCCATACCCAAATCTCTTTGATCAGGAAGAACAATGAGGCCTGATGTGAAGGAAGTGAGCCATTGCTTCCATGTTCCTCTTCTCTACAGAGAAGGGGCTGACTATTATTGATAGAAGGGTATGAGCTTTGTCTCTTTATCATGCCAGCTTTAGAGAAAGAGAAGTGAAATGGGGAGCCCAAAAGTTTAATTACCTTTCATTGACTTTGTAGCCGGTCCTAAATCTGATGAAGAGGCCACTCAGGTTTCATCAGCAAGACAATAGAAAGAATTTGGAGTGGAGAATTAAATTTACTGGTTGTTTGGTAAGTTGGCAGGGCAACTGTTGCCAGGATTTTACAGACATTTACGGTTGTCTGATCCTTTTGAAAAGAATGTTGCAGTTTGAAAAAAAAGGATTCAATGAAGGGCGGGGGGCGGTGCTAATAAGAACTGCAGTTTGTTCAGAAGGGAATTTGCATCCTTGTTTGTAAGCCATTTGTCTCCGTGATATATGCTCCACATTTATCCTGCACAGTACTATTATTGATAAGAAGCAAGATGAATGCCTATTGTTATCTGCATAAAAAAGACAGCCAGGAGTAAATCTAAATTTGTCTGGTTCTTCCCACTAGAGCTGCACAATCATAGAACATAGAATAATAGAGTGGGAAGGGTCCTCCAAGGTCTTCTAGCCCAACCCGCTACTTGAGCAGGAGACCCTATACCAGTGGTGGCTAATCTTTTTTGGCTCCTGTGCCAAAAACTGCCAACACGCCAGCGTGCATGTATTCGCATGCCAGCACCCAGAATGCAATGTGCGTCTCCTCTCCCCACGATCCCTGCGCATGTGTGCGCAATTTCCCCCCCACCCCAGCCCCTTACCTGCTGTGCGCCTCACAGCTGATTTTTCAGCTGGTTTGAGGCCTTTTCTGGCCTCCCAGAGGCGTAGAAAAAGCCTCTGCAAGGCTTTTCAGGTTGAATTATAGGCCCGTTTCATCACTTCCGGTATTACAAGAAGTGAGGAAACGGGCCTATAATTCAGCCTGAAAAGCCTTGCACAGGCTTTTTCTATGCCTCTGGGAGGCCGAAAAAGGCCTCAAACCAACCCCCAAAAAATCAGCTGTGAGGCGCGTACATGCACAGTGAGATAAGTTTGCCTGCGGCTCGCGTGCCAGCACAAATGGCTCTGCGTGCCACTTGTGGCACACGTGCCACAGGATCGCCATCACAGCCCTATATCATTTCAGACAAATAGTTGTCCAGTCTCTTTTTGAAAACTTTCAGTGATGGAGCACCCACAACTTCTGAAGGCAAGCTATTCCACTGGTTAATTTCTCTCACCGTTAGAAAAATTCTCCTTAGTTCTGCTTCTCTCCTTGGTTAGTTTCCAACCATTGTCTTATCTTTGGGAAAATAATTTTATTCTCTTGTCCTTGTAGGAGCCTCTAAAATATTGGAAACACCAGTGTCATGCCTCCCTCTGTCATTAGAGTAGACATACTCAATTCCTGTTACTGTTCTTCAAACAACACTTTGGGTGTTTTTTCCGGCAACCCCTTGATCATCTGTCCTCCCTTCTTCCTCTCCTCTGTGCAGAGCAATGGGGGAGGAAATAGATGCCTATCCTGGACATTTCAAAAGACTTTGGAAGACTTTTGAAGTCAGCATGAGGGTTGCACTGTTGGAAGAAATATCCTTCTGGGTTCAGTTCCAAGTGGGGAAAACAGACACTGGAATCGTGGATGTTGCTTGGAAAGAAGGTTTATTGATGAACAGGATCACATGCCTTGGAGCTCTTGGACGAAGAAAAGGGGAAGAGATACTGAGAGTCCCTGGGTTTTATACCCTCTCTGGCTGTGAACTTCCTGGGTCACAGGAAGAGTATCCTGATTGGTTGCTGTCAGAGGTCATAGCTAGCTTTGTAGGTTGTCTGCATGCTAAGTTTGGTTGAAACTTGGTGGGTGGTGCAATGAAGGGCAATGAAATGGCTCTGCCTGAAGGAGGTAGATCTTTGTTATGTAGAATAGACTGGCCCAGGCCTTAATGACCCCGAGGGTATGGGCATTCTTCTTGGGGGCACCCTCCCTCTGGAACGAATTGCCCCCGGAGATAAGGACTATCCCTAACCTTTTGGCCTTCCAACGCGCGTTGAAAACATACTTATTTCATCAAGCCAGTCTGGGTTTATAGGGTTTAAATTGGTTTTAATTGGGTTTTAGTTTTTTATACTCTTGATTGAGTTTTATTTTTGAGCCACCATATTTAATCTTTTTTAATTGTTTTTTAAATATTGTATTTGTACTATTTTTTAACTTCGGCTGTACACTGCCCCGAATCCCTGCAGGGAGAGGGGCGGTATAGAAAACTAATAAATAAATAAATAAATAAATAAAAATGGCCCATTAACCGAGGTGGTGGGGGGCTGAGTTTCTGCCTCTTTGAGTTTCTACTTCTCGTTTAGGGGAAATATTCCGCCATTTAGTATATCCTAAAATATTTCATTTGTCTAGGAGAGGGGTAGGTTTTAACTTCCAACAGCACGAAATTGGGCCTGTTTGCATTTGATGAAGTTAAAAAAACCTTTATCTTCCGTCTGTTTATAGGTAGTTCTCGACCTACGACCACAATTGAGCCCAAAATTTCTGTTGCAAGCAAGAGTTGTTAAATGAGTTTTGCCCCATTTTATGACCTTTCTGTTAACCGCTATTAGTTAGTAACACAGTTGTTATTGGCTTCCTCATTGGTTTTGCTTGTCAGATAACAGATAATCAGAGTTGTAAGGGACCTTATAGGTCATCTAGTCCAACCCCCAACCCAAGCAGGAGACCCTACACCATTTCTGACAAATGGCAGTCCAATTTCTTCTTGAAAGTCTCAAGGTCTCCTTATTTCCAGGTTAAATCTCTCCTTGTTCAGTTTCCATCTATTATTCCTTGACTGGTCTACAGGTGCTTTGGAAAACAGGTTGACCCCTTCCTCACTGTGGCAGCCCCTCAAATATTGGAACATTGCTATCATGTCTCATCTGGTCCTTCTGTTCACTAGACTAGCCATGCCCAGTTCCTATAACCGTTCTTTATAGGTTTTAATTTCCAGTCCCCTAATCATTCTGGTTGCTCTTCTCTGTACTTTTTCTAGAGTCTCAACATCTTTTTATAGTGTGGTGACCAAAATTGGATGCAGTACTCTAGGTGTGGTCTTATTAGGGCTTTATATAGTATTAGTACCTCGCTTGATCTCGATTGTATCCCTCTGTTAATGCAATTTAAGATTGTGTTGGCTTTTTTGGCTGCTGCTGCACACTGCTGGCTCATATTTAGCTGGTAGTCCACTAAGACTCCAAGATCCCTCTCACAGTTACTGCTATTGAGCCTGGTTTCACCCAGTCTATATGTGTACTTTTCGTTTTTCTTGCCTAACTTCTTTTGATATCCTGGTCCCCAAATGCTCTCCTGATCTCAAGATTGGCTTTAGAAAGGGGGAAAGGCATATTAACAGAATAACAATGTTGGAAGCAGTGTTGGGATTCAAAAAATTTTACCACCAGTTCTGTGGGTGTGGCTCGGTAGGTGTGGCAGGGAGAAGGAAAATCTCCAGTCAGAGGTGGGATTTGTTGGTTCCCCGAACTACTCAAAATTTCTACTACCGGTTCTCCAGAATTGGTCAGAACCTGCTGAATGCCACCTCTGGTTGGAAGCAATGTTGGATGTCTTCAAGCCCAAAACCCTGCTCAAGTAGGAGACTCTATACTAATCAAGGAGAGAACCAACCTAGAACTAAGGAGAACTTTCCGGAAAGTAAGAACAATTAATCATTGGGGTGGCTTGCCTCCCGTGATGGAGCACCCACAACATTTATTTTATTTTTTTATATTTATTTATTTTGTCAATTGCTTACAAAATAATAGGTATAACTAGTAAAAACATAGTTATGAATACATGGATACATATAAGAAAAATAAAAAAGAAACAATAGGGCAGGGACAGTAGGCAGGGGTGAGGTCAATAGTAGACATTTGGAGGCAGGTCATTCCACTGATTCATTGTTTTAACTGTCAGGAAATTTCTCCTTAGTTCTGGGTTAGTTCTCTCCTTTATTCATTTCCATCCATTGTTTCTTGTCCTGCTTTAAGGTGTTTTGGGGAATAGGTTGACTGCCCTTTTCTCTGTGGCAGCTGCTCAAATATTGAAACACTGCTATTATATCATCCCAGTCGTTCTTTTCACTAGACTAAACATATTCAATTCCTGTAACCATTCTTCATACGTTTTAACCTCCAGCCACTTAACCATCTTTGTTGCTCTCCTCTATTATTAGCTATATATATTAGCTACCTATTAACTAAATGTTGCAGTAAATAATTTTCCACCTGTTTGTTCCAATGGGAGAGAAAGGTCAAACAAAAATCATCCAAGCAAGCAAGCAAATAAGTAAGGGCAGAATTTTCAATCCTTGCTGCCAGGTTGGTCTATTAAAGTTATCAACCAAGTAAGATCATAGCCCAGTAATAGAAAAGCTGCTGCCCCTGATACTTCCATTTTAAAAAGTTAGGGAGCAGTTGAAATGATTCTGAGTCGTAATTGTCCATCAGAATAGATAATTTTAATCTGGTGGACAAATAACGTGATTTGGTATAAGACTTATTAAAATATGTAGATACTTGCTGAATGTATTTTAAGGACAAGTATTAACTTTCCTGGTGAGCTGGTAGTGATCAAAAATTCTAGATAGAAGTTGTCAACTAATCTGATAGAGATTGTGTGGGCAACTTGTCTTTCACTTCCAATTAAACATTGTCAGAGCTATTTGCCAGTGTGTTTTCCTTCTTAATTATTGCTGATCACCCAGAAAGAAGTGTAACTTAAAAAGGGGAATATACAAAAATGGTAGAGCGAGAGCTACTGAGACGATGATCTTCTAGACTGTAATGTGTTGCTCTAAATAAGCAGGAAAATATTTATTATTGATAAATCAAGAAGTCGGTAATGTCTCTTATATTATCAATTTATATAATCTGTACTAAAATAATTGATCTTCTGAATAACTAATTTTTAGTTGTATAACTACCCGCTATAACTAACTAAATAAAATTTACATAATAAACATTTTTAGCTTTAACTGCCCTTAGTTTTTCTTGTCCTTTAAATATGTATTAGAGATCATAACTGTTGGGAAAAATGGAATTAAAAGCCCATCAAGAGATAACTACATATACAGTTAATGTACATAAAGTTTTGGATGTTTGCAACTGTATTTTGGTTATTTATTCATTCAAAACATAATTCATGCCTTTCAAATTAATACTGGAGTATTTGTACATTCTGTGACCATATTTTTTGCCCTTTGGGGATCCATAATATAAATATGCTTTTAATATGTTTAACATATTAAACAAATGTTAAGTATTTTAATGATGTAGTTTACTTAAACTCAAACATTGATTTGGATTTTCTATAAAGTGTGGAGAATGCAAATGGCAAAAATCATTGAGGGAGATGGGCGGTATAGAAACATAAATAAATAAAATTAAAAATTAGTAATGCAATTATATTAATACATTTATTGAAATCAGACTAATTCTGTCAGTTTTTCATCATAATAGCAATGTAAGAATCAGAACAGTATTCTATTCTAAAAAGTATATTTTCTTTTGCTTTCTTTTGGTTGAACATTTACTAAATATTACCCTCCCACTCTGTTGTTTCAATGTTACATGTGGATTTTATTTTTACTTCATTTTATTTGTATGGTTACTGACAAAGCATGCAACTCTCGGTGGCAGAATTATCATAGGCTGAAAGAAATTGCAGGTATCCTATGAGTTACAATCCTGGGAGCCTGCCCATCATGGTCGTAATTCATGCCAGTCATAAATCAAGCCTATTTTAACCATTTATTTTTGCAGTGGTCTTTAAATGAACCAATGGTTTGCCATAGGCCAGCTTTAGCAATAGCACTTATATACCACTTCACAGTGCTTTCACAGCCCTCTAAACAGTTTACAGAGTCAGCCTATTGCCCCCAACAATCTGGGTCCTCATTTTACCGACCTCAGAAGGAGGGAAGGCTGAGTCAACCTTGAGCCGTGAGAATCGAACTGCCAAATTGCAGGCAGCAGAAGTCGCCTGCAGTACTGCACTCTAACTATTGCACCACCGCAGTTCAGTTTTGCCAAATATCTGAGGTAAACGCCATTTTCAGTAAAACTGCCATAAAATGTGGTCATGTATCTGTGGGACACTGCAAATGGCCATACATGTGGCCCAATTGCCAAGCATCCAAAGTGCAATCATGTGATGGGAAGGCACATGACTGCCAAATGCAAGTTGTAAGTAGCTCTAGGAAGTTCTGTCATATGTAAGTCAAGGACTATCTGTGGTTCATCTAATTCAGTAACTTGTCGTTTTAGTTTAGTAGCATATCTCCAAGATCTTGGACAAGCCATTTTATCTACCCATGCCAGTACATACAAATCTGGGTACAGGTTTACAGGCTTCCTCCTTTTCTATGGAGATTCTTAGTCATTCAGGTCATGGTTGTCTCAAAGGTTCTTTTATCCCCCTCAAGAATGCAAATGCCCAGCTGTCTGCAATGAGTATAAATCATTCCATTCCCCATCATTCAGTCAGAGCTGAAGAAGCTTCTTGGATGAGAAGTGAAATGTCTTCAAAAAAAACCAAGGAAGTCCAGTTGCCTCTTGAGGAAAAAAAAAACCCTTCCTCCTTGTAGAGCAGTGTTTTTCAGCCTGATATGTGGCCTTCAACTCTCAGAATTCCTCAGCTAGGGGTGAGAAATACAGCTATAGATGGAATTTCCGAGAGTAACCTCAGCTCACCCACTGGAAATCTTGAAAATAAACTGCTAGAGGAAGTGCCTGTGATCTTTAGATGAGATAAGGCTCACCAACACGCATGGATAATGCCAGATCATCTTAAAATTACCACAGAAATGTTGCCATTAACATCAGAAACCGGTATTTTCTCCAGTGTGTCTTAATGCATAACTCTTCTGTCATAAAACGGTAACTGCGTTTGTGCTTAGATTAACCTATTTGAAAATGCAGATTTTCTGTTCCGAGTGGTCCACCATTTAAAAAAAAAAACCCAACCCCGTGAAACTAAATATCACTAGAAGGCCTTGTTTGGGCTTGCTTTCTTTGATGTTGATTTTCTATATGGAGCTTTTTTTTGAGGGGGGAGAGGAGGAGTAAAGCCAGACATTTGGCCCAAGCCACACTTCAAACAAAGGAAGATGTCATTCAGAGATTTGCAGGATGCGAAGACAGTTTTGGAAGAGCTTACAACTGTTTTCCGTTTTTTCCTTTCACTCAACACCATGGTGTTCCTGCTGTCTGGGGAGATTGGCAGCCATTAAACCATGTTTTAAAAAGGGATGTGAACTGTTTTACTCAGTCATACGGCTTCCTAGAGGCTTTTCTCTCTCTCTCTCTTTCTCCCAGTTTTCAAAATGCACATCTGGGGCAGCAGCTGAGTTTCAACCTGCTAAAGGCGTGAAAGACACATGCCTTGGCATGGATGTAAGAACATTCCTTAACTACTTTATAATCAGCAAATATTATTATAGATCGTTCCCCCAACTCAGAAATTCCGTTATTGTTAAATCCCCACTGTCGATTCCCTCTTTGGTAGGTAGACAGCAACAGCGCAGACTGCTTAATTTGAAATGGCATACATTTCGTGTTAGACTTTGGCAGCTTCTTCAACTGAAAGTAATTCTTCCAACTCACAGAGCCTCATTAAACAAGATTTATTGAGCTAAGAAAGAGGAGTATTATTGGAATTTCATCAGCTAAATGATTACTTACTCAGAATTTAATCTAACTCTGAAATATTCTTACAGTGGAGATTTACAGCGTTTCTTCTTAATATCTTTCTTGTAAAGTTGTAAGAAAGTAGTTTTCTTTGCATGTAATGAAAGATCTTGCTGCTGTTTACTAAGCTGTCTTTAGAACCTTTATCAATCTGAATTATCTTGTACAATTTGCAGGTATTCACTCATGGTGGGAAGGGTTTTACTGCCTAGCTAAAAGTGATCTCTTGTTGCATGGGATAACATAACAGAATAAGGATCTTATAAAAAGGAACTGCAGCTTCGTCATCCTTTAGCCCTTCTGTAATATCAAACTGCTACAATACACAACAGCACCAACAGAATTCCACATAACGTTGCCTCTTACTATCTACTCGCACCTGTTTTGTTACTATAAAGGTAAACTTTCCCCCACACATGCGGACTAATCGTTTCCGGCTCTAGGGGGCGGTGCTCATCACCATTTCTAAGCCAAAGAGCCAGCACTATCCGAAGACGTCTCCGTGATCATGTGGCCGGCATGACTAAACGTTGAAGGCGCATGGAACGCTGTTACCTTCCCACATGCTTTCGAACTGCTAGCTTGGCAGAAGCTGGACAAGTAACAGGAGCTCACTCCATTACGTGGCGCTAGGAATTCGATCCCTCCCTCTCTCTCTCTCTCTCTCTCTATATATATATATATATATATAGAGAGAGAGAGAGGATTAGTAGCAGGGTATTTATTGACTTATAAATTATATTTCTATGGATAGATATTGGAGAAATAGGTAGACCCCCTTTTCCTTGTGGCCTCTTAGATATTGGAACACTGCTATCACATTATAATAATAGATGTATTTGAATAAAAATACAATTAAGCATTCTTTCAGGAAGGAAGGAAGGAATCTGATTAAACCTTTCTCTGCAGATGTCTAGCTTGGATTAGTTACTAGAGCGATTGGCTTTGAACAACAGTCAATAGCAGCACAGGTCATAAATGTCTCAGAGTCCAGAGATCACTTGGTTGTGTTTGTTCTAGGAAACAGGACAAGGTCTCTTTCATAATCGGCACAATTCTCTGATCTCTCTTTCTTTTTTCTTTTTTTTTACTTTTGCAACAAATGAATGCTTCAAATTCTTGACTATTGAGGATATTTGATCAAACACCAATTGTTGCTAGAGGAATTCTGGATAGACAGCAGTAATGTCTTGGCAGATGTTTTCTTTCCATGCCTGTTGCTTTCCATGATCCTTGTTCGGATTTAACATAGCTCAAAGATGGACTCATTTATTTCTTTTATCTGACAATGAAAAAAATAGGAGCACATCTTGACTTACTGAAAGTAAAAGTTGAAATTGACTTGCATTTTTAGCAAAATGATGAATGTTTTAATGAATGGCAGTGATGTACGTCCTAGAATTGCAGCCAAAGAACCCTTAATAGTTGTATAGAAGAAAGAATTGCCGTGGGCATAATTTGTGCAAGCAACATTTGCTGAAATTCCATCTTTTATAATAGAGTTTTAAAAAGTCAAGGACGGTGCCTCCTTTTTGCACCTGGCCTGCTACTTTTTTTCTGCTGAAGTAGATAAACACAGTTATTTAAAGCTGAAAGTAGACAACAACAATTGATTGGTGTCTTTTTTAAAAGTAAACTGCATCAGGCAAATAACTAATCAAGACAATTCAATTCCTTTCATGCCACATTCCTGAAGAAATCCCTCTTCTGAACTTGATTCTTCTATTTGGCAGTCTCTTCTTTCTTGCTCCAGAGGACTTCAGCCAAAAATATTGTTTGTCAGTGATGAAAAGCTTGCTGTTCTTTTGAAAAAAAAAAAAAAAAAAGAATTCAAGTTGCTCTATCCAACTTTGAAAAGTGATCCATGGGTTGTGCTGCCTCCTATTGAGGGAATGAAATTGCTTACATAATGCTAGTCATTATTGCTTTTTTTAATACCTGTTCCTCCATCTGATTTGATAATAATAATATTTTCAAATCATCATTTTTCCTGGGGAATTAATTAATTAATTATTAATTAATCTAAAAGAATTAATATTCATTAAGAGATTGGTGTGCAGTGAGTATTTTCCTAATAAACAGCCAGTTACCTATTAAGTAATTTTTAAAAGATTTGCAACTAAGGAAGAGGATAAATTCTATGCATTCTATGTATTATTGCTCTGTTTCCTTCCTTCCTTCCTTCCTTCCTTCCTTCCTTCCTTCCTTCCTTTTTTTTGGCAGCTTCTCTCCACTTAATGGAATCTGCCTTTTTAAAATTTAATCTAGTCCTTAAAGATTAACTATAAAGTATTTCCACATGAAGAATGGGTGCCAAGTAGGAGTTGCATTAGATGTCACTAAGTCCCCAAAATCAACAATGCTATTAGAGTTCAAGTGGTTGTTTTTTTGTTTTTGTTTTTTTTTTGCTTAGCTGCAAAGCTAAAACTTTTGCAAGGCTACTTTTTCAAAACTAGCCTTTTCTTTTTTTAGTCTCTCAAATATTTGAGCTTTAGGTACTCTCAGGAGAATGTTTCCTTGACTGTGGGGACACTCTTCCATTCTGAAATCTAAAGCTTAGATCTCACGGTTACGGCCATCTCAACTTGTTTGACTTCACCTTGTGGACACTCTTGCTTGCTTTTTTGCTTTGCATTCCCTGTTAGCAGCCCAGAGAAGAAAAGAGAAGCATTAAACTCAAGCCCATCTTTTCTTCAATGCAAACCATATTTCAGGGCACAGCGGCTGGTTATTTGAGGTCTGCCTGTCTAATCTGTATCTGAGCATCTCTGCTCATCCCACTATATTCATCAGGATGGATACATTCCAGGCCCCTTCAGTTAATCAGTGTCATCTATTGGAACCTAGGAAATCTCTCTCTCACAGCGCTTTTCCTCTGGAGCAGCAGCAGTGGGGGTATGCCACCGGTTTGGCCTGGTTCATCCGAACCGTTAGCAAAAATTCCTACCGGTTCAGCCCAACTGGTAGTAAAAAAAGCCTCCAACGATCAGCTGAGAGGAGAAAAAAAAGGCCAGTTGAGAAGAGAAAGAAGAGAAAAGTGCAAGATCGGCCCTCCCACCCACCCCTGTGCTTTTCTTTATCATCTCAGCTGATTGGTGCTGCAGGCCTCAGATGGTATGTGGAAAGCTGCGTGTACATGTGTGTGCGATCACCGAACCCGTAGTGGGATAGGTAGGATCCCACTGCTAAACAGCACTGTAAGATCCATACGGTTATCACCATGGAGGGGGTTCTGTAAATCCTTGAAAACCTGGCTTTACTTCAGGCCCTGGAGGGGGCGGGATAAAGTGGTTACTGAGTCCCTGTGAGGTTTTGGGGGCATTGTGATATTCCCGATATTCATCGTCTTTTTCTTGTTCAGGATTTTTAATAAGTAAGCTACCCAGAGGTGACTGAAATCAGATAGGCTCCAAATCAAATCAAGTGAATGAATGAATGAATGTTAGTTTTCTGTTTCCCCTTTTGTATGGAATTTTGTAATGGCTGTTTGTTCTTAGCAGAATTTAAGGCCACTATCAATTACCTCCCAACTGTTTCTGAAAGTTTGGGAAATGGAAAAGCCCTAAAATAGTCATTTATTGCAGATAAAGTCATTTATTGCAGATAAGGGCATTGTTACACTTTTGGTGTACATTGTACACTTTATACTATAAGGGCTCATCTCTACAATATCTATTCTAAGTCACTCAGTCGCTCTCATATTGGAAGTACCAAGGCACTTGTGGTTGAAGGATTAGCTGGTGACATCACCACTGCCCAGGGGATTCCCAGTTACGGGTTCCTTTCATGTCCCCCATTAAGTTGCCCACCAAAGTGGTCCCCATCTCACTACTCGCAGTTGCCAGATTTCAAATTGCTGGGTGATCAGGAGCTGGAGTGAATGATGGGAGCTCACTCATCATTCGGGTCTTGAATGTGTACTTGGTTATCAACCCAACATCTTAACCACATGAGCTACCATACTCCTGTTCTAAGTTACATTCTATGAAGGAAGGAGCCAATCCTGGAAATGCTATTCCCTATCAGGTGAGCTTCAGATGCACCACAACAAAGCCTCTTACATTGTTACATTGTGTGTTGAGACCATAGAGGGCCAGAGTGGAGTGCAGTGGTCACCAACTGGCAGGCCGTGGCCCACTGGTGGTCCACAAGAAAATGTTGGTATCTGCAGAGAAATGTCACCCCCAGAGCACCCCCCCCCCAAAGCAATTAATCCAGGCTGTGTGGGAACACAAGGCTGAGCCGCCCACATGGCCCGTGGGAACCCTCCCCGCCCACTCACTCCTTACGTGGCAAATTTGCCTACTAAGTTGCTATTTTTCCTTTTTCCGACCATCAGCTGTTCTGCTGTGCTGGGAGATTTAGATTAGCTAGAAAGTAGGAAATTGTTGGATTTCTTGCATTCTAGCTAGTCTTTAGATCTTTGGCTCTGCTTTTAAATACAGCCAAACCTTCCTTAGGAC
Organism: Bungarus multicinctus; assembly: GCA_023653725.1. NCBI lineage: Eukaryota > Metazoa > Chordata > Lepidosauria > Squamata > Elapidae > Bungarus > Bungarus multicinctus. The sequence goes on from CM042834.1 coordinate 259,130,091, forward strand.
TGAAGCAGTGCAGACTCAACTAGCCGATGACAGAAACACAGATCTCTAAGTATGATTCTGTGAGTAACTCAATCTGCCTGCCTGCTTTGCCTGATTTTGGGTAAAAGTTGTTCTTTTTTAAATAAAGAATTCAATATTTACATAAATGTTTATAATATTTACATACAAGCCATGCCCAGCCAGTCACATGACCACCAAGCCACACCCACAAATTAGGCCACGCCCAAGAACCGGTTATTAATAACTTTGAATCCCACCCCTGCCTCTGTGTGTGTGTGAGAGAGAGAGGGAGAGAGAGAAGTTAGATCAGATCTCTCTCTCTCTCCCACCAATGTCAGCAAGCCACTGTCAATCAAAATTCATATTAGTGGTCCCCGGGATTTAAAATTATATGAGTTTGATGGTCCCTGAGGTCCAAAAGGTTGGCAATCCCTGGTGATCTCCTGAAAAGAAATTGCTGTTAAAAAGAAGTAAGGCACCAGGTCTTCCCTATGAAGCTCTACATGCAGACTATAAAATCTTTCAATTACATGAGGGATGGGTTAGTCAGTTTCAGGACTTTACATTCTGCAGATCATTGGTAGGCCAACCTCTTTCAGAAATTAAAAAAGAGGAAGTGGCTAGGGAAAAAATCACTACAGTAAGCACACTTTGCAGATGAGCCCAAAGTCTATTCCTAAGTGTTTTAAAATCATAAACTGGTGTTGCCTTGGTTTAATAGAACTTTGGACATTTCCTCTACTTAAGAAATCTTCTGCCTTAATTTATAAATCACTTGTTAATCATTTGTTCAACTTTGCTGCATTCATATTATAACAAACTCAAGAGACTGGGTTCTGGAATTAATGTGGGTGAAATTATAAAGCTCCCATTAATGTGTTCCTTTGCCCACCCAAGCCATTCAGCTTTCTTTTCCTCCTATTCAGATATATGAACTATGCCTGCATGCATGCATGCTTTTATTTCTATTGCTCAGGGAAGTCAGTCTCATTAGCCTTTCTGTTTTTAATTGCCCAAAGAATACAGCAATTAGCTTTTTTTTTTTTAAATGCAACTTTCTGTTTCTCTTGGGGTTGCTCCAAAATGGACGTACATTTGAAAAGAGGGACAGAATAGAATTCTGTAAAAAAGCAAGCGGAAGTGAAAAGGGTACCCACCAGTTCAGCATAGAAGACAAGCCTATTCATTTAAACTGTCTGCTCCCATTCTCTCTGAATCTACAGATGGCCAGCAAACAGGACAAAGCATTGCAGCCCAGGGAGAGCAGCTACACAGCTGGATTCCTTGTAGCACAGCATTGGCGGGATTTCTCAAAAACACTAGGCTATTTATACGCTTTTTTGCACTTGTATTGGAAAGGGACATTTTATTTAGCTCATGCCATTGACTGAAAGAGCCACAAAATGTGGAGATACATGCGTGCACACAGGGCAGTCTTTAGAAAATAAGCTACAGGATGGTATTGTTCTGCCGTTCAAAATCCTGCCAAGATGGTTATGCCAAGAATAGGTTTCTAGCATCTGTAGGAGGGTAGAGAGCTAGGGGAAGCCAACCAGACTCAGGGGACAAAAACACTTCTCTTTTCTCCACTTACAAAAGCCTAAGGGCTTCTGTTCTGTTTATGGTAAAACCTGTTTAAAGCAGTTTAATAAATATTTGTTATTTCTGAGTCATGGGCAATGACAAGAGTATTTGGATAGCATTTTCTCAGACCCTCAACAGGAAAAGGGATACAGTGAGTTGGTGGATTATGTATATTCAGTGTATATAAAGAGTAATTATTATAGAAAAAGAGAAAGGAAACATCTCAGATTTTCCTGTCTGTTCCAGGTCAGATCATAGCTTCTGCCATATTAAATTTTGTATGACTTTGCTGACAGAAATATATGTTCCCCTTTAGTATAAACAGAATAGCTATGTTGGTTTATTGTTGAGGACGATCAGCAGAATAGTAACTTCCTTTTCATGGGTTCTGTTTATCAGCCAGTATCTGCTGCTGAATTCAAACATTTTAATCCAAGCTGCTGTTGATTTTAATATTTTAGCCGCTTTTATGTCTTTTTGACCTGTATGTACCACCCAGCGTCTACTGGAGTTGGACAGTTAATAAATTTAAATGAACGAACATATGAATAAATGAACAAATAAATAAATAAATGCCACCATGCAAATTTTGGGATATCTATACAAGTACAGAAGTCATGTCATTTCAGGCTGATCTCATAACATGCATATTATCATTTGCCCCCCCTTGCTACTTCTAGGGATGTCTATGAAGATGCATAAAATTATGATTTTGTTGAATTTACGGGCCCAATCACCAACGAAATGTTGTTTTGCTTTTAGGTGAACATGTTTGTTGAAGGTTTCCATGATGCCTTGGTTCTCTATGCTCTGGCTTTACGGGAAGTTCTGAAAAATGGCTTCACAAAGAAAGATGGAGATAAGATTGTTCATCAGTCATGGAACAGGACATTCGAAGGTACATCAAGTCACATATTCCATGCTTTTTATAAATAGTTTTGTTTTAGTAAAAGCTGCCACTTTTTATCCTTGTTTCTTCATAATAGAGATTATGATTCCTGGGTTTTGTTGATCATCCCTTCTAGATAATTGAAATGAAAAGCCAATTGTTTCTGCTAATATTATGAAAGAAGATTTTGTGATTGGTTGGTTGATTGATAGATTTTGTTAACTATTTTTAAAACATTTGTGTCATGCAAAATCTTATGCTAGCAGCATAAAGTACAGGACCAGCGCAGGAGCTTAAACAATCAGTTCAGGAGCTTCAAGTACCAACAAAGTCATGGGGCTTAAGGAGAGAACAAAAGAGGTCAGACTGAAGTGGTTATCAGAGGAAAAATTCTAGATAACCTTAAGACAACAATTGGTTTCTATGGAAGGAAGTTTCTATGAGAAGAAAACACTCTGATGGATTACACAGATTGAAACCAACCCTTTGAATCTGAGAGAGTTAAAACAGAGCACTTTAAAGAATAAAGCATAAGGTTCTCTGAATGTTTTGTTTTAATCAATGTTTTTCAAACTTGAGAACTTGAAGATGTGCAGACTTCATGCTGGCTGGGAAATTCTGGGTGTTGAAGTCCACAAACCTTCAAGTTGCCAGGTTTGAAAAGTGCTGATTTAAATAACTTTCACCCCTCAACCTTCTACCTTTTGTCCCCACTGTTCTGCCTGAAATGCTGTCTCCTACATATGATTGTATGGTATAATAAAGAGTGGAGAATATTAAATTTAATCACAATATGTAAAGAACTGCATAGACAGTACAGCTTTTAAATACGGATTGCTTAGCTCCCTGTTGTATCCATGTTAATAGCACCAATATAAAATATCAGTGGCAAGCAGCAATATGTCCTTATTACAGTGATTTAGAAACTCTGGATTCCTCCTTTCAAGTTTTTTCTTGTTTTTCAACTGTTTTCTTGTTTGTTTATTAGCTCACCTCATTACATTCATTCCTTTTTTAATTTAGATTTTAAAATTAAAAGCTAGGTTTGATTTTTTAAAAAATATTCAAATGTCCATTGCCTATTTACCTCTTTAGCTGCAGTGTTACTTTTTTGTATTAGGCTTCAAAAATTCCATTGTACATTTGGAAAGTAAGGCTTCCATTTTTTTTCCCACTTCTAGTGTTTGTGCCTGATTATTTAAAAAAACATCTTAAGTCCTACATATACACAAACCTTAATGCGGACATCCACATAGAGCTAAACTTTATAAAATAAGCAGGACATTCCTGGTAAGACCAGCAGCCCTTGTCAAATTCACCCGTCATTATGTGCTGGGCAAAATTATCAAGCTTTTCGGTAGAAGTACTTAAAGAAACGGAAATGTTTCCTTTAGATAAGAACCCAACAATGAGTTCAGAAACTGGAATGGCTTTGAAAAACATCATCAGCCATTTTCTCAGCGGCTGTTACTTTTTCTTTAGGAAGAGAGCATTTTAGTAGAAGGGAAATATTAGATTGACAGTAGAATTGCAGTGAAATATCATTTCATCTGGTATGCATCTTGAAATGAACTTCCTATTCCACATTTCCTGGATGAGCAATTATGTAGACTGTGCTCCTGTCAAAATTGGATAATGGGCTTTTTGGAACCCAAGTTAGGCAAAGAAATATGTATTTTGGGAGAAATGGTCCATGAAAATGAATTTTCTTTTTTACATGCAAAGAAGAGCAGAATGTATATACAATTAAGCACATAGAAGTTTGGCATAGACTAATCTGTCTGTCTTTTTTCTGGAAGAGAAAAGAAAATATCCCTTCTAAATCTTTAACTCAGCATTCCTCATTCTGGCACCTTCTGGATATGCTTGGAACTACAGCTCTCATAATCCCCAGCAAGGAATTAAGAGGCATTTTAGTATGAAGATATCTAGTAAATATCAGGTTACAAGTCAAGCCCAAAACTTGCATGTATTTTTCTTTGTAAACAAGTTCAACTAATTCAGTGCCTCACATTACAGAGATTATAGCACACAGCAGATCATCAATTTAACTGAAAACTGCAATAGAGGGACACCTCACTAGCATATAAACTACTTCAGGAATCAGTTAGGGATACAACCAGTGATATTAGTACAACTAGTTAGGGGTGGGCTTCAAAAATTTTAGCAATGGGTTCTCTGCCCCTTTGCTGGGTGGGCGGGCAGCCTCTTGTACCACGTGGGGGGGCACATCTCCCCATGTTCCAGAGGTTTTCTTTGAGCCTCCGGGAGGGCGAAAATGGCCTCTCTGGGCTCTGGAGGCTTTCTGGAAGCTGAAAACAGGCCCATTTCCGGTCTTCCCAAATTTCCAGGAGGCCCACTTTTCAGACTCCCTGAGCCTCCACGCGCGCCCTGCACTTACCTGCATCCAAAATGGGCCGTGTGGGGACTCCTGGGAGGGGCGGGGTGCTGTGGGCAGGGCCAGCCAGGAGTGGGATTTGGGGGTTCTCCGAACTGCACAGAATCTTAACTAGGGGCTCTCTCAAACTTCTGCGAACCCCCAGCAGCCCACCCCCCGTGCAACTAGTGTAGAAGATTGGGTTGTGGGAGAAAGAGGGAACTGTTTAGTCAAGTGTTTCTGGATATTTGCTATCTCTTTACCTATTTCTTGACAGAGTTTCTACAAGGAAAGAAGAGAGAAAAGACTATTCCCTGTTATTTCTACCAGATTTTTTTTTTTAATGTGCCTTCAAGTCAGTGTAAATTCCTGGTGACTGGCTGAATTAGTCCCTGGAATTTTCTTAGCAATGTTTTTCAGAAGTGTTTTGCCATTGCCTCCATCCTAGGGCTGAGAGTGTGTGCTGGTTTCATGCTTAAGGTGGGACTAGAACTCCTGGGCCCCTGGTTTCCAGCCTGATGCATTAACTATTATCCCAGATTGGGTCTCTACAGATAAGGGATCCTTAAAATTGATTTGACTTTAAGTAAGCAGCAGTGAACATCCTGTCAGAAATTAGATTTTTCAGAGCAAGACTTTTCATTGTAAATTTATTTCTAACATAATTTTGTAGAGCTTTCGTAGATTTTTTTTTTTTAAATGGTCAGTAAGACAACAAAGAATTCCAAAATTCGACGAGTACATTTGCTTTCCAATATGATCCCTCTGTGTAAGCTATTCAAAGCCATTTACTTCTTGCTTCTTTTAACCCAGGGCAAGGGTTTTAAGGGCAAGGGAGCCAGTTTCTATTAGGGAATGTCAAAAAAGACTTGATTACTTTCATTTCTACTAATAAGCTGAAATAATTTATCCTCTTGAGAAGGAAATGTTACATATTCTAAGAATGTAGGCACAATTGCAGTCTCTTGGAATGCCATCAGAAGGCTGCTAGAATTCCTTATCATATCAGTCTATAAAAATTTTGCCCTCTTTTTTTTATTTTTCCTGGAAACATTCAATGTTTTCAACTTAAAACACACACACACAAACACACACACACACATATATATATATATATATATTGTTCTTCAGGCATTGCAGGGCCAGTATCTATTGATGCCTCTGGAGAAAGATTTGGGGATTTTTCTGTGGTTGCCATGACTGATCCTGAAACTGGAGCACAGCAGGTGAGTAGATACTTCTAAATCAGCTTTGACCATGCTAAGACGCTGAGCTTGTCGATCAGAATGGTTGGCAATTCAGCGGTTCGAATCCCTAGCGCTGCTTAACAGAGTGAGCTCCTGTTACTTACTGCCAACCTAGTAGTTTTAAAGCACGTAAAAAATGCAAGTAGAAAAATAGGGACCACTTTGGTGGGAAGGTAACAGCATTCCGTGAGCCTTCGGCATTTAGTCATGCCGGCTACATGACCATGGAGACGTCTTCAGACAGCATTGTCTCTTCAGCTTTGTAACGGAGATGAGCACCGTCCCCTAGAGCCAGAAACGACTAGCACGTATGTGCAAGGGGAACCTTTACCTTTTATTCTCCTCTGGGTATGTTGAACAAGCTCTTCACATGGAGAGCAAAATGCCGAAGCCTGACAGCTGAAGACCAGCATCTCTGGAGTCCATCAACTTCAGGAAAGCTGTTCTAAATTATAAATTGGATTGAAATAAATACTTGTCTTGTTTCAATCAATCTTTGAATGGCATTTAGGTTCTAGAAATTTTAGGTATAACAATAATTCTCCCTACTGAACAGGAATTTGAACTATTCCTTTCCTGCACTAAGTCCAATACTCTAATCCTGTCCCAAAGGTGCATTAGTTTTATATTTGGCTATTCATAGAAATCTGCTAGGAATTTAGAAAAAAATTAAGGGCAGCGATTATGAACCTCAGAAAGGTTAAGGGAGTGAATTAATTCAGCTTTTATCCAGCACAACCAAACTTACAATTAAATTAAGCATAATTCCAACAAAACCACTTGCCTGCAAGCAAGAACAGGTAGAACCACAAAATAGACAAAATAATAAAAAATGAAGAAGCTAAAGTGGACATGACCACATTTCCGGTATTTGGCAACTGGCTTATTTGTATTTATTTTTATTTATTTATGTATTAATTTGTATCCCACCTTTATTATTTTTACAAATCTCCAGGCAGTGAGCATACCCAGTGCTCTTTCCTGCTCCTATTTTCCCCATAACAACCACCCTGTGAAGGGGGTTGGGCTGAGAGAGAGTGATTAGCCCAGTGTCACCCAGCTGGTGTTCATGTCTATGGCAGGATTTGAACTTACAGTCCCCTGATTTCTAGCCTGGTGCCTTAACCACTAGACCAAACTGGTTGCAGCATCCCACAAACACATGAGTTTCTGGCAAACAAATGTCCATTTGGGAGAATAGATTTGGACTTAAAACTGTGTGATTAACTTTACAACTGTCGCAAAAACAGTCATAAAATTGGGTGCATGCCTGGACATAATGACTGTCCCAACTTACAACTGAAATTTCAGTACCAATTGCAGTCATGAGTCAAAGGACTATTGATATGAAGAGTTTATGTACTGTAACTCACTGGCACTTTGAAAAGGTTGGAGAGAAAAATAGGTTGGCATAAAACCACAAGACACCAAACTAACCATAACAATTAGCTATCTGTATATACCAATTGGCATTGTGAAGTGATAATGCTTGCAAGGACGAATACAAAATCCTAAATACAAGGTATCACAAATATTGTATTCTGTAAAAATAGATGCACCACTTTGATAATACATGATAGAAAATTGAACCAAAATACATGCATGACATGTATTGTATTTCTCATACAATTCCATATTTTGCCACTTAACAGCTAATAATAATAATTTGGGAAGATTAAGAGAAATAGAGAAGGCAACCTGCTCACTTCCCCATGCTTTGAATTACCCTTGCCATCTCTTGCAAGCAATGAGCAATCAAGCTGAAATTTAAATTACAAGTTCCTCTCTTTTTTCCCCCCCAAAGGGAAAGATTAGAATCAATTTACCAAAGATCAGCATTAGGAGAAGCTTCTGAGTAGTAAGAGTGGTTCAGCAGTGCATGCAGTTTGTTTAACAAGGTGGTGAGCACTATTATCCTGCCAATATTTCATCAGAAGGTGGAAGGCCACCTGAGAGGGGTGTTGTACTTGCAAGATTCTTTCCAATATTACAATCAGTTTCTCCTTTCATACTCTTAGTATTTGAGGTCTACCTAAAGTCAAATGCAGATTCCTGTTTCCTGTTAATTTACTAAGCAGGCTTTGAAACAAAAAAAAAAAATCTGCAGTCATACAGCCTGGCAAATCAGGTTACTATTTCCTGTTTTCAACATAATGGGGAAATATTTTCTTTAATCAGGACTGCAATACTCTCCGAGAGGGGAAGTAAGTACTTTTCTGGGTTCATGACACAAGCGTCATTATATCCGAACTGTCGAGAGTCTAAGAATCTAGAAAAGATGCCATTCTGTTGAGCTTCTATTGGGGAAACGGCCCCCATTAACACAACGGAAGTCATTACTTTCGGGTGATTATAATCTGCTGCTCAAGAATTGGGGAAATCATTGTTATGTCACATTGCTGAACTGCAAGTTCAGTGAATTGGTTTGATTTGGCATGGATGAGCCTCTTTGTGCTATTAGCCTATTCATATAACCTTTTTGACAGCATTTATGATATTTTGAGGTATATATGATGCCATATATTGAAATTTTATCCTCTGAGCCTCTGGATATTTATTTATTTAGTTTGTTATGTAAATTTATATACAGCCCATCTTGCTGTTTGGGGCAGCTTGTAATATCACAAAAATAGTGACATAAAAGTCATTATCAATATAAAAACAGATTAAAATTCACAAAAGATTAAATGGTGCCTTCTCTGTCCCTGCACCAACCACCTCCAGGCTACAATTTCTCCATCAGGGCCTCACACCAACCAACAGAGCCAGGCTGAAGCCTCTTCCTAAAGGCCAGAAGGGTGAGGGCAAATCTCACCTCCAGTGACAAGATATTCCAGAGGGTGAGGGCCACGCCAGAAAAGGTTCTTCTCTAGATCCTGCTAGCCAAAATTCCTTGGCTGATGGGGTCTACAGTAGGTGGGGTGCGTGGTAGGCCCTTTCTGTCAGAACAAGTGGGATGGGTCAATCCCACGGGGCAAGATGGTTCCTCAGATTTTCTGGACCCATGCCAGAAAGAATTTTCTGCAGAAAAGATTTGTGCTTTTATATCTCATTATCAAGGACCTATGGAAGTATTTCTTATTTCACTTTACAGCTGCAAGGATTTTTTGTTAAATATTTCTTTATCACAAAGGAGCACAGTGGCTTGTGTGGTTAGGGTGCCGAGCTGGAAGTTAGTAAGCCTGTGTTCAAGACCCAAGTACTGCCATGGGGCAGGGTTGAATTCCCATCCTTTGCTCCAGCTCCTGCTGGGGACATGAAAGGAGTCCCCAACTGGGCGTCTCCCAGGCAATGGTGAAGTCACCAGCTCCTTTCAAACCAGAAGTGCCTTGGCATTTCTGAAAGGAGTGCTATATCATGGGTTCCCAACCCCACAGACTTTAGAGGATAATTAGGAATACAGAAAAAACAATTGCTACTAACCTGCCTTCAATTGAGGACCTGTATACTGCATGAGTCAAAAAGAGGGCTGTGAGAATATTTACTGACCCCTCACATCCCGGACATAAACTGTTTCAACTCCTTCCCAGTTTTTTCCTGAACGCCATCACTCTGCTAAACAAATAATTCCCTCAACACTGTCCAACTATTTACAAAGTCTGCACTACTATTACTATTAATCTTCTCATCACTCCTTATCACCCATCCCGTTTCCTAGTATGATTTGACTGTATGACTGTAACTTTGTCGCTTGTATCCTTACGATTTATATCGACTGTTTCCTAGTATGATTTGATTGCTTATTGTATCCTATGACTATTATTAAGTGTTGTACCTGATGATTCTTGACTCTTGACAAATGTATTTTTTCTTTTATATACACAGAGACCATTTGCACCAAGACAAATTCCTTGTGTGTCCAATCACACTTGGCCAATAAAAGAATTATAATTCTAGTGGGCCACAGCCTGTTTGAAACTGGGCTGCGAGAGCAACGGGCAAGCGTGTGTGTCTGAAACTCCACTCAGGCAAGTGGAGGGCATTCACGTTCACACGCAAAGCTCCATTGATGCAAATGGAGTTTTGCGGGTGAACACAAGCACCCTCCGCTCCAACACCCTGTGCTCGCGCGAGTGGAGCTTTGCGTGCAAGTGCAAGGGCCTGCCGCTCGCGTGAGTAGAGCTTTACACATAAGCTCAAGCACTGTCTGCTCACACACAAAGCTTCATTTGTGCAAGTGGAGGGCGTAAACAAGCACCGCTCTCACAAATGGAGCTGCACATGTGTGCCTGCGACTCCCACACACCACCCAGTGCTCAGCCAGGCTGCCAAGCTGGAAAGGTTAGGGACTGCTGTGCTATGTTATGCTATTTCTCTATCACATGCCAGCCTTCCTGGCTGTCCACACTTCCTGATTGAAAGAAATCCTAGATAAGAGTTCGTTCCTTCACTGATTCTTTCTGCAGGCCTCCCCTGGAAAACGGAAAGTTTGCACAGGGGAGAGATATTTGACCAGTGAAAGACAGATACCCTTAATTACTAACATAATCCAAATCATGCCCCAAATTTAAGAAAATTTTGCCTCTGCTTTGTCAAGTAAGCAAACCTTTTCCATCAAGTTGATTGAGAAACGTTAACAAAACAACTGAGTAATAAAACATTAAAATGGAAGATGTCAGAAGAGAAACTATAAAGGTAATAAAAAGTCCAGAGATCATCTGAGGAAAGACCAAAGGATTCAGCATCTTAAGCCAAAGCTTAGGAAAAAAATATCCATTAAAAAAAAGGATTTATACTGATTCCATTTTCTGCAGATGTTCCTGTTCAGTTCTCATCTCGGGCAGAAACAATCAGTGCAGAGCTAGGAACCATTTGTTAACTTTCTGTTTGCCTATACAAACATCTCTTTTCAGATCCTGATTACTTTCCCTTTTGGTTGACATAATTCATTTGACTATGTTTGTCCCAGCCCTGTTTTATAATATTCTCCTCTTTTTGATGATGCTACTGGCAGTGTTTATTTACTTGGGAGATTCCTTCCCATCGCTCATGAAAAGTTTATTTCCTAAGTGGAACAATGCCAAAGGAACTTAAGTCTTTGTCTGATTACTTAATGTTTACAACAAGATTATTCTGGCTTCTTGTAAAATAAAATAAAATAAAAAATAGTCAAGGCACATGATTAAAAAATATTGACAACTATATACAAATGGCAAAAAATGTCTCAGATTGTAATGATACCCTGATAGTTCTTCTGTTATAGTTGCAGGAAGCTACTTTGTATGTGTATTCACAAACACAGATGGGCTGGAAATGTGATTTATTCTCAAGGTCAACTCGGTTTTGCACCAAACAAATCTTAGCAGTTTTGGAACAGGCTAGAATTGTTGTTGTTGCTAACATTGCTTTTACCATTGTTAGTTTCTTAATAATTTTAGTTTTCTTGGGGTAATTTTTCCCATTAAAAATAGAGCGAAGAGAATTACATGGTTCACCATCTCTGTCCTCAGTCAGTAAATCTTAGAATCATTAATGTTCTTTACTAGACTTCTGATGTAGATGTGCAATGGGATGGATGGATGGATAGATGGAGAGAGAGAGAGGAGAGAAAGAGAGAATACTATTCTATCTTTACACAGCATATATTATTGCTATATTATTTTTATATACAGGTAATTGGAAACTATTATGGAAAACAGGGACGACTTGAAATAATTCCAAGTGCAAATTACCTCTGGGAACAAAGACTGAAAATAGATGATAGTCGAGGATTGGAGCACACAAATAATGCAGCCTGCAAATCATGTAAGTTAAGTGAGGTTAATGTATGAGTTTTAGGCCTAATGAAATTAAGCTGATAATCTATGCTTTTACCTCTGTATTCATATATATATGAATCCTCAAGAAACATTTTCCACAGACATCCTCATTACACAGTTGTTACATCATGAAACAAAATGTGTAGAAGGCAAATTGACCACTTATTAGTAGTTTTTTCTTCCCTGATATCCCAATAATTGGAGGACAGACCATGAAAAATAAAACAAGTTGTGCATTAGAACTAGCCAGAGGCCAAGGCAAGGCTATACTTGATCTGAGCCTAGTTAATTCCTGAATTCATCAGGCAGAAGTGCATCTTATCTGCTTAAGGTTGGGTTTACTCAGGCACAGCTAGCAGAGGGCAGCTAAATAGAACTAAAGTGATAGAACTGCCTTTTATTATTTTAGACAAGCAAACCCTTCCCTTCTGATAGAAATAGCAGGAATAAGGACAGATCTCTCTAAAGCAGGGGTGTCAAACTTGCGACCCACGGGCCGGATGCGTCACATACTGGCCCCGCCCCCACCCGGTTTAGCAAAGGGGGAAAAAGTCCCGATAGGTCATGTGACACCGCAAGTTTGACACCTCTGCTCCAAAGGGATGACCTACTATGATATTCATAAATTTAGATAGGTTAACTGTTTCATTTAACAGGTATATATGTGAGTTAGTGGAACTGTATAAGAAGATACTCCATGGATACAAAAAATGTCGCAAATCATCCTAAAATAATTCACCAAGGCTTACAATCTACATATTTCAGAATAGGAAATATGCTTATGTTAAAATAAGTCATTTCTCTATTAGAGTAGTCAGGGAGTTTCATTGTTTTGGGAAGGGGATTGCGTGTTAACAATGAATCCGAAATAAACATAATTTGTAAACGAGGAGTGTGAAGCTAAAGAAAAAAGAACATTTCAACCTCAGCTAAAAACTAGGCTTCAAACAAATCTGTACATTCAATTACAGATTGAATCTGTAATTCATTCTGCAAGATTTTGTTGTTAACGAATTCCTTTGTTGATTTCTGTTTATTTTTCAAGCAGGTGGTGTAGGAGAATCAGCAGTTACTGGAATAGTTGTAGGTGCCTTACTAGGAGCAGGATTGTTGATGGCCTTCTACATTTTCAGGTGAGTTTAATTTTAACACCCAGCATCTTTGAAGGTCTGTCTCATTTCTCCTCCCAACGAAAGCAACGAAAGTCTGCAGTCTGGCATGCTGGGTTCCATCAGATAGAGAAGGTTCATTAACTGATCCAAACACTCTCAAAGAGAATGGTAATTAAAAAGACTTTTATCCAAAGTCAGCCTTGTTAAAAAAAACAAAAACCTCAGTAGTTGGAAATGAGAAATGAAATCAACATGGCAGTCAAACCTTTCATGGCTTGGAACCAGGTACTGTCTTTTACCAGTTGTTTTTACCTGTCCAATTCAATCAGGCAGGTTGGACACCGGTTGAAGGCTCCATCAGCCAAGAAATGGTCACTGGAGGGAACCAGGAGGAATGCCTTCACTGCCATAGTGCCTTGTCCTCTTGAACATTTTCCCTCCAGAGATTAGGATGGGCCCAATATGGTTGGTCTTTTGGAAGGTCTTGAAGACCTGATGCATGGGCCTCAAATCCTGAATATATGAAGAGCCCCATTCCTTGGTTATGCTAATATTTATGAACTATAATAATTCTCTGTTGCTATATGCATTTAATTCTTCTATTTGTGTTGTGGTTGCAATTAAATTTTAATCAATTCAATGATTGTTTGCTGGCCAGAGTCACTTGCTTGAGATGGATAGTCAAGTAAAGGAATGAATGAATAAATACAATTTATTGGCTGCCCATCTTACCATAGGGTAACTCTGGGCGGCTTATAGTTACATATAAGCTAAAACATGTAACATTAAAAACAAACTTTAAAACCAAAGACACACGGAGAGGAGTGAAGGGGAGGTTGGATCTGTGATTACTCAAATCAACCAGCTCCATTGTGTTGATCATCCACTAGGGTCTCAAGCTGACTGACCCAGCCTGTCTTTATGCCCTTATGAAAAGATAGGAGGGCTGGGGCCAACTTCATAGCAGTGGGCAAGATGTTCCCCAGGGCAGGAGCAACAGTAGAGACGTCCCACTTTCTGGACTCCAGCAGCCAGAATAATTGGTCCCGTGAGACCCCAGCATGCCTCCTCTGCTGGCACTAGTGGTATGGGTCAATCCCAGTGGGGTGAAATGCCCCCTCAAGTAACCTGGACCCATGCCATGAAGGGTTTTAAAAGTGATCACCAACACCTAGAATTGTACCCGGAAGCAGCCTGGCAACCAATGCAGCTCGCACAGCAGTGGTGTTACAGGGGCCATTCTAGAGGTCCCCAAAACTAACGGTGCTTCTGCACTCCGCACCAACTGTAACTTCTAAATGCTTTTCAAGGGTAGTCCTATGTACAGCGCATTACAGTAGTCCTGTCATGAGATGACTAGGGACCAGAGGTGGTATTCAACAAGTTCTGAACCAGTTCTGGAGAAGTGGTAGTAGAAATTTTGAGTAGTCGGAGAACTGGCAAATACCACCTCTGACTGGCCCCGCCCCCATCTATTCTCTGCCTCCCGAGTCCCAGCTGATCGGCTGGGTTTTCTTTGGTTGCCCTGCACAGGAGAACAGAGCTGGAAAGCAAGTTAGTGGGGTGGGGAGGTAATGGGATTTTGTAGTAACCTTCCCCCTGGAGTGGGGTGGGAATGGAGATTTTTTAGTATCCTTCTGCCATGCCCACCAAGCCACGCCATGCCCACAGAACCGCTAATAAATTTTTTTGAATCCAACCAAATTGCTAGGGACTGAATGATTAAGTGCAGGGATCATAATTCCAATCCAGAGGAAATCTAAGAATACTACTCCTTTTAGGGGGGTCATATACTGCTTCTTAGCAGTTCTTAGCAGAAATAAATTTTCCATCAAGGTGCAACTCACACATGCAGACAAATATTTAAATCAGATTAAACTGTCTTAAAACCAGTGAGATTGGCGACAAAATCTTACAGTATTCTTGTTTTATGCTTGCTTTCTTTCCAGCTTCTCTACTCCCCTACTTTTCATCCCACTGCAAATAATTAGCATTCTGTAGCAAGTTAGCGAACAATGTCCTCATTTTTCTTGTTTTATGAGAGATTTGCCATGTTAGGGTTTCTTTTTGTAAAAAGCACTTTTCTGCTTCTGCATACTGCTGACCCTCCTCTTTCTTAATAGGGTTACTCTGGTGGTTCCATTTTCATCATTCAGCATTTGAGTTTCCTGTACAAATAATACCAACAACAAGAAACAGGGTTGTACAATATATTGATTTAATTAACAGAATGGACAAACAATTTAAATTTAACTGGCTCGCAGGTAGACTTTTAATGCAGATGCTATTTTAATTCTCACTGGATATAAATAATCCTCTTGTTTTTAGGGTCATTTTGTTTCATATTTCTAAATAAAGCAAACAGCTTATCCGAAAACGTTAAACCTGCCTGAACTTGTATGTGAGACAAAAATGATGCGAGGCACATCCCTTTAATCTTTTGGCAGTGATACTCATTCATGCACTGATTATGCCAAACCCAGATGTTCTTTTGTAGTGGGAGTTTTCTTTCTTATCTCAAATTGCTGAAGGAATCATTCTTATTTTCTGCCGCTCAGGAAAAAGTACAAAATAACCATTGAAAGAAGAAATCAGCTGGAAGAGTACAACATCGGCAAGCACCGACAGTTACGAGAAGACTCCATCAGGTCTCATTTTTCTGCTGCATGAAATAGAAAAGAATTGCTCTTGTGGGGATCTCTGTAGACAAATGGACGCTACCAAAGACTGCCACTGAAAAGAAAGGAAGTGCGTTAAGGACTCCATCTTTTAAAAATAGAGTCGCTTGTCTTAATTTTTTTTTTCAGAAACTCAGGAATGATTTACTAGCCACATTATGCCACATGGCCTTTTTTTATCTCATGGAAAGATGAATGATTAAAAGAAAAAATAACCCTGTTTTCTCATGACAAGACATTATTGATACTTTGTGGATATCTCAAGGCAGATTTGGGGGTCTTGATGATGTAAACATTCCTTCATGATGCCTTGTGAATGTCAGGTGGTTCTTCACTACATCACACACCAGATGCTTAAGTGCTTTCATAGACCAGGGGTTTGCAACTTGCAGCTCTGGAGCCACATGAGGCTCCCTGTCGGCTGATCCCACCACTGGCTGGCCACTCCCCTCCCCATCACTTCCTCACCTGGCCTGAGAAGGTAAGGGTGATGGCGAGGGATGGAGACTCGCTCCATATTCCAGAGCAGGAGGTGACTGGGTGGGAGTGAGTGACATCGAGTTGGCCATGCCCACTCAGTCACACCGGTTGTTAAATTATTGGCTCCCCTGTGTTTTCTTTTCTATGAGAAATGGGCCCAAATAGCTCTAAGGTTGCAGGCCTCTGTCATAGACAAAGGGGCAGCTTCATATAGGGAACAAATTACATTTTGAATTGGATTGTGGAGATTGGATGGGTGGGGGTGAAGAGTGTGTAGCTTGATCAGTGCAATATAATCTTGGAAAACGAACAATCATGCATCTCATCAGCGGTGGAAGAAAATGAGGATTTAATACAGAACACCAGTTTACGTCTCACATTAGTTTTGAAATTGCTCCGTAGTGATTCCTGGCAATATTCTCTGACGACTATTATTAATCTACGAAAGAGAGCTGTATCCATGGGAGGGGAAAATTCTTTTTCAAATGAATTCCACTTTACCCTGAATTTTTATTTTGAGGAAGTTTCCCCACCCACATTTCCACATCCAGGGAGGAATGCTTCCTGACTTTAGATCGGTTATCTCTAGCTTGTTGCCCTCTAGAAGTTTGAGGCTATAGCTTCCTAAATTTTCAGCATTGCTGTTAGGAATCTGATCGATTTCAATCATACTTTAAAAACCAGCATAGAACAATGGTTTAGACATGGCTTAAGATCTGGGAGACTCCAGTTCAAGTCCATCCCTAGACCTCTTTGAATAACTTCACAGAATTTTGTCTCAGTCCAATCTGCCCCTTAAAAAATTTGGCTTATGGATAAAATTAGAGGAATCAATATTAAAAATCACCAAGATCTAACAAATGATAACTTCATAATCTGTCTAGACAGTGATGTTTATTTTAGAAATTTGATATATGGTTAACACAAAAGAATTTTGGAGGAAAGAGATGCAGTTGTAAGCCAGCTGTATACATAAGTTAGCATAAAATGGAATCCTGAAGTTCAGGTTTTCTAGTTTGGAATGCAAGATTGTTCTAGCTCAGAGGTGTCAAACTCAAGGCCCAGAGATCCAGCATGCGGGGTGCTTAGATCTGGTCTGGGGGGCCGCCCTGGAAACAGCGAAGGACCAACCCACTGTGCCTCTGACAATGAAAACGGAGCTTGGGAGGGCTATGCGTGGACCTCCCAAATTCTGTTTACAGCCGTGACAGCCTCCGGCAGCCCTCTACCAGTGAAAACGGAACTCAGGGGGCCACATGCTCCCCCCAAGCTCTTTTTCCCTGGCAGAGGGCTGCAGGAGGCTGTTGTGGCCAAAAATGAAACTTGGGAGCCCGTTTTTGCTGGCAGAGTGCTCAGGCCAGCACACGTGCCTCCCCTGACGAGTGATGTCAAGTTGGCCATGCCCCCCTACCCCCCCCCCCAAGGTCAAATCTGATGCAGCCCTCAATGAAATCAAGTTTGACACCCCGTTCTAGCTAATCCTCTCAGTGATGGATTAGCAGGCGTGAACTGGATTTCTATAAAGGATTGAAAGATTGAAAGAATCCAGCAGGTTCTACCTTCTGGATACCAATCTCTGCCTGTAATCAAAGTACATGCTCCTCTGTATACAAGTAGTTCTTGACTTATGACCATTCGTTTAGTGATCATTTGAAGTTACAGCAGCAGTGAAAACACTTGACTTATCACCATTTTTCAGATAACCGTTGCAGCATGCCCCAGAGTCACCTGATCAAAATTCAGATGCTTGGCATGATTGACTAGCAAAGGCAATGGAGAAGTCAGATTTACTTAACAGCCATTGTTACTAACTTGACTGTAATGATTCACTTAACAACCGTGACAAGATTGTAAATGGGGCAAAAGTCACTTAACAACTGCCTTGCTTGGCAATGGAAATTTTGGGCCCAGTTGTAGTCGTAAATTGAGGATTTCCTGTATGGGCATGCTTGATATAAGTGGACAAACATATGCACACACCATTAGAAATTCAGGTGAAATTCTTCTCGGAATGGTGCCCTGTTGGTCCTTAAGACTATAATTGCCACTACTGAAATTTAAACTAATGAGAAGAAGGGCCCTCGGTGAATGTAAAATGACAGCAAACCCCACCCCTTACTAGCACTGATGATGTTTCCTAGTGTGGTGAATGAAATGTCTGCAAGAAAACAACCAGGCTCAGAGAACACCAACAACCCCTCCTTTCAACCCTGAGCTACAAATATTTTTCTGTGTGTCAGGTTCCAAGTAACATCCCACAGCAAACAAAACTCCGAGGCAGGTAGATTCCTCAAAGAATAAATTTATTTGATATGTCATATTGGCACGGGCTTGTGAAAACTGACTCTGAAGGTTCCTGTGGTTTTCACCTAATTAAAAGTTTTTCCACCTTCCCAGACAATCAGTCACATGGTCCAATCGAGGTGCTATCTGGTTGCCTGGTGACATCATTCCTCCTTCCTCTGACCAGGTGTGAGAATGTCTTTGGTTCCCAAGGGAAAGAATTTTATTTTAGCTACAAAACGCCAGCTATCTCTAATCCCCACCTCCCTATCCCTCAGCTCCCATGTGGAAACACTGAAGCTCCAAGATGGCTCTGATCAGGTCAGCTCCAGTGTTCACACTGTACAGCTGTGAGAATCCTGATGTCTCCCTTTCCCCAAAGCAGTGGTGGTATTCAGCTGGTTCAGAGCAGTTCTGAAGAGCAGACATACCGATAGTGGAAATTTTGACTAGTTTGGAGAACCAGCAAATACCACCTCTGGTTGCCTCCTCTTCTCCTCCCCCCCCCCCTCCCCCGCAATTACCTCTCCTATATTCTCATGTTTTTTAGCTCAGCTGATTCGCACAGCAGAGTGGATTGTCACGACTCAGCTGAGCTAAAAAGCCTCAGCTTACCAGCATTGACAGGTTGGTCTTTAAGCCCTCCACGCATGCACAAAATGCGTGATAGGCATGTAGCACGCATGTATAGAATCGTGCATAGAACCGGTAGAAAACAATTTGGAAAACCACCACTGCCCCAAAGCAACTGGTTTTCAAAACCAGGCTGTTACTCAAATGTTCCATTTTGAAAACTGTGCTAGTTACAAGAAAAAAAGTGTAGAATCAGGTTATAGAATCAGGTTATAATACAGCATCTACCCTCTACAGTTTTTCGTAGGATGCAAATACCCAACTGTCAACTTGGGGCCTTGGATACAGCCCAGACTTTGTAAATATCACATGGCAGAATAGTTTTGTACAGCAATGGAAATCACAAGCATTTGGTTGTATAAAAATGATGTTCTGGTTTAATATTTTATGTTTAGGTATTCCTATATTTTTCTATTAGAAAAATGGTTATCTATTTGAGATATCTGTTCCACTTTGGAAAAGATATCTGCTTCGGATCTCTGCTTATGTTGGAAAATCAAATGAAGAGCATGTTTGGAAAAAAAATTTTTTTTTCTTTTGAAGTCTGAATATTCATGAGTAGAAAACTTAGATTCAATAGAAGTTGAATCTTTTATATCAGCATGGTCATAGGCTGATCTTCCTCCCTTTCCCTTCTTTCTGTCCACAGTGGCAACATATCAGAATTAAAAGTTGATGTTCATATCGTGAACAGAAAAGAAGATCAGGCTTTTACACAGGAATATGTTTGCCTTTATTTACAAAAACACACACAGAGAAACAATAAATTCTGTTTTTTTAAAATCCTCTGGATTAGGTTTTCCGTCTACTGCTCTAAAATTTCATTTTTTGTGCTTCAGTTCAATTGAACATTGAGGAAATTCTTTTATCCACTTAAAATGAAAGTGATCCTAAATGTGCATTACACTGTAGTCCAAATAATACATACAGTGCTCAGGCAAGTATACTGAAAATTAATTTAAGAATTAAATAATTAACTAATAGTTGCATGGTTCAAGGGAAAAACAAGACAGTAAATCACTTTTGGTGCACATGTCACTGAACCAGTAGCTTTTGGTGAAAATTGTTCCCAATTTCATGCAAATTTCCAGAATATTCGGCCACTTTTACTAGTAGACATTGGATTAATCCAATGTAATCCATGCAGAATTCTTACCAAAGTTAAGAAAATCAATTTCTGAGGAAACATGCATTGAATTGCACTTTTAAATACTGTGTATATTATTTTCCTCTTTGGTATTCCTTAGAACCAGCTGTGAGACATGAAATTCAAGGGAATCCTTCCCAAAATAGTGAATTGGTGTTTCCATTTCCAATCAGTGCCTATACTTTCCCAATAATATTCAAGCCAATACTAAGTTTGAAAGTGATTTAATTATATTACGACATGCAAAAAGACTTTTTAAGCTGTGTAGTTTTTGAGGTATGCCCAATGTAAATACAAAAATACAATTGTGCTTTGAAAAAATGTTTGTGTTTAATAATGATAAAATTCAGATATTTATTCCTACTTGTTGACTTGGATCCCAATATACTCAGAGGGGCTTTAGAGAAATCTAACTGAAGTTTCCCTGATTTCAGAGACCTGTTCTAAATCTGGCATAACCTAGTTTTGAGATCCAGATTTCAATAAACTCTAACAAAGTAAGACCAGATGAAAGGCTATGGGAGAAAGGACGGTTGAAAAACAATAACAATATTTCACAATTGCTCTACAATAATTGTATACAAATATTAATCCTTACAAAATTGATCCTGGAATGTAGATGTCATAAGGAGAAGACCTGTGGATTTAGCTCTGAAAAACAAAAATAGTAAACAGGTTTTCTGTTCAGAATTCACTGCAGCTTCTTTACAGTAGTAAATAATTGACATGAAGCTTTCTAAACCAGTAACTTGGTTTTCTAATACAACATTCAATTAATGCTATTTAATTGATGCATGCATTTTAGAGCACTATGAATAATGTTTAAAGCTGTTCCTTGCACATTTTACATTAACCACTATTGTTAATGCTATTCACCAAAGATAAAATTTCTAAACCAGCAAGAAAAATGATAGGTTATATTGTAGGTTTACTAAACAAATACAGACACAAAATACCCTCATAATTTTGATATTGCTCAGTCACATATTAATCCATAGTACCTGTACTAGGCAGAATGTGTTATGTGAATAAAATGATTTCTTAATATATTTATTGTGTTATTTTTCTAAAAATGCACTTAAGCCTGTTTTAAAAAACGAATGAAATTTTCTTTTTTTGAAAAGCTGTTCTAAATTTTTTAAAAAACTAAACTGACATAGACATGGAATTATATTAAGACATACACAATCTCACATATACAATACACAACATACAATACACATGTTTTTAACTAAAAGTTCTTATTACATCCTGTAATGACACTATGACATGGAATCCAAGTGCAGTATTAAATGTTTAGAACTGCTTTCCCAAAACTTACCTCCAGAGATATTAAAATTGGATTAAAATGGGCATCTTTGTTCATATACTTCTGGAGGAAAACCGTTCTGGGAAGATTAAATAATTATACCATCTGAAGTGTTGTTTTAACAAATTACAGTTCTCAAACATTATTTATTCCGGAACAATTTGAATAGTTAGCAAGAGTTATTTGATTGTACGATACGTCAGCAAACACAAAAATTCATCCCAAAAGAAGCAGCAAATGGGAGTTTCCATGGCCCAGCATATCTTTTAGGCCAGTGGTTCTTAACCTATAGTCCGTGGAGTGCTAGGGAGCCACAATGTCATCACAGGAAATACACGAAGGCTTGAAAAGATTATTTAAATCTTGAATTAAGTTTTGGGGATCTGTGGCCATGGTCCATGACACAAAATGTACTGAAAGGAGATCCATGGTCAAGAAAAAGTTGAGAACCACGGTCTTAAGGCTATTAGAGGAAAGCACTACATTTTCACCTCTGCTTCAGTGGCAACAAATAGAAAAAGCAGAGAAGAAATCACAGTTGAAATGAGGAGACATCTTTCTCGATATGGTTAAAAATAGTTATTTTTCTAGAAAACCTCTCTACATTCCGAGTCAAACCAGAAAGCCTCATTCTATGTATTTACGTGCAGTTTTCACAGTCGCTTAATCATAAGTCGACAAGTGTAAAAATCTGTTCTCAATGTTTTGTTATACCTTTAAAAACATTGGTCAGAGCAAGAGAAATGGTAAACTAGAAGCACCCCTCAAAATGCAATCCACACACTACTTAAACTTCTGTTTATCCTGTCAGTTATGGCATAGGAAGACAATGAAAAATACAGGGCCAGTCTTGCTATCTCACTATACTCAAGTAAGACCAGTTTCAAAACTAAGTGACGTCTATCTTCACAACAGATCTCTCTTGGGTCTAACTAAATGTTTTCCTAAAGGAAATATAAACTATGAAGAACTTTTCTTGTTTGTTAGATTAGAAAACAGCTGGATTTGAATCATGAAATGGTTTTGGTTGATCCGTGATACAGATTAGGCAATTTATCACAGCACCTGAGGAAATCAGAATTCAAGGCTCTGGATATTTCACTTTGCCCATATTATGATTGTAAAATATATATATGCAGTATAAGCTAGACTTGTAATATTGGGGTGGTTAAAAAAAAAGATAGAAAGACAAAAGGAGAGCTGCACAGTATATTGTACTGATGTAAGTAAAACTATGTGCATATGATGTGATTTTTATTTATTGCATTTCTGTAGAAACGGAATTTACAACTGTGGATATAACCTCATTGTTATGTTCATTTGTTTTACAAGTTGCTCATTTAAATTTTTATTGATGTTCATTGACAAATGTGTTTATTTTCGTGTAAACATTTTAGGTAGGTCAGGTCGTCATACTCTCACATAACTGAAAAGACTTCCATTAAAAAGAGAAATTATACAGTACATTGATACCATTTCATATGATTTCATGATGTTCACAAAATTCTTCACTCTTTTCTGCTCTCCAAGAGCTAAGGCATAGTTCCATGGAGTTCATTCATTTTCGGGTTACTATGAAAAAGTGACATCTACTTTCTGTCAGAACATATAATTACAGGTTTAGCATAAATCCAGTGTTTACTGCCAGTTCTACTATTCAACTGTTCAGTCTCATCAGATGCACAGTTAAAAATTGTTTAGAAATTGGATATTTCTCAAACTACAATAGCCACCAAAGAAGTAAAACAATCCAGGTCAATAGTAACAGATAGACAGATTATTACGAATAATAAATGAAGAAAAATATTTGTTATCACCTACAATACAGTAAAAACGATCACAGTATGATTCTCCTGAAGACACTGTGTGATAGAGACATACTTATTGCTAACTATTGTTATCTATGAAAATTCCCATTGTTTTTTACTTAAATTTTATCTTCAATTTGGCTCACTCCCTTCGGATTTTCCTTTTTTCTATCTCCCCCAACCATTAATTTAATGTAGATAAACTTATTTTAGAACTATACATCCCATGGTGCAGTACAAAATCTTATGCAATGGCTCCAAATTGGGTTTTTTTTTCTATGACAGGGTACCTAGGCGTCTCTAAATGCATACAAGACAGGTGAAATTCAACTACTTCGCACTACCTCAGGAGAGGTGGTAGGGACGATTTGAATCGGTTGGCCCCACCCATGTCTACCCGCCTTCTTCCTTTTAGAGACTGAGTCCCACCAAGCCACACCCACAGAGCCGGTAGGGAAAATTTTTGAATTTCACCCCGATACAAGATATTCCATTTACTGCATTCCACAAGATATGTTTCTAACCTCTGGATGGATATTCATCCATCCATTCACCTCAGCAATACAAAGATAGGTTTCAAGTGAACAACATCAGTGAATGGGTGGGGAGAAGAAGAGAGAGGTTCACTCTTTGATCCTATTTAAAGTTGTTGGGAATCAGGCAGCATATAAATTTCTGTCATCAGTATCTGGATTTTCTAATTCAGACAGAGTTGTCCTAGAAAAGAGGGCCAGTGTAGTGTGTGTCTGTCTGTGTGTGTGTGTGTGTGTGTGTGTGTGAAGAGATTCTTGCTTCATATAATGAAGAAAATTCAAGCCAGTAGAATGTGTATAGCTACATTAATTGGTCACCGCGCTGATCTTATGAATTTGAATGGCATTGGGGACCTGTAATTTTAGCTTCAGTAAAAATGGCCTGTCCACCATGACCATGAGATTAGGAATAGTAAGAGACAGAAAGATATTGTCACAAGTCTACCATAGACTCAATCCAGTTTCAGCCATGCTTGAGTGATTATGGCTTTAGCAGCAAAACCTTTTCATCCCAGTGGGAAGAAGGCAGCTGTTACACAAGCAAACATAGATTGCAGTCAGTGGAATTCTTACTATTTTTTGGCTAAAATTATGTTATCACACCCTAATTATTGCATTATTAGTTGAAAAGATCTTTAAAGCATGTCGCAAGCTGTGTTTTGGTAGAATTTCCTGTTTACTTGAAGAATACTTTTTTTTTAGCTTCCTAGTCCACTTTTATTTATATTATAGGTTGCGTATGCATGAAAGTTTTACATCTTTCTCCTGCTTTTAAACTTTTATTTTTAAGAGAAAGTTCAGATAATTGTTTAAACTGCCCTGGTCATATTTTATAAAGGAAGTACTCCATATAAGCATTTAAAGTAAACATACTTTACAGAACTGAAATATATAAAAATGCTCTTAACACTTGAAATTAAAAACCAGATTGGGATGCAGGAAAGATGGTATCACAAGTTTCTTTGCTGTGGAGAAATATCACTTCCAAGGGAATTTTACAGACCTAAGAGCTTAACAAAAGTTTCATAGCTAAAAAGCCATCTCAACTGAGATTTATAGCAACTTGCAAATCGATGCAATTGTTTTTCAGCAAGGTACTATGTCTCTCTTTGCTTTCTGCTTTTGTTCATAGGAAAATTCATCTTCTGAATACTTTTAATCTCATGAAATGTACCTGAGTGCAGAGTTTAATTTAAAGGATAGCAGCAGCCCAGAATAGTGGCAGAAAACATAGGGAGAATGGTTTCCAAAGACTGCAGAAAAAAAAATTACTATCCACCTGCCTTCAATCGAGGACCTGTATACTACACGAGTCAAAAAGAGGGCTGTGAAAATATTTACAGACCCCTCACATCCCGGACATAAACTGTTTCAATTCCTTTCCTCAAAACGATGCTATAGAGCACTGCTCACCAGAACAACTAGACACAAGAACAGTTTTTTCCCAAAAGCCATCACTCTTCTAAACAAATAATTCCCTCAACACTGTTCAATTATTACAAAGTCTGCACTACTATTACTGCTAATCTCATCACTCCTTATCACTCATCCCCTCCCACTTGTGATTGTAGGACTGTAACTTTGTCCCTTGTATCCTTACGATTTATATTGACTGTTTCCTAGTATGATTTGATTGTTGATTGTACCCTATGACTATCATTAAGTGTTGTACATTATGATTCTTGATTCTTAACGAATGTATCTTTTCCTTATGTATACTGAGAGTATTTACACCAAGACAAATTCCTTGTGTGTCCAATCATGCTTGGCCAATAAAGTATTCTATTCTATTCTATTCTATTCTATTCTATTCTATTCTATTCTAAGCAATCACATGCAAATGGAAGCCTATTTTATGCATCTTTTAATGAATGGTACTTTTTAGAAAGGGTCTGTTCATTTAATTCAACAATAAGATGTATTGCATCGAGTTTTGGCCAAATCCACAGATTTCTAGATAAAATCCAAAGCTCACATGAATGATGTATAGATCATTTTATGAAATGGTTACAAAGTTTTGAATTGTCAAGAACGATTTAATAGGAAAGCTGGTCAAAAACTAGAAAAAAATGTGTCACTGTGAGAAACAAAAAGAGAGAGAAACTAAAGTTTGAACCAGCCATGGTTGTATTTTTGAATAGAGTGAGGCCTTAGTATAGAACAGGGCTGTCCAACTCCTGGCCCGCAGGCTGGATGCATCACCAGAGGGTATCAGCAGGTTCTGACCAGTTCTGGAGAACCAGTAGTGGAAATTTTGAGTAGTTCGGACAACCAGCAAATACCACCTCTGACTGGCCCCGCCCCCATCTATTCTCTGCCTCCCAAGTCCCAGCTGATCGGCTGGGTCTTCTTTTGTTGCCCTGCACAGGAGAACGGAGCTGGAAAGCAGGTTAGTGGGGTGGGGAGCAAATGGGGATTTTGCAGTAACCTTTCCCCAGGAGTGGGGAGCAAATGCGGATTTTGCAGTATCCTTCTCTTCCATACCCACCAAGCCCTGCCCACAAAACCGGTAGTAAAAATTTGTAAATCCCACCACTGTGTGTCATGTGCCGGCCACACCCAGTTCAGCTTAGTTCCGATATGTCACGTGATGCTGCCCTGATGGTGTTCAGCTTGATACCCCTGGTATAGACCAAATCAACAGTGCAGAAGAAGATATAATTAATACAAGTCTTGAGCAATAGTTCTCCTGATCCCTTGCAAACAACTTGCTTCATCCAAACAAAATACCCAAGTATACACAACCCTGGAGTCAGTAAAAATAAAATAAAAATAAAACTCCTACGGCTGCCCTTTAAAGATGCCAGACTGAAACTGAACAACTTGAAAGATAGATGAGGGTAGGTATTCTTCTATCATCAACTGAGTTTGCTTCCAAGGATGTATGCTACAGAATGGAGAAAGAAAATGTTGAATCATAAAGTGCGCGCTCATAATTAAACTACCAAACTACAAACAAATCCGCAACAACTTGTCCTTGTGCTGCTCCTCAGGTCTTCATCTTTGGGTTTTCTGCAGCTGTTTTGGATGAAAAAACTCCTTGGTTGCCAGTGGGAATTCCTTGCTGAACATTTTGACAAACAAAGCTTATGAACAAGACTTTGCTTCATTTTCCTTTTGTTTTTCTCCCACAAGCTAATTAGTGTGTTGAGAACTCTGAGCATTTTAACAGAATAAGGCCACTTACTTTTCAGTGACTGATATTTTCATTAGCAACAGATGGATAAATGTCCAGTTGTGGCGCCTTGATCTGTAATGTGGATTTTTGTTTAAGAATCACAAAAGAGATTTGATCAAGACATCATTGCTGTCCGTTCAAGGTAAACTGGAGCTGCTAAAAGAAGAAATAAATATAGCTCCAAATAAATATTTTTGATAGACTCTAGATCCACTCTGAAGCATTCGTAATTGGAACATTTTTCCTTGTTACTAATAATGCCCAGATTAATTTTGCCCCCAGAATCCACCAGAATAAGTGTCATGCCCTGTCATAGTCTGAATCTGAGGAGGAAGATGAACAGCTGACAGGGAGTGGGAATGTGGCTCCGTTGGCTGTAGAGGAAACGGGAAGGGCAAAGTCCAGCTGGGCAGAGCAGGGGAGAGGGAGAACAAGGGAGAGGGAGTTCAGAGGAAGACCCAGGCCCACCCCCTCTTCATCCTAAGGCACGCAGGAAGGAACAGAGAAGAGAGCAATGTGGGTTGTGTGGTTTAAGGGGGAGGAAAGGGCCCTGATTCCCTTCATTAGCTACAACTGGGAAGAGAGTTTAAAAGAAATGCATACTGAGTGCGGCAGTTGCTGGGAGCAAACATGAGTTTTATCTTGTGTTGACTCTGGTTATCTGCATTCCTGGTGTCTTCCCAACTGTGTTGAGTTATTGCCGTGCCTTCATGTCTGGAATTCTTGTTCCTGCCCTGCCGGACAAATTACCTCATTTTTGCCTTGATTGGACTTAAAGTTACAGTGTTTGTTGACCATGTTTTAGACTTGATTTTCTGCAGCCAAAGGCTGTTCCTGGGATAATTTTTCTCCAGCCAGAAGGTAACCAGGACATTGGGGGCAAAGTTGGGCTAATAAAGGAACTTCTACTGATTATCTGACTTGTGTTGTCTTTGTGCCACGCCCCAGGTCATCACAATAAATGGAACAGCCAACCTCAGAGAGACGTGGTTCTTACAAATATTTTGCAATCTCTAATTTCAGGAAATTTTAAAGAGTTAAAAAAATTAAATTTTGCATGAGAGAGAATGGAGAGAGAGAGAAATCGAAGTTTCGCTGATACTGTTTTATGTACAAAGGAAGAACACTGAATCTGATTTTACATTCATCTTTAAGATCTTTTTCTTTTCCACTAAATGGAGTCAAATGTTAAAAGAGGTGCTTTTAAAATACACTTTAAGATTGTGAAATAACCCCTTCTTAACGCCCTGTTTTCTTGATTTCAGCAGTGTAATAGGATAGAAACAGTGGTGGGATTCAAATTTTTTTACTACCAGTTCTGTGGGCATAGTGTGGCTTGGTGGGTGTGGCTTGGTGGGCATGGCAGGGGAAGGATACTGTAAAATCCTCATTCCCTCCCCACCCCACTAACCTGCTTTCCAGGTCCCTTCTCCTGTGCAGGGCAACAAAAGAAGACCCAGCCAATCAGTTGGGACTCAGAAGAATAGTTGGGGGTGGGGCCAGTCAGAGGAGGTATTTGCCAGTTCTTCGAACTACTCAAAATTTCCACTACCGGTTTTCCAGAACTGGTCAGGACCTGCTGAATGCCATCTCTGGATAGGAAGAACCTTGAGTGGGAATCAAAAAGACTTGACAAACTACTAGAAAATATCCCCAACGCAGAAATTACTTCTGCTCTTTGTTCTCGGCCTCTTTTCATTGGCCATGACTCTTCTTCATCTCAAGGACCCCTCTTGCCCAAGTGGTGTCCTCCAGATGTTGGAACTTCAGTTTCCAGAATCCTATTGGCCATCTGGCTGGAGATCAGAAAAGCATTAAGTAGATATCATTACACCCAAAAAGATGGGTGAATAAACAGAGTTGGAATAAAAAGAGTACAAGAGAGAGAGAAAGAGAAATGTTTACTTAGATGCGTAGTTATGTTTTTCTCCTGGCAATAATACAGAAATAGTTGCCATTGCATTCTTTCAGAATGTTTATTTAATTACCCAGAGCTAGGATTGATATATTAAAACTAGTATTTTAATTTACCCTTCATTTTATCCTCAATTTGTTGGGACTGGAGCTGCTGTTTTCTTATTTCTTTCATAGTTTGCAAGGTTCCCTTAGTATTAACAAACCTCCATCTATTAGTCTCTTCTGTTTTAACTCTGTCATTTTAATTTCTCATTATTTTACTAATTATTATATGATTTTTACTACTGCTTGTCTTATTTACTGGATTATTACATGTGTCCAAAGTCACTTTCTGTGAGATGGGCAGCCATCTAAATTTGATAAATAATTTTTTAAAAAAGAAAAAGAAACAGGTAGATGATAGATGGATGGATGAATGCATGGATGGATGGATGGATGGATGGACGGATGGACGGATGACGGATGGACAGACAGGTAGAGCTATAAAAATTGTTAATTTTTACTCTAGGAAAAATAGCAGTCTGTGTAGGGCAAGCAGAATGCAAACACTGTCAAAGCTTCCTTGTTAGAAGTAAAGTCCTATGTAACTATGGCATAATGCCATGTTTCTTTTGATGAGGAAGATTAAATCTGAGTTACTTTTTCAAAACAGGAAAGCATGGCAAAAATTTTCTTTCAATTAAATAGTTCCCATATAAACACAGGAATTCCACTGCCATCAACCTCAGGAATCTCAGACTGGCAAACAAGCTGGGTAAAAGATCTGTTTTTAACAAGCACATCATAAACATGAGTCCAACACATATCCTTACAACCTGTTTTTACATTGTTCAGATCTTCTGCTTTCTCTGCTCAGTCACAGATGTCAGATACCTTTGATGCTATAATACAGAACGTTTGATTGGTGATATCAAAACAGCAGCATGTTATAGGCACAAGCATGTGGGTTTCCTATTAAAGTGAATGAATAAAACCTTGCTAATGCAATTCAGAATGGCATAAATGACTTTTTTGGGGAAGTGTAGAACTGAAGAGTTGAATTGGGACTCTAACTAGGGAAAGGGGCATTATGACTCATTGTGTCCCCCTTCCTTGCTGTTCTAATTTGGGTCAGTTACCCTCAAATTCAAATGCATGCAAGATACATTCCGGAGAGCTCCATAAATGCAATAAAGCTGTTTTTATTGTGGTTTTAATTCTCAAGCCACTTTAGTAATCAAAATTCTTTCCACTGGAAAGAAAGATTGTCTGGTTCCAGGTGGTTATTCACATCATTGAGTCTGAGTAGATATGAAATCAGCTCAGACCTCCCCGAAAACATGCTGAATTTGAATCTGTAGATTCCCAAAATGTTGCTTGAGATATGGAAGGACACAAAATACCAGGAGTTCCCCCCCCACCAGTTGTTCTTTTTTTAATTCACAAAATTTCACAAAATGCTTAAACAACATTGTCTTCCCCTTTCTTTTGTAAGTTTTAAAAACTTTTGTCAGTTTGCTTGATTGCCACTTTTGATTTCTTCTACTGTAATCTTTAAAAAGTCTATTAAAGAGAGAAGGAAGAAGTTGCTAGCCCATCAAAAAGTACTAGAACCAAGCATGAAAAAAACCATTAATTTCTCCTCATGCTTTCTCTATAAGGAAAATAAAACAATGGGAAGAGGGAGGGAGGAATGATAGACTATTGTTTTATGTTTCGTAGATCTGGCTACTATTCACACTAATGGGTTCTACAGAGCCGTAGCAAATGTGTAAAACTAATACATCTCAGGACCATATCTAAGCAACCATCTTACTCCAACGGGATTGGGCTGCCCCACTCATTCTGGCATCATTCAAGGAATTCTGGCTGGCAGGATCCAGGAGAAGGGCCTTTTCTGCTGTGGCCTCCACCCTCTGGAAAACTGTGCCCCTCTAGGTGAGATCTGCCTCTATCATCTTGTCTTTCTGAAAGAGCCTCAAAACCTGGTTCTGCCAATTAATATGGTGCCCCCATGGGGCCACTTCCATGTAGGGAGTGGTTATTGGGTTAAGAAAAATATCCACCTCCAACCCATAGTATTGTTTTTTTAATTATTTTATCTCTGTTTATTTAATCTTTAAATATTTTATGCCTTTGTTTTTTGATTATTGTAAATCACCAAGGGTCATTTGTCAGTGAGATAGGTGGCATTTAGATTTAATAAAGAAATAGATATTAGGCAGGGATGGGATTCTACCAGTTCGCAACTATTCGCTAGAACCGGTTGTTAACATTCTAAGCAGTTTGGAGAACCGGTTGTTAGAAGAAATTACTGGCCTAATCCTTAAGGAAGGCAGGAAGGAAACATTCTGGTGTTGCTTACAGAAACTGCCTCTCTGTTAACCCTTATTACATTCTTGGCAGGACTAGGCTTCCTGTCTCAGGAACGTCTCTGGAGTTTTTTTCCCCTCCTTTGCTGGTACTTTGCTTGTGTGGAATGACCATTCAAAGTTACAATGGCACTGAAAAAAGTGACTTATGACCATTTTTCACACTTACGACTACTGCAGCATCCCCACAGTCATGAGTGGCCAGGCGAGGAGATGCATGCCTTGATGTGAGTGATGTTGAGTTGGCCACACCCAGCCAGTCACATGACCACCAAGCCACATCCACCCAGTCACATCACCACCAAGCCACGCCCACCAACTAAGCCACACCCACAGAACCGGTTGTTAAAAAAATTGAATCCCACCCCTGATATTAGGCCACTTAAAACCTGCATTGATGGAAATTGTAGCACGTCAGTGGTTATTGCGCTGCAGGAAGGTTGGAAGAAAACTGCATCTTTAGTTCTCTGTTTCATAGCACAATCTTCATATTTATTATATCTTTCAGCCCAGACTAAGAAAATAGATTGACAAAATGTCTCAAACAAGCCCAGCCTGGTTCACATGAACATAAGAGAAGGGAAGTCTATTCAGACTGCTACTCTAGCACAGGAGTGTCAAACTTGCATCATCACAGCGATGTCACTTGACTTTTTCCCCCTTTGCTAAATTGGGTGTGAGCGTCAGATAAGGTATTCAGCAGGTTCTGACCAATTCTGGAGAACCTGTAGCCGACATTTTGAGGAATTTAGAGAACGGGCAAATGCCACCTCTGACTGGAGATTTTACAGTATCCTTCCCCTGCCACGCCCACCAAGCCACACTCACAGAACTGGTAGTAAAAAAAATTTGAATCCTCCCACTGGTGGGCGTGGCCAGTGTGTGACGCATTTGGCCCGCAGGCCATGAGTTTGACAGCCCTGCTCTAGCAGCTAAAATAAAAGTAATCCTGAGATTATGTTATTGATTTCCAGCTTGGCTTAACTTGTGGAGCTCACACATATACACACACAGGCCTTTAAATTATTCATTTTCATTCCTCACAGCACCTCAGGTTCTGAAAGTGTTAAGGTTTCTTGCCCTGTTTATGACAGATTCCACTTTCGCGCTAATTGTGGATGGAGAAAGTGTGAATGGGGAACTCTTGTTTCCAGATTTGAAGATTCCCCTTCTAAAAATATGCTTCTTTCTCAAATTTTGCAGGTTTCTCAAATATAGGGCATTACATAAGGTTCTGTATTATTTTCTTAACAACTGTCCACAAAGAACCCCCACAGGGAGATAAATGAATCCTTTTTTTCATCCCTCAGAACCACCCATTAAACATGGGTGGAGAACAAAATTGGGCCAGATGAGGTAATCTGGAAAAGCATCATCCCTTTATAAAGGCCTACTAAGGAGATTCTATATTTCATTCCAATCTATTCTGTTTAAGACAAAATAAACTCCCTATTCATCTATTGATTTAAGTGATATCAGTCAAAGGCATGAAGCTCTCTAGGGACATTCAGCCTCTGAAATTATTTAAGCCAAATTGGTTTCAAATGATTGATTTTGGGAAGTGTGTCAAATCTTTTTATCATTTACAGCCCAAGTAATGGTGCGTTCAGATTCCAGACAGTTTATCTGAGAGTTAAAAGGAAGAAGGAATTGCAGATAATGCTAAATTTGACAGTGATGCCAGTTCACAGAAGAAGCCCTACCACAGCTAAGAAGAATCTTATGGTTGCTCATAGTTACTAACATTGTCGGAATTCTAAACATTTGATTTAATCAAGGAGAGCACCAACTTAGAACCAAGGAGAAATTTCCTGACAGTTAGAACAATTAATCAGTGGAACAACTTGCCTCCAGAAGTTGTGAATACTCCAACACTGGAAGTTTTTAAGAAGAGATTGGATAACTATTTGTCAGAAGTGGTGTAGGATTTCCTGCCTAGGGAAGGGGTTGGATTAGAAGACCTCCAAGATCACTTCCAACTCTGCTATTGTATTCTATTCGATTCGATTCTACTGAAGAAATAGGAGCTTAAATGACTGCAGGTGGTCTGCAGAACTGGTTCATAGTAATCAGATCAACTCTTTCTGAGGTCTTCTCTCCACTCAAGAGTGATCTACATTTTCAACAGGACTCAAGACAAAGCAGAGTAATGCAACATCTATATTCCTTATGGACTGAATGTGTTTTGCTAAAGGGGAGGAAGGAATACAATCATCTAAATTAAACTATCACAAATTATATCTGCGATGTTAGGAATATCTCTCAAAGGACAGTTAGGCAAAGGAACTGTCCATGTTCCTTTATAAACAGTGTTGGAGGAGGATTATGCATGATTGATTTGCTGAAATGACTTCCTCTGATGTCATGAAATGTTTAAGAACCAGCCTTTCCCTTTGCAAAATAAACAAACACACCATTCGCATCAAGGTAATTTGCGTCAATGAATCCTTGTAGACTTTTTTTTTTTTTTTTGTAATGTGAAAATGTGATCCTAGCACTAAAGAGTTGACATATCTTCAGCATCACATTTGGCACGGAACATCACATTGGGGAAGAATGTGTAAACAGAAATCATTCATAAATAGATAGTATCACTAGACTGCCTGTCTAGTGGAATAAATAATAATAATTTGCCCCCGAAGGCACATCTCTCTTTATACCAAACATGCTGTACATTCACTTCTTCCTCCCATCTCTCACAGCTAGCACTTGTGCTGTCCCAGCCAGTCTATGGGAATTGGATAGTTACTTAGGAATTATGAACTATCCCCTTAAGAAAATGCATCATGGTAAATGTAGTTAAAGGTATCCTGGAAATATAGTTCATGTTACGTGGCCACATCTGTAATCCTGATTGGTTACTAAATTGACCCTCGATGGGTTGGGGGAGTTTCCTCCATTCTTGCCTAGACTCATGAACTCATAGCAGCTTCTTCCTATCGCTACAAGATGGGTTAGGAGATAACCATCTTTTACCTGCAAGGCAGATATACAAAGGATTGGTCATTAAAGAAGAACTTCATCACAAATGTGAGTTATGAGGATACCTGATGTATCAATAAATGTACTTTGTTATGGATGTTTTGTGGAATTTATCTATCTGCATCTGCACAGCTACAAATCCACCTCTGTGCAGCAGACAGAAAAGTAAAAGATGAGTCCTAACCCATCTATATAAAACTGTTAATTTGAATTTATGATAAAGCAAAGTAATATTGAAGCCAAGAGTGAATATGCAATGTTAATCTAAACCTGCATTCCCATTGTCTCTATCTGTGAGCATCGGAACACTTTACATGCTGTGGATGGTGGGAAGGGTTGGAGTTCCCCACATGATACAAACAAAGAGGTCTTTCTACCCCCACCCCCCACCCCCTCACTTCTCTACTCAATTTGTCTTCCTGCTATCTCAGAGACTCCATTTGCATAACAAGGAGAGTTAGAAATTCCCCAGTTCTCAAAGGATAATCAAACCTCAGTTGGAAAGTTTGAGAAATCTTGTTTGTATTTTTAAATGGAAATGAAAAACTGATTCTGCTATGCTCATCTGGAAGGGAGACAAAACTATAAAACAGACCCTTTCTAGCCAATTTACAACTGATAAAGACGCATTGTAGTTCCAGGAAGGGGCAAATTCCTTTTCTCATCAGCGAAAGAAGTGCTGTGTCTCAAATTACCACTCTTAACTCAGAAAGAACTAATTTGTAAAAGCAAGGGTGGCCAAGTATCTCTCATCCATCCCTGTATTCATCCAATTTGATAAGTATTTAGTAGAGTTTTCTTTGTCTTCAAGAAGTATGCAGCAAACGGAAGTAGTGTGTAAAATTGTAGCAGTGAGTATAGAGTCACACAGACACATAAGTTGAAGGGTAAAGGTTTTATATACAGGGGTATAAGCACAATCCAAGATTCAGTCCAATGTTCATACACGGTTCATCATTCAGTAGAATATATAACTAACCTTCATAGTCAGCAGGCATACCAGCAATACAGCAGCTTCAATACATCAATGCAGCAATAGAGAAATATAGTTGCAAAGTGATGAAGATACTTGCTGAGTAGCCTAGTAGAAGCAGCAGCATAGTAGCAGAGAAGCATCCAGTAGCAGCCACAGTAACCACAAGCAACAACAAGCAACAACAGCAGCAGCAAGCAACAACAAGCAGCCACAATGTGCTCTCTGGCTTCTTGCTATATAGTAATCCTGCTTCTTGTAGCCAATCAATATTCTGGCTTCAGTTAAAGTGCTTAGTCATTATGACTTGCAGCCATATATGGTAAATCAATATAGTTCAAGTTCTTAAAGAAAACCTAACTCAATTACAAACCCTTTCCAAACACAATTAGCAAGTTTCAGAAATCTTGCTGGCATTTCTGACTGAGAGATTCTGAGAAATCATGCCTGTATGCTTGTCAGTAAAACAAAGCTGATCTTCCTCTGCTCCTCTGGCAAGGCAATAAAGAGGCCACAGTTATAAAAATTCCTCCGGCCAGAGCCGTCTCCAAAGCAATGGAGCACTTTCCTCCCCGAAAGTCACAAGGCTGATTCAAGCAAGCTATTTGAACAAAATAATTCAAGGAGCAATTTCTTTTGTTTCAAATACTAATGTTTCTTCACCTCCTCTCTTTACTAAAAAAAATTAAAAGCATAACATGGCCATAGTGCATGCAACTTACTGAAATGTTTTTCCTAATGAATTTTACCCTTCCAGAGAAATTGGCTGACACTGAAGTAGGAAATAAATTCCTTTGGGCAATCAGCAAACTTCATAGCCATGAAGCTCACCCCCCCCCCCCCCCAAAGAGAAAAATCAGACTCAAATAAAGCAGCCTACATCCCCACCTGGTGGTCAAGAAGAAATTTACAGTGAAGTCAAATAATTCTTACCCTTTTTTTCCTTTTTTTTCAAGAGCGGGCAGGAAATTCTCCCCCCCCTCTTTTTTCTTCAACAAAGAAGTGAGACCTAAGTGAGACCTAAGCCCACAGTTACATCTGGGG
This sequence comes from Bungarus multicinctus, assembly GCA_023653725.1. Lineage (NCBI taxonomy): Eukaryota > Metazoa > Chordata > Lepidosauria > Squamata > Elapidae > Bungarus > Bungarus multicinctus. The sequence goes on from CM042834.1 coordinate 259,166,375, forward strand.
TTCAAGGAGAAATTTCTCAGACTTTGATTTTTTTACACAGTTTCTCAAATATTGACCAGAGTGTTTCTCCAATGATAACCCCCTTTTTGCAACTATTGTGCACCATTTAATCAACTTAATTCAAATGTCCCAAGAGTAACTGCAACCTAACATGGGCATAGCAACAGCATCTTCCAGACCCTCTGCTGCCACCTTGTGAAGCAAGCGACAATTATAGGCATATGTCTGCATTCAGCCCTCAAGTCTTCAGCCTACACGACACAACCTCTAGTTCCCCCTTCTGTTGCAAGCTCACAATGCACCCTAGAAGCAGTCATACTGTGTGCTATGCTAGCATTGTCCAGATTCTGCAGTGCCACCTATGTGCTCAAGTATTAAATCCAACAGCAATTCTACTTTCTGCTGCCTGTTTGCAGTGCACCCTAATACAAAAAAAGAGGAATTGCATGAAAAACCACTAAAAATTTCCAAAATTCTCCCTTTGCCAATTTGAAGCATGGCAACTTCCTCAGCTATGACAGATGTCTCTGATGTACTAGCAGGCCCGAATCCTCCACTCACCCTTGTTGTAAACATGGAGTCTGGTTCCCAACAACCGCCTTTAGATGTCCAACCCTCTGGAGAAGCTGCGATACCTCAGAAAGTCTACGACCTCAGAAAGAGTAAGAAGCTTACCGAACCCATGGAAGAACACTTGAGAAACAATTGGCAGGAGCAATATCGCCACTACACAGACTCATGGGCGAAACCTGAGAAGATCTGTGATGCCCCAAAACATAAGCTGCCCCCCAAGAAACTCCGCACATTGCTAGATGATCTAGATGCCCTTTTCACATGGTGGAGACGCAGCGAAAACAACCTCAAGGGGTCAAGACTGGGTGACCCCAAACTCCTAACACACATCCAATACTTTGAGGAGTTTCACAAGGAACGCAAAGACTGTGTTGACGACAGCAAGACAGCCCTCCAGACAATGTTCCACAATATGCTTCGGCAGGGAGTAGCATCAAGGGAGCAGGCCACATCTGACATGGCTCCTTGATCACATGCGTCTTCTTCCCACCATTCTATGAAAACCTCCTCCCTCCATTTCAAATCAGCTAGATCACAAGCAGCTTCCAGTGTCTCAAATCAATTCTCTGCTAGCGGCTCTCACCATCCTTCCAGAACATCCTCCCGTCGTAGCAGCGCATCTCAGGCCTCCAAAGCAGCAAGTTACGCTGAATGAGCTACAGAAGCTGAAGTAGAAGCTGCAATAGCAGATGCAGAGCTAGGTGCCACAGAGGAGGTAACATGGCAGAAGGCAGCAATAGTGGCTCAACAGGCTGAAATGGCAGTTCAACAGGCTGAAATAGTGGCTCAACAGGCAGAAATGGCCAAAGCCCAGGCCAGCCAACAGGCAAAAATGGCCAAAGCCCAGGCCAGCCAACAGGCAGAAATGGCCAAAGCGCAGGCCAAATTAGAGTTGGCTGAACGGCAAAGAGACGCCGCAACAAAGACAGCAAGTGCTGCAGCATGATGGAAGATGGCCGACAACACCTCCCTCCAATTCAACCTCGAAGAGTTGGGAGAAGAGAGCCCAGATACATGGGTCAAGGCCTATGTGGATGAGCTGCACTCGCTTCAAACAAGCACATGCAACCACCACAGTTGCCTAGCAGTCTCCCACAACCAGGGAAGCACAGGGATGAATCTCAACCACAGTCTCTACATGTCAGTTATGCGACTGATGTTGTATGACCTAAAGTATGAGATTCACTTCCCACCAACAGCAAACCTTCCCCAACTGATGTTGTACGTAATAAGCTCCGAGATTCTCTTCCCTACACTAGCATCCCTACTCTAATGTCTCATAGCCTGCCAAGTGAGCAAATTAGCCCACCAGTGCTCACAACAACTTCTCAACGAGTCGACATGCCATCAATGACAACTGCCACACTCAATCCACAGGTAGCAGCATTCCTGCCACAACCTCAATACCAATCCGGCTCCCAGGCACCACAAGATAACTGTGCCCATCACAGCAGTGTGATGCTCGATCATCGTCCCCAGTATGGGAGAACGACATCCTCCATAAGTACTGGGAGGAAGACTACAACCCATCGTTGACTAACAACCCGAACCCACCCTATGAGAATCCAGGGCAAGAACCCTCTATGTCAGTACCTTTTCCCAACTCAGCAAATGTTGAAGACTACTGGAGAAACTTGGCTGTACAGAGTGGAAAGCTAAATTTGCAACCAACGGAGTTCGCAAATTCTCTGACAAGCCAGGTGGCGAGTATCTAGTATGGAAGAAACTTTTCCTGTGCCCCGTTCAGACGGCACGCCTGAACCCTGCTGAAATAATCGGACACTTGATAGCATGGCTAGGGCCACAGTCTGCCGACATACCAAGGGCACTTTTAGTATCCCACTTAGACAACCTGGCCACTGCCCTACGGTTATCGTGAAAAGGCTTGATGAACTGTATAGCGTTTCCGAGGACGTAGAAGCAATACTCTTGGATAGCCTCAACAGATTTCTTAAAATTCCTAAAATTGCTGAATCATAGACCTCACTAACATACTTGTCCAGCTGAGAACAGCACAATGAGATCCCAACTTACCGGCACTCGCCTGTCTCGATCACATCGACATGCAGAACAAAATTGTTCAAAAACGTCCGCAAGTGCTAATTGAAAAGTGGCTCCAGTTGACTGACACCTTCATGGTCAAGGGTCGCCACCATTTTATACCCTTCACACTTCTTGAAGAATTCATGTCCCACTAGGCGACAGTGTGTAACACACACTGAGACCGTGGACTCAGAGCTGTTAGTCCTCCTAATAACAGAAGATACAACAGCAACCATATATCACCCTCTGGCCCTATGCACATTTCCAGGGAAAGACCCTTCATGGCTGTCCATAAGACCAAAGTACATCCCCCAACCATCAAGAGTTTACCTACTACCTCATTCCATCCACTCCAATTTAGATCTCCCACTAGTTTTGTCCTATGCACCACACTTGTCACTCGCTGAACAGCTGCACTGGGTTTGCAGCGAAACCACTGACCCAATGAAAAGAGTTGCTAAGGAAGTACCATTACTGCTACAAGTGTTGTGAATCTAAACACCCGCCCAAGTACCGCACAGCCAAGGTGCGATGCGACTTATGCTATAGTGACCAGCACCTGACCGTGCTGCATCCAGACTCCGGGATGCCAATGCAGATATCTCGTAACCTTCCTTTGGACAAGGAGTCTCAACGTAATACAGAAGCATACAGGGCTCCTCGACAGACTGCCACATCGCAATCAAAACCAAGGGTGAGTGTCAACTGCACAGCACTGTGTGCCGACTCACCACACCCTAGTTTGTGTCTTCCCATCTGCTTAACCAAAGTGTACCCTGAAGGATGCCCCGAAGATGCCGTGAAAATGTACGTGCTACTAGACACTCAAAGCACCTGCACCCTGGCCAGACCCGCATTCTTCGAACTCTTTGAGGTGCAACAGGATGAATTTCACTTCACTGTATCAATGTGCCATGAACCAAGAATGACGGTGGGGAGGAGAGCTACTGGACTCTGCATAGTCATTAGAAGGAAGTTCCCAGTTCCCACTACCGCCCGTATTTGAATGCGATGGAGTACCGAGTGACTGCAGTCAGATTGCAACACCTGAGGTCATAAGTAACATTCCTCACCTACAGCACCTGGCTCATCACTTTCCCACTCTAGATCCAGAGGCTGATATCCTACTCTTGCTGGGAAATAATGCCCCACACGCCTTTCTCTTCTCTGAGTCAGTCGGTGGCCCTGTAGACAGCCCAGTGGCCATCAAATCTCCACTAGGATGGGAGATCATAGAAATTGTCAGTGTCAATCAGAGGCAGTCTCCAACCCAATCACATGCCTTAGCTCCATCCATTCCAACAGCCTTCCGACACCCTTTAGCACCATCAAAAACAAGACTAAAAGGCCACTCCCTGTCAGCTGCTCGACCTCCCCCTTGGAATCAGATTCTGACAGGGGCATGACAAGACCTTTTTGCCTTGAGGAAATGAGTCCTCCAGAAGAACAGTTAATACCTGAAATTATATGGGTGTTCAGTATATACACCAATACACCAGTTTATACCATGTCTGTTTATAAACCACACACTTTCATTCAGATTTAGAGAAGAGCAAAAAGGATGATTAGGGAATTAGAAACAAAGGTCTTAGACCAGAAATTGAAAGATATGTTTAGTCTTGAAAACAGAAGACTGAGAAGAAATATAATAACATTCTTCAAATAGCTACAATGATGTCACAACATAAAACAACCAACGTCTATACTCCATCTTCCTAGACAGCAGGATTCTGACTATTGGACTTAAATTACTGGAAATCATGTTTTGTTTGAGAATTAGGGTGGAAAATTCTAATAATAAGAGCATTTGACAATGAAATCAGTTTCCAAGAGAGATATTGTGCTCCCTATCATTGACCAGGGACTGAATAGTTATTTTTCAGGGATGCTTTGACCTGGTTACAGCACGAAGTAGGGGATTGTACGTGATATACCTACATGACTTCTTCCAAAACTATAACTCTAGTATTTTAATTATTCTATGATGCCAGCACAGCAGTTGGCAGCCCTACAAGGCACATGTTTCAGAAAGCTTGTCTTAAATTAATTGCAGTACAAGTATTTTATATAGATGTATGTGTTTCCAAATTTCTGAATGCTGATATACTATTGATATAACTGTATTTGTGCTACACTGTAAGTAAAAATGTAATGCTTTTGGAGCTCAATTCAAATTGAAATTTTCTATCTATGTCTTCTGCATCATAATTTTCGTAGTTCATAGATAGTCAAGGGCTGCGACAGTTGTAATCTAAAATATTTAATTTCCAACTCCCTGCTCAATACAGGAATTCAGGTTAAAGCATCTATTCAAGAGATGGCTCTTTTAGTTCTACTTGAAGATATTCGTGGAACATTCTTTGAATATATTGTTGAAGGGAAAATAGAAATATGAGATATGTTCACTGCCTTCAGCTGTTTATAAAAATAATTAAAAGGTGGAATATAAAAGAAAGCAAGAGAGAGAGGGGGGGAAGGAAGGAAGGAAGGAAGGAAGGAAGGAAGGAAGGAAGGAAGGAAGGAAGGAAGGAAGGAAGGAAGGAAAAGAAGCCCATTAGATATCAGTAACTGGCTACATTGTGAAATTGCTTTTAACATTTTACAAATGTAATAATGGCTTCTGCCATTTTTCAGTTTTTCTTTTCCAGGGGATGTTAGATATATTTAAAAAAACAAACCCAAGAGGTTCCATTTGTTGCCACTTGGTTCTGATTCAATGTTTATAAAACAAATGCTCAGTACTTTATATTCCCTATTTGTGACTGCCTTTCTGTTGAATCATCATTCACAATTGATGCCAGCTGTGGCACAGTTAGGTATTTCAACTATGTTGAAATCAACATAGGAAGCTGCATATGGCATAGATTTTATATTTATTTCCTTTGTCAAAATTATAGTGCATTATTTCTCTTAGCAAATTTATGCCTTTGGTAGGTCAGTCAATTATCAAAGACCTCACACAGATTGGGAGTAGAAATATGCCACCCACGTGGTTCTGAGGTTATGACCAGGGCAATAATAATAACCTTTGTTCATGTCTAAGGTCATGGGAAATGCTGTCAGATCAAGTTCCTAGACTTGAGGAAGCAATGTTAGAAAACACGATCACTACTGTTTCTTTGTTAATCAATGACTCCCCTTCAAGAGCACCAACTGGGTTGCAGGAAGTCTCAATTATCTTTCTTACTTTTACTGTTCTCTCTAGGAGTCTCATTCAGTCCCCTGGAAATAGGCTTCTGTTCCTTGTTCATTCCATCAAACTGATTTTTGCCAGCAGCAAAAATTGGCATTTCAACTGTATATTAAGTTAGTCTGAAACAGTTACATTCAGAACTTTAGGTGCAATCGTGGCTTATCAATGCCAGTGGAATAACTTAAGATGAATCAGGCGGAAAAACTGATTTGAGAAATGTAAGCCGCAAAAGTCAATATCTGTGTGAAGTTCTAAGAACATCATTCTTAACGGAAATAGTTTTCCACCTGAGCTACAGTATCTCTTGAAAAGAGTCTGTATTCTGAAGCAAATTTAGCAGACTGAATGTCTAGGTTATGCCTTCAATCGGAGAATTCTAGTTTGAAATTTCCTTGTTCAACAGTAGGAATGGATGATGTAATTCAAATACTTAGAACAACGGTAACTGGGAATTGAATGTTTGAACTAATATAGACACTTGGGTATGCATATACATGACAGACAGACACACAGCCATATCCATTTCTCTATTTTTGCAACATTATGCAGAATGGAAAATAGGAATATGAAATAGTAAGCCAAATAGTACACTTTAAAATGTACTACACACTTTCTCATCTTAATACATTTTGATGTCCTCCTCAAAAGAAAAGAAAAAACCTCAGCTGTACAACCCTCTATTGAGCATAAAACCTCACTGGATTTCACAAAATGTATTTATTGTAGCTTCTTGTACCTTTTTAATCATCATCATTCCACCATATCCTTTCCCAACCATCCAATTAATGTTCCCTCTACTTTGTGGTTGCATTCCCTCTTCTATTTTCCCTTTTATAGGGGAACAATCATAGCATTCTTCTCATAATCAGGTGCAGGTGGTGTCTTCATGGTATCATTTAACAAGTTGTATGGCCGGTCCATAAGGAAACAACATCAACATTTGAACATTTCTCCAGTTACTATTTTTACATCTGCATCCTTCCCATTTTTCAATGTTCTCACAGCATTTATGACTTCCTTTTCAACAACTTATTTTTGACTTATAGCTCTTATTTCAATTCCACTTATTTCAATTTATATCACTATCATTCTGAATACAAATCCCTAAAATAACTTTGTCCAGCATTCCCTCACTTCAGTTTCCTTACAAATCATTTCCCCACTTTTATGGTAGTGCAGCAGCTTAATGGTATTGGAACTGCCAGCCAGAAATGGTCTGTACTCCAGCGGTTTGAGCCTGGCTCCATGAGATGGGGTGAGCTCCTGTCACTTGCTCCCCAGCTCATGCCCATCCAGCAGTTCAAAAGCATGCAATACTGCGAGTAGATAAATGGGTACCACTTTGCTTGGAAAAACCTAACTATATTCTTGTGTGAGAAGAGTGAAAGCCGGTGTGGGATCTGGGCTTCCAGTCTTTGCACACATGAGGCAACTAGGGGTGAGATTCAAATTTCTTAACAACTGATTCTGTGGGCGTGGCCTAATTTGTGGGTGTGGCTTGGTGGTCATGTGACTTGGTGGTCATGGCTTGCTGACTGGGCATTGCTTGGTGGTCATGTGACTGGCTGGGCATTTGCTTGTATGTAAATATTGTAAATATTTATGTAAATATAGAATTTTTTATTTTAAAAAAGAGCAACTTTTACCCAAAATCAGGCAAAGCAGGCAGGCAGATTGAGATGCTCACAGAATCACAGATTCACTTAGAGATCTATCTATCTGCAATCGGCTACCTGCACTGAAAAGTAGAAGCTTAAGTCCTAAGGAAGGTTTGGCTCTGCTTTTAGATTAGCTAGAAAGCAAGAAATCCAAGGATTTCCTGCTTTCTAGCTAATTTAAATCTCCTGGTAGAGCAGAACAGCTGATGGTCGGGGGGAAAAAAAAGGAAAAACAGCAACTTACCAAACCAGGCAAGTTGGATGGCTCGTATGCCAGGTAAGGAGTGAGTGGGAGGGGAGGGGTGGGGCCAGCCAGTGGAGCGATTTGCCAGTTCTCCAAACTGCGGACAATCATAACATGCATATGTGCAGCATTTGCAAGAAATCATCAGCTGTGCCGCCTGGACAGCTGACAAGTGCTGCACGCGGGTGTGTAGCATTTGAAAGTCCGCTTGTTTCCTGCTTTTTCAACCTCAGCTGTGCCGCACAAAGCAGCTGAGGAGGGAAAAGCAGGGAATATAGGACAGCCTAGAGCCTGGGCAGGCAGGTGGGCCAAACATCGAACTGGTTCGCTCTTCGCAGCTACCGGTTCTATAGAACTGGACTGAACTGGTAGCATCCCACCCCTGCCAGCAACCCTAATGTTGCTAGTAAAACGGTATAAACTAATTCTCCCGCTGAAGCACACCAAGGATAGGCACGCAAGCACCAAACTAGCAATTTAGACTGTCAGGAATGCATTGTGTCTAGCCGTTGTAGATTTTCCTGACATTGTATGCCATACGCTTTTCTTTCTAATTATATTTACTTTTCTGGAAGCCGCTTGTTTATAGTCCTGTTCACCTACTCCCAAAATAATGTTTAACTTCCTCTTTAGTTTTAAACACACCACATACCTACTTTTCTTTCCTTCATTTATTTCACTTATTAATTCATGTTCTTTGTCCTTCACAGTGTTCCTTTTCCATTCAAAATCTCAGTAAGAGAACAACAGGCAGATGTAGGCAGATGTAGACATAGAATAATGGAGTTGGACTTTAAAGGTCTTCTAGTCCAGCCCCCTGCACGAGCAGGAAGAGAACCTATACCATTTCAGATATAAAACTCATGGTCTCCTGCTTTCCAGCTTGGTACCTTGCTGCTTAGGGAATCACAAATTCCCATCCAAAGTTTTTCATACAGATATATTCCTGACAATAGGACTAATTCCACAAAATTCCTCCAGATGCATCATCTGCAACACAAAAATGTTTCTTTTTCTCCTGTTTGAAATGATTACAATCTTTACGTTCCTAGCCGCTGGCACCACCTATTGATTTGTATGGGAATCTGCAAGTAGAGCAGAAGAACAAGGGGCAAATGTCATGGCATCATTTTCCAAATAATGCAACTTGCATCATGGGTATGATAATGTCCTGACATAAGTGGCATTTGTTGTATCTACTGGGTGCCTGGTTTGGTCTGCCTCTACAAAATAAGCAGGTAACGCCTTTGAGGTTCAAAGCCAATCTTTTTTAAAATGTTTTTTTTAAATCCCCAGGAGTGACAGAATGCAGGAAAATAATGCAAGGAAGTTGCAAGAGGTTGGAAAATGGCATTTTTGTCTTTGTTTTTATTATTTTGTGTGTCATTTTTAAAATTAATAATTATGTTGAGCATGCTGGAGTCTTAGTTACCTAGGTTTTCACGTTAAAACCTGGGGCAAACATGCATAGAGTCTTTCATTTTTTTGCCAGAGTTAATAACATAAATCTAGCCCACTCAGGAGCCATGAAACAGGATTCCTTCCTCATCTACAATCTTCTCTCAAGGAATTCTCTGCAATAATAAATGAACCATGTCAGTTGAATTAGCTTTCCTGGCCTCAGACAGCATCAACACAGAAATACAAACACACCTATTTGAGTCACAAATGAAACATCAGGAGGGGATCACATCCTCCAGATCACAAATCCTGCTGAACGATCAACAAGAATGTACTCATTATTTTGGAAACCAAGAGGGAAAAAAGAACATTTATTACTGCCATGCTACAGTATTTTGGTCAGCACAGTGCAGAGGTGGTATCAGCAGGTTCTGACCAGTTCTGGAGAATCGTTAGCGGAAATTTTGAGTCATTCTGAGAACTGGCAAATACCGCCTCTGACTGGCCCTGTCTCCATCTATTTGCTGCCTTCCGAGTCCCAGATGATTGGCTGGGCCTTCTTTTGTTGCCCTGCACAGGAGAATGGAGCTGGAAAGCAGGTTAGTGGGGTGGGGTGAGGAATGGGGATTTTGCAGTAACCTTCCCCTGTCATGACCAAGCCACGCCATGCCCACCAAGTCACACCCAGTAGTAAAAAATTTTGAACCCCACCACTGGAACAGTGGTGTAATCATTTAAATAGAGTTGTGGTTAGAATGCACTATTGCAGAGGTGTCAAAAGTCAATTTAATTGAGGGCTGCGTCAGACATGTGTTTGACCTCAGAGGCCTGGAGTGGGCGTGGCTAGCTTGACGTCACTCATGTCGGGGCACCTGTGGCAGCCCGAGCACTCTGCCAGCAAAAATGGACTCCCAATCTCCATTTTCAGCCATGACAGCCTCCTGCAGCCCTCTGCCAACAAAAATGGACCCCGGGTGGGCCGCATGTACCCCCCCAGGCCCCATTTTTAGCTGCGATGGCCTCCTGCAGCCCTCTGCCAGTGAAAACAGAGCTTTGGCAGAGGGCTGCAGGAGGCTGTCGCAGCCAAAAATGGGGCTCCCAAGCAGAGGTGGTATTCAGTAGGTTCTGACCAGTTCTGGAGAACCGGTAGCGGAAATTTTGAGTAGTTCAGAAAAACCAACAAATACCACCTCTGACTGGAGATTTTACAGTATCCTTTCCCCTGCCACGCCCACCAAGCCACGCCCTCAGAACCGGTAGTAAAAAAAATCTGAATCTTACCACTGCTCCTAAGCTCCGTTTTCGCTGGCAGAGGCATTTTGGCCAGTCCTTTGCTGTTTCCAAGGCAGCCCTCTGGGCCAGATCTAAGCACCCTGTGGGCCAGATCCATCCCTTGGGCCTTGAGTTTGACGTCCCTGCACTATTGCAAGCTTACTCTGCCCACAGTTCAGAGTTTGATCCTCAACGGTTCAAGGTTGACGCAGCCTTCCATCCTTCCAAGGTCAGTAGAATGAGGACCCAGTTTGTTGGGGGCAATAGGCTGACTCTGTAAACTACTTAGAGAGGACTGTAAAGCACAATGAAGGGTATATAAATCTAAGTACTATTGCTACTATCATATGCTCTGAGATTTAATCCCTGGGCAATACTTTCGCAAAAGTAATTTGGAGCAAAAGCGTGGAGCAATTTGAAGCAATATTCATAGTGTGAATGTTATATGTGAATATATACTGCTTATTTCTTGACAGCAGATTTGTTTTTTCTCCAGATTTCAGTGAAAACCAAGCAAAACAAAGGCAAAATAATATCCACTCACCCATATCTCTAAATACTCTTTTTTTCAACATTCAAAAACTTACTTTAATTAATTCAAACATTTGCCTCAATTGCCACCATTCTAGAGGTTTTACTGGCTTTGTTGGATAGATAGCTGGATTGTGATAAGACTTTAGGAGTCAAATTTAAGGCACAGTGTAGACTTGACACAATAGCTAAATTTAAGAGGACATGTGTCAGATTCCTACAGAACAAATAGTGTTTTGAAATTATGTGTGCATACATACATATAAGAAGAAGCCTGAGGGTCTGTGCAATTTCAGATAGAGGCGTTATACTAAAAAATGAACAATTTTTTCATTCAATCTTGTGCAATTATAAAGGAGTACAGCCATGCAGAATCTGTTTTGTAAGTGAATTTTGGGCTGGTGGTGGGTATCTATGAGATCACTGATAAGATTAATTAACATGATGACATACAATTTGACACATAATATTATCAACCAATCAATGATTGAACAATATTATGAAACGGTGATGATTATAGATGTGATAGACTTCCTTTACACATAACATATAGAAAGTCTCCATGAGATTTTACAATCCTGATTTCTCAGGTTCTAGATTCTTGTGAAAAATCTTCACAGATAGGAAGGTTTTTCTTGTCAATAGGTACTTTTTACAAGGCAATAGCCATAAGAATGACACAGGAAAGATTGTGTTAAGATGCTCATCACAGCTTTCCCTTCTGGTGTGTAAACCTTTCCACCAAGAAAAATAAATGAACAGGGTTATATATAATGAATACACTTATTTTCTTTAAAGAGCTGTTCAGTTCCATTTTGGAAACTAACAAACTTACTTAAACTTAACTTATTTTTTGTAAATGTTTGGTAAACGTTTAAAGTGATAATTCTAAATTTGTAATAAGAAAGTACACTGGGCGTATAATTGGAATTATTAAATTTTCTGCAGGAAATCTTTTCTCTTTAAATAAACTCTGGAACTAACACTTTCTTTTCAGTGCAACCTTTAGCTTCAAATGTTACAGGGAATCTACAGACTGATTCATTATGAAGGCTATTATTCCAAGCGAACTAAACCCACCCTTCAAAACGTCTCTGTTTTGGAAGTCTTGTATCTTCAATAGAAAAATGTAAAAAGTGGTCCAACTCTGACTTTTTTTGGATTGATTTATTCCACACGATCCAGTTAAAAATTACACATGACATATTCCATATGTGATGGTTCCAAAAAGTTAGCAAATTCTTCCAAATATGGGGGCTTGGGGAGTGCCTGTGGTTTCCATCAGGAAATGGATACTAAAACTGTTTTGAATCATAAGAACATATCAGTGTTGGATTAGATCAAAGGCAATTCAGTCCAACATTCTGTTCCACAGTGGCCATCCAAATGTCTTTGGGAGATCTGCAAGCAAGATATAGTGCAACACTAGCTTTCTACTTGTGCTATCAGTTACTGGTCCTAAGAGATAGTCCATCTTTAATCTGGAGATAATCCATAGGTATCACAATTAGGAGCATAAAAGCTCTAATTCTCTATAAAGAAATCTTAACCCTGTACAAAACAGTCACCCCAACTTTTCCTGTTAAAATTATGCGGTGGGTGGAGAAAGACTGTTTTTTTATATTCAGATTCTCCCATAATTCAGTTTCATTCTTCCACGGAATGAGGCTGAATTAGCAAAGAAAGGAAGTCATCCTTGTAGATACGCTGGACAATATAACCCACTGGATGATCATTTCAATTGGACCATCATTTCAGAGATATTTCCTTACCTAACCAGATCAACAGAATGACCACAGGTGGGCACCAAAGCAGGGATAACAGATGATTTCCAACTTCTTGCGATCTTCCCCATTGAATTTGGTTGTGAGATGCTTGCAGGAAAAAGATCAGTGGGAAAGTCAACAGGGAAGATCACAAGCTGCTCAGGAAAGTCTCTTCCACCATATACCCTACTACAGTCCTTCTGTAATATTTTACATGAGTATTTTAACTTACTGCACCAGTGTATGTTTCGCCAATTGCACAATGGCAGATAGGACAGCGCTCTAAAGGGCTAATGTCATTGCCTAGAAGATCATTGGTTGCCCTCTCCCCTCTTTGGAAGAGCTTTATAGCTCCTGCTGCCTTAAGAAAGTTCAAAACATTATTAAAGATCCATCTCATCCTGGGCACCCTTTTTTTGAACTATTACCATCTGGCAGGCGGTACAGGATAATAAAAACAAGGGCAAGTAGGCTGAAAAACAGCTTCTTATCCTAGAGCAGTAACTATATTGAATTCTACTGTACTGTACAGTGCAATATTAATGCAATTCAATTGTATAGAATGTGAGGGATGTGTGTTTGTGTTTTATTTTATAGTTATAATGTACACTGAAGATGGGATTTAATTTCATTGTATGAGTACAATGACAATAAAGTAAACTAACTAACTGCTTGTGCTGTGCTGGCCACTCATGGACCTCTGTACAACCTCCCCAATCCACTTCATACCTTCCCAGGGGTGGGATTCTGCCACTTCAGACTGGTTTGGGTGAACCCCTAGCTCTGTAGATCAGCTGGGAGCAAACCGGTTCACTCCAACAATCATGTGGGCCTGTCCACTGGCCCCTGTGCTATACTGACCTTTATCATCCCAGCTGATTGCGGGAAGCGCATGATCACTGAACCGGTTGTTATACTGGCAGCATCTCACCCCCTGCATCCTCCCCAACCCATGTGTTCTGACCCAAATCTTGTTCCAAGGAAACAAACACGAAACAGAGGTAACAGCAAAACCTTTTAATGATTCTTTACAAATTCTGTTCCTTCATGGTTAAAAGGCTGTTTCAAACTAATGGTCTCTGATAAGAATGAGCCTTGCAAGGTTGTGCAAGGCTGCCAAGAACACTAGATAAAGTTGCCAAGAGTCTCCAAACACCAACCAAGATATTCCGAACGTCCGCAAGACTTGAGTGCAAAAACTTCTTTGCTTCCTGCAAAGAACTCTGGTTTCTCAGCTGGCTTTTATCTCTGAAGGGAGGGGCCATTACCTTGCAGCCTTCCTCCCAAGTCGCCCGTGCTGCTGCAGATACTCTTTCCTTCGAGCAGCCCTGCGTGCATGTGCACTGAGCACAGGATCCTCGGGAACCTCTTCATCACTGCTGCCAGCCTCCACAATCTCCAAAGGCATCATTCCACTCTTCCCTGACCCATCTCCTCTATGACCTGTGCTGCACCCTCACATACACCCGCTGACTTTCAACAAACTGTTCAGGTCATGTGATTGCAATTCTGATGCTTGGTAATTGGTGCACACTTAAAGCAACCATAGCATCCACATTCACATGGTTGCCTCCACAGCTGGCTTCTAATATGCAAAGTCACTGGGGAGACCAGCAAGATGTCGCAAATCATGGTCACATGACATCACATATAATACTGCAGGTGATTTGCTTCACAACTAGAACCCAAACTGACGTTGTTAGTTGCCCCAATCACACCCTGTTGTTCTTAACAACTATACCACTTAGCAACATAGTTACCGGTCCTTATTGCAGTCGGTAAATGAGGACTACTTCTACTCTGCTTTTCTGCAACTAAAATGTGATTGCAAAAAATGGAAATAAGCACCGTAGTATTTTTATGTCTGAAACTTTTTTTAATATAGTTTTTCCTGAAAACAATTACAGTGTTACCAGTGTTGGCCTAAAAACAAGAGTTTTATTTTCCTCCTCTTCATATAAGTATTGTGTCAACTGAATTGCTTGCTTGCTATAAGTATCATGTTAACGGAATAATATAGAGTCATCTTTAGCTATAAAATAAATGGTAAAAGTGAATGTAGTGAATGAAGAGAAAGTATTTGAAAATTCAGAACAGATGGTTTGCAGAAGTTGCCTTGCTATTGCAAACAAGGGCCAGAACTTCCTTTGAAATAACTAAAAGAAACGCTAAGTAAACCTTGTAATCCAGCTTTGAACCTGAAGACAATTAACTACAAATCTGTGAAACTGGATTTTCTTGTTAGCATTCGCCGATCAGAAAGCAACTCGAAAGACCTTGATTAACAGAAACAACACTATGAGACGTGTGCTAGTCTTTAACTGTGCCCAATTGCAAGCTGCTTCATTTATCTTTAGAATACTGTTAGGCAGAAAAAGTCGAATGGGATACGTGCTTTTAGCCAACGTCCTCTCTTAAAATAATCAAAGGGCAACATTTGGACCTGCATCCCACTTGTATTGTGATGGGATGGGATTCTACAGATGTCACCTTTGACGTCAGGCACTGGCTCAAATCACAGCAATGGATCATGCCCAGAATTTCCTAGTCGAACCACAGACAACTACAATGATCTAATACATATCAATTTTACAGAAGGCAATGTTGAAAAAGCACTGTGCAATCTAAAACCATCTCTATTTATTGGACCGAACGGAATATGTGCTACTTCTTAAAAAAGCTATCAACTGCCATAGCAGAACCTCTAAGCATAATCTTTGAAAAATCTTTCAGAACCAGCTCCTTGCCTAACCTATGGTCACAAGCCGCGGTCATCCCCATCTTCAAAAAGGGAGACCCCAGCCTAGTTGAAAATTACAGACCAATCTCCTTATGCTGCATCACCTGTACAGTCATGGAATCAATTATTAACCAATCCATTATCCTCCAGTTAGAGACAAAAAACCTACTCTCTAATAAACAATTTGGTTTCAGAAAAAACTATCCTGTAATATGCAACTCTTACTCTGCAAAAACATATGGACTACACAACTCGATCAGGGCAAAACAATAGACACAATCTACATAGACTTCTGTAAAGCCTTTGATTCAGTGGTACACAACAAACTACTATTAAAACTAAAATCTTATGGTATCTCTGGACAACTGTATAACTGGATAGAAGCATTCCTGTCAAACAGACAACAAATGGTCAAAATTGGGAGTGTCCTATCAAATTCCGTACCTGTCAATAGTGGTGTCCCCCAAGGCAGTGTTCTAGGACCAACTCTCTTTATACTCTACATAAATGACCTCTGTGATCATATCAAGAGCAACTGCATTCTCTTCGCTGAAGATGTAAAGCTGTTCAATACCACAGACAATACTGCTACCCTTCAAAAAGATCTTGTCTATGTATCAGAATGGTCAAACAAATGGCAACTTCAAATCTCAACAAATAAATGCTCTGTCTTACATATTGACAAAAAAAATCAGAAAATAAAATACAAGCTGAATAGTCAAGACCTTGTTGATGATCCAAACTCTTTAAAGGACCTTGGAATACTCATCTCTAATGATCTAAATGCTAGAGCCCACTGTAAATACATAGCCAAAAAGGCATTAAGAGTTGTTAACCTAATCGTATGTAGCTTTTTCTCTAGTAATATCACACTACTAATTAGAGCATACAAAACATTTGCTAGACCAATACTTGAATACAGCTCATCAGTCTGGAACCCACATTACATATCTGATATTAATACAGTTGACAAAGTCCAGAAATATTTCACAAGAAGAGTTCTTTACTCCTCTACTCGTTGCAGAATACCTTATGCCACCAGACTCGAAATTCTAGACCTAGAAAACCTAGAACTACGCTGTCTTCGGTTTGATCTAAGTATAGTATATAAAATCATACATTGCAATGTCCTACCTGTCAGTGAATACTTCAGCTTCAACCATAACAACATAAGAGCACACAATAGATACAAACTCAAGGTTAACCACACCAAACTTGATTGCAGGAAATACGACTTCAGCAACAGAATGATCAATGTCTGGAATACTCTACCTGACCCTGTGGTTTCTTCCCCAAACCCCAAAAACTTTAACCTTAGACTGTCTACTATTGACCTCACCCCTTTCCTAAGAGGTCTGCAAGGGGCGTGCATAAGGGCACCAATGTGCCTACTATCCCTGTCCTATTGTTTCTTTTATTTTTCTTATATGTACCCATTTCATGTATTCATAACTATGTATATACTTATATCTATTATCTTGTAAATGATTGACAAATCAAATTAAATAAATAAAAAATAAATAAACATGTGACATTAGCCCCCCTCCCCCCCCCCCGTCCTGTTTTGTTTTTTTCATTTGTCTCCCTATCTATTCCTTTCTCAGTGTTCACACTTCAGTGTTGGTGAAGTTGAGAAGGGTGGTTATGGTGTGCTCTGAGGAATAAACCAAGAGAAATAAACCAAAATATGCTCAGGGAAAATGAACACTGCTTAAATATTTTTTTCCCAACAAATGAAACATGATCAGGAAAAGGATGGAGAAAATATAGGAACGAGCAGATTCAAGAAGTAACTATTTTTGTTTTGGCTGATACTTCACAGCAGTCTTTTTTTCTGTGAAGTGGAAAGCTAAAAGCTTGGTTCAGAAAACACAAGGGTCAATTTCTAAAATCTTCTTGATATGACCCAGTCCTTTAAAAACTGCCTAAAAGATGTACCTAGGGTCATTCAACAACCATCTTCCCAACAGTGAATCAGCAACATTATAGAAATCATATGCCATCTTAGTTGCATTGGATTTTGGTTTATATCTGGGTACAACTCAAGGTGTGGCATGGTGTGAATAAAACCAAGAAAATAGACCCAGTTCTCTTCTCATTTAATTCTCCATAAGAGTAAAAGTACAAGTTTCAAGACTTGTTTATATTGACTTGTTTATATATGTTTATATTGCAAATATAGTATTTATATTTATGAGCTGTGATGGTGCAGTGGTTAGAATGCAGTACTGCAGGGCTAACTCACTGCCCATGGTTCAATTCTGAATGGCTCAAGGCAGTGGTGGGATTCAAACACTTTTATTACCGGTTCTGTGGATGTGGCTTGATGAGCGTGGCAGGGGAAGAATACTGTAAAATCTCCAGTCAGAGCTGGTATTTTCTGGTTCTCCAAACTACTCAAAGTTTCTGCCACCGGTTCTCCAGAACCATACTACCTCTGGCTCAAGGTT